>JAWHQI010000136.1:3998018-5330691 GCA_033032865.1 Dactylorhiza incarnata
ATAACTTTATACATAAATTAACCTTCTGGTTATGAGACTATGAGAGAGTCTCTTGTATGTCGCATACACAAATCTATTTATAGGCTCAAGCAGTCTCCTCGTGTCTGGTTCGATAAATTCAATTAGGTGGTTCGAGACTTTAGTTTTACTTGTAGCTCAGTTGACTTCCCTCTCTTCACACATTATTGTGAAAAAGATATTGTGATTCTTCTGATTTATGTTGATGATATCATTATTACCCATTATGATTTGACCGACGTGTCTATGATCAAAATGCACTTGGTTACTCACTTTCATACAAAGGTTTTGTGTTGTCTTCAGTATTTCTTAGGTATTGAGATATGTCGTCATCATGATGAACTCATATTATCCTAGCGAAAGTATTGCACATATCTACTACATGATGTTGGATACTCGAGGTGTAAACTAGTTGCTACACCCATGTTGTTAATTTCAACTCTTAGCTCATGAGTTTATTTCTAATCATCCTCAACGCAATCCCAAGTACTATCTGATGTAGGGTAGGCTGTGTAGTGACCACCTAGAATGCAAGCTGGTGACGTGAAGGGATCGACTCAACCTAAACAATGACTACATGCAAGACATCCACACACAGGCAATTTAATCAACATAAACAACAAAACAAATATAACAAAACATTTGCAATTATTCCAAGCAGGATTAACAATTCTCTTTCGGCAATTTTAGGCAATAGCTTTCCTTCGCACGAAGGGCTAGAAAAAGCGCGCGGCGAATTAGGCAACCTGCAAGCAAGAGAGTCACAGGCAAACACAACGTGCTAGAATTCCTTGAAACAAGAGTACCACACGTGCGCAATATATTATACCCAACAAGATAGATCGTCACAAATAACAAATACAGAAATCTGAAATAAATCCAAGGGTGGCCGCAATCCAACACGGATCTGAAATTTTGGAGGCGGAATAGGGCTTTCCGGGTGGGGTAACGACTAGATCGGGGACGGGGAATAGTGGATCCACGAGTAGGGGAGGTTGGGCTGCGGGTATGGGGGGAATAGGGCTGGATCGGGGTTGGATCTTTGGGGCTGGACAGATCTGTCCTGGAATGGACAGATCTGGTCGTGGAGGGGCGTGGAGGGGGGCTGCGGCTAGCAAGGAGGTGGCGGCTTACGGTGGCTGCAAGCAGGGAGGGCGGCAGCGAGGTGGATGCGGGCTAGGAGGGGCGGCGGCTGGAGGTTTGCGGGTTAGGAGAGGGGCGGCTGTAGCGCTGGCTGGAAGGGGCGGCAACTAGGTTGCTGTAGGCGGCGGTTGCAGGAGGGGGCTGGCGGCTAGGGGGAAAGCAGGGAAGGTTGGCGGCAACAGCAGGGAGGGGAGGGGGAGGAATGAAAGGAAACTTACCCAATGGAGTCGGCACCACGGGCTCCACGGCGTCGGCACCGCGGAAGGATCACCGGAAGCAAGGAAGAAACCTTCTCCAAACTTCAGCAATACTCAATTCAGCCACCCAAGGCTTATATTTATAAGAAAATAAAACTAGGGCACCCGGAATCGACGGCTATGATTGGCCGGCGGTTCCGTTCCCAAAACTACATAGAATAATGTCCGAAATACATAAAGCTATATATAAAAATGACTCGAAACGACGAGCCGGACGCATCCGTGGTGACGGATCGCCGGTTCGATCAAGTCCGTTGGCGCGAATATACGAAGGTGGGGCCCGCTTTGCGCCGAGTTGCGCTCGATGGTCCCCCATCAACTCCCCCCGACTGAAAAGCCTTCATCTCCGATGAATGGAGATGATCGTACTGTAGTCGAAGCCCGGGGGCGAGTTGATCAAGCTCAGCAGCAGCAATCCAAGTGTCGTCGGAAGAAGAACGTCCAACCCAGCGAACCAAGTAGCGGCACACGAGTCCATCCGCGACGGGGACGAACTCATGCGCAATGATCTCTGTAATCTGCTCGACCCTCTGCTCTCGGGAGAAGTAGTCCGGCGATGGTGGTGGTGCCGCCGGTGAAGCCAATGGTGGTGAACTCCTAGGGAAGTGGGAAGCAAGTGGAGGTTGGGTGGTGGGGAAAAGGGAGGATGGTGGAGGGTCAGGAGGGCCGCCAAGGTAAGGGTCCGAGTACTCGTGAGGTGGGAAGTAGGGCGTCAGGTCCTCAATATTGAACACGGGGTGGATACCCATGCTCGCAGGAATGTCCAACTCGTAAGCATTCAACCCGATTCGCCTCAAAACTGTATAGGGCCCAATTCGCCTGGCGCTTAATTTCTTAGCAGGTCCCTGAGGGAGCCGCTCCGCACGAACTCGCACCATCACCTGTTCGCCAACCAGAAAGTGTTTCTCCCGCCTGTGTCTGTCTGCCTGTTCTTTATAATGTTCGTTGCTTAAGTTGATTTTTCGCCTGATAGACTCATGCAACTCATGCAAATGATGCGTGAAGGACTCAGCAGACTCGCTAGGGCGTGACTCCGTCGGGACGGGTATAAGATCAATAGGTTTCCTAGGGTCATAACCTGATACTACCTGAAACGGGCTCAGACCAGTCGACCTATTGACGGAACTATTATACGCAAACTCTGCTATAGGGAGCACCGAATCCCAACTAGAGGCATGCTCTCCGACTAGACACCTCAGCAGGTTACCTAAACTTCTATTCACCACCTCAGTCTGCCCGTCCGTCTGAGGGTGGTACGCAGTTGAAAATTTAAGGGTAGTCCCTGTTTTTCGCCATAACGTCTTCCAAAAATAGCTAACGAACCGCACGTCTCGATCGGACACGATGGACTTTGGGAGACCGTGTAATCTAAAGACCTCACTCATAAATAGGGTTGCGACGTGGGGCGCGTCGAAAGTCTTCCTACATGCGATAAAGTGTGCCATCTTAGAGAACCGGTCGACCACTACAAAGATAGAATCGTGCTTCCGCTGGGTGCGCGGGAGCCCAAGCACAAAGTCCATACTAATGTCCTCCCAGGGGCGGTGAGGGACGGGTAAAGGGGTGTATAAACCCGTGTTCTGCTTCGTTCCCTTGGCTGTCTGGCAAACACGACAATGTCGGACGATACGAGCCACGTCTTTCTTCAAGCTCGGCCAATAGAAACGATCCTCTACCAAAGCAATCGACTTATCCCGACCGAAATGACCGGCGGCACCCCCTGCGTGTAGTTCCCAGACTAAGTAATCACGATACGAGGTGTTGGGCACACACAAACGGGAGCCCCGGAATAGGTACCTATCAATGATCTGGAACCCCTCAACAGGATCAGGAGGGTCCTTTGATAACGCGGTATAGATCTCACCAAACTCAGGACAAGTAGGGTAGTCCATGATCAACCTCTCGAAGCCATCCACCTGGGCCCGAAGTGTGTGAAGTAGAGAGACTCGACGACTGAGTGCGTCGGCGGGCTTGTTCTCAACACCAGCACGGTGTTTGAGAACATAGTGGAAATCCTGAAGGTACTCTACCCACTTCGCGTGGCGGTGACTCAGCTTCCTCTGAGAATCGAGGTAGCGTAGGGCCTGGTGGTCCGAATATAGCACAAACTCTCGAGGGAGGAGGTAATGTCTCCAATAGCGCAAGGACTGGACAATCGCATAAAACTCTCGATCGTAGTTCGAGTATTTCTGCTTCGCCTCGTTTAACTTCTCACTAAAGTAGGAGACAGGGTGTCCCTCTTGGCTCAATACGCCACCAATACCAACTCCAGACGCGTCGCAAGCGACCTCAAAAGCACGGCTAAAATCAGGAAGCCTCAGAACTGGGGCCGTCGTCAACCTCTCCTTAATTTCCTCAAAGGCTCTAGTGGCAGCGGGGGTCCACTGAAACTCTCCCTTCTTGAGGCAACTCGTGAAGGGGGCCATGATCGAGCTGAACCCCGGGACAAACCTCCTGTAGAAGGTGGCAAGTCCGTGAAAGCTGCGAGCCTCGTAAATAGTCGTGGGCATAGGCCAGTCTCGAATAGATTTGACCTTTTCGGGGTCAACAGATACTCCAGTCGATGATATAATGAATCCAAGGAAGTGGACAGGCTCGGAAAGAAATGCGCACTTCTTCAGATTCACATACAATTTCTCCCGGCGGAGGATGCCGAAGAGGAGCCTCAGGTGATCGAGGTGAGCGGCCTGTGTCTGGCTGTAAATCAGTATATCATCGAAGTACACAACCAGAAACTTGCCCATGTAGGGCCGCAATACCTGCGTCATAACTCTCATAAACGTACTAGGGGCGTTCGAAAGCCCAAATGGCATGACTAGCCACTCATAAAGACCATCCTTAGTCTTAAAGGCGGTCTTCCATTCGTCTCCCTCACGCACTCTGATCTGGTGGTACCCACTACGCAGGTCGATCTTGGAAAAGATCTGGGCACCAGACATCGTATCCAATAGGTCATCTAATCGGGGAATGGGGAAGCGGTACTTGACTGTGATCTTGTTTATGGCGCGGCTATCAATGCACATGCGCCAACTGCCGTCCTTCTTCGGGGTAAGAAGGGCGGGAACAGCACACGGGCTCAAACTCTCTCGGATAAATTGCTTCCGAAGAAGCTCATCGACCTGCCGTTTGAGCTCAGCGTGCTCATCCGGATGCATGCGGTAGTGGGGCAGGTTCGGGAGAGAGGCCCCCGGGATCAGGTCAATGGCGTGCTGAATGTCCCGTGGTGGGGGCAGCTCATCGGGGAGCTCCTCCGGCATCATATCAGCAAACTCCTCTAAAAGGGGACGCACCGCTAGCGGGTGGTCAGCCGGAGTGTCCTCAGTGGCCTGAGTGGCAGCGACAACGTAGATGACGTCTGACTCCGTGCTCTCATGCAAAAACTCGCTCTGTCTCAGGATGTGGAGCGGTCTCGAGGTGCTCGTGCTCGCCGAGGGCTCAACGACACCCTTCGATCTCTCTCGTGGCTGGGTAGGTGTCAGCGTAATCTTCCGGCCCTTATCATAAAAGACACACGTGTTCGAGCGGCCGAAGCACGTGACGTCGCGATCAAACAGCCAGGGGCGGCCTAGAAGAACATGGGCGACGTCCATGGGAATGACATCACACCACACCTTGTCCTGGAACGATGCAATAGTAATAGGGACAAGACATCGCTGGGTAACCTGGATGGCCGTCTTATCTACCCAGACGACTCTATAAGGATGGGGGTGGGGCTCGGCCTTCACCTGCATACGATCAAGCCCCTTCTGCGCTACAATGTTCACACAGCTTCCACCGTCAATAGCTAGCTTGCAGGGCCCGCCTGCGCTAGGGAAGTATGTGTAAAAGATGGTGGTGCGACGCCAGTCTTCGTCCACACGTGGGGTATGTAGTAGGCGCCTAATCACTCCCACCTCTAACGATCTCTCAGCGTCACTCTCCCAACCATCCTCAACGGTGGCAGTGACGTCCTCAGGCGTATCCTCGTCTAAAACCTGCTCCTCGCCCTCAACTAGCAGGGTCCGCGTGGGGCACCGCGCCGCCACATGTCCTCTGCCAGAACATCTAAAACACACAATACCACCAGGCTGCTGGCCATCAGTGGCCGTGGCCTTGCCCTTCGCATCGGTGGGGGCGCGAGAAGGTGCGGCCGCGAAGGTCTGGGGTGGAGCGGGTTTCCTAAAGGTCGACGAATCAGCACGTGTGGGGAACTGCTTCGTGCTAGGGGCACGAAGGTACTGCTCATACTCTAGAGCGAGCTGGAATATCTGGTCCACCGTCTCCAAGCGGTGGGGAATCAGCTCTCTCCGGAGGTCCGACCGGAGGCCAGCCTTGAATCGAGAGGCAGTGGCAATAGGCTCCTCAGAAATGTCGCTCCTGACGACTAGTTCGTCGAATCGGGCCATATACTCAGCAACGGAAAGTGTCCCCTGACGTAAGCTCTGCAGCTGATCAAGTAGCTGGTCACGGTAGGAAGCAGGGAGGTATTTATCCTTAAGCCTTTCCTTCATGTCATCCCATCGGGTGATGGGGTAGTAACCGTCACGATCTAAGGCTCGCTCAACACTAATCCAATACACCTTAGCCTGTCCGACTAATTTCATCTTGGCAAACCGAACACATCGATCATCACTCATGTCGTACCAATCAAAATAGTGATCCATGTCTAGGAGCCAGTCACTAAAGGCCTTTGGGTCAAGGCGACCATCGAATGTTGGGGCATCGAGGCGAATCCTACGGGTGATGTCAAGGGCGCGATCACCTCTCCGCGGGTCAGGATAATCATCATAATCGTCATCACGCTCATAATCGTGCCGAGCGGGTGGGGGTCCGCGCTCACGTCGTCCCGGTGGATAATACTCGTCTCGACGCTGGTCATGACGACCGTGTGGAGGGGCACGGTCCCTAGGGCCAGGCTGACGTGGCATGCGGTAATCTTCCCGCGGGGGCGGGGGTCGGCCACGGGCTGGCTTAGGATTCCGCCTCGCTGGCGGAGTGGGGGCTCTCACAGGGATCTCACGACGGTAGCGGTCAGCCGGTGGTGGATCATCTCTGACCCGCTGACCGCGGCGGGGAGAGTAGGCCGGGTCATCCGCTATCTCATCGTCATGTAGGGAAGGAGTATCCCTAGCATTCTCTATCCTATCTAGGCGACGGTTCACCGCGGCAATATCATGTTGCACGGCCTCAAATTGGGTGCCTAAGGCATCGAAACGGTCTAACATTAGACGCTCAAAGTCCGTGGTGGCAGCGCTCGAATTCGAGCCTGCCGCTCGTTCGTTGGTAACCTGTGGATCTACCATGCTTCTAAATGACCTACCACTACGGAGCATGCAAAACAGCCCGACCTAGCTCTGATACCAACTGATGTAGGGTAGGCTGTGTAGTGACCACCTAGAATGCAAGCTGGTGACGTGAAGGGATCGACTCAACCTAAACAATGACTACATGCAAGACATCCACACACAGGCAATTTAATCAACATAAACAACAAAACAAATATAACAAAACATTTGCAATTATTCCAAGCAGGATTAACAATTCTCTTTCGGCAATTTTAGGCAATAGCTTTCCTTCGCACGAAGGGCTAGAAAAAGCGCGCGGCGAATTAGGCAACCTGCAAGCAAGAGAGTCACAGGCAAACACAACGTGCTAGAATTCCTTGAAACAAGAGTACCACACGTGCGCAATATATTATACCCAACAAGATAGATCGTCACAAATAACAAATACAGAAATCTGAAATAAATCCAAGGGTGGCCGCAATCCAACACGGATCTGAAATTTTGGAGGCGGAATAGGGCTTTCCGGGTGGGGTAACGACTAGATCGGGGACGGGGAATAGTGGATCCACGAGTAGGGGAGGTTGGGCTGCGGGTATGGGGGGAATAGGGCTGGATCGGGGTTGGATCTTTGGGGCTGGACAGATCTGTCCTGGAATGGACAGATCTGGTCGTGGAGGGGCGTGGAGGGGGGCTGCGGCTAGCAAGGAGGTGGCGGCTTACGGTGGCTGCAAGCAGGGAGGGCGGCAGCGAGGTGGATGCGGGCTAGGAGGGGCGGCGGCTGGAGGTTTGCGGGTTAGGAGAGGGGCGGCTGTAGCGCTGGCTGGAAGGGGCGGCAACTAGGTTGCTGTAGGCGGCGGTTGCAGGAGGGGGCTGGCGGCTAGGGGGAAAGTAGGGAAGGTTGGCGGCAACAGCAGGGAGGGGAGGGGGAGGAATGAAAGGAAACTTACCCAATGGAGTCGGCACCACGGGCTCCACGGCGTCGGCACCGCGGAAGGATCACCGGAAGCATGGAAGAAACCTTCTCCAAACTTCAGCAATACTCAATTCAGCCACCCAAGGCTTATATTTATAAGAAAATAAAACTAGGGCACCCGGAATCGACGGCTATGATTGGCCGGCGGTTCCGTTCCCAAAACTACATAGAATAATGTCCGAAATACATAAAGCTATATATAAAAATGACTCGAAACGACGAGCCGGACGCATCCGTGGTGACGGATCGCCGGTTCGATCAAGTCCGTTGGCGCGAATATACGAAGGTGGGGCCCGCTTTGCGCCGAGTTGCGCTCGATGGTCCCCCATCACTATCTTTAGTGGGTTAGAAAGATTATCTATATGATCGTTACTCAACCGGACATCTCATCTACCACTAGTTTTGTTATCCAATTCATGCATGTTCCCTGGACGTCTCACCTTCAGGCTGTTGTGCGCATCCTTCAATATTTGAAGAATGCTCCTCTTGTGTATATGCTCTCATCTCTCACTTGGTGCGCCTCTCGCCACTTTTGCAATCCTCTATTCTGGTAATAAAGTTGCTATTCATATTATTGTGAACTCGGGATTCTACGGGCACACTAAGCATATTGAAGTTGATTGTCACTTCATTATAGAAAATGTCATGCTTTATCGGATCGATCTTAAGCATGTTCCGACGGCATCCCAAGCTTTTGATATCCTCACCAAAGCTTTTCCTTGTCCACTTCATCTTCAGTTTGTTGCAAAGCTTAGAGTCTACAATTTGTATGCTCCAGCTTGCGAGGTGGTATTGCGGAGATAAATTACTATATGAATATTATTTTACTTAGTTGTACTTACGTTTTGTCCCACATTAGGTAGGGAGATGTATGCGTCTCTCCCACACCCTAATAAATACTGTAATGTGTATTTATTTACTTTTTTGAGAGAAATAAGATTGATTCCTTCTTCATTAACCATAATATGACTAATGTAATAAACCTTGTGATTTTGACAGTTGATTGCTTCTGAAAATCAGACGGTGAGATGGACAACCCCTCTTGGCTTGCCAGTTGTTCAACCTTATCGAAAAATCGGCAGGCATATTGTAAGATGTAGCCCTTTATGTACTATTCATTACTACAAAAGAAGAAAGAAGAAAGTGAAAATTATCCTGACTCCCATGTATCAAATAATTCTACAGATCAAAACTTCACTTCAAGTCTTGAGTTTACAGAAAGAAACTGAGAAGGTTAGCCCTTAAACTCTTCCAAGTTATCTACGGTGTTGTCCTTTATCATTGTAATACTGCATATTTTTCGCTAAGTTTTAGCTTTATATTTTGCAATACATGTAAAGGCTATTGATGTTTAACTGATAAAGTGCTATCAACATGCAGGTTTAGAATCTTTGATTGATTATACAAAAGAAGGGGAGATATAGATGATTATAAAACTTTTAAAGTTAAGGATGTGGAATTAAAATAAAATGTGTGACCGACATAATGATCCACGGTATAGCCAAATGATTGTAGAGCGATGATGACATTCTGTCTGATCCACAGTGTGACATACTCTGCCCAAGTTGGCCAGTGAGGATCTATGACTTTCGCTTCTATGAGGAATCTGTTATGTGCCTACTCGGAGTGGTGGCCTGAGGATGACCGGAGGCGGAGAAGATGACGGTGGCGGGAGATATAGTGGAGTCGTAACCGCGTCTGCCTAAGCGGGGCTTGCTCATTAGAGGAGAGAGCTTCCAAAATCTCACGCAAGGGGACAAGGAATTAGAACTTCCTTCTTGCATCCCTTCCTTCAACATGCATATGCCTTTATATAGGCTTACAAGAGGACATAAATCATTAAAACGACATACTTGGACTAATTATGACTGACGCGATATAAAGGCGTAAACATGCTATAACCTATGCTAGACTCAATAAAGACACGACATTCATAACTAAAGATACAACACAGTAATTGGGCGCGCCGCCCATACCACATCTCTCGGCCTTCAAATCGAGCTTGTCCTTAAGCTCGAACGAGGCTTGCACAGCTTGATCGCACGACTCTCTGATTTCTCGCCATAACAACTCGTGGTATCGCATTTCTGTAGCGGAGGATGCATCGAGCTGCAGGACGTCAAAGGTGGTGGTAGCTCCGGAAGAAGAAGAGATGCATCGATCATGAATGGAGGCGCCGACTTGGGGACGGTTGGCGAAAGAAATGGATCTGTAGGGGCCGGCTGGTAAGGTGGTCGTGGAAGAGGCGGCGAGGAGCCGTCGAGGCCGACAAGGCAAGAGCCTGCAAGAGAGGTGACGAGGTGACATCAACTGGGACTGGTGGCGGCGGAGAAGTAAACTGCGGTGCGAGGACCATTGGCAGCGGGGGTGGCGTGACACGAACAACGGCGAGCAGTAGAGCTTCTGCGGTTCGCGGTGGGGACGACGATCGCTCTAGTGGAATCTGCGGTGGGGAAGGTGGAAACTTCGACGGAAAGACGGCTATCAAATCATCAAGCTTGTGGAGGAGCGTGGTCATGTTGTCCCGACAATGAGTGTCGGCGTCCTGACGACATGCTTCGGCGTACCGAAGGCGTGCATCCCAGGAGGTCATCATTTCCTCTATCGAACGGAGGGCGGCCTCCTCTGTCATACTTAGCTTCACGCCCATCAATTATTTAATGGATTAAAGCAGCTAAATCAATTAATTAATTGACTAAGGAATTAATCAATTAAATAGACACCCATATGTAAGCTATTTTGGTGTCTCGAGAAGGAAAGGCGTGTGCGGAGCAAAAGGGCTAGGCGCGGACGCGTGGGGCGCGAGACTTGACGGGCGCTTGATTGAAGGATCAGTCGTTGGCGTGATTGAGGGAGCGGTCGTTGTCTGCCGTTCTGCGAGTAACATGTGGCAATGAGAGGGCTTCGACGTCGTATGTCCATAGCGGATGAGACGAAGGACGCCGTGCGGAATGGCGTACCAGAGAACAAGCGTTGATGATGATCGACTGTGGAGATCGTGGGTCCAGTGGGATCTCAGAGGAGAAGATGATGTAGGGTGATCTTCGACGAAGGCGCGAGTGCTCGCGTCTCTGTGTACGGCTCGACGGGTAGATTGCTTCCAACGCTAGATATCACGCACAGTCGGTCGACCTTCAGGGAAGAAGGCCGATATCTATCCATTGCAAGGAAACACCCTGTATGGGAGAATAAAACCTGGTTGGGATTCTTCGGCGTGGTCACGTGGTGCTGGAGTTTGATATTGAGTAACGTCGAAGCAGACAAAGGATTTTTGAACGCGGGCGTATGGAAGATGACGTAGGATCGAGTGTCCTCTGATACCAAGATGTTATGTGCCAACTCGGAGCGTTGGCTGGAGGATGACCAGAGGCGGAGAAGATGACGGTGGCGGGAGATACAGTGGAGCCGTAACCGCGGCTGCCTAAGCGGGGATTGCTTGTTAGAGGAGGGAGCTTTCGAAATCTCACACAAGGGGACAAGGAATTAGAACTTCTTTCTTGCATCCCTTCCTTCAACATGCATATGCCTTTTTATAGGCTTACACGAGGACATAAATCATAAAAACGACATACTTGGACTAATTATGACTGACGCGACATAAAGCCGTAATAAAGACGTAAACATGATATAACCTACGCTAGACTCGATAAAGACATGACATTCATAACTAAAGATGCAACACAATAATTGGGCGCGCAGCCCATAACATAATCAAGTTCAGGAGATGTCTCAATTTAACCAGATGGCGTTTCTATTGGACATCTCTGGGTTGGTGAGGAGGTTGGAGGGCACGATGTTCCATCAAAGAACGATGAGGCAATGACCTTTGTATAGCAGAAATTTCAATGCCATCCGTCTCCATCAAGTCAAAAGTAAGTGAGATGATTCAAGATAGTAATTTTTCCAAGTTAATTCTGAAGTGCAAACATACAGGAGCTTCATGTTTCATTACAATTGGGTAAACCTTAAAAGGCTAGGGTGTAGTACAAAAAATTGAGCAACAAGGGTAAGTTGGATATCGAAAAGCTCCGCAGCCAGCTTAGGTATAAGATTGCCAACATGCTTGCATGTGAGTTTATACATAAATCTCTAAATTGAAAAGTTTAAGACAGAAATTATTTTTTCATAAGCATATGGTGGAAATTCGTGCTATAAAGACAGTTTGGAGGCGAGAAAATTTAATAGTCAAGTACAATTCATATTTGTTCTGTGGCTGTATGAAATATAGCTTGTAATGAAGCAGTGTGAAATAAAATAATTTTTTTCAGATTAAAATATAAAATGTAACTAATCCCTTCAAAATGTGGATTTTATTAAACTAGTTCCTTAAGAGTCAAACTAGTTCCCTGCAGTATTTATAGTGAGGCATTTATCCCTATAAAGACCTTATAAACCAGTTCCCTTAAAGTCGGTAGAGAAGCCTGTTGAGAAATATAACAGTCAATGCGAGAATATAGAGCTCATTCTCCAATCGTACCATACCAATGATGCTTTATTTCTGAAGACCATGTATCGCAAAGGAAGAGGAGAAAAAAGTTAAAGAGCAGCTATTTGATCGAATAAGATTACTAACGCACAATAAATTAATTGAGAGGCAGCATGCAATACCTAATGAAGCTTGACAGTATGAGTGAGTGACACTGCACCACATGCTGAGACGGGGATGTTGACATTGTTAGCCATAATAATATACCTAGGAGAGCTGGATTTTGTGCAGCACAGCGGCTCTTGAGGTGTCATATGGATCGAAGCACCGAAATCTGCAAATCAAGAGGCACTATGAGATAAGGAGGATATACAACAACAACACTCAAGCCTTTATCCCACTAGAGATAAGGAGGATATACCTTCAAAAAATTTAGAGGTCTGTAGGCTTCTGAGAAGAAAAGGCCACATAGGCTGCCATGAATCTCCTTGAGCTCAAGGTTCGTGTTCTTGGCAATAGGAGTAGACATGTGGGCTTGAGGTGGTGTCGCCCGTTGATAAGTATACCTATGCTTCTGAAAGCACACTGCCTTGGTAAGGTTTGGTTGGAAGCAGATACGACCGCAAACCACACCCTATTACGTCCATCGCGTTGATGGGTCCCCCAGGGTGACCGTCCATCACCTAGGAGAGAAGTTGGATGAGAAACAAGAGAAGCGTGTTGGATGAGGACCTACGACAGTGCAAAAGTGACCTTGGATGGAAATTTAACTTTGAGGAGCGTGATTACAAGAATGACATTGTAGAGGTTAGGATAATGATTGAACTGACAATGTGGAGACATGGAAGAAGAAGACGCGTCATCAGCATAATAGTGATGCCAGACTCCCTTTGAGCCGGCTTAGCTGACAATTCAATAGTGAGAGGATGTTGTCAGTGTAACTCCCCGATCTACTATGGGTGCGCTACAGGTCTGCAGACCGGTGACCCCAACCCATCTCCAGGGATCTGATCGGCCGCGGCCGCTAATTCCAGTAGCGGGTTGTTGAGGTTGGGGCTTGAACCCCAGACCTCCTGGATAAGGGAGCTCTAAATTGGTCCTCATCACCAATTGAGCCACGTGCTTGCTGGAGACGACACAAATGTTTTTGTGCTCGTCTACTAACGTAGAGGCCGCTGCACTCTTGCGGGAACCGAAGGACGGGTCAAAATTGCAGCGACTTTGTAGAATGGGGGCCAGACATTGACTTCCTCTCATAAAAAAAAAATTGAAGGCCTCGATCTTCTCGGAGTCATTTCTCCCTCATCCGGCCACCGTTTTTGACGTGTAAGTAGTCAAAATTCATTGTCTCGACGAGAGAAATCCAAATCCACTAATGATTTTACAAAATTCTTGGTGGGGGGGGAGGGAGGGGGTGGGCTCCCGCCTCCCCCCTAGATCCGCCCCTGGTACCAAGGACATTGACATAATTAATGCTGAAAGATGATGAAGGAAAAAAAGAATGAGCTCAGTCAATTTCAATAGAAGTCATTCAAAATGATTATATATATAAAATTTAGGGTAAAGTAGTGGTGGTGCCCCTATATTATAGAGGAAAGACCTTTGACTTCCTATATAAGTTTTAAAAGGATTGTTGTGACCACTAATTTTTCATAACCGGGACATTTGACTCCCTATAAGTTTTAAAAGAATTTGTAGGGGGGCAAATGTCTCGGTTATGAAAAATCAGAGGTTACAACAGTTCTTTTGGAGCTTACAGTGAGTCACATGTCTTTCCTCTACAATATAGGGGTGTCACATGTACTTTACCCTAAATTTTAACACCTCAATAATGCTCTATAGTACGAATAAAAAATGAGGATTCATAAAGTCGATTCCAAATAATCGAAATAAAGCTATTGATGATGATGAAATTCTAACAGTGACATTTATATTTCCATGCGAAATATTTCTGCTATTTTTGCAGGTGATGGGGAAAAGACAGAGGACAGCATTCCCCCCAAACTTTGTTCATTCACTTGATGGATCCCATATGATGATGACTGCAGTTGAATGCAAGAAGGCAGGACTGAGTTTTGCAGGTTGCTTGTGTGCTGATTATGCTTTTTCATCATCCAATTCCTGGGTTAATTCTGCAAATTCCCCGACATTTCTCAACTCTCTCATCATCCACTCTATGGGATTTAGGCTCTGTTCGGGACAGCGACTGCGAAATGATCCGCAGCCGCGGTAATTTTATGTTTGGCGCAGAGTTTGGCGGACGCGATTTTCAGCGCCCCCGCTGAAACCCACGGAAAACCGTGGGATTTGAACTGCGGGTAGGCATCCACGGTTGCGGATCAGGGGCACTCCTCCAACCTCCGCGCCAAACAGCCTAATTCTGCAAATTCTCTTGCTGATAGCCAAAAAACCGCATCTTGCTGCGAAATATATCTAATGTTGGTTTAAATCGCGTAACTCTGCAGGAGTCCATGATTCATATTGGACGCACGCGTGTGATGTCGATGAGATGAGCAGAATACTCCGGGAAAAGTTCGTCGAACTCTACGAGACTCCCATATTGGAAAATGTGAGGATCTACTACTTTGTCTCTTCCATAAGAAGGAATTATGCCAAGAACACGCTAATGCCTCTCTCCATCTTCTGCAGCTGCATAAGAACTTCCAGTCATCATTTCCTTCTCTGAGCTTTCCGCCATTGCCAGAGCGCGGAGACTTCGACGTCAAAGACGTTCTGAGTTCGACGTACTTCTTCAACTGACCCGCTCCGCCGCATTCTTTTCGCTCCGCCGCATTCGTCGAATATGCCCAGGACAGCACGTCTCATGAACGACGGCTCGTTTGGCAGCTTGTGTACATAGAGGAGCGAGCGCAAGCCTCGGAAACCATTTGGAGGAATAAAGCGGGGCGCGTGAGTTGGTATTTTCGCCGGTCTTGAAGCTGGAGACCAGGCTGCATGATTGGATTCAAGCTGCAGTGGTGGTTGATATGGAATTCCGCGAAAGCGATCTGCCGTTAGCTTTGATGAGAGCAGGATGCGCGCGGGTTAATATTTTCGCCGGTCTTGCATTTTTTATATATTCCGAAGTATATAAATGCTGCTTACGTATGTTTAGAGGATTTTTATCTTCTCATTTCCATCAAGGGTTTAGGGTTTAGGCTTGCCTGCATTTCACCGCCCTTGTGGTGGGACCCTTCCCCGGACCCTCGCTGTGCGGGGATGCTTTGCGCGCCGGGTTTCCATTATTGCCGCTTAGTTACTTCTTAGGTCATGTGGGGAGAGAGAGAGAGATGGGTGCTTCTTGTTCAAGAACTTGAGGCTATTTTTGGGATTTAAAAGTTTGCTCTTGTTAGGATCTGATTAGTTCAATGTATCATTTGACCGATTTGCCACTGGGGCTCAACCCTTAGATATTAAAAGTATGATGTAATTAGGCAATAAATATAAGCATGTTAGACTTCTGCTATGTACAGTCCGTGCAATTTGAAAATGGTTATATGCAGATCAATATTTGAACGGGTTCACACTTCCTATATGTTTATAGTTTGGCCTGCATTTATTCTTGGACTGCATACAGTCGAAACTGATCTGCATATAACATGATCCTATAATTATCGTTTATTTAGGCCATCATTTGACCGGTTTGGCTAAACCGGCGTCTTCCATTGGTCCAATGTCATTCTACACCATTGGGTGCAGTGGCAACGGTTCCATTAACTCGGTGTCTTTGGGTGTGTTTGGTGGAGCTGTTGGCTGCAATTTAAGGGCCTGTTTGAAAATCCGCTCACTCCTGTGGCTGGACTTGAGTTCGGGTTCCAGCCAGAATGTCGTGGCAAGGCAGAGCAGGCTCATTCCGCTCCCGCCTCCGTTGTGCGCTGCGCTGGAGGTCCGGCAATGCGTCAAATGGACCCCGAGTGAGGCGTCATGCCGTAGTCTTCTACGGGTGAGAATGTCGTTTTGCGACCCCGATGGTAGTCCAAAGTGGGCACGTTGCATAACGCTCTAGGTGGAGAAACTATGTACAAACGTCAAATTTGAGAAATTATTAAAAAAAATAGTTTTCATGGTCTGCTAAAATGTTTTAAATAAGATTTGGGCGGCTGGGCTCTGTTCCAAAATCTAAGTTCAGGAGCTGCGCTTTTCTGCCGCGTGGAGAAATGAATGATTGAGATCAAAACGAAATACCGTAGGGGAGTAGTGAACCAGTTCAGTAATCAAGTAAGAGGGGAACCCAGAGTCGGGGGCAGGACGCGAAAACGTCGATTAAATTAGGGATTTTCGGGCAGCAAACTGATTTTCCGTGGGCCATTGGGTTGAGATGTTAAATCATAGGAATAAATTGGTTGTGCATGGAGGGACCTGTAATATATATTACCAGCTAGAGTTTGTATGTATTTTTTTATGTGAAATTATTTTTCTCAGCACATTTAAATTATTTTATTATTTTTGTACGTTAAGGCTCCGTTTGGGGGGACTTATTTTCACCGGTCAAGCGGTTACGACCGCATGAACCGGACCAGAGCCTAAGACTCCGTTTGGCACGGTTTTTTTTGCTTCAGTGAGTTTGGACAAAAATGCCACTCGCCATAGAATGTATGTTTGGCATGACAACAGTAATGACCGCCGTAAAAAAAAAAAGAAAACTAGACAAAATTCCTTAGGAGAGGTCGGTGTTCACAAATGACGGTTCATAACCACCGCGTTTGTGACCGCCCCCGGCGCCACGGACGCGCCAAACAGAGCCCAAGTCCATTATCAAACTGTTTGTTCGTTCTAGTTTCTTTCGGTGAGACTATGGGTCAGTTCGACGCAGTGTTTTTTTTTTTGCTTCGGTGAGCTTGGACAAAAACACCATCGTTATAAAATGTCTTTGGTATGATAACGGTAGAGAAAAAACTAAATTTGAACATAAAATGGATGGAGTTTTTTAGGTGAGGTTGTGGGTTCACGAATGACGGTTTGTAGACTCTACGCTCATGACCGCCGCCGCCATGCCAAACGGTCCCTATACATTGAAGAATTTGCGTCTGCAAGAGAGATTGAACGAGTGAATGCTTCTCGCACGCATATGCTCGTAGAAAGTTAGAGAATCATCAATTTTCTTCTCCTTCATCTGCTACTCGGCTAGGACTTTAGCTTCTGATCGCGCTTTCTACGATAATTGCTTAAGAGAAGCTTGAGCAGAAGTGTTCTGTGAATCCATTGGAGCAGAGGAGTTGACGATAACTTGATCTTCCGAGTCAGTCTGATCCTTCGGGAGAGCACAAAATCTTCGCATCACATGATCCGGGGACCATAACTCCTTTATTTATAAGAATTTTAATTCTGAATTTTACATTTAAGTTCTTCGTATAAATACAAAATTACATAAAATGTTAGATGTCACTGAACCCGAACTTATTTGTCTCAACTAAATAGAAGCACCAAAATATGGAAAGCTTGAACCAGTTTGAGTGAACCAACCGGTTCAGACCCAATAGACTAGCTCAACCCCAAAATCTTAACAATCCCGACCGATAAATCCCAAAATTAGTAAAAATTGTAAGACAGTGGCATAAATGTGATACAACTACGCACTGCGGTCAACATTCGTGGATATTGCGTCTTATGTATGTTTTCCGCGCTAGAGGGGCATTTTGGTAATTTAGTCTCTGGCAAGTTCTCCTCATATTAGGGAGTCTTAGACTCCGTTTGGCGCGTTTTTTTGCTCTGGTGAGGTTGGACAAAAAAAGCCACCGTCAAGTTGAAGTTGGGAGGTTGGGAGTTCGCGATCATAACCACCGTGTTCACGAGCGACACCATTGCATCAAGCAGAGCCTAAGGCCCTGTTTGGAGCAGTGGTGGCGGTCGAAAAAGTTTTTTCTCGCCGCCACAACTGTTGCAAGCTTTTGGTTTCTCGGTGGTGTGAAAAATGCATGCGTCAAAAAGGTGTTTTCAAACCTTTTCGTAAAACAGCATCCCCTCCCACTTTCAGAAAAGCTAAAATGAGTTTTATGTGCCTTCATGCTTCTCTTATTGTAGCTCTAAATCTCCATTTTTCTCGTACTGTTTTTCCTACCACTGCTTTTTTGACATCTTTTATCCCACCATTAGTTTTCCACCAATGCTTTTCCTACCGTCACAGCAATCCCAAACAGAGCCTTAGAAGGATGTCGTGTGTGTTGTAACTCTCTTGCAGAGGAATCCTTAGGGGGATTCTGCCCCCAAGTGATTGGCGCGAGCATACCCATCATCGACGAGCAATATATGCACTTAATTTCATATGATATGCTTGTAAAATTCAACTAAATGGAAGTAAAGACAGATGAGAATAACTCTGAAGTTTACAAAATTGGTCCTGTGAGGATAACTATGAACTGTTGTAGATTATTTATACACCCTACTGTAGTATTCCCTACTATAGTGCTTGTACTAAAGATCTGAAGCTTTTTCTATAACTATGGCTTCTCATCTTCTTCACCTTCCAATGGCTGGTGGTTGTTGATCGGAGGTTTGCATTTCGCCTTCACGTGATAGTCCTTCATCATCATCGCGTAAACAGCCGTTGCTTCCTCTTTGAATCTCTCTGACTCAGTCTCAATTTTCTGCAAGTGTTGATCACCACCAAGAGAAGGAAATTTTGAAGGAGGGGAGTTGATTTCTGTTGTTCTTGAGATTTCCACCTTCTCAGAGCCAATTCCCTTCATTTTCGCATCGAAATTGACATCCTGAGAGGAAAATACATGAAATGTGAATCAGTGGGGTTGAGAGTATAGTCTCAAATCAGTGGTGCTTCGTCTGGTGGGGCGTTTTTGCTCCGATGAGTAAGAAAACGAATGAAGTTCTTTAGGTGAGGTCGCGAGTTCACGAACGACGTTTTATAACCACCGCGTTCACTACCGTTACCAATGTGCCAAACGGAGTCTTGTATGTTTAGGTTCTAATTTCGTATCAAGGCAGGATAGACCCATCGGTCGGTCTGTAAAAAAAAAAGCTCACTTGCTAGAGGTCACATACCCTATACATGAAGGCCATCTGTTTTTAAGTAGAAGACAGAATAGGTTTGCATATATGTCATGAAAATTAACTTTTGAATGACATAATTCAAATGATGTAGGACACATGGCAGCAAACTAATTAAGGAGGTTCTGATAAATTTTTTTGAATTGATTCCTCTCATCGAGACAATGAATTTTAACTACTTATACGCCTAAACCGGTGGCCGGCTGAGGGAGAAACAACTCTGTTAAGACGAAGGCGTTCACCTCATACTGAAATTTCTAGATACGCCGCTGCCACAATAGGATGTTATGATAGAAAGTACCTTTCCATTTTTGTTTGATTGCCTTATTTGCTTGTTTGAAGGTGTGCTAGCCTCTCCTGCATTTAGAGAAAGTCAACCATTCACAATAGTCAAATTAGAGCCCCCAAAGAGTTTTTGAAGGAAAAGCACACTGAACAATAATATAAACTAAAATAAATATATATGACCGTATTAGGCGTGCGGTCAAGGGTTGTTCGCAAACCAAATAGTTCGTGAATAATTTGGGATTCGATTCAAAGATTCGATTAAGATTCATAGTTGTATTCGAATCCGAATAATATTCTCTATTGGGATGATTCGCGAACAATATGAATCACTATATTATATATAAAGATGATTCAGACCATCCGATCAAAGTTTATTTGATCCTTCATTTGAAGAGAATTTGAATTTGAATTCAACTGTGTCAAAGATGGTCGAGTAGTAGCAAACTCGTCCATCTTCACATTTTTAAGTTAATCTTGATGAGTAGTTCGTTGTTGTGAACTTTATCTATGAGAATGATTGCGGTGCGCATCTTTTTTACTTACATTTTCGTATGTTGAGTTCTCAATTCGTCGTGTAATGAAGATTTTATGTTAAACTCGTTCTCAATTTTGTAACAACAACAACTGCAAAATGTGGATCATGTAAATGTCTCCATGAATAGTTTTCGTGCCCGTGATATATAGGATTTCATAGCTGAAAAGAAGTGTAAATTTGATTTTCAATTAGCAGTACTCCTCTTACATTCATAAATATGATCCTAATAGCTGAGTTTTACATCTATCATACATCAAAATTGGCAGCATGTGGCTGTCATGTCATGGTTTTTTCGCAGATTATGAAGAAATGTTAGAAACTTTGAGCTGCAAATGGCTCAGTTGTTGGTGACCGCTTCAGTTATTCTTTGGTGGGCGAGTTCTGAATGGGATGTGGACGATAAGATTTACGCGGAAATGGTTAGTACCTGTAACTAAAATCCTCCTGCACTCGCTGCTTTTCGACTTCTCCTGCCAGCATTTTGCCACAGAAGGATTATTAACTGCGCTCTGGATTGTGTGCTTCTCTTCTTCCCCCTCTCCCATGGAGGTTCTTGTGTCTTTCTCTATACTAATCTTCATTATTCTGACGGTGCTTGTCGTGCTGAACTTCTTTTCAAAATCCTGCAAGTTGACACAGCTTGGATTTGTTGGATTGTTCTTGATGCGGGCAGAAATCAGCATGAAATGTTATGCTTTGCACTAGTTTAGTTGCATGAAGTTAGGAAAAATGTTTTGAAAATGATAAGTTTACACCATTGGATCATTTGGTTGGAAGAAATTAGAATTAATGCAGAGTTTGAGCTCTAAAACACCTTTGAAATTATTTAAAAAATGATGAGGTTTCATATCCAAACTCAAAACTAGTGAATTAAATCTTCATTTTGAAACATTTTGTACACATCGAGGTAATTCAAACTTCACAAACCTCTCCAAAATGGACGAAAATTTGAAGGTTTCATCGTTCACTCATCGAAACGAGTAAATAAAATCACCATTTTCACATGTTTTTCATCCCCAAGCAACCAAATCAAACACCTTTGAAATTAAATGATAAGTTTACAGTATTGGGTCTTTTGGTTGTGCGAAATTAGAGTCATTGTAGAGTTTGAGCTCTAAAACACCTTTGAAATCATTTAAAAAAAACGATGATTACATTTCCATACTCAAAACTAGTGAATTAAATCCTCATTTTGAAACATTTTGTACACATCTAGGTAATTCAAACTTCGCAAACCTCTCCAAAATGGAAGAAAAATTGAAGATTTCATCGTTCACTCATCGAAACGAGTAAATAAAATCACCATTTTCACATGTTTTTCATCCCCAAGCAACCAAATGAGCCCATAAACCAAATGAAAACAAAATCAAACACTCACCTTTAAGTTCATGGTGTCTTGGTTGCCTCTGGCAATCATTGCTGATCCAACAAAAACAGAAACATTCAAATTAATACATGATTTGCTTCTACTCTTCTATTTTTCTTTCAGAGTTTTTTGAAACAAACCCTAGAATAGAAGAGAGAGAGGGGGAAAAGAGAGAGAAAGAGAGAGAGAGAGAGAGAGAGAGAGAGAGAGAGAGAGAGAGAGAGAGAGAGAGAGGGGTATACCTTGTTGCCATAGAGCTAACAAAGAGAGTAATAGCCATAGGAGCAGGCATGCAAACTTTGAACACACCATGACTGTTTTTGCTTTTTTTTTTCAGGTAAAAACTTTGGTTTAGCTGCAATAAACAGCAGGAAGATGGTAAAGAGAGAAGTGGGGGGACATGGTTTTTTGGTAAATAGAGTGAATGAAGATGCTGGCAAGTCAAAGCTAGATTTCCAACACATTTAATATACCACCTTAGCTCCTCTTTCTATAACTCATGTTTTAACCATTATTATTTCTCAACTCTGGTTAGTTCTAGGAGCAAAAATTAGTAAGATTTCATGTGAAACTTTATAAATATAGTTATATTGGAATAATTACCCAAATCTCCCTTGTAAGTTAGCATAATTACTGAGAGCACCCTTCTTGTTTTCAAAATTACAAAAAACTCCCCTTGAGTTTTCATTTCATTACAAAAACCTCCCATGAACTTTTCATTTCGTAACATTCATGAAGAAAAATACCCCCTGGACATTGTACGCCGAGGGGGGTATTTTTGTGCATGGATGTTATGAAATGAAAACTTCGGAGGAGGTTTTTGTAATGAAATGAAAACTTTAGGAGAAGTTTTTGTAATTTCAAAAATAAGAGAGGTGTTGTCAGTAATTTAGCAGTAAATTCCAATAAATGAAATCTATAAGTTAATTACAATAGTATGAAGTCATTCTCTTTTTATTATTTTCTCTTAATTTATCAGAGCTTGGGAATTGACCAAAGCAACCTTGCAATGTTCCGCTCGCATACTTGTGATTAATTTAAATTGTAGATTTTTCTCCTATTTTTCTGCTCTGATACCATGCGAAGAAAATGAGCTTTCTTATGACTTCAGGTGAAATATATATGCATTTATAAAAGGATGTAAGGAAGAAGGAAAATCCTACTAGAGATGTGGGACTAAATACATATTTATTATCTTACTATATATAAGGGAAAAACAATATTTTGTGAAACATTCATCTTTCTAATTTTACTCTTCTTTATTACAAAATTTTAGAACTTTTCATAAGCGAATTTAATTTGTATTTTTGTTGTTTACTTTTAAAACGGGTGACATCGTACCCTCAATTTAAGATATACAAATGAATTTGATGATGCAATGCCGTCCCAGGAGCACGACAAACCCGTGCACGACTATTTGTCTACATGTATGAGTTGTATATATCAATAAAACTAATTTCATAGTATTTTTTTCTATCATAGTGTATATTTACGATCATAGGGATCGTTTCACATTGTGAAGCTTTGTCATTGTTCTGTAAGATTATTTTATGTAAGTTTCTTCGAATTAAGCCGACATACGTCATTATCATTCTTTCTGCTAAGAAAATTATCTGTTCCGCTATATTTTTCACCTCGCGCGGTTTAATTAATATCAAAATTTAGTAAAACTTTATGTGAAACTCTAAAAATTAATAAAGTGATAAATGAAATGGATCAACAAATAACAAAATCACCTACTTTTGTTCATTTTCTCTCTATACATATTATTTATGAACAAATTTTACATAATATTTTTATAATATGATATGAAGATGCTTCTATCTATTTTGGCGCAATATCATCAAACTCGCTCCCGTGTAATAATTCTATAAATCTTGTGCATAATTGTATTCGAATTGAGCCGACGCATATCATTATCGTTCTTTAATGACTCGCACGACACAACGGTGGCCGTAACCGTTGTCATGCCAAACATACATTCTATGACGATGGTGTTTTTGTCCAAACTCACCTGAGCAAGAAAGCCGCGCCAAACGGAGCTTAAATCAAAGTAAAAGTTAGTGTGAAATGGAACAAAAAATTGGAAAATTTGTAGCTGGGGCCCATGGACTGGGGCTCTGTATGCTTTCTATATATAATTTTTTATTTGCAGTCCCTCTCTCTTTAAACTCAAGTCCCTATATATGCTCTATAATATTAGGTTAAGCTCTATGGTTCAGTATACTTTGTACTTTGGTTATCATATAAAAACTTTAATTAGTTGATGAATATTAATTTTTGAACCTGGGGCACAGCTTTTTAAGCTACTTTAGAGGAAGACAGTCTGCAGATTGCTGCTACCAATCCTGAGCATTTTTATATTTAACAAGTAAATTGTTATTATTACCGCACTTTTGGTTCAAAAATGACTATCCGCAGACATAATCAAAAGAATAGACACATAGTAACAACACTCAAGCCTTTGTCCCACTCCCACCATAGTGGGGTCGGCTATGTTGGGTTGCGGTCAGCAATTGCCCCGGCGTGCTGCGCTATTCGAAGCAGAAGGGTGTGCGGGCCTAACTGGCTGCCCCGTGGATCCTGCTCGGATAGCCGACTCTATAAAGGATAGATTGCTCCTTCACCAACAGTCCGGGCTTTTGGTAGAGTTGGTTGCGTCGAGTCCCCACAGGCTACATGGATCCTTTGTCGCCATTGAGCCGTATCTTTAATCATAGCCTCACTAATGCCTAAGTACATCATATCTAATAGACACAGACGAAAATAAAAAAAAATTGATCAGGGCGGGAATATTTAGTAAGGAAACATCTAACCTTCCTAGCAGCAAGAGCAGTGACTCCGGCAACGATGAAAGAGCGGCGGAATTGAGACGGCGGGGCTAGCTGGCGAGAAAATCAGGCGTCGCTTGGAGCGAGCGGTGGGACGAGATGGTGAGAAAACTAGGCATCGCTTGGAGCGAGCGGCGAGACGAGATGGCGAGAAAACCAGCAGTCAATAGAGGCGAGCGGCTAGGAGGAAGCGGCGGGTTGAGAAAAAACGAAAGGTCGGCGGTACTGTGAAAACACGGAAGGGAGGAGTGAGTGCGGTTAGGTCTTTTTAGGGCCTCCAAAAAAGACCTAAAATTGAGTGTGGATAGGCAAAAACGTAGTGCTAATAACAATTGCATTTAACAACGGGGCTTGCATTTTGAGGAAAATTATATGACATTTGTCTTGGGGTTCGTTTGGCACGACGACGGTTCTCATGAATACGGTGGTTCTGAACCGTCGTTCCTGAACGTCTGGTATCAACTAAGGAACTACATTCACTACTATGTTCGAAATTGTATTATTTTCTTAGCGGTGGTCATAATCGTTATCATGTCAAACATATATTCCGTAACATTGGCGTTTTTGTTCCAAACTCACCAGAGCAAAAACGCCGAGTCAAACGGACCGTAAAGCAGAAACCTTTTTTTTTCTTACAAATAATGTCAATTCCCCTTCCACTCCCCACTCAAGCGCGATGAATTCTTCCTCATAAGAGACATTGCGAAGACGGCAAGGAGCGGAGGCGAATTCATCCCCGTTTTCATCGCCGAGAGGTGCCGCGAGATTTCATAAGCTTATATATAATATTATGATTGCATTAAAGTAACAATACGATGTCTATTAGGGCTAGACGACGACATTACACTCAAATAACTCACCATACTCCTAAGCTCCGTTTGGCGTGTCGGCGGCGGTCGTGAATGCGCTGGTTATGAATCGTCATTAGTGAATGCCCGACCACACCCAACGAGCTTCATCCACTTTCGGCTTCATTTGGTTTAGCGGTTGCGGTTGTAAAGGGAGTTGTTGCAATATGAAGTTTGTAAATGGAGCTGGTGGAAACTGAGAGATGAAAACAGAGTTCTGTTTGGATAGTCTGTGTTTGCAGAGCTGTTCAGAACAGAGAACCGTTTGGCCAAACAACGGTGGCATTTTAAAAATATTTTTTATTATAATTTAATAAAAAAAATTATATAAAAATAAATTTCTAATAAGTATATATAGTTTTATAAAATCTGTTTGGCCAAAATCTGTTATATATATATATATATTCATATTATTCTAATATTTATAAATTAATATAAAACAATTATTTTTGTAATATGTTTTACTATTCGAACTATATAAAAAAGGGTATATTTTGTAATTTTTAATTTTTTTTTGCAAATATATCGGCGTCTCCGCCTCCCTCAGCTCCCTGCGCCTCCCTCCGCCTGCACACACGCGACCTTTTCGTTGGGTCTCCGCCGGCGGCGGAGCCGCCGCCGGCCTGACCGAAGCCCACCGGCGGGGTCGCCGGACTCCGGCGAACCCGCCGGGGGTAGGCCGGCGGTGGCCCTGACCGTGAGCCCCGCCGGCCTACCCCCGGCGGGTTCGCCGGAGTCCGGCGACCCCGCCGGTGGGCTTCGGTCTGCCGCCGGCGGCGGCTCCACCGCCGGCGGCAACCCAAGAGATGTGCCTGGAGCTCGCGGTACGGGAGGCGGCGCAGTTTGTTTTCTTTCCTCCAAAACGCAGCTAACTGGAGGCTCCCAGCTCGGTTTCCTTCCGCCCTGTTTTTGCCCGTGGAGTGAAACGCGGCGATTCCAATTGTTGCGGGTAACTCAATGGAAAAAAGGTAACGGGTTTGCGTTTTCATAAAACGTGCTGAACGAAAAGCGTAAACAAATGAAGCCTTCATGCTCACAACTAGTTTTATTTTCTCGTTGTATTTTATTGAGGCTCCGTTCCGAATTTGGTGCGTTCAACGCATATAATAATAGATGCGATATTAAATACCCCCCATCACGCGTGGGCCACCTCATTTGAAACGTCTTTCTAGGGTTTTACGGCTTCTCCTCCGCGCGCGCGTGTAGATGGCATTGAAGTGGAGCGACTGTTGAAGAAACCCTAGCCCCTTCGATTTAATACCAGCAGGCTTAACCTCTGCATTTGTCCGAAGAGAACCTTCCAAGCCGGCAGACATAGTAAGTTTTCTATCCATTGCTTCTCAACGCCAACTCCATCACATACGCGTGTGATGTATACAACCATATCCTCATCATATGTTGTTTCTTCTGCTACCATCAAACATACTGCACCTTCAATAAAGGATTCCTCAAATATAGAATAAATTTTTCTAGTATAAACCTTTGACATTTGCTTTAGAATTGGACATTTTTTAAATTTAAAGTAATAGTACTTTCTTTACACCTGAAGTCTTCTTCATGTTCACTCCTTCGCCCAACCAATAATCAGTTTTTTCATTCCGAGAAAGCATTCAACTAGTGAATTTGTAGCCTTCGAGCATCCATGTAGCCGACTATTTGCTGACTCACTACGTTGCGTAGATAAAATGCCCAGATCCAAAAATTGTTTGTTAAAAGCTATAGACCACTTCCTTTTAATGTTATAGATTACGGTTTCATTTACTCGATTAGATTCCTCATCTGAGTGAACTGTAGGAAAAAGCTCAGTTTCTTCATTTACCTGGAATGACAAAGGTTCATGATTTTATTTGTAAATTACGGTCGTATATTTATAAATATGGTCGTATGTTAACAACATCTTACCATATTCCATTCGGTATCCTTCTCATTGGCTACAGGCAAACTATTCTCTGTTTCCATGAACGATTTAATTTAAAGCCAGAGCCGAAAATGATGCTTGTACAATGCGGAGAATATGGATTAATATAAGAAATCGTGGTTGATGAGGAGGAAAAAATAAGGCTTACAAACCAAAGGTCGACGGCGTAAACAAGGCATCAAGGTTACACGCTGTTATCTAAGAAAACAGCACCTGCTCAGCGATTCTCCGGCGGAAGAACTGCCGGCGGGAGGCGAGTTTGAGAGAGAATGCTTGCTCAGCAATGGTCGGGTTCGATGGCTGAGTTTGAGAGAGAAGGTAGTGTGAATGGGGGGATCACGGGAGGGAAAGTCGTGTGTTTGGGAGGGAAAGTCGTATTTTTTGGCGGAGAGAGGGGTCCCGCGAGAAAAAAAAACGTGTATTTATAATCGCACATGTTAATAGGTGCGTTCAACGTAAGCCAAAAATGACTTTTTTTGCTCCGATGATTTCGGGCAAAAACGCGACCATCATAGAATGCATGTTTGGCAAGACGATGGTTATGACCGCCGTCAAGAAAAGGAAACTAGTATTGAACATAAAAGTGGATGACGTTCCTTAGGTGAGGTCGGGCGTACACAAACGATAGGTCATAACCATCGCGTTCACGACCGCCACCGCTGTGCCAAACGGAGCCTCAATATGATTAGCTTAGAGTACCGCGGTACCCACGTTGTGATATTTTTTGCATTCATGCTGTCCTAATGATACTACATGACCCACTATGTGAGCAACGTTTTTGCTCCGGTGAGTTTGAACATAAAAATGTGCTTAACATGACAACAAACAACAACAACATTCGGGCCTTTATCCCGCCATAGTGGGTCGGCTATATTGATCTTCTGTCTCCATTGAGCCTATCTTTAATCATAGTCTCACGCTCTCACTAATGCCGAAGTACATCATGTCTTTGCTTAACATGACAACAATTATGAAAAAACAAAATTTGTAGATGAAATTTCTTAAATAAAGTCGAACATTTAGGAACGAAAGTGCATAACCAATTAATCACTTTATCTTTTTTAGGGTATAATAATTAAGAGCAATCGTAGTTCTAATATGACTATTCGCACCCCAAAAAAAAGTAAATATAATCTCGAATATGGCTTTCGTCTCCGTTGTTCTCGTTCACTGCGTCGCTCCATCGCGGAGGCCTCAAGGGGTTGGAGGTGGTATTTCGTCTTTCTCGGTTTCTTCCTGACCGAGCATGCGAATACATCGGAAACCACCGGAAGAGGCGGCTTGCTCGCCGGAGAGGGGACTATGATCGTCTCAAACATATCTTCGTCGGACTGATTGTCCTTAATGCACAGAATGAAGTCCGGCGGTTTCCCTCGACTCAGCATGTTGGGGATAAGAGTCTGTGTAACTATGCACTTGCTTATTCCCTGTAAGCGCCACCGCACTCAGTAATTAAGGTCAGTTGTCTCTGAAAGCTAGATTATGATGAATTGCGGCATATTTTAGCTTAATAAGATGACATTCATATCCACAAACTATGGTTCATAGCGAATGGAAAGGTATTAATTACGCTCAGTAAGCTATTTTCACTATACCCCATCTCCGGCTATGCCTTCGAGCTACACAACATATTTCGCTCATCCCCGGCGATTAACTGTCCTTTGAAGAGAGTGAATGATGAATTAAAAAAGTGGACTGCGCTTAACATTTTGGAGTACAAATAAATTTTTGGACTGCGGATATCAATAAAGTAGGAATTAATTTTTGTTAGCGCAAGCTTATAACTTTGCTCATAATTAATCTATTTCGCCAAACCATCCGCCTACCGCGCCGGAAGAATACCGGCCGCCACTGCGCCCCGATCTTCTCCTCGAAACCCTCACTTGATTTCATCGGAGCTGCCATGGCTGTGCAGGGCGACACGAGATCTTCGCCGGAAGGGAAATCAGGCGACGGAGGCGACGATCTTCCCATCTTCAATGTCGAGAATTTGCAGAACAACATGAAATCGATCTACTACAGGTCCCATTCGAACTCTTTAGAGCCCTAAAATTGTTTTGTTATTCTTCTACCGCTGTCCTTCTTCTTTGATCTTGGTCAGCTAGTACAGAAAGGGACTTGGTAGTTGGATGATAAATTCTCGTTCCTTTTTTTTTGAAGTAAAATGTCGTCTACTTCGCTGCTTTCATACTTGCCTGATTGAATGTCATCGACAATTTATGGGAACCTCCCGTTGGATTACCTTATTGTGGGTTATGCCTTATTTAGTTTTGGGAAGTGGGAACTAAGATATTATTGCTGGATCTGTTAAATCTGTATACATCCATCTTGTATACTAGAATATATGCTAAGGCTACTAGGAAGAACAAATTCAATTTGTTTGGACGGGACATCATGGAAGATTAACTAGAGATTTTGGATTCTTAATGCATTCTATTGTGTTATTGCTCATGAAGGGATCTTCGCGTTAAGGTTGGTGGGCACATAATTAGGGGAGCTTCTCCTATATGTAGGGGTGTCCATTACAACAACAACAACACAACAACAGTACAACACTCAAGCATTTACCCCCACCATAGTGGGGTCGGCTATATGGACCATTTGTCGTCATTGCGCCCTATCTTTAGTCATAATCTCCCTAATGCCTAAGTGCATCATGTCTTTCCTTATAGTTTCATTCCAAGTCTTCTTGGTCCACCCCTCCCTAGTTTAACATGCCTAGTAGCTAAACTCTCACAACACCTAACATGTGCCTCTAATGGTCTCTTTTGTACGTGTCTGAATCATCTTAATCGAGCTTCTCTACAATTGGTGTCACTGTGTCACTCTTGTCTTATCCATGGTACATTCATTCTTAATTTTATCCAGTCCAGCGTGTCCATACATCCACCTAAGCATTCTCATCCCCGTAACTCCCATTTTTTGCTCATGTACATAATTCACTGCCCAACACTCATAATCGTATGGCATTGCTGGTCTAATTGCAGTATGGTAAAACTTGCCTTTTAAGTTTTAATGGTATTTTACGATCACATAAGATCCCAGACGCGCCTCCCCACTTCAACCAACTTGCTTGGATTCTATGCATCACATATTTATCTACACCTTCATCTTTTTGAACTATCGATCCCAGATATTTAAAGCACTCACTGCGGGAAGTATCTTGGTCACCCAACTTAATGATGGGTGTCCATTATTTGAAAAATTGGAAGATCAAACCAACCATATTATATCACTTCAGATCAGTTCTCAAATGATCAATTTGGATTTTGGTTTTTGTTTGGGCATTGTTTGATTTTTTGTTAGAATTTTATCTTCCTAAAATTGAACCCTCTAAAAACCTAATCGAATCAAGTTTTTTTTAATGTGCATCATTTGGTCCGCCTTAGGTGTAACGTGTTTAAATATCCTAGGTTGATTATTCAGAAGAATGGAGTTTTATTCGAGTTTATAGCCTCTAGAGTTAAGGTTAGGCTTTAAAATGGAGAAGTGCCCCCCGATTACTATGTGATGAGAGGATACCACGGAAACTTAAAAGTTACGTTTTATAAAACTACTATTAGGTCTGTAAGGTTGTATGTCTTTTAGTGTTGGATAGTAAAAAGTCATTGATTTATAAGTTGAGTGTGACAAAACGAGACTTCTAATAGAATGTGTGAGAAAATAAAAAAATAAATTAAGGAGAATGGTTATATTAAATGAATAGTGAGAGTGAGATATATCCAAAGTAATACAATAGAAATAGACTTAGGTAGTTGGGCATATACAATTAAGGTTAAAAATGCGTCAATTAAACGAGTAGTATATTTAGTGTCGAAGGAGTCTGTAGGAGATGGGTAGGATTAAAGTAGCATGGATGAAAGTTGTTCAAAATGATCTGCCTTATATTTAGTTATAACTTAAAAAGCTTTGGAAATGCTTGCTAAGAACTAATGGAGCATGAAAATTCATATAGTTGACTCTAAATGAATAACAAGTTAGTTTTAAGGGCCATCAAAATCAACAAGCTAAATCTTCAGTCATTATTAAGTTAAATTGAGCATTATCAACATCATGTTTTTTCTTCATAGACTCATATTTTATATTAGTAGAAGCGTATTCTTTCTTTGAATTTGTGTGGATTTTTCTTGGTTTAATAAAGTCATTCTAAGTATCATTTATTATAATATAATACATACATTAAGTAATCAAAAGTATAAGGGGTTATCTCATTATCAACTTTTGATCATTCCTTCTCCGGATCTACCATAGCTATTAGAAAGTTCACAGCCTTATTCTATGAATCATGGATGCTAGCCCAAGGGTCATTAATGGTCAAGTAAGTGCTAAAAAGCAAGAATAATAGGTCATATAATACTTTATTTTGAGGATTTTTTTTACTATTATTATCATTTAGTGGGATAAAGGCTTGAGTGTTGTTGTTGTTGTATTATTATGGATGATGAACCAAACTGTCCTAATAAAAGTTTGTCCGTTTCAGTTCAAATTCTGAAATATGTCAACTCTATATTCTCGATTTCTAAAATTAAAATCATTCGGTCTAGCAAATCCATATATCGAACTTGTTGAGAATGCAAAATGCACACCCCTACATTTATCATACATATATCTAAATAAGCATAACTTTTGTTGCTGACTTGTTTTGTTGTTTCACACCAGTTATCTTAAATAGCTTGTGATTTACATATGTTGCTTCACCTATTATCCATCAACTATCTTAAACAACTTGTGATTCACATATGATCCTCGTATTAGGATGATTTAACTTTTTTTTCTTCTTGGAGGAAGTTTTTGATCACCGAATTTTTCTTTAGACAATTCCAACTTATATAGTAGAATTTGAGTTCTCCTACAATGCATGATATGATATCCTGGAGCATCTAGTCTAGGGACAGAGTATTCCTGAATCATAATAAATGTGAAATTTTTTGGAATTTTCATCATTTTGAAGGTTGTAGGTTGGCCCCAGTTATTAGAGGATGTGCTGGCTTAAATTCGATTTTTTTGAAGTGTTTATTGTTTCAAAGAATCTCTATGTTACTTTTAATTCGTATACGAAGTGTATATTAAAAAATGTTATTTCCTATTATTAGTGATACATTGCTCAAAGACATAGTCAGCAAGCACAATATTACAAAAGCCTCGTCATGTAACTAGCAGGAATCCATTAAAAGAACTAACACCTGATAATCGTCACTATAAAGATATTTCTTTTGAAATACTTGTTATATAGAAAAGAAGTTGGATCATTTTTTGTCATATTTTACTGGACAGAATGGAAATGGAGGAGTTACACACAATTTTCTTAATTAACTATGAAAACAACGGATCAAGGGGAAGACGGAATAGTTGCTCCAGTGAAGTATCTTCTTCCACTTTTTGAATGCTAAATTAGATATATACAATTCTAACATCTCAACCATTCCTTCATCATCCTTCAGAACTGGCTGCTAATAGCAGCATTACTTAGAAATAATTAAAGTGCACAAGTTTGATCTACAACAATGACAACTGACATAAAAGAAAATATCACGTTCATCTACTAAGTTGTTGCTGCAGAAACCACTAACATAAGATACTTAGTTTGATGCTCCCCACATATTGATCACAGAGCTATTGTCAACAAACCCACATACGTACCGTTTACGCCACATAAACGACTAAGGGAAACAAAATACATACAGTCTGGAGAAAATATACAAAGAGATCTTTGGTGGACAAGTCAATAAAAGTGGATTAGTCAAAGTTGAACTACATTCTCTCAAGCACTCGATTAGACTTCTAAATGGTTTGCTAAACCTTCAAGCTGTAGGTCTGTATTATAGACAATGAGATATAAAAGTGAGTTGGAATAGGGGTATATAAGCATGAAAATAACCAATAAGTAATATGAGGATCACATAGATTACTTCTACAACGAGATTCATAATAGTATAACATAACAGAATTTTACAAGACATGATCATTGTGTCATCATACATCGAGGAAGCGCAACCCATATCCTGGGCTCTAACCAATTGCCGTCTACGGGGCACTATTTGGCACCATCGATGACTATTATGTGAGCAATGACCACCATCATGGATTTTCATTACGCTGCACGTATATTTCAACATCAACTTGTCACATGTAATCAGGTGTCAATCACATAAAATATTTCATTTTCTTTTGTCCAATCATATTGGCCTAGTTAGCACTTTATATTTATTAGAGGGCATTTCAATGTTTACTCCAAAACAACTTGAACGATCCTAGTTATACTTTAATTAGCAAAATAGAAGGTCGAGGATAGGGCTCATAAAAGTTTAAGTAAATACTCCGATTACTATTAAGGATTACTGCAGTCTTCATTTTGGTTAGTAACTACAGCAAGCTCACATCCTTCTCCGAAGCATGCCTGAGCCTATTGTCTATTCTATATGAAAAGCAGAAGTCCATCCTTAGTAACGTGCCCCGGTTGTAATCTTTGTCTTTGTGTATCTGAATGTCTGAATGGGACCTTTAGATAGAATAGGAGAGTGCTTTGAATTCAGCCCAATCTGTGGTTTTGTCATACAATAAGATCCAATTTTGTTTGGACTCGTTAGGTTTGTCCCATTACCTTGAGTGAGACCTAATGTGTACACCTTTTGTCATGAAGATCTGATCTTATCCACCAATGGATCTTGTTCTAATCCCAATCCTCTCGTCTTAGGGTATCCATTTTTCTTTTTTCACGGGAACTTCTCCTTTTTGGTTCACAACCTATGATGGGCTGACTAAGCCCACTATCCTACAGGGCCCTCTTGTGCCGGGTTAAGGGTAGTGAGGCTTAGATTCCACAGAGTTCAACCTGCATTGGGATTTAGCTAAGCCTATATCTAGAAAAGGATCTTTTATGTAGCCCAACTCATACAAAGTTCTGTAACTTGGTTTGAACTCATTTCTTCTATTCTTATGATTGTTCAGTGCCTTTTAGGATTAGGTTTCTATCCCTTATCGTGTTGTGCTAAGCTCTTTTTTCTTCTTAGGTCTGACCTTTTGTTCTTTGTGGACGTGAACATCGCTATCGCTCACCTGCAAGTCATTCATTATCCACTGATAGATGTATTCATACATCTTTCATATATGATCTTAGAAAGCACCTAAGTGTTGGACATTTGCATGATACAGGTAAACCATAGCCTAGAAAGAAGCAGGCAAATCGCTCTTGGTTTTGAACCTCGGAAAACGACTTTCTCAAACTAATACTGCAGATCGACATCGGGGGTGGCCAAAACCTAGGTTCCTGTTGAGACATGAATCCTTGAAGTTCGTTTACACGGTATGAGAAAGAAAATTTTCAGCAACTTTTTTAGATTTCATTCTTTCATAGAATAACAAGAACATTCTAAAGCAATGCAATATAGCCATTTCTCCCATCCGAAAAACACCTGCTTGTAACTCAAAGTTCACGCGCTTCTTTATTAAAAAAAAACATTCTCTTTTGAACCCACATATAAGGGGAGCAAGCAGAGGCTCAAAAGTCGGAGCGCGCCTTAGTGCCCTCCATTTTATCGCTTGGTCTGCTCATTCTTTGTGTTTGTACATTTTTTTCATTATTGCAATACAAAGAACACCTCCACCATAAATGATATGTATGGATGGAGGGGATTCGCGGTGTTAGTGGATTGACAGAGCGAGCTGGCAAGGGGCTTTATCCGTCTTTCCGGTGAAAAAGCAAGCGATCAATCAAGAGAGCTAGCTTCGGTATCACGTAGCTCACCGCTCCGTGGGAAAGGACGAACGAGTGAGGATTGGCCGAGGGGTACAAATCAACCAAGAAAAAAAGACAAGTAGAAGCGAGTTCAATCGGAGTAGGCAAGACTCAATAATGCAAGTAGGGTACGTTAACGAGGACAAATCACATGCTTTTGTACTGGTCAACTTTGCGTTGTCGATGTCGAGTAAGGAGTGCAGTGCTCTATCTCTTAAGAAAGGGGCTTTTGAAACCTGCCTTATTAGACGAGAAGTCAGAAAGTATTCCCGTACTCTTTGATGTGCGTTCTATTATTGCCTCCTATTCCTAATGGAGTGACCGGAATCTTGACTTGCCCTAAAGTGGCGATACCCGTCAAAACAAAGGACTTTGATTCGCTTTTTGGGCAGGGCCTTTCGCACATATTGGAGTACGAAGTGAATTATTAAGCACACTAAAATCTAGTGGATCTGGCTCCATATTCATGAAAAGCCGGGGTTGAAACATGTTTTGAAACTCAGACAACAATTCTGACTAAGAAGAAGATGAAAAAGAAGAAAGAGTGAAGCGTCTCCAAGGCCTATAAAGCGAAGCTTCTTTCAGTCTAGATTTTCAAAGAGAGAGGTAGAAGTCAGAAAGAAAGACTTTCAATAACACTTCATGGATATCATTGCCGGAAGACTGGCAACAATTTAGAACGAAATCCGTCAGGTAGAAAATCAGAAGCTCCAATGTGAGCGAATGCTTGGTCTGTTCTGGGAGCATCTGCTTGCTCTCGATCCTGAGGACGTAGGAAGAAGGATGCAATTTTGACGAGACTGCATTCGAAGTCTAGAAAACCAAAAGAGGGCTCTGCTCGTGGAATAACAAGACATGATTGTGCGGGCCGCCATAAGCAACCGTGGGGGAAATGGAAACAGCGGGGGGAACTAAGAAGAGTCAGTTGTCGACTTGATATGTTGTGTTTAGTTGGCTATAATAAGTGTGTGTCAGCTTCCTTTTGGATGTACTTCCCATGTAACAGCTATTAATGAAGAAAATGTGCTGGTCTGCTTTGTGCGGAAAGCTTCCTATCTTCTGACTTGTACAACAACTATGACAAAACATTCAAGAGCACAACCAACAATCTTCAAGATCATCTCTCACTACATCACCTATAACCTATAAGGAGTGCATCCTTGTAGCCAAAGCATGCTTTAAGTTCTGGAGTGAAAGATATCCAGGTATGGAATGTCTTATAAGGTTGATTCGTAATATAGGCTCGCTCGCTTCCACTAGGGATAGACCTGTCTTATATAAAGTCCCAGACTTTACCACGGTACAAGATTATCTGATCCTGGAGCCTATTAATCTATGGGTTTATGATAGACTTCATAAGAAGAGGCATAAGGTTACACTGAGAGTTTCATCAAATAAGAGAGATCCTAGGCAGACAAAGATCTCAACCTTCGCCAACTTCATACATCAGAAGGATGCCTGTATAGCAATGAACGCAGTAGAAAAGATGCTCTCCTCTCAAGTGCCAATCTACACAGTTAACGATAATTTTCTCACTACTGCTTCTTATGGCAAGAGAATTCCAATTCTTTATGGCAATGTCATTCGTGAGATGGGTCCTCCACTTTCAATCATCAATGTGTTCATCTATATGAATGTGATTCAACCTATTGAAGGTACTTATTACATGAGGTAATCTCTCAAGAGACGCATCATTCTTACTTAAAGGCTCATTGTTTGTCTAAATTTAGAGATTAAGTGTGCATCCTATCATGAAAATATCTACCGTTAAGTCCGAGTTATACCCAACTACTATCCAAGAAATTAGTGGCGTGGATTACACAACCTGTCCCTAAGTGAGAATTTCCAACTTCAAGATATGGCTAGTGGACAAGATTTTCAGTGTCTTAACATATTATTTTAATAGGAGTTTGAAATTTTTACCATTCGGTACTCAAACGGCAAAGCATTAACATCCAAAATGACTGGTCAAATGGCTTTTCCGTTGGAATTTCAGCCTATGAATTGTTGATCATACGCTCAGGTTAGTATTTAACACAATGATGACGCAAGACGGGTGAGACAAAAGGGTGTGTGTGCCCTAAAGGAACCACAACGGGTGAATGCAATTTGAATTATATGATGTGGGGAATTTAAAACAATGCAATGCACATGCGTTTATTCGATAAGTAATTGCAATAAGATTATGAAATTAATTTAGGCAATGCAAACATACACGATATAGATTAGACTTTAAAGCAATGAAGGAGTTCTAGAGACAATCAAAGTAAGATTGTTTGGACCAAATGTTTAGCGAATAAATCATTCAAGTAAATTCGAAGAAATTGAGCAAAGTCTTACAAAATAATTATCCCAAATTATATGATTTCAACTAACGATCATCACAAAGAAAGTTAACATCCAAACCTAGAACTTACACAAGCATTCAAGGCCAAAGTTGTAGGGTTGCAAAAGTTTCAGACTTGGACAGCGGAATTGGTATGACTTCAGCACTAAAACAATTGTTTCCTGCTCTGATTTGGAGTTCCTGGAAGCATTGAGTGCCGGAATTGGACTGCTGGTACGATAAACACCACAGGTAGGCCATAGGCCTCAGAACAGAGTTTTGGAGGGCTGGAAACTGCGGACTGGACGGCTAAAAGGTGCAGGAATTTCTGGACAACAGTTGGTTGTTGCTGGACGACTTCTGCAGGTTGGAAAACAGCGGCAATAGAGCAGTTATGGCAGCCAGTTGGAGCAAGATCCTCTGGATTGATGATAGGGGTTGTTGTAAGGTTTGCTGGAAGACCAAATTGAAGTGGAATGGCCGGCCCTATGGTGTAACCTGCCTGGAACTGCCACTGGACAAACTGTTGGACGGCTGGTAGACAAATCCTGGGTCGAGGAAGGCTGGAACCCTGCAGGAAATTGGCCTACTTTGTCTGGGATTGCGGGTGGCGACTTGAACAGGGGTTGGAACTTCCAGAAGTGGCTGGCGGCAAGGGGAATTCTTGAATTTTGCTGGTCGACAGAGGCTTACAGTCTATGAACAACAGCTTTTCTGGTTCTGATAGCTACAGACGCCACAAATCGGAAGGGGGAAGCTGCCAAAGGGGTAACATCACAATGAGGAGCCTCTGTTTGGCCTCGGGGAGGAGTAACCGTCAATAACTATCTTGGTAGTGGGCGGTTACGGGCGATTTTTGGTGGTTTCCAGCTGTGGTTACTGTAGAAGCTTGTATGTATTTCTTATGTTGTAAAATACAAGGAGGGAATACATATTTATTGGAGAGAAGAGAGGAGAGAAAATCCTATACACAATGTGGGACTAAAGGAGAGAGAGAAATAAATGCACTCATAAAACAATAATGGGCCTATCTATGGGCCTTTGATATGGGCTTTTCTAACACTCCCCCGCAAGCTGGAGCTTACAAATCGTAGGCGCCAAGCTTGGATAAGCACCGATGATAGAGAGTACTGGACAGTGCCTTTGTGAGGACATCCGCAACTTGTTCAGTACCCGGAACATGCTTCAATTCAATTTTCTTCATCTGGACTTTCTCTCGAATGAAGTGGCAGTCTACCTCAATATGTTTTGTTCTCTCGTGAAAAATGGGATTCTTGGCTATGTGTATTGCAGCCTGGCTGTCACAGAGAAGGAGAGCAGGTGCGGGAAGCTTCATACCAAGATCCGTGAGAAGGCTTTCAAGCCACGTTAGTTCTGATACTACTGATGTCATTGCCCGATATTCTGCTTCAGCTAAAGATCGTGCAACTACTGCTTGTTTCTTGCTCCGCCAGGTGATCAAGTGTCCTCCAAAGTAAGTGCAAAAACCACTTGTTGATCGCCGATCATCTATGGACCCAGCATAGTCAGCATCTGAATATGCGACTAGATTTGGAGTTGAAGATGAGGTTTTGTACACAAGGCCTTGACCAGGAGTTGTCTTAAGATATCGGAGGATTCGTTCAACAGCCTGCAAGTGAGAACTCCGAGGGGCATGCATGTATCGGCTGACAATACCTACAGCAAATGATATATCTGGTCTTGTCACTGTGAGGTAGATCAATTTTCCGACCAGAAGGCGATAATACTCCGGATTTTGCAGCAGAAGATCAGTGTCAGATGCCTGAGCAGAAATCTTGTGATTTACATCCATTGGAGTGTTGACTGACTTGCATCCAGAGTAACCTGCATCGTGGAGAAGGTCGATGCAGTATTTCCGCTGAGAGAGGACGAGACCATTAGATCGTCTGACGACTTCTAAACCCAGGAAGTAGTTGAGATTTCCTAGATCTTTTGTCTGAAAGGCAGTGCTGAGATGTTGTTTGACCTTCTGTATCCCTTTGACGTCATCTCCAGAAATGACGATGTCATCCACATAAACTAACAGAATGACTGTTCCAGTTGGCTGATGGCGAATGAACAGAGAGGAATCTGTCGAGCTCTGTTTGAAACCAAGTACCCGAAGTTCCTTACTGAACTTGTTGAACCAGTTCCGCGGGGATTGTTTGAGACCATACAGAGATTGCAACAATAGGCAGACCAGTGACTCCCTCGTGGTCTCAAACCCGGGAGGTTGTTCCATGTACACCGTCTCCTGTAGATCGCCATTGAGGAATGCGTTTTTGATGTCCAATTGATAGAGGGGGCACCGTCGATGTACAGCAACAGAGATGAGCACACGAATGGTATTCAGTTTCGCCACCGGAGAAAAGGTTTCCTCATAGTCAATGCCATGTTGTTGAGTATATCCACGAGCGACCAAACGAGCTTTCAGCCGATCAATAGTGCCATTGGGAGCATGTTTGATAACGAAGACTCATTTACAGCCAACTGTTTTCTGACCCGGAGGGCGGGGTACCAGAGTTCAGGTTTTGTTTGCCCAGAGAGCTGTCATTTCCTCTTCCATGGCAGCGCGCCAGCCAGGGTGTTGGAGAGCCTCCTGCACTGAGTGAGGAATAACCACAGTAGACAAAGAAGTAGCAAGAGTTTTAAGTGGAGGGGAGAGACGATGCAGGGATACGTAGCTCGCCATTGGATGAGCGGTGGACTCTGTTACCGGATCAGTAGGACTTGGAGCACCAGAGGACGAGGACGACTGCGCAGGGGCAACGGGGCGGGAAGTGTGTCGGGAATAGACCTGGATAATAGGCGGCCGGTAGGGAGGCTGAGTAGGGAGTGGTTGTGGCAGAGGTGGTGGAGGAGGCGTGTTAACCGGGATGATGGGTCGCATGACGGGTTGTGGGAGAAGGTGATGGAGAAGGTGTTGCTGGAGCTGGAAAGAATGGCAGGTCTTCTCGGAAGGTTACGTCAACGGACACCGAAATTTTCCGAGTGAGAGGAGAATAACAGACGTAGCCTTTCTGTGTATGGGAGTAGCCAACAAACATTTGCTTAGTCGCTCTGGGATCGAGTTTGTCCGTAGATGGTCCCATGGAGTGAACGTAACACGTACAACCGAAGATTCGAGGTGTGAGAGGGAAGGCCGGAGTAGAGGGAAAGAGTAGACTGAATGGACTGGCATTGTTGAGTACGGAGGAGGGAAGGCGGTTTATAATGAAGCATGCGGTAGATATCACAAAGTTCCAATAGACCTTAGGAACGTTCATGTGAATCATGATCGAGCGGGCCATATCAAGGAGATGTCGGTTCTTCCGTTCGGCCACACCGTTTTGTTGAGGGGTGTAAGCACATGAGGTTTGATGAATAATCCCGAATTCAGAGCATAAGCTGGAAAACTCATTGCCAGTGTATTCGCGAGCATTATCGGTGCGCAGCGTTTTGACGGTGGTGGAGAAGTGAGTGCGGGTTTCAAGGATAAACGCCTTAAACACACGAGGTAATTCAGAGCGTTCGCGAAGTAAGTATAGCCATGTTGTGCGGGAGTAATCATCATGTTGTAAACTCTTTTTCAAAAGAAAGAAAGAAAGAATAACGTGATAGCTCAACAACTTACGAATAATTTAGAGTTTGTAAAATATAACCGTTATGACTTAATCACTTAGATATGATGCAAATGACTATATTAATCTCATTTCTTAAGAGATATAAATGATAGTAATGAATGTTTGATGAGTGAAATGGTTGAAGAATATGATCAAGAAGATGAATTGATGTTTGATGATGATCATTTAAAATGTGATGTGGTTGTGTCTTGCCTTTGTTTGACGCGCGCCTAGGCTCTAGGACCCCTTTGCGTCTTGATGCACCGTGAGCTTTGTAGAGAAAAAGCCAAAGCTTGTATATTTTCTATATGTATACAAAAAGGAGAGTACATATTTATAGGAGAGAGATGAGAGAGAGAAATCATATACACAATGTGGGACTAAAGAGAAAATAGAAGAGGAGTAAATGGGCCACTAAATGGGCCAAATACATGGGCTATTTCAACACTCCCCCGCAAGCTGGAGCGTACAAATCGTATGCGCCAAGCTTGGATAAGCATTGATAGAAGAGGGTACTAGACAGTGCCTTTGTGAGGACATCCGCAACTTGTTCAGTACCAGGGACATGTTTTAGCTCGATTTTCTTCATTTGCACTTTCTCCCGGATAAAGTGGCAGTCGACCTCGATATGCTTGGTTCTTTCGTGGAAGACTGGGTTCTTGGCAATATGTATAGCCGCCTGACTGTTGCAAAGTAGAAGAGCAGGAGCAGGAAGTTTTACCCCAAGATCCGTGAGAAGACTTTCAAGCCATGTAAGTTCAGAGACCACAGATGTCATTGCCCTGTATTCTGCCTCTGCTGAGGAGCGCGCAACTACTGCTTGTTTCTTGCTACGCCAGGTAATCAAATGTCCTCCGAAGTACGTACAGAAGCCACTGGTTGACCGACGATCATCCAGAGAGCCGGCATAGTCAGCATCAGAGTATGCTACCGGTGTTGGAGTTGAGGATGTGGTCTTGTATACCAAGCCTTGACCCGGAGCCGCTTTTAGATATCGTAGAATCCGTTCCACAGCCTGAAGATGAGAGGAACGAGGGGCGTGCATGTAACGGCTGACAATACCGACAGCGAAGGAGATATCTGGTCTTGTAACAGTCAGATAGATCAGTTTTCCTACCAGTCGGCGATAGTACTCCGGGTTCTGAAGCAAGAGATCAGAGTCAGATGACTGAGCACAAATCTTGTGATTTGCGTCCATTGGAGTATTGATGGGTTTGCAGCCAGAGTAGCCTGCATCATGAAGAAGATCGAGACAATACTTTCTCTGAGATAGAACAAGGCCGTCTGGTCGTCTGGCTACTTTCAAGCCCAGGAAGTAATGAAGGTTCCCCAGGTCTTTCGTTTGGAACACGGAGCTGAGTTGTTGTTTGATCGCCTGAATTCCTTTTGATTCGTTGCCTGTGATAATGATATCATCCACATAGACCAGAAGGAGAACGGTGCATGTTGCCTGGTGGCGAGTAAACATGGAGAAGTCAGCCGAGCTCCGAGTAAACCCTGCTTCACGAAGGACCTTGCTGAGCTTGTCGAACCATGCTCGAGGAGACTGTTTGAGACCATAGAGAGACCGCAAAAGATGACAGACTTTCGGGGTCCTAGACTCCCCCGTGGTCTCAAACCCGGGCGGCTGCTGCATGTACACCGTTTCAGTGAGATCACCGTTTAAGAAGGCGTTCTTAATATCCAGTTGATGTAAGGGCCATTGGCGGTGCACGGCAACGGAGAGAACCCGTACCGTGTTCAGTTTGGCGACGGGAGAGAAGGTTTCGTCGTAGTCCAACCCTTGTTGCTGGGTGTAGCCGCGAGCCACTAGTCGAGCTTTTAAGCGGTCAATAGTCCCATTCGCAGCATGCTTGATGACAAAGACCCATTTGCAACCAACAGTTTTCTGGCCAGGGGGAAGATCCACCAGCTGCCAAGTCTGGTTTGCCCACAACGCGGCCATTTCTTCTTCCATGGCGGCACGCCAGCCAGGATGTCGGAGAGCCTCCTGCACAGAGTTAGGAATAGAAATGGAGGAAAGAGAAGTAGCAAGTTGGCGAAGACCCGGAGAGAGGCGGTGAAGAGAGACAGAGTGTGCCATTGGATGTGCAGTAGAGGAAGAAGCCGGATCGGCAGGCCGCGAGTCATCATCAGAGGAGGGCACCTCCCGTAGGGCAGCGGAGGACAGAGGACGACGAGCGTACATACGAGTGATAGGTGGTTTCTGGGAGGGAGGTAGAAGAGGGATGGGAGAAACTGGTATGGAAGAGACGGGCGGGGAGGAGACGGGCGTTGGAGATAGCGGAGGAAGGGGTGAAGTAACCGGAATAACAGGCCGCGGAAGAGGAGGCAGCGGAAGAGGACAGTCCGCTGGTTGGGAAAAATAGGGTTGATCTTCAAGGAAGGTAACATCAGCATTCGTAAAAAGCTTGCGATCCTGGGGAGAGAAGCAGAGATAGCCCTTCTGAGTCCGGGAGTAACCAACAAACATATATTTGGTGGCACGGGGATCGAGTTTGTCAGAGAACGGACCAAGGCGATGAGCGTAGCATACGCAGCCAAATACGCGAGGAGCGATGGAGAACGGAGTCGTAGAAGGAAAAAGGAGACTGAAGGGGGATGCAAAGTTGAGACGAGAAGAAGGCATGCGGTTGATGAGAGTGCAGGCGGTAGAGACCGCGAAATTCCAATATTGTTTGGGGACATTCATTTGGAGCATGAGAGAGCGGGTGACCTCAAGCAGGTGACGATTCTTGCGTTCAGCAACGCCATTCTGTTGGGGGGTATATGGACAAGAGGTTTGATGAATTATCCCAAACTCAGCACATAAGTGAGTGACTGTATGACCAGTATATTCGCGGGCATTGTCGGTACGGAGAGTTTTAAGAGTAGTAGAAAATTGGTTGCGAGTTTCGATGATGAAGTTTCGAAGAACACCAGACAACTCAGAGCGGTCACGAAGGAGGTACAACCACGTCACCCGTGAGTAGTCATCAACGAAGGTAACAAAGTAACGATAGCCAAAAACACTGGCGATTTTGTAGGGACCCCAAATATCAGAGTGAACCAAATCAAGGGGAGCAACACTTCGAGTGGGATGGGGGGTGAACGTAGAACGATGATGTTTGGCATAGATACACGACTCACAGGTAAACTCATGGAGAGAGACGTCGGGAAGAGCTTTGCGGAGTATTTGGAGAGGAGCGTGACCAAGACGGCGGTGCCACTCAATAGTGTTGATAGAGGAGAGAAGAACGGTGGGAGAGATATCGAGGAGATAGAGTCCGTTCGAGAGATGCCCTTTGCAAATGATACGCCGCGTCTGTCGATCCTGCACAATACATGAAGTAGAGGTGAATGAGACACAACAATCCAAATCTTGGGTGAGACGGCTAATAGATAAGAGATTGAAGGAGGAGCCCGGAACATGAAGAACTGAACGAAGAGTAAGTGAGGGTGACAGAGTGAGATCGGCAGAGCCAGCAACAGGAGTAGAAACACCATTTGCCACAGTAATGAACGGAGGATGTTCGGAGGCCAAGTATTGTGAAGGTGCTTGCGAGGTAATGTGGTGGCTGGCCCCGGAATCCAGAATCCACGAAGAGCTATGAAGGAGGCAAGAGATGCCACCACCAGAAATAGACACAATCAAGCCTGGGGTCCGGGAAGGAGACAAACCATGGAAATGAGACCACTGGCGAGCTGGGAGACCGCGGCTAGAGAAGTCGTAGGGAGAGCAGCGAGTAGGAGACCGCTGCGAGATCGCAGAGGAGAGATCGCTGTTGGCGGGCTGAGAGATCGCAGAGGAGGGCTTGGGCGGCCTGCGAGATCGCAGAGGAGAGATCGCTGTTGGCGGGCTGAGAGATCGCAGAGGAGGGCTTGGGCGGCCTGCGAGATCTCCAGAGGAAAGCTCGGGCAGCAGCTGGCAGACGGAAGGAGATCGCACGAGCTGGAGGCCGCTTGGACTGGAGACAGACCGCAGGAGGGCAGACCGTGCGAGAGAGAGCGGCGAACTGAGAGCTGCGATCTGGCGGCCTGAGAGAGGCGATCTTGCGAGCTGAAGTCGAGAGGTCGCCGGAAGAGGCAGCAGTTGGTGCGGCTAGCAGGAGAGGCCACGATCTGGAGGCAGGAGCAGACCGCTGCGAGAAACAGGCCCTGGCTGGCGGTCTGAGGAGAACAGGCTGCACGGTTTTCCGAGACCGCGGCGGGTTGAGAAGAGCTCGCTGATGGAGAGGCGAAGATCGCTGGCGCTGGCGAGATGAGCTCGCGGAAGAAGCGCTTGTGCTGCGAGAAGGGAAGAGGCCGCGGCGGACAGAGGTCGCTGCGAGAGCGTGGCAAGATCGCTGCGAGATTGCTGCTACTGGCGAGCACGAGAGATCGCGGGCGAGCAGAGATCTCGCGGAGAGGTCGCGGTGAGCAGAGGAAACCGCGGCAGAGCGAGAAACCGATGCAGCGATCTCGGCGGAGGAAATCTCGGCGGAGGAAAGCTCGCTGCGGGCTGGGGAGAGCAGATCGCGAGGCGACAAATCGCGAACGGGCTGGAGATTGAGGTCGCAGCGAAAAAAAATGAGCGGGGCCCACTTGACAGGAAGAGAATGCTATATAAGAGCCTAGAACCAAGAGGAAGGAGCGGTGGAAGCCACGAAGAGAAAGGAGCGAGTACACAAACAGAGTCCGCGGGGCAGGCTGCAGACAGAGAGGAAGAGCAAACTGCGCGGTCTGAAAGGAGGAGACCGCGCGACTTGAATGGCTGCAGCTCGCAGGCGGTCAGGAGAAATGAGACCGCAGGTATCGGACCGATCGCTCTGATACCATGTAGAGAAAAAGCCAAAGCTTGTATATTTTCTATATGTATACAAAAAGGAGAGTACATATTTATAGGAGAGAGATGAGAGAGAGAAATCATATACACAATGTGGGACTAAAGAGAAAATAGAAGAGGAGTAAATGGGTCACTAAATGGGCCAAATACATGGGCTATTTCAACAAGCTTTTAACAACTATGCTATTGGATTGCACTGCAGGTGAAATGCAACACAATGTATGGTTTTTTCTGAGCATATTTTACTTTTCCTGTCTGTTAATTATAAAGCTATATTTAGTGAGATGTTCTTCAATTGTATAAGCATCTGAAAGGCATTTGCGCAATTTGCTGCTTCCGCAACTTGCAGACACTTGTTTTTTTTTTTCTACTTCGTTACTATGCTTTACTGTCCTTAAATGTTTTATTATATTTTCCTTTATTCAACTGTCACTTGCTTTAGTTATAGTTTTTTTAATGAAAAATAGGATTGTAAATTATAGTTGAAAAAAATTTGAAGGTTAAAATTACAAAATTTTCCCTTCACTTCTTTGGTTAAATAAGAATGATATATTCGTTTGAGTCATTTCAGCCAAATATTTGGCCACTGTTTCCACAAGTCTATCATTCCCTTTTTATTTTAGAATCTTATTGGGCTAATTTTGCATAGTCTGATGGAGGGGTTGTTCTTCTTCTGCAGTCGTACCTTTTTATCAATCATGGGTGGAGTGATTGCTGGAATTTGGGGTTTCACAGGCTTAACAGGCTTTGTATTCTACTTGTTAATCATGGGTGTCACTTCCTTGGGGCTTTTGGCTAAGGCCAAATTCTCTGTCGGTAACTACTTTGATTCATTGAACAGGATCATACTTGATGGATTCTTTGGTGGCCTCATGGTAAGATTCCAGATGTTTGCTTGTCAGAGTTATTTATTGTTTCTTTAGTAGATATTTTGTGCTTCATAGCTACTATAATGATTGCAGCTGCCTTGTAATGTGTATCATTACTCAAGTATGACCAATGTTTGTTTTATTATAGTTGTAATAGCTTAATCAAGTCGGACATTATATTAGTATCTGTGAGTGTGTTTAGTCCCACATCTGGTGTGAGGCTTAGTGAGTCCTTTAGTATTGTTATTAAGTATTCCCCTATGTGGATGAATATCATATTGAAGCATTTTATTTTCTCTCAACTTGGTATCAGAGCAAATTCGCCCTAGCCGCGCTCTGCCTCTCCTCTCGCGATCGACACCGCCGGTTCCTCCCTCTCCCTCGATCGACGCTCGTTTCCTCCCTCTCTCTCGATCGACGCTCGCTCCTCCATTCACGCTCGCCGACGGTTTGAGAGTCCTCGATGTTTTCACCGCCTCCACTCATGCGGGTCCTAGGCGCCGCCACTAAAGATACGCCCTAGGAGCCGCGTTTCCTCTTCTCTCGTCGGCGTCGACGTCTGATCTCGTCGGATCTGCTGTTGCTGATCCCGCTGATGTCGCGTCTCCTCGCCGCTTTGCTGCTGATCCCGCTGATGTCGTGTTTCCTCGCCGCTCTTCCGCTGATGCCGCGTCTCCTCTTCGCCGCTCTGCCGCTGATGCTGTAATCTGTTGCCGCTGTTTTTTTTTCTGCTGCCGTGTTCTCCCGCAGCTGCTGTGCCCCGCTGTTTTTTCTGCTACCGTGTCCTCCCGTTTCTGCTGTGCTGATCCTGCAGCCCTGTGCGATGTCGTGCTAGTGGTGTTGTCGCCTCTCATTATCCGTACGTGATTCCTTTTTTCCTAAGGAGTATCATGGGGGATTCTACGGGTTCTTCGCCGAGTGAAGTTATACCACAGATGAGTGACCCTCAGCGGACTCATGGTCACTCCGGTTCGTTGAAGATTACCACCGTGCCCTTGGATGGAACAAACTACCTAGAATGGTCGCGTGTTGCTCAACATGTGATACGCAGCCATCAGTTGTTCGGTTACATAGATGGGACTGTTAAGGCTCCATCCACGGATGATCCCACTTGGAAACGTTGGGACTCCGAGAACTCTCTTGCCGTGTCATGGCTTCTTCACTCTATGTCACTCAAGGTGTATCGCAGTTATATGTTGCTGGACTCAGCTTACGATATCTGGACCCGGGCTCGGGACACCTACTCCCGGATTGGTAGTTCCACTCAGATTTATGAGCTCACTCGTCGCATCTTGGAGCTCCGACAGGGATCTATGACGGTCTCCACCTACTTCTCTGAGTTTGAACGCCTTTATCAAGAGTTGGATTTCTTCGAGCAATTCACAGCCTCCTGTACGGCAGACGCCGTAAAATTGCAGCAAAAGGAGAGCCGCTACCGCCTGCATGTTTTCTTGATGGGGCTGAATATGGAGTCAGATACTGTCTGGACTCGTATTCTTCATCGTTCGCCTCTTCCTTCTCTTAGGGAAGCCTTCAGCATGGTCCTTGGCGATGATGATCGTCGGAAGTCCCTTAATATGGTTGCTCCTCCGGATCGCTCTACATTGACTAGTTTTGGTCGGGGTAATACCAACACTAGTGTTCCCACTTGTGTTTACTGTGGTCGACGGGGTCACACTAGGGATGCGTGATTTAAGCTCCATCCTCATCTGGCTCCTGCTGGTCGTGGTCGTGGCCGTGGCCGTGCTTCTGGCTGTGGAGGAGGCGGACAGGCAGCCCTCGGATCTCAGATGCTGCTTATGCTTCAGAGATATATGAGGAACCTCCTGCCCCTAGCTCCTTCTCAGCCCAGGAATTGGACGCTTTGCGGCGTTTACTTCACTCCCATTCTGACTCCGCTCCGGGTGCTTCCTCCTCCTTTGCTACTGCGACTCAGGCCCATGCTTATGCTGCTACTGCCTCCTCATCTGACTTGATCATTAACTCGGGAGCTACTGATCATATGACAGGCTCCTCCTCAGGTTTTGTTTCATACACACTTTTGTCCGGTCGGGATAAGGTCATCTCTACTAATGGCACATTATCCCCAATTGCGGGAAAAGGACATATTTCCTGCTCCCCTAATCTCTCTCTCACATCTGTTCTTCATGTTCCCTCTTTTCCCCGCAATTTACTCTCTATTAGTCATATTACTCGCTCGCTCAACTGCTCGGTAACCTTTTTCCCTGACTCTTGTGTTTTTCAGGAACTGGGTACGAGGTGGAAAATTGGCAGTGGTAGGAACCATGATGGTCTGTACTACCTGGACAACCAACATTCATCTCAAGATTTGGCATCTGCTACCGTCACCCCTGAGGATGTTCGCCGATGGCATCTTCGCCTCGGGCATCCCTCTCCTGTTTACCTTCAAAAATTGTTTCCTGCTTTTATTCCTTTTATGAAATCTTTTGTGTGTGATGTTTGTGCTACATCAAAACATGTTCGTCATACTTCTGTGCATTTATTTTCTCCTAACACTATTCCTTTTTCGGTGATTCATTCTGATGTGTGGGGTCCTTCTCCAGTGTTATTTTTATCTGGTTTTAAGTGGTTTGTTACATTTATTGATTGTTTTTCGCGGACCATTTGGGTTTATTTATTAAAGAAAAAAGTGAGGTTTTCACTTGTTTCCAAGTCTTTCACAAAATGGTTCAGACCCAGTTTAATAGTAAAATTTGTGTTCTCCGTAGCGATAATGGGGGGGGGGGGGAATATGATGATCGGGGGCTCTTATTCTCTCGGCATAGCCACCTGAAAACTGAAGTCTTCACTGATGTGGATTGGGCTGGATGTCATGATGACAGAAAGTCCACCACCGAATACTGTACGTTTGTTGGAGGAAATTTGGTAGCATGGAGGAGTAAGAAGCAAAATGTTGTAGCAAGATCTAGTGCAGAGGCTGAGTATCGTGCGATGTCTCTGGGTCTCTGTGAAGGCCTTTGGGTACATATCTTGCTTCATGATCTGGGGCTCCAGAATAATGGCCCCATTTCGCTGTACTGTGACAATAAAGCTGCGATTAGTATTGCTCATAATCCTGTCCAGCATGACAGGACTAAGCATGTGGAAGTGGATCGACACTTCATCAAATATCACCTGGATAAAGGAAATGTGGTTACTCCCTTCGTGCAATCCAATGATCAACTTGCTGATGTGTTCACCAAAAGCCTTAGTTATGATATGTTCGTTGATAATATTCAGAAGCTTGGGATGATCGACATTTACCGTCCGACCTGAGGGGGAGAGTTGTAATAGCTTAATCAAATCGGACATTATATTAGTATCTGTGAGTGTGTTTAGTCCCACATTTGGTGTGAGGCTTAGTGAGTCCTTTAGTATTGTTATAAGTATTCCCCTATGTGGATGAATATCATATTGAAGCATTTTATTTTCTCTCAACTATTATATATATATATATATTGCATTAGGGGAAGGGGCAAGGGTTCTCTCGTGTACAATATCCGACAGTGGCGGCAGTATTTCAGTCGTCGCAGTCTCGCAGATATTCCTTGCATGCAGTGCCCTGTGGCAACAATACCTTCTGCTACTGCATGGTTTTTCACATGCGAAAATAGTTTTTTTATATTTATAAATTTTCCTTTTTCCCTCTTGCCCTTTATATTTTTTAAAATTTAATTTTACCTTTTAAATGTGATTAAATTAAATTTATTTAATTTTTATCTTTTGCTTATTTATTTATTTGTTTTTTAGTTTTTTTTATTAGTTATAGACTTTGTTCATGATGATATGACCAAAACTGCTAGACTTCTAAAGGAATTCGTGAAGATGGGATCACGATTGATCGTGGAGACCCATGTAATATATCAATCACCTGCATTAAAGAACTCTCCACCGTGAAGACGGTGTAGGGATGGCGAAGTGGAATAAAGTGAGCATATTTCGAGAGACAGTTCACCACATTGAAATGCGTTCATAATTGTTGGACTTAGGGAGGCACAAAATAAGTCTATGACAATATCCTCCAAAATGGCTTCAGGTGTAAGCAAGGATTAGAGCAACCCCACAGATGTCATGGCCTCAGACTTTACCTTTTGGCAGGTCAAAACTGAGAGACAAAAAATGAACACTCTATCATATTTCGCCAGTTGAGGGAGGAGGGATAAGTGGAAATGTGCGTAGAGCCCTGGCGTGACCCCCAATCGCCGTGGGGTGGAACTCATGATGTTGACGTGATATCCAATCTTAGGAGTCGCCCATCACAAGACAGATGTGGCAATGTAGGTGGTCGTGACAATGGAGCTGCCCACTGAGAACACGGAATGGGAGATGAGCCTGTTGGTCCTTCTGAAAGTTGTATAAAGAGAAACATCACGACGCACCTGAGAAAGGGAGCCAATGGTGACATTGAAGATGTTTGCCTTGTGCTCATTTGAGAAATTGTAACCGAGAAGCTTGGCGTTCTAGAGTTGATAATCCTGGGTGAGGAATATTTGCTGCAGCAAGTATCCCAAGTGTACAACCCTGTATTCGCCGAGTAGGTTCTCGAGACAAGAAGTATTCCGGAACACCATTTCTCGGTATGATTCAGGGCAGGGAGAGAGGAGGGCGGGCGGTGGAGATAGAGGCCTCCCGCTCGCCCAGCACGTGTAGGAGGCGAGCAAGGAGGGGGCGAGCTTCTCTCGCCCCCGCCCCCAGCACAAAAGGGGGGCGAGAGGAGGTGGGGCGAGCCCTCCTCTCGCCCCCGCCCCCAGCACAAAAGGGGGGCGAGAGGAGGTGGGGCGAGCCCCTCTCTCGCCCCCGCCCCCAGCACAAAGGGGGGCGAGAGGAGGTGGTGCGAGCCCCCCTCTCGCCCCCGCCCCCAGCACAAAGGGGGGGCGAGAGGAGGTGGGGCGAGCCCCCCTCTCGCCCCCGCCCCCAGCAGGGGGGCGAGACAGGAGGGGGCCGAGCCCTCCCTCTCGCCCCCATCCCCAGCAGGGGGGCGAGACAGGAGGGGGCCGAGCCCTCCCTCTCGCCCCCATCCCCAGCAGGGGGGCGAGACAGGGAGGAGGTCAGCCCCCTCTCGCCCGGCCCCAGGAGGATGTCCTGGTCTGCGTTTAGCGCTGCAGAACAGCGGGATTTGGCTATTCGCAGGCCAAACCCGGGGGCATTTTGGTAACTTCGCAGACAGTTTTTGGTTATTCACAGCCCAAATCCAAAATCCTATAAATAGGACCAATGGGCAACATTTGGAGGGGGATCATTCTAGGCTAGCTCTCTCCCTCTCTCTCCCTCCCCAAGTCTCTCTAGGGGGTAAGGAGAGCCTCCAGTGGTGCCCAAGCTTAGTAGTGGCTTGGGAGGGGAAGTTCCTAAGGGGCTTCCGGGTATGTGGCGGGACCTCCCCACTAAGCCCTTGGTCCAGTCCATAGTTCCTCAACCTTCAACCTAGAGCTCTCCCTTGGTGGGAGTAAGGGTTGGTCGCCCCTCAGCCTGCTGAGGGCCCCGAACTCCACAGAGACCGAGATATCGGTTTCAACATTATGGTGTGGTGAGCGTGGAGTGTGACTGATTCAAGAAACTCTCAAGATGAGCTCCGTGGACGGAGGTGGAGGAAGTTCTAACCCGGGTCACTCGCAGCCCCCGGTGGTTGGGGTGACGTTGGAGATGTTCGAAAATCTCAAGCGAGAGGTCATGCAGACCTTGCAGGTAGCTTTTGCCTCGATATGCGAAGGCATGAGAGAAAGTGGTCCGGAGGCCTCGCCTCAGCAGGTTGGCGAGAACACCCTCAGCCAGCCATCCGGGAAGGAGGTGCCGGGAGAAGGCGAGTGGGGAGGTCCTAGACCCCCACTCGCCGAGACCCAAGGGGGCGAGTGGGGAGGTCCCAGACCCCCACTCGCCGAGACCCAAGGGGGCGAGTGGGGAGGCGTCAGGCCCCCACTCGCCCAGCCCCAAGGGGGCGAGTGGGGAGGCGCCAGGCCCCCACTCGCCCAACCCCAAGGGGGCGAGTGGGGAGGCGGCCAGCCCCCACTCGCCCAGCCCCAAAGGGGGGCGAGCATAGGAAGTCCTTTGTGTGAGCTGATTCTCTCGGCCCCAGTTCCAGAGGGGTTCAGAAGGTTGGAGATGTCTCACTACTCCGGCAAGGATGACCCCGTCCTGCACCTACAGTGGTTTGAGGATATGGTCTCCATCAGGCCCATGACGGACGCTTTCAAGTGTCGACTCTTCGCGACAACTCTGAAGGAGAAGGCTAGAGATTGGTTCCACCAGCTCCCTGCGGGATCCATCTATGCCTTCGAAGACTTGCGTCAAGGCTTCCTGCTACGCTTCTCGACATCAAGGAAGAGGAAGAAACATGCCGAAGCACTTTTCCAAATCAAGCAAGAGCCAGGGGAGTCACTGACTCACTATCTGGAGCGGTTCAAGGAGGAGGTTCTCCTCGTCCAAGAAGTGTCCGGGTACACCCTCAAGCTTTCCTTCACGTTGGGGCTGCGGGAGGGCTTCTTCAAGATGGACCTGAAGAGGAGAGCTCCTTTATCCTTTGAGGAGTTGATGGAAAGGGTGGCGGAAGAAGTTGAGAGTGAGGAGGCCAACCCGGAGTTCACGAGAAGGTTGGCCAAGCTGAGTGAGCCAGAGGCAAGGCAGCAGGGGGGAAGGGTAGGGACCCCCAAGAGGAAGTTCGACCAGGAGGAGGCCAACTTCCAGGGAGAGGGGGCCGACCTCCCAGGGTGGAGGCAGGGACCGAAGGCACCCTCTCCACCACCCCAACAAGCCATGGTGATCGGCCACAGAAGAAGAAGAAACCGTACGGGAGGAAGAGGGGGCGTCCGGGTGGAGATACCTTACTGTGACTTCCATGATGAGGAGGGTCACGCGACATCCACCTGCCCCGAGTTCTTGAAAATGAGGGAAGCAAGGCGTCCGAAGTCGCAACGTCAACAACCAGAGGAGGTCGAGGAGGACCATGCCTGGGAGTAGAAGTCCGAGTCCTGGCCTCCATGCTTGGTTTTTTCTTTAAGTCCATGTAGTATGACGGTGTGTTTCCATCCTTAGTTTTTCTTGTGTGTAACCGGATGGCTAATGTAATAAAAGTTTTTCCAAGAGTTCTTCACCCTTCGGATGGTTCCGCTGACCGGGCTCTCACTAGCCGGCAGGTGCAGGTTGACCTCCCAGGGGGGACAAGTATTTTCCCCTCGGATTTTTCCGTTGACCGGGCTCTCACTAGCCGGCAGGTGCAGGTTGACCTCCCAGGGAGGACAAGTATTTTCCCCTCGGATGGTTCCGCTGACCGGGCTCTCACTAGCCGGCAGGTGCAGGTTGACCTCCCAGGGAGGCTAAGTTCTTCACCCCTCGGATGGTTCCGCTGACCAGACTCTCACTAGCCGGCAGGTGCAGGTTGACCTCCCAGGGAGGCTAAGTTCTTCACCCCTCGGATGGTTCCGCTGACCGGGCTCTCACTAGCCGGCAGGTGCAGGTTGACCTCCCAGGGAGGACAAGTATTTTTCCCTCGGATGGTTCCGCTGACCGGGCTCTCACTAGCCGGCAGGTGCAGGTTGACCTCCCAGGGAGGACAAGTATTTTCCCCTCGGATGGTTCCGCTGACCGGGCTCTCACTAGCCGGCAGGTGCAGGTTGACCTCCCAGGGAGGCTAAGTTCTTCACCCCTCGGATGGTTCCGCTGACCGGGATCTCACTAGCCGGCAGGTGCAGGTTGACCTCCCAGGGAGGCTAAGTTCTTCACCCCTCGGATGGTTTCGCTGACCGGGCTCTCACTAGCCGGCAGGTGCAGGTTGACCTCCCAGGGAGGCTAAGTTCTTCACCCCTCGGATGGTTCCGCTGACCGGGCTCTCACTAGCCGGCAGGTGCAGGTTGACCTCCCAGGGAGGACAAGTATTTTCCCCTCGGATGGTTCCGCTGACCGGGCTCTCACTAGCCGGCAGGTGCAGGTTGACCTCCCAGGGAGGACAAGTATTTTCCCCTCGGATGGTTCCGCTGACCGGGCTCTCACTAGCCGGCAGGTGCAGGTTGACCTCCCAGGGAGGCTAAGTTCTTCACCCCTCGGATGGTTCCGCTGACCGGACTCACACTAGCCGGCAGGTGCAGGTTGACCTCCCACGGAGGCTAAGTTCTTCACCCCTCGGATGGTTCCGCTGACCGGGCTCTCACTAGCCGGCAGGTGCAGGTTGACCTCCCAGGGAGGACAAGTATTTTCCCCTCGGACGGTTCCGCTGACCGGGCTCTCACTAGCCGGCAGGTGCAGGTTGACCTCCCAGGGAGGCTAAGTTCTTCACCCCTCGGATGGTTCCGCTGACCGGGCTCTCACTAGCCGGCAGGTGCAGGTTGACCTCCCAGGGAGGCTAAGTTCTTCACCCCTCGGATGATTCCGCTGACCGGGCTCTCACTAGCCGGCAGGTGCAGGTTGACCTCCCAGGGAGGCTAAGTTCTTCACCCCTCGGATGGTTCCGCTGACCGGGCTCTCACTAGCCGGCAGGTGCAGGTTGACCTCCCAGGGAGGACAAGTATTTTCCCCTCGGACGGTTCTGCTGACCAGGCTCTCACTAGCCGGCAGTTGCAGGTTGACCTCCCAGGGAGGCTAAGTTCTTCACCCCTCGGATGGTTCCGCTGACTGGGCTCTCACTAGCCGCCACCTCCCAGGGAGGACAAGTATTTTCCCCTCGGATGGTTCCGCTGACCGGGCTCTCACTAGCCGGTAGGTGCAGGTTGACCTCCCAGGGAGGCTAAGTTCTTCACCCCTCGGATGGTTCCGCTGACCGGGCTCTCACTAGCCGGCAGGTGCAGGTTGACCTCCCAGGGAGGACAAGTATTTTCCCCTCGAACGGTTCCGCTGACTGGGCTCTCACTAGCCGGCAGGGTTGGAGTAACTCTCGGGGAGGCTATATGTTTTTTCCGAGATAGCACCGTTAGCCGGATTCCCAGCGACGCTCGTCGAATATGCAGGGTTGGACGTTTCTTTCCGAGCGTGTATCTCGCTCGAAAAGAGCGGGGATTGTGTACAACCATGTATTCGCCGAGTAGGTTCTCGAGACAAGAAGTATTCCGGAACACCATTTCTCGGTATGATTCAGGGCAGGGAGAGAGGAGGGCGAGCGATGGAGATAGAGGCCTCCCGCTCGCCCAGCACGTGTAGGAGGCGAGCAAGGAGGGGGCGAGCTTCTCTCGCCCCGCTCCTAACAAAGGGGGGCGAGAGGAGGTGGGGCGAGCCCCCCTCTCGCCCCCGCCCCCAGCACAAAAGGGGGGCGAGAGGAGGTGGGGCGAGCCCCCCTCTCGCCCCCGCCCCCAGCACAAAGGGGGGCGAGAGGAGGTGGGGCGAGCCCCCCTCTCGCCCCCGCCCCCAGCACAAAGGGGGGCGAGAGGAGGTGGGGCGAGCCCCCCTCTCGCCCCCGCCCCCAGCAGGGGGGCGAGACAGGAGGGGGCCGAGCCCTCCCTCTCGCCCCCATCCCCAGCAGGGGGGCGAGACAGGAGGGGGCCGAGCCCTCCCTCTCGCCCCCATCCCCAGCAGGGGGGCGAGACAGGGAGGAGGTCAGCCCCCTCTCGCCCGGCCCCGGGAGGATGTCCTGGTCTGCGTTTAGCGCTGCAGAACAGCGGGATTTGGCTATTCGCAGGCCAAACCCGGGGGCATTTTGGTAACTTCGCAGACAGTTTTTGGTTATTCACAGCCCAAATCCAAAATCCTATAAATAGGACCAAGGGGGCAACATTTGGAGGGGGATCATTCTAGGCTAGCTCTCTCCCTCTCTCTCCCTCCCCAAGTCTCTCTAGGGGGTGAGGAGAGCCTTCAGTGGTGCCCAAGCTTAGTAGTGGCTTGGGAGGGGAAGTTCCTAAGGGGCTTCCGGGGATGTGGCGGGACCTCCCCACTAAGCCCTTGGTCCAGTCCATAGTTCCTCAACCTTCAACCTAGAGCTCTCCCTTGGGGGGAGTAAGGGTTGGTTGCCCCTCAGCCTGCTGAGGGCCCCGAACTCCACAGAGACCGAGATATCGGTTTCAACACCAAGCTACAATTGTCCATGTGGATAATGAAATTGCAGCCAAGGGGGTACGTCTGTCAACGGTATATGGAAAAAACCAAACCACAAACCTCAATGTTATAGGAGGATTTCATCGATGATTTGGAGGACCGAGTCTTGTTGAAATAAGCTATGGGGCAATCCTCCTACATCATTACTATTCCAATCTCAAGGAAGCACCACTTTCCATCACAAAAGATTTGGTAAACTATGACATCGCTAAAATGAGGGTGGTCGATCACTAGGGTTTGCTGGAGGGTGATGAGGGCAGCCTAAGCCAAATCCATCCAACAGAAGGTGGAACCTGAGTCCTTGCAGAACAAAGAGGTAAGAGGTTGAGCAAAGCATGATGGTTGATGAAATAACTGTAGTAGCCGGTGAGGCCTAAGAATCACAAATTGTCCGCACCGATCTAGGGTTTAGCTACTCCAATATTTTTGAGACTTCGTAGGGATCCATAGCCACCCCATCTCTCAAAATACGATGTCTCGGGTAGTAAATCTCTTCTTGTCCAGAAATGCACTTCTTGTAATTAAAACAAAACTTATGGAGGGCCAAGAGGTTAAGCATCATGCTAAAATGATGTTCTTGCAAAGAAGCCTGCCAAGAAGATTTTTTTACCAAAATGTCATCAGACTCACCACAAACTTACAGAGATAAGGGTGGAACGCATCATTCATGGTGGGCTAAATGTGGATGGAGCATTGGTTAGCCCGAAAAGAATAATCAAAATCTTATAGTGATTGTCGTGTGTCTGAAGTACGTTCTTCTCCACAACATTTGGGTGCACTATGATCTGATGATATCTTGCACAAAGATCGAGCTTGAAAACGGTGTGGGTTCCTTGCAATCCATCCAATAATTCATGTATCACCTGAATTGGATATCAGTCTAAAATTTTCTCTTGTTTAACACTCGATCTCATTATTGTCTGTGTTACCATAGTAGTGGAGACGCATGAAAGTGGCATCGTGCTCGAGTGTAGTACGACGCAGTTATTTGTCGGTCGTGTGACTCGTGTCGGAGGAAGACCCTATGGCTCACTGAAGATAGTTAGGTACTCTTTGAGAAAATTTTGAACTCGGGGTGGCATTGAAGGAGTTTGCCTCACTAGGGTAGGCGCCATAGTGTAAAAGAGAGCTGAGAAGTTAGTGTTCATCGTATGACATGTGACGACCCACAAACCGCCACAATTTATAGTATACTTCACATAGCTGAGTTTAGAGTTTGCAACACAGTAATTCATATTCACAATGAGTACAAAAATGTACAAAAATAAATAAATAAATTCTTGCGTTAAAAGTATAATGATACATAGACATATCCCAGATCAACATATACATCTATATAAGAGTTCAAATGCATAAGTATATATAACTCTACTACAATATACATCTATAGACAATAGACGTCATATAATATCTTAGACACCACTATCTAATCCAGTCTAATCTGTCCTTCGACAAACAGGACACTGCGGGTCCCGACACCACTTCCAACGCTCTTCGACCACCTCCGTGATCCTTACTAACAGCTTTGCCCACATCTTGTATTGTTCTTCTCGTTTCTTTTTCTTCTCTTCTTCGAATAGTTTCTTACTCGTGTCTAGCTTTGTGCTTGGATCCTAAAAATTAGAACATAAAGGGTTAGCAGTAAAGTTTAAGTTAAATTTTTACTTATTTAACCGTTGTATATGCAAACACAAAAGATTAGTAACAATATGCATATAATGATTTACAGTAAGCAGTAAACATTAAACATCAACAAATTAGTGCTATGAAATAACAATGTGGAAATCTATAAGCATGTGTTGTAACTGTATGTAAAATTATGTATGTGAGCAGTATGGGGAAAAAATCTATAAGTAGTATGAAAACTATAACTGATTATTTTTAGTCTACAAGTACTGTTAAGGGTAGCCGTGCCAGTCATTATTTTTTGGGCCCGACCCCTCAGGGTCTTCATCTACCAATTCAGCACGATCAAACACATTTCAGGTCTTTCAACCCCCTGGATTGGTCAACATATCTAATTCAGTGCGATCGAACACGCATATGGTCGTTTGGCCTTATTGGAGTCGACATGTTCCAATTCAGCACACTCAAACATACTTCAGGCTTTCTGACCCCTAAATTGGAAACACAGTACATGGTCAATCCTTAACGTTACCTATGTATCGATGCATTCAATTCCGCATTTTTCTTCATTTACGTGTGCTCATTTATAACATGGGTTGCTAATTAAATAAAATTTCTGAACATTTATCATTTTTGTCATTGTTAGTCATCTTTAGCGATTATTTATTGTAGGTGATTTAAAATTGCGAACTCATTCAATTTCAATGAAACTATGCTAATGTACATGCAGAAAATAATTTCAATATGAAAATAAGTAGCTACGCATGTAATAATTGAAAATAATCGGAAAATAAAACATAAATTAAAGAGGTAAAAACTCACCGTTATTTTTTTCTTTCCTTTATCATTCTTCGGATCATCGTCGCGCCTATCTTTCGACGCCATCCTCCGCAGTTGCGTCTTAAGTAGATATCAATGTTGGCACCATCATGGATAATTACGAATTTTTAGGGGTGTTCGAAGGCGACAACACATACGTGATTTTAACTCAAAACCGGGAAAGTCGGCTAGCTAAAATCTCTAGAAGGAAAGCAGAAAAACTGAAATCTAAAAGCCATTTATCTCCAATTTCCAACCAGATTCTTTATCAACATAATGTTACTTATGAATTTCTTAGCCACCTAAATTTGTAAAGCCCCAAATCTGCCCCTAAGTGAAGTAATTGAATTAATTATAATGTACTTAAGTGAGATTCCCAAAGACCCAAATCAGCAATTAAGAAATTTGTATTCACCCAGGGACTCAAAATATAATCTTGATAACACAAACTGCCATCCAACCATAGAGCAATGCCCTCAATTCTAATTTTTATTTTATAAATTAGGCCACTTGGCACTACAAAAATTCAAATGTATAGCTGCTACCTTAGGGTCTGTTTGTTTCGGCGGTGAGAGTTGGAGCTGTGGGAAATGGAGGCGGGTGGCTGCAGTCTCAAAAGATCAAAAATGGAGTTTTGGATTGGTGGTGGTGGGAATTAGAGGATTATGTTGTGGGCTCTTTGTTATTCCCATCAACAGGGCCGCAGCCCGCACACCCCAACCCTTCTCAGCGCGTGTTCTCGATGCTGCGGTATGTTGAGGTTGTAACACCACAACTTAGTTTATCAACAAATCAGCAGTCCGGCCGGGCCCCGTGATAATAAGTAAACTAAGTAACAGTATTTAAATTGATACATGACAGACATAAAGAAAAGAAAATGCTAAAAGAGTACTTACAGCGGAAGTAATAAATGAAACTAAGGGTAATAGTGTACCTCAAAATCTGTTTTCACAGAGCCACTAAATTTGAAAGAGTCAAAACGCTGGAAATACTGAAATCTTAAACATAGTCTGATACAAGAAACATTAAGCAAATTTTGATACTTGTCCAATATTACAATATAGTACTGAAAGGATAAATATTGATGAAAATAAACTATGAGAGAAACATCGGCAAACGCGCTCATCCTAGTCGCAACACCCCACACGTGACCCCTGTAATAATAAGCCAAAAAAAAAATTGGGTCAGCCCAACTGAAGAATAAGAAAGATCATTCTTCTTAGTGACACTAAAAAAAATTGGGTCTCGAATCCTTTACCTCCTTTGAGAAAATCAACCCTCGAACTTGTATGATGTTTCCATTAATACAAATTCACTTTCTATGTTGGATCTTCATTGGTAGCTAGTAACGCAGAAGATAATGAAGATCAGCAGATCTACTTGCTCATGACCAAAATGTTCCCAACAGAGGATTCTCAGTTTTGGCTAAAACACGTGAGAATAACAGAGGAACTACATTATCTTTTCTTGGTTTTAAGCATAAGCCTTCAGCGCTGTAGTATATAATAGTCAAAACTAAAACCTTTCTGCCGGATGCCTGAAACCCCTTTCCATACTCTCACGGTGTAGCAAATTATTTTGAGCAATGCCTTTTTTTTCCTGCCTTGAGTTCATGTTAGTCACTGTTTAATTTTTCATTCATTTACTTATTTTCTGGGAGCGACTACTGGGCTCCGTTTGGTATAGTGGTGGCGGTCATGAACGCGGTGGTAAAACCATCATTCATGAACGCCCACCTAAGGAACTTCATCCACTTGAACATAAAAGTGGATGGAGTTCCTTAGGTGCCCGTTCACGAATGATGGTTTTACCACCGCGTTCACGACCGCCACCGTCTTGCCAAACGGAGCCTTTAGTCTTGCTCTTTTTTCTGTTTTCAGCACTACTAACTCTACTTCTTATCTTCCTGCAGTCATTCGTGCTATTTTGGACGTATCCTTTTTAATATTCTGCCATTATATTTGCATTGAATCATTATTTTGAATTGGTTATGTGAAGCTTGTTCCCTGTGTGAAACACTTGAGCTCTGTTTGAGGTCCCGCAGTTTGGGCGCCCTGCTGTCCCGTGTTTTGCAGAATTCGGGAGGAAAACCATTGATTCCGTGGAAGTCCAGTGGATTTCCAATCGGCGGATTTTCCTTCCGAAATCGGCACAACTCCGCACAGCGGGGTGCCCAAACGACGGGGTGCTATGTTGTGATTCCACAGAACCCACGCCATGGTAAATCTGTGGCCCCAACCAAAGCTCAAGTGATTCGCGGTCCGGTGCTTTCAACCCGCACCAAACAGCGCCTTTAGTATGAATTAATTAATGTTTTCTAATTTAATATAAATATGGAGGGTTCGCGGGGTTACTTATACTAATATATATAATATATAAGTACGGTTTATTACCCGGACCTCCCCTGGGAGTTTGCATAATTACAGGTTGCACCCCTCTATCTTTCGAAATTACATTTACCTCCCCTCTGAGTTTCCCCGGTTTACAAAATGGCCCCTTCCGTTAGAAATATGGATGGAAAATGATAAATCCACCCAAATTATTTTATGATATTCCAATTTTACCCTTTGCTATGACTACATTGAAAGGGGTGACCTCTTCCTTTAGAAATATAGATGGAAAGTGATTAAATATGTCAAATTATTTTATGATATTCCAATTTTACCCTGTGTAATAACTCTTCATTGAAAGAGGTGCATTACATTTTACCCTTTGTAATGAATCTAGAATCATTATAAAACGATAAAATTGAAATGTCATAAAATAATTTGGCTGATTTTATCACTTTCCATTCATATTTCTAACGAAAAGGACATTTTTGTAAACTTGGAAAACTTTAGAGGGGAGGTAAATATAATTTTGAAAGATAGAGGGGTGCAACCTGTAATTATGCAAACTCCCAGGGGAGGTCCCGGTAATTAACCCTTTATAACAATGTTATTTAGATAACTTTCGTTGTATCCGCATATGGTTCAATGTATAATGTTGCCTAGAAAATATCAACACAATGTTTATTATTGGGTTAGACCAAGATCTATACTTAGCCCACAAGTCTACACGAGTTTTTCAGTGTTGGGTGACGAACTTTCTTTTAATTACCCGACGGGTCATCGGCGCATAATACTACCGTGCTAGACTTATCCATCCAACCTATTTTCAGCCAATGATCTATATTAAGTACACACGCAGACTACATGAATTTTCGATCTGGGACTATATTCGCAACGTATTAATATATTTTGGATACGTATATTTTGTGCGATAATGTTGATCATACACTTGCATTTCTCTCTCTCCATATATTTTTTGTTGTTTCCAAAGTTGGGTCCTTGATATTGTTCATCAGATTCGCCTACGACATTGTGCATATATTCTGAGAAAGAGAGTTTTCTGTAAGGTTTGAACCTGGAAGGAGAAGCCAGATCATAATCATCAAAGGGCTTCCACAAGCAGATGCTGCTCTTTCTGATTCTTGGTTAATTTGAACTTTTTTGTTTGAAATTTTGAAATCCTAACTTTGATTTGCTGGTATGTTTAAATTTGTGTGTGCATCCATTTCACCGATTCCTTCCACGTCTTAGTTATGAAGGAACGAGAATTATTCGTGTAATGCGCATCTGCTGATCGATCAAGACTGCCAATTTCGTATAATTGTTTTAATTTCATGTCTGGAAGATCTACCTTGTAAGTAATGCTTATGTGAAGATGAATAAGAAATTTATGTTAAATCATAAATGTATGTTAAAAATCATATACTCAAATTTTTTTTTATAAAACTGCCTGAAATATTAAGCTTAAATAAAGGGAATTGTTATCTGCAGACCATCAATGACTATTCTTTGATCAACCTTTTCTAGTTTACAAATTCTAATCCGCATTCAATATCATTGTTCTCCTGAGCAGGGCCCGACAATGAAGGAATATCTCTGACGACCTTCTAAGCACTTCATTGTGTGCACGGATCGTGATTCATAAAAAATCGTCTTCCTTCCTCGACTCGGTCTCTATCCGCGCATTTATTTTACGAATCACGATCCGTGCACACATTGAAGTGCTCAGAAGGTCGTCAGAGATGTTCCTTCGTTGTCAGATCCTGCTCAGGAGAACAAAGATATCGAATGCTCAAGTCTAGAACTAGAAAAAGTTGGTCTGCGGATAGCAATTGCCTAAATATAGGGATCTTACTATTCAAATTTTTTTTAAAATCAAACTATGTATTATATATGGGGAGTTCTTTTGAAATTTATAGACAATTTTATCTTTTATGCAATTTCAATTGATTAAATAAAATTTTAAAAAAAAATCATTAAAAATATATATCATGTTAGTCTTTTTTTGGAAAAGAGGATGGAGCTCTTGGGGTCCTTTCCAAAAAGGTGGTTGAGTTGGAGGAAAAACGATGTAGCGTCCAAACAGTCGTGTATTGTTTTGGTTGAACTGAAACTGACGGCAACGGTATCCCAAACAAAGCCATGTGTGGTTGAGTTGGCGACGTGAGTTGTTCGCCGGCGATGTGAGCTGTTCGCTAAGTATGATAATAAGCTCATGCACATGATGATAGACTGGTGTATTTTTCAGGTAGAGTTGTCAATTTTATTGTGCATTTTCACGAGGGAACTTTGTGCGACGGCCGATGTATTGCGCTGTCACATTGCACGAGGCTTTTTCCCATACATGCACTGCTAAAAAGGAAAATTTTGTGTTGGTCGTGGTCATGAAATATGATCATCAAATGAATCGGAGCTCTTCAATCTCAATCCCCCTTGGGGCTAATGAAATGTGTTGTTTTTTTTTATTTAAGTTTTGCTCTATTGATATTTAACTGATATTTAGGCTTCGTTTGCCGCGGTTTATTTGCTCCGATGAGTTTGGACAAAAACTCAATTATCATAGAATGTATTTTTGGCAAGACAAAAGTTATGACCGCTACCAAGAAAATAAATTAGTTTTGAGCATAAAATGCATGAAATTTTTTAGGTGAGGCCATGCGTTCACGAACGACGATTCTTGACCACTGCGTTGACGACCGTCACGCCAAACGAAGCCTTAAGGTTCATGGCCGGGAAATGACAGCAATTATTAAGCTGAATAGTTACTTGTTTCCATCAAATTTGACATCAAGTAATACAACAGAGGTTTAGGATTTGATAAAACATTTCAATTTTAAATTATCTGTCATTTAAAATTTTAATTTCTTCGTGTATTATATCTCAAGCAATTTGTATTATAGCTAAAGAAAAATATTGGTCATGGCGGAGAATTTTAGCGTATCAAAATATATACGACATATAGATACTACTGGTCGTGCATTGATTTCACATGTAGGCAGGGTGTGGAGATAAAATATATACGACATTCAGTTTTGTCAGTATTTCGATCAATCGTGTTGTTTTTGCAGGAATCAACGTTTGATGCATGCGAACACCGTGATCTTAGGTGGGAGAACGCACTTAAAAATATCTCATTGGTCAGGCAGATCGGAGTGGAGCGGCCAGCAACGGTGGGCCCCTCACCTGAAAAATGAAAGTTCTACGTTCATGACGAAAATTTCATAAAAACTTGCCTCCAAGCCTTGAGTCTTATTGCGATGACGGTTTTTTTTCAGCCCTTGGATCTCCGGCAATCGGCCCTCTGAATCCTCGTGTGTGTTTTCAAGAGGAGTCCACGCCGCTTACGAATTCGAAAACAGTCGAGCGGTTGGGGTGATTTATCCTTCGAAAGTGTTCAAATAGTGTCGCAATTAATCATCATTAGAAGTTCTGAAGAATGGAGGACGGAGCACGAAGGTCGCAAACTGCCACACGGGGCAGGCGGCATGTGGCTATTGGCAACTCGCACTATTGAAAAAATGACAATCAACAGACCACATTTACGGATTCACAGGCTTTTTTTATTTTTATTTTATTTTTGATCTGTCGTTAACAATGACCTGCCCATAATTAAAATTGATCAGCCAATAACAACACCCTATTAAATTGTTGAAAGTATCACCTACTTTAATTTGAAAAGCAAAAAATATTAAAAAAAATATTAAAAAATGCTGACCGAACGAAGAAAATGAAAATACAAAGAAATGTTAAAAGGAACTTACATAGAATTTCTCTTATTATTATATTTATATATATATATGTGTAATTTTGTTTTTCCAAGAAATATAAAAATATTATCAAAATCTATTTGCTCATCTCCGTCAAAAAATATTTGAATGTTTTTTTAACTCACTGTCTCATATTTTATATTTGTTTTATATCTTTTTAATTTTTACCCTGTTTTAATTACATAAATTAGTGTATATATATTTATTCATCTGTTATTATTGTTTTCTCCTTTATTACATCTTTTTAACTTTTTTATAAGTGAATTTAATTTATGTATTTTTTATTAATTAAGAAAAAGTGTATTATCATCCACACAACTACCTAGTTCTCCTATACAAACGCAGTCCGCACTGGATGACCTCAAAATGGGGAGAGATGTGCCTTCAAACACGAGGGCATTTCGGGCTTTCCAAATCCCCCGCAACTAGAACCTAACCAAGGACAATACCAGGCTACCATGAGGACTGACACAGGTCCGTAGCACAATCAACATATGAGATTGAGACTCTCACCCCTCTCTGGTAGATCAAAGGCAGAGCTTGCTGCCAAAACATCAGAGCCCACAGACACTCCAATAGGATGTGGTCAGCAATCTCAGTAGAAGTACTCCCACATTGTGGGCAGTTGCTAGAGATCGGCATACCTCGAGTAACAAGGAGGGCATGACTTGACAATTTGTCCACGCTCATCTTCCAAATGAAGCAGCGCACACGAGGCGAGACCGCAGATTTCCAGACCCATGCAGAATGAGAGATGATGTGGTTTGAACATGTGAGCTGCTCATAGATCATTTTGGGAGCCACTTTCAGAGCACCACTGGCCCCCCATCCCAGTCTGTCATGTGCAACAGTCATAAAAAGAGGGATAGTCTTGATCTAAAAGCAAAACTCCGGGAAAACCGACTCTGAATTCGCTCCCAATTTCACTCTCGAAATGACCATTGAAGCACGGCGAGATGTCAGAATAATATAGAAGCTCACAGATGTAGCCTGTAGGTGACTTGAGGAGAAGATCTGGAAGTGCCCAGGCGTCGTGTAGGAGCCTAATGGACTCTCAGTTGCTTACCACTCATTGATTATGCGGGAGAACAAGGTGAAGGAGCTTGGAGATCTCCCTCAAGATTTGTGAACAACCACGTGACGCCACATAGTTCGATAAGTCCACGAGCAAATGGTACTTAGCCTTCAATAGACTGCTCCAGATAGAGTTAACCCTCAAGACAATGACCATGGCAACCTTGGCCAACAGAGAATCCTGCTGGGGAGCCAAACGTCTAATGCCAAGTCCACCCTCCTTTGTTGGACGACAAGTCGACAAACATCAAACCATCTGACGATCAAGTGCATCCCAAGCCAACCATTCATACCACTCCACGTGAAGGATCGAATAATTTGTTCCACCTTCGAGAGTACCCACGCCTGAACAGAGACATTAGAGTTGTAGAAGACAAGTATGGAGGTGAGAACAGATCGAACCAGCACTAGTCGACCAACGAAAGATAGAGACCTCATGCACCAGCCCGCAATGCAACTTTCTACTTTCTGAAATAACAAAATCAAAAGCTGAATTGGAAAGCTTCTTGCTAGCAAGCAGGATTCTCAGGTAACACCACAACACTCATTTCCTCCGAATTCACAGGATCCCTTCAACGATCGCACAAGTGGCATCCGGAGTAGAGGGGCTGAATCGAATATCAGATTTAGGGAAGCTAACAACATGCCTGGAGGTACCACATGATGCAGGACGTCGGGGCCCCACCGCACCCCGTGGCATTACACCAGCTAGCGGACCACGGCCAAGCACGCCTGCCAGAAGGACTACAGTCCAGGCAACTCAACCCGTCTCCGCGCCTGTTCTCAGCGCGGCGGGTTGTTGAGGCTGGGGATCGATCCCCAGACCTCCTTGATAAGAACCACTCCTAGCAGGCCTTACCACTCCTAAGTGGTTCTTATCAAGGAGGTCTGGGGATCGAGCCCCAGCCTCAACAACCCGCCGCGCTGAGAAAAGGCGGGGAGACGGGTTGGGGTGCCTGGACTGCGGGCGTGCTTGGCCGTGGTCCGCTAGCTGGTGTGATGTCACGGGGTACGGCAGGGCGCCGACGTCCTGCATCACCACAATACTCCTCCAGCACCTACCGAATATCAGACACATTCTCCGCCGTAGCTCTAGTCACTAGAAGGCTGACATCCGCAACAAGATGGGCCGAGCTTTGAATCCATCAATACAACAAGCAACCTCAAATTCTTTCATTCACAAGGACAACATTTCAGTGCATAGGATGAAAATGCAGAGCGAGATTGGACACCTTTGTCTCACACCAACCTTTGAGAGGAAGAAAGGGGTATGAGAGCCATTCAAAAATAAGATAAACTGCAGGTCAAAAGTGCTTCTCACTATCCAAGTGATCCATCGTCAAAGCAACAAAATTTTTTTATTTTTTATACCTACTTTTCTTAATATATATATATACTCTGAGTCTGTTAAATATTCATCCAAGCAATTCTGATCATTCATTTTCGGCGATGGAGGGAGAATGAGAAAGAGTGTGGTGGGAGGGAAAGCGGGGAGAGAGAGAGAAAGAGAGATGTTGGAATATTTTCTTATATTCCTATATTAATATACAAAATAATATAATTTTTTTTAAACTTTTGCAGAACTGCATATATGAGAATTGCATGAAAGAGATGAGAAATAAAAGATATCAAAATTATAGTTTAGAATCGAGCCTGGGTAAGGCGTGTGATCACTGCCTGAAAGAAGTTGCACCACCCTCCGGCAGGGCTCTCATCGATGCTCACTCCTCCAAGGTACAACACCCGGCTAGATCCCGAAAGCTCTGATGTGCGCAGACACCGAAGAAGCACAGAGCACCCGAACTCCCACTTGATGAAGCAAATGTCAAGAAAAGAAAGCACGTAGAAGATCGTCGCAAGAAGAGCAAGAAGCAGGATTTCTAAAGATGTAAAGCGTATATCGAAACGATTTAGAAAAACTCCTATATTGGAATCTCGTAATAATAATATGTAATTAATTCCATCGGATATAATTGGAAGGTGATAATCGTACAGAGAGACGTTGAATATTTCCAACGTAAGGAAGTAATGGCGAGCACGCGTAAAGGAGCGGTTAGAAAAATGCGTAATAACTGCGAAGAGATAACGCAAAACGGCAGGTCGTGTCGAGTTTAATTCGACGATGCGTCGAAAACATATCGACGCAACTCGACAGCACGTCGAGTTCTTATCGACGCAAGTCAAAACGACGTAGGTCTATTCGAAGCCACTCGACGCTACGTCGAGTTCTTATCGACGCAGGCCAAGCCGACGGAGAACTTGTCGACGCGAGTCGACGCCACGTCGAGTTCATATCGACGCAGGTTGGGTACGTCGAGTTCCATTCGACGCAACTCCAAATTCAAGCGAGCTAGCGACTTCTATTCGACGCAACTCCGAATAAAAAGTCTGAAACTATTTTGTACAAAAAATACAATTCAATTCAATTATTCCACAAATCCCAAATCAGGTACGGTGCGTGCGCGCGCGCGTGTGTGGTTCATAGTTTCTCCTTATGTTCTTTTGAACAAATAAGAAGGTGTGAACTAATATATATACTCACCAACAAGAATGGAAATAGGCAAGGTGAGACTAAATGAATCATCATTTCATTCATGAAAGGTTTCCCTCTAAATAATTTGGATTCCCTCCATCTTTTGGTTTTGGAGATTTTCATCAAATATAAATAACCATACATCAAACACCATAAGGGCTCCAATAAAATATAATAAAATAAATATTTTATTTATAAAATTTCTAACGAGAGAGAGAGAGAGAACGTGGGCTCTTAATGAGGAAAGAGAGGGGGAGAGAGAAAGGGAGAGAGATGGCGGAAGGGAGAGGAAGAGGAGAGAGAAAGAGAGAAAGAGGAGAGAGAGAGAGGCAGAAAAGTAATTTTTTTTTACGTTCAAACTTATATTTTCTTTAAAATAAAAATTTAATCTTGATTTACATATTTTTACCGTCATTTTTAGTACTCATACGTATATGTTAAGGGCGCAAACCACCTTGATGTGGGCGCATCCCGCCTTGATGCGGGCGCAGCCCACATCGACGCATCGATTTAACTGTTTTGCTTGAATGCAGACGAAGCCCGCGGCGATAAATCGATCTGGGGCGGGCAAAGCCCAACGAGGGGGGGGGGGGGCAAAATACTGTCACGCGGGGCACGGGGGGGCCCCCGTGCACTGTCACTCGTATATATATGGTTATTTATCGGGATCTCCTCTCGAAATTTGTGTAATCACAGTTTGCACCCATTAAACTTTCAAATTTACAATTACCTCCCGTCAGAGAAATGCAAGCTTTAATCTTGAAAACTTCCAGAGGAGTTTCCGATATATATTGTACAACCCAGTGTTCACCGACTCGCAGAGGAATCAATCACAGGCAAATCGGGGAGTGCTCGCCGACTCGCAGCGAGTACACTGCCAGGGCTGGGCGAGGCGAACCAGGGATCTCGTTCACAAGTAGCGAGTGGCGACAACATGAGTCTGTTCTGAAGACCGCTCTGGGGTGCATTTAGCCCGAGCGAGTCAGGTAAGATCTCGTCGAGTCGGTCCGGCGAGGCAAGTTGGGGCATGCCCCTACTCGCAGGAGGAGGTCTCGCGAGCTCAGCTCACAAGGAGGCTAGCGAGTGACGCCTTCAGGGGTCACTCGCCCAGCAGGATCTGCAGGTGAATTTACCCTGATACCCCTGGTGGGCTGCCAATAGCCCTCCAGAACAGCGGAGTTTGGTTGTTAGCAGATCAATTTGAGGTGCGTATAGTAAAACCAAAAGGCGGAATCCCGCTATTAGCAGACCAATTCAGAAAGGCTATAAACAGACCATTTGGGGCACCTTGTGAGGCATACTAGATCTTTGCTTCTCCTCAATGTCTCTTTGGTTAGCTCCCTCAGCTCTCCAAGGTGCCCGACTACAGTCTTGGCTTAGGAGGGGAAACGCTCAAAAGATCTTACGGGTGTGTGGTGGGACCTCCACGCTGTCGCCAAGGATCGTGCCTTTCGTTCTGAGTCTTCGGTCAGGTTCCTCTGTGGGATCAGTAAGTGTTAGTTGCCCCCCTTTGTAGGAGTCCGAACTCCTCGTTGGGCCAAATACTGGTTCCAACATATATAGAGAATGTTTGATCTACCAAAAGGTGGATTAGAATACTCCTAAAATTAAATGCGGTGTTGATTATTTTTATCTTACGAAATAAATTTATCGAAAAAAATAATAAATTAGTAAATTAATTAAAAGCAATGTCACCTCACTCCTCCACAGTGCTTGCATAAGTAAAAGCAATCGAATTATTTTTTATTATTTATATTAAATGAGTGATGGTACACGGGCCCTTATGCCGTCGCGACAATACCCTGGCCGCGATAGTGTCACCGTGTGCCTCACGTGTGACACCCTCTCTCTCTCTCCTCTCGTCTCTCTTCTCTCATTTCTCATTCACCTTTATTTATTTGTTTTGACGATTCCGATAATTAAATAATATAATTATTTGATTTTGACAAAAGAATATTACTTTTTTGAATTTATAATTATGCAAATGAATATTACGTGGGAGAAAATACGTCTTGTACATGCATTTTTAGGAAAATTGTCCAACATGAAAGTTGTAGATTTCGACGAGATCTACAACTTTCGTGTTGAACACTTTTCCTAAAAATGCATGTACAAGACGTACTTTGGAAATACGCCCAGGTTTCTCGTCTTTTGGAAATACGCCTTATACATGCATTTTTAGGAAAAGTGTTCAACACGAAAGTTGTAGATATCGTCAAAATCTACAACTTTCGTGTTGGACAATTTTCCTAAGAATGCATGTACAAGGCGTATTTCTAAAAGACACGAAAAATTAGGAGAAAGTGTGGTGCGCCTAGCCAAAACTGCGGTGCTAATAGCAGCACCCTATTATTATTTAAAAATTAACAAAACTATTCCATGGAATTAGATTAAAAAAAATAAGTATAGCTTTGACACCAAATACGGATACTTTAACTCGAGACAAGTTCGCTGGAGTTCGCTTATATTTTATTTTTTTTAATTAATTAATTCATATACACGAATAATGCATTTTCTTATAGTTTTGTACTAAGTGGTTGGTTGGTTAATATATTGATCCATTGATTGGAATCTTATCCATTATGAGTTTTGCATTATTATCCACTGCACTTAAATATATATATAGTTGTAGGTCACCCCTAGTAGGCTCAGGAGACCTAAGAAAAAGTGAAGTGAGGGAGCGATTTGATCCGACGGCTGATGAAATATCATGTCAGATTCGACGGCTGTAATTATCTCAACAACTTTAAAATTCGTGGATTTGATATTTAATACAATAGGAAAAGGTAATATTATACTATACATAGAGATTTTATTTTGTATAGTAATATATTACAAAATATGCATCCACCTATTTTGGCTAATGGCAACTAGAAAAATTAATGGTAGGTTGGAAAAATTAATGGCATGCAGACCAAGAATATTAATTGCAGACCAAGATTATTTGGTGTTTAGGGTACGCCGCCGTCGGAGAGCAGCCGCCGCATCATGTGCTCCACATGGTCTACCTCTGCGATGACATGATCCTCGCTGTTAGCATCCGCAATGTCGCCGGGAGAGGTTTCTTAATGGCGACTTCCGACTTCTCCTTGGTGAGAGATGTTGTCGATCTCTCGCCGGTGGTCGGAGAGGTTTCTTGTTTGAGAACCGACATGGTATAGAGTGTTAGAAATTATGTAAATAAAACATTTATTTTATAATGTTTTATTGGAGCCTTTAAGATGTTTGGTGTATGGCTATTCATACTTGATGAAAAGCTCCAAAACCAAATTGGAGGGAATCCAAATTTTTGGAGGGAACCTTTCATATATGAAAGTATGAACCCATTAGTCTCACCATGCTCCTATGTTTTCTAGTTTGCAAGTATATATATGTATTCTCTCTTTCTTACTTGTTCAAAAGAACATAAGGAAAAACTATGAACCACACGCGCGCGCGCGCACCGCACCGGATCCGGATTTGGATTTGGGGAATAATTGAATTGTATTTTTTGTTCAAAATAGTTTCAAAGCTTTTATTCGGAGTTGCGTCGAATAGATGCCGGAGTTGCGTCGATAAGAATTCGAAACAACTTTCTTGCGTCGATAAGTTGTCGACACATGCGTCGCAAATTCTCCGTCGTTTCATTCTGCGTCGATAAGGATTCGACGTTGCGTCGAGATCCTCCGTTCGATTTCGACGTTACGTCGATATGTACTCGACGTAACCTTTACCGTTCGCGTTTTATCTTGCAATTATTACGCGTGTTTACTAACCGCTCAGATATGCGTGTTTCTTGCCTTTATTTACGTTGGAAATATGCATTGTTTCTCTTCCCGATTATGTGTCTTCCAATTATAACCGTTAATATTTATTATGGTTTTAATATTGCCGTTTTGAGATCCTTTTTCCGGCGATTTTACTGCCTTCGTTTTATATATATTCGTTCTTCTCAAAAAGACAAGCGGTCTGCTGTGCTCTGCTGCTCTCTCTGTTTTGTGACGTTCTTCTACGCGTTCTCTTTTCTTTACATTTGCTTCATCAAGTGGGAGTTCGGGTGCTCTGTGCTTCTTCGGTGTCCGTGCACATCGGAGCTTTCGGAATCTAGCCGGGTGTTGTACCTTGGAGGAGTGAGCATCGGTGAAAGCCCTGCCGGAGGGTGGTGCAACTTCTTTAGGGCAGTGATCACACGCCTTACCCAGGCTCGATTCTAAACTATAGATTACTCTCTTATTTATTTCTCACCCATTCATGCAATCTTATTAATATTGCAATATTGCTGCTCTGAAAAAGTTTTTAATACCGAAAAATTATATTATTTTGTATATTGAGATAGGAATATAGAATAATATTCCAACAGAGGGTTCCGGCATCCTCCCGTGGGACGCAAACTGCGAGCTTCACCTCTTTTCTCAGCGATCGCTCTTTCCATAAGAAGAAGCACGATGAGCAACGAAAAAGGAGAGAAAGTTGAAGAGAGCTTCTGCATCGCCTTCTGCCGAGCTGCCTTGTGATAACAAGGGAGTACTTCCTGTTGATGACGGCGAGCTCCCCAATGAAATCTTGGAGCGCCGCCAAACGCCCACCCCGGAGCATACCACATGGGGGGACGGCGACGGGGGACTTTGCCGTAGCGTGGATCCCTCCGGCTTTGGGTCTTTTGATGACCTTTCTATTGATGACTACCCCGTCTCGTCCCCTTTAGTTGGCGACGCGGCGGTCCGTTCGCTTTGTAGATGTTTCTTGGATGACACCGCTTCCTGCTTGCGTTGCAGGATGATCGAAAACGAACCGGCAAACAGTGAACCAAATATTTATACAGATCGATTTAGTATTAAAAATTGTGAACCAAACTGAACTGTGTGAAATTTTTCGAATCTTTATGAAGCGAGCAGGAGTTAGTCAACTTAAAGTTCACAAGCCAAACAACCAGAAGCAAATGGAGGCAAACAAGAAATATTTATTGATAGCAGTACTTCAATTACAAGGCAAGACATGCTTGGCGAGACATGATTTCGCCAGCACAAACACCAAAGAGAAAATTACAGAGTTGAAGATAACTTGAGACCGCTCAGACCGCGCGACCTCCCTGTGACTTGAGCAAGCTGCCAGACCGCAGCGACCTGTCGATCACAGAACACCACCAAACCACACTCCTTCTTCCGAACTCCTGATTCTCCCGAACTCCAGCACCACAACTCCAAGCCGCAGACCGCCCAAACACTTTCAGAGGAAGAGGTGATCGCTGCTGCCCACACTATCCGCAGAAGCTGCACAAGAAGAGTTCAATCAGCAGACCGCCCGGTCAGACAAATAGAGACCGCAGGAAAGAAGAAAACTCGGCTTACACTTGGTGTGTCTTAATTATTGCTGCCGATGGGTCCTATTTATAGGCGTGAGACCTGATCCAGTCACCACCCTATGAGATAGGATCACCACCCTCCAGACCGCGCGACCTGACCGGTCACACCGCGCGATCAGCAACAGTACTCCCGCTTCATTTTGGTGAACTCGCCAGTTTCAACATCAACTATGAGAGACCGCCACTCTCACAGCAGATCGCGACTCCAAGAGAGATCGCCAGACCGCCCGAAGCTGTTCACCCCCTGTGTTCGTCCGAGACGGCGAACACAGCCAGCTCGCCAACAGACCGCGAACTCCTGTCCGCATGCCGGTCTCCACCTGAGACCGCGAACAATGTCCAACTTGCATACTAGTCTCCTCCTGAGACCGCAACCTGAGACCGCGCGACTAAGACCCTTAGTCCGCGAACACCACCAGAAAGCCCGGTCAACCACCAGACCGCATTCTGAAGAAAACCTGGAACAAGCTGTGCGGTCACACCAGACCGCCACAGCCTTGAAGAAGACAGCCCGCCACGCGGTCACGCACAGACCGCGCACACCTGAAGACGAACAACCCGCCACGCGGTCAGAGACAGACCGCGCGGCCTCCACCTTCAGCTGCCTTGGACCAGATACCATCGATCAAGCCAGGAGACCGCAGCTAGGCTAAGACAAGCCAGACCGCAGAGGCAGACCGTCAAGTCGTGCGGTCACGCCAGACCGCTCGACCTCCTCCCAGACCGCCCAGGTCCAAAAGTCCTCTAACTTCCACTTCAACAATTTCAACAAACTGTATGATTTTTCAAAATTGTAACCAAACCGCAGCCTATGATCGAAAATCTTAACCAAACCTCGGTCTACCAGCAAATCAAATATCTAGCAAATAATTCAAGAAATAAAAAATTGAATTTTTAACTTCTTGTTATGTTGCAATTTGCTTTTAAAAGAGCTCATATAACAATCACTATATTTATTTTAAGATTTTATGTCCGTATAAAAATTAGTAACTATATATATTCACTAATTGAATTATAAAAATACAATATTATTTTTGTCAAGATAGAGTACTTTATAATTGCATGAATATTTTTTTTAATTTTCTACATTGATCTGCGGATAATAAAAATATCTGCGAATAATAATTATGGCCCCCTATAGAGCTGCCAGAATAAAACTTCAGTGATATATATTATATTAAAAATGAGATATTGAAGTGCGTACGTTGCTTATCTACATATAGTTGACACGGGCGGTCATCATTTTAATATTCAAAAAATGGAAATTTTAAATCATTTTTAAATAATATAATAATTGTTTTTTATTACCGTCCAATATACTTTAGGAAAAAAAATAAGAAAATATTAATAAATACTCACACACACACGAGTGTGTGCACAGGGGTTCATGCGGCCGCGACAGTACCCCGAGGACGCAAAAGCTCCAGATAATGTGACTGTCCCAAGTGCTAACGGATGAGATGCCACCACGCCCCTAAAACATCATTGTTAGAAATAATAACAATTCGGTCAAAATTATGTTAATTATGCGTGATATTGGGTTATCGTTAATATTGACACAATTTATGCGATCTAATTAATCGGATCGATTACGCTTCATATTGTATGGACGACTCGGATTATATGCAGATACCGGACATGATTTTGCACGATCGCACAAGGGTTTTAATATAAATAAGTTATGGTACTCTCCATGTCAATTGACATCGTTTTTCAATCTCATTATTCAGTTCTGGCGTCTCATCGCTGGAGAGAGCAAGATGAGAAAGAGAAGTCGAACTTTTCATCAGGTTCTTGCAGACTTGAAATATTCGTGACCGCAATAATTCATCTCCATGGAATCAAGAATGCTTCGCCGACAATAGTAAATGTAAATTTTAGAATACTTAGACAACAAGAAGAATAAAGACTTGTGACAAAAAAACTTAGGCTTCATTTGAAAAGGCGGTGGGAGACGGGGCTGGAGTAATCGACGGTGGGGACCAAGGGTTGGAGACGGGGCATTTTGGGGGATTTTACGAAGGTTTGCGGGAGCAAACACCGCCGCCCGTGCGAGTGGGCATTTGTTTTTTTGCCTTACGGCGGCGGTTGCTCCCGCACCGGCCTGAAAACGCCCCTCCAAACGAACCCTTAAAATCTTACCAATACTAACACAACAATACCGGCAAATTTATGGTGAAGTATTTGTTATATTAGCGAAAATAATTAAAATAATTTTAAAATGATAACTCATTAAAAAAAATAGGGGTTTTGATAATCAAACACTCTATTTGGCTATTTGTACTTCTTTTATTTCAAAAAATAAGACATTATTAGAGTCTCTAAAATATTTATTCGCAATTAACCCCTCTTCTTTCTCTCGCTCACTCCCGAAAGCCGCAGCTCCTGTTTCGCGTATCTGAAGCCCTCGTCCGACCTCCTCATTGCGCCGCCCCCTGTGAATTCCGGCCGATGAGATCAATCGGCTCATTTCTATATATAAAATCAATTTAAAAAAAAAATCATTTTTGGGTACGAATAACGATTTGAAGTACAATTATAATTTTGTGGGCTACGAGTAACGGTGAGTTACAAATAGTCAAAGAGGGTATTGAACCGGCGCCAACAGCCACGGGCTTGTTTGTGCGTTTTTGCTCAAAAAATTCATTTTTTTTGTTTTTTTTTGTTTTATTTTTTTTCTTATTTTTAGTCCATATTTTTTTTGCCAACGCTCCAATTCTCGCCGCCGAAACAAACAAACCCCAAGTTGGTTGACTAGAGGTAACCCGACACCATATGAGAATGATGGTCTAAGTCTATTAAATTAATATTTATTTTATTTTATTTTATTTTAATTTGCATAATAAACAAATATTAATTCCCTACAAAACATAAACTCTATGTTCTGGAGAATTTGCCGTTTCAATTGACAACAAAGGAAACGGCGGAGGAGCGAACGCCGTGGCCCGTGTAATGGACATGGATTATCTATAATTTAATTTTTTACCGTTTAGGGAAAATAATTAGGCAAAGTAATTATATTTTGAATTAATGATAGTTTCCAATCCAGGTTGATTTTGTAAATTACTAATTTACCGGGAGTTTAATGTAAACTGGCTTTCGCTATATTTGCCCCCCCCCCCTCTTTTTTTGAAAACAAGGGCAAATTTTCATCGATAGAGAGGGAGATTACCTCCTCCCTCCCGCCGCCGATTTATACCGGAGCTATCGAGAACGACGAGAAGAGAACGACAGAAAGGAAGCTTGTGCCCTTGTTTGGTTTCGACGAGTGCGCCGATTCTGTGACGGTGGAATCGCAATTGAGATCGCGCGGCGGGTATCTCGAGGTGGAAGATGGGGGCAATGACTTCGACGATGGCGGCGAAGTTTGCTTTCTTCCCGCCGGATCCGCCTTCGTATGGATTAGTCGCGTCGGATGCGGGTGATGGGGCTGGGGTGAGGTGGGAGATGATCGGAGTGACGAAGCGGGAGGGGGCGGAGGTTAAAAGGCTGAGGACAAGGAAGGGGAATGATATAGTGGCAGTTTTTGTGAGGAATCCGGTGGCCAAGCTCACCGTGCTTTACTCTCACGGGAACGCGGCCGATCTTGGCCAGTTGTACGATCTCTTCATTGAGCTCAGCGTCCATCTGCGGGTGAATTTAATGGGGTACGCTTTTATATCTCAGTGTACTTTTCTTTTTCTTTATCGTCTTTATGTTCAGTGGTATTTTCTTGTGTTTAGATGAATCTGAGCTTGATCTGTCCTGTTTTGTGTGTGTGTGGGGGGGGGGGGGGGGGGGGGGGGATGTTTTGGCTATGAATATTAGTGGAAGAGATTTCAGGGGTTTTGGGTTCTTCAAGTAAAAGCTGTCCTACCCTGCCGTAGACCAAGATTTTATGGTACTGAAAACTTTGGTCGATCAGAAATAAATCTATTGGTAAAACGAACTACTAATGCAGTTTTGCTTAAACAGAATTTTTGTTTGATGAAGATCTTACTGTAATTCTGGTAGCAATACTTGCTCGATTTGGGTTATGTGCGATTTCAGGAAGCAGATTAGAGAAGCATTAATCTTTGCAAAAAAGTGAACATGAATCACGATCTGATGGTATCAAGGCCCAAGGGGAATTGGATGATGGCTCTGTTAGTTTCCTTTTTGTCAAATCCGGGATTTGGGGCATTATTTTCTTACTCTTGCTATTGTGATTAAGGAGGAATGTTGTTTCTTGGTTGCCAATTTTTATAAATAATAAGGACAGAGCTATCCATTTATTAGTTTGTTTAAGATTCCCAATGTGACAATGGGAATCGATGAAAGTTGGCACATTACTCAACAAGTAAGTCACAATGGGTTTTCGACTTTTCTTTCTTCAATTTACCCGACTTAGTTGAATTGAATGATGGCCTAGGACCTATAAAATTAATTTATTGTCAAGGCATAAATTCACAAGTCCTTTATCTCTGAAACAATAATCTACTATCAAATATTTGCAAAACAATTGGCTTCATTCAATGATTATTTTATTACTACAGTCAGACTATCTGATTCGGAAGTCTATATTCGAATAACTTAATTTTCAAACAGTATTTCTTGGTTTTTATGTGGTAATTTCTTTTAGGCAATTGTTATTTGCAGACCATAAATGGTTATCCGCAGACCAACTTTTTCTAGTTTACAAATTGTTATCCGCAGATCAATTTTAGACTTGAGCATTCAATATCTTTGTTCTCTTGAGTAGGGTCGGACAACGAAGGAACATCCCTGAAGACCTTCTGAGCACTTCAATGTGTGCACGAATTGTGATTCGTAAAATAAATGCGCGGATAGAGTCCGAGTTGAGGAAGAAAGACGATTTCTTCACCGTTCATGCGCTTTCAGTTTGTTTGGGAGAGAGTAACCCTAGCTATATAAATCTTCCCAAACAAACCCTAGCTATCTAAATCTTCCCAAACAAACTGAAATCGCATGAACGGTGAAGAAACCGTGTTTCTTCCTCAACTCGGTCTCTATCCATGCATTTTTTTATGAATCACGATCCGTGCACACAATAAAGTGCTCAGAAGATCATCAGAGATGTTCCTTCGTTGTCGGGCCCTGCTCAGGAGAACAAAGATATTGAATGCTCAAGTCTAAAATTGGTCTGCTGATAACAATTTGTAAACTAGAAAAGGTTGGTCTGCGGATAGCCATTTATGGTCTGCGGATAACAATTCCCTTCCTTTAACTTGAGCAATGACTTGATATTTCTTCTTTCATAAATAGAAAAGATATCTTCAAAAATTCACTGCCTGCCAAATTGTGAGAGGAAGAGTGGGAATCTGGGATACTGGTATTTGATTTTCATTGTTTTTTAGAGTCTATAGGAAGGAGGTTCATAACTGACAAAATTATGTGCCTACTGCAAGGTTATTTACCAGCTTGTGCAGGGAACTTATTAAAGCATAGCCTTTGGTGATTAAAAAAGTCGTAACCACCCGCATTTCTTTCATAAGCTGCAAAATGAAACATACTAATCCTACCAAATTATATAGAATCAAATTAGTAAGTCTTCTGACTCTTCTCTTACATACCATGTAAGGAAATCATGTCATTATGTGTATATATTGTTTTGCTTGTATTATATAAAATAATTTACAACTTATGAGCGATCTTTTTCTAGTAATTATGTTTATATGGCAGAGCACTTGGTTGTTGTGGTATAGGGATTTTGTGCTTATGTCTGTCATTTGTTTGAACATCTTAGAGAATAACTTTATTTTTGAGCTTGAGAAAGAGAGCATTTTTAACATGGCATTTTTATCATTGCAGGTATGATTATTCTGGATACGGTCAATCAAATGGAAGGGTCTGTATTAATTATCAAGGATGGATTTTTTTTATCTTTTTATATCCTCTGAGCATTTTAATTTACTTGTCACTTTTTGTCAGCAGCCAACTGAGCACAATACATATGCAGACATTGAAGCTGTTTACAGTTGTTTGGAAAAAACTTATGGGGTTCTAGCACAGGATGTTATATTATATGGCCAATCTGTGGGGAGTGGTCCCACATTGGAGTTGGCTGCTCGTTTACCTAGTTTGCGAGCTGTTGTTCTACATAGTCCTATTTTATCTGGTCTACGTGTCATGTATCCTGTGAAGCGTACATATTGGTTTGACATATACAAGGTTTCATTCTCATGACCTCAAATATTCTTAATCAAGTTTTTTTTTTTGCTTGCTCGTTCTGACAATGAACACTTCCCCATTCTTTGCAGAACATCGACAAAATTCAACTAGTTAATTGTCCTGTCCTGGTGATTCATGTGAGTATAGATTCTTTATCTTTATTGAATTGCAGATTAAGAGTAATTTCTTGCCCCATTTTTGAATCTCTTAAGTCTCAAGTCCCAGATTGAACTTACCATAAACTTAATCCTGCTTTATGTTATGAAATAGATTTGGTAAAGAAAACAAAACATTTTAATGAATTCACCCGTTCATGGTTTAGGGTTGTTTTGGATGCAGTTAATCTATTGACTCTTACCAAAACAAGATCACGTATAATATACTAATGTATTAGAATTTATCTGTCGATGTTTCATTGTTTTGTTGTCTGTATTTTGTGTTGTTGGAAGTACTATATGGATAAGCTGTGGCATCAAGAGGCCCTAGATTCAGGGGTGCAGAAACCAAAAAGGAAGAACTAGCATATAGATTTTAGACCAAACATCCAACTGGAATTTCTATAAAATTTAACCTTTTTAGAAGCTAATGAGAATATAAATATTCTTGCTTAGAATGGTTAAATGGTGTAAATCAAGTAAATACTGAGAGCTTCATTAAGGAACTGAGGAAGTTCGTTTAATTTGCAAATTAAACCTGTTAATTGAAATATAAGAATTTTAATGGTATATGTTACGGAACTGCATGGTTATGTGCACATAAATCAAAATGGATTCTTGGGTCTGCCCTCTCTGATGTCTTTGATTTGAGGGCATGATTCCACAACAAACGTGACGGTATAGGGGGCCACTATTTCAGTGGTAATCTGTGAGCAGCCACTTTGTGCATTTATTGTCGAAGGTTCGGTCTTTCTCCTCTGAGAGAAGCCACTTTGTGCATAGGGCCAAAGGTTAGGTCTGTTTCCAATCTTCCCCCGCCCATACCCCCAATGATTGGGGACTATATGGGTTCTGTTGTTGTTGTTGTTGTTGTTGTTGTATGTTACGGAACTGCACGATGCGGAACCACCATGGCGAGTCTACACGCGCCGGGCGCGTACACTGGACGAGCCCACTCAGACCGCGGAGCGCACGACGGTCTAGCTGCGGCCTTTTTATTTTTGGCAACTTTTATTTTTAGCAACTTCTATTTTCAACAATTTTATTTTTGGCAACTTTTATTTTCAGCAACCTTTTTATTTCTATGTTGGGCGAACCCCACTCCTATAAGGGGGACGTTTATACTCTTTATTTTCATCGTGGAATGAATGCTTTTGCTCTCCTCTTTAATTAAACCCTATTTCCCCTCTCCTTCTCTCTCTCGTTCTCTCAATCTCCCGCTCTACCGCCGCCTATCCTTCCCCCCTCCCTAATACTCGCCGAGTCCCTTCTCCACCACCGGGAATGTATCAGTATATCAACATAAATATTCATATTTATTGATATTAGTAAGATGCCAGGGGTCTAAAATTTCTAATCCAGAATTATGATAATGTGAACAAAAATCACACAAACACATGGAATTTGTATTTCACAAACTACTCCTCTAGCTAATCAGTTGTATGGTACCTTTAAATAAAAAAAATATTAGTAAATCATTTGGAAGATAAAATTTAGTAATTGTGTAATTTGAAATAGTGACTCGAAGTCTGGAAGCATGTAGATTCATAAATTAATTGAAATTGTGTTCATTGAAATCTTGATTGTATCATTTTTATGAAATTTTAATCACGCTAACAATTCAATAAAATATTAAATAAAAATAAGATAAAGTTCAGAGACCACCCAAATAAAGGAAGGGAAGCATCAAGATCACCAATTGTACAAGGAAATCACTATTCCACCAATCCATGAATAGTCTATCAAAATACATAGAAAATAATTGATTTCAATCTCTCAAACATGTAAGCTAGTAGTAATAGCGGAAAAATCGCCTGTTACCACATGTGTAAAGGAGATGGTAAGATTTCCTTGCATCACACATGCAAAAGTGTAGAGCAAATAGGGACAAGTGGAAGTCACTTGTCAGTTGTGTGCTCCAATTTTGGTGAAATGTGACCTTTGAAACACTGGCTTAAGCATTTAAACTGTTGGGCCTTAACTTTGTTGGCTAAAATAAGTTCTGAATTGGCCATTTTTGACTTAATTAAGGTTGAAGTGGTAGAATTTGTTGTAAAATAGAATCAGCCTTTTAATGAATGAAAATTGTAATGGGTCTTCACATGTTTTGAATGGCAGGCTTTAGATTGTTTTGACTTAGAACTAAACTGAACCGTAAAAATGAGGAGCTAAATGAACAGAATATGACCCATTGCTGTAAGCATTTTATTGTAATAACAACTTTTGAAGTTAAGAAGTAAAATCGATTCAATAATTTATTTTAACACAAAAGCATGTATTTTTGATGAATATATTTTTATATTGAACATCAGTATATCACCCAATTCATTTTAATTATTGCTTTACCATTGTACTCTTTTAGTTCTTAATAATATATCTGATTTGTTTACATTAACATCTTTTTTATCTATAATTATTTCTATACCACTGCAATCTTGGAACAAATGGTAATGTGACTTGCAATTAAAGCAACTTCTGAGCCATTATTTTGCATGTATACTTGTATAGAAATTATAGGGACCACCAATAGCCTTTCTCATGATATTCACAACCTCCATCATATGTTTGCATCTATTCGCTTGGGAACTCCAGAAATAGTAACCACATTGTTGAAACCAGCAACTGGTCTCTTGAGTTCGGACCCACTGGGGACCCCTCCCAACGTCACTTGGAGACCTACGCCACCCTCGACCTCCTTCCGCTCTCCCGAGAAACCAAACAGTGGTCCGTCGGAGGCCTGCACTCTCTTCTTCTCTACCTCCATCGCGTCGAAAGCCTTTTTGAAGATCACATTCACCGAGCTCCCGTTGTCCACCAGGATCCGAGAGACCGTGAAGTTTTCTATTGCCGTCTGGATCACCAGGGCGTCGCAGAATGGGTCTTCGTAGTCTGGCATATCCTCTGAGGAGAAGGTGAGCTTCTCGGAGGGGGGTGGGGTCTGGGAAGTGGACGCGACGTCCCTTCGGAACATGGCCTGGAAGCTCCTCTTGTGAGAGGCCTCTATCCCAACCCCACCGTGAATCACCCCGATTCCCCCCTGGTTCCTGTATCTGCCCTATCCTCACACCGGTCCTCTTCTGCCTCTGGAAGCACTTCCTCAATTCTGGCATGCGGCCGCCGTGGCCGTCCTCTTTCCCTCATTTCCAAGAACTCTGGGCAGGTGGCGATCGCGTGACCTTCTTCCTGATGGAAGTCACAGCAAGGCAACGCCACCCTGTCTTCTCTTCCAGCTCTTCCTCTTCCTCCTCTCGCTCCTCTACCTCTTCTCCCTCGGCCTATCGCCATGGCTTGCTCCCTTGGGGGGTGAGGGGGTCTGGGACCCTGCCTCCACCCCTGATTCACTCCTCCCGCCTCCCTTCCTTGGTACCTTTCATCCTGACCTCGCGCTGGTCCTTCCTGGTTCCTCCAGCCCAACCTGTTGTTGGGTTCCTGGTTCCTCCAAACCCGAGGTGGTCTTTCGAACCCCTGGCCCCTGGGCTCCTCTCGCCTTCTTCCTTCTGGCTGCCTCGCCTCGGGCTCGCTCATCTTGGCCAACCTTTTATAGAATTCGGGGTTGGCCGCCTCCCCTTCAATCTCCTCCGCGGCTCTCTCCATCAACTCCTCGAAGGATACGGGAGGTCTTCTCTTCAGGTCCATCTTGAAGAACCCCTCTCGCAGCCCTACGATGAATGCCATCTGGAGGGCGAATCCCGGCACCTCCTGCACTAGGTGTATCTCCTCCTGGAACCTGTCCACGTACTTAGCCAGGGATTCTCCCTCCCTCTGCCGGATCTTGAAGAGAGCCTCCGCATCCTTCTTCCTCTTCTTTGACGTCGAGAAACGTAGTCGGAAGCTTCGGCGCAGATCATCGAACGCATAGATGGAACCTGTGGGAAGCTGGTGGAACCAATCCCTTGCTTTCTCCTTCAGGGTGGTCGCGAAGAGTCGGCATTGGAAAGAATCCGACATGGGAAGGATTGAAGTCATGTCCTCGAACCACTGCAGGTGCACAACTGGATCCTCCTTGCCGGTGTAGTAGGACATCTCCGGCCCACGAAACCCTTCTGGCACTGGGGCTGAGAGGATCATCTCGCAAAAGGGGCTCCCTTCCCCTGCTCGGCGAGTGGTCCTCTCGCGCGGGACCAACTCACACACCTCGGCACTCGCCGGACTGCTGAACAACTGCCGTCCGGGGAGGTCTCGCGCACTGCCTTCTGCCGGCACCTCCTTTCCCGGTCGCTGCCCCGGGGCGTTCTCGCCAATCTGCAAAGGCGGGACCACTGGAACCACCGGGGTCTCGCACTCGGTCCTCGCCGCGAGAACCGTCTGCAGGACCTCTCGCTTGAACTTCTCAAACATCTCCAGCCACTCGCCCGCCGCGGGTGGCTGCGAGTGACCTGAGTCAGAACCATTTCCTCCATCTCCTGTCATCGAAACCAGCTTGGGATTTTCTTTCACCGGCTACGGTCCACGCTCACCGCACCAAAAATGTTGAAACCAGCAACTGGTCTCTTGAGTTCGGACCCACTGGGGGTGTAGCCGATGCTTATTTCTCCCTCACTAGACTCTCCTGACGGTGGATGCTGGAAACGGAATAGACCCAAGGCTGAAGCGAGGAGGTCCCGCCACTCACCCGGAAGATCTTAGAGAGCTTCCCCTCCCGAACCAAAGCTCAACCGGGCACCTTGGAGGGCACTGGCTGCCAACCAAAACTAGCCTAGAGGAGAGGATTCTCTCAAATCGGATCTCCTCCAAGGTGCCCTTAAGGGTCTATTTATAGTTTTCCTAGGCTGGTCTGCAAATAGCATGAATCCGCCTTTTAATTTTACTAACTGCACCCCAAATTGGTCTGCTGATAGCCTAACTCCGCTGTTCCGAAGGGCTATTTGCAGCCCACCAGGGGTATCATGGTCATTTCCTCCTCAAAGCCTTCTGGGGCGAGTGGTCCGTGAAGGAACCACTCGCCGAGTTCCCGCTTGACAGGGCGAATGCTCGAGCCCCCCCTGAGCGAATGGTCCGTGGAGGCACCACTCGCCGGGCTCCCTCTCGCCTGCAGCCTACCCCACTAATCTGAGGACCCTTTCTCCTCTCTCGGTATGGGCGAATGGTCTGGCCGACCCCTGTCCTATCAACTGACTCGAGGGACCCACTCGCCAAATACGGGTTGTACACACATGCCTTGGTAGATTGTTTCCTCGGTTGGAGAATGACCTAGGGCTACAGTCCTTACATAAGCCCCTAATTGAAACAAAAAGGGTTCTGGAATGTTTAAAAAAACTGAGGCATCATCTTCTTATGAGTGTTTAATGATATTCCAAACTTGTATTTGGTTTCTATCTTAGATCTGTGATAATTAGATAGGTAATTAATCGTCTAAAGACGTCTATACATAATTATTAGATACATTTTTATTTATTTATTAGCTTACATTTATTTTGAATTAGAAAACAAATATATATTCAAATTATTGTTATGTTGTTTTCTTTTAAATAAATGATTATTCATTTATGGGTAATTATGAAATAGATATGTGATAGGAAGGAGGAAGGTGAAGAGAGATCTAGAGGAGAATACTAGAGAGATTTAGGGTTTGAAGAGGAAGGGAGAAGAATACCTTGAGATAATTTGCATGCCTTCCCAAGAGAGCAGCCCGGGTAATTATACCCGAGCCATAGAGGGGCCGGCCGGCCCCTCCAGTTGGGGCTGAACCCGTTTGGTTCAGCCCCGGCCGGCCAGTTGGGGGCTGAACCGGTTGGTTCAGCCCCGTTGGTCGACGCTCCCTTGCACCCCCGAACATAATGACGCCCCGTGAAGCGCAGCGGGGGCGTAACATTCCCCTCCCCATCAAGGACCAACTTGTCCTCAAGGTGGAAGTCGGGGTAGAGCTCCTTGAAGTCCAGTAAATCCACCCAAGAATTGTGCGCCGTCGACAAATTCCTCCACTTGACCAAGAGCTCCGGCCGATACTCTGCGCCCCGGTTCTTCCATTTATGCATTAGCACATCCTCTGGTAGGGGGCGAAGTTCACCCGCAGCAATAACCTCAGACAGAAGAGTACTCGGTTGGACATTGGCACCCACCTTCCGCTTGAGTAAGGAGACATGAAAGGTTGGGTGAATGCGGGATCCTTCCGGCAAAGCTAACTTGTAAGCCACCGGCCCCACCCTGCTGAGTATACGAAAGGGGCCGTAATATCGAGGAGAAAGCTTTTGATTGCTCCGACGAGCAACAGATAACTGCCTGTAAGGCTGGAGCTTGAGGAAAACTTCATCGCCCACAGCGAACTCCCGTTCCTTGCGGTGTTTGTCCGCCTGCAGTTTCATACGGTCCTGGGCTAGGCGGAGGTTCTCCCGGAGGGTAGCTAACATGCTATCCCGATCACGAAGAGCTCGATCAATCGCCGGTAGGGCGGTACTGCCTGGCTCATAGCTACCCAAGGTCGGTGGAGGGCGCCCGTAAACAATCTCAAACGGCGTCATCCGGCTGGCAGAGTGGTATGAAGTGTTGTAGCAATATTCGGCCCAATGTAACCACTTCGGCCAAGTCCGAGGCTCATCCATAACAAAACAACGTAAATATGTCTCGACACCCCTATTGAGAACCTCCGTCTGATCATCCGACTGAGGGTGATGTGTCGTGCTGAACTGTAAACGCGTACCCTGTAACCGGAAAAGTTCCCGCCAGAAACTGCTCACAAAAGTAGGGTCCCGGTCAGAAATAATGGCACGCGGAAGGCCATGTAATCGGACAATCTCCCTAGCAAACAGTGCGGCAACCGACTCGCCCGTGTACGGATGGCTGAGAGCAAGGAAATGCCCGTACTTGGATAGTTTATCCACCACCACCAAAATCACTGATTTCCCCTTGGACTTAGGCAGCCCGTCAATGAAGTCCATGGAAACCATGTCCCAAATATGCTGTGGAATCTCCAGAGGAACCAATAGCCCGGCCGGGGACAAAGTCTCGTACTTCTGACGCTGGCAGATCTCACACTGTCGTACGAACTGTTGTATGTCCCGCCGCATGCCAGCCCAAAAGACATTTGCTCGCGCCCTCTGAAGGGTCCGAAGCACACCCGCATGGCCACTCGTCGATGAAGAGTGGAACTCGTGCATCATAACCGTTTTCCATGCTGAGTCGGGGGGCACGACCACCCTGCCCTGATAGTACAGCCGACCATTCTGAAGATGATAACCGGGGGCCACCGTCTCCCCCCGCTGCAGTGCCTCCACCAAGGAACGTAAAGTAGTCGTACGCATGACCTCCTCCTGAATATCATCTAATGAATCCACCAATGGTCCAGAAATGTGAGTGAGATTACCCTCCAGTAGGCGAGAAAGAGCGTCCGCTACCACGTTATCCTTACCCCTGCGATACACAATCTCGTAATCATAGCCGAGAAGCTTAGTAACCCACTTCTGCTGTAGAGGAGAAGAGACTCTTTGGTCCAGGAAATGTTTCAACCTTTGGTGGTCGGTGCGGATTTTAAAATGCCAACCCAACAAATATGGCCGCCACATAGCCACTACATGAATGACAGCCAACATCTCCTTCTCATAAGTGGAGAGTCTCAAGGTACGGGGGGTAAGAGCCTTGCTGTAGAAAGCCAACTGCCGCCCCTCCTGCATCAGAACTGCCCCTATGCCAACACCAGAGGCATCCGTCTCCAACACAAACTCCTTTGTGAAATCCGGTAATGCAAGAACTGGAGTGGTGGTCATGGCCTGCTTAAGAGCCTGAAATGCTGCCTCCGCTCCCTCATCCCAAGAGAAGGATCCTTCTGCAGCAACTGAGTCAAGGGGCGAGCTATCTTCCCATAATCACGTACGAATCGCCTGTAGTACCCTGTAAGCCCCAGAAATCCCCGCAAGGCACGGACTGTGACGGGCCGCGGCCATGACTGCATACTCTGAATTTTCCTTGGATCGACCCTGACGCCTTGGCCGGAAACCAAGTGTCCCAAGTACTCCACCTCCTCCTGACCGAAGGAGCATTTGGAACGGTTGGCATAAAGCCGGTGACGACGAAGTATGGCCAAAACCTGCTCAACATGGCCCACATGGTCCTCCCAATTGGCGCTGTAGATAAGAATGTCATCAAAGAAGATCAGCACAAATTTCCGCAGGAGCTCGCGGAAGGTCTCATTCATGTTCACCTGAAAGGTGGAGGGACCGCCAGTCAGCCCATTAGCCATGAGGCCCATGACTAGGAACTCATAACGGCCATCATGTGTCCGGAAGGCCGTCTTATGGATGTCCTCCTGTGCCATCAGAATCTGGTAAAAGCCTGAACGTAGATCGAGCTTGGTGAACCGTCGTGCGCCATGTAGCTCGTCTAGTAACTCTTCAACCAAGGGAATTGGGAAGTTGTCCTTTATCGTGGCGTTGTTCAGGGCCCGGTAATCCACGCAAAATCTCCATGAACCATCTTTCTTCTTTACCAAAATGACGGGAGCTGAAAATGAACTTGTACTCGGCCGAATGATGCCTGCCTCCAACATCTCACGGACGCTACGCTCAATCTTGGCCTTCTGAATATGCGGGTAGCGATATGGTCGGATATTAGGGGCCTCGGCGCCCGCCTTGAGCTGAATATGATGATCGCTGAATCGAGGTGGTGGTAACGTGCGTGGTTCCTGGAAAACATCAGAATATTCCATCAGAAGAGACTGTAACTGAATTGGTACCTCAGGATTTGCGGCATCGGCCGGTTGGACCTCCCTAAGGACGGCCATCATCCTTCCTTCCTCGCCCAAGTGCTGCATGCTCCGAAGAGAGATCTCCTTCACTGGCGAAGAGATGATACCCTTCAAACAGAACTCCTTTCCCCCGTGGAGGAACTCTATAGTCATGTGCTCCCAGTCGAACGTTACCCTCCGTAACTGACGTAGCCACTGCACTCCCAAAACCATATCCGAGCCCTGAATGGGTAACAGGTAGACGTCGATGCACCCGCTATAGCCCTGCATCCGTAGCTCCACACCCTTCAGCACCCCCTCACATTGCAGCTTGCTGCCATCCGCCACCATGACATGGAAGGCAGCCCCCTTATCGATCCTATGCCCCACTCGTTGTGCCACCTCTGGATGAATGAAATTGTGGGTGCTCCCACTGTCCACCAAAACAGTCACCTTCTCGCGGGCAATCCGTCCCGCAAGACGCATAGTAAGCGGAGGAGGAGCGCACCCCTCGAGAGCGTGTATGGAAACACCGAACTCGGTCAAGTCCAAGTCCACCTCCAACTCCTCGTCCGGAGCCGGCTCGTCTAGCACGTCCTCATGCAGCATAAAAACTTGTATCTTTTGGCACTTGTGGCCCGGCACGAACTTCTCATCGCAGTTAAAACATAACCCATTTTCCTTCCGGGCGGTCAGCTCGCTCCACGAAAGCCGTGTCACTGTTGGTTTGCTACCAGTTGGCGGATCCCGCCGTGCTGCTGCCGTTGTGGCCGCAGGTGGCCTACTCGTGGTACGGGTTCTCTGCCTGTTGAACCGCTCCTCCTGAATGCGGGCTAAACTGATGGCGTGGTTCAAACTCCTTGGCATATAAGCATGCACCTCATCCTGCAAGTGCTCCTTCAACCCTGACACAAAACAACTCAGCAGTGTCTTCTCCTCCCAGTGTACCCGGTTTGCCAACCTCTCAAACTCTGTCCGATACTCAGTCACGGTCCCCTTCTGTCGCAGTTTCTGCAGTAGCGCCTCAAAATCTTCGTACTCCGGGGACCCAAATCGGGCGGTGAACCCTTCCACGAAATCAGTCCATGGCACATAATCTCTACCTCTTAGGAACCATTGAGTCCACTGAAATGCGCCGTCCTCCAGATGGAATGATGCTAATTGCACCCATTGCGCCTCCGAGACCTCCTGGTAACTGAAGAACAGCTCCACCTTCTGAACCCATTCCATTGCATCTCCCCCTTTGAACTTGGGGAAGTTCATTCGTGTCAGCTTGGGTGGCATGTACGCTCGAGGCCCCGCTTGCCCTTGCTCGTTCCATGCCTGACGTCCTGGCCCCATATGACCATCATACGCTCCTGGGTAGCCTAAAGGTGGCTGAACCTGATGAGGAACGTGCTGCCCGACCCACGGAATGTGGCCTCCGTATCCGACGGGAAGAACGTCGCCGCGCGGGTTAGGAAGAAGACCACTCGTGCCTCCTGGAGCCCTCACAGTTGCTCCCGACCCTCCATCAGCCCGCTGCCACGGCTACCGGCCCCAATCCGCAGGAACCGACCCGCCGGAACCCCCACCTGGACGCCAAGCCTGCGCGTATTCAGTCTGCACCGCCGATCCAGGCGGAAAGCCTCCCGCTGCCGCCGACCCAGCCCCAACTGCCCCTACGCCGTCGTCGGAGGTTCCGCAAGGCCGGGAAGACCCCACGCCAGCAACGCCAGCCGTTGTCGCCGTTCCCGTGCCCACACGACCCGGATCGGGCGTTCCCGATAGATCGGCCGACCGATCGGGTCGTCCGCCATTGGATCCCTCGTCCGCCGCACTTTTCCCCTTCAACAGCGCCTTTAGTTCCTCCATACGAGCGTCTAGACGCTCCTCCAGCAGCTGCGAGGACGCACGCATCTCTTCCTCGATCGCGGCTACCGAATCCGCCAAACCGCCGTAGTTTTCCTCCAAGGTTTCCAAACGGGAAAAATCTTCTTGTGTCCGCGTGGTCACCATTGTCGGAGGACGAAGCCTCTGATACCAAATGATAGAAGGAGGAAGGAGAAGAGAGATCTAGAGGAGAATACTAGAGAGATTTAGGGTTTGAAGAGGAAGGGAGAAGAATACCTTGAGATAATTTGCATGCCTTCCCAAGAGAGCAGCCCGGGTAATTATACCCGAGCCATAGAGGGGCCGGCCGGCCCCTCCAGTTGGGGCTGAACCCGTTTGGTTCAGCCCCGGCCGGCCGGTTCACAGTTTGGGGGCTGAACCGGTTGGTTCAGCCCCGTTGGTCGACGCTCCCTTGAACCTCCGAACATAATGACGCCCCGTGAAGCGTAGCGGGGGCGTAACAATATGCTTGAAGCATACATCATATTCTTATAGACTATAGTTAGTGTAACTAAATAATGAAACATTGAATATTGATTGGAGTAATGATGCGTGCCTTGACTTTCTTCCTTCTAATTGATCCTCCTCTCCCTTAACCTTATAGTTTTCTTTAATCTCTTCATTAAAACCTCGAGCTTTTGTCCTCTTGAGGCATTTTGTCAATCTTGATCCCTCTCGGCTCATAGCCTTACCCTAATAAATTTTTTTTTGAGATGCCCTATATCAAGATCTTCACTAGATACAAAGATAGTTCTCTTATCCTTCAATTATATTACATAATGTCTTATATTTATGTATCTTCTCATAGCCTTACCTTATAAGCTTTGGCTAGGCCAATCAAATACATTTTCTTTGCAGATTGGACCTTGGGATTCCATGCATACCACTCAAGTTTATGCGTTATATTAGATAGATGTCATGCCAGTTTTTTATCCAATATAATCATTCTTTGATTTTTCTTCCTACTTTTGCAACATTTCTATGTTAAAATTCTCATGTCTTTAAAGCTCAACTTACACCAAAGATTTTTTTTATTACCCAACACTCAATCTCATTCAACCTTACCAAATTAATTACACAATTTACCATTAGGACTTACTCATATCATACTGAATATTAATATGGAGATTAACCATTAAATATTATTATAAGTGTACAACCCTGTATTCGCCGAGTGGGCCCCCGAGGCCCAAGATATTTTTAGGCTCAATATTTCTAAATGGCGCGACCCCGGGAGGAGGAAGGGTTAGCATTCGGAGGGAGTCGAGTCTGAGGGGCGCATCCCAGGACTGTTCCCTTGTGAGGGCGAGCCGGGGAGGGCCGGGAGGCCTCCGACTCGCCCAGAGCCTTGTGAGGGCGAGCCGGGGAGGGCCGGGAGGCCTCCGGCTCGCCCAGAGTCTTGTGGGGGCGAGCTGGGAGGGCCGGGAGGCCTCCGGCTCGCCCAGACCCTTGTAGGGGCGAGCTGGGAGGGCCGGGAGGCCCCCGGCTCGCCCCCTCCCTTGTGGGGGCGAGCTGGGAGGGCCGGGAGGGCTCCGGCTCGCCCAGAGCCTTGTGGGGGCGAGCTGGGAGAGCCGGGAGGCCTCCGGCTCGCCCAGAGCCTTGTGAGGGCGAGCCGGGGAGGGCCGGGAGGCCTCCGGCTCGCCCAGAGTCTTGTGGGGGCGAGCTGGGAGGGTCGGGAGGCCTCCGGCTCGCCCAGACCCTTGTAGGGGCGAGATGGGAGGGTCGGGAGGCCTCCGGCTCGCCCAGAGCCTTGTGGGAGCGAGCTGGGAGGGCCGGGAGGCCTCCGGCTCGCCCAGAGCCTTGTGGGGGCGAGCTGGGAGGGTCGGGAGGCCTCCGGCTCGCCCAGAGCCTTGTGGGGGCGAGCTGGGAGGGCCGGGAGGCCTCCGGCTCGCCCAGAGCCTTGTGGGGGCGAGCCGGGGAGGCCGGGAGGCCTCCGGCTCGCCCAGAGCCTTGTGGGGTCGAGCCGGGGAGGCCTGGAGGCCTCCGGCTCGCCCAGCTCCGTAGTAGGAGGTGGTCTGCGTTTAGCACCTCAGAACAGCGGGATTTGGCTATTCGCAGTCCAGTTTTGGCTATTCGTAGTCCAGTTTTGGCTATTTGCAGCCCAGATCCAAAAATCCTATAAATAGGACCAATGGGGCACCATTTGGAGGGATCCGGTTTTTTAGGCTAGCTCTCTCTCCCTCTCTCTCCCTCCCCAAATCTCTCCAGTAGGGTGAGGAGAGCCTCCAGTGGTGCCCAAGCTTAGTAGTGGCTTGGGAGGGGAAGTTCCTTGGGAACTTCTGGGTATGTGGCGGGACCTCCCCACTAAGCCCTTGGTCCAGTTCCTAGTTCCAACACCTTCAACCTAGAGCTCTCCCTTGGGAGGAGTAAGGATTGGTCGCCCCTCGGCTAGCTGAGGGCCCCGAACTCCACAGAGACTAAGTCTTGTTCGCAAGTCTCGGTTTCAACACATGGTGCGGTGAGCGTGGAGTGTGACCGATTCAAGAAACTCTCGAGATGAGCTCCATGGACGGAGGTGGAGGAAGTTCTGACCCAGTTCACTCGCAGCCCCCGGTGGCCGGGGTGACGTTGGAGATGTTCGAAAACTTCAAGCAGGAGGTCCTGCAGACCTTCGAGGTTGCTTTCGCCATGATAGTCGGAGGCAGAAGAGGAAGTGGTCTGGAGGTCTCGCCTCAGCGGGTGAACGAGGGCGCTCCCGGCCAGTCATCCAGGAAGGAGGTGCAAGCAGGTGGGAGTGGGGAGGCATTCGGCCCCCACTCGCCCGTATCCCAAGGAGGGGTCAAGTGGGGAGGCGCCAGGCCCCCACTCGCCCCGTCCCTTCAAGGGGGCGAGCTCAGGAGGGGGTCGCCCTCCCAGCTCGCCCCGTCCCTTCAAGGGGGCGAGCTCAGGAGGGGGTCGCCCTCCCAGCTCGCCCCGCCCCTTCAAGGGGGCGAGCTCAGGAGGGGGTCGCCCTCCCAGCTCGCCCCGCCCCTTCAAGGGGGCGAGCTCAGGAGGGGGGTGCCCTCCCAGCTCGCCCCGTCCCTTCAAGGGGGCGAGCTCAGGAGGGGGGCGCCCTCCCAGCTCGCCCCGCCCCTTCTAGCCCAGCCCCGAAGGGGGTTGAGCGGGGAGGCATTCGGCCCCCACTCGCCCCACCCCGAAAGGAGTCAGAATGTTGGTGGGCGAGGCCACCCCGAGGGGAGGCTACTCAATAGCCCGGCGAGCACGGAGGTTACCAATTCGACTCCGCGAGAGCAAGGAGGGAGGGATTTCAAAAGGAAAAGATCCAACCGCCTGAGGTGGAGGCAGGGGCAGATGACACCTCCTCCACCGCCCCAGCAGGCTAGGGCGATAGGCCAAGGAAGAGGAAAGAACCGCACGGGAGGAAGAAAGGGCATCCGAGCGGAGTTGCCTTACTGTGACTTCCACGATGAGGAGGGTCACGCGACGTCCGCCTGCCCTAAGTTCTTAGAGCTAAAGAAGGCAAGGGGTCCAAGGCATCAACATCAACAACCAGAGGAGGGCGAGGAAAACCAGACCCGAGAGTAGGAGACCAAGTTGGGTCCCCATGCTTAGTTTTTTTTCTACCCTTGAGCCCATGTAAGGTAATGTTTCATTTCCATGCCTAATGTTCTCATATGTACTCAGATTATCAATATGATGAAAGTTTTTCAAAAAAAAAAATAAAATACTTAAGGCCCCGAGCAGAGACCGCTGACCAGGCTCCCATCTAGCTGGCAGGACAGGAGATTCACTCGGCGAGGCAGGAGATTCATGTTGGTTAAGGCCCCGAGCAGAGACCGCTGACCAGGCTTCCATCTAGCTGGCAGAACAGGAGATTCACTCGGCGAGGCAGGAGATTCATGTTGGTTAAGGCCCCGAGCAGAGACCGCTGACCAGGCTCCCATCTAGCTGACAGGACAGGAGATTCACTCGGCGAGGCAGGAGATTCATGTTGGTTAAGGCCCCGAGCAGAGACCGCTGACCAGGCTCCCATCTAGCTGGCAGGACAGGAGATTCACTCGGCGAGGCATGAGATTCATGTTGGTTAAGGCCCCGAGCAGAGACCGCTGACCAGGCTCTCATCTAGCTGGCAGGACAGGAGATTCACTCGGCGAGGCAGGAGATTCATGTTGGTTAAGGCCCCGAGCAGAGACCGCTGACCAGACTCCCATCTAGCTGGCAGGACAGGAGATTCACTCGGCGAGGCAGGAGATTCATGTTGGTTAAGGCCCCGAGCAGAGACCGCTGACCAGGCTCCCATCTAGCTGGCAGGACAGGAGATTCACTCGGCGAGGCAGGAGATTCATGTTGGTTAAGGCCCCGAGCAGAGACCGCTGACCAGGCTCCCATCTAGCTGGCAGGACAGGAGATTCACTCGGCGAGGCAGGAGATTCATGTTGGTTAAGGCCCCGAGCAGAGACCGCTGCCCAGGCTCCCATCTAGCTGGCAGGACAGGAGATTCACTCGGCGAGGCAGGAGATTCATGTTGGTTAAGGCCCCGAGCAGAGACCGCTGCCCAGGCTCCCATCTAGCTGGCAAGACAGGAGATTCACTCGGCGAGGCAGGAGATTCATGTTGGTTAAGGCCCCGAGCAGAGACCGCTGACCAGGCTCCCATCTAGCTGGCAGGACAGGAGATTCACTCGGCGAGGCAGGAGAGTCTCAGGGTACTTAGCCCCGACGCTGGCCCGCTGACCAGGCTCCCATCAAGCTGGCAGGTCCGAGGATCGCTCGGTGGCAGGAAAGTCCCAAGTACTTAGTCCCGATGCTGGCCCGCTGACCAGGCTCCCATCAAGCTGGCAGGTCCGAGGATCGCTCGGTGGCAGGAAAGTCCCAAGTACTTAGTCCCGATGCTGGCCCGCTGACCAGGCTCCCATCAAGCTGGCAGGTCCGAGGATCGCTCGGTGGCAGGAAAGTCCCAAGTACTTAGTCCCGACGCTGGCCCGCTGACCAGACTCCCATCAAGCTGGCAGGTCCGAGGATCGCTCGGTGGCAGGAAAGTCTCAAGTACTTAGTCCCGACGCTGGCCCGCTGACCAGGCTCCCATCAAGCTGGCAGGTCCGAGGATCGCTCGGTGGCAAGAAAGTCCCAAGTACTTAGTCCCGATGCTGGCCCGCTGACCAGGCTCCCATCAAGCTGGCAGGTCCGAAGATCGCTCGGTGGCAGGAAAGTCCCAAGTACTTAGTCCCGATGCTGGCCCGCTGACCAGGCTCCCATCAAGCTGGCAGGTCCGAGGACCGCTCGGTGGCAGGAAAGTCCCAAGTACTTAGTCCCGACGCTGGCCCGCTGACCAGGCTCCCATCAAGCTGGCAGGTCCGAGGATCGCTCGGTGGCAGGAAAGTCCCAAGTACTTAGTCTTGACGCTGGCCCGCTGACCAGGCTCCCATCAAGCTGGCAGGTCCGAGGATCGCTCGGTGGCAGGAAAGTCCCAAGTACTTAGTCCCGATGCTGGCCTGCTGACCAGGCTCCCATCAAGCTGGCAGGTCCGAGGATCGCTCGGTGGCAGGAAAGTCCCAAGTACTTAGTCCCGATGCTGGCCCGCTGACCAGGCTCCCATCAAGCTGGCAGGTCCGAGGATCGCTCGGTGACAGGAAAGTCTCAAGTACTTAGTCCCGATGCTGGCCCGCTGACCAGGCTCCCATCAAGCTGGCATGTCCGAGGATCGCTCGGTGGTAGGAAAGTCCCAAGTACTTAGTCCAGACGCTGACCTGCTGACCAGGCTCCCACCTAGCTGGCAGGGTCAGGAACCGCTCAGTGGCCGAAAATTCTCTTAAGTATTTTTCCCCCCGAGGTGGCTCCGTTAGCCGGGCTCTCACTAGCCGGCAGGGTAGGAAGGCCTCTCAGGGAGGCTAAGTGTTTTTCCCCCGAGGTGGCTCCACTAGCCGGGCTCTCACTAGTTGGCAGGGTAGGAAGGCCTCTCGGGGAGGCTGTGTTTTTCCCCGAGGTGGCTCAGCTAGCCGGGCTCTCGCTAGCCGGCAAGGTTGGGGGACCTCTCAGGGAGGCGCTGTGGCTTTTCCAAGATATCACCAATAACCGGATTCCCAGCGACACTTGTCGAATATGAAGGGTTGGACATTTCTTTCCGAGCGTGAGCCACGCTCGAAAAGAGCGGGGATTGTGTACAACCCTGTATTCGCCGAGTGGGCCCCCGAGGCCCAAGATATTTTTAGGCCCAATATTTCTAAATGGCGCGACCCCGGGAGGAGGAAGGGTTAGCATTCGGAGGGAGTCGAGTCTGAGGGGCGCATCCCAGGACTGTTCCCTTGTGAGGGCGAGCCGGGGAGGGCCGGGAGGCCTCCGACTCGCCCAGAGCCTTGTGAGGGCGAGCCGGGGAGGGCCGGGAGGCCTCCGGCTCGCCTAGAGTCTTGTGGGGGCGAGCTGGGAGGGCCGGGAGGCCTCCGGCTCGCCCAGACCCTTGTAGGGGCGAGCTGGGAGGGCCGGGAGGCCTCCGGCTCGCCCCCTCCCTTGTGGGGGCGAGCTGGGAGGGCCGGGAGGCCTCCGGCTCGCCCAGAGCCTTGTGGGGGCAAGCTGGGAGAGCCGGGAGGCCTCCGGCTCGCCCAGAGCCTTGTGAGGGCGAGCCGGGGAGGGCCGGGAGGCCTCCGGCTCGCCCAGAGTCTTGTGGGGGCGAGCTGGGAGGGCCGGGAGGCCTCCGGCTTGCCCAGACCCTTGTAGGGGCGAGATGGGAGGGCCGGGAGGCCTCCGGCTCGCCCAGAGCCTTGTGGGGGCGAGCTGGGAGGGTCGGGAGGCCTCCGGCTCGCCCAGAGCCTTGTGGGGGCGAGCTGGGAGGGCCGGGAGGCCTCCGGCTCGCCCAGAGCCTTGTGGGGGCGAGCCGGGGAGGCCGGGAGGCCTCCGGCTCGCCCAGAGCCTTGTGGGGTCGAGCCGGGGAGGCCTGGAGGCCTCCGGCTCGCCCAGCTCCGTAGTAGGAGGTGGTCTGCGTTTAGCACCTTAGAACAGCGGGATTTGGCTATTCGCAGTCCAGTTTTGGCTATTTGTAGTCCAGTTTTGGCTATTTGCAGCCCAGATCCAAAAATCCTATAAATAGGACCAAGGAGACACCATTTGGAGGGATCCGGTTTTTTAGGCTAGCTCTCTCTCCCTCTCTCTCCCTCCCCAAATCTCTCCAGTAGGGTGAGGAGAGCCTCCAGTGGTGCCCAAGCTTAGTAGTGGCTTGGGAGGGGAAGTTCCTTGGGAACTTCTGGGTATGTGGCGGGACCTCCCCACTAAGCCCTTGGTCCAGTTCCTAGTTCCAACACCTTCAACCTAGAGCTCTCCCTTGGGAGGAGTAAGGATTGGTCGCCCCTCGGCTAGCTGAGGGCCCCGAACTCCACAGAGACTAAGTCTTGTTCGCAAGTCTCGGTTTCAACAATAAGGTACTTACAAATTTAGTAGGAACCATTTTATGATTTGAAGTGCAGCATACACTGACCGAGTCCTAGTTTGGTTCCTACCACAGCCAAATCTAATTTTCATTACTTATACCTGCCTGCTTTGACATTGATTTCAGTCGATCCATATATTACTTTAAAAGGGCAGCCCGGTGCACAAAGCATCCCCGTGCAGCGAGGGTCCGGGGAAGGGTCCCACCACAAGGGTGAAATGTAGGCAAACGTTACCTTGCATTTTTGCAAGAGGCTGCTTCCAGGACTCGAACCTGTGATCTCAAGGTTACACACGTCGACACCTTAACCGGTGCGCCAAGGCTCTCCTTCAAAATCCAATATATTTAGACGGGTTTAGGACCTGTTTAATTAAATTGATTTAGATATTGAGTGTAATGTCAATTACTTTCAAGAAGTTGTTTTGGTTGCTAACATATTTAAATAATATTTCTATAAATGTTTTTTTAATGTCATCTAAATGTAGGCAGGTTGGTTGAAGTGGAGAGGCGCGTCTGGGATCTTATTTGATCGTAAAGTACCATTAAAACTTAAAGGCAAGTTTTACCGTACTGCAATTAGGCCAGCAATGCTTTACGGTTCTGAGTGTTGGGCAGTGAATGGTGCACATGAGCAAAAAATGGGAGTTGCGGAGATGAGTGTCACGACCCGTCTCAACAAGTGCCAGAGCGCGCTTCGGGCGGGCCGTGATGCCACAGGCATGGGCGGAAGGAAAACCATGCCTGCTAAGGCGCAATCACACACGTCGACACATTAACCGGTGCGCCAAGGCTCTCCTTCAAAATCCAATATATTTAGACGGGTTTAGGACCTGTTTAATTAAATGATTTAGATATTGAGTGTAATATCAATTACTTTCAAGAAGTTGTTTTGGTTGCTAACATATTTAAATAATATTTCTATAAATGTTTTTTTAATGTCATCTAAATGTAGGCAGGTTGGTTGAAGTGGAGAGGCGCGTCTGGGATCTTATGTGATCGTAAAGTACCATTAAAACTTAAAGGCAAGTTTTACCGTACTGCAATTAGGCCAGCAATGCTTTACGGTTCTGAGTGTTGGGCAGTGAATGGTGCACATGAGCAAAAAATGGGAGTTGCGGAGATGAGTGTCACGACCCGTCTCAACAAGTGCCAGAGCGCGCTTCGGGCGGGCCGTGATGCCACAGGCATGGGCGGAAGGAAAACCATGCCTGCTAAGGCGCAATCAGAGATACTAATAAATAGTTTAAAAATAGATACTTTTGAGTAAAACAGATTGATTTATTGCGGAAGCTTTAAAATATGCTACTTTGAAACAGATTGATCAAGTTATAGAACTTTATTTAACCAAGTCTTGAAACCAGACAGGCATAAGAAACAAGATTCGATGACTCAGAGAACTCGATAGAGAGTTTTGAAACTTGCGGATTCAAGTATTCACGAGTAATAAGATTACTATGCAACATTTTCTAGGATATCCAGTATTCCTTTAAATTACGTCATTCCAAGACACGAATATCTTCTAAGTAACCATGTGTACGAGTCGAAAATTTTATATCAAGCACAATTCACCTAGTTGCTAGTAGGAATCTTAACATTTATTATTATAACAATTAATGTTCCTGCTCGAAAAGATCTACTAGTCCTCTAATAAAAATCATCATTTCACATTTCAAATTTGTGTTATCCCAAATGTGTGAAACCTCAAACTACTATCAAGTCAATTCAAGCAATCAGAAACTAAACTTATTTGATGAAACGTGTATTCAAGGGTGAATTCATAAAATCGTAAGAACAGTCCATGCTAAATAAAATTCAATGTTTGCAAGAGAGGGATCTCTACTTGCCTTAAATGAGGCTGAATCTGACGGCGGCGGCTAAGCGGCGCAAGCAAAAGTAGAAATCATAATTCGAACCTGTTTAAGAACGATGAAATTGACATTGCACAATTCACTATGCAAACACAAGCATTTTACGAAGCGAAATTTGAACAAAGGCAGATTAGCGGATTTACCTCCCTCAAATGGTGAGGGGAAAAGAGATTCTCACACGGAAACCGGAGATTTGGCGGCGCTTTAGGCTAGGGAAACCCTAATTCGGAAGGGTCTCCAAGAGATCCCGCCAATTGGAGTGACGAACGACGTCGGGGAGCACGAATAGCTAAGAATTTGGCGATTAGGACGAGCACAAAATCTGAAATGCAAAAATATCTGGAATTTGGAGCGCAAACTTTCTAAGAAAATTATGGAAATCTGAATAGAGGAGGACATCTTACCCAAAGGAAACCAAATCCGAGCCCGAGGAGGAGCGGGAAGAAAACCCTAAAAGTTCCTCTAGCAAGCACCGACCAAATCGACGAAGGAGAAGAGGGGTTATGGCTGCAAAACCCTAGAAGAAGGGAGGGGTGCTGCTGCTGGCCTCTTGGAGGGAGGAAGAGGGCTGACTGCCGGCCCTAAGCAGGAGGAGCTGAGGTTGTCGGCGGCTGGAGGAAGAGAACCAGGGGGCGTCGGCGCCTAAAGCAGGAGGAGGAGCCGGCCACTGCAGGAGGAGGCGCAAGAGGCGGCGACCATGGCTGGAGGAGACGCCGGCAAGCAGGAGGAGGTGTCGGCACGGGAGCGGGACAAGAGCGATGTCGCGCGCGGGAGACGGGAGAGCTGCGGTTGTGCGGGAAACAGAGAGGAGCGGGAGCCCTAGCCGAATTGGCTTGCGTGCGGGAGATCTGGACCGAGGGGGGGTTTAATCGGGAGTGGATGCTCCGGATTTAACATAGGGGGGCTTGGGCTGCGGCTTGACAAATCAAGTTTATACATAAATTAAAAGTATGGTTGTTACATTCTCCCCTACTTAGGAAGTTTCGTCCCGAAACTTTCTGAGGATTCCCTGAATGGGACCTCTCATGGCGAAGATTCAGATGTCATTTATTCCAAACAAGATTTGCAGATCAAGACATGGAAGCTAACTAGGAATATGCTGGAACAGAAAAGAAAACAAGCGCTGAGACTTACCAAGATCAAGAGAAAATTTGCAGAATATTTGCTTCGCATATCAAATTCAAGTTCTCAAAAGGATTATTCATACTTTTCATGCATTTAAAACACAGTTATCATAAGGATGATTTTCTTTCGAAGCTTGCGCATTTGATACTCTACGATCTTAGCAGGTATGGCAAGGTACAAAGGATTGGATTCAGGGAACACAAGAATTGCTTCACATAGCTCGGAATTGAGAGATAAGACTCAAGAATTCGAGAGCGAACAATCTTTGCACGAATGGGGTAATTTACTTGCGAAGCTGACGCTCAAGAGCTATCTAGAAGGGGATACTGAAGAATCAGATGAGATCGATAGACAAGCAGAACAAGAAGCACTGATTACGAATACCGGAGATTTGAAACTAGAGATTCTAACACATTTCCTACTGTCAGACACATAAATTATGTAATAATTACAGCATTTTCATTAGACAACTCTAGGTAATGATCATGCAAGTGCAACCATGAGATCGAGTGCGATGTCAAGCAAATAGTAAAGCCATGCGTGTTCAATCATTATTGTTGTTCTTGGCTTCACACTTGTGCAATGATTTATGATATGAATGCAATGAATGGATACACATGCCATGTTAAGCGCCCATATCACTTAACATGTCATGCATATTAAGACTCTAATGCCAACGCACTTGAAAATATTAAACTGCCCATAACCATTTAATATTCGCAAGCGGTGTATATCCTAGTGGAATTCATATGCACAAAAATGTTAAATTTGCCCATAACCCCTTAACATCCGTGTGCATACTACTCATGCTTATGAGTGAGTGTGTGCGTGTTTCAGCCGCGAACAACAGATAATGACAAGGTGCGTGAAGAAATGATGCATGTATAAATATTTATAAAATAAGATTCAAAATAGTTGTAAAATACTTTATCTTTAGAGACAAATCTGGCTCTGATACCAACTGTCACGACACTTCTCAACAAGTGCCAGAGCGCGCTTCGGGCGGGCCGTGATGCCACAAGCATGGGCGGAAGGAAAACCATGCCTGCTAAGGCGCAAGCAGAGATACTAATAAATAGTTTAAAAATAGATACTTTTGAGTAAAACAGATTGATTTATTGCGGAAACTTTAAAATATGCTTGTTTGAAACAAGTGCACATGCATTTGAATAAAACTCAAGATACAAGTTTTGAAACAGATTTTTATGCAGTGATCATCTCAGATGAATGAACATGCAAACATGTCTAATCCTAGTACATATAATAATATTTAGCCTAGCAGTTGTCCATGAAACAAGAGAAAATGACTGATTATAATTATTACATAAAAAGAATATCCGACTGTAAAAGAAATGAAACATAAACACAAAACCTGAAGCTTGACGCAGATCGGCCTCAGTGAGCAGGCGGCGCATGCGCAAACACTAAGGCAAATCCAAAACAAGAAGGAAAAACCTCAGAACATTGATAACATAAGCAAGGTAAATTACAAACTAGCAAGAGGAACAGCAATGTATAAGTACCAGTTTTATCAGAAGCAAAGCTAGCAAGGCAGACAGTAAGCAAGACGAGTAGAAATAATCAGAATTATTAGGCTATTCCGAAGCACAACAAAGATTTAGTCATGTAATGTCATTAGTTGTAATCATTGAAAGGTGCAAGTGTTTCTTTCTGATGCACGAGATTCTAACAGGAGTCTAAATGCAAGGCTTATCAAAGTAATTGAGCTTGCTATGACATTATTGGTTCCCGTTACAAGGTAAGCGGGAACTCGCTTCAAGGCGTCACATCAATTTAACACTACTTTTCAATGATTGCTAAGCACATAAATGAACTGAAGGATTCATGATTCAGACAGATTCAGGTTCAGATACAGGTTCAGATTCAAGACTTGCCGGAGATTCAGGAATAAGCAGATAAAAGATCATGTAATATCATAAGCTGTAATCAATGAAATGCGTAGGTGTTTATAGTGGGCGCACATGGTTCACACTCATGTCCGGGTGTAAGGCTTACTAGAATAAGAGTATTTCCTGCTTACCGTGACCATGCAATCAAGACGATGCACCACCTAAACCCTAGCTTCCAAGATTTACTTATGACACACAGGACCTTAGTGATTCAGAAATTTAAGCTCGCTACGACCGGTCCTTTGTTCCCATTAGGGATTCAAGATGGAACCCAAGTCAAGGAGTTTCATCAATTAAACCCTACCTTTCAATGTTAACTTACGTTATTATTGACTTAGCGCATGATTTCGTGGTTGCTATCATATCAAGACATGTAACCAAGATACTGATTCAGATATACAAGAGTATATTTTACAAACGTGAAACGGGATGAATCAAGTTATAGAACGTCATTTAACCAAGTCTTGAACCAGACAGGCATAAGAAACAAGATTCGATGACTCAGAGAACTCGATAGAGAGTTTTGAAACTTGCGGATTCAAGTATTCACGAGTAATAAGATTACTATGCAACATTTTCCAGGATATCCAGTATTCCTTTAGATTACGTCATTCCAAGACACGAATATCTTCTAAGTAACCATGTGTACGAGTTGAAGATTTTATATCAAGCACAATTCACCTAGTTGCTAGCATGAATCTTAACATTTATTATTATAATAATTAATGTTCCTGCTCGAAAAGATCTACTAGTCCTCCAATAAAAATCATCATTTCACATTTCAAATTTGTGTTATCACAAATGTGTGAAACCTCAAACTACTATCAAGTCAATTCAAGCAATCGGAAACTAAACTTATTTGATGAAACGTGTATTCAAGGGTGAATTCATAAAATCATAAGAAAAGTCCATGCTAAATAAAATTCAATGTTTGCAAGAGAAGGATCTCTACTTGCCTTAAATGAGGCTGAATCTGACGGAGGCGGCTAAGCGGCGCAAGCAAAAGTAGAAATCATAATTCGAACCTGTTTAAGAACGATGAAATTGACATTGCACAATTCACTACGCAAACACAAGCATTTTACGTAGCGAAACTTGAACAAAGGCAGATTAGCGGATTTACCTCCCTCAAATGGTGAGGGGAGAAGAGATTCTCACACGGAAACCGGAGATTTGGCGGCTCTTTAGGCTAGGGAAACCCTAATTCGGAAGGGTCTCCAAGAGATCCCGCCAATTGGAGCGACGAACGGCGTCGGGGAGCACGAATACCTAAGGATTTGGCGATTAGGACGAGCACAAAATCTGAAATGCAAAAATATCCGGAATTTGGAGCGCAAACTTTCCAAGAAAATTATGGAAATCTGAATAGAGGAGGAATCTTACCCAAAGGAAACCAAATCCGAGCCCGAGGAGGAGAGGGAAGAAAACCCTAAAAGTTCCTCTAGCAAGCACCGACCAAATCGACGAAGGAGAAGAGGGGTTATGGCTGCAAAACCCTAGAAGAAGGGAGAGGTGCTGCTGCTGGCCTCTTGGAGGGAGGAAGAGGGCTGACTGCCGGCCCTAAGCAGGAGGAGCTGAGGTTGTCGGCGGCTGGAGGAAGAGAACCAGGGGGCGTCGGCGCCTAGAGCAGGAGGAGGAGCCGGCCACTGCAGGAGGAGGCGCAAGAGGCGGCGACCATGGCTGGAGGAGACGCCGGCAAGCAGGAGGAGGCGTCGGCACGGGAGCGGGACAAGAGCGATGTCGCGCGCGGGAGACGGGAGAGCTGCGGCTGTGCGGGAAACAGAGAGGAGCGGGAGCCCTAGCCAAATTGGCTTGCGTGCGGGAGATCTGGACCGAGGGGGGGGGGGGGTTAATCGGGAGTGGATGCTCGGGATTTAACATAGGGGGGCTTGGGCTGCGGCTAGACAAATCAAGTTTATACATAAATTAAAAGTAGGGTTGTTACAATGAGAATGCTTAGGTGGATGTGTGGTCACACGAGACTGGATAAAATTAGGAATGAATGTATCAGGGATAAGACAGGAGTGACGCCAATTATAGAGAAGATGCGAGAAGCTCGTTTAAAATGGTTCGGACATGTACATAGGAGACCATTAGAGGCACCTGCTAGGCCTTGTGAGAGTTTAGTCACTAGACATGTTAAACGGGGGAGGGGTAGACCAAAAAAGACTTGGAATGGAACTATAAGGAAAGATATGATGTACTTAGGTATTAGTGAGGCTATGATTAAAGATAGGGCGCAATGGCGACAAAGGATCCATATAGCCGACCCCACTATGGTGGGATGAAGGCTTGAGTGTTGTTGTTGTATCTAAATGTAGGCTGAATTGGGCGATATCTACAGATGTCAGGCCTACTTATAAGTTGCATGCAATTACAACTTAGTTTCAATTTATTTAGGCTTTATTTGCTTTGTTTTTTGGAAACGGATGGAGGTTATCTGAGAGTTATTTGGATAACTGTTTTTATCCTGTGTTTTGAAAAATGCAAGTCTCAAAACTATTGTCATTAGGAAAGCATACAATTGCCTGCTGCTAAAAACTCATTTTAGGATTAGATTTGCTATATGAAATTTGAGGACTTTTAATACAAAGATCAGATTATTAGTGGACATAATGATTAGAAGAAGAAGAGTCATAATAGACATTGCACTCTTTTGTTTGACTTCTACTTACAATAGAATCTCTAAGACTAAGGCGCCGTTTGTTTGAGCGGATGAGCAGCGGCGCGGCAGACAAAAAATGGAGTTTAGTGCAAAAGCAGGGTTTGGTACGGAAAAGCTATGAATCGGCGTTTACTCATAACCGCAGATAATAGGCTAATCTCCAACCGTGGCTCGAAGCTCCAGTTGGCCCGCGTCTCATCGCTCCCGATAGCCTTCGCGCAAAACGCCACCGGAGTCTTCTCTCTCTGCTTGAATAGATGGTCGGCTGCTTGGAGGAGATGATGTCGAGCTTGAAGAAGGCAGACGGCCGGCCAAGGGAAGCGACCGGGCTGCTGGAGAAGAATACCAGAGGAGCTTCGCTTGGTCGGCCATGGAGATTGGTGGTCTTGGAGGAATCTGATACGCACGGAGGAGCTCGAACTGTTGGGGGTTCGTCTGGCATGGGCCGGTCGCCGGTCTTCGGAGCTCGCACGAGAGAGAGAAGGGGGGTCGAGGAGATCGCAAGAGGGGCGGCGGATTATTTCTGAATCGGGAAAACTTCATTTAACCCAAACAATTTTCCTGATAAAACTTCATTTCACAGAAACAACACTTCTGCAAAACTCCATTTCTGATCAGCAACTTTTCATCAGCAACAACCCAACCAAACACAGCATAAGAGGATGTCAACTGACTTGAGGAGAATCATCTTGGTAGCGATATTTAGAACACAGGAGAAATTGAACTAATGAGTCACAAAATGAAGTTGTAAGAAAGAGTTATGTAGCATACTTAAAAAATTATGTCAATTTTTTATAATTAATTTTATTTCATGCAAGAAATAGTATGCAAGCATTTTATTGTGAAAAATAGTTAATTTAAAAGTGTAAGGAGTGTAGAAAAAAACCTTCATGAATTTAATTAATTTTGAAAAGACTTGAGATGTATCATGCAATTTGACTTAGTGTGCATTATGGAATAAATGTATTTATTAAGGTTTCTTTGAAGTTATTAAAATTATGTATGATGAAACACTACTAATATCAGGAGTATTTGTGGGGTTACTGAAAATTTCTATTTGTAATAGGTTTATTAAATCAATAATCAACATTAAGTTCATATGTTTTTGTAGCAATTAAACAGTTTATAGAACAATATTCAAAACAAGTTGTCCTGGTTTGTGCTTTTTGCATATGATATACTTATAATTGGTAAGAGATCTATTAAGTTACTAAATATTTAGAGTAATGGATATGTATTTAGAGGATTGAGAGTTCAAATAATAGAACAAATGTCTGAGTACATGATCTGCAATTTTATTTTGGATGATAGTAATAATGATAAATTTATCTTATTATAAGATAAATAGATACCAAGATGAGGTAGGTGTATGTGTATCTTGGATTGATTATTTAGAGTAGTGATTATATAGTCATATAGACGAGCATATAACTTCTAGATATAAAGCAGGGTGCTTAAAGCGGAGAAAAGTCTCAAGGTTTGGATTAATAAACATTGAGTACATGATGTACAATTGTATTGGGGGTGATTAGCAATGATGAATTTTTTATATTTGATAAATAGATAAATATTACATATCTAAGTACTATGATTATTCAGACAGGATATAGATGAGGATATAGCCTTTAGAGCTAAAGGTTGTGTATTTAAAAATGGATAAGTGTCTTATGGGTACCATGCAACAAGATATTTCATGGAAACTTAAATGCAAATTTCGTAAAACTACATGTAGGCCCACAATATTGTATGGCTCTAAGTGTGAGTGTTGAACAATATAAAAGTCGTTTTGAGTTTGGCTTAAATGAGAATATTAAGTTGAATGTGTGACAAAACTAGAAAATATGAATTGAAGTATGGTTATATTAGAGAAAGGAGAAATAAAGAGTGACTATTTACCAAATGTAATAAAAAATAAGCATAGATAGTTTGGGCATGTACAAAAAAGATGAAAAAATAGATTAGTTATTAGAGTAGATAGAGTTGGTATTAAAGGATTAGGTGGGAAGTATAAGGTAACGTAACTCAAAGTTGGCCAAGTTGTTTTGCATAGTTTAAGTTTAATACCTGAAGCAGATAAGAAATAAATGAAAAATTAGGATTCATGTAGATGCTCCTAAATGATGGTCACGGGATAAAGCTATGGATGATTATGATGATGATAAGAGAGTCCTTTTAGGGGGCATACTCCTAACTAATTTCTTTATAAGTTATTTCTTTTATTCCCCTCTATGTAGAATATGGGAACACTGAGTATAATATTATCTTTTATTATTTCTCATTCAATCATAGTACAAGAATTTGTACATATATTTATAGGATAAGAGTGAAAAGTCAACTTCAATCCAAGATGTGGGACTAATCTATACATGAGAGAAGATGTTTTTACATGGGCTTATTCATTTCTTCTACACTCCCCCGCAAGCTAGAGCATACAGATTGTAGGTGACAAGCTTGAAAACTAACTGTCAGTATAGTGAGCGTGGTAAGGCCTTGGTGAGGACATCATAAATTTGAGCGGCAGCGGTTACATGTCACGGATCAAATTTGTGAAGCTGAACCTTTTCTCGGTGAAATGACAACCGACATTGATATGTTCGGTTTGTTCATGAAAAACGGGATTCTCGGCGTATGGATGACAACTTGACTATCTCAGCAGAGAATGGTCGGATAGGGGAGCTTTATATCAAGATCAATAAGAAGACTCTAACTATGTAAATTCATAAACAGTAGATGTCATTGAAGACTTTGATATGTTCGGTGTGCTCAGTAAGCTTAATGGGTGGGTCGTGAGTTAAATTGTGGAGAAGACCACCCTTGGTCTGGAGGACACGATGCACAAAGTGGACTCATGCGACAAAATTTTTCTTCCCACTAGGGGGGGGGGGGTGAGCGTGGTCGGAATGGTGGACGCGGCAAAAGCATCGTTCGTACTCATGATATAAGCAAGCTCTAGGAGGAAGGTGAGGGTACTGGCAGAGGTCGTGGCAAGCTCAATGCTTGAAACAGTCTGACGGCGAGTTCACAAAAGTCGCAAGAAGAGGTCACTAGAAAAAGGAAGTTGCGAGCTATAGGGGAGCGCTGAAAGAGAAGCAACAAGCTCAAACCAGACGACGACTTCGTGCAAGGCGTGAGAAGTGGTCACTGGAGGAAGAAGTTGTGAGCTCCTAGGGAGAGAAGCAGCGAGTTCAAACCACTCGGCGTGGTCGCAGAAGTTTCGCATAAGTCGCAAGAAGAGGTCACTAGAAAAAGAAAGTTGCGAGCTCTAGTGAAGCGCTGAAAGAGAAGCAACAAGCTCAAACCAGACGACGACTTCGTACGAGGCGTGAGAAGTGGTCACTGGAGGAAGAAGTTGTGAGCTCCTGGGGAGAGAAGCAACGAGTTCAAACCACTCGGCGTGGTCGCAGAAGTTTTGAGAAGAGGTCACTGGAAAAGAAGCTGCGAGCTCAAACCGCAGGGGAGCTCAAGCCATTGAGTGCTGGAAGTTAGTAACGGTGAGCTCAGGAGGCTGGAAATCGGCGAGCAAGCAGAGAGAACTGGCGGGTGCTAGGAGACGCGGCGAGCGCCAAACGTGGACGAGCTCAAGCCGACGAGCCGTTGACAACGGGAGCTGCTTGCTCTAGATGCCAAGGAGAAATCGTTGGCGAGGACAGACACCGCCTTCCGCGGGTGCAGAAACGTTGTAGGGGTTGTGAGTTCCACAAAAATGAGCACCCCAAGTTCCAAAGACAGGAGACAACGAGTATTGGGTGTTCGTGGGCAGTTCGCGGAGGCGCCGAATTCAAATGGAAAGACAACGAGGCTCCAGAGACTGAAGGGCCTATAAAAGGCGGGGTAGAAGGGCTCAGTCCAACAACAGACGAGGAGATGATTTTGGCGAGCTCCACGGGGGCCGACTGTGAATACTTGAAAAAAACATGAATTTTTTTTCCCTGTGGACATTAGGAATCGCGGGGCTCTGATACCATGTAAAATATGAGAATAAAGAGCATAATAATATCTTGTATTATTTCTTATTCAATCATAATACAAGAATTTGTACATATATTTATAGGATGGAGGAGTGAAAACTCAACTTTAATCCAAGATGTGGGTGTAATCTATACATTACAGAAGATGCATTTACATGGGTGTTTATATGAGCTTATTCATATATTCTAGCAAGTTTCCAAATTATAAATTATTTTTTCAAGATAAAAGTAGCATCCTATTTTAAGGAGAATGAAGCAATATTTTTGGAATATTACATAGTAATTGAAGTATGATAATATTTCTATCAACTCCTAAAATAATAAATATTTTTCATAATTATTAATAAATTAATTTTTTAAATAAATATCACTTATCTGTTGACAAATCAGGGTTAGAGGAAGAACATCAGTTATCTACAGGAAGCAAACAATCATCAATTATTTGCTAGAGATGCCTTTAGGAGCAGCTCTCTGCAACAGATTTCTACTACAATTCATTGAAACAGCACAAAAACAGATAATGAAAACCTAATTTATGTAGCTATCTTTAAATTTAAGTTTATTGTTTTAAGTGTCCTCTGATGTGTCCTCCGACATGACTGACGTGTCTACCAACATGACCAACGTGTCCTCCGACATGACCGGCGTGTCCTTTAACATGTCATTTTGAGAAAAAATGGCATTTTCTTTAAAAAATAGTTTGTGCTTTAGTAAAAATATAAGAAATCTTTTTCGGACACATCGGCCGACACGACTTTTGAGCTATTTTATTTTATGTTATATTAGCAGACTAGCACTATATGTTTAAATCGCATATATATTATATTATATATGCTTAAATCCACATTTATTATTTTGTTCTCTGTGTTACTCATGCAATTAATTTTGCAGCATAAATTTATTAAGCTTTAAAAAATTTATAATCGTCAAAGATATTTAGCTTTTAAATATTCTTTATTAGCTATAAAACTTAATATGACAACAACACTCGAGCCTTTATCCCACCATAGTGGGGTCGGCTATATGGATCATTTGTCACCATCGTGCTCTATCTTTAGCCATAATCTCACTAATGCCTAAGTACATCATATCTTTCCTTACAGTTTCATTGCAAGTCTTTTTTTTGGGTCTACCCCTCCCCGTTTAACATGCCTGGTAGATAAACTCTCACAACGCCTAGCAAGTGCCTCTTATGGTCTCCTTTGCTATAAAACTTAATATTATCAAAATAAAATTATTGTATAATATAAATACATTTTACAATGTATCTATTTGTACATTTTATTTTGGATACTCTTCATATTTATTTTATGCTATAAATGACTAATTTGTACTTGATGTAAAAATAAAATTTGCTTATAAGATATGAAAACTCGATATTTTAAAATATCTCTGACATATCTCTAACTTTCGACATTTAAAAACTCAATCTTAATTTCAGCGACACTGAACATTTGCTTATGGTGGTGGTCTCTTCTTCAGGGGACAGATGATGATATTGTTAATTTCTCCCATGGAAAGCGACTATGGGAACTTTGCAAAGAAAAGTATGAGCCTTTGTGGATTAAGGGAGCTAACCATTGTAATCTGGAGCTCTATCCTGATTATATTAGACATTTAAAAAAGTTCATATCAGTTGTAGAGAGGTTGTCACCCAAGAGTCCACAGACTTCAAACTCCTTTGCTTCCGACTCTACCGAGCTTCCGAAGATTAGCCCCGACAAGAAGGAGAAATCTAGAGTTAACGGTAGGCGAAGCGTCAACATGAAAGATAAGCACCGGCGGAGCCTTGAACAAAAGGAAAGACCTCGACTGAGTGTCGAACGGTTATTCAGCTTCGATAGGCGAGAGAAACTAAGGCGCAAAAGCACCGATCATTCTGAGGACGGATCAAAAGAAAATGCGGACACTCCAGAGAAGCCAAGGAGGAGCTTTGATCGGTTAGGAGCAATGATTCTTTTTCTCGTCATTATATTTCTCGTAGAGTCGTGTTTTTTGTATTTTCGTTAGTTGACCAGTGCGGTAAAATGGTGGCAGATTTGGAGGCATGATGAGGTCGGTCGGACTTTGCAACATCGACTGTTTGAAGGTTTTAGCTCCGGGAGAATTGGAAGGTTAGTGCTCGTCTTGTTCTTCAAAGTATCGTTCATAAAGAAAATGCAGTGCGATTCATATTAATTACAAGCTTAAATTTGATTTCATAAGATATGGAATCAAACCATGACTGTATTTTATTTTATATTTGAATAGGGTTATTTACTGGCATCTCCCTCGAAGTTTGCGTAATTACAGCTTGCACCCCTCTAACTTTCGAAATTACACTATCCCCCTCAATGTTTACATTTCAGAACATTCATGCACAAAATTTGAATATCACATAATTAAGCAAACTTCGAGGGGAAGTGCCGGTAAATAACCCTATTTGAATATCACTTCATTTCGCCCCCTCTCTCTGACTGTTGTAATTAACTGCACATTCAGGTGATAAAAAAGAACATTGACAAACTGACCTTTGTGGATGGACTTATTCAACTTTCATTGCTTGAGATCCGTCGTTCACGAATTTCAGGTGATGGTGCTCATCATTGACTCGCAGGCCGAAACAAACCCGAACAAGTAAACTTCGCTCCGAGTAAAAGATGTGGTTTTTCGATAGTTTCATCAGTGCAAGTAGGCCTCGAAAGCAATTTGCAAGATAAAAAATTACTTAAATCAGGCTGTACAGATCTGGAGCTAACCAGTTACTTGAACTTACTATATGAGGTTTTAATCATTTGATGATATACTTTTATCTTAAAATGGTTACATATTTTCTAAAAAAAATTATTGTGAGTGTAATTTTGCCCAAAATAGTGTAGCCGTGTGTTTTGCCGTTGGGTTATTCGTTCGCGATTATGATTTGGTCATTCATACTTTGGGTTAGTCATCCGTGATTATGATTTGGGCTCCGTTTGGCGCGGCGTTTAGCCACCGTTGTTTAGTGTATGTTTGACATGACAACGATTATGATGCCACCAAGAAAAGAAAACTAGTTTTGAACGTAAAAGTGGATGAAGATTCTCAGGTGAGGTTGGGCGTTCACGAACGGCGGTTCATAACCACTGTGTTCACGACTGCCATACGGAGCATCTAATTGTTCATGGCAAATTCAATGGCTCAATCAAGTAGTTGTTTATGGATTTAGGGTATTTTTTGTGTTTTTATTGGGCTCTTAAGTATGCTTGATGTTTAGTAATATCTGTGTTTTAAGAGATGTACTTTTCCAGCCTGAATTTGCTTGGCTAATAAAATTTGTTTCTGTTTTTAATCTTGCGGGATTATTTCCTTTACATTTTCTTTATTTATGTCTTTGATCATTCTATGTATGAAAAATATAACTGAATTTGCGTCGATTTAAATAGAGCGATGCTATATGCAGACTGCTTTTGATTTTGTACGCTAAATTTCTAGAGACCACCCACGCTTTAACAAATCGATTCTAGAACTAGTCTTCTGATTTTTGCCCGAAGATCGTTTGGAATCCCAGCAGCATCAGAAGATTTAATATCGGAGTATATCGAGAGTAACTAGTATTGCATCAATTTGATATTAGAGCATACAATTTAGGATTTTTCTATTTTTGATCTTTATTATTTACGACGATGTTCAAGCATATGATAATAGCTTAATGAAGTTTAGGATTTAAATTTTAGGGTTTAGAGTAAGAATCAACGCTTATTGCTTATTCATTCGTCCCCATCTTCAATGCAACTCGAGAAAATATGAACCGAAAAAGAGCCGCAGACACCATTTTCTCTCTTACTTACCCCCAAATACCTCCTTCATTCCTTCGTGCAATTTCTCGGGACTTAAACAATGAGCCATTTAGGATCAAATATATTGCATGAACACTGGACTAATTTACAGTCCACAGAAGAAAGCATGCGACTCTAAGGCACTCAATATAAGAAACATTGTGATTTTAAAAAAAAAATCACTAAGAAAATTATATTAAAAAATTTTGTCTTATAGATATTATATATAATATTTATTAAAAAAAAATCAATAAATTCTAATTGACATAATGATTCTTGACTTTACGTTGAGATTATTGAAATTGAATGAAAAGTCTTGGGTTCAAATCCTCGTGACATTAAAATATATATCTTTTTGCCACTTTGTTATTTTGGCAAAAAAATTATTAAAAATTTAGATATATTTTTTACAGTTAGATATGTTGTATACAAAATCATTAAAAGTATAGTTTTTTTTCTCTATATTTAGACATTGTACAAATAAATCATTAAAAATGTATACATATTTTCTCTATATTCAGATAAATCATACAAAAAAATCATTAAAAATAAGAAAACAAGGTAAAAGAGTTGATATTATATAGCATAGATATATTTTTTCAATATTTGTTGATTAAAATTTTCAAATGAATTAAAACTTCGACCGCATAGAAAAAATATTCTGAGTTCGCCACTCTATATATAACATTTAGAGATAAGGTTGGGCATTTAAAATAGAAAACTATATCAGGAGTAATATGTCATAAGAAGATATCATGCAACATTTGTGAAGTTGAACTTGGTTTGCCGTTGTAGCGTCGATCTGTGGATGAAATAAAAAATTCAATGATATCTAAGTTGCGCGTCGCAAAAATTAAACTAAAAAAAAGTAAATAAATTATTATATTAGAGAAATAGGGAAAATAACATCAAATACTCGAAGATAATAGATTATAAACATAAGTGGTTTAGACAAGTACCATGGAGATTAAAAACTATACCAATTAGATTAGAATATGATCTACCACGTAAGAGAAGGGGTAGACCCAAGATAATATGAATGAAAATTATTCGAAATGATTTGCGTAACTTTACGTTCAACACCTCAAAGTTGCACTCAACAAAACCGGATGAAAAACAAGGACTCGTGAAGCCGGTCCCAAATACTTGGAAAGACTATTGATGATGATGATGATCGTGATCATGAAGTATGTTGTTTTTTATTACGGTTATTTACCGAAACCTCCCCTCGAAGTTTGCGTAATTACAGTTTGCACCCCTAACTTTTGAAATTACAAAAACCTCCCCCCAATGTTTACATTTCATAACATCATGCACAAAAGTACCCCCTTCAAGTAAATCTTCAAGGGGGGGTCTCTTTGTGCATGGATGTAATGAAATGTAAACATTGAAGGGGGTAAATGCAATTTCAAAAGTTAGAAGGGTGCAAGTTGTAATTGCGCAAACTTCGAGGGGAGGTCCGGGTAAATAACCCTTTTTGATTGTCTCCATAAGTATGGATAAGTGGGCTTTATACGATCCAATGAGACATGCACTAAGAATAGAAATTGTGTAAAGCTTATCTAATGGGGCTTCACATGGTCCAATGAAGCATACACTACCAATGAAAATTGTATGTAAAACATATCTAAAGGAGAATTTATCACTCCCAAATTCTCTCAATGATAGTTTCTAGACAAGTGAGCAAAACAGCAGAGATAGTTTCCAAAATGACTTCTTTTTTTAAGCCAAGATGATTATTCTAGATATGTTGCAGTTATAATAACATTAAAAAAGCATAAATATTTCCAAAGATTGACTAATACTCACAGATATGCGGCCGTCGTGATCATAATACTGGCATTTCTAATGCTCTGAGAACGTCATTGAACTCAAACTCGCGGGTTTCTTTGTTGAACCGCTCCACGAGCTTGTACCTGGCATCATTCAGGTAGAATGTTTGAGCAGTTTCAAGAAGCCATCTTGCCTCGGAGTCGGAGAGCTTGCTCGGAAGCACGACGTCCCCGCGAATGAGGACTATACCCTTGGTTTCGGCGAACTCGGTGTAATGGGTGACCGCGAAATAAGGGCTTGCTTGAGTTCCTCTCTCCTTGTAATCCTCAAGCCCGGTGAAGAGCAAGTGAGGCATCTGCACTGGGAAATTTAGAATATGATGTGGTAAGAAACATGCTATAAGCTTGAAATGTCACAACATAAATTATAACTAGCATAATGTGTATAATGTGTATTGAGAAAGTCCAACATGATAAGAAATAAGTGTGTGACGACGACATAGGTGTATATGTTGGCACGAACAGAACTCGTATATCAGGCGACAATTTGCCCTATGAAAACTCATTTTCAATACAGCTAGAATGGACTCCCTTAATCAAGTTACAACCTGCAAGTTGTTCGCTCATTCATCAACATGCACGCTGTCAAATATCACATTTCCCTCTCGCTGCTTAGGAGCTCAAGGTTTGATGTTCTATTTCTCTCCTTTATGGGTTTTTTCACCTTCCCCTCTGTGGTATTGCTTCACCCAGGTTCTTCAGAAAAAGTGACAAGTGGTATAGGCTATATTTGGTCTGAACAAAACCAAAGAGAAGAAACGGAAATGTAATTTGTAAACGAATTCAATTGAAATTAGTTTCCACCCACCTGTTTGTTGGTCTAGAAGAAGTTTTTTACACTTTTTGATGGATGGGAAGTTAAGTTTCTGTTTCAAATCAGAGGAAACTGTGGTCAAATTTTCTTCCTGTTTTTACCAGGCTGGGAAAGGAACTGTCAATGGGAAATGCTTTTCTTTTTTTACAATTTGCTATAACCAAACACCACTGTAAATATGAATTAAAATGCATTTCCATTCCCTCCAACTCTTTTAAATCAAATATACCCATGGAGTTGGCGACGCGGGAGGAATCTGCGGGTGACGGGCGCGACGCCCTAACCTTGGATGAATGTGAGCACACACGTGAAAATGCAAATAAAACCAGGGGATGACTGAACAATGTTTAAACCAAGAGATGAGTCAAAATTAATGAGAGACAAATATTACTAGCAATACATTAAGGTACCCGTACAATGTGAGAAATAAAAACTGAAATGTAAAACTCATCAAGAGATCGACATCAATGGTTAGGGGTGCAACTCGAGTCAGTTCAGTCAGTTCCACGCAAAACCAAGAACCAGTCCATGTAGGCTCGGTTCCAACTTTTTGGAACCAGAACCAACCCGTGTTCTGGGAATTTAGAACTATACCCGAACTAGAATTTTTGGTTTGGTTCCGGTTAGGTCACCGGTTCTATCCGACGCATATTTATGTCTCAAAAACGCTTATAAAAATTGTCAGAAATCTTATTTTCCTACATGATTTTGACCACAGATCGTATTTTCATATTTGCTCCTTATGTTCAACAATAATTTTATAGAATATTGGTATAAACTTAAATCTTTTGCATTTTATAGTGAAAAAATAAATTATATTGTCATTTATTGATTTAATGTTTACATGATAACTATTAATCATTCAGTTCTCAGGTTGGTTCCCGGGTACCGGACTCCAAGAACTGAGAACCTACCAAAAGTTCGGCTCTTGATTTTTCTGGAACTATACCCGAACCGAAAACCATCAGAAGTCAGAACAGATCCAAATTGAGCGGTTCCGGGTTGGTTCTCGGTTCTCCGGTTCTATTTGCACTCCCCTGCCAGCTGTGGAGGATGTGCTAGGAGAATTTGGGATGTTCGTAGGAGTGATGCGAAGGACTGATTGTGCGGTTAGTAGGGAAAATATGGTACAAAAATATTAAGGCTTGTGGATGACGGTGGAGCTGTAGGGGGAAACGGAGGCTGTAGAAGGGGGAGGGGGGAATAGATGGGTTGTGCATGTGGGGGGCTCGGTAGGGCTTGGAGAAGCTGCTGGAGGGAAAAGAGGGGGTTGATCAGGGTTGGAGAGGTTGTTGGAGGGAAAGAGGAGGTTTGACAAGGTTTGGAGAGGCAGTTGTAGGGAAAAAGTGGGTTGGCCGGGCTTCAGGTAAGTTGTCAGAGGAAAATCGGGTGGTGGACATGGCTAGAAGTGGTTCCAGTCGGCTGGGGGTTCCAGATGGGGGAAAGGAGGTCGGGCTGTGGCTGTGGCGAGGAAACCGGGAGTAGGTGGGGCAAGGGGCGGCCGGAGAATGAAGGGGACTCACGGGAGGCTGTAGGGGTGGTGGAGGGTAGCGTTAGACTAGGATGGCCACTCGCCGTCGCACCGAGCGGGAGACGGGCGTCACACCCTTCTGTACCGAGCGGCTATCATATATAAAAGTGGGGATTTATGTTAGGTATATTTGACGGTCATGATTGTCCGATCGAACAACTTAACCTAAATCTCAAACTATATCAAAAAAATAAAGAAAAATACATAAAATAAAAAAAATTGAATCGAGACGGTCGCAATCGCAGACTCCAATCGTCCATCTGACGATTCTAAAAGTGTCGATCTCCTAAATCTCGCTAATGACACGCGATAGATCTCTAGCATTTGTATCAATTTTCAAGGGATTCAAAACTAACCTCTAGCATTCTCATCTAAACTGCATTATCATGTAGAAATTAAGGACAGTTGAGAAAAAAGGAAACTGAAACAGGAGAAACAAAAGCTTAGTGATGCAATTGGACACTGATTTGTTTTGGCACAAATAGCTCGATGTTATTTCATTCTGATGTGACTCAGAAAATATGCAAACGGCAACAGACATTGAATGATCATAATCATAGCAAATCAACGGACTTCAAACTCATGTTTTAAACATAAAATGATTTTTTTAGGAGATAACATGAAAAAAGAATTAGATACTTCAACCTGTTGTTTAGAGTTGGAAGTTCGCATTGACGAAGGGACCACCACAATTGCATAGAAAAATGAAAGAGATCTATGCAATACCAAAACAGTTCACAACATAAAGAACAGGTCAAATATCAGAAATAAAACAAACAAACAAACAAATAAAGAACCAAATAAGAAACAAAATCAGAAGTTATACACTCCCATCAAAATTTGAGGTGAAGTTAATATATCCTATTACCTTTTGAAAAATCCATACATATAAAACATATTATTAGAAACAAAAAAATAAGTACATATTTTTAAAAATGATAAGAGGAATAAGTAAAGAGAGAACAAAAAAAACAAAGTTATTATCCTCGGTCAATCAGCATTTTGACCAAGATACACTAAGGCTCCGTTTGGCATGGCGTTTTTGCTCCGGGGAGTTTGGACAAAAATGTTACGCCAAGCGACATGACACGCTTCCACGGGCATCAGTACAGGCGCGGGCTAAAGGAGGCTCAGACAAAAGAGCGGGCTGAACCATCCGGTTCAGCCTCACTTCAATAAAACAACAACAGGGGGGCTGAACCGACTTGGTTCAGCCCCTATTGGGGCCGGCCGGCCCCTGGGGACCGGGAGGAGTATTTAAACCCGGTCCCCCTTGATGTGAGGGGGATTATTGAAGACTTATTTTCAGGTTTCTCTCTTCTCCAACCCTAATTTCTTGTAGCCGTCATCTTCTCTACCTCTATCTTTCTCTCTAGATCTCTCTTCCTCTTCTAGTTCATATCATTTGGTATCAGAGCAGCCACTCCTCGGCCATGGTGACGCGCTCCGAAGCGGAAGTCGCCCGCATCGCCACGATTGAGGAAATTATGTAGGGTTGACGGATACCGTCAACGCCTTGGAAGATCGTTTGAAGAAGACAACGGATCAACTGGAGGAACGTCTGGATCAGCGTTTAGAAGAGATCAAGGGCCTCCTCGTGCAAAATCTGAGAGGAAAAACTCAAATCCCAGACGGATTCGAAGCCGAGGCGTCCTATCTCCCTCCGGCGGCATCGAACGGCACCGGAATCACTAGCGGGGCAAGCGGAGGGCAGCAAGGAGGCGGATCGACCTCGACAGGAGGAGCCCTGACGGGATCGGGCTCGACGGAAGCCGATCCCGTCCGGATCGGGCTTACGCACGCCCGATCGGCATACGATGGCAACGGGGTCCCATGGGCCCCCTCCGGCGGACCTTATGAGGTCGGCCACGGCCGGCCAGAGGGTTGGCGGCAGTCGGAGCCACCGGCGCACGGGATCAACCCAGCCGACCCCCAAGCGGCCTGGATCGGCCCTGGGACGCAGTTGGGGTCTTCCTGGCAAGCTCCGGGGCAGGGGGCGGCTCCCTTTCGACCTACGGGGGCGAATGCAGTCCCAATCGGAGGTGTGGCGGGTATCCTGCCACTACCGCGGCCTCCGGGAGGTCCGCCGGGCTATGGAAATGGAAATCCTTGGGCAGGAGGGCAACAAGGAGGCCACGGGTTGAACCCGGGACGGCCAGGGAACGTCGTCGCTCCAGCACCACCATACCATCCAGCACCGGCAGAACACCGCCCATATATGCAACCCAAATTGACACGAATAAACTTCCCTAAGTTCAAAGGAGGTGACGCCCTTGAGTGGATCCAGAAAGGTGAATTTTTTTTCAAATACCAAGAGATTCCGGCGGGGCAGTGGGTTCAGTTGGCATCTTTCCACCTGGAAGAGGACGCCTATCAGTGGACAAAATGGTTTCTGAGGGGACGCGACTATGCACCCTAGGAGGAGTTTGTGGAGTCCTTCTCTGCTCGCTTCGGTCCTTTGGATTACGAAGATGTTGAAGCCATGTTGCAGAAATTGCGGCAAAAAGGGACCGTCACGGAGTACCAGACAGAGTTTGAACGGTTGGCCAATCGGGTCAATTGGGAGGAAAAAACAATGTTGAGTTGCTTTGTATCAGGATTGAAGGATCACCTGAGAGATGAAGTGCACGCGTACATGCCACGCACTTTGAGCCATGCTATCAGTCTGGCGAGGATTCAGGAGTGTTATAATCGTCAGAAGAGCCGAGCCACAGTGAAAGCTCCCGCTACTCCTATGACGGGTCGTAGGGATCCCCCTCCAGGAACGCGGCCTACCGTGACGAAGCTTACTTGGGCGGAGATGCAGGCGCGGAAGGATAAGGGGCTTTGTTTTAACTGCGATGAAAAGTACACACGGGGGCATGCATGTCAGAAGGTGCAGGTATTCATGCTCCGCGAGGAGGACGAGGACGATGAGGGTCTCAGTGCCGAGTTGGAGGAGAGCCTAGATTTGACGGACTTTGGCGTGTCTATCCAGGCCATGGAAGGTTGCACCGCCCCGCTCACTTTGCGTATGGCGGGGAGGGTGGGTCACGCAAGGGTCACTATTCTGGTGGACAACGGCAGCACGCACAACTTCATCCACCCAGCGATGGCCCAGAAGGCAGGTTATGCGATCGACCGTGACGCGGCCTTCCAGGTTATGGTGGCAGACGGGAGCAAGCTTCAATGTGAAGGTGTCATCAAAGGAGCAGAGCTACGGATCCAGGGTTACAGTGGTCAGACGGATGTGTACTTACTTCTGATTCGGGGTTCTGATATGGTGTTGGGGGTACATTGGCTGCGTCAGCTACGGCGGGTGACGTTTGACTGGGAGCAGATGTCTATGGAGTTCCATCAGACGGGGACCGATTATTGTTTGGGCGGCATTAGAGCGACCCCAATCAAGGAGATTACACTCCGCAGCTTGGAGCGGCTGGGAGAGCAAGAGAGACCGACTGTCGTTGTCATGGGGGTCATAACAACACTGGCGGCCCCGACGGAGGCGCCCCCGCAGCTACAGGAAGTTTTGCAGCAGTATTCCGATATATTCCAGGAGCCACATGGCCTCCCACCTCGACGGTTCCGCGACCACCAGATACAACTAAAGGCAGGGACGAAGCCAACAAACATTCGGCCTTACCGTTACCCTCACATACAGAAGGCGGAAATCGAAAGAAGTGTCAAGGAGATGTTGTCGGCCGGGATCATCAGGCCCAGTACTAGTTCGTTCTCTTCTCCGATTATTCTGGTCAAGAAGAAGGACGGGATTTGGAGATTTTGTGTGGATTACCGAGGACTCCACAGTCAAAGATAAATTCCCTATTCCAGTGATTGAAGAACTCCTAGACGAGTTGCATGGCGCCGCTTTATTCACCAAGCTGGACTTACGGTCCTGCTACCATCAGATTCGCATGCACGCCGAGGATGTCCACAAGACGGCGTTTCGCACCCATGATGGGCATTACGAGTTTCTCGTGATGCCTTTCGGCCTCACGAACGCGCCGTCCACCTTCCAGGCCGTCATGAATGAGATATTCCGCCCCCTCCTCCGGCGATCTGTCCTGATCTTCTTCGACGACATACTCATATACAGCGCAGACTGGGAAAGTCACGTGGCTCATGTGAAGCAGGTCCTCACACTCCTCCGACAGCATCATTTGTACGCGAAACAATCTAAGTGCTCTTTTGGACAGCCCGAGGTGGAATACTTGGGTCACTTGGTCTCCGTGGACGGGGTCAAGGCGGACCCAAAGAAGATTGAGAGTATGGTTACCTGGCCGCGTCCCCAAACCGTTCGTGCACTTCGGGGTTTTTTGGGCCTCACCGGGTACTATCGGCGGTTCGTCAAAGATTATGGCAAGATCGCGCGGCCTTTGACACAGCTACTACATACGGACGCTTTCCAGTGGCAGGATGATGCCGAGTTGGCCTTTCAGACCCTTAAGAGGGCTATGACGACCACCCCAGTCCTAGCACTTCCGGACTTCATCAAGGACTTTATAGTCGAAACCGATGCATCCGGAGTAGGGATTGGCGCGGTCCTGATGCAGGAGGGACGGCCGATCGCTTTTTACAGTCGGGCACTTGCACCCCGCACCTTGGGACTCTCCACTTATGAAAAGGAGCTGCTGGCGATCATTCAGGCGGTCGCCATCTGGCGGCCCTATTTGATGGGAAGGCACTTCAAAATACGCACCGATCATCAGAGTCTGAAACATTTCTTGGAGCAGAGAGTGGCCTCCCCCCTTCAGCAGAAATGGGTCACCCGACTACTTGGATACGATTATGAGATTATTTACAAGCAGGGCAAGGAGAATACAGTCGCCGATGCGTTATCCCGCTTACCGGAGAGCGTACTTCAACAGATCTTCGTGTCTCTCATTGACTCCTTAGACGAAATACAGGACGAGGTTCGTCGAGACAAAGAGCTCGGGCCTATCGTGACAGCCCTTCAGCAAGGGGACCTTACTTACCCAGGCTACCAGTTGCGGAATGGGCACTTGTACTACCAGGATCGTGTCGCCATTCCTGCATCCTCACCATGGAAGACGGTGCTACTACACGAGTTTCACTCATCACCGACTGGGAGACATGCAGGGACCCTTAGGACGTTCCAACGCCTTAAGGCGAATGTCTTTTGGAAAGGTCTCCGACAGGATGTACAGCGATTTGTTCAGCAGTGTGACATCTGTCAAAGGCAGAAATACGAAACTGTTGCTCCCGCAGGCTTACTGACTCCTCTAGAGATTCCTCAGCATATATGGGACACGGTATCTATGGACTTCATTGATGGGCTGCCCAAATCAGAGGGTAAATCAGTAATTTTAGTGGTCGTGGACAAGCTCTCTAAGTACGGACACTTTTTGGCCCTACGTCACCCGTACACGGCCGAATGTATGTTTGGCATGACAACGATTATGACCAACATCAAGAAAAGAAAACTAGTTTTGAACATAAAAGTGAGCGTAGTTCCTTAGGTGAGGTCAGATATTCACAAACAACAGTTCATAACCACCGTGTTCACGACCGTTACCACCGTGCCAAACGGAGCCTAAATGCCTGAAGCAAAAAAATACAAAGTAATTGAATATAAGAACATGCAGTGCAAAAATAACCATCACATTTAAGAAAAAACATGCATGCAAACATTACATGAGTATGCAGTTTCATATTGAAAGTACAGCACTTGAGAAAATGCAGCACTATCATCATATTTATCATTATACTTGTCAAATTATCTTAGAACATTTTCTATCGATGTAACCTTGGGTTTACTGATTCTATATCTCAATCCTACAATAATATTTTATCCATCCATCGAATTGGTGAATTTTCAATAAATACTGTTGGGGAAATGATTTATCTTAACCCGTAGAATTGAGAAGAATACAATTTCTAAGAATGAAAAATTAATCTAAGTAAATATGCGTCGAATAGTAATCGACGCATCGTCGAAATGTAGTCGACGTTTTCTCAGAATGAGTCGAAGTAGCTCTAAGAAGAATTCGACGTAATCTTTGTCGGCGTACCTCTGACTTCTAGTCGACGCATTTAATAAAGTCGACGCACCCCAGTCGACGCACCTTCCTTATTCTCCTCTTGACGTCCAGCCAGGATGAAATCGACGTTCACGTCGAATAGTAATCGACGCACGTCGATTTCTATAAGAAATTCAAAAACACACCAGATCTCTTTCCTTCTTTCTGTAGATCTGATTCTTATGGAATGATATTATTCTTTTATAGCCGTTCTGAATCAATCTTTCCTTCTATTTGATTCTTGGCTAATTTGATTAAGATTATTATGGATATTATTTGAAATCAGAATGAATTCTTTCCTTCTACAGATTTAATTCCTATGGAAACTTTTTTCTCTCTAATTGCTGATTGATTATTCTCCTTTAGCAACATCTTTTGAAACAGAGCTATAAATAAAGAGGAGGTCGGTAGAGAATGAATACCAGTGATCCACCATATACATTTGAAAAAGAGGAAGAGCTCTCAAGTGAAGAGTGAGAAAGCTGAGAAAAGAGATAGTGTGCTGCAGCAAAAGAAAAAGCCTTCATCTTCTCCTCCTGAGGCCATTCTGCTGCAAATTCTGAAAGCTCTCACAAAAGAGAGAAAATCTTACAATCTCCTTCTCACTATAGAAGAGAGATTACATTCACTATTCTTGTGTTTTTAATCTTCTTGCTAGGAAAAAGATTCCTTCTTGTTTAAATTACTTCTTCTACTTCTTCTCCTTATCTTTATTTCACTTTTAAACTGTGTAAAAGAGTTTTTAGAATCTCTCTTCAAAAAATTCAGTTGTACTGGTTCTAAGAGTCTCCTTATCAAAAGACTCAGACTGGTTCTAAGAGTCTCCTCAACAAAAGACTCAGGCTGGTTCTAAGAGTCTCCTTATCAAAAGACTCAGTGCAAGATAGTGAATTCCTACCAAGGGGGTAGAAGAGTGGACTACCCAAAGTTTGGGGAACCACTATATTTCTTTGTGTTGTGCTGTGATTTTCTTCTTGTTATTTTCCTTCTTTACTTGCTTAATTCTTGTTGGTGTGTGAGAAGCTTAAATCTGTGATTATTACACACATATATATAATTACACAAAGTATTTTTAAATCTCTATTCACCCCCCTCTAGAGAATTCTAGTGAGGTTAACTGTGCACTTTCAAATGGTATCAGAGCTAGGTTGATATAAAAAGGTTAACTCCTTGATCAAAAAGATCCTACCTCTCATATATATATATTTTTAAAAATTATTTTTCACATGGCACAAATCAAAGATTATGCTTCCACCAGACCACCAATTTGCAACCTTAAAAAGTTTGCACTTTGAAAAACAAGAATTAAAATTTATCTAAACTCTATTGATGGGAAATTATTGTGCTTCACCAATGATCTGGATGCTGAATGAAGGAAGCATGGTTATGTGCACATAAATCAAAATGGATTCTTGGGTCTGCCCTCTCTGATGTCTTTGGCTTTGATTTGAGGGCATGATTCCGCAGCAAACGCGGCGGTATAGGGGGCCACTATTTCAGTGGTACTCTGTGAGCAGCCACTTTGTGCATTTATTGTCAAAGGTTAGGTCTTTCTCCTCTGAGAGAAGCCACTTTGTGCATAGTGCCAAAGGTTAGGTCTGTTTCCAATCTTCCCCCGCCCATACCTCCAATGATTGGGGACTATATGGGTTCTGTTGTTGTTGTTGTTGTATTGATGGGAAATTATTTGATGTTATTATGACAGGTCCTCCCAAGCCATTCAGAAAGGACTCAAGTGGAAAAGTAACTGAAACACTTGCTCCAAAGGCTGAATGGACAGATGAAGAAAAGAAAGCCCAAGCATATGATGCCAAGACTATGAACATCCTAGTCTCAACCCTCTCAGATGAAATCTTCCAAAAGATTGCTGAATGTGAGTCAGCTAAGGAAATATGGGAGGCTCTCTATAAAATGGTAGAAGGAAGTGCTGATGAGAGAAAGGACAGAAAGGCATTACTCATCTCTTAATATGAAAACTTCCAGAAGAAAGAAAGTGAAAGTGTTGCAGACATGTATGCCAGATTCAGCCTCATAGTAAATGAGTTAAGAACACTTGAGAAGGACATATCTCTCACTGAGATAAATGACAAATTGCTAACTTGCTTCCCAAGCTCTTGGGATTCAAGAATCTGGCCAATAAAAGACTCCAGAAGTCAAAAAGAAATCTCAACAGATGTCCTGTTGGATAAATTAAGATTTTATGAACAGTTGTTGAAAACAAGAGCTGAGAAAGAAGAGAAAGAAAAGGCTCCTACACTCTCAAAAGAAAAGAGCATTGCTTTGAAGGCTACTGAAGGTGAACCCTCTACAAATGATGAAGAGCTGATCAGTCTACTGGCCAGAAGGTTCAAGAAGTGAATCAAAACAGAATGATCCAGAAGGAGAGACTCAAAAACCAGGTATGACAAAACTCCTAATAAAGAGATTATCTGTTATTCTTGCAGGAAACCTGGACACATTGCACCTGAATGTCCTAAAGAGATCAGCAATAAGAAAGATCTGAAAAGAACAGATCTAAAGAAGAAGAAGAAGAAAGAGAAAGGGTTCATTGCTCAATCATGGAGTGATTCAGAATCTGAAGAAAGTACCTCATCTGAAGATGATCAGGAAAAGGCTAAGCAAGAGGAAACCTGTTTGATGGCTACTGAAAAGCCTGAAGATACATCTCTGGTAAATATATTTGATGATATAGATTTCTCTTCCACTCATTTCAAAAATAGTTTCAAAGAACTCTGTTTAGATCTAGTCAAATCTGAGAAAGAAGTAAAGGAACTAAGAAATGAACTAAACAATCTCAAACAAATAAACACACAACATAAAAACTATAAGCTCAGTCTAGGACTCTCAGAGGAGCAACTAGATAAAATCAATACTGAAAATCAAGCACTAAGAAATGAGCTAGCAAAGGCAAAAGCCTTTGAAGACTCTCTAAATGGCAGAAGTCAGAAGCTCAAGAATATCTCTAACAATCTCACTGATAGATTCAGACAACTAGAATATAACACTGACTTAGAACCCAAACCTCAATCACCCAGCAAATCTGTCTGGAGACATCCTATTCACTTCACTAGGGAGAATCATTTGACAGGAGAAAGATCACAAGAAAATCCAGAAACAACCACTGTTTTTAACAAAAATAATCTCACTATGCATGAAGCAATCCTAGGTAAATATCCTCAGAAAAGAAACAAACTTGCGTCGAATCATTATCGACGTGCGTCGAACTCTACTCAACGCAACTCAAATAATGCATCGATTTCTAATCAACGCAGACACCAAAATACGTCGACTCCCAATCGACGCAATCTCTCCTATGCTTCGACTAAAAGTAACCACAGAATGAAGGAAGAGTCGACTTCCACTCGACGCAACTTTAAACATACGTCGAATTCATATCGACGCAACCAATCTAACAGAAATGTCTCCTTTTCCAAAAAGTCTTCTCAATCTATTTCCTTTTATTATGAACACTATTTCTGCAACATTACTAAAGAAAACTGGTATGATAAGCCAATACCCTTAATGGAGGAAGGATATTCTGAAAAACCCACTTATTCTTTCATTAAACCTTTCACTGTTGGGAGGAATGGACCCCAGCTTAGGAGGGTCCAAACTAATGTTTAAAATTTTATGTGCAGATGTATCACATCTCCAGGCTGGTGTGGTACTTGGACAGTGGATGCTCCATGCACATGACAGGGTACAAAAACCTATTAATCAATTTTGAGGATAGACTTGGACCACCAGTGACATTTGGAGACTCTAGCTGTGGCCAAACCAGGGGCTTTGGAGATTTCAAAGAAGGGAAAGTTACCTTCAAGAATGTGGCAGTAGTCAAAGGACTGAAGCACAATCTGATAAGTATAAGTCAGATATGTGACAGTGGTAAGTATGAGGTAAAATTCACCACACTATTTTGCCATATTATTGATATCAAGACTGGTGTCATAGTACTTAATGGAATTAGAAAAGGGAAGGTATATATAGTAGACTTTAGTTCCTCACCCACAGAAGTTTGTTTGTTCAACAATATTATTAATAAAAGTGAATTATGACATAGGAGACTGGGTCATCTAAACTACAAAACCATTAGTAAACTATCAAAGAATAACCTAGTAAGAGGCCTACTAAAGGGTAGATTCTCTAAGGACTCCCCATGTAGACTTTGCCAACTAGGAAAACAGACCAAGTCATCCTTCAAACCAATTGGTAAGGATGACTCCCCCAGGATCCTCTACTTACTGCACATGGATCTCTTTGGTCCCATATCTACTCAGAGCTTAGGTGGAAAGTCTTATACCTTAGTGATTGTAGATGATTATTCTAGGTTTAGCTGGGTATTTTTTCTAAGGGCCAAGTCTGAAACCCATAAGATTCTCTCAAGATTCATAAGACAGATTCAATCTGAGTTCAATACTCATGTTTCAATTATCAGGAGTGATCATGGGACTGAATTTGAAAATCAGTCAATTTGTAGTTTCTGTGAGGATATATGTATTAAACAAAGTTTTTCAGCCCCTAGAACTCCTCAACAAAATTGAGTTGCTGAAAAAAAGAATAGAACTTTAATTGAATCACGAAGGACCTTACTTGCAGAATCAGGATTACCAAAAACCTTCTGGGCTGAAGCAGTCAACACTGCAAACTATATTCTAAATAGAAGCATCATCCACAAAACTAAGGCAAAAACTTCATATGAGCTTCTGAAGGGAAAAACACCCATTGTTAAATACTTTAAAATTTTTGGATGTGCTTGCTTTATTCTAAATAATGGGAAAGATCATCTTGCCAAGTTTGACAAGAAGTCTGATGATGGAATATTTCTGGGGTACTCATCATCTAGTAAAGCATATAGATGTTATAACAGGAGAACTCTCAGAATTGAAGAATCTATGCACATTATATTTGATGAAATTAACATGCTGTTTAAGGGGGAGGAAACTTCCACCAATCCTTTTCCACAAGAAGATAGCAGCATAGAGACTCAGCTTGAACAACTGACTCTAGAGAACAGAGACACTGGGAAAGAAAACCAGCTACAGGAACCAAGTGAGGAGTCTGAACAAGAGCATGAAGAAGGTTCAGAGAAGAGCAATCAAAACCAACTCCGACAAGAGAACATGGTTCAGGAAGAACAGTTGGGCAATGATCCCATTGTTAATGAGGGAGAAGAGCATCTAACAAATCCAAGCAGGACAGGGATCAACATGAAAAATCATCCACAATCCCAAGTAATTGGAGACCCCAATACTGGAGTAAGAACAAGACACCAAGTCTCCAATGGGATGATGCTCCAATGCTTCTTATCTCAAGTTGAACCAAAGAAGTTTGAGGAAGCAAATTGTGATCCTCACTGGATTATAGCCATGCAAGAAGAACTAAGCCAATTTGAGAGAAACAAAGTGTGGAACCTAGTTGAGAGACCAAAAAACTACCCAGTTATTGGTACAAAGTGGGTATACAGAAACAAGCTAGATTCCACTGGAGTAATTGTCAGGAACAAGGCAAGACTTGTAGCACAAGGATACAGACAAGAAGAAGGAATAGACTACAATCAAACTTTTGCTCCAGTAGCCAGATTGGAAGCAATCAGACTCTTTCTTGCCTATGCAGCCTTCATGAAGATGAAAGTCTACCAGATGGATGTCAAGAGTGCTTTTCTGAATGGTGACCTTCAAGAAGAGGTGTATGTAGAGCAACCACCAGGTTTTGTCAATCCCTCCTCCCCTAACTTTGTTTATAGACTTAACAAAGCACTTTATGGTCTTAAGCAAGCACCTAGAGCCTCGTATGAAACTCTCTCCAACTTCCTTTTAGAAAATTCTTTTGAAAGAGGAAAAGTAGATAAAACACTTTTTACTATAACCCATAAAAATCAACTCCTTATTCAAATCTATATAGATGATATCATCTTTAGCTCCACTCATCCCAAACTTTGTAAAAGATTTGCTAATTTAATGCAATCAAAATTTGAAATGAGTAGTATGGGAGAACTCTCTTATTTCTTAGGGCTACAAGTGAAACAAAGCAGTGAGGCAATCTTTATCTCACAATCTAAATACACTAAAGAATTAATCAAAAAGTTTGGTATGGAATCAGCCTCTACCATGAAAACACCTATGACAACTAATGTCATTATAGAAAAGGATGATAAGGGAAAATCAGTAGATCAAAAGACATATAGGGCAATCATATGATCCCTTCTCTATCTAACAGCTAGCAGACCTGACATTATGTTTGCAACCTGCATATGTACTAGATTTCAGGTTGATCCAAAAGAATCTCATCTCACCTCTGTAAAAAGGATTCTTAGATACCTAAAGGGAACACATGAACTAGGTCTGTGGTACTCAGCAGAAATAAATTTTGAATTAATAGGATTCTCAGATGCAGACTATGCTGGATGCAGGGTTGATAGAAAAAGCACATCTGGTACTTGCCAATTCCTAGGTGACAGATTAATATCATGGTTCAGTAAGAAACAAACTTCAGTCTCAACCTCAACAGCTGAAGCTGAATATATAGCTGCTGGGAGCTGTTGTTCACAAATCCTCTGGATGCAAAATCAGCTTCTTGACTATAAACTAGAAGTCAATAACTCTAAAATTTATTGTGATAGCTCTAGTGCTATATCCATAGCATCCGACCCAGTCCTTCATAGTAGAACCAAGCATATAGAGATCAGATATCACTTTTTTAGAGACAATGTAGAAAAAGGTAAGATAACCTTAGAATATATACCTACAGATAGTCAAAGAGCAGACATCTTTACCAAACCCTTAGATGAAACTAAGCATACTTACTTTATCAACACTTTGGGAATGCTTGATGGAAGCTTGTAAACACCATTGTTGGGGAAATCTAAAAGAGATCAGAAAAACTAAGCAAGTACTTAAAAGACACGTCGATTACCTATCGACGCACCGTCGAGAGGGACTCGACGCTAGCATTGATTTTTTAAAGACAAAGATGCGTCGATCCCTTATCGACGCACCGTCGATCTAATCTCGACGCAAGTCTGCGACCAAGTCGGCAGGACATTAGGCTGACAATGTTTCGACGGAGCGTTGACTTCATATTGACGCATACGTCGACATCAATGACCAACGTCACAGATGCTCCGACACATCGACCATGCGTCGACTCCAATTCGACGTAACGTCGACTTCATAATAAAACTGGAAACAAATCTTCCCTTCTTCTTTTGACGATTGGTTACCTAATATACCTTGATTTCTGTTTCCTTTTCGACGCTTCACCTCCTTTAAATAACACCTCATATTTCATAACTCATACTCTCCCAAACCGCCAAAATCTTCGTCTTCTACCTCTCTCTCTGCATCAATGGCGCCAACCCCTGCTCAATCTGCTCTCATCAAAACAATAAACGATGCTCTGGAACAACTTCTGAATGACTTCCAGACACGTCTGACCAACTTCTCCAATGAGTGTGCCGACATGCTCACCACCTGTGAAGTCAAATTGGCCAACCTCTCTGCTTCTCTTCCTGAGCTTCATGTTCTTCTTCAAGAACAACCTTTGTCGCCAAAAGGGTTTACATCCTTTCTGAAGGATATAAACCAGGGGGAGAGTTGCTCCAGAAACCCCCCTATCTAGGTTTCATATTTTCTTAAAGCTCAGGGCTAACTCCTCTCCAATCTCTAAATACTATTTTTAAGTATTAAACCAACTTCATTTTTTTTCTTTTACCATAGGCTCAAATCTTCTCCAATCACTCTGATTACACCTTCAACAAACACTTTGGTGAATCTTCCTCCTACCATACAGACCATGTTGTGGATTCAGCATTCAGAGTAGATGCCCCATATGTTCAGGGGGAGATTGTTGCAATACAAAATATAGAAGTCCAGGGGGAGGAAGAAACAGCCTTTTCTGATGACCTAAAAGGGCAAGTCTGGATTGAGGCACCCTTGTGTGTGGTAGAATATCAACATCACTCTCCTGGCTTCTCTGCTAGCTATATCAAAATCAAGACACCCTTACTTGAGGATATTCCTCCAGAGGTTACAGAACAAATTTCCTCTCCTTCAAAAGTTACTCCTCTGCTACCTTTACCTCCACAAATGTTATCTAGGGAAAAACCAAGAGGACAAATGGAAAAAAGAAGAGAAGTCATCCCTCATTGGCAAAAGTTCTCCAAAGAAGAAAGAAAAGACTATGCAAAGGAAAAGAAATATAGAAAGGCTGTTGAGGAGATAAAAATGTTTGAAAGAATGCCTAATATCACTCCTAACAGTCCTGTAAAGGAATACCATGATCCTGACATGGAAAGGAGACATGAAGAAATAAGAGAAAGAGAGCTGTATGAATATGAAGCAGCTAGGAAAGAAGTAGAAGATAAAAGGAATATCTGGTTGGAAAAGATCAAGAAGGGGATGACTAAAGAACAGATTCTTGCTGAATCTTCCATCAAACTTCCAAAGAAATTGTTTGATGTTGAAGCTTATCAAAAGAAAAATCCTCAGGCAGGGCTCATCCTAGAAAAAGGACAAAAGCACAAAAGGGATGTAGGGTGTACATAAGATATCTACATTCCCTATAAGAAGCCTAAAAGACCTGCAAGATTAGACAAATGGCATGACTCACCCTGGAAAGGAAAAAGAAAAATGTCTGAAAAACAGGAATCAGAGAAGAGAATATATAGGCCAAAGGTTGACAACCAAGGACCACCTGAGCCCAAGCCTACACAAAAGAAACCTCAAAACATTACAATTGAGATGATTGATGAAAAGGCAGCAATTATCATCAGCAAGGGCTATTCTATAAATGACACTCTCCCTGATGCTGACAAAATCCTGGAGAAACTGCACACAATCATCAGAAATGTCCAGGAGCATCCTGATAGAGTCAGGGGCTATATTTTTGATGCTATTGAAAATTTATCTATGAAACTTTATTCTGCCTTTGTCAACTTCATGTATAACAAGAAGTTCCTAGTTTAACTCTTGTGAAAGACAATTACTTGTTATATGATTTCTTCTGATTACTTAGCATATTTCTTCTCTATATAAATGCTTTGCTGTGTTGATTAAAAGTTGATACAATTTCTCTCTAAATAGGGTTAAGACAAATAGGGGGAGATTGTTGGGGAAATGATTTATCTTAACCCCTAGAATTGAGAAGAATATAATTTCTAAGAATGAAAAATTAATCTAAGTAAATATGCGTCGAATAGTAATCGACGCGTCGTCGAAATGTAGTCGACGTTTTCTCAGAATGAGTCGAAGTAACTCTAAGAAGAATTCGACGTAATCTTTGTCGACGTACCTCTGACTTCTAGTCGACGCATTTAATAAAGTCGACGCACCTCAGTCGACGCACCTTCCTTATTCTCCTCTCGACGTCCAGCCAGGATGAAATCGACGTTCACGTCGAATAGTAATCGACGCACGTCAATTTCTATAAGAAATTCAAAAACACGTCAGATCTCTTTCCTTCTTTCTGTAGATCTGATTCTTATGGAATGATATTATTCTTTTATAGCCGTTCTGAATCAATCTTTCCTTCTATTTGATTCTTGGCTAATTTGATTAAGATTATTATGGATATTATTTGAAATCAGAATGAATTCTTTCCTTCTACAGATTTAATTTCTATGGAAACTTTTTTCTCTCTAATTGCTGATTGATTATTCTCCTTTAGCAACATCTTTTGGAACAGAGCTATAAATAAAGAGGAGGTCGGCAGAGAATGAATACCAGTGATCCACCATATACATTTGAAAAAGAGGAAGAGCTCTCAAGTGAAGAGTGAGAAAGCTGAGAAAAGAGATAGTGTGCTGCAGCAAAAGAAAAAGCCTTCATCTTCTCCTCCTGAGGCCATTCTGCTGCAAATTCTGAAAGCTCTCACAAAAGAGAGAAAATCTTACAATCTCCTTCTCACTATAGAAGAGAGATTACATTCACTATTCTTGTGCTTCTAATCTTCTTGCTAGGAAGAAGATTCCTTCTTGTTTAAATTACTTCTTTTACTTCTTCTCCTTATCTTTATTTCACTTTTAAACTGTGTAAACGAGTTTTTAGAATCTCTCTTCAAAAAATTCAGTTTTACTGGTTCTAAGAGTCTCCTTATCAAAAGACTCAGGCTGGTTCTAAGAGTCTCCTTATCAAAAGACTCAGGCTGGTTCTAAGAGTCTCCTTATCAAAAGACTCAGTGCAAGATAGTGAATTCCTACCAAGGGGTAGAAGAGTGGACTACCCAAAGTTTGGGGAACCACTATATTTCTTTGTGTTGTGCTGTGATTTTCTTCTTGTTATTTTCCTTCTTTACTTGCTTAATTCTTGTTGGTGTGTGAGAAGCTTAAATCTGTGATTATTACATATATATATAATTGCACAAAGTATTTTTAAATCTCTATTCACCCCCCCCCCTCTAGAGAATTCTAGTGAGGTTAACTGTGCACTTTCAAATACCATTCTAATCGTTTATCGAATATGTTCGCTATCACTGACCTTTAGAAAATTCGTCTTTAAAAAATTGAAGAAAAGTAATGTACAAAAATATTTTAAAAAAACTTGTCTAACAAATGTATCCATTTTGCACAATATTAAAATGACTATAAATTGTTTAACTAATTACTATCTCAACCTTGAACAAACATATTTGTATAGCCGCTCCCCCTCCGCAATGGAAGAACAAAATACCGGCTACAAAAAAAATAATCCAGTAAAGTCAAAGTAAGATAATGCAAATGATAAAATAACTAAACCAAATTTAACAAATGAAAGATGGAGAAGAGAAGAATACCAAGTTCTAGATCTTTGATCTAAGGCATTGTACAGCTGCCCTTTGATGGCTGTGCCTATATGGCCTCTTCCCAGATGATACTAAGAATTCACAATGTGTGTGCATAATGCCAAAACAAGTGACTAAGTAAAAATTCCAACTACTCTGATCAGGAAAATAGCTACAGAAAATGTATTGATATGGGCTCCAACTCCAAAAAAGACAATGTATCACCTAATTTTTTGGTAATCTCAAAAACGAAAAAGATTCTTTTTGTTTCGTAAGTTTTGCACGAAACTGTACAAAAACCCTGATTAATCTTCGAAGTTTAATACCTTAAATATTTTTGCCATATTTTACAATTAAAATAAATAATCAAATTGAATTCCTAAATCTACAAAACCATAAAAAGAACTGAAATGTATAAGACCGAAAACCAAATCGGTTTTTAAAACCTTGGTGATAAACAAGAATTAAACCAATTTAATCATCAACTTACATCATCCCATACAGAAATAAGGTCCTCTGGTGATTGGAATTTAGCCCTCTCAATGTCAATTATGGACTCCAGGGGCTTCCGCTGCAATGGTGTGAAGCCAGTAGCAAATTTTGACCCTCGACTAAATCCCGCGGCGGACCATTTCAAGAAATTTCCCGGGACTGAATCAGCTCCTCTAACCCCTAATGTGGAAAGGTTGCTAGTGACACCAAAATAAAGCCTACTAGAGGATTTAGAGAAAGTAAAAAATGAATGAAAATGAGAATGGCATCCCACAGGAATTTGTAGGACCAAAGCCTTCTTAGAGATACGTGAGATTCCTTTCAGTAGGTTTTGCATTGTAGGAAGAGATAAAAAAACAAGACGGTTGAAGCTCCTTTGGGTCTTGCAAAACAGTTTGATTTCCACTACCAAAGATTTGAAAAATGGTACTATTTACACTCTTTAGAACCTCACACCTGCAACAAAAATGAAAATTGCAGCTAATAAAAAAATATAGACACTGATAAGTATCAAGTGAATGAAGCATAACTCTATTTTTATTAATGATAGGAGAGTAAATAGAATGGTATTAAAGCAACAAACTAATGAGCATAACAAGAGAGGTCAGCACAAGCAAAATAGAGGTTCATTAACCTTTAATTAAAAGTAATTTCTCTCCTCTAGCTAATCCCAAATTCTATACACAGTGCTCCCTACTCTTTACCTTCAACCACGTCTAGGGTTGAAAGTAAACCAGCACACTGGATGAGCAACTCAATGCTCGCTCGTATAAGTGATACATATATTATATATATATTTTTTGATATGCATTTTGCACTATTTCACCTTTGATATCCCCTAATTTATGATATAATCATGTGATATTGCAAATGTTTGTCAATTTCTGATATAGAGGCACAAAGGAGCAAATGACATTGATTATGTTGCATTTGGATACAATTTTGAAGTCCTGCGCATGGGCACGGTCGTGCACTTTGATATGCACGGTCGTGCACCCCAGCTTTCCACTATGCCCCCAGTCAAAACCAGCTTAAGTCAATTTATGTGTAACGCACGATCGGGTGTCATTTTGTGCATACCCGTGTGCTTCTGCTAGTCGACGTACTGGCCAGACCCACGACCGTGCTCAATTTGCGCCTGAAAACCGAGACTACCTACTACCCATGCGCTTCTTCGCGCACAACCATGCGCCCGAGCACGGGCGGGTTGTTAATAACAAAAATGATGGTCGGGGTGGTGTGCATATAGCGGCACGGCCATGCGCCTCGGGCGCACGATCGTGCGCCTCATCCTGACACCTCAGCGTACCTTTTCGGCGGTGCAGGTTTTCCCTTCAAGTTTTCATAGACCGAGCACGATTAAGTGCATGATCGTGCGCCCGACCTTGCGCCCGACCATTTCCCGATGAGTATATAAGCCCAGTATCAGGTCTTTTGTGGATCTTTTTTCAATCTCCTTCCAATCCGAGAGGGTCTCTCTCCAGCCGTTCTAGAGCATCAAGCTAGGGTTCTAAGAGTCCAATAGAGTTAGAGGGATAATGATAGACGTGTGTTATCGTCGAACTCGAAATTGCATGATTGATCACAAAATAGGCATACAAATATCGGGGCATGGTCGATATAATCTCTTAAGGGCAGGTTCCCTCTAAGAGACTTCTCACCAATGAGAGCCTAAGACTAAACAAGATTTCAAAGATAGCTAAATGACTCTTCCCCGCTCCCTTATATAGGCAGTGGGTATACATAAAAATACGATAATTCCCCTAGGGCTAATAGACTATTAAGGGTTCGCGTGGTGGCCGTCTTCGTATCAACACTCCCTCCGGAAAAATCGACCTTGTTCTCAAGGTCGAAATTCGTAGGGGTCATCAGCGAGCGTCTAAGGATCTAAGTCACCAAAGTCAAAACCGTCGTCTTCAGATCCGAGCAACACACACATGTCTTTAAGAGGCCAGATGCGGGTGGGCGAGTACGGGCCCGGTTGCTGGCAGCGAAAGCAAAGGCCCTTGCGGCGAAGATCAATGTGTTGTTGATCAAATGAGCGTTGGGGTTGTCGGGAGTGTCGGTGGAGGTGGGGTTGGCAAAGCTGAAGCGGCGGAGGCCGGTCTAGTAGTGGGTGCACAGGTGGGGCAGGTGATCCAAGCGGGGAAGATGCTGAGGAGATTTTAGTGGTGGCAGCGACTGGTATGGTGGTCAGGACAAGGAGGGCGGCTATGTTGTGTAGTGTTTCTCGCCGAGGCAACGAGCTTGCTCTATGGCGCGGGAAAGAGTAGTCTGATCGTGGACCCAAAGACACGCCCGGATGTGGGGTTGCAGACCCCCAAGATACCCTAAGTAATGTTTAGGGGATAAGTCGGGTATATGTGTGGCTACCTCGATGAACTTGTCGATGTAGGTACCCAAGGTGTCGAACCGGCGCACAGAGCTAAGACGCTCGTAGGCATTACGCGCCCGACGGGTTTCATAGTGGAAGAGGAGTACCTCCTTCAGTGTGGACCAAGAGAGGTCAGGGACATGTTGGCGCATCCAACGCACCCAGTGGAGTGTCGAATCCTCCATATAGATAGTGGCGAGAAAAATCTTCTGGTTGGCGGGGGTGGACTGAAAGTCGAAAAACTCTTCGGCGTTGGCGATCCAACCGAGGGGAGCAGTGTCATCAAACACAGGAATCTCAATCCGACGAAGAAGAGCTGGTGGATGTCCGTAGCGGGGTGGAGAAACCCCATGTAGTCAGGGACGGGCCGAGGGGGGTGCAGCGGTGGTGGAGGGGACGGTGGGCGGTTTATTGTCGTGGTTGCGAGCTCGCGAAGGAGGAGACTGGAGAGTGAGATCCTCAAGCCGAGCTTCGAGTTGATCCAAGTGATGAGAGTCAGCAGAGGCACAGGCGGAGGCATCCTCGTCGGCATGGAGGGCCATGGAGCGCGCCCAGGTCATGTAATGAAGGTGCAGAAGGTAGGGAAGTGACGGGCCAGTGGGCGACGATGAGGAGCAGAAAGGGCGTTGAGGGCTACTGGGATGCTGGACAGGAAGCTGCTAGGTGGGAGGCTAAACACGGCGGAGGAGGTGGACCAGAGCTGAGTGTGAAGTTGACGTGAGGAGGATGCGGGCCGTCGGGGAGTGAGGGGATGGTATGGGAAACGGTGAGGACCGGCGAAATGTTGAAGGAGGCGTGGGAGGGCCAATGGGAAGCAAAGGAAGGCGCAGGCGGGCCGACGGGATGATAAAGGAGACGCTGGAGGGCCGATGGGATGCAAAGGAAGGCGCTGGAGGGAATGCGGCGGGAGGGAATTGTCAACTTTCTCTCTCTACTCTTCTACATCACAAGTTTTGTGGAGACTCACTTAGTTAGAAACAAAGATCCGTTGAGGGAAATAAAGCCGTACACGACATTGCTAAAGGAGCAAGAATGTGACAATAAGCATCACCCACATTTATGATATCATAACTGATAATTAGCTTAGTGGAAATCACACTATCGTTAAACCTATTTACATCAATGATTTTCCTTTTTACTTTTTATCACGCCATTATCTCAATCATATTAATGCAGTCGACATTTCAAACATAAAATAACTTGTAAGCATCCCAAATTTTGTTTGATTTCCTCTTTTCATTTAGGCTTTGTTTGGCGCGGCTTTTTTGCTCCGGTGAGTTTGGACAAAAAAAGCTAGCGTCATAGAATGCATGTTTGGCATGACAATGGTTATACCGTCATCAAAAAAGAAAACTAGTCTTGAACATAAAAGTGAATGAAGTTCCTTGGGTGAGGTTGAGCGTTCACGAACGGCGGTTCATAACCACCGCGTTCGTAACCGCCACCGCCGCGCCAAATGGAGCTTAGGCTAGGTTTGGCGCGGCGTTTTTGCTCCGGTGAGTTTGGAAGAAAACACCACCGTCATAGAATGTATGTTTGGCATGAAAACGGTTACGACCACCGCCAAGAAAATAAAACTAGTTTTTAACATAAAAGTGGATGAAGTTCCTTAGGTGAGGTCGGGTGTTCACGAACGACGGTTCATAACCACCGCTTTCATGACCGCCACCGCCATGAGCCTTAGACTCTTCTAAACAAGCAATTTTTACTCTTCTAATAAACAATTATCACCACTAGTTATCCAGAGTTTCCTTTAAAGTCTCTAAATCTCATGTACCAAATATAATTCTAACATTGAACTTAAACAATTTGCATATTTTCACTCCAATCAGCTTAATTTATGGTGCTTCGTTTAAGGGTGAAATCCTAGTCAACCTTTTCCTAATACTCTACCCAATAGTTTTAAGTTGTGGTGCTCAATGTAAGAGTGACTTCATACCACGCTCTTGCCTATTTTTCATCACAATCAAGTAAATAATAAAAAATCACTTCTATGAGCATCCGAGCACTAGCAATATTTAAAGTTGATTCAATATTAGCGTTCATTTGGTTGGACGGAATTGACCCAGCGAAATTGATTTTGGTTTAAATAATTCTGTTGTGGTTGTTCGGTTAGGCGGGATTCACGACAGAACTGAATTTCGTCAAAATCCACGGATTTGCGTTATACCTATTCTCAATTCTTACATCCTCAGCTAGGTTTTGCCGCATGTGGCCTTCTTTCCGATCGCGCCTCCGCCTCTTCTTCCCGATCGTGCCTCAGCGCCGAGCAAGAGTCTTCCTCTTTCTTCCCGATCGCAGAGCTTCGAGTCGCGACTTCGACCTTCTCTCGCCCCGTCGATCCCGCATAAGAAGAGGCCATTTCCTCCACCGATGTCGATGAAGACGCATTCTCCATCGCAGAGAAGAGGCCGTCGGCGCTTCGGTCTGGCGTTTGACGAAGATGACACAGCAAATAAAATTGAGACAGATCACAGATGTCGTTGTCTGCTGCGGAATCCCTCCTTCAATACATGAACCAGACAAGGTAGGAGGCCAATCGAGAAGAGCTTGTCAGCCGGATTTGACATAAGTAGATCAAATTCTTCACCGCTGCAACCGCAGATTCTTGCGGCAGAGGGTTGTCCAAGCTTCGTGTCAGATTGGTGATGCCCTAATGAGGTGAATTTCAATTCCTTTGGGTTTTGAAATTGCCTAACAACATAATTGGAACTCAATCCAATTCCAATTCTTGCGGGTTTTGAAATTGACTGAATTCCAATACATCCCTATCAAAACCCTCCAACCGAACGGACCCTTATTGGTTTTGACGTGAATTTTATGATTGCATGTTGACCTGACATCAATCCTAGAAATTCCTAATTTGGTCCAAGGATTAAAAAAATGACATAGATGATTAATCAAACTTAATTAAACAACATAGTCATATAATAATTACCCATAAGATATATAAATATACAGCATAAATAAAGAAAATGCATAGAAACCAATAATATACACACTACTATAATATCTAAATATAGTTTATGACTGAATATTACATCAAACAAAAAGATAATAAACTTATAAGTACAATTCAAGATTAATCACAATGGTAAATTCAGAGAGACTAGTTCTGAGCTCTGTTATAATGCACCTCGAATTTAATAAATTTAGGGCTCCAGGTAAGTGCTTCCGCACAAACGAGGAGAGCAAATCACAGTGTGCTGATCGACGGCCAGGAGCATGCGGCGAATAGGAGACCCGAAGGCGTACAGGTGGGGTTCGAGGCGAAGCGATCGAAGTTGGCAAGATCGAAGGGGTAGTTTCTGTAGGGGTGGTGGATCGGGGGCAGGAACCAGCCGGCCTGTGCCGAAGAGAAAGGGGCGGGAGACGGGAGGTCAGGGAGGAAGACGCGGAGGATTTGGCGAGGGGGAGGAGAGGAAGAGTACCTGGTGTAGTCGGTGGGTCGGAGGCGGGAGCGGTGATGGCCGGAGAAGACGATCAACGCCAAAATCCCTTTCTCAGTTCCTACGGAAATTTCTTTTGCGATTTTTAACCGCAACACCCGAAATTGGTTTTCTTGCTCCAATTATTAAATTTTATCTGCAACCCAAATATCAAGGGTCTTAATATTGGCAGCCCCTATTTGACTATTAGCACACCAATTCTTATGAGTTATAACGCGCCTTTTGAAAATATGTATTATACATGTATGTTTAGGAAAAGTGCTCAACACGAAATTGTATATCTCATCGAGATCTACAACTTTCGTGTTGAACACTTTTCCTAAAAATGCATCTACAAAGCGTATTTTCAAAAATTCGTCAAAAATTTGCTATAATTACGATCGGGGCGGCAATACGCCTTGTGCGTGCATTTTTAGGAAAAGTGTTCAACACGAAAGTTGTAGATCTCGATGAGATCTACAATTTTCGTGTTGAACACTTTTCCCAAATATACATGTATAATGTATATTTTCAAAAGGCGTCGTATAACTCATATAAATTGGTGTGCCAATAGACAATTAGGGGCTGCCAATATAAAGACCCAATATTAAATACTAGTCTTATTGCTAAATATCTTATAGAATACATTAGGTACGTAGAACGAATAAAGATAAATCCGGCCATAGGAGATAAATCATGCTAAAAAATACAAAGGAACTGAGTTGAAACCTTTGAATTATTGAAAGATAAATCAAGCTAAAAGAAATAAATACTAGAATGGAGAACTTACGAGATTCACCCGATCTAGCAGAAGCAGGGCGACGGCGTCGGGCTTGCAAATGTGCGACGGTGGAGTCGGGCGAGCAGAAGAGCGACGGGTGAGTAAACATGCGGGGCGGCGGGCGAGTAGATGTGTGATGGCGGCATAAGGGCGAACAGATGGAGTAAGCAGGGGTCAGATAGGTTTTTTACTAGGTTGCGGTTAAAAATGGGGGAGGTAAGAAAAAATGTGTTCTGAATTTTTGGGGTCTGGAAAGCCAATTTAGAGTTAGATTAACAATCCTCATTTATTATAGGGCGCTTATATTTGTAGGCCACAAATAGCTATTTTCATTCCTTTGATATTTGCAATCTCTCAATCGCTATTTACAGTCCCCTTGGATATTTGCAGACCCTTGTCAAAAAATTATAAAATTATTTTTTCCCTATATCAATGATCCATTATAGAAGATAATAGTAGTCATATTAGAGCGAAATAAAATCTGATTTCCCAAAATGCTCGTGATAACATGTTCTCAAAATGATCGTGATTACATATTTTCAAAATGATGGCTTCACCCAAAATGACAAAAACCTGCACAAAATAAAAAATAATGAACGTTAATACTCTAACATTGAATTTATTCAAATTTAAAATGTTGTGAAAATATTACAAAATAGTAACGTTGTCGTTGTAGTTTTTGTGAAGCCTCCCTAGATTGCATGGTTAATCTAGGAATGTAGAGACGGCAAACCTACACAAAAAAATGATTATTCAAAAAATAATATATGTATATATATTGGAGGTAGTGGACAACTATCAAATATGCATACCTGTTAAAAATTCTGAATACGAGTTATATAAGGAATGTCTCACTCTTCAGCCATCGCATCATGATATCTCGACCATGCTGAAAATACTGGAGGTAGTGGGCAATTTTCCCGCATTTTCAAAAGTGTTGAGTTGGTTTGTTTATTTCATCACCTAACCCCACGCGTGAAAATCAAATGAAATAAAGAAGGCAAGTTTGACTTTGGAAGAGAGCCACTTTGACTACACCAATCTTTGAATATATTATAGCCACCTCCAAGCATGCAGATCATGTTGAAATATTTTAATATATATTTACATATATATTAGATGAAGGTGGCATGCATCAGGACAGGGTGAGCAGCAAGCCGCCTGTACATCTTTGGAGGAGAAGCAGGCCGCCTGTAGCTTCTGGATCGCCAGCCCTCTTCCTTCTCTCTCCTGCTCTCTTTCTCTCTCTCGTGCGACGGAGAGGCCGCCGGCCTCGTGGTGTTTCGCCGTTGGAGAGGGAGGTGTTGCCGGTCTTGGAGGTGAGCCGCCGGGGTTGGAGAGGGAGGCGTTGTCAGGCTTGTCGGAGATCGTCGTGGACGAGGAAGGCTTGTGTGTGTGCAGTTAGCCTTGACGGCGTTTGTCTCCGGTGGCGGCATTGGTCTCTGGTGGTGGTTGCGGTTGGACGTCGGACTTGACGTCGAAGGTTTCAACGAACCTTGTGCGTCCGCTGTGCTAGCGGATTGCAGTCAAGATTGTCCTCTCTCCCGCGGATCGAGCAAGTCCGGCTTCTCCGTGGCGTTTTGTATCGGACGTTGTTATTGTTATATTGATATTTTTGTTATAAAATATTGACGCTATTTTTTCTGCATTTTTGACTGTCCTGGGGAAATATCGAGCTCATTTCCCAACAAGTGGTATCAAAGCCAGGTTCGGTAGACGACCGTGATTGGACGTTCTAGGAAGGGTTTGACTGCGGTGGTGAACGACTAGGTCATCTTCCCACTCTTTCTGATCCGACCTTTGAACAAATCAGGTCTTCTAGTTTGTCGGGGACAGTCATGGCAGGGAAGAACGCAGTTTTGGAAAGATTTTCAGTGGAGAAGTTCGATGGTAGTGGGAATTTTAGCATATGGCAGATTCGAGTTAAGGATATGTTGGTTCAACAAGGTTTGATTCGAGTCTTGCGGGGGCGCGACAAATTAACCACGGTGGTAAAAGATGAGGAATGGAAGGATCTTGATGAAAAAGCCACGAGCACAATCAGAATGTGTGTTGCTGACCAGGTGCTCTTCAACATCGGGACTGAAGAGACGGCAGTCGAGCTTTCGGAGAAGCTGGAGCGAGTGTACTTGGCAAAATCCGTGACGACAAGATTGTTGCTGAAGCAACGCCTCTATGCGCTGAAGATGCAGGAAGGTGGCAACCTGCAGGAACACTTCAATGTGTTCAACGGGCTTCTGAGCCAATTGCATGTGGTTGGCTCGAAGGTAGAGGAAGAAGACAAAGCCCTCTTGCTTCTTACCTCGCTCCCAGCGTCATACAAGCACATGGTGACTACGCTCCTGTATGGGAAGGATACGGTGGGGCTGGAAGAAGTCACGTCGGCGTTGTTATCTAGTCAGATGTTAAAGGACCTCACTCCTAGGGGTGACCAGATCTTGGTAGCGCATGGACGCGGGAGGAGTTTTGACAGAGGATCGAGCAGTGCACGAGCTCGGTCAGCGTCGAAGAAGGCAGTGACGTGTTACCACTGTAGACAGGTTGGTCACATTAGGAGAAATTGTCCGCAGCGTGCAGGAAGTTCTGGAACCTCGAAGGATGTCCAAGATGCGGGCTTAGTGACATTGGACCTGGAAGGAGATGACGTTTTTTATTGCGTCACTGAGAGTCAGAGTGACTCTGATAGCTGGATATTAGATTCTGGTGCTTCGCAGCACATTTGCTCAGATGCAGGGATGTTCAGTTCACTGGAGGTGACGACTGGGTCGGTCTTTCTAGGTGATGGCTCAGCATGCGAGGTCACGGGGACAGGGACGGTGGACATCAAGACGCATGACGGAGCAGTGCGTAGACTTGAGCAGGTACATCTGGTACCCAAGCTACGCAGGAATCTGATATCGTTGGGCAGATTGGACTCCGGTGGGTGCAGTTTTGCATCGACAGGTGGAGTTCTGACGGTGAGGCGAGGGCGCACCGTGCTCATGCGAGCTATGCAGCGCAGTAGTTTGTACTGGCTGATGGGGACCACGATGCGAGGTGGTGTGCCCATGTTTTCTGCAGCCGACATGGTGGATGGCCGAGGTGGTGCAGGGGATCGCCCTTCTGGTAGTCCGACTAGGCGAGTCAGATTCAACGATCCGGTTGCGTCGACATTCAGGGGTTGAGCCCGAGCAGGGATGAGTCGACTGGAGCAGGTCGGCTGACGCCTCAGGACTTTGGGGTGGTGCTTCGCGCAGTGTTGCCTTGTGCAGTTTTTGCTTCGCGCAGTTAGTGCTATGTGCAGACAGTGCTTCGTGCAGATTGATGTTTTGTGCTGAAGGTGGTGTGTGAAATCCAAACCAAGGTGGTGATTCTTGAGTTGGTTTGTTTATTTCATCACCTAACCCCACACGTGAAAATTGTTGAAATTGTTGAAGTGGAAGTTTGGAGACTTTTGGACCTGGGCGGTCTGGGAGGAGGTCGGGCGGTCTGGCGTGACCGCACGACTTGGCGGTCTGTCTCTGCGGTCTGGCTTGTCTAAGCCTAGCTGCGGTCTCTGGCTTGATCGCTGGTATGGGTCCAAGGCGGCTGAAGGTGTAGGCCACGCGGTCTGTCTGTGACCGCGTGGTGGGCTATTCGTCTTCAGGTGTGCGCAGTCTGTGCGTGACCGCGCGGCGAGCTGTCTTCTTCAAGGCTGTGGCGGTCTGGTGTGACCGCACAGTTTGATCCAGGTTTTCCAGAATGCGGTCTGGTAGCTGACCGGGCTTTCTGGTGGTATTCGCGGACTAAGGTTCTTAGTCGCGCGGTCTCAGGTTGCGGTCTCAGGAGGAGACTGGTATGCAAGCTGGACGTTGTTCGCGGTCTCAGGTGGATACCGGCATGCAGACAGGAGTTCGCGGGTTGATGGCGAACTGGCTGTGTTCGCGGTCTCGGGCGAACACAGGGGGTGAACAGCTTCGGGCGGTCTGGCGATCTCCTTTGGAGTCGCGATCTGCTGTGAGAGTGGCGGTCTCTCATGGTTGATGTTGGAGCTGGCGAGTTCACTAAAATGAAGCAGGAGTACTGTTGCTGATCGCGCGGTGTGACCGGTCAGGTCGCGCGGTCTGGAGGGTGGTGATCCTATCTCATATGGTGGTGACTGGATCAGGTCTCACGCCTATAAATAGGACTCATCGGCAGCAATAATCAAGACACACTAAGTGTAAGCCGAGTTCTCTTCTTTCTTGCGGTCTCTATTTGTCTGACTGGGCGGTCTGCTGATTGAACTCTTCTTGTGCAGCTTCTGCGGATAGTGTGGGCAGCAGCGATCACCTCTTCCTCTGAAAGTGTTCGAGCGGTCTGTGGCTTGGAGTTGTGGTGTTGGAGTTCGGGAGAATCAGGAGTTCGGAAGAAGGAGTGCGGTTTGGTGGTGTTCTATGATCGGAAGGTCGCTGCGGTTTGGCAGCTTGCTCAAGTCACAGGGAGGTCGCGCGGTCTGAGCGGTCTCAAGTTATCTTCAACTTTGTATTTTTCTCTTTGGTGTTTGTGCTGGCGAAATCATGTCTCGCCAACACATGCCTTGTCTTGTAATTGAAGTACTGCTATCAATAAAGATTACTTGTTTGCCTCCATTTGCTTCTGGTTGTTTGACTTGTGTACTCTAAGTTGACTAACTCCTGCTCGCTCCATAAAGATTCGAAAAATTTCACATGGTATCAAAGCGAGGTTGGAGTGATTGAGCAGTGAGTGACTTAGAGTAGCCATCGCCTTTGTGAAGAAGGAACCAGTGGTAGAGCAATGGAAGCGAGGGGGCTTGGAATTGAGATGCTTACATCGACTAACTTCAAGAAGTGGAAGTCGTGTATGCAAAGCTATCTTCTAGGCGAGGACCTCTGGGAGGTAGTTGGAGGAGATCAGACGCAGGAAGTTGTCCCGGAAGGGGATAATGGGGCTGAGGTGAGAACTTGGAGGAGGACGAATGCGAAGGCAGAGTTCACTCTGAAGAGAGCAATTTCACCTGATCTGTTTGATCACATTCTGGGATGTGGATCGGCTGCGGAGATCTGGAGAGCCCTGGATGGGCTGTTTAACAAAAAGAATGTAGCGAGGCTACAGTTCTTGGAGAATGAGCTGGCAAGGTCGGCTCAAGGTGATCTTTCTATCTCCACTTTCTTTCTGAAGATGAAGAACTTGTGCGCTGAAATCTCAGCATTGGATCCTGATGAGCCTATCTCTGAGGCGAAGCTGAAGAGGCACATCATCCGCGGCTTGCGGAAGGAATATGTTGCTTTTGTGACGTCGGTGCAGGGATGGGCAAATCAGCCGTCTCTGTTGGAGCTGGAGAACTTGCTTGCATCGCAAGAAAGTTTGGCAAGGCAGATGGCGGGGGTGTCGGTGGCTGGGGGAGATGGCGAAGTGCTCTTCTCAGGCAAGAACAAGAAGTGGGATAAGAAGAAGAAGACCGCTGGAGGAGGCTATGGGCCTTCAACTTCTGGGCAGCAGGAAAGGGGGTATGCTTCCAAGGCTGACGGAAAGAAGAAGGGTGAGGGTCCGAAGTGCTTCAAGTGTGGCAAGTATGGCCATATCAGGAAGGATTGCAAGGTGGTCACCCAAGTTGGGCATGCTGCGGAGAAGGAGGAAGCTGAGGCCAGACACTTTGAAGGAGGTTGGGGAGGAGCCTTCTCGGCTTCTGTTGGAGCTTCCGCTCCTATCAACTATCTGGAGGACTGGATCGTGGACTCAGGGTGTGGTCATCACCTCACCGGAGACGAGACCAAGCTTTCTTCTGCACAGCCCTATACAGGTGACAATGCAATCATTACTGCTGATAATACTGTGCATCCAGTAGAGAAAGTGGGGGTTGTTTCCTTGGGCAGTGATAGAGGGCCACTTACTTTGAAGAGTGTCTATCATGTGCCTGGTATGAGGAAAACCCTCTTCTCCGTGACCAACGATGTAGACGCTGGGTATCACATTCTGTTCGGCCCAACAGAAGTGAAGTTTCTACGCAATTTTGAGGTCGTAAAGGCGGAGGTCGTCCATGTCGGGAGACGGGCAAAGAACTTATTCGTTTTATCGACAAGTTCCCACGTCGACAAGATGAAGACGAATGATGGTGCCGTTATATGGCATGAGAGGTTGGGGCACGTCGGGATGGACAAGCTGAAAGCTATGGCGGTGAGAGGTCTGGTCAAGGGCCTGCCAAATCTATCTTCCAATGAAGGTCATGTTTGCGCGGGATGTCAGTTCGGCAAGTCTCATCGACTACCGTTTGACAAGTCTCAGACAAGGAGTGGTGTGTCGTTGGAGTGCATCCACGGTGACTTGATGGGACCAACTGCTACCCCAAGCCTCGGAGGCAGCAGATATATGCTGGTGTTGATCGATGATTACACCAGATATGTCTGGGTATATTTCCTGAAGGAGAAGGCGGAGGCGTTTGCCAAGTTTGTGGAGTTCAAGGAGCTCGTGGAGGGTCGGCTAAGACTGCGGGTGAAGAAGCTAAGGACTGACAACGGAGGGGAGTTCACCTCTAGTGAGTTCTCTACTTTTTGCAGGAAGGCAGGCATCCGGAGGGAGCTCACTTGTGCACATACTCCACAGCAGAACGGAGTTGCAGAGCGGAAGATCCGTCATCTGACGGAGACCTGCAAGTGTTGGTTGCATGCCAAGAGTATCCCAAAGTCTTTCTGGGCGGAGGGAATGTCTTGTGCTGCCTACGTCATCAACAGGATGCCTTTAAGTCACATCAACATGTTGACTCCGCATGAGATGATGTTCAAGGAGAAGCCAAGCGTGGCACACCTTAGGGTGTTTGGATCCACCTGCTACGTGCATGTTCCAGATGCTCTTCGGACGAAGCTAGATGCGAAAGCAAGGAAACTAGTCTTCATGGGATACGATGAGCGGAAGAAAGGATGGAAGTGCATGGACCCGGAGACGCGAAGATTTGTGGTATCTCGCGACGTCGTGTTCGATGAGGTGACATCTTACAAGGGGTCTTCTGATGTGGAGCTACCAGAGAGCAGGGTGGAGGTGCCAGAGAAAGCTGTGGAGGATCTTCAGGTGGAGCTACCTGTGTCACCAGGTGGTCCATCTCCTTCTAGTTCCGAGACGGGGGCTTCTGGTTCAGGGAGCAGGGGGAGCGATGCTCCTAGCACGTCTGGAAGAGGAGTTAGGGAAGAAGCAGCTGGAGATAATGCGGTTCAGGGGAAGGAGCTGAGGAGGTCGAAGCGAACGATCGTCGCCCCTGATCGCTATACAGGAGGAAACGCAGTGAGCTTCGTCTCATGTTTCTTCGCTGGTCCCTTGGATGAGAGGGAGCCGTCGAGCTTTGAGAAGGACAGAGGTGTGAAGGAGTGGGACATTGCAATGCAAGAAGAGATGACAGTTCTTGAGAAGAATGAGACCTGGTCTCTTGTGCCCAAGCCCAAGGGCACCACTCCTGTTACATGCAAGTAGGTCTACAAGCTTAAGAAGAAGGCTGACGGCAGCATCGAGCGGTACAAGGCTCGCCTTGTAGCTCGGGGGTTCTCGCAGCAATACGGTGAAGACTACGAGGAGACATTCAGCCCGGTGGCAAAAATGACTTCAGTTCGGTTCATCATTGCCTTGGCGGCATTCAGTGGATGGGAGATTTGGCAGCTCGACGTCAAGAACGCTTTCTTGTACGGAGAGATTGACAAGGATATCTTCATGGTCCAGCCACCAGGCTTTGTGTCTGAAGATTTTCCGGAGCATGTCTGCAAGTTGAAGAAGGCCCTGTATGGGTTGAAGCAAGCGCCGAGGGCGTGGTACGGGAAGATCGCAGAATACCTCATATTCTGTGGATTTGGTGCTTCAGACTCAGACTCAAGCTTGTTCGTCAAGAAGAGCGGCGAGCTTCAAGTCATCGTGCTGCTATACGTCGACGATATGATCGTGACGGGGAACTCGAAGGAGGAGGTAGCGCAGCTTCGGGCCGAGCTGTCTATCAGGTTCGAGATGAAGGACTTAGGTGAGCTTCACCACTTCCTTGGACTCGAGGTGCAGAGGAAGGAAGGTGGAGTGCTGGTGACCCAGGCCGGTTATGCGGAGCGGATCGTGGAGCGATTCGGCATGAAGGAAGGGAAGTGCACTTCCACACCTCTAGAGAATGCCACAAAACTTCGCAAGGATGAGGGGAGGATTATGCAAGATCCGTTGGTGTTCCGAGCTCTGGTTGGGAGCCTGATCTATCTGACGATCACGAGGCCGGATATTGCATATGCAGTTGGCAAAGTGAGTCGATATATGGCGGAGCCACGGGTACCTCATCTGCTAGCAGCCAAGAACATTCTGAAGTATGTCAAGGCGACCTCGGACATGGGTCTCCTGTACAGAAGGGATGCGGGCTTCGAGGTGCACGGGTTCATGAATACTGATTACGGGGGAGATTCGGATGATCGGAAGTCGACGTCTGGATTCGTCTTCATGGCGGGCCCTACAGCTATATCATGGTGCAGCAAGAAGCAGGATTCCGTGTCGGTCTCCACCACGGAAGCGGAATACAAGGCTTCGGCCTTGGCAGCTCAGGAAGCCATCTGGATTAGAAGGTTGGTGGGAGACGTCCACAAGGAGGTTCGGGAGCCGACTCTGCTACGCGGTGACAACGAGAGTGCTCTCAAACTGGTTACCAATCCAGTTTGTCACGCGAGGACCAAGCATATCGAGATCGAGCACCACTTCATATGGGAGAAGGTGCTGGAGGGATCTCTTTCGGTCGGGCATATGCGGAGTGCGGACAACGTGACGAACATCTTCACAAAGGCGCTGGCAAGGGGCCGTTCACATGGCTAAGGAGCCTACTGGGGCTGATTTCAACTTCCCACTTCAAGGGGGAGTGTTGAAATTGTTGAAGTGGAAGTTTGGAGATTTTTGGACCTGGGCGGTCTGGGAGGAGGTCGGGCGGTCTGGCGTGACCGCACGACTTGGCGGTCTGTCTCTGCGGTCTGGCTTGTCTAAGCCTAGCTGCGGTCTCCTGACTTGATCTATCTGACGATCACGAGGCCGGATATTGCATACGCAGTTGGCAAAGTGAGTCGATATATGGCGGAGCCACGGGTACCTCATCTGCTAGCAGCCAAGAACATTCTGAAGTATGTCAAGGCGACCTCGGACATGGGTCTCCTGTACAGAAGGGATGCGGGCTTCGAGGTGCACAGGTTCATGGATGCTGATTACGGGGGAGATTCAGATGATCGGAAGTCGACGTCTGGATTCGTCTTCATGGCGGGCCCTACAGCTATATCATGGTGCAGCAAGAAGCGGGATTCCGTGTCGGTCTCCACCACGGAAGCGGAATACAAGGCTTCGGCCTTGGCAGCTCAGGAAGCCATCTGGCTTAGAAGGTTGGTGGGAGACGTCCACAAGGAGGTTCGGGAGCCGACTCTGCTACGCGGTGACAACGAGAGTTCTCTCAAACTGGTTACCAATCCAGTTTGTCACGCGAGGACCAAGCATATCGAGATCGAGTACCACTTCATACGGGAGAAGGTGCTGGAGGGATCTTTTTCGGTCGGGCATGTGCGGAGTGCAGACAACGTGGCGGACATCTTCACAAAGGCACTGGCAAAGGGGTCGTTCACACGGCTAAGGAGCCTACTGGGGCTGATTTCAACTTCCCACTTCAAGGGGGAGTGTTGAAATTGTTGAAGTGGAAGTTTTGAGACTTTTGGACCTGGGCGGTCTGGGAGGAGGTCGGGCGGTCTGGCGTGACCGCACGACTTGGCGGTCTGTCTCTGCGGTCTGGCTTGTCTAAGCCTAGCTGCGGTCTCCTGGCTTGATCGCTGGTATGGGTCCAAGGCGGCTGAAGGTGTAGGCCGCGCGGTCTGTCTGTGACCGCGTGGCGGGCTATTCGTCTTCAGGTGTGCGCGGTCTGTGCGTGACCGCGTGGCGAGCTGTCTTCTTCAAGGCTGTGGCGGTCTGGTGTGACCGCACAATTTGATCCAGGTTTTCCAGAATGCGGTCTGGTAGCTGACCGGGCTTTCTGGTGGTATTCGCGGACTAAGGGTCTTAGTCGCGCGGTCTCAGGTTGCGGTCTCAGGAGGAGACTGGTTTGCAAGCTGGACGCTGTTCGCGGTCTCAGGTGGAGACCGGCATGCGGACAGGAGTTCGCGGGTTGATGGCGAACTGACTGTGTTCGCGTTCTCGGGCGAACACAGGGGTTGAACAACTTCGGGCGGTCTGGCGATCTCCTTTGGAGTCGCGATCTGCTGTGAGAGTGGCGGTCTCTCATGGTTGATGTTGGAGCTGACGAGTTCACCAAAATGAAGCAGGAGTACTGTTGCTGATCGCGCGGTGTGACAGGTCAGGTCGCGCGGTCTGGAGGGTGGTGATCCTATCTCATAGGGTGGTGACTGGATCAGGTCTCACGCCTATAAATAGGACCCATCGGCAGCAATAATCAAGACACACCAAGTGTAAGCCGAGTTCTCTTCTTTCCTGCGGTCTCTATTTGTCTGACCGGGCGGTCTGCTGATTGAACTCTTCTTGTGCAGCTTCTGCGGATAGTGTGGGCAGCAGCGATCACCTCTTCCTCTGAAAGTGTTCGAGCGGTCTGCGGCTTGGAGTTGTGGTGCTGGAGTTCGGGAGAATCAGGAGTTCGGAAGAAGGAGTGCGGTTTGGTGGTGTTCTGTGATCGGCAGGTCGCTGCGGTTTGGCAGCTTGCTCAAGTTACAGGGAGGTCGCGCGGTCTCAAGTTATCTTCAACTTTGTATTTTTCTCTTTGGTGTTTGTGCTGGCAAAATCATGTCTCGCCAAACATGTCTTGCCTTGTAATTGAAGTACTGCTATCAATAAAGATTACTTGTTTGCCTCCATTTGCTTCTGGTTGTTTGGCTTGTGTACTCTAAGTTGACTAACTCCTGCTCGCTCCTTAAAGATTCGAAAAATTTCACAAAAATCAAATGAAATAAAGAAGGCAAGTTTGGCTTTGGAAGAGAGCCACTTTGATTACACCAAACTTTGAATATATTATAGCCACCTCCAAGCATGCAGATCATGTTGAAATATTTTAATATATATTTACATATATATTAGATGAAGGTGGCATGCATCAGGACAGGGTGAGCAGCAAGCCGCATGTACATCTTTGGAGGAGAAGCAGTCCGCCTGTAGCTTCTGGATCGCCAGCCCTCTTCCTTCTCTCTCCTGCTCACTTTCTCTCTCTCTCTCTCGTGCGACGGAGAGGCCGCCGGCCTCGTGGTGTTTCGCCATTGGAGAGGGAGGTGTTGCCGGTCTTGGAGGTGAGCCGCCGGGGTTGGAGAGGGAGTCGTTGTCAGGCTTGTCGGAGATCGCCGTGGACGAGGAAGGCTTGCGTGTGTGCAGTTAGCCTTGACGGCGTTTGTCTCCGGTGGCGGCATTGGTCTCTGGTGGTGGTTGCGGTTGGACGTCGGACTTGACGTCGAAGGTTTCAACGAACCTTGTGCGTCCGCTGTGCTAGCGGATTGCAGTCAAGATTGTCCTCTCTCCCGCAGATCGAGCAAGTCCGGCTTCTCCGTGGCGTTTTGTATCGGACGTTGTTATTGTTATATTGATATTTTTGTTATAAAATATTGACGCTATTTTTTCTGCATTTTTGGCTGTCCTGAGGAAATATCGAGCTCATTTCCCAACAAAAAGAAAAAATCACAAAAGTAACTCTAGGTTTCGCTTTTTTTTTTCAAGTTTGTTGGCTCGCAAAATGATGACAACAAATTTCAAACCTTTACCAAAGTGTCTTGCCCATTCAATCAACTCTTTAAAAACTCAAATTTGTCACAAAATGTTGTCCAACATCTATTGGTTGTTGAGAAATGTCTCCATATGTCAATAGTTTTTTCTCACCACTACTCATTTCAATCTTTTATTTTTTCAACCAAAACCCTATATTTTTTTCAAGAAAAAAAATGTAACATCACAAAATCTTAAATTTTTTCAATCTAAAACTATGAAAATCCTAGATCTAAGAGAGTAGAAGACTCACATTGAATAATAATAGAAGAATGGAGCACCGGAAGAGTTTCGAAATGAGGCAGATTTAACCTTCGAAAACGCCCAGATTTGCCCGGAGTTCCGGCGGCGTATAGAGCTCCGGCAGCAAGGGCGACGGCATCGGGGCGGCGTCGGCAGAGAGTAATCGGCGTGGCCGCGGGTTAGGGCAGGCACAGGAAAGATGGATTCGGGAATGAAATGTGAGGGACGGCAATTAGAAGGTTTTATGTCTTAATTTTTAAGTCTGAATTAATTAATTCAGGAGCTCCAACTAGCAAATATGGTCCTGCAAATATAAGCGCCTTTATTATATTATCAGGGATTTGATATATTCAGGTTAATTTTGTGAGAAATTAAATAAAATTATAAGATATTAATTTCTACGACTACTCGTAAATTCGTAATTCAATTTGAGCATAATAATATGCTTAACCAATTCAAAACTCCTTCAATATACCACTACAATTAAATTAAAACTCAACAATTATAACGCTAAATTATGGTATAAACTCCTTGAATTAATTATAATCAATATAAGCTCTGTTTGGCACGGTGGCGGCGGTCACAAACACGGTGGCGGCGGTCACGAATACGGTGGTTATGAACCGTCGTTCATGACTGCCCCACCTCACCTTCGGAACTTCATTCACTTGTATGTTTAAAACGAAAAAAATTTAGGTACGGGTTCTTACCTAGGCATGGTGCGAGAAAAAGTTTTGTAGGCTACAAATTTTTTATTTATTTTTAAAAAGTTACGAAATATTGATCCATGTACTTTTACGATCATTTTAAGTAGTCATATGTATATATTTTGAGATGAATATACACCTATAAAAAGTGAAATTTTCTAGTGTAAATTACAACTGTAATTTATACTGAAAATACAGACCATTTACAGCTGTAACTGGAAATACGACTGTAATTTGCAAAGAAATTACAGACCCCTACGATGCTCTGTGTAAGCACGCGTACAGAAAATTATCTCGTTTAAAACTAATTTTTTTTTCTTTGTACCAGTCATAATCATTGTCATGTCAAACATACACTCTATAATTGTGACGTTTTTGTCCAAACTCGTCGTTGCAAAAACGCCGCGCCAAACATTTAGCGTTCGGAAAAAATGGTGGATTATACATAACATTCCCACAATGCACTTTTCAGAAAACAATGTTTTATTTTTGCGGCTATTGCGACATTGCATAACTTTACCTGCAGGCATCCATCACGTGCAGACCTTGAGTTCAGAGCTTGCTATGCTGGCAAGAGTGGATTCAGAAAGTTCAATAAGTGGGGGGACAGACATCGACTTCCTCTAATTAATTTTTTATTTTAACGTCTCCATCTTACCATGGCCATTTCTTCCTCATCCGGACTCGATTTTTAACATGTAAATAGTCAAAATTCTTTGTCTCGATGAGAGAAATCCAAATCCACCCTGGATGCTGGTGAGATTGCATACAATGAGAAGCATATGAGCGCAACATACGACAAGTAAGAGCGGATACAATACTAAATTCCGGAATAAATCCTAATCTATTTGATGAGTTAAGTGTCAATGATATGTGTACACAACTTGATTTATTGGTGAACAATTGTATAATACACGAGGGTAGAATATATCGAAGAATATAAAACTGTGTGCGCGTATTATTCGATGTGTGTATTACTACTCAGATGAATCCTAGCTAGAATAACGTTTAATAGTTAGTTTTGTACATTCTTCATTAAACTAGGCATAATGAGGTGCATTCTGATCATTTAAAACTAAACTGCGCACTCTAAGCTAGTTTAGATGACAAATGTGATAAAACCTATTATAAAATTAGACAAGATTTTTGAAAATGTCACCTAAAATTATTGTTGGACGGGACAAATTTTTTAGAAAATCTTCGACTAATTTTCATGAGTCTGACGATACTGATTAGGCGATTATTAATTGATCTAATTAACGGATTTCTAACAATTAGCTGTAAAATATCAATTTGATGAAATTGGTACTCTTAGCTAATCTCCATGAAAACATTCGAATGATGAGTCTATTTTGTACTTTTTTTATGCGAGTCTAACTTTAAGCACATTTTTTTATGATCCAAAAACTATCAGACTTAATTGTAAGAGAACAATTCATTGCTTATGACACTGCAAATGGAGAGGTGAATTAGAGCATCTCGACGAGGATCCTTTTCATTTGGGGCTTGAAATAGAGGTTCATTTCATGGTATAGATGCATTCATACTTGATCTAATGGTGTAGAATTTTTTGATTAAAAGAAAAATAAAATAGGATGAGATTAGTGAATTCGTCGGATTAGACATAAATTGATCTGGATCGTGAAAAATGGAGAGGATCCTGATTTTTGCCGTAAGATGCGCAAATATATAAAAGTCTCTTATTTTATGTTGAGAAGGACTATTGCTATAATATATTTAAAATAATATATAAATTATATATGTTTTTATATACATCATCAATTAGTACTGCATTTCTATTTTAAAAAAGTGGCATATGCTATGAACATATTCAATAAGTAGAGGGCAAAATGCATATGTTAATATTCGACGAGAACGCTCGGGTCGATATAAGTTTTCTCTTATTATAAGAGCGAGTATAACTGCAAATCAATTATGGCTACAACCTATCCCACAACAAAAATGAATGTCACGCTATAGTGGCGACAATGTCGTACACGAGAATAATACTTCGTATGCTATCCCTGAACGTGGACCGTGTGACGAGTGTCGCTGCACATGAGCGAAGAGGCGTAGAAAGTATGAAACATGGAGGACTACACTAAGCAAGCGAGCACTGCCCGTCGCGGGTGAGGTTCTAGTGTGGAGTCGTCTCAGTGACGCCCGAATCTTTTAGGCAACGAATACACCGGGAGTGCCACTCGTCGCGATCTCCTATTGGCCCAATAAGCATGATATGTTACACGTGGAGAGTGGTTATTGAGCGCACACATGAGACATGCTGTTAAGGAATATTATACCAAACATTAAATATCACAATCACATAAGTTATATAGAATAATGCATGCTCTCTTTGGCTCTCCGGCGGGCTTCCGTTTCCTTCCCCTAAACGCACCGCCGCCAGCATTGAGCTGTTTGTTTTTCCGCCTTCCGGTTTTTCAACATGCGAAGCGACAAAAAAGCGCCGACTCCGAAACGAGCCCCCTACCTCCAGTCGGCCATCGCGGCGGCGGTCCGAGTCGCAGGAGAGCCAAGCAGAGCCTAAATTTCTCCTATCGGAATTCTAATGTCGCCAGACCAATTTCCACATCGGATCAATTTTAGGGTTCATGTAAATGCCAGTACAATGTCTATTGAATTATGGAGAGGAGAAATTTCATGACGTGGCAGAATCAAAGCCTTCCAAAATTGTACTAAAAATTGAGAATATTAAAAAAAAAACGTGCAATCTAGAATCTTCTCGGGCGAGCATCTGGAAATCACGTTTTGTTTTTTGCAGAAACACCCCCGAGAAGTTCATAATAATGATGAAAATAGGTACTAACCTATAAATAAAGAAAACGTACTTATAAATTAGGGCGTTGTTAAAGGCAAACCAGAATTGGCTATTGGCAAACCAATTTCTATGAGTTATTACGCGCCTTTTGAAAATACGCTTTGTACATGCATTTTTAGGAAAAGTGTTCAACACGAAAATTGTAGATCTTGTCGATATCTACAACTTTCGTGTTGAATACTTTTCCTAAAAATGCCCGCACAAGGCGTATTGTCGCCCTGATCGTAACTATAGCGAATTTTTGAAAATACGCCATGTACATGCATTTTGAGGAAAAGTGTTCAACACGAAAGTTGTAGATCTCGACGAGATCTACAATCATCGTGTTGAACACTTTTCCTAAAAATGCATGTACAAAGATTATTTTCAAAAGGCGCGTAATAACTCATAGAAATTGGTTTGCCATTAGCCAATTCTGGTTTGCTTTTTCCGCTCTCTCTATACCCGTCCATCCTTCGGAGCACGTGCTCCATTCGTGTGTTAATGGGCTCCGCCGTTTCTTTGTTAAAATTTGTAAATAAAAAAAGATGGGGTAAAAATGAAAGTGAGGTGAATTCTAGTTACAATGTTCAATTAAATGATGGAATTGGCTCAAATCCATATGAATTGAAATTGAGAGTATGCAAAAACAGAAAATCTCAATTAGCACCGGAATCAGAATGCAAAAAAAAAAAAAAAAAAAAGAGGGAAATCCCACTTTCAACCGCCATGGTGCTTAGGTTAAAAGTAATTTCATAGGTTTTGGGGAATTCCAATTCCACCGACGATTTCTTCCAATCAAACAGGTGAATTGAATTACTAAAGCACAGTTCTAATTCCATTGGGGTAAATCCATCGAACCGAACACACCCAAATATATAGTATTGGCATATATGTGCAAACAAACACATGCAATAGTGCGTGGAGACTGCTAGTGCGACTGCAACAGTACCTCAAGTCGTGAAAACACATCCAGTTTACCCAGTTTACATAAATGCTCCTTTCATTAGAAATATGGATTAAAAATGATAAAATAAATCAAATTATTTTATGATATTCAATTTAAAACAAACACATGTAATAGTGCGTGGACTCTACGTTGAAAGGTGTGACATTTTTCTTTAGAAATATAGATGGAAGTGATCAAATATGACAAATTATTTATGAGCAATGTTATAAGCACACCAGTTTTGACTAACCGCACACCAATTTCTATGAGTTATTACGCGCCTTTTGAAAATACGTCTTGTCCATGCATTTTTAGGAAAAGTGCTCAACACGAAAGTTGTAGATCTCGTCGAGATCTACAACTTTCGTGTTGAGCACTTTTCCTAAAAATGCATGCACAAGGTGTATTGTCGCCCTGATCGTAACTATAGCGAATTTTTGAAAATACGTTTTGTACATGCATTTTTAGGAAAAATGTTCAACACGAAAGTTGTAGATCTCGACGAGACCTACAATTTTCGTGTTCACCACTTTTCCTAAAAATGCATGTACAAGACGTATTTTCAAAATGCGCTTCGAGATCTACAATTTTCGTGTTGAACACTTTTCCTAAAAATGCATTTACAAGACGTATTTTCAAAAGTCGCGTAATAACTCATAAAAATTGGTGTGCGAATAGCCAAAATTAGTGTGCTGATAAGTTATAACATTGCTGTTATTTTATGATATTCCCATTTTACCCTCTGTAACTCTATTATCCTTCGTAAAGCGGATAAAATTAAAATATCATTTTACAAATTTTCTTCACAATTTCTAAAAAAAAGAGCATTTTTGAAACTTTCAGGGCATGCAGATGTAATTTTGAAAGATAGAGGGGTGCAACATGTAATTTTCAGATAACATATTGAAATTCATTGATGAGGTAGCTTTGTAATATCAAAATGTTTTGATAGATAAATGAAAAAAAAAATATACCGTGCATTTTTGTCATTTTCGTCCCTCGTCTTCCCCATAAACCCTTCACCGAGCCCGCAGGGTTTGCGCCTCCTCAAACTCTTATCCAAATACCCAGCGAGGAGAACGGAAGGTCAGGTTTATTCATGGCGCCAGTTGCGAGCAGAACTCTGTGCTCAGCCGTCTTCCTACAAACACCCCCCTTCTCCTCAAACTTCAGTACCCGCAGAACCCTAGGTTTCCGGAATTCCTTTCGTTCTCAATCCCTTTTCCAGGGTAAAGGGATTTCCGCCGCCGGATTGAAGTGGAAGCTTGGGAAGAAGAGAGATGGAAGCTTCTCCGTTCGATGCGACGCGGCGGTGGCGGAGAAGGAGAAGGCGGAGGAGGTCGGCGGCGAGAAGTATGAGTACCAGGCTGAGGTGGGTCTTCTGTGAGGATTTAGGGTTGTTAAAATTTCTCTGCTTCATGCTACTGGATTTTGTGCTACACTATCTTCGTCTTCACCGATTTTTTGTGATATATTTTATTGCCCTTCTCTTTTGTCTGACTAACCGTTTTTTGTGGTCTGATAGTTGGGCTGCAGTTCGCTTATAAATATACCTTTTATCTTATGCTATTAGTCTATTACCAAATGAGTTGTCGGTTGTTTGATTCATTGAATTTTAAATATTTATCTATAAATGGCATTTAAAGTTTTACTTTTCATGACATCTTGTTGTGGATTTATCTGGCTACACCTAACTGCTATAATATCCGAAGATTAAAAGAAATGAAACCAACATAAATGGTGACAATCTCGGTTGATCTCTTAAGCTTACGGCTCCGTTTGGCATGGCGGTGGCGCTCGTGAACGCCCGACCTCATTTAAGGAACTTTATCAACATTTATATTCAAAACTAGTTTCTTTTCTTGGTGGCGGTCATAACCACTGTCATGCCAAACATACATGTTATGATGATGGAGTTTTGGTCCAAACTCACCGGAGCAAAAATGACGCGCTAAACGGGGCTTACAAAGCTTTATAGACAACATGTTGAAAAGTTGAATAAAACAATTCTGTCTTCAAGACAGTTGTCAATGAAAACTTTTGTTTTCTTTGGCTGAAGAATTTGTGGTATTAGTTGTCTACATGAAGAAATTTTGGAAAGCAAATCTTTTGTTCCTATGCTGACATGCTTTTAATGATTTCAAGAAGTCTGCATGTTTAACCTGTCTAAACACATTCTTTTGTGAGAATGTAACAGTGAATCTTCACCTTGATCCATCCATTTTGTTTAATTGATTTATCTTTCAATTCATTCTCATGAAACCATTGTTTCCACACTTGGTGTATTCAATTAAATGGGATGTTTTCTTGGATCAATTTTTGTGTAAGAAGCTATTAGAACTATAAAAATCAATTAGTCTAATGACATATTGGTCGAATTTTAATCTTAATAATAGATGATGTTTGGTTGCTAACATCTTAAAGTTTTAGAATTGAAGTTTCTTGATCTTGTGATGTCAATTTAACTCAAGAGTCAATATAGTTGCCCAATAGGTGCTCAAATTGGGGATAAAGAAATTAAATCTATGACCATTAATCATATGGATTGCACCGACATCTTTGAACAAAAAGCAGTATTGCGTTAAAAAAAGAAACAACAACTGGTAGTTGCACTAGTATTCATGTAGCAATGCAATCTATGTAATCCATATTTCAAATAATCATTTTTTGAGCAGCCCTTAAATGAATTTGAGATGAATTGGTATGATTATTTTCTTTATTTTCATAATTTTCAAATGTAGCAGGAGCATTTCTGTTGTTGTTGTACTTGTTAATTTGCTTACTGGTTATTTTATTTTGTTTTAATCAGGTGCATTGTTTATTTTTCTTTGAAGTAGTTTCAATGACGCTTAATGAACTAATTGGTCACTCCACAACTACTAATATTAATTGGAGCTCTATCATGCATATTTTTAATAGTGTCAACGCCCTATTGTACCCAATTTGTCTGTGGGGATGACCAATGCGACATTATTTACCCGACAACTTTTCCAACAAGATAAAGAGCAAGAGACAATAAGCGGAACAATAACACACACATACACACATTGAATGAGAAAGAATGAGAAGTGTGAAAATCTCCTCTCGAGGTCTCTCTGCTTGTCAAGAAGATGCAAATAATCTCATATTCAAGTTCCAACACACTGAGATGTTACAGTGGGTTGAAGGATCAAGAAGCTAGGGCTCTCAAAAGAGAATAGGTTCCAAAAATCTTTCCAGATTTGAGTTGTATACATAAATAGTGGCATTAGGCATGGAGTTTACTCTATAGTCTATAATGAAGATGATTAAATACATTTATCTTGGTTATTGACAACCATGCTTAATTTTACCACACCTGATGTTCTTTTTGTGGTGCATCACTTGGCGATGAAGTCCTAACCAACCATCGTTGGAGGGTTATAACTAGCAATTTATTTTATTTGGTCTTTTGGGATAAATTGTTTTTTCTCGTGGATTTGTTGCAGGTTAGCCGCTTATTGGATTTGATTGTTCATAGTTTATACAGCCATAAAGAAGTGTTCCTTCGAGAACTCGTAAGGTAGGCCATCTTCAATTGTATATAATTGTACTGCAATGGCTCTTGGAGTTAGCTAATTGATCATTACTTTTACTTTTTGTACATTATATATATATACAGAGAGAGATTTATATTATGGTGTGTTCTATCCTCCATTAGTCGAGTAACTTGCTAAAACAATCTTCAGTTTTTTTGTTCACGATTAACTGTTAATGTACTAGTGCTGGTCATCTGAGCGGAAGATTCGTGACTATGGGCTGTTGATACTTGTGCTTGATTTGAAGAACTGGTCTAATGTAATTTATAATGTCATTAAACGATTTCAATGCATCTATATTTTCACGATGGTTTTAGAATATAGTAGATTAGGTGAACAATTCTGTTCAATTTTGTTTAGTTTTAGAGGTATTGTAATATAATAATTAAATATATCAGGACTTTTCACTGATATCAGTGTTAGTTATTATACTTAAAAAGAAATGCTACAAGGTCCTTCCTTTTTTTTGCTGTGTGAAATGGAGTAAACTTATCATGATCATAATAAGCAATATCACTGCCATGGTAGTGACCTTTCCTTCTATTTGGGGTTGCTTTTTGTATCCTCCATTCATTCTTGTCAATTTTTATATCTGGTGTCAACATAGTTTTATCCAAGTAATTTGTGCTTTTAGTTTTATATGTTCAAATTCAGCAAGTATATTTTTTGAGTAGGATTTTACTGCAAGGATCAATCAATTTTTTTTCTTTACATTTTATTTCTTTACCACACAAGTATTTTTCAAAATTTTGTTCTTAACCCCATTATCTTTGGACTTCAAAATATCTTATTAATTTTAGGCTGCAACCTTTTGTGGTGCATTTTGTGCTTTTAGTTGTATATGTTAAAATTTCACAAGTTTATTTTTTACTCAATTACTCCAAGGATCTATCAATTGATTTTTTCTTTACAATTTATAGCTTTACCACATAAGTATCTTTTCCAAATTTTGTTTTTAACCTCATTATCCTCATATTTCAAAACATCTTATTGAATTTAGGTTTGCCAAAGATTTTTTAATGGTGGATAACAAGCCGAAACACCATGTAATTTTTTATTTTTTGTTTGGGATTTGGATTTATGAATCATCCTCCATTCCTTTATGTTGAGTGCTTCACCAGGCATTAGCTTGAAATGACCCAAGTTCTTGCACTATGTAGCCCTGTCCTTAAGCCTTTCCCTTTACGTCTTTCGTCAAATACGGCTTTCCACAGAATTTTTTTGTTTTATAAAGCATTTATTCAAAGCCAATTTAGTGATATTTATGATCTTATTGATTTTAGTCTTTATCTTTGAAACTTGTTTAACAAAATCTCATATTCGATGTTGCAATGTTCTTGGGCAAGATTTTTCAAATAATATATACCTTTATAGGAAAAATCTTCTTATTTCACAATCAATTCCCAGAGCTGAAAATACTGAAATATATTTATCATGTGCTGGACTACTTTTGCAGCTACTAATTCCCGTGTTCTTCAAAATTATTCATCTTCTTGTCATCAATGAGTTGTTTTGGCTGCGATTGTTTTTTCTTCCATATTTAATACTTGACATTGCTATATCCTTTTACTTCTTTCAGTAATGCAAGTGATGCTTTGGACAAGTTAAGATTTCTGAGCGTGACCGATCCATCTCTCCTCGCGGACGGCGGTGAATTAGAAATTCGAATCAAACCTGATCCAGATAACGGGACTATTACTATCACGTAACTGTCAAATTATCTAGTCATTCAATCGATTCTCATTGTGCGATTTTTTTATAGTTGTTATTATTCTCTTACAGTGATACTGGCATTGGAATGACTAAGGAGGAGCTGATAGATTGTCTTGGAACTATTGCACAGAGTGGAACTTCAAAATTCTTGAAAGCTCTGAAGGTTTCACTATTTAGATATCTAGTTAATAGTGCTCATTTTTGTTATCTTTTTTTCCTCATATTTTGCATCATTTTTATCATTTATTCCGTAGGAGAATAAGGATCTTGGGGCGGATAGCGGTTTGATTGGTCAATTTGGTGTTGGTTTCTATTCTGCTTTCCTTGTTGCAGAAAAGGTGCCTAGAAGTTTTTTCTTGACATTTTTTGTTAAGATGCTTTAATCTTTAGTAATTGATGAAAGTTCATATACTACTCACAAATAGGTTGTTGTATCAACTAAGAGCCCGAAATCTGATAAGCAATATTCGTGGGAAGCGATAGCGGACAGTAGCTCGTATGTGATTAAAGAAGAGACTGATCCTGAAAATTTACTGCGCCGCGGAACTCAGATCACTCTTTATCTAAGAGTATAACAATTTGTCTTTCATAGTATATGCTAGATAGGCATCCAAGATAATTCTGGTGCTCTTTTTCTTTATAATATTTGAACTATTTTTGAACTTTGTTGGCATTACAGCCTGATGACAAGTTTGAATTTGCCGAGCCCACTAGGATCCAGAGTTTGGTGAAGAACTATTCTCAGTTTATAGCTTTTCCCATCTACACATGGCAAGAGAAATCGAGGACTGTGGAGGTGAGGATCTGAACTAATATTTTATGCTTTTTACAGCATGGGTCAACTGATCAGTTTGTTCGTGTTTGAGTTTGGTCTGGTTTTATGCGTAAATCAATAAGTTTGATGTGGTTTATGTTTGAGATTTTACTAAGACGGAAATTAAACCTAAACTGAATTATGTCAATATAAGATATATCTTGAACCATCTAATTTGTAGCTTATAAATCAATTTTTACTAGTAATGAAGTTAAACCAGGCCAAGCCTAACAAAAACTGAACAAATCCGACCAATCAAAATTTTTGGTTCTTAATATTCATCCCAACCCAAAAAAATTATTTGAAAAAACCCATCTGAACTAATGAGTTTAATTTGTTTTTCCAGGGTTTTGGTTTTCACTTTGGATGTTTTTATTCGTTCATGTGTTATTGTTGTTTTTGCTCTATTATGTTTTTTCCTGATATAGGTAGAGGAGGAAGAAGAAGTAAAGGAGGGTGAGGAGGCTAAACCGGAGGTACTTCTATTGTTCGAAGTTGGGGTAGTTAATATTTCTTTCACTTAAGTAGATTGAATTAATGTTTTTTCCTTAAAACATTAGGGTGAAAAGAAGAAGAAGAAGAAGTCTGTCACTGAAAAATACTGGGACTGGGAATTGGCTAATGAGACTAAACCCATTTGGGTAAGTTTTATTTATTTATCAGCATCCACATTAACTGTGTGCATCATGTACTCCTGACTTATTTTTCTCTTCGTGTTTTGGTACTCATATTCTTTGGATCACAGATGCGGAGCCCCAAGGAAGTTGAGAAAGAGGAATACAACGAATTCTATAAAAAGACATTTAATGAGTTCTTAGATCCAATAGCTCATGCACACTTCACAACAGAGGTTGGCAGCTATGATGGTTAATATAATAAAATATAAGATCTATGGACATTGGTATTTGGAATTAAAACTAAGCTGTAATTTAACAGGGAGAGGTGGAGTTTAGAAGCATTCTTTATGTTCCTGGAATGGCACCTCTTAATAATGAGGATGTGGTGAATCCCAAGACGAAGAATATACGCTTGTACGTGAAACGAGTGTTCATCTCTGATGATTTTGATGGCGAACTGGTAAGGAGTTAGTTGAGGAGAATCTACTGTTTTGTTTAAATTTTTACATAAATTTAGTTATGGGGATTTGGTTCGATTCGAATGTCTTTGCAGTTCCCTCGATATCTAAGTTTTGTGAAGGGTGTTGTTGATTCCAATGATCTTCCGCTCAATGTTTCTCGGGAGATACTTCAAGAAAGTAGAATTGTAAGTGTGCTAATGGCTGGTTTTGTATTTCTTTTTGTTTGACAGCTGTGATCATAAAAAATATTATATGAATGCCTCTCCATGCTAATATGATCTCCTGGATATGTGATTGTCTCATTGTCTGCAATGTGATGCAGGTAAGAATCATGAGGAAGAGGCTTGTTAGGAAAACTTTTGATATGATTCAGGAGATATCTGAAAGTGAAAACAAAGAGGTAGAAACTGCTCACTGGGTTCTAGTAAAATGTTTCATCATCATCCTTATCACAACCACAATTATTTGTAGTTGCACATATGAATTCTTATTTTCAATTCATTATAGGGGCGTTCGCGCACACACGTTTTTTTAATACATAGGTCTACCATAAAATCAATATATATATGTATATATGTGTATATATATATGTATATATGTATATATGTGTATATATATATGTATGTGTGTGTCTGTTGTTTATAGATATTAGTGGCCGTGCACATGGTCCTCACATGCATATTGAGCAGTGGAAAGAATATTCTGCCATTGCTTGAATCACAGTCACTGTCCCAGTCGCACACTGTACACAGTTGGTCTCATCTATGGACGCTAGTGTGTTTGTAACCGTGCCATAGTGATTTTATTAAAGTTATCATTAACGCTCTCTAATATATTCCTATCATATAATATACTTATGTATTAGTTCACATTAATCGTCTAACTTAAAGTTTAGTAGTTATATCTTTTCTACATGTTCCCATTCTTCTTTATGATAATCAAAGATATTTATATGTCACACCTAGGCATCATTGTATCATCTATTTATATTAATTGTTAATTGTTAATATAACTTCCACTAAAATAGCATATCTAATTGGTATAGGATTATAAGAAGTTTTGGGAGAACTTCGGCAAGCTTCTCAAATTGGGCTGCATCGAGGACTCTGGAAATCACAAGCGCTTAGGTCCTCTTCTTCGTTTCCACTCTTCCAAAAGTGATGAGGATCTGATAAGCTTAGATCAATATGTCGAAAACATGGCTGAAAATCAGAAAGCCATATATTATTTGGCATCAGATAGCCTCAAAAGTGCCAAAAGTGCTCCATTTTTGGAGAAATTGGTCCAGAAAGATATTGAGGTGAGCAACTAATCTTCTCTTATACTTGCAATGCATGATAGAGTAACAAAATTGATTAGAGTTTAAAAGAATTCAGTGATTTTTAAATTCTCTATTAAATTCCACAAGTCAGTTTGAGCTACAAAATTTATAAGTTCATTCTTCCTCTACTAAAGAGTAAGAAATTCCGAAAAGATGAGAGCCTTACATTTGAATTGAGCTTTCAATTTATATATTAGGCTTAAATTGAATTTAAATGTAATTTAGACCTTTAAATACTTAGAAAATAGAGCATTGATTGGAAAATATTGCCAAACTCTCTTCTAGTAAAAAAACTAAAGTAATTTTTATAAAAATGGGAGAACCTTGGCTTTAAATTCCCCCATCACCTCATTGGATGACTTGATTCAATTTAAATGTAGTTTTAGCATTTCAATAATTAGAAAATAAAACTTTATTGATTATGTTATATAGATGTTATTTGTCCCTTCTTTATACAAAACATTTCTGTTAAAAGAGAAAAAAGCTTAGTTTTAAATGGAGCTCTTTTCTTGTTTTTTTAATTGTGGAAGAAAAAAAAAATTAAAATATGAAAATACTTTTTTGTTATGGTTTAAATACATTGTATTATATATATAGGTATGTGTTTGAACTTCACGATTGTATTATTATACACAAAATAAAAGAGACCCACCCTCTATTTATAGTATAGGGTATTACAAGGAATTAACATTAAATAAGTAATAACTAATTACTTCTAACACTTCCTCTCAAGTTGTGCATGTAATGTTCTTCATACCCAACTTGCTAATGAAAGTCACAAATATTTTTTCGCTCAATGCCTTAGTGAAGAAATCTACAAGCTGCCCCTCCGAGTGTACGAAAGGGGTACACAGTACATATAATCCCCTTCCTAATATTTTCTTTAATGAAGTGTCGATCAACTTCAATGTGTTTGGTGCTGACTGGACAGGGTTATAAGCAATGATTGCAGCCTTGTTGTCACAACACAGGTTGAAGGGGCCAGTTTCCAGTAAACCAAGATCATTCAAGAGAGTACGAAGCCACATCCTCTCACATATACCATGAGCTAACTCAAAACTCAGCTTCAACACTAGAGCGAGCCACTACATATTTCTTGCTTCTCCAAGTGACCAGATTAGCCCCAGCAAAGGAACAATATCCTGTAGTAGATCTCATATCACCAATTGATCCAACTCTGTCTGCATCAGTATATACTTCAATTTTTTAGTTATCACTGGGTGAGAATAGAATGCCCCTACCAGGTGAGGTCTTTAAATACCTCAGAATTCGGTGCATGACATAGAGATGTCTGACCTTAGGAGAGTGCATGTATTGACTTATCACTCCCGCTGCATATGAAATGTCAGGACGAGTATGAGATATGCAGATTAATTTTCCTACCAGCTTGTGATAACTCGAAATATATTTCACTGACTCCCCATCATCTTGCAAAGTTTGCGGTTGACTTTAATAGGGGTATCAGCAGGCTTGCAACACTCATTTATGTCTGTTCTAATAAATCAAGTACATTCTTCCGCTGTGTAATATGAATCCCATATTTTGATCTGGCTAGCTCATTCTCTAGAAAAGTTCTCAACTTGCCCAAAACTTTCACTTCAAATTCACTAGCAAGTTTTAGTTTCAGAACACTTTTCTCATCCATGTCATCACTTGTAAGAACAATATCATCAACACACAATCAGGAGAGTCACCAGTAGAAAGTAATATTGCAATAATAATTCATGATACTAGCCTATACTCATACATATACATGAGTAAGGACACAAACAACTAAATTGCCCTTAGCGGGTATTACAAATACGACATCTGCATCAGTAACAGTAGTAGACGAAAGAGCTTGAGATGGTAGCTGGGAATCCAGGAAGTACAAACCACCATGGTTCCTACCACTGCCAATGTTACGCTTCGTATTTAGTTCCTGAAAAACACAAGTGTCAGGAAAGAAAGTTACTGAACAGTTAAGAGATCTAGTGATATTGCTAATCGAAAGCAAATTGCGAGGAAAGGAGGGAACATGCAGGACAAAAGAGAGAGAAATGGTCGGAGAGCATGAGATGTAGCCTTTGCCCGCAATGGACGACAAGATACCATTGACAGAGATAACCTTGCCCTTTCCAGACAAAGGAGTGTAAGAAACAAAACCTAAGGAGGATCCAATCATATGATCAGTGGCCCTTGAGTCGATGATACAATCAGATGGAGTGATGGTAGTAGCAGCGCACTGGGCATAGTCGCGGTGGCAAAAGGACATAGAAGCACCAGAAGATATATCAGACCGGGAATGAAGTAGCCGCCTGAGAGCATCCAATTCGAGTGTAAAGGTCTCTGAGCAAGGAGCATGGTGGGGATCCCTGAGCAAGGAGCATGGTGGGGATCCTCATACACTTGCTTGGAATACGCATCATCATGACCCCCCCCCCCCCCCCCCCCGGCCAGGAGCACGACCACGTCCTGGCGGAGCAAGATGAGGATGGAGCCTGAAGCACACATCTTGAATATGGCCTCTAACGACCACAATAATCACACGTAGGGACAAAAGTGTTGATATTGCCCCGATCCACACTGGTCAAGGCAGAGCGATCAAGAGGGATAATCGTACTGAGAAATTTGCGACGGTCTTTGTCCCTCAAGACATGAAGACAATAGCGTCTGTAGTACAAACAGGAGTGAAGTGAGTGGAGAGCGATGCCTCCCGAAGGGATGGGAGTGGAGAGCGATGGAAAATATGAGTCTGAACTGTATCTGACTCCATGTTTTAACCCATCAAAAAGACATGAAGACAGTAGCGTTCTTCCTTTCTTTGCAAATGGACCGCATCTGTAGTACAAACATGAGTGAAGTGCTCAAAAAAGTCCAATTTCTGATATAGTCGCTCGAACTCCAAAAAATATGAGGACATTCAAGGATCCCTGATGTAATTCCAAAATTCGGCCCAATGGTTATAGTGCATAGACCCTTTAGAGAATACTTTAAGTAATATTACAAGAATCTTAAAAGAGAGGAAACAAATACAAGTTACCAATCCTTGGCACGGAGGGAACGGGAGACTCTTCCTCGGATTCAAAGGGGAGCTCGGCTTGGTCCACCAGCTCTTCCTATTCTTCGTTGACTGCTTCCAAGATACGGGAGAAGCTTTCACTTTCTCCTAGTCGCATCTTCACCCTGGTTTGTTCGCCTTAACACTAAGCGCTCCCGTCTCGAAGAGCTCCAAAGGATCCTTGCAAATGCCTTCTATCACTTTTAGGAAGCTTGGGGAGGTAGGAGATGGCTAGGGGTCGAAACCCTAAAGTTCTAGGCGAAAAAGGGGAGAAAACGATGCTCCCGGTGCACTGATCCAGAAGAAATTGCGGAAGGATGTATTTATAGGCCGCCTGCAAAATACTCACGCACGATCGTGCGCGTTCAAAGCACGTGGTCTTGTGAATGATCGTGCATGAAGAAAGAGAAGCATGCGCCCTAAAATGGCAAATGATCGTGCGCGAAGAAATCGCACGATCGTGCGTAAGACGCACGATCGTGCGTAAGACGCACGATGAAGCTCCCAAAGGGGGTCTCTCGGGATGATCCAAATAACACACAATCGTTCGTGAAGAGCAGGTGCTCGTGCGCGAAGAAATGACACTTGATCGTGCGATGTGCAGATTGAGCAGTGTCTGCTCGTGCGTTAACAAACGCACGACTGTGCATGTTCAAAACGCACGAGTAGGTGTTGTTGTGCCTCAAAATCAACCGTGGACATCCCGAAACCCAAACATATGATCAAAGCAGATGTAAATAGGTATAATAAAGCTCTTATGACCAAAAAATATGGATGAAAAGGAGAGGTGACCTCCCTCATGCATGAAATGTCAAAATCACATCTTATCTAGCATGAACACGCTCACTTCACTACTTTGGGGATTTAGAACGATATGATATTAAAATCTAATAAGAATGAGCGATTATAATGTGAAAACAGTGCTAAAAGGGTGCCTAAATCACTATATAGAAATCACTCATCACCTATCAGAGCCAATCATCTTCTTCGTTTGCAGGTCCTGAAAGACACAGTAAGAAGGAAAGAAAGCGATGGAATAGTTCATAGATTCTGTAATATGACTAACAGATAAAAAGTTGCGAGCAGAAACCAAGGTAAGAGCAAAGCAGTTGATGAATCCCTTTCTTGCAATTGAGGAAAGTGTTCCATCAACAATACTCATCTTGTCTTTGCCAGACACTGGTGAATATGAAATAAAACTTGACGATGACCCAATCATATGGTTAGTGGTCTCAGAGTCAATGATCCAATGAGTTGTAGGCGGTATCGTAACAAAGTGAGCACTTGGAGTACCTGAATGGGAAAATGACGAGGATGGACCAGAATCAGGCTCAGAGGATAACCCCTGCATCATGAGGCGGAGGTTCATCATCTCATTAATTGAAAAGGACCCAGGTAGAGAAGGAGGCTCAGTGATCTGGCCACCAGAGGTACTGCATCAATGAACTCAATCAGGTGAGCAGAGCGATGAAAGATAAAATTGGATCGTCCACGTCCTCCACGAGGTATCATTCTACCTCTTGGTTGAAGGAGCCCATGCAATTTGAAGCAAATGTCACGAGTATGACGACTCCGACCATAGTAGTCACACATTAAGTGGTCTTTGTCCGTGGACCTGAGCTTGAAGTCCCCAGTATTGGTGCCTCCGGAATGAGAAGCAGCTAGTGCAGAATCACTAGTGATGACTTTTGAACTCCAAGACTGGAGGCGGTCATATTCTTGTTGTACAATGTTATAGGTCTCTGACAATGAAGGGACCGGAGTGCGGCCAACTGAACAATAATATGATCAAAGTCCCTATGTAAACCATTTAGAAACTTAAACACCATGTTCCAATCTTCATGAGCACGAACAAGGATCACATCTGCATATCAAACATGGTAAAGGGAGACAAAATGGTTATACTCCTGATATAGCCTAGTGAACTCCAAAAAGTAGGTGGATGGTGGTCGATCACCCTGTCGAAGGAGAAGGATCTTCCTTCGTAGCTGAAATATCTGAGCGGTGTTTCCTTTCTGGGAATATGTGGATTCAACGCGACTTCAAATGTCCGCAACGATATCCAAGAATAGCAATAGCCTTTTGCATGGAATTAATCAACCATGTCATAACCAGAGAGTTGTCTGATCCTTATTGTCCCCAACTGGATGCATTCTTTGCTGGCTAGTGGCTCCTTAATAACACCGTTAACATAGCCAAATAACCGACGACTCGGAGAATAAAAAAATGCTGAAGAATTTCGGATTAGGTCACAAACATGCACCGGAAGATTGCCGGAGGGCGCCGTTACCGGAAATTTTTTTGGATGCCACCAATAGGACCGCGCAGGATCCTAGAGCATTAAGTCCTTGAGGGTCGAAGTCAAACAATGCCTGAAGGAGGTAGACCCCTTATCATGTGAGAAAGCATATGAAGGGAAAGAACATTAGATCGATGATATAGGAAGATCTAGTAAAACCATCAGTCGATCCTCCTAGTATGTGATAGAGGAGGGAAAAACGAATCTTTTCTGAAAAAATCAGGCAAATCAGACGGTTGCCGGAGGAGGAGACATCCGGCGGAGCCGATCGGCCCGTTTGCCGATCGGCACGCTACAGGAAGGTCAAAGCTTGCGGCGGTAGGGGAGAAAGAAGAGAAGGGAAGGATCGGCGGTAGAGATGTTAGGAGAGAGGAGATCGGAGAGAGAGGTGGACGAACGAAGGCGGCAGATCGAGCGAGCAAAAGGTTGAGCGGCTAGGACTCTGATACCATGTTGGAACTTCACGATTATATTATTTTACACGAAATAAAATACAAGGAATTAACATTAACCATTAAATAAGTAATAACTAATTACTTCTAACAGTATGTCTTACATTCTATTATTGTCTAACGATTGCAGCTTTCTTTTACAGGTATTATATCTTGTTGAGCCAATTGATGAGGTTGCCATCCAGAACCTTCAGACCTATAAAGAGAAGAAATTTGTGGACATTAGCAAGGAAGATCTTGAATTGGGTGATTCTTTATTGTTAATTGCAAACTTCATGTTTAGTTTTTCGCACCTATTGATTTTCTTTTTAATTAATTTGTCTTTCTTTTTCGGAAAATTTCCAGGCGACGAAGATGAAGTGAAAGAAAGAGAGGACATGCAGGAATATAATCTTCTTTGTGATTGGATAAAGCAACAGCTTGGTGATAAGGTTGCCAAGGTCCAAGTTTCGAAGCGGCTTAGCTCCTCTCCGTGCGTGCTGGTTTCAGGCAAGTTCGGGTGGTCAGCGAACATGGAAAGGTGATTTCATTTAGTTCTTGTTTGGTTCATGGATACCTATTTTCAACGAATCATATCGAGGAACAATAGAAAAGTTCTATTCAGGTGCAATTATGAAACCTTATAAGGATACACACGATTTATAAATTTATTTTTGGTCCATTTACCGAGACCTCCCCTCTAAGTTTGCTAAATTACAGGTTGTACTGCACCCTCTTACTTCTGAAATTACAAAAAACACCTGTGTAAGTTTACATTTCATAACATCCAAGGGGGTATTTTTGTGCATGATTATTATGAAATGTAAACTTACAAGGGAGGTTTTTGAAATTTCAAAAGTAAGAGGGGTGCAACCCGTAATTATGTTAACATCCAGGGGAAGTTTTGGTAATTATTCCTTTATTTTTTTGATAAATAAGATTCATGATCATGTTAATTAAAGATTTGGTATATTCGGTTTGTTGTGTGATTTTATGTTCTAATAATAATTTTATGTTATCTTAACATTTTAAATTATTTTCATAGGAGACCACCAGTTAGGCGTTGTGAGAGTTTAGTCACTAGACATGTTATACGGGGGAGGGGTAGACCAAAAAAGACTTGGAATGAAACTATAAGGAAAGACATGATGTACTTAGGCATTAGTGAGACTATGATTCAAGATAGGGCGCAATGGCGACAGACGATCCATATAGCCGACCCCACTATGGTGGGATAAAGGCTTGAGAGTTGTTGTTTTTAACATTTTAAATTATTTTAGGATTTATTTCTCTTTCATCTTATTTCCAGAGTTTATTTTAGTTTAGACAAGTAATTAACGTTTAATAGAATTAGGCTCCGTTTGGCGCGTCGGTGGCGGTCATGAACACGGCGGTTATGAACCGTCGTGCGTGAACGCCCAACCGGCTCCCTAAGGAATTGCATCCACTTTTATGTTCAATACTAGTTTTCTATTTTGATGGTGGTCATAACCATTGTCATGCCAAACATACATTCTATGGCGGTGGCGTTTTTGTCCAAACTCACTGGAGCAAAAGAGCCACGCCAAATGGAGCCTTAGAATAGTGTCTTGAATCATTAGATTTTTTAGTTATCTTGTCTCTGTTTCTTCAAAAATTATGAGGCTATATGACTTGCAGGATTGGGTTTATGTTATTGATTGATGGATTGAATAACCAAGTTTTTCCCTCTATCCTCTCCTGTTTCTATTATTTCTTCTATTTTTCCAATCCCTCTTATTTTTGCATTTTTAGGCTCATGAAAGCCCAGACTCTCGGCGACACGTCGAGCTTGGAATTCATGAGAGGAAGGAGAATATTAGAGATCAATCCTGATCACCCTATCATCAAGGACTTGAATGTAAGATCTTTACCCAAAATTTGTACATAAATTCATCTCCCATGTAAATTTCCCACATTACGATTGATTGAATCTTCTTTGTGCGGTTATGTTACAGGCTGCTTGTAAGACTGATCCAAGCAGCTCAGAAGCTCAGAGAGCCGTTGATCTTTTATATGACACAGCTTTGATCTCCAGTGGATTCACAGTAAGTTTATTGAAAATACAAATTCATCAGGAGCTCTTCAACATGCGAGGACTTTGCCGCTCTTAATTAGCTTATAATCATTTTTTAATAAAATATCACTGGGACCATTATTTTCTTAAAATTATCAACACATCCCCTCTGAATTTACATTGTTAACGCACATCTACAAAAAAAATCCTTGCAAGTTAACAGTGCAAGCTTAAATAGAGGGGAGATTTTAGGCTTTGTTTGGGAGAAACGGCCCTTCAGAGGGAAATTGAGCTCAAAATGGAGGTTTTGGCCTGGAGATTACCCAAACACTTGTATTTCTCCGGCGAGGTACCGCCGGAGCAAAAATTGAGTGCCAAACTGAGCCTTTTGGAAAGTAGAGGGGAGTTCCTTGTAATTATGCTAGTTTTTCATAACTACTCCATTTATTACAGCTCGTAGTAGCTACTCTTAAGCGCTGATTCCATTGCCATCTACTTTATTTAACGCTTTCCTCCATTTTCTTGCTCGCCGAACATTTCAGCCTGATAGTCCTGCCGAGTTGGGAAATAAAATTTATGAGATGATGGCGATCGCTCTCGGCGGGCGGTGGGGCCGGCCGGATTTGGAGGTTCAAAATGAAGAAGCTTCTGATTCCGAAGAAAGTTCTGCGGAGGATGACTCTGCAGAGACAGCAGAAGCTGAAGTTGTGGAGCCATCAGAGGTCAGGGATGAAAGTGATCCATGGAAGGACTGATATTTCTTCATCTTTTTTAATCTCCAGTTTGGAGGATGTTTAGGAAACAGCTCTATTTATATGATGAAGGGTAGATGCAGCCAATGAGAGAAGTTTGTTTCTTGTTTAGAGTGAAAGCATGCATGATTTTTGAGATTTTGATATGATTGTCATGATTTTAAGTGGAGGTTTTGATGATGAAGAGAACTGAAATTGTGTAATAATTCTATTTCAATGTGTATGCTGCTTTCTTAGTAGCTTATTTGTCTATGTATATACTCTTTTTTACACAAGCACTTCTTAGACACCGGATAGCCAAACGCCTGCGGAGCAACGGAGGACGGGAAAAAAACTTTTTCTGTCCCCACAAGCCTTAAAGCCAACTTCATGCTCATCACACAATCCTCAAACCTATCTTAGAGAAGCATTAATTAAATGCATTAATGATTCATAATGGTCAATCAAATACATTGCTGGGGATGTGCTCCATTAGACTACATGCAATTGAAGCTTTTAAGTTCACTCTAATTCAGCTAATTAAAATTTCATTTGAGCATGCGCAAAACATAACACTCGCCAAACTCCGATAGGGGTAGGTGGCATCAATGAAAGAGACCACTTCTCATCGCGGGCTATTTGCCTGGTTTCTGCTCTCTTTGTGCTCAGACATGCTATTATTCGTCCTTTCTGCCCTCTCCGTGCTTGAACATGCTATTTTTCACTCTTCCTAATCTCACCATGCTCATTTATACCCGATCCTTCGTTTTTTTTTTTTTTTTTTAGCAATTCTTGTTTTTTTTATGTAAGTTATTATTTTTTTTGATCATTTTATTATATTTGTTTTATCTAACTCCCATGTTGTTGTAATGGGGGTTTAAAACCCCATTCCAACTACTTCAAAAAATATATTACTACTTGTGTTTGTGATCGCTTATTGCTGCCCTCCGAGCAAGCCAAATTTATGTTCGGGCTCCGGTTAGTGCAAGGCAAATGATATCCCCAGCCCATTCTTCCCTCTCAGCCTAATACCTTGGATAGAAGAGATCACATTTAATAAAAAAAAAACATTAATATATTATAAATGATATCTGAAATTGTTTTTGATATACAATTTCTATTCAAAACCTCAACATGAAATTGCATTTTATGAATTTTTTTAATTTCAAAAACATGTGCATGAATTAAGTAAAAAAAAAGGCAATTGTTATTAGCACACCAGTTTTGGCTTCGCACACCAATTTCTAAGAGTTATTACGCGCCTTTTGAAAATACGTCTTGTACATGCATTTTTAGGAAAAATGTTCAACACGAAAATTATAGATCTCATTGAGATCTACAACATTCGTGTTGAACACTTTTCCTAAAAATGCATGTACAAGACGTATTTTCAAAAAATCGTCAAAATTTTGCTATAGTTACGATCAGGGCGGCAATACGCCTTGTGCGTGCATTTTTAGGAAAAGTGTTCAACACGAAAGTTGTAGATCTCGACGAGATCTACAATTTTCGTGTTGAACAGTTTTCCTAAAAATGCATGTACAAGGCATATTTTCAAAAGGCGCATAATAATTCCTAGAAATTGATGTGCGAATAGCCAAAACTGGTGTGCTAATAACAATTAGCTAAGAAAACACAAGTTTTTGAGTCAAGAGCTCGAACGCAAAAATATCGGCTCCCACCAAAAATAAAATAAAAAATAGTAATAATATTATACCATGAAAGCAGCTGCAAACATAAAAAATAAACCAATACCTTTCTACGGTCCAACATTCCTCAAATTCTTGCAAGAAGATAAATAGTATCAATAAAAGCAGCAGGCATAACGAAATTTCAAAGCAGGGCTACGGAATTCTACTGTCCAACATTGCTCAAAAAGGGCAAAATTCGCACTCAAGCGGCCGTGGCGGATGCGGCGGCGAGGCGCTTCCTCGCCTCCTCGATGATGGAGAGCTTGATGCCCTTGCCCTTGGGGAGAGAGACCCAGGGCTTGGTGCCCTTGCCGACGTTGAAGACGTTCCCGAGGCGGGTGGCGAACTCGTGGCCGGCTGCGTCCTGGACATGTATCGTCTCGAATGTGCCCTTGTGCTTCTCCCGGTTCTTGATCACCCCGACGCGGCCCCTGTTGCGCCCACCAGTCACCATCACGACGTTCCCGACGTCGAATTTGATGAAGTCGACGATCTTGTTTGTCTCGAGGTCGAGTTTTATGGAGTCGTTGGCCTTGATGAGGGGGTCGGGATAGCGGATCGTTCGCCCGTCGTACGTGTTCAGATATGGAATACCTTTCTGCCCGAACTGGACGGAACGGACTTTGCATAGCTTGTACTACACAGGCCGCATATAGAAAGTCGCAGTTAGTGGTAGTACTACACCATTAAATTCATGAGAAACTATCTGCTTAAATATATAAAGAATAAAGTAAATTAAACAAATTTAAAAGAGAGAAGGAAGTATGTCGCAACAAATTGAGTTGCAATTGAACGCATTGTTATCAAAACTGGGAATACAAAGGGAGACACTAATGGCCCGTTCGGCAAGGCGGCGGTGGTCATGAACGCGGTGATTACGAACAGTCGTTCAGAACGCCCGACCTCACCTAAGGAACTCCATCCATTTTTATGTTCAAAATTAAGTTTTTTGAGTTTGGTAAGTTCATCAACAACAAATACATTGGGCTACATTTGGACCCTATTGGTCCGTTTGGCAAGGCGGAGGTGGTCATGAACGCGGTAATTACGAACCGTCGTTCAGAACGCCCGACCTCACCTAAGGAACTCCGTCCATTTTTATGTTCAAAATTAAGTTTTTTTAAGTTTGGTAAGTTCATCAACAACAAACCACCAAGCTACTTAAACACACCAAACATGAATCATATAACATGGGCAACAAACATGAATTACAAAGCATGGGTTAACAAACATGATTTGGCATCCCATATGAAGTAATATTTAATATGCATCAAACAGAAATTTAAACAATGTATTAAAATGTTGAAGAAACAAAGATGAATGAGGATCACTTTTTTCTGAGCTTGCTAAAGCTAAGTTATGGTCCATTTGGCACGACGGTGGCGGTCGTAAACTCGGTTGTTACGAACCGTCGTTTGTGAACACTTTACCTCACCTAAGGAACTCCATGCATTTTTATGTTTAAAACTATTATTACTTCTTGGTGGCAGTCATAACCATTGTTATGTCAAGCACATATTCATGACAGTGTCGTTTTTATCAAAACTCGCATTAGCAATAATGCCGCATACAACAAAATACGGTTCGGAACCACTGCATTCACGACCGCCACCGGCATGCCAAACAGACGCTTATTCAGTTGTACCACCAAATTGGGATGAGGTTAAAGAGACCGGGTATCTGGACAAAGAGGTCGCTAATTTATAAATTGAAAGACAATGAGTAATGCTAACATGTGATATGAAACAAAAAATGATATATATTGAATAATCAAGTGTATTAAGAGGTTGGTAGGAATATAACATCTCTTCATGATCAGTTATAGAACAAAATTGAATTATCATGTGACTTAAATTATACCATCTAATAGAATACTCACAATAGAAATAAATACAGAATGAGTAATTGAGTATTCATAAAATGGATGTTAAAATCATTAGGAAAAGACATAATAATGTTCTTGAGCTAAAGCTGATATTAATCCTAAAATTTAAGAAAAAATGTGCAGCAAATCAAGTAAACATCTTGTGATCTTGTAGTAATAAATTCAATCAAGGAGGAGAAATAATCAAGTAAACATTTTATTGTAACATTTCAGAGGATCTTGGAGAAGCAGAATTTAAAGTCATATGTAGAATGGCAGTTCAGAGAGCAATTAGTGCGGATAAATATTCAAAGGATCTTTCTTCCTCTCTTCCTCTCTTTTTCTCCTTTTTTTTCATTATTTAGGAATTAAAAGATATAAAATAAGAGTAAAATGGAAGACCTCAATATTATACAAGAAAGAGAGCTTTTTAATATAGTTCATATCCACAATTAGGGCCTAGGGTTTTAAGAACATTACAATACTAGTCCTAACCAATTAAATTAAGTTTTTGGGTTGACAAGTTCAACAACAAGTGTTTCAGGATAAATTCGAACTTAGAGCTAGCTAAACACTTCAAACATAAATCATATAACACGGGTAACAAACTCGAAGAATTAACATCCCCTGCTAGTTAAATGCATTAAATAAGAAATGTAAGCAATATTAAAAATGATCAAGAAACAAACAGGAATTAGGTTCAATATCTCTGAGCTTGCTAAATCTCAGCTATTCAGTTACACCACCAAATTGGGATCTTAAACGAATAAGTAAATCTATCTTAAACGAAGATCCAATGAAACGAATAAGTAAATCTATCTTAAACGAAGATCCAATGAAACGAATAAGTAAATCTATCTAAGATAGGAAAAAACGAATTATATTGAGCTTAAAATGTATAAAATATGAAGGAGAAAAATGTTGTAAACTTAGTTATTAAAGGCTCAAGGCGCAAAAGAGTTTTGAAGCTAAGCGCAAGGAGCAGGCATGCGTCTGACGAGGGCAAGACGCAACTCCATTTTAGATAATCAACATCAATTCATCTTATTGATCAAATTTTTCATCTTACTCTACTCATTAATCATTCATTACTATCATTTATAACAAATACTAATCATGCAAAAATGATTGAATTTTTACATTATTTCTTTCTTTATTTTGAGAAAAATTACAAAAAAAAAATCACCTAGGCAAGCCTTTTATAGTCCAAAGGCGCACGAAGGTGAAAATCTCTGCGCCTGGTGAGCCTTGAGGCTTAGGCACGCCTTTAAAAACGTAGGTTGCAAATCAAGTAAATAAATTATGGTTATATATACAATAAAAAAAAAGAAATAATCAGGTATGTTAGAAGTTGGTTTAATATTTAGGTCAAACTTGTATATTTAGGTCAAGCTTGTATTTGCTCTCTCCTATATATAAAGGAGAGACCCCTTATTCTAATGAATGAATGGTCTTTTTTCCATCCAACATGGTATCAGAGGTAGGTTGGTGACCTAGCGCGCTCGCTCGTTCGTTCCGCCGGCTTTCCGTCGCTCGTCAGCGATTGTCCTTTCGATCGACGGCATCAGCGACTTCTCCCCTCGTCGTATAAGCCCAACGCCTTCTCCCTTCGGTCCAGCGCCAGTGACTTCTCCAGCGGCAGCGACTTCTCCAGCAGCGGCCTCCGGTGGTTTTCTCGTCCGTGCCCTGGACGCCGGCTGTATGTCCCGGTGAGCTCGATTCCGACATCCAACCCTTCATCTGATGGTTATCTTGGCTCGGCGCTTCGTCGGCTGGCGCATCCTTGTCTCTTTCTATGAGCGGGGCTTGAAGATTCTATTTGTGGGTGTTGTTTCTTCCACCCGTGGTTTCTATCCTCGGGTCCTGATGTCGGGAAGTGTTGACTCTACCCCGTTGTCCTCCGGTTCCTCTCCAGCTTCCAACATGGGCTCCAACCGCCCTATTCATGATCATGGGACTCCTCAGATCACGACCATGAAACTTGACGGCCTCAATTACTTGTCGTGGGCTCGTTCCATCACTCTTTCCCTCAAGAGTCAGCGTATGTATGACTGTCACCGGGACTACTGTTGCTCCAATGTCGACCTCTCCCGAGTGGCCTCAGTGGGAATCTGAAAACTCTCTCGTGTTGTCATGGATGCTCAACTCCATGCAGGAGTCCATTGCCCGGAATTATCTCTTCGTTGACACTGCCGCCGACATCTGGAAACGTGTTGCGATCACCTATTTCTGTTGTAACAGTGCTGCCCAGATCTTTCAGCTACGCCGTAGGATCTTTATGCTGCGCCAAGGCGATCACTCCCCTTCCTCCTATTATTTGGAGTTCACCAAGTTATATCAAGAATATGATCACTTCGATGCGATCACCTTTGTCTCGCCTGAAGATGCTGCTCAGGTTCGGGCTCGTGACGATCGCAATCGGATCTTTGAGTTTCTCCATGGGTTGCACCGTGACTTTGACCAGATCAGTGTCCAAATTCTTGGGAGATCACCTCTCCCGTCTTGTCAGAGGTTTACAGTCTTGTCCAACACGAATTTGATCGTCGTCAGACTCTTCATCCCGAGCCTTCTTCCGATGGTTCCGCTCTTGCTGCTCACTTTCGTCCCGGTGGGCGACCTCCTTCACAATTTCCCTCCACCTAGGGGTGGACCAGCTACCCATGGTGGTCGCGGCCATGGACGTTCTCAGGGGCGTGCTTCTCACGGACCTTCGACCCATCTCTCTGATGCTACTGATGATCAGTCCTCTCTTGCAGCCCCTTCGGCTCTCTCCTCTGACGAGATTCTTGCGTTTCTCCGTCTGATGCATGGACAGACCTCAGAGGTGCCTACTTCCTCCTCCTCATATGCCCATCAGGGGCCTCCAGGAGCTCACTCAGCTACCAGTCATTCCTCCACCCAGTGGATCATCGACAGCGGCGCCACCGATCATATGACCGGCACTGCTTCAGGTTTTGTCTCCTACTCCCCTCTGTCTGGACGTGACAAGGTGAGTATTGCTGATGGTTCTTTTTCCTCCATTGCTGGCAAAGGAACCATACCCTGCTCGTCCCTCACGCTCTCCTCCGTCCTTCATGTTCCTAAATTTACTCCAAATCTGCTTTCTATTAGTCAGTTGACTAACTCCATGCATTGCTCCGTGACTTTTTTCCCTTCTTCTTGTGTTTTTCAGGATCTGACGACGGGGAAGGTGATTGGATTTGGTAGATTGCGCGATGACTTGTACCTATTTGACCCCTCCAGTTCGGCATCTCCTCCTCCGCGTGCTCTTCATGTCGCTTCTCTGTCCGCTCCGGATTCTTGGCACTGTCGGCTTGGACATCCCTCTATCCCTGTTATGAAATTATTGTTACTTACTATGTCTATTTCTACTCTTAAAACTTTTACCTGCGATATATGTGAACTGGGTAAGCATAAACGGGCTTCTCTACCATAAATGTCCACCCCCCCCCCCCCCCCCCCCCGTGTGCAACTCCTTTTGAGATTATTCACTCTGATGTTTGGGGCCCTAGCCCTATTGCTTCTATTTTGGGGTTCAAATGGTTCGTTACTTTTATAGACTGTTCTTCTCGCTGCACCTGGGTCTACCTTATGAAGAGTAAATCTGAGATTTTTCCTTTATTTCAACGTTTTCATAAAATGATTACCACTCAATTCAACGCTACAGTAAAAATTTTGCGAAGTGACAATAGTCGAGAGTACATTGACTCTCAATTTCAACGGTACCTGTGTGACTTGGGTATCCTCCACCAAACTTCCTGTGCCTACACCCCTGCCTAAAATGGGGTTGTAAAGCAAAAAAATCGACACCTTCTTGAGGTTGCTCGTTGCCTGTTACTCAAAATGCATATTCCCAAATACTATTGGGGTGATGCTGTCCTCACGGCTACGTATCTTATTAACCGTCTCCCCAGTCCCACTCGTATCCTTCACCATAAAACCCCGCTTGAAGCTCTCAGTATTACTCCTACTGAGCTTCCTCCTCGTATCTTTGGTTGTGTGTTTTGTCCATGTGCACCACACATCCAAACTTGATCCTCGTGTGCTTCGGTGTGTCATTATTGGATACTCAAGCACTCAAAAAGGGTATAAGTGTTTTCATCCGCAGACTCGCAAGACCTTCATCTCTATGGATGTTACCTTCCATGAGTTCGAACCCTATTACGGGAGCCCTCTTTAGGGGGAGAATGCAACCGTGGAAGAGAGCTTCCCTGCTACCCCTTTACCAATCTCTCCTCTTCATCAGCCATCCATCTCCACTTCTCATCAGCCATCCATCCTTGTTGTTCCGTCGTCTATTACTCCTCCCTTGCAGGTATATACTCGTCGTCGACGAGGGGGCACAAATGGTCACCTCCTGCACAATATACCAGAATCCACGCCTGACCCGTTAACTGGTCCTCAAGGTAACTGTGCTTCTACTCACCACCCCTTATCTCTGTATGTGACTTATGACTCCTTGTCTTCTCGACATAGAGCCTTTGTCACCTATTTGTCTTCCATTTCCATCCCTTCCTCGTGGCAGGAAGCTCTGAGGCATCAGGAGTGGAGAACGGCTATGGAGGAAGAGATGGGTGCCCTTGAGAAGAATTGCACCTGGGACCTTGTCTCCCTTCCTCAAGCAAGACAGTGGTTGGATGTAAGTGGATCTTTTCTGTTATACAAAACTGTCAAGTGTTGGTGGACCGCTACAAGGCCAGATTGGTGGCCAGGGGATACACCCAAACGGCAAAGACTGATTATCAGGAGACCTTTGCTCCTGTTGCAAAGATGAATTCTATCAGTATTCTGCTCTCGTGTGCCGCCTGTAAAAATTGGACTATGAGTCAGCTTGATGTGAAAAATGTCGTCCTCCATGGAGACCTAGAAGAGGAAGTATACATGTCTTGTCCCCTGGCCTTACTGTTGAGGGATCTGAAGGGAAAGTCTGCAGGCTGAAGAAGACTCTATATGGCCTTAAGCAATCCCCGAGGGCTTGGTTATCCCCGAGGGCTTGGTTTGGAAGATTCCAACGGGCAATGGTGACCTTTGGATTCAAACAGAGTAACGTGGAGGATGTAGACTCGAATTAGGTTTTAAAGTTAAATATTTTAAGCGAAAGATTTTATTTATTATAAAATAAATTAGGATTTGAAAACAAAAAAAAGTTGAATTTATTTTAAGTTTGAAAATAGGCCGAGCGGCCAAATCGAATTTGACGCGCGAAATCACTTTCCAACGTTGATTCGCAAATCCGTTAATCGTTATTTGAGAGAAAACTCTTTGAGCGCTTTAAGAGTTGAATAGTTGCGGGATTCGCACATCCACAAGCATAAACCACAGACAATAATTTATGAATAAGCGACAATAAAGGAGGTCGGAACGTTCGAGGCAAGCTTTAATTAATTTAGACACATAAAATTAAGCTTATGTTAAGGAGCAATCGTATGGTGAAATTACCCAGCAGGAAGGAGCCGGTTCAGTCCAGGTGCAGGAGGGTCAACGACTGTTTGGCGATCGAAAGATGCAGAACCGACTGACGGAAGGTTTGGCTCGATGTCAACGTCAGTCGAGCAGGTCGCCAGAGTCAGGAATGAAGTCGACGACGATCTAACCGACGGAGGGCACGTCGGAAGACTCAGGAGGATAGGGTCGGACCAGCGGCGCTGCGTGTGGCGTGCGGCAGGGAGAGGTCCCGTCGGGCCGCCTGTGAACCTCTAGGGTTTGCTGAAATTTCTTCGGTGGTGTTACGAAGGCTAGCATGCGTTACCAGGGAAGACGAGGGAGGGTGGCGGTGGCTCTTCGGGAGTGGGCTTTGCCGGTATTACAGAGGGAGCGACAGGAGTGTCGTTCCTCTGTTTTACCCGGGCTCCCTTCTCTTCACGGTAGGAGGATTATTAATAGGGGAAATCCATGATTTTCCCCCATTAATTCATTTTCCAAGCATGGCTAGGCTGCCAAATAATATTTTAAAATTAAATCCTTTCTAAAAACATCACTTTCCAATTAAAGCTGACAGAATTCTTTCAAAAACAATACTTCATTAACTTCTTGATTTGGGTTTATATTGATTTGTCTGAAATTGCCTTCTATTAATTTTATGCATTCTTTAAATACTTTAAGCTTGTCTTTTGCGTCCTTCCTACCTAAATTACCGAACCTTTTTATTTAGGGTCCCATCGGGTGGTCAAACCGATAGGCCGGGAAATAAAAATGCGTACATATGAAATACGTAAATAAATATTTGATAAAACATTATGATGCGTCGCAGGGCGCATCAGCGGATCATACTCTATTTGTAAAGCACAGACATGGAAAAGTGACGGCATTGATTGTGTATGTGGATGATATTGTAATAACTGGCGATGAAATTGAGGAAATAAAACACTTGAAGGTCAGACTGGCTAGTGAATTTGAGGTTAAGGATCTGGGGAACCTCAAATACTTCCTTGGTATTGAAGTTGCCAGATCCAGGCATGGTATCTTCATCTCCCAGAGAAAGTACATTCTTAACCTTCTGGAAAATACGGGGATGAGTGGGTGTCGCCCTGCTGACACACCCATAGAAACAAACCATAGATTGGGAAGAGACGAAGGAGAACCGGTGGCTGATATCAATGCCTTTCAACGGCTAGTGGGGAGACTTATATACCTATCTCATACTCACCCAGATATTTCGTACGTTGTTAGAGTCATTAGCCAGTTCATGCACGCTCCTAAAACTCATCACTTGGATGCTGCCAATCGGATTCTCAGATATCTCAAGACCTCCCCTGGACGTGGAATCTTATTCTCTCCAAACAAAGATCTAACCATTGAAGTCTTCACAGATGCAGATTGGGCAGGATATGTCGATGACCGGAGATCCACTTCTGGGTATTGCACTTTAGTTGGAGGCAATCTAGTAACGTGGAGAAGCAAAAAACAACATGTCGTGGCCAGATTCAGTACCGAAGCGGAGTTTAGGGCTATGGCCCAAGGTATATGTGAAGGAATGTGGATCTGATACCTTCTACTTAAACTTGGGAATCACGACAAATGACCCATCCGCCTATACTGTGATAACAATGCGGCCATTAGCATCGCTCACAATCCCGTCCAGCATGATCGCACTAAACATGTTGAAGTCGATAGACATTTCATCAAGGAAAACATTGTAAGGGGAGTTGTAAGCACTCCTTTTGTTCCCTCCGATCAACAACTGACAGATGTTCAAGTTGGGCTTGACAAATATCACGAGCACAACTTGAGGGGGAGTGTTAGAAGTTGGTTTAATATTTAGGTCAAGCTTGCATATTTAGGTCAAGCTTGTATTTTGCTCTCTCCTATATATAAAGGAGAGGACCCTTATTCTAATGAATGAATGGTCTTTTTTCCATCCAACAAGGTATATCTTATTTCAAAGCATTAGAGGATCTTGGTGTTTATAATAATTGAATAGTCATCTGAAAAATGACAGTTCAGATAAGTAATTAATGTGCCCAAACTAACATTACATGATGATCACAATAATTATCTAATCGATATAATAAATTTTGACTCTTAAAAATGCTCCCATCTAGCCCTGTTAAAGTATGTAAATGACATGACCTATCTCATAGCCCCATGTATATTATTCTTAGGTTGCACAAACAATGTCTTCAGTAGTCATGCATATGGCAGTATCTACTCCACTCAATGCATGCTTCTCAGCTAAACATATCACGTGTAATGATATACTCCCTAAATAAATCTAACAAAAAAAAACAAAGGGTCCCACATGAGAGATGTTGATGCTTTAGTTCCTTTTGGCACCATATTTTTGCTCCGATGAGTTTGGACAAAAACGCCGCAGAAATGATAATGGTTATGACCACCGCCAAGAAAAAAATTAACTTTGAACATAAAAAATAGACGGAGTCCTTAGGTGAGGTAGGCCATTTGTGATCGGCGGTTCATAAACACCGCATTCTGACCGCCGACGTCGGGTCAATCAGACTCTCAGTGTTGAGAGTTAATGGTTAAACCTAGTAGTTGTGCATATGATCTACACCCGCTCTCTTACTTTTTTTTCATAGTAAAAGATGTAAAATAAGAGTAATTCGAGTCAAGAGAGGAATTCTTTTCTACATAGTATAGATAAAAGAAGCAAAAAATGAGAAAAACTGACATCATTCCTAGCTGGGACCATTCAGACTTTTTGCCTAGTTCTATTTGATAAATATATCATTACTCAAATATCACTGGTTCCTTAAGCATATAACACTATGGTTCCATAGTTTAGAATTTCATCATAACCTGATTATTATAATTAGGTAATCACACATGCAGATGTAAAATACCTTTGCCTCTTCATCCCTGATGGAGTGCAGACGGAAGCGCCCCTTAGTGTCATAAAGAAGCCGGAAATTTTCATTAGTTTTAGGAATCTGAATGACATCTGTATCAAAATAGCAAAAAATGAAAAATCAGATAGAATAAACAAAACCTATCTAGCCGCATAATTAAGAGTAAAAGTTAATATCAAGTCTATAACTTTCATACCCATAAACCCAGCAGGATAGGTCTTGTCTGTCCTGACCTTGCCATCCACCATCACATGGCGTTGCATCAAGATAGCAATGACTTCCCGATAAGTGAGAGCATATTTCAGTCTGTTCCTCAAAATGAGGATCAGAGGCAGGCATTCCCTAGCTTTATGAGGGCCAGAAGATGGTTTTGGGGCCTAGAAGGCAGAAAGAGAGGTGGTTCTTCAATAATATAAGAGAGAGTAGGCAGGGAAATATAGAATGAGAAATAGTCTTCCCAACTTACGAATGCACCGCCAAGTTTGTCAAGCATCCAGTGCTTGGGGGCATTGAGCCTCTTCAGATGCTTCTTCAATCCTCTCGCCTGTAAGAAGTGATAAATTACAAATTCGGTAGAAATGTTACGGCATAAAAAAAATTATTAGACGAGTGCAACTAGACAATCATATCGGTGAATTGTGTTAACAAAAAAATAGTCGACCAGACATAAGACACCGTCACAAAAGATATGTTTAATCCTCTTTCATATCAAGCATCCTACAAAGGTGAGGATTTATAAAATAGTTTGGCAATCTAAAACTTGAAAAAGAATGCACACAATACATGGCATGACATGAAATCCGAGTATTTTATTGGAGCATCCATAGACAAAATCCTAAATAAACAAATTTTATGTTATGAAAAGGTCATATTAGTGCGTTGAAACTCTGAAACACGCAAAATTATATGTAATTGGAAAGTAATGTTGGAAAAAAAATCTCAATGGTATCAAATTATCCTAAGTAAACCATTAACCAAAATTTAGATAATAATGACAAGGAAAAAATTATCAACAAAGGTAACAAGTCTACCACTTGTACGAGAAAATGAGTATAAGAAAATGGCTTGCGCAAATCCAGAAGATTCGATCAATCATTTAGGGGAAGTGTAAGGGCTTCAAATAAAAATGAGTAATTTTATACATCAAGCAACTTTTTAAACTAAACGTGGCATCATAAATTTTCTAATATCATGTTTCAATCACAATTTAAACCTAGAAATTGTGGTTTTGGGTTCTTCCAAAAAGTAGTTTGTAGTTCATCAAACCTATCCATACAAATAGTGATAGCTTACGTCCCTTGTTAAATTGAATTAAATTCACAACACATTATTAGCATTGATGCAAGAATTATTTTCGTTCAAGTTCATATTTCAGCCCGTCCCAAGCAATGAATTACTGTAATTTTCTTTTTATCTATTGCTCTAGATATATAGACATAGGCTCCCTTTAGCACGGAGTTTTTGCTCCGGTGTTTTGCTCCGGTGAGTTTAGACAAAAACATCCCAATTATAGAATGTATGTATGGCATGACAATGGTTATGACTGCCACCAAGAAAAAAACTAGTTTTGAACATAAAAGTGAATTAAATTCCATGGGTGAGGTTGGGCAATCACGAACGACGGTTCATACCCACCGCGTTCACGACCTCCACCACCGTGCCAAACGGAGCCATAATGTTTTAGCTTCTTGCACAGTTGAATTAAATATAGTAAACCTTATATTTCATAATCAGGCATTGTGCAGTCAAAATATTTTCCCCCCGAATTAAGAAGGCAGACATAAGAAAATTCTAAGGGTCTATCATCATATCAAAGGCACATGTATCAAGTCTTGCTCTCCTAAAAGTATCATCATCTGAATCATCTACTTGACCTTACGATTACTGTCATGGACATTTTTGAAATTTCTTCCAGGTGAGCAGACATCTCTGAATCTATCTTATGGTAAATAGATATTATCATATTACAAACATGAGAAGAAATGATCTTTGAAAATTTTGATCCATAATTAAAATTGTATAATTAAAATGGAAAAATGAACCACAAATGAAGGAGCAACTATGCCGACACATAGCATTAAAAAGTTGAATTAGATCGGAAGATAGATTGAGACAAGATGAACCTTCCGATGATCTAACAAGATTGGGGAAAAAACACATTAGATGTTCATCACGCACCATTTTCTCGCTGGATAAACCGTCTGGAGAAAGAGGAGGAGCGGGCGGCGCTGCTCAATCTGCAACAAAGAGTTCGTTGTATCACTTGGGGGAGACGGGAAATGCGGACAGGCACCGCGCAGCTAAGGCTCTTTGGCTGTTGCTGGCAAAAAATGAGCTGTTAGAAATAGAGTTTGAAAAAATAGCTGTTTTTGGAGAATGTAATTTGCAGTAAAAATTTATTTGTGTAAAATGAAGTTTGCATAGCTGTTCTAACAGCAATGCAGAAAAACTGTTTTGTATAAACAGTTTTGTAAAATAAAATTGGGCACACTAATAAAATGAATCTTAGGGTTATTATGTTCACAAATCACTGAAAGAAATAGAAGTTGATAGATGGAGTTATAACAAACTTTTGTACAGTATTATGCAGTTTTTCCTTACCATTGGTGCTGAAATTATATATGATGTACTCACAAGTGAAATTGATATATGAAACAATAATATTTCCTATAGAACAAATAATATTGAATAACAGATTTCTTATAGCTTTGCTGCTGCAGTTTTCTTATATTGCAAAACAAAACTGAATGCGCTCATTCTTGACATTCCTGTAGATCTGCGATCGGAAATTGAAGGCCATCATTCCTAAAATCGAAAAAACATTGTTTGTCGCCGCATCATAGCTAGCCCCAAAAAATATCGAAGAACAAGGAAGAAATCGGGATTTTCGAAGAAACATGAAGAAATCAGGATTTTCGATTTATTCCTAAATTCGCAGAAACATAGAAGAACAAAGAAGATAACCTAGATCTGCACGCAGAAGAAACAAACGGAGCCTATGAATTCGGGGTTTTTGGCTGCACGCTCGTGAAGAAATCGGAATTGTAATGCTCACCTGACAAAATATGAACGGAGAAGAAGAGAAGCTTCGGTTGTGCGCAGATCTGTCCAGGACGGCAAGGAAAGGGGCGAGAGCCAGCAGCAGCGAGCAGCGAAGTTTGCGAGAGAGTGTTCCGGAAAACCCTAAACACCGAAATAATATGGATATCTTGAAGATTCCGGTTCAGAGTGGTTCGTTTCACTGAGTTGAACCGGGGGTTCACAATACCGGCGAGAAAGTTCTGGCAACCATGAAAGTTCCGGAAAACCCTAAACCAATCAATTTGAAAATGGCAGGAAGAAGAACAAAATCGCAGGAGAACCCCACTCGCCCAGCAAACTCAGCATCGGGCGAGTGGTGCTCCCACGGACCACCCGCCCAGTGGAAGTTAGAGAGTCTAGTGCGCGAGAAGTCTGGTGAGGAAATTACCTAGATACCATTTGTGGGCTGCCAATTGTTGAAACCTGCAACAGGTCTCTTGAGTTCGGACCCACTGGGGGTGTAGCCGATGCTTACTTCTCCCTCACTAGACTCTCTTGACGGTGGATGTGAGAATACGGATAGACCCAAGGCTGAAGCGAGGAGGTCCCGTCACACACCCGGAAGATCTTAGAGAGCTTCCCCTCCCAAATCAGAGCTCAACCGACACCTTGGAGGGCACTAGTAGCCGACCAAAAACTAGCCTGGAGGAGAGGATTCTCTAAAATCGGATCTCCTCCAAGGTGCCCTTAAGGGTCTATTTATAGATTTTTCTAGGCTGGTCTGCAAATAACATGAATCCGCCTTTTAGATTTACTAACAGCACCCCAAATTGGTCTGCTAACAGCCTAACTCCGCTGTTCCGAAGGGCTATTTGCAGCCCACCAGGGGTATTAGGGTCATTTCCCCCTCAAATCATCCTGGGCGAGTGGTCCGTGAGGGCACCACTCGCTGGGCACCCGCCTAGCTGGGCGAGTGCCCACGCTCCCGGGCGAATGGTCCGTGAGAGCACCACTCGCCTAGCTCCTTCTCTTCTGCACCTTACCCCCACCAAACCGGGGGTACTTCCACCTCCTAGCCGGGGCGAATGATCGGGCTGACCCAGGTCTCGCCACTTGGCTTGAGGGGCCCACTCGGCGAATACGGGTTGTACACAATCCCCGCTCTTTGCGAGTGGTTACTACGCTCGGAAAGAACAGTCCAACCCTGTATTCGGTGAGTGCTTGCTGACTGGACTCACAAGATTCTGTGGGTCCCACCGTTGTCCTATATATATCTCTTCATGTCAGAACTTCCTGGAGCGTTGACAACCCTCGATTCGGAGCTTCTTCCCTCTCGTAGCCCTTCACCGAGATCAATGTCTTCTCACAAGCCTTCCGCGAGACCCCTCTCGCTGGAGATGATCGAGCGTCTGGCCGCAGCCCAAGCTGTAACTGCCCCCAAGGCAGCCAGATTTGCTCCCTGGCTTATGTCTAAGCGGGACCCGAGTGCCCCTACGTCTCGCGTCGAGCTAAGGCGATTCGCCTGAATCGTCAGAGAGGCGAGACTGCCTCGGAATCTCCTGCGGGTACTCCACCGGCGAACACTCCGCCGGCGGATACTCTTCCGGCGAGGAATCCTCCGGACCCCGGGACGCAGGTATGAGGATTCCTCTCGTCCCTCTGTTTAGTTCTTTCCCTTACCTTGCCTCTGCTCTGACCATTCGCAGGGGATCTCGATGCCCGAGACCGGCCACGGGGCCGTCTCGAGCAGTGTCGTGGTGCCACCTCCCCCGGACGAGAGGCCTCCAGATCGGGACCTTGCTCCTCCACCTCCTCCGGGCGAGACATCATTGCAGTCCGGTAAGTTGTAACTTACCCTTTTAGATTCATCCTTCATGCTGCTCGCTGCTGACCACTGTTTTTTGTAGCCCTCGACCCCAACCTTTCGCTGCGGAACTCTATTCCTCCGAGTTCCCCTGTTCGACCGAACCCCTCCGTGCTTGCGGATGAGCCGAGGGTGTCCCCCCAGAAGGGATCCGGTCAGCAGGGCCGCGCGGATGATCCTGCGGATGCTCCAGCTCCTACCTCACAGCCTTACCGTCCTGGAAAGGGAAAGGTCTTACCTCCCGCCTGGCTGTTTGGAACAAGACCCCATTCGTCTCGTCCTTCAGGTCACCAGGACCCCACCCCAGGTCAGTTCACTCACCCGCCCCTATCGTACTCGCATATTTTATCACTACTGACCTAGTTGTGATTCCGCAGGCTATCGGGAAGCCTCCCCCTTTGATTCCTACAACGAGGGGGAAGAGGGGATGCTCTCGCCTCTCCCTTCCCCTGGGGATCTCGCTGACTTTCTGGGCGACTCCTCAGATCACGCGACCCTGAAGGATCGGATCTCGGAGGTCTTGGGGAAGCTCATCCACATCCAGCGAAATGTTGTCGGCCAGGTGGACGACGTGCGGCTGAGAGTCGCGCGTGAGTTAAAGGACCTCCATCGGGACTACTCGCGCATTCTCACAACGGTGGAGCGCCTGGGGGGTGAAGGAGGGGAGTTGTCTCCCGAAACACACGCTGCGCGAGCCCGGGACCAACTCCAACTGGCTTCCCATGAGATCACCAACATACTCGCATATTACCGCCCGCGAATGCCCCTGGAAGCTGGGTCGCGAAAGCGAGGTCGGTGAGTCTGGGAGGAGTATTGAGCCAGTCTTTATTCGCCCTTCTTGTAATTTTTCTGCTTTCTGTAGCGCGGATGCTGAACTTTTATTTCTGTTTGTAATAATCTTATGTCCTGTGTTTTGCGAATGCTCTATTCTTTGTCTTTTATTTCCTATATCTTGCTTGGGTATTGTCGAATGTTTTATTATTGTCGAATGCTTTCTTAACCTCTTTCGCGTAGTCGATGAGCGAATAGTCACAGGGCATTTGTCATTACTGAGCGAGAGGGGTCGGCCCGGGTTCCGAGGCGTCGGGAAGGCGCGACTGCTATCTGCACACCCGTTACCTCGAAAGCCCAAACGCCGTTTAGCCCTTCTATAAATAGGCCTTTCAACCACCGTATTAAATACCTTACCATCCGCTCCTTCTCTTTCCTCGCGCTAGCACTCGCGCTTCTCTCTTCTCTGCTGCTTTCTTATCCTTCGTCATTCACGTCATGGGTGGTGATGCGGAAGGCAGAGCCAGGTGCGCCAGCGCGTTCGTCAACCACACCTTCGATTCATGCGACCTCTCCGACGAGGCTCACCTGACTGCGGTCGCGGATTACATCCCGCCTGGGTTCGAGGCGCGAAAGCCCAGGCCGGACGAGCGCCTAAACTCCATCTCGCCCTGTGCTCTCGCGATCCCGCTAGAGCACTTCGAGGTGGGGTTTCGCCTGCCCATCTGGCCAGAACTCCGCCAGACCTTCAGATATTATGGAGTCGTGCCCGGCCAGCTCAACCCCAACTCCATCGCCATGTTGGTCGGGTACGCGAGCTATCTGCGAGAAGAGGGGATCGAGTTCTCGCTCCCCGTCTTCCGCATGCTCTACACCTTTCGCTGCACCAACGACATCTCATTCTTCTCGGGTCTGAACCCGCTCAAGCATTACGGGCTCCCGAATAAGAACCATGACTGGGTTCGGCGCTTCCTCTTCGTCAGCGGGAACCTGGGAAATACACTTCTCGCCCCAGTGCAGGAGGAGGAGTCAACCTTCCGCCACCCGACCCTAGGGGGGCACGAGGCCAAACTCCACCAATACATCTTGGAGCACGGGATGGACCTCATCTATCTCCGGCGAAACGTCAACTCGCTCCTGCTCATTTCGCAGGGCGAGGGTAAGTTTTTGGGACTTCGTTCGTTTCGATCTTGTGACTCTTATACCATTCGCTAAATCATTCGCAATATTATGCAGGTGTGCGTAGCTTCCCCCTGCATCCGCCGCGTCCCGCTGGGGCTTCCGTGTCCTTCGCACAGGCTGCAGCGGATGCCTGTCAGGAGGAACCATCCTCCTCCAAGCCTAGCGGAAAGAAGCGGAAACCTGGGGCGCTGACATCCTCTTCTTCCAAGAAATCAAAGAATCCCCCCTCCGCCAAGGGGAAGGGGGTCTTGGACGAGACCCTAGGGGCGAGTGCTCAGACTCAAACCCCGGGGGTGGGTGCGCCAGGCGAGACCACCCTTCGCGCGGGATCGTCGTTGCCGCCGCCTCCATTGCCCAGGGACCACCGGAACTTCCCCAGCGGCGAGAAGTACGTGGACCCCTCAGAGGCTCCCCTGGTAAAGTGGGACAGGAACGTCAACAGGGTCTCGCTCTCCACCCTTCATCCATCGTGGATAGAGAGCGACCTCGCGAGTGGTGAGGCCTACGCCATCGCGTATGCCCTCTACGGTCGGGAGGATGCTGAAGTCTATGATGCCGAGACGACTCAGGTCCTCGCCCATGAGACCGCCAGGGCCATGCTGCGGGCGCTCGAGCTCGCGCATATGTCTTCGCGCCGGAGCATCAAACTGGCGCGGAGCTTGGAGGAGGTTGAGGAGTCCAGGACCGTCGTTTCTGCCGAGGCGCTGGAACTCAGGACGAAGCTGGCAGCTGCGGAAACCCTTCTCGCCAGCCGCCCCATTGCGGAGGTATATATTTTCTCCCTCCCCGCGAGTGGCCTATTGTTGATTGATGTACTTTCTTCTTACCACCTTTATCATTATTCTTAGAACACCACGGTTGCCGAGATGCTTCGTGCTCGGGTGGCTGGCCTTGAAGATGAAGTCCGGCTGGCCAAGGCCGAGGCCCAGCGGTCGCGAGAAGCCGAGGTCTCGGCACTCGCCTTGGGGAGCGGGGGGCACTTCTACCCCCACCACGAGCTGGAGCAATTGATGCAGGAGAACGCCCAGAGCGCCGTGAAGCATGCGCTGCAGGTGTTGCGACAGGCTGGGTACCTGAAGGAAGAGGCCGAATGCCTCTCTGCTCGACAGGTCGTCCCCGAGCTCTTCATCCCGATCCCCTTCCCGGAAGATGAGGACGGCGAGCCGCGAGAAGACGCCCTCCTACCGGATTCAGGCGAGAGCGATAGATCTTCTGACGAGAAGCCTGCCGACCCCTGAGATGGACCGTGCTTTTTGCCGTCTTTTACTTAAAATCTTTTGAATGTAATCATGAACGGGGCGAGTGCCCTTGAAATATATGTATATTGATCACGATTTTTGTGCTCTCCATTTTTGTGCTATCTCCACTTTTTTCTCATTTGTTGTTATGTCTCGCTAGGCTCGCTAGGACGTTAATTCTTTCTCATTCGCCGCTATATCTCGCTAGGCTCATTAGGACGTTTAAACTGTAGTGCAACTGTCCCGGCCACCTAGCGAATGCTCGAGGGTGACCTGGGCGTGTCTCTCCCCTTCGCTTCCCGCTGCCTCCCCCACTCGCACTTCCTTACCATTCGCCCAAACCGGGGTTTCGCTTAGGTAATCATGAAAGTGAAGTGAGGTTGTTTCTCCCGCGCGTGGTCAATGCGAGTGCTCTTGAGGTCACCCTTTGAGAATTTTGAACCTGCCACCGAGTGAGCCTTCGGACCTGCCAGCTAGGTGAGAGCCTGGACAGGGGGTCTGCTTGGGGCCTTCTTTTCTTTCACATAGAACCTGCCTCCGAGTGAGCCTTCGGACCTGCCAGCTAGATGAGAGCCTGGACAGCGGGTCTGCTCGGGGCCTTCTTTTCTTTCACATAGAACCTGCCTCCGAGTGAGCCTTCGGACCTGCCAGCTAGATGAGAGCCTGGACAGGGGGTCTGCTCGGGGCCTTCTTTTCTTTCACATAGAACCTGCCTCCGAGTGAGCCTTCGGACCTGCCAGCTAGATGAGAGCCTGGACAGCGGGTCTGCTCGGGGCCTTCTTTTCTTTCACATAGAACCTGCCTCCGAGTGAGCCTTCGGACCTGCCAGCTAGATGAGAGCATGGACAGCAGGTCTGCTCGGGGCCTTATTTTCTTTCACATAGAACCTGCCTCCGAGTGAGCCTTCGGACCTGCCAGCTAGATGAGAGCCTGGACAGCGGGTCTGCTCGGGGCCTTCTTTTCTTTCACATAGAACCTGCCTCCGAGTGAGCCTTCGGACCTGCCAGCTAGATGAGAGCCTGGACAGCGGGTCTGCTCGGGGCCTTCTTTTCTTTCACATAGAACCTGCCTCCGAGTGAGCCTTCGGACCTGCCAGCTAGATGAGAGACTGGACAGCGGGTCTGCTCGGGGCCTTCTTTTCTTTCACATAGAACCTGCCTCCGAGTGAGCCTTCGGACCTGCCAGCTAGATGAGAGCCTGGACAGCGGGTCTGCTCGGGGCCTTCTTTTCTTTCACATAGAACCTGCCTCCGAGTGAGCCTTCGGACCTGCCAGCTAGATGAGAGCCTGGACAGCGGGTCTGCTCGGGGCCTTCTTTTCTTTCACATAGAACCTGCCTCCGAGTGAGCCTTCGGACCTGCCAGCTAGATGAGAGCCTGGACAGCGGGTCTGCTCGGGGCCTTCTTTTATTTCACATAGAACCTGCCTCCGAGTGAGCCTTCGGACCTGCCAGCTAGATGAGAGCCTGGACAGCGGGTCTGCTCGGGGCCTTCTTTGGAGCTTTCAGAGTTTTTCCTACAAGCTGCAGTATCAATCTCAAACACATATGTTAAGCAAAATATTCTTATTTTAAAACATTTTCATTACATAGTTTCAGGGATAGAAACGTTTAAGATCGTCACCACTCCAGGTGTGGCTGAGAGGTTGGCCCTCCACATTCTGAAAGCGATACCCCCCAGACCTTAGTGCCTCTTCCACGACATAGGGGTCTTCCCAGTTGGGGTTAAGTTTTCCCACCGCGGCGGATCTTCCAGCCGCGTCGACCTTCTTGAGCACCAGATCTCCCTTCTCGAACTGCTTGACCCTGACGTGCTTATCGAAATATTTGGCCATCCGTCGCTTGACCTCTTCTTGGCGAATGGCTGCCAGGTCCCGAGCTTCTTCGATGAGGTCGAGGGAGAGCTGCAACTCCATCTCATTTTCGGCTCTCCAACTTTCCTCTCTGCTTGCGGCGGCCTTTACCCGTGGTGTCATAACTTCGAACTCTATGGGGATGACGGCCTCGCAGCCGTGAGAGAGCTTGAAAGGGGTCTCTCCTGTGGCGGTGTTGGGGGTAGTTCTTAGGGCCCACAAGACCGATGGAAGCTGTTCTACCCAATTGCCCTTCAGATTTTCCACCTTTTTCTTGAGCAGGTTCACGATGACCTTGTTTGCCGCCTCCACCTGTCCGTTGCTCCTGGGATGATGAACGGATGCAAACCTGAGGTCTATCCCCAGCTGGCCACAGAAGTTGATGAATTCCTCGCTTGCGAATTGCGGACCATTATCCGTGACTATGGCCTGTGGAAGCCCATGTCAACAAATGATCTCCCCCCATACGAAGTTGCGGATTACCTGGGAGGTGACCTTAGCCAACGCCTTGACCTCCAACCATTTTGAGAAGTAGTCAATCATTACTAGGAGAAACCTCCTCTGCCCACTAGCCTGGGGGAAGGGTCCTACCAGATCCATTCCCCATATGGCGAATGGCCAGGGCGCCGTGATACTCCTTAGCCTCTGAGCTGGCACGAGCTGAAGCGGGGCGAACATTTGGCACTTCTGGCACCTCTTGGCGAAGGCTGCCGCGTCTTTACTTAGGGTTGGCCAGAAGTACCCCTGCCTCACTATTCTTGCCTCCAACATCCTGCTCCCCGAGTGGCTGCCGCACTCGCCGGAGTGGACTTCTTCCAAGATCTTTGGGACCTCCTCCTCTGAAACGCATCGGGCCAGGAGGCCCGAGAGGGTCTTCCGATACAAGTTCCCCTCATGGAGCACGTAGTAGGCGGACTTATATCGGAAGCGCCTCTGGTCCGGGACCTCCTCTGGAAACTTTCCTGTTGCAAGGAAGGTGACGAAGGGATCCTTCCAGGAGGGCCGTTGCTCTACTTCCATGAGTTCTCCCTCTTCAATCGAAGGGCGGAATAGATCCGTCAGGGTTCCCTCGGCCCGAGGACCGGATTTGGCCAACCGATCCGCCGGGGTGCTCTCTTCCCGCGGGACGTGCTGGATGGAGAAAGTTTTGAACGTTCCCACGAGACCTCTCACTTTGGCCAAGTACCTTATGAGCGCAGGCTCCATCGTCTCGAACTCTCCCTTGATCTGAGAGGCTATTAACATTGAGTCGGTGAGTGTACAACCCTCATTCTCCGAGGGTGGACCCCCCCAAGGCCACGTAGGCAGAAGTCAAAGTCAAAGAAGTCAACACAGAGCCCGGCAGTTCAAGGCAGAGAAGAGAAGCCTCGGCGAGTATGCAGGCAATACTCGCCAGATTGGCGAGTATGGGACAGAAGATCTGACGACTATTGGTCCGGCGTGTGCGAGCAGCACCCAATACTCGCCAGTGGGCGACTATGGCAGGATACTCGCCGAGTAACCCCATAGTCGCCAGGTTGGGGGCTGTGTTATAACCCCCCCCCCCCCCCCCTATCCCTTGGTTTTCCTATAAATAGGACCCCAGGGGTACTTGGATTGAGACCTGGACTTGAGCTTTCGAAACCCTGCTCTTGCATTCTAGAACCTGTCGCACATGGCCGCTACTCCCGGTACTAGCCAAGTCGGTGCTTTCCTCGTACCCTGCTCGGCCATTCTTTGGTCTTGGAGGGGAAGTCTCTTCGGAGCTTCTGGGTACGTGGTGGGACCTCCCTGCCGCAGCACCTGGGGTCCTGTTTGTTGCTCTTCTAGCTTCTTCGTCGTTGCCAGCCAAGCCATCTCGTCGGGCTGCTGGGCGAGTAGCCTCCGGCTGCATCGGTCCGAATCTTGAGGTCAGGATTTTCCTGGCGTCAACACTTTGGTGCGGTGAGCGTGGACCGTAGTCGTTGGAAGAAAGTTCGGCAAGAAGGCGAGATGGTCGTAGGTGGCGACCATGAGGAGGAGGTCGGCAACTCGACGGGAACTGGCAGGTTCGTGACGCTGGAGGTTTTCGAAGCCTTCGCGCAGCGCATGGAGGGAGCCATGCGAGCAGCGCTTCAGCCGCACGCCGAGGTCACTGCAACCTCGCCGCATCGCCTAGTTCCGTCTGAGGGAGGGAGTCCCCCTCGGCGAGCAGGAAAAGAGCACATGGAAGATGAAACCGAGCGACCAAGGAGGTCGCAATTCTACCAGCCAACCTCGCAAGGTATCCGCTTCCGCGAGCCTGGCGAGCAGGCGAGATACCAGGATAGTCGCCCATATGGCGAGTATGGTGGTGATGCTCGCCAGGTAAAGGATCGTCGCCGAGTAGGAGGGAGGAGCCCCTTCTGCGAGGAGATCATTGCCGCATCGGTGCCAGAAGGATTCATAGATCCCGAGATGAATTATTGCTCGGGGAGAGACGACCCTATCCGTCGAGGGAAGAGACGTAACCGGAGGAATAGCTGGAGGAGGCATAGGGATCGGGTCAGCCAAGGATGTCAAAGAAGTATCAAGGCCGGGGAAGTAGGAGTGAGTTTTGGAGAAGCGGAGCTCGGATCTTTCCGCAAAGCGAATTTCCACCAGGCCTACCGCCAAGACTTCGCTCCAACCTCTCAAGTGCCATCCCCGCTAGAAGAAATCACTTTCTCGGAGGAGGGCATGTTAAGGGATGAGAATCCCTTCCATGAGGCCCATGTGATTGATGCGATCGTCGAAGACTTCACCGTCAACCGAATCCTGGAGTGCAACGGGGGATCTGTCCGTGTCATCTTCACGTCATTCTCACGAACACGTTTGACGACCTGGAGATCAAGGCGAGAAGGATGACGATCCTGGATGACTCCCCTTTGTGATTTCTCAGGTAAGCGAAAGAAGGCGGACGCGACAGGAAAAGCAGCCGCCGTCGGGAAGCTCATTCCAAGACAGGAAGAACCCTTCATCGTGAAGGGGAGCTGTGAGGAAACACCCGGAAGGGCGATAACCTGAAAAGGCGGGAGTATGTACACATCTCACCCCTGTAAATGTATTATCCATAAATAAAATAATCACCTCCCTGAAACATGGGAAATGGTGAGTCTTTTGTCACTTCCAGATATGTGTTTTCACGAAAAAGAAGAAAAGCAGGCAAAGTCGATCTCCACGCTAGGTTGGGAAATGAGCCTCTTGTACAACCCTCATTCTCCGAGGGTGGACCCCCCCAAGGCCACGTAGGCAGAAGTCAAAGTCAAAGAAGTCAACACAGAGCCCGGCAGTTCAAGGCAGAGAAGAGAAGCCTCGGCGAGTATGCAGGCAATACTCGCCAGATTGGCGAGTATGGGACAGAAGATCTGGCGACTATTGGTCCGGCGTGTGCGAGCAGCACCCAATACTCGCCAGTGGGCGACTATGGCAGGATACTCGCCGAGTAACCTCATAGTCGCCAGGTTGGGGGCTGTGCTATAAAAACCCCCCCTATCCCTTGGTTTTCCTATAAATAGGACCCCAGGGGTACTTGGATTGGCACCTGGACTTGAGCTTTCGAAACCCTGCTCTTGCATTCTAGAACCTGTCGCACTTGGCCGCTACTCCCGGTACTAGCCAAGTCGGTGCCTTCCTCGTACCCTGCTCGGCCATTCTTTGGTCTTGGAGGGGAAGTCTCTTCGGAGCTTCTGGGTACGTGGTGGGACCTCCCTGCCGCAGCACCTGGGGTCCTGTTTGTTGCTCTTCTAGCTTCTTCGTCGTTGCCAGCCAAGCCATCTCGTCGGGCTGCTGGGCGAGTAGCCTCCGGCTGCATCGGTCCGAATCTTGAGGTCAGGATTTTCCTGGCGTCAACACTTTGGTGCGGTGAGCGTGGACCGTAGTCGTTGGAAGAAAGTTCGGCAAGAAGGCGAGATGGTCGTAGGTGGCGACCATGAGGAGGAGGTCGGCAACTCGACGGGAACTGGCAGGTTCGTGACGCTGGAGGTTTTTGAAGCCTTCGCGCAGCGCATGGAGGGAGCCATGCGAGCAGCGCTTCAGCCGCACGCCGAGGTCACTGCAACCTCGCCGCATCGCCTAGTTCCGTCTGAGGGAGGGAGTCCCCCTCGGCGAGCAGGAAAAGAGCACATGGAAGATGAAACCGAGCGACCAAGGATGTCGCAATTCTACCAGCCAACCTCGCAAGGTATCCGCTTCCGCGAGCCCGGCGAGCAGGCGAGATACCAGGATAGTCGCCCATATGGCGAGTATGGTGGTGATGCTCGCCAGGTAAAGGATCGTCGCCGAGTAGGAGGGAGGAGCCCCTTCTGCGAGGAGATCATTGCCGCATCGGTGCCAGAAGGATTCATAGATCCCGAGATGAATTATTGCTCGGGGAGAGACGACCCTATCCGTCGAGGGAAGAGACGTAACCGGAGGAATAGCTGGAGGAGGCATAGGGATCGGGTCAGCCAAGGATGTCAAAGAAGTATCAAGGCCGGGGAAGTAGGAGTGAGTTTTGGAGAAGCGGAGCTCGGATCTTTCCGCAAAGCGAATTTCCACCAGGCCTACCGCCAAGACTTCGCTCCAACCTCTCAAGCGCCATCCCCGCTAGAAGAAATCACTTTCTCGGAGGAGGGCATGTTAAGGGATGAGAATCCCTTCCATGAGGCCCATGTGATTGATGCGATCGTCGAAGACTTCACCGTCAACCGAATCCTGGAGTGCAACGGGGGATCTGTCCGTGTCATCTTCACGTCATTCTCACGAACACGTTTGACGACCTGGAGATCAAAGCGAGAAGGATGACGATCCTGGATGACTCCCCTTTGTGATTTCTCAGGTAAGCGAAAGAAGGCGGACGCGACAGGAAAAGCAGCCGCCGTCGGGAAGCTCATTCCAAGACAGGAAGAACCCTTCATCGTGAAGGGGAGCTGTGAGGAAACACCCGGAAGGGCGATAACCTGAAAAGGCGGGAGTATGTATACATCTCACCTCTGTAAATGTATTATCCATAAATAAAATAATCACCTCCCTGAAACATGGGAAATGGTGAGTCTTTTGTCACTTCCAGATACGTGTTTTCACGAAAAAGAAGAAAAGCAGGCAAAGTCAATCTCCACGCTAGGTTGGAAAATGAGCCTCCGACTTAACCCTCGTAAAAACTCAGAACGGATGATGGGACAGTGCCTCGGGTGTGCGTTCCCTTAAGACCAAGCCTCTGCAATGACGGCCGAGATCAGCTCCCCCCTTGCATGTTGGCTGCGGTTCCCACCGACTGCATTTCTCGTCCGACTGTAGAGATTACCAGGAAGAAGTCTGGACGCCGACCTTCCGATTCGGCGAAGAGATGATCGATTTTCCTAGCTCAGGGGACCCTTGAAAAAGGCGTCATGTACCCTCGAAGCTGGAAAGCTCGCAGCAAAGCATTTCATTTTCTAAATTATTGTGTCAGATCATATGAGTTAGTGTGCCTAAAGTGTGCTTAACTCCCTGCTAAACTCATTGAGCAACAGGAAGCAGGTCCGATCCACATCCATCATCCAAGTAGGATGGAGGCCTCGGGATGGTGTATCCCCTTGGATCTCCCCGACTGCCACTCCCTGCTTGACGTCATCCTACATCAACATTCGCCGCCGCAAGTTGAAACACGAGCTTCCGACTTAACCCTCGTAAAAACTCAGAACGGATGATGGGACAGTGCCTCGGGTGTGCATTCCCTTAAGACCAAGCCTCTGCAATGACGGCCGAGATCAGCTCCCCCCTTGCATGTTGGCCGCGGTTCCCACCGACTGCATTTCTCGTCCGACTGTAGAGATTACCAGGGGAGAGTCTGGAAGTCGACGTTCCAACAAAGGAAAGGGCAAGACCGATTTGAACGACCAAAGAATAGAGACATCCGGCATCCAAGTAGGATGGAGACCTCGGGAGGGTGTGTCCCCTTGGATCTCCCCGACCGTCATTCCCTACATCCGGCATCCAAGTAGGATGGAGGCCTCGGGAAGATATGTCCCTCCAGGCCTCCCCGACTGCCGTTCCCTATCTCTTTCCCCTTCAAAATTTATTGAACGAGTCTAATGAACTCTTCACCAGGTACAGAGTGAGGCCTTGAGAGCATGTGTCCTTCGGAACCCTCCAAGTACCCTCCACAACTCGACTCCACCAAGGGAAATATTGAAGAAGGCGAGTATGCATGCGCGAGTATCTCGGCGAGTATGTATGCGCGAGTATCTCGGCGAGTATGCATGCGCGAGTATCTCGGCGAATATACAGATGCGAGCATGAAGAAGCACTCAATCTCGTCTTGATCCTAAGAGCCTCGCGAGCACTCAAACTCGCCCCGAGCCTAGGAGCCTAAGCGACATTCAAAAAAGAAAGCAAGCACCAAAGAAACATGCGAGCAAAAGCTTTGATTTCTCATTTATAAATAATTAAATGAATTACATAAATTTTCAGAAGCTTTACAAAAGGTCGCCGGGCGAGCAAAAAAGGGTGCCCAGGCGACTAAGCGACATTCTCGCCATCAATATCTACGTCTGGCTCGTCGCCACCATCGTCGCCGCCATCATCATCAACATCATCGTCATCGTCGTCGTCCTCGTCCTCGGGATCGTCATCCGCAGCACCATCGGACGGCGGCGAGGATGCTCGCAAGGGGGAGGTGGACTCCTCGGCGAGCAGCGCCGGGATGATGTCCTCCACCGTCAACTCCATGGCCGCCGGCTTCAGGAGACCGTCCGCCTTCAGCTGACTCAGGATGACGGTCCCAGTGGCTCGCGCGATCTCTCGACGAACACGTGGCATATTGTCGCCATGCATCCAGATCTGCTTGCCGACCCTAGAGGGGCCCGCCACCGCTGGCTGTTGCTCGACAGGCCGAGTTTCCAGCTCAGCGATGCGAACTTGGGCGGCCTCCAAGGTCAGCCGAGTGTCATCCAGCTCCTTCTCCAGCTGGGACACCTTTGTCGCCATCTCCACCTCAGTGACCTACAAAAGCAAGAGAAGACAGTCAGCAAGTTATTCGGCAACAGTGGCGACTATCCCGAGACGGGTAGTAGAGAGAAGCGAGTACCTCATGCTCCTTAGCCTTGAGCCCCATGGCGATCATTTTCTTAGTACTGATCCGGATCACCTCCTCGTACTCCAGCAACCTCCTCGCCGTCATGTGCGCCAGCTCGGCGGAGCGCAGCAGAGATCGCGAGGTCTGGTGTGCCAAGTACTCGGCAGGCTCCTCCCGCAGCCTCTCAGCGTCCTCGCGACCATAGACGGCATGAAGCACGTCAAAGGCCTCGCCCTGATCCTCCCAATCCTCTGACCAGGGGGGAAGGTTGGAGCTCAGGGATACCACATGATCGTCCTCCGACCAGGCGACTAGGCGGCGACCATAGGCGTCCTCACCACGAACACCCAAGTTGAAATTCGGGTGGGTGTAGGGCTCGCCGGCCTCCGAAGGGTCCGCCTTCTTGCCAAGGTCCCGATGAGCGACCTCCTTCTTCTTCCTCGAGGGCTCGGAGGGCTCGCCCCTCTCCTTCCGCTTCTTTGAAGGCCCAGATCCTTCGCCGATGATCAAAGGCTCATCGCCTCCTGGCGACAAGTCTATGGGCGAGTAGACCCCTTCCCCGCGAGCAGAAGTCCCCGCACCTCCTTGTGTGGAAGCCGTCGCCTTCACCACCGCAGGAAGAAACTCGTGCGGCAAGACATGAACTGCTGCAGCAAGAGGAGTAAGAAGTCTGGATTAGTCACCAAAGATAAAGACGAAGAGCGAGTATTGCGAATACTCGCGCGGTGGGTTACCTTCGCCTGCAAAAACTTCAGCGAGTTCATCTACTCGCCTTCTCCAGTGCACCACATCAAGGCGGCGACCTTTGAAAGCCTCGAGCAGCTTCTTGCCACCCGCGCTTAGGAAGGAAACCCCGAAGACGCTCTCCGGTGGCTGGAAGGACTTGTCAGGGATCGCTTGGAAGTCGCCAGCGATGACGACTAGTCGCTCTCCCCAGCGGTGGTTCTTCTTCGCCGTGCCGACCAGTGTGCAGACGTGGCTGCACAAGAAGACAACGCCCTCGCCTGTCGCCATAAAATGGAATACTCGCCTAAAGACCGGCAGGTCGAAGGCTATTCCCTGGTCGCGCAGGTAGCAAAGGAAGCCCACGATCATCTCCACCCCATTAGGGTTGATCTGGGCAGGGACTATCCCAAAGTAACGGAGTATCTGGGAGAACTCCGTCCACAATGGTAGTCGCAAGCCCACCTCGAAGTGGCGAATAAGGATCACCCGCTCAGTGGCCAAGACGGTGTTTAGTCGCTCGCTCTGGCGAGGAAGCCTCGCGACATACCCTGGCGGGAGATACTTCGCCCTGACGACCTCCAACTCTTTCTCAGTCGTGACTGCCTTCTTGAAGTTAGTCGCCGCGAAATTCCCTGCGTGATTGGCACGCCGGATGGTCGCCTCGTCAGACATCTTTTGAAAGGACGGAAAGAAAGGCGAGTATCAAAGAGGAGAAGGGGAAAATGAGACGGAGGATACTCGCGCAAGAGTTCGGAACTCGCCAAAGCGTAATTAAGACTCACCAACCCCCCCTATTTATAGTGGTCGGGTAGCTTGGCGTATCGAGCACGACGGCGCGATCAGGAGTAAGGGGGTGGCGAGTATTAGTTTATAATCGCCAATAACAACAAACTCGTCATGCCTAAGGCGACGCGCAGACAATACTCGCTAAGGTAAAAGAAGATAGAAAAAATCAAGAAAACCATCGCAGAAGAGTAAAGCAGAAGCAAGTAAAAAAAGGCGAGTTTCTAATACTCGCCGAATGAATATTAATAAATAGTTCAGCAATACAGGGATACTCGCCAAAAGGCGACAAAACCTAAGAGAAAGAAAAATAAAGAGAAAACAGCATCTACGGAGGAGCTTGAAGGTTCGCCTGAGTGTCTGGCTGTTGAGGTTGTCGCCCGACCCACCCCAAGCCGCGAGCTCGCCTGAAGTGCTCGGAGGCCACAGACATCGCGTCCTCTGTAACACCCTGCCAGTACGAAAAGTATAACAGCAGGTCCGGCCGGGACCCCACGCCATACAAACCACACTAGCTAGGAGTTAAAAGGTGATAACCAGAAAAGTAACTACAAAACGAGAGTACAAAAACGTAAGCGGAAGCATTAATTAAACTATTCAAAAAGACATGTCCACTATCATAGGAATGAGTCCAGAAGTAAGAGTTACGGCCTTAGGGCCTTACATCAAATCAATGTACAAAACTCCAAAAAGGCATACATCGGCACGCAGGCCGGCAATACAAGAGAAAACAGGAAAAAGGCTGGCCTTCGAGGGCCAACACAGCAAAAGGGCCAAAGCCCGCTACTTCCCGCTAGGCTCACCTGCACCTGCATAAGAACATTCCACCAAGCGGTGGCAAACAAAGTAACGGTCAGCACAGCTGGCCAAATTATAACGACCCCACCCCTTTCCCGGGGTGGCGGAGCTTCTACCCTGCAAGCAAGCTATACTAGCACAAATACTAGTATACAGAAGGTGCAACTACACAAGGTGAGGTTTCAAGCACAAACAATCTTCTAGGTTGAGCATCAAAAAGAAGGGAACCTAGGTATGCACATAATGTTGGTTGGGTTCACCCGAAGGTTTCCCACAACCGCCTAAGCAATCGCATGAGGCTAAACATAACATCAAATTCACAACACTCCACCCTAAGGGTCACAACCTTAGGTGGGAAACAAGAGCTTTTGGTCGGTCTAGGTATGACACCTTCCACGACCTCTCCCATGATCACACGGCTTTCATGAGGAAGGGACCTCTCGCCGATCTGCATGGAAACGGGTTCGGTTCAGCTTTGCCCGTGCTCTAATCGTCGCGATCTATCGCACGACGCGGGTACGGCTTCACCTCGGCCCGTAAGGGTTTAGCACTTTCAAGTGCTACATTAAAAATATACGCTACGCACCTAACCCCTTCACAAGGATCTAGGCTTCGCGAATTCTCAACAAGGGAGCTACATACGCTCCGCATCAATTTCGTGGTGAAGGTTTGCCTTCATCCAAACCTCAAAGCATGGGGCTTTCGTTAGGATCTTCACAAGACGCCTACACTTAACTCCCGCAATATTATAGGTGAGTTCACAGAGTCGTTCTCCGGCACGCATTCTAGGCCTAACCTAAATGCAACGTCGCAAATCAAGCATCACCGATTCGGGCTCACGGCCACGAATAGGTTTCACACACAATGCCTAAATCCGCACGACTACCGGATTTTCTACATGCAATATGCCGGGGACGGACACAATCTACCCGGAGTCCCGAAGGACTTGAGGAAATCCTACACTTCACCCATTTGGTGAAAGAGATACCTCATGCAAGCAAAGAAAGAGGAATAAATGGACAAATACAAGTCCAAAGTTCGGGAGGAAGAATCGTTACCCTAGACGTGTTCTTCTTCGCCATGGATCCGAGATTCTACGCGGAGGGAAAGAACCGCACCGGGCTGCACTCTCCGGATCTGGAAACGGCTCGCGAAACGGAGCTCCGGAGCTCCGTCAATGGCGAAATCTCCACTTCTTCTTCCTTGCCCCCTTCTCCTTCCTCTAGCCTAGGAGAGAGAAACACTATGAAAATATGAGGGTTTAATCCCTCTCCAAAGCCCTAAGACCCCCCAGCAATAAATCCCAGCCGTTGGATCGAATTCCAATAAATTTGATCGGTCGGATCCTCTTCTCCGCTCAAAATCGCGGAACAGAATAAACAGGGCGCACGATCACAGGCGCACGGTCAGTGGTCGTGCGCGACGAGGGCAATGGTCGTGCGCACTATCCGGGACAGAACTCTGAATTCTTGCGAATAAGCGCACGATCGCTGGCGCACGATCACTGGTCGTGCGCGAAGAGGGAAATGGTCGTGCGCACTGTCCGAGACAGAACTCGATTCTCTTCGGAATTAACGCACGATCGCTGGCGCACGATCACTGATCGTGCGCGATGAGGCCACTGATCGTGCGCTAAGAGCAGACAGGGAAAATTCTAGCCTGCTTCACGTGCCGCACTACCACTCCGCCTACTTCGCGGAACTATCAGTTTTGGGGTGTTACAACTCCACCCTCCTTAAAAGAATTTCGTCCCGAAATCCAAGAAACAGTAATAGCATAAATTACAGTTATACTTTACCTGAGGGAAAAAGCTCGGGATACTCCGCAAGCATCGTTTGCTCTCTCTCCCAAGAGAGCTCCTCTCGGCCGCAGTTATCCCACCGGACTTTTACCATCCGAATGGACTTGTTCCGCAGCTGCTTTACTTCGGTATCTTCGATGCGTAAAGGCTTGACTTTCGTCGACAACCCACTATCGACCGGAACTTTGCCGACCGCAACGATATGAGTAGGCTCTTGCACTGCCTTCCTCAACACTGAAATGTGGAACACGTCGTGCAGACCGCTCAGCTCTGCAGATAGTGCAAGCCGATAAGCCGCATCACCAACACGCTCCATGATCTCGAACGGTCCTAAGTACCTCGGACTGAGCTTTTTCAAGCGTCGAATCCTTGATACCCCTTTGAACGGTTTGATCTTCAAGTAAACCCGGTCACCGATGGCAAACTCTAAGTTCCTATGCTTGGCGTTGAAATACTTTGCTTGCCTATCCTGGGCAACCAATAGCCTTTCGCGTATAGACCGGATCGTCGAAGTTGCTTCTTCAACATCCTTTCGCTTCAATAGCTTAGTATCGCCCGTTTCCGCCCAAGACAACGGCGTACGACACTTCTTACCATAGAGGGCCTCGAAAGGAGCCATCTTTATGCTGGCTTGGTAGCTATTATTGTAGGCGAACTCGATCATAAAGAGGTGATCCTCCCACCTCTTTCCAAAGTCTAGAGCGCACATTCGGAGCATATCCTCCATAGTCCTGTTGGTTCTCTCGGTCTGTCCATCCGTTTGCGGGTGGAAGGCCGTGCTGAACTTCAATTTTGTGCCCAACAGTTCATGGATAAGCCTCCAATCTTTCGATGTGAAACGCCCGTCACGATCGCTGACGATGCTACGAGGGACACCGTGCAGTCTCACGATACTATCCACATAGAGCTTTGCTAGCTTCTCTACGGAATCATCCTTCCGGTTCGGAATGAAGTGTGATACCTTTGTCAAACGGTCCACGATCACCCATATGGCGTCGTTTCCATGTTGCGATCTCGGCAATCCGTGCACGAAATCCATCGAAATATCATCAAACTTCCACTCCGGAATCGGCAAGGACTTCAGAAACCCACCGGGACGTTGACATTCCGCTTTCACCAACGCGCAAGTATGACACTTGGCCACGTAAAGGGCAATGTCTTTCTTCATGCCCGGCCACCAGAACAGTTTCTTCATATCCATAAACATTTTAGTGCTCCCCGGGTGGATCGAGTACTTGGTATGATGAACCTCGTACATCAACTCCGCCCGTAGAGTACCAACGTTTGGGATGCATAACCTTTCCTGCTTCCACATAAGGTCGTCTTCGAAGGAGAAATCAGCGTTTAACCCTTCAACGGTTTCCGCTTTGTATCGTTTCAAGCTCTCGTCCAACTCCAATGCTTGTCGAACTCGGTCGGCAAGGTCGTAGTGAACTTCCGTCCAGTTCAAGCATGCTGAAGTAGACGTTCTCCTATCAATGCATATGATCTCCATTTCTTCTAGCTCACGGATTAGACGCTCATCGTGCATCAAAATCCAATTTGCTTGTGCGGGAGCCCGACGACTCAACGCGTCTGCAACTACGTTTCCTTTACCGGGAGTATATTTGATATCGAAGGTGTAGTCCCCAAGGAACTCCATCCACCTCCTTTGGCGCATGTTCAACTCCCTTTGATCTAGTAAGTACTTGAGGCTCTTATGGTCGGTAAAGATATCGATCTTCACGCCATATAGATAGTGTCTCCAAAGCTTGAGGGCAAAAACCACGGCCGCTAGCTCCAAATCATGGACCGGGTAATTCCTCTCGTGAACCTTCAGTTGCCGGGAGCCGTAGGCAATCTTCCGTACCTTGTGACGAGCATAGAATGGGCGCCGTGGTCAGACGGCTCTTTAGCTCTTCAAAAGCTCGTGCGCACTCAGGCGACCAAACGAACTTATGATCCTTCCTAGTCAGTTTTGTGAGAGGAAGTGCGATCCTCGAGAAGTTTTCCACAAAGCGCCTATAATAGCCGGCAAGTCCTAAGAAACTTCAGACTTCAGCTACGCTTTTCAACAAAGGCCACGCTTGGATCGCTTCTATCTTCGACGGATCAACTGCAATTCCTTCGCCACTAACAACATGACCAAGGAATGCCACTGACGGTAGCCAAAACTCGCACTTGGAGAACTTGGCATATAGCTAACTCCTCCTCAAGGTGCTCAGGACTGCGTGCAGATGCCCTACATGCTCCTCTTCCGACTGAGAGTATACCAAAATGTCGTCGATGAAGACGATCACAAATTGATCTAAATACTCTCGGAATGTCCTATTCATCAAGTCCATGAATACCGACGGTGCGTTGGATAGACCGAACGGCATTACCGTGAACTCAAAGTGCCCAAAGCGGGTACTGAACGCTGTCTTTGGAATGTCACATTCCCTTATTCGCAGTTGATAGTAGCCGGACCTTAGGTCTAGCTTGGAGTAAACCGTCGACCCCATCAGTTGGTCGAATAGATCATCGATTCTAGGAATCGGATATCGGTTTTTCTCGGTCAACTTGTTTAGCTCTCTATAATCAATACATAGACGCAAGCTCCCATCCTTCTTTTTCACAAAGAGGACCGGTGCACTCCAAGGCGAAGAACTTGGACGTACGTAGCCTTGCTCTAGCAGCTCTTGCAATTGGACCTTCAACTCTGCCAATTCCTTTGGCGCTATTCGGTATGGTGAGCGGGCCACAGGTTTGGCACCTGGCACCAACTCGATACAGAAATCAATCTCCCGATGAGGCGGAGCCCCAGGGAGTTCGTTAGGAAACACGTCGGCGTATTCCGCTACAACTGGGACATCACACAACCTGGGCTTTGGCTCCGAAGCCTCCAACAAGGTGAAGAACAACTCGGCGCCTTTTCTCACCGCCTTAACCACTTGGAGAGCAGACATCAGCGTCTTGCTCGCCCCTCGCATACCGGCGAATGTGGTTTCATCGTCGGTGTTCGCTCCCAGAGTGATCTCCTTTGTATTGCAATCTATGCATGCTCGCTGCTCCGAGAGCCAGTCCATGCCGAAGATCACATCGAATTCAGCTAACGGTAGTAACGACGCTTCCAAGTCGAAATCTTGACTTCCGATCCGCACCTTCACACGGCTCTTCCTATCCGCACTCATTCGAGATCCATTGGGTAGCACTACTTCCAATCTATCCTCTACAAAGGTAGACGGCACTCCGATTCGCACCACGAAGTCCTCGGACAGAAAAGAGTGCGATGCACCCGTATCGAATAGAGCTCTCGCCGGATAGTTGAAAATTAGGACGAAACCTAATTGTACACAAATAACACATATAGTCGTACAACAGTAAGAATCATATACATAGATGTAAAAGCTAACTTCTAATTCGTACCTGTGACTACATCGGTTTGTCGTATAGCTTCTTGTTGGCCAAGCGAATAGACTCTCGGCTGAGTCGGAATGTGTTGGGAGGCCGAAGACTCTGCCGCTTTGCCCTTTTCCGCAGCCCGAGCATAATCCACCGCTCGATTTGCCGCCTTTGGGGGACCACTTCGACACACCGCAGCTTTGTGTCCCACCTTCCCGCAGGTGAAACACGTAATAGGAGTCCGCGCGGTCGTGGCTCCCGAAACATTCGAAGAAGCTGGTTCCGCCTGCTTGAACTTCCGCTTGTTCCTTCTGAAGTCCGGCTTGGACTGAGAGGCCGGCGCATGAAACTCAGGTTTCTTTGCAACACTCTTTGCTTGTACCCTCTTCATGTCCAACTCCAAAGATCTGGCGGTTTGCACCATCACTTGGAAGCCAAACGTCATAGGGCCTGCAAGGAGCAGCCTCAACTCGTCCCGAAGCCCTTCATAGAATTTATTCGTCTTCGTCTCCTCATCCTCCACCAATGCCCCCGCATAGCGACTCAGTCTGGTAAACTCATGTAAGTAATCGTCAACGGAGCGATCACCTTGAGTTAACCTCAGGAACTGGTTTTGTAACGCAATGCGTTGGGCAGAGGGGATAAACCGTTGGAGGAACGACTTTGAAAACTCAGCCATTGTTATTTCAGTAATGTCTCTATCGCCGAACTTGTGCAGTTCCTGCTCTTCCCACCACAGCACAGCCTCTCCGTCAAGAAGGAAAGTGGCTAAGGTGACCATCATGGCTTCGTCCGTCGCCGTCGCCCTCAGAGTTCTTCTAACTCTTGACAACCAGTCTTCTGCCACCGTTGGGGACTCAGATCCCGAGAAGGTAGGAGGATTAAAGCTCAAGAAGTGCTTTAATTGTTGGTCACGCGCTCGCCCCGCAACTACTTGCGCAACTTGACGCTCCACCCTCGGTGCTAACGCCGGTTCCACTGCAGCTACTGGCACAGGGGCATCAACCCTTGGTGCTACCGCAGGTTCCACTGCAGGTTCAATTACCAGGGCCGCATCAGTAGTAGGCGTAGCAGGCTGTGCAAGCCTTTGCGGTTGAGCATTGATCATCGCGAAGACTGCTTCTGCGACCATTCTGATCATCTCAGCCGAAGGAGTGGTCGCTGGCACCTCAGCCGACCCACTACTTTCAGCGGTGTTACGGGGTTGAGACCGCCCCGCAGCACTTCTAGTTACCTATAATCATGCAAGGCACAATTTAGTGACCCTAAACGTATCAAACATCAATCATGGAACGCTCAGGTTCCGCAAACAAGTATGTTTTTTTTTTCATTCCTAAGTGGACATTCTTATTAGTTTTTGTCGTTCTAGGTGAATGCACAGCCCGTGCGCACCACCCCTTAAAAGGAATTCGTCCCGAATTCGCTAAACTACGGATCGACGCCTTAAGTCCGATACCAAATTGTAACACCCTGCCAGTACGAAAAGTATAACAGCAGGTCCGGCCGGGACCCCACGCCATACAAACCACACTAGCTAGGAGTTAAAAGGTGATAACCAGAAAAGTAACTACAAAACGAGAGTACAAAAACGTAAGCGGAAGCATTAATTAAACTATTCAAAAAGACATGTCCACTATCATAGGAATGAGTCCAGAAGTAAGAGTTACGGCCTTAGGGCCTTACATCAAATCAATGTACAAAACTCCAAAAAGGCATACATCGGCACGCAGGCCGGCAATACAAGAGAAAACAGGAAAAAGGCTGGCCTTCGAGGGCCAACACAGCAAAAGGGCCAAAGCCCGCTACTTCCCGCTAGGCTCACCTGCACCTGCATAAGAACATTCCACCAAGCGGTGGCAAACAAAGTAACGGTCAGCACAGCTGGCCAAATTATAACGACCCCACCCCTTTCCCGGGGTGGCGGAGCTTCTACCCTGCAAGCAAGCTATACTAGCACAAATACTAGTATACAGAAGGTGCAACTACACAAGGTGAGGTTTCAAGCACAAACAATCTTCTAGGTTGAGCATCAAAAAGAAGGGAACCTAGGTATGCACATAATGTTGGTTGGGTTCACCCGAAGGTTTCCCACAACCGCCTAAGCAATCGCATGAGGCTAAACATAACATCAAATTCACAACACTCCACCCTAAGGGTCACAACCTTAGGTGGGAAACAAGAGCTTTTGGTCGGTCTAGGTATGACACCTTCCACGACCTCTCCCATGATCACACGGCTTTCATGAGGAAGGGACCTCTCGCCGATCTGCATGGAAACGGGTTCGGTTCAGCTTTGCCCGTGCTCTAATCGTCGCGATCTATCGCACGACGCGGGTACGGCTTCACCTCGGCCCGTAAGGGTTTAGCACTTTCAAGTGCTACATTAAAAATATACGCTACGCACCTAACCCCTTCACAAGGATCTAGGCTTCGCGAATTCTCAACAAGGGAGCTACATACGCTCCGCATCAATTTCGTGGTGAAGGTTTGCCTTCATCCAAACCTCAAAGCATGGGGCTTTCGTTAGGATCTTCACAAGACGCCTACACTTAACTCCCGCAATATTATAGGTGAGTTCACGGAGTCGTTCTCCGGCACGCATTCTAGGCCTAACCTAAATGCAACGTCGCAAATCAAGCATCACCGATTCGGGCTCACGGCCACGAATAGGTTTCACACACAATGCCTAAATCCGCACGACTACCGGATTTTCTACATGCAATATGCCGGGGACGGACACAATCTACCCGGAGTCCCGAAGGACTTGAGGAAATCCTACACTTCACCCATTTGGTGAAAGAGATACCTCATGCAAGCAAAGAAAGAGGAATAAATGGACAAATACAAGTCCAAAGTTCGGGAGGAAGAATCGTTACCCTAGACGTGTTCTTCTTCGCCATGGATCCGAGATTCTACGCGGAGGGAAAGAACCGCACCGGGCTGCACTCTTCGGATCTGGAAACGGCTCGCGAAACGGAGCTCCGGAGCTCCGTCAATGGCGAAATCTCCACTTCTTCTTCCTTGCCCCCTTCTCCTTCCTCTAGCCTAGGAGAGAGAAACACTATGAAAATATGAGGGTTTAATCCCTCTCCAAAGCCCTAAGACCCCCCAGCAATAAATCCCAGCCGTTGGATCGAATTCCAATAAATTTGATCGGTCGGATCCTCTTCTCCGCTCAAAATCGCGGAACAGAATAAACAGGGCGCACGATCACAGGCGCACGGTCAGTGGTCGTGCGCGACGAGGGCAATGGTCGTGCGCACTATCCAGGACAGAACTCTGAATTCTTGCGAATAAGCGCACGATCGCTGGCGCACGATCACTGGTCGTGCGCGAAGAGGGAAATGGTCGTGCGCACTGTCCGAGACAGAACTCGATTCTCTTCGGAATTAACGCACGATCGCTGGCGCACGATCACTGATCGTGCGCGATGAGGCCACTGATCGTGCGCTAAGAGCAGACAGGGAAAATTCTAGCCTGCTTCACGTGCCGCACTACCACTCCGCCTACTTCGCGGAACTACCAGTTTTGGGGTGTTACATCCTCGCCCTGACGTAGCTGGTCTTCGATCCTCGCCAGCCGACCAACCGAGCCCATGCTCGCGCGCATCCCCACCAGCTCGTCGTGATGCAGTTGTTGGCGATGTTCGAGCCTCCCAAGTCTGCGCTCAAGATCGTTGACCGACTGAAGGCGAGATTCTGTAGCGACCAGCCGAGTATCGAACTCTTCCAGTCGAGAAACCCGCGCCTCCAACTCAGCCAGGCGACGATGAGCATCGCTGCTCGCCAGACGCTCTATACGCGACTCCACGGCAGTCAAACGACGGTGAGCATCAATGCTCGCCAAGCGCTCAACCCGCGATTCGACATCAGTCAGGCGGCGATGAGGCTCGCAGATCGCCAAGCGCTCCAGCTTGGACTCCAGCTCTAGGATGGCGCGAGTGGCCCTCTCCTGGTACTCGCGAGACGAAAGCCCGACCGCGTCGATCAAGGCTCCTATGGGAGTATGAGCGCGAGCTGCAAAGAGGGCAAACATATCAGAGCTTTGACAGCTGAAGGAACCAAGTGAAGATAGTGGCGACTATCATGAATGGCGACCTAATACCTGGCCGAGGACTACGAGAGCGATGGCGAGGAGAGCTCCTGCCTCGCTGAGGAGACGTGCTATGATGATGATCGCCTCGCCGAGCAGGATGGGATCCAGCCGTCTGATCCCGGCTAGGAGGCGCGTTCCCACGATCGCGACTATCGCCTGGTCGTCCTCCCCCCCTTGGAGGAAAGAAGCCCGAGGAGCCCCCAGTCCCACCACGGCGCGAGGATTCGCCCTGATGAGTAGAAGGCGCAGTAGAAGTCGAAGGGCGCTGATCGCCCTGAGGAGTAGCAGAAGGAGGGAACGGAGGAGGTGGCGGAAGCCCACCTGCGGGCAGCTGTGAACTACTCGTCGTTCCCACTGACTGAAGAGGCGGTGGAGGCGGAAGTACGATGCCCGCCAGAGGAGCACGTTGCTCGCTCATCGGCCTCCTCTCCAGCAAGGAGCTGTGAAGAACTCGCCCTGAGCGACCTCCACCCCTAGGCGAGATCATGGGCGACGATCTCAGAGGAGGTGCGGCTAAAGGCTCCTCCTGCACACCGATGGTGGAAGAATCTGCGAGCATAGAAGAAATATTCAGCAAACCCGGACCAAGTCAAGGTCAGTTAAAAAAGGTGGCGAGTAGATTACTCGCACCTCGCACGGAAGCGAGATTCTCCAACGGATTCTGGACCGAGGTCTCGGGCATACTCGCTTCCTCGGCAACATTTGGAGCAGGAGGATCAGCGGCCGGCGAGTCGCCCTCATTGGAGAGCCCCAGGTCGTCCAGCAGCTGCTGGTGTTGGTCGCCCAAAGGAGCAGCGACCTCTTCCTCGGCGGCTTTCTTCTTCTCCTTCTTCTTCTTCTTCTGGGCGAGCCTCTTCCTCTTCCTGGAAGATGGAAGGTCGCCAGATGCGGGATCCAAGTGAGGAGGGAGCGAAGAACCCTCAAAAAGACCGACAAGACCAGCCATGGCCGCCTTAGCCTCGGCAGCATAGTCGCGCACCATCTTGAGCGAGTTCAGAAAAGACGTGCCATCAGAGACCCCTGCCCCTCTATTTATAGAGCTCGAGCGTCGGCCAGCGAGATGACGAGTATAGGCCAAATACTCGCCAGAAGGACAGCTCGTCGAATAAATGTTGGATGATTCTTTCCGAGCAACTACGTTACTCGCAAAGAGCGGGGATTGTGTACAACCCTCATTCTCCGAGGGTGGACCCCCCCAAGGCCACGTAGGCAGAAGTCAAAGTCAAAGAAGTCAACACAGAGCCCGGCAGTTCAAGGCAGAGAAGAGAAGCCTCGGCGAGTATGCAGGCAATACTCGCCAGATTGGCGAGTATGGGACAGAAGATCTGGCGACTATTGGTCTGGCGTGTGCGAGCAGCACCCAATACTCGCCAGTGGGCGACTATGGCAGGATACTCGCCGAGTAACCTCATAGTCGCCAGGTTGGGGGCTGTGCTATAAACCCCCCCCCTATCCCTTGGTTTTCCTATAAATAGGACCCCAGGGGTACTTGGATTGGCACCTGGACTTGAGCTTTCGAAACCCTGCTCTTGCATTCTAGAACCTGTCGCACTTGGCCGCTACTCCCGGTACTAGCCAAGTCGGTGCCTTCCTCGTACCCTGCTCGGCCATTCTTTGGTCTTGGAGGGGAAGTCTCTTCGGAGCTTCTGGGTACGTGGTGGGACCTCCCTGCCGCAGCACCTGGGGTCCTGTTTGTTGCTCTTCTAGCTTCTTCGTCGTTGCCAGCCAAGCCATCTCGTCGGGCTGCTGGGCGAGTAGCCTCCGGCTGCATCGGTCCGAATCTTGAGGTCAGGATTTTCCTGGCGTCAACACCTCCGACTTAGCCCTCGTAAAAACTCAGAACGGATGATGAGACAGTGCCTCGGGTGTGCGTTCCCTTAAGACCAAGCCTCTGCAATGACGGCCGAGATCAGCTCCCCCCTTGCATGTTGGCCGCGGTTCCCACCGACTGCATTTCTCGTCCGACTGTAGATATTACCAGGAAGAAGTCTGGACGCCGACCTTCCGATTCGGCGAAGAGATGATCGATTTTCCTAGCTCAGGGGACCCTTGAAAAAGGCGTCATGTACCCTCGAAAGCTGGAAAGCTCACAGCAAAGCATTTCATTTTCTAAATTATTGTGTCAGATCATATGAGTTAGTGTGCCTAAAGTGTGCTTAACTCCCTGCTAAACTCATTGAGCAACAGGAAGCAGGTCCGATCCACATCCAGCATCCAAGTAGGATGGAGGCCTCGGGATGGTGTATCCCCTTGGATCTCCCCGACTGCCACTCCCTGCTTGACGTCATCCTACATCAACATTCGCCGCCGCAAGTTGAAACACGAGCTTCCGACTTAACCCTCGTAAAAACTCAGAACGGATGATGGGACAGTGCCTCGGGTGTGCATTCCCTTAAGACCAAGTGTGAGGACCCTGACCACAGCCTGGCGCACCAGCGCTGGCTTTCATCCCAGGCCCCCACATGGGCCGCAGCCCATGCCACCCCAACCCCTCTCCGCGCCCCTTCGGCCACGGCGGGTTGTTGGAGACCGCAGCCTCCCTTTGACGAGAAGTGATCCAGTTAAGCGCCTCTACGTGGACTTCCCAGGAGGTCACCCATCCCAGAATTGCTCCCGTCCGAGCACGCTTAACTATGGAGTTCTTTCACTTCTCATCACCATTTGAGCTGCAGCTCAAATGGTGATGAGAAGTGAAAGAACTCCATAGTTAAGCGTGCTCGGACGGGAGCAATTCTGGGATGGGTGACCTCCTGGGAAGTCCACGTAGAGGCGCTTAACTGGATCACTTCTCGTCAAAGGGAGGCTGCGGTCTCCAACAACCCGCCGTGGCCGAAGGGGCGCGGAGAGGGGTTGGGGTGGCATGGGCTGCGGCCCATGTGGGGGCCTGGGACGAAAGGCAGCGCTGGTGCGCCAGGCTGTGGTCAGGGTCCTCACACCAAGCCTCTGCAATGACGGCCGAGATCAGCTCCCCCCTTGCATGTTGGCCGCGGTTCCCACCGACTGCATTTCTCGTCCGACTGTAGAGATTACCAGGGGAGAGTCTGGAAGCCGACGTTCCAACAAAGGAAAGGGCAAGACCGATTTGAACGACCAAAGAATAGAGACATCCGGCATCCAAGTAGGATGGAGACCTCGGGAGGGTGTGTCCCCTTGGATCTCCCCGACCGTCATTCCCTACATCCGGCATCCAAGTAGGATGGAGGCCTCGGGAAGATATGTCCCTCCAGGCCTCCCCGACTGCCGTTCCCTATCTCTTTCCCCTTCAAAATTTATTGAACGAGTCTAATGAACTCTTCACCAGGTACAGAGTGAGGCCTTGAGAGCATGTGTCCTTCGGAACCCTCCAAGTACCCTCCACAACTCGACTCCACCAAGGGAAATATTGAAGAAGGCGAGTATGCATGCGCGAGTATCTCGGCGAGTATGTATGCGCGAGTATCTCGGCGAGTATGCATGCGCGAGTATCTCGGCGAATATACAGATGCGAGCATGAAGAAGCACTCAATCTCGTCTTGATCCTAAGAGCCTCGCGAGCACTCAAACTCGCCCCGAGCCTAGGAGCCTAAGCGACATTCAAAAAAGAAAGCAAGCACCAAAGAAACATGCGAGCAAAAGCTTTGATTTCTCATTTATAAATAATTAAATGAATTACATAAATTTTCAGAAGCTTTACAAAAGGTCGCCGGGCGAGCAAAAAAGGGTGCCCAGGCGACTAAGCGACATTCTCGCCATCAATATCTATGTCTGGCTCGTCGCCACCATCGTCGCCGCCATCATCATCAACATCATCGTCATCGTCGTCGTCCTCGTCCTCGGGATCGTCATCCGCAGCACCACCGGACGGCGGCGAGGATGCTCGCAAGGGGGAGGTGGACTCCTCGGCGAGCAGCGCCGGGATGATGTCCTCCACCGTCAACTCCATGGCCGCCGGCTTCAGGAGACCGTCCGCCTTCAGCTGACTCAGGATGACGGTCCCAGTGGCTCGCGCGATCTCTCGACGAACACGTGGCATATTGTCGCCATGCATCCAGATCTGCTTGCTGACCCTAGAGGGGCCCGCCACCGCTGGCTGTTGCTCGACAGGCCGAGTTTCCAGCTCAGCGATGCGAACTTGGGCGGCCTCCAAGGTCAACCGAGTGTCATCCAGCTCCTTCTCCAGCTGGGACACCTTTGTCGCCATCTCCACCTCAGCGACCTACAAAAGCAAGGGAAGACAGTCAGCAAGTTATTCGGCAACAGTGGCGACTATCCCGAGACGGGTAGTAGAGAGAAGCGAGTACCTCATGCTCCTTAGCCTTGAGCCCCATGGCGATCATTTTCTTAGTACTGATCCGGATCACCTCCTCGTACTCCAGCAACCTCCTCGCCGTCATGTGCGCCAGCTCGGCGGAGCGCAGCAGAGATCGCGAGGTCTGGTGTGCCAAGTACTCGGCAGGCTCCTCCCGCAGCCTCTCAGCGTCCTCGCGACCATAGACGGCATGAAGCACGTCAAAGGCCTCGCCCTGATCCTCCCAATCCTCTGACCAGGGGGGAAGGTTGGAGCTCAGGGATACCACATGATCGTCCTCCGACCAGGCGACTAGGCGGCGACCATAGGCGTCCTCACCACGAACACCCAAGTTGAAATTCGGGTGGGTGTAGGGCTCGCCGGCCTCCGAAGGGTCCGCCTTCTTGCCAAGGTCCCGATGAGCGACCTCCTTCTTCTTCCTCGAGGGCTCGGAGGGCTCGCCCCTCTCCTTCCGCTTCTTTGAAGGCCCAGATCCTTCGCCGATGATCAAAGGCTCATCGCCTCCTGGCGACAAGTCTATGGGCGAGTAGACCCCTTCCCCGCGAGCAGAAGTCCCCGCACCTCCTTGTGTGGAAGCCGTCGCCTTCACCACCGCAGGAAGAAACTCGCGCGGCAAGACATGAACTGCTGCAGCAAGAGGAGTAAGAAGTCTGGATTAGTCGCCAAAGATAAAGACGAAGAGCGAGTATTGCGAATACTCGCGCGGTGGGTTACCTTCGCCTGCAAAAACTTCAGCGAGTTCATCTACTCGCCTTCTCCAGTGCACCACATCAAGGCGGCGACCTTTGAAAGCCTCGAGCAGCTTCTCGCCACCCGCGCTTAGGAAGGAAACCCCGAAGACGCTCTCCGGTGGCTGGAAGGACTTGTCAGGGATCGCTTGGAAGTCGCCAGCGATGACGACTAGTCGCTCTCCCCAGCGGTGGTTCTTCTTCGCCGTGCCGACCAGTGTGCAGACGTGGCTGCACAAGAAGACAACGCCCTCGCCTGTCGCCATAAAATGGAATACTCGCCTAAAGACCGACAGGTCGAAGGCTATTCCCTGGTCGCGCAGGTAGCAAAGGAAGCCCACGATCATCGCCACCCCATTAGGGTTGATCTGGGCAGGGACTATCCCAAAGTAACGGAGTATCTGGGAGAACTCCGTCCACAATGGTAGTCGCAAGCCCACCTCGAAGTGGCGAATAGGGATCACCCGCTCAGTGGCCAAGACGGTGTTTAGTCGCTCGCTCTGGCGAGGAAGCCTCACGACATACCCTGGCGGGAGATACTTCGCCCTGACGACCTCCAACTCTTTCTCAGTCGTGACTGCCTTCTTGAAGTTAGTCGCCGCGAAATTCTTGGCGTGATTGGCACGTCGGATGGTCGCCTCGTCAGACATCTTTTGAAAGGACGGAAAGAAATGCGAGTATCAAAGAGGAGAAGGGGAAAATGAGACGGAGGATACTCGCGCAAGAGTTCGGAACTCGCCAAAGCGTAATTAAGACTCACCAACCCCCCCTATTTATAGTGGTCGGGTAGCTTGGCGTATCGAGCACGACGGCGCGATCAGGAGTAAGGGGGTGGCGAGTATTAGTTTATAATCGCCAATAACAACAAACTCGCCATGCCTAAGGCGACGCGCAGACAATACTCGCTAAGGTAAAAGAAGATAGAAAAAATCAAGAAAACCATCGCAGAAGAGTAAAGCAGAAGCAAGTAAAAAAAGGCGAGTTTCTAATACTCGCCGAATGAATATTAATAAATAGTTCAGCAATACAGGGATACTCGCCAAAAGGCGACATAACCTAAGAGGAAGAAAAATAAAGAGAAAACAGCATCTACGGAGGAGCTTGAAGGTTCGCCTGAGTGTCTGGCTGTTGAGGTTGTCGCCCGACCCACCCCAAGCCGCGAGCTTGCCTGAAGTGCTCGGAGGCCACAGACATCGCGTCCTCGCCCTGACGTAGCTGGTCTTCGATCCTCGCCAGCCGACCAACCGAGCCCATGCTCGCGCGCATCCCCACCAGCTCGTCGTGATGCAGTTGTTGGCGATGTTCGAGCCTCCCAAGTCTGCGCTCAAGATCGTTGACCGACTGAAGGCGAGATTCTGTAGCGACCAGCCGAGTATCGAACTCTTCCAGTCGAGAAACCCGCGCCTCCAACTCAGCCAGGCGACGATGAGCATCGCTGCTCGCCAGACGCTCTATACGCGACTCCACGGCAGTCAAACGACGGTGAGCATCAATGCTCGCCAAGCGCTCAACCCGCGATTCGACATCAGTCAGGCGGCGATGAGGCTCGCAGATCGCCAAGCGCTCCAGCTTGGACTCCAGCTCTAGGATGGCGCGAGTGGCCCTCTCCTGGTACTCGCGAGACGGAAGCCCGACCGCGTCGATCAAGGCTCCTATGGGAGTATGAGCGCGAGCTGCAAAGAGGGCAAAAATATCAGAGCTTTGACAGCTGAAGGAACCAAGTGAAGATAGTGGCGACTATCATGAATGGCGACCTAATACCTGGCCGAGGACTACGAGAGCGATGGCGAGGAGAGCTCCTGCCTCGCTGAGGAGACGTGCTATGATGATGATCGCCTCGCCGAGCAGGATGGGATCCAGCCGTCTGATCCCGGCTAGGAGGCGCGTTCCCACGATCGCGACTATCGCCTAGTCGTCCTCCTCCCCTTGGAGGAAAGAAGCCCGAGGAGCCCCCAGTCCCACCACGGCGCGAGGATTCACCCTGATGAGTAGAAGGCGCAGTAGAAGTCGAAGGGCGCTGATCGCCCTGAGGAGTAGCAGAAGGAGGGAACGGAGGAGGTGGCGGAAGCCCACCTGCGGGCAGCTGTGAACTACTCGTCGTTCCCACTGACTGAAGAGGCGGTGGAGGCGGAAGTACGATGCCCGCCAGAGGAGCACGTTGCTCGCTCATCGGCCTCCTCTCCAGCAAGGAGCTGTGAAGAACTCGCCCTGAGCGACCTCCACCCCTAGGCGAGATCATGGGCGACGATCTCAGAGGAGGTGCGGCTAAAGGCTCCTCCTGCACACCGATGGTGGAAGAATCTGCGAGCATAGAAGAAATATTCAGCAAACCCGGACCAAGTCAAGGTCAGTTAAAAAAGGTGGCGAGTAGATTACTCGCACCTCGCACGGAAGCGAGATTCTCCAACGGATTCTGGACCGAGGTCTCGGGCATACTCGCTTCCTCGGCAACATTTGGAGCAGGAGGATCAGCGGCCGGCGAGTCGCCCTCATTGGAGAGCCCCAGGTCGTCCAGCAGCTGCTGGTGTTGGTCGCCCAAAGGAGCAGCGACCTCTTCCTCGGCGGCTTTCTTCTTCTCCTTCTTCTTCTTCTTCTGGGCGAGCCTCTTCCTCTTCCTGGAAGATGGAAGGTCGCCAGATGCGGGATCCAAGTGAGGAGGGAGCGAAGAACCCTCAAAAAGACCGACAAGACCAGCCATGGCCGCCTTAGCCTCGGCAGCATAGTCGCGCACCATCTTGAGCGAGTTCAGAAAAGACGTGTCATCAGAGACCCCTACCCCTCTATTTATAGAGCTCGAGCGTCGGCCAGCGAGATGACGAGTATAGGCCAAATACTCGCCAGAAGGACAGCTCGTCGAATAAGGGTTGGATGATTCTTTCCGAGCAACTACGTTACTCGCAAAGAGCGGGGATTGTGTACAACCCTCATTCTCCGAGGGTGGACCCCCCCAAGGCCACGTAGGCAGAAGTCAAAGTCAAAGAAGTCAACACAGAGCCCGGCAGTTCAAGGCAGAGAAGAGAAGCCTCGGCGAGTATGCAGGCAATACTCGCCAGATTGGCGAGTATGGGACAGAAGATCTGGCGACTATTGGTCCGGCGTGTGCGAGCAGCACCCAATACTCGCCAGTGGGCGACTATGGCAGGATACTCGCCGAGTAACCCCATAGTCGCCAGGTTGGGGGCTGTGCTATAAACCCCCCCCCCCTATCCCTTGGTTTTCCTATAAATAGGACCCCAGGGGTACTTGGATTGAGACCTGGACTTGAGCTTTCGAAACCCTGCTCTTGCATTCTAGAACCTGTCGCACTTGGCCGCTACTCCCGGTACTAGCCAAGTCGGTGCCTTCCTCGTACCCTGCTCGGCCATTCTTTGGTCTTGGAGGGGAAGTCTCTTCGGAGCTTCTGGGTACGTGGTGGGACCTCCCTGCCGCAGCACCTGGGGTCCTGTTTGTTGCTCTTCTAGCTTCTTCATCGTTGCCAGCCAAGCCATCTCGTCGGGCTGCTGGGCGAGTAGCCTCCGGCTGCATCGGTCCGAATCTTGAGGTCAGGATTTTCCTGGCGTCAACAGTGAGGACCTCCACGTCATGGACACCGAGCTCCTGGGCCAACCGTAGACCGGCGATCACCGCCTCATACTCCGCCTGGTTGTTGGTGATTGGGAAGTGTATCACTAGTGTCTACTCGATCTTTACCCCCTGGGGACTCTCCAGCACCACCCCTCCTCCGAGTGAATTCTTGCCCGAAGCCCCGTCCACCAGCAGCTTCCACGGAACGTGATGAGGGGCTCCATCTTCCTTCATCTCGGCCACATAATCTGCCATGAAATCAGCCACCACCTGTGCCTTCATGGATAGTCGAGGGACGAAGACAATGTTGAATTCACTTAACTCTATCGACCATTTCGCGAGCCTTCCCGAGTGTTCCACTCCTTCGAAGATCTGGCGGAGAGGGTGGTCCGTCACCACTTGAATTGAATGGGCTTGGAAGTATGGCCTGAGCTTCCTTGCTGCGACGACCAGAGCAAAGGCCAACTTCTCCAAAATCGGGTATCTGAGCTCTGCTTCCCTCAGGACCCTGCTCACGTAGTAGACGGCCAGCTGCTTCTTGCCTTCCTCCCGAACCAGGACGGAGCTTACGGCCTCTGTCCCGACCCCGATATATAGATATAGATCCTCCCCCTCCTTGGGACCTTGAAGCAGTGGAGCCTTGGTGAGTTGGCTCTTCAAGGCCTGGAAAGCCTCCTCGCATTCTTTTGTCCATTCAAACTTCTGGTTACCTCGTAATGTTTTGAAGAAGGGGGAGCATTTCTCCCCGGCTCGGGAGAGAAACCTGCTCAGCCCTGCGAGTCTTCCGGTCAAACGCTGAACTTCCTTGGCGTTCCGCGGCGACCCTAACTCCATTATGGCCTTAACCTTGTCCGGGTTAGGTTCTACCCCCCAAGGGGTGAGAAGGTGCCCCAGGAATTTCCCCTTACTGGCCCCGAACACACACTTCAGGGGGTTCAAGCGCATCTTGTACTTGCGTAGGGTGGTGAAGGTCTCCTCGAGGTCCTGGATGTGAGAGTTCACGCACTTGCTCTTCACCATAAGGTCATCCACGTAGACCTCCAGGTTCCTTCCCCTTTGCTCCCTAAACACCCGGTCCATCATCTTCTGGTAGGTTGCTCCTGCATTTTTCAACCCGAAGGGCATCATCTTATAGCAGTAGCATCCCTCCCTGGTGATGAACGAGACGTCTTTGACGTCTGGGGGGTGCATCCTGATCTGGTGATAACCTGAAAAAGCATCCAAAAAACTCATCACAGAAAAACCGACGGCTGAGTCAACCAGCGCGTCGATCCGAGGCAAGGGATAGCAATCCTTAGGGCAGGCCTTATTTAATAATGAAAAATCCACACACATGCGCCAGCGGCCATCGACCTTTTTTACCATTACGACATTGGAGACCCAGCCTGGATACTGGATCTCCGATACAAAACCTGCTTCGAGGAGTTTTGCCACCTCCTCGCGGATGGGTCCTTCGAGCTTGCTGGCGAAGGTCCTTCTCTTTTGCCGGATGGGACGGGCTTCTGGATCGAGGTTGAGACGATGGCAAGTCACGTCCGCCTCGATGCCTGGCATATCAGCTGCGCTCCATGCGAAGACATCCACGTTCCTCTGGATGCACTCCAGCATCTTCATCCTGTCCTCCGGGCCGAGACTCCCGCTGATCCGCACCTCTTTCACCCTCCCTTCCTGGGTGAGGACTTCCATCTCCACCACCTCTTCTGCCGCCTCGAGCCGGCTGGCTCTTCCCACTGGCCCTTTGCTTTTCGCCCTTCTACCCGGGCCTCTTCCTCTGCGACTCCTTCCGCCTCCACCGGCTCGACCTCCTGCTCCTCCTGAGCGACCTCCAACAACTCGACCTCCTGCTCCTCACGAGCGACCTCCAACAACTCGACCTCCTGCTCCTCACGAGCGACCTCCAACAACTCGACCTCCTGCTCCTCACGAGCGACCTCCATATTCTCCTCTCGGGCATCGCCCTCTCCCCCTACTTCTCTCTTCTCCACTTCTTCTCCTGGCCCCTCCGGCCTCGTCATCTCTTCATCCATCTTCTCGGCATCCGCCATCCAAGAAATGGTGTTGACGGCAGTCACATAGCACTGCCTCGCCACCTTAGCATCTCCTCGAGCGCGGACCTGGACTCCTCCACTATGGAGCTTTAAGCACTGATGGTACGATGAGGGCACGCACCGGAAGGCGCTGATGAGGGGTCGTCCGAAAATGACGTTATAGCTGCTCGGAGCGTCCACAATGACGAACCGACAGTTTCTTGTGACTCCTCCTAGCGTCACCTGGAGACCGACACCTCCCTCGACCTCCTTCCGCTCTCCTGAGAAACCAAACAGCGGTCCGTCGGAGGCCTGCACCCTCTTCTTTTCCACCTCCATTGCGTCGAAGGCCTTCTTGAAGATCACGTTCACTGAGCTCCCGTTATCTACCAGGATCCGGGAGACCGTGAAATTTTCAATTGCTGTCTGAATCACCAGGGCGTCGCAGAATGGATCCTCATAATCTGGCATGTCTTCCGAGGAGAAGGTGAGCTTCTCCGAGAGGGGTGGGGTCTGGGAAGTCGACGCGAAGTCCCTTCGGAACATCGCCTGGAAGCTCCTCTTGCGAGAGGCCTCTATCCCAACCCCTCCATGAATCACCCCGATTCCCCCGTGGTTCCTGTATCCGCCCTGTCCTCGCATCGGTCTTCTTCCGCCTCCGGGAGCATTTCCTCGATCCTGGCCTGCTGCCGCCGTGGCTGACCTCTCTCTCTCATCTCCAAGAACTCTGGGCAGGTGGCGGTCGCGTGACCTTCTTCCTGATGAAAGTCACAATAAGGCAACGCCACCCTGCCCCCTCTCCCTGCTCTTCCTCTTCCTCCTCTTGCTCCTCTGCCTCCTCTTCCCCGGCCTACTGCCATAGCTTGCTCCCTTGGGGGGTGAGGGGGTCTGGGACCCTGCCTCCACCCCGGATTCATTCCTCCCGCTTATCCTTCTTCCTGACCTCTCGCCGGTCCTTCCTGGTGCCTCCAGCCCAACCTGTTGTTGGGCTCCTGATTCCTCCAATTCCGAGGCGGTCTTTCGAACCCGTGACCCCTGGGTTCATCCCGCCTTCTTCCTTCTTGCTGCCTCACCTCAGGCTCGCTCATCTTTGCCAACCTCCTGTAGAACTCCGGGTTGGCCGCCTCCCCTTCAATCTCTTCTGCTGCTCGCTCCATCAATTCTTCAAAGGATGAAGGAGGTCTTCTTTTCAGGTCCATCTTGAAGAACCCGTCTCGCAACCCTACGATTAACGCCATCTGGAGGGCGAATCCCAGCACCTCCTGCATGAGGTGTATCTCCTCCTGGAACCTATCTACATAATGTGCCAGGGACTCTCCCTCCCTCTGCCTGATCTTGAAGAGAGCCTCCGCATCCTTCTTCCTCTTTTTTGACGTCGAGAAGCGCAGCCGAAAGCCTCGACGCAGATCATCAAACGTGTAGATGGAACCCGCGGAAAGCTGGTGGAACCAGTCCCTTGCTTTCTCCTTCAGGGTGGTTGCGAAGAGTCGGCATTGAAAAGCATCCGACATGGGAAGGATTGATGTCATGTCCTCAAACCACTGCAGGTGCACGACTGGATCCTCCTTGCCGGTGTAGTAGGACATCTCTGGCCCACGAAACCCCTCGGGCACTGGGGCCGAGAGGATCATCTCGCAAAAAGGGCTCCCTTCCCCTGCTCGGCGAATGGTCTTCTCGCGTGGACCCAACTCGCACACCTCAGCACTCGCAGGACTGCCGAACAGTTGCCGTCCCGGGAGATCTCGCGCACTTCCTTCTGCTGGCACCTCCTTCCCCGGCCGCTGCCCCGGTGCGTTCTCGCCGATCTGCTGGGGTGGAACCACGGGGACCGCCGGGGTCTCGCACTCGCTCCTTGCTGCGAGAACTGTCTGCAGGACTTCTCGCTTGAACTTCTCAAACATCTCCAGCCACTCCCCTGTCGCGGGTGTCTGCGAGTGGCCTGAGTCAGAACCATTCCCGCCATCTCCTGTCATCGAACCTAATTCAAGATTTTCCTTCATCGGCTACGGTCCACGCTCACCGCACCAAAAATGTTGAAACCTACAACAGGTCTCTTGAGTTCGGACCCACTGGGGGTGTAGCCGATGCTTACTTCTCCCTCACTAGACTCTCTTGACGGTGGATGTGAGAATACGGATAGACCCAAGGCTGAAGTGAGGAGGTCCCGCCACACACCCGGAAGATCTTAGAGAGCTTCCCCTCCCAAACCAGAGCTCAACCGGACACCTTGGAGGGCACTAGCAGCCGACCAAAAACTAGCCTGGAGGAGAGGATTCTCTAAAATCGGATCTCCTCCAAGGTGCCCTTAAAGGTCTATTTATAGATTTTTCTAGGCTGGTCTGCAAATAACATGAACCCGCCTTTTAGATTTACTAACAGCACCCCAAATTGGTCTGCTAACAGCCTAACTCCGCTGTTCCGAAGGGCTATTTGCAGCCCACCAGGGGTATTAGGGTCATTTCCCCCTCAAATCATCCTGGGCGAGTGGTCCGTGAGGGCACCACTCGCTGGGCACCCGCCTAGCTGGGCGAGTGCTCACGCTCCCGGGCGAATGGTCCGTGAGAGCACCACTCGCCTAGCTCCTTCTCTTCTGCACCTTACCCCCACCAAACTGGGGGTACTTCCACCTCCTAGCCGGGGCGAATGATCGGGCTGACCCAGGTCTCGCCACTTGGCTTGAGGGGCCCACTCGGCGAATACGGGTTGTACACCAATAGCCCTTCAGAATAGCGGAGTTTGGCTGTTAGCAAACCAGTTTGGTGTGCGATTAGTAAAACTAAAAGGCGAATTTATATTATTTGTAGACCAAACTAGAAAACCTATAAATAGACTGTTAAGGGCACCTTGGAGGAGATGCGATCTTTTGGGCTCTCACCATGACTACGTTTGGTTGAGAAAACCTATAAAGGCGGATTTACGTTTGGTTGAGGTTGCTGTAGTCGGTGCACATCCTCCACTTCCCTGAAGATTTCTTCACAATTACTACGTTTGCTAGCCACGTTGGGTATTCGGCTTCGCGGATGAACTTTGCTTCAAGAAGTTTGGCTACTTCCTCTTCGATGGACTGCAGTCGTTCGGGGGCGAAATTTCTCTTCTTCTGGATGACTGGACGGCAGGAAGGATTGACATTTAGGGAGTGAAAAATCACTTCGGGCTCCACTCATAGCATGTCCTCTGGACTCCAACGAAGATGTCTTTGTTTGCGCGTAGTAGAGTCATGTATTGCTCTACTTCTTCCGGGGATAGGAGAATTCCAACCCGCACCGTTCGAGAAGGGTCTTGGGAAGAGAGGGCTATATCCATTAGTCCTTCAACGGGGGCTCCTCGCTGCATCGTGGTTTCATCTCGTAAGTCAAAGTTGTCAATGTTGAGAGTGGTGGCCTGTCCTGGCCGAATTTGCTCTGGGTGGTACGTCCCTCCTTTCTCTTGACTACCTAGAGCAACTCCTGTCCCGCCAGCAGTTGGGAATTTTAGAGTCAAGTGCGGAATGGACGGGATTGCTCCGAAGATTGATTGGAGTGGTCTTCCAAACACGGCGTTGTAGGCTGAGCGGGAATCTACGACCAGAAACTGAACTTGGTGCGTGGCTTGCCTTGGGAGCTCGCCTAACGTTATCAATCCTAGGACCGGTATGGGTGATTATCCACTCCGTAGATTGGTCCTCTTGCAGGAACGAGATGCTCCTTGGTAAGCTTGATGATATGCAACACGAATAGAGATAAGATGTTGGCCGAGCTCCCGCTATTCACCAGGATCCTTTTAACGAGATGGCAAGGATCGCCGATCCTAGCATTTATTACTAGTGGTTCTTGATGTGAAGTTTGGACTCCTCGCAAGTCCTCTTTCCCAAAGGTGATAGTCGTGTATTGTCGGAACCTTTTATTGTCGTGCTTTCCTTCGGGTTCATCAATGGTCCCTACTCTTCTTGTTATTGTCTCTAGTCACGAGTATCGTTGTGCAGAGGAAATAGTCTTCCGAATTTTTAGAGCTTTGGGAACTCCTTCCCACAGACGACATCAAACTGTTGTGGTCTAGTCGAGACTCCTAAAACCGGTTTAGAATGAACCGTCTTAGTCCGGGAGCGGTCGAGTACGCAATCAATTACTGAAAATCGAGACGGCTGGCAAAGAGTATTTTTTACTGTGGAAAACCCCAGAAAGAGATGAAAAATCACGTGGTCGGTTCGGTGCCGACCAAACTTCACAATCACCGGCTTCTTTACAGTGCTTGTATGAGAGGTCGAGGGCGACAGGCCGCTCCTCGTTACAACTTGGGGGGAGTGAGAGAGAAGCGTTCAGAGGGTGACAGACTACCGCTCTCGAAGCTCAGTCTTCTTCTTCGCAACGGTGGGGAGCATCGTGCTCTGGCTCTCGAAGTTTTTTCTTGACATTTTTTGTTAAGATGCTTTTATCTTTAGCAATTGATGAAAGTTCATATACTACTCACAAATAGGTTGTCGTATCGACTAAGAGCCCGAAATCTGATAAGCGATATTCGTGGGAAGCGATAGCGGACAGTAGCTCATATGCGATTAAAGAAGAGACTGATCCTAAAAAGTTAATGCGCCGCGGAACTCACATCACTCTTTATCTAAGAGTGACAATTTGTCTTTCATAGTATATGCTAGATAGACATCCAAGCTAATTTTGGTGCTCTTTTGTTTATAATATTTGAACTAATATTTTATGCTTTTTACAACAGTTTTTTTATTGAAAAGTGTATTTAGCGTGAAATTAAAAACAAAAAAGGAAAACAAAGCTACAATATGTCATTCAAGTCTGCACGAACAAGCTCGACAAACTCGATCTGAGTGCTATCAACATCTAGCCATACAAAATTTTCCCATAGGACGAAACTAATCAGTTTGTTGGGGTTTGAGTTTGGGTTGAACTAATATTTTATGCTTTTGCGAGTGTAATAAAATTATATGTGATGTGTGTAAAACTATATACAAATTCAATCTTTAATAAAATTATATGCGCCTGTGTGTGTTCATAAATAGTTTTTTTTGTAATTTTTTTAAATATTCTTTGGAAAAATATTACTTGGTTGGTTGTGGCTATTCAAACCGTATCAAGATACAAGGTATCATCTGCCAGACTTTGCTCGTAGTGGTCGTCGAGCAGAAGGACGTCAAGAGATGTTCAATCACGCGCATTCATCGCTTAGAAGTGTGATAGAACGATAGTTCGGCGTTTGGAAGAAGAAGTGAGTCATACTGCGAGACATGACAAGCTATCGTTTTGACAAACATGCAGATATTGTGATGGCCACGGTGACTTTACATAATTTCATTCGTCGGCACCCTTCGCGTGTGGATATTGACTTCAGTGAGTGCGAGCACGAGGGTGGGGATGATTGGGTGGGCTCACAGGATCGGCGAGAAATATGCTCTGGTACTGCAGGTGGTGTGGACGAGATGATCGTGCCACGTGATACTATAGCGGATCAGTTGTACGAAACTAGAACATAAAACAAGATTGTGAGGGGGAGCTGGTTGAAAAAATGTCTTTTTCATGACAATTTTTTTTACTAGCAATGAAGTTAAACCAGGCCAAACCTAACAAAAACTGAATAAAGGGTAGGTCCAAACAATAAAGGGCAGCCAGGTGCACAAAGCAACCCTGCGCAGCGAGAATCCGGGGAAAAGTCCCACCACATGGGTGAAATGTAGGTAAATCTTACCCTGCATTTTTGCAAGAGGCTGCTCTTCCAAAGGGTTGGTCCGAACAATGAAAAGAGGGTAATTTACTAATTTGATTGATTTAAGGAAAAAAAAGTGTAGCTTGTGAAGGATGATTAATTGTCATTTTTTTTCTAATTTATAGGGTTTTAACTTTTTATGAAGGCTAAAATATCTTAAAAATGTGATAAAATTGTTGAGTATGACAATTAATGATTTTTGACTTCATATTGAAAAATAGGTTATGGGAAATTTATTTATATGAAGATTATATATAAGATTATATTTATATGAAGATCATTAAAAGCATCTAGGATTTTGGTCTTTATATGATGGAGGGATGGAAGAGAAAGAGAGAGGGTAAGGAAATGCTTTTCCTACATTTTTTCAACTTACCAAAGTAGTTCAAACTTAGTTGCACGAATAGAGCTCGTCGTCCGCTACTGTTGGGTGCGTATGGGCAGAGCCCGTGCACACCCAATAATTTTTCGAACGGTCGAACCCAGTATGCTGCCGGGACTTATACCAAATGGGATGTTGAGAACTCATGTTGGGATCATTACAACGATATCTCATTTTTTTGAAGACCCAAGACGCGTGTTATCATTTAACGTGATGAAGAGAGCTCTGTCTAAAGATAGCTTTTACTTTTCAGGTGTTACAAGAAGAACTCCCTTGTGACTGTGCGCGCACCTCTATTGTGGGTGGCGAGTAGGATTTTTATTTTTGACCGTGCATTTCGCCAGCTTAATATGCTTTTGCTTGTAGCAAACATTGGTGCCGAGGAGCGGAAAGCAAGGGGGACTGAACGTTTGGTGAGATATCTAGTGATCAAGCATAAATTTAACCCAAAAGCTTACTCTCATTGATAAATGTCACTGTATATTCGTTTGGCACAACGTTTGCGGTCGTGAGCGCAGTGGTTACGAACCGTCATCCGTTTGGCACGGCTTTTTGCTCCGGTGAGCTTGGACAAAAATACCACAGTCATAAAATTGTGTTTGAATGACCGTTTATGACCACTATCAAGAAAAAAAAACTAATTTTGGACGTAAAAATGAATGAACCTTCTTATTTGATCGAGTTCGAGAGTTCACGAACGACAGTTCATAAACACCGCGTTCACAACCGCCACTGCCATGCCAAATGAACCCTAGATCATGTTTCTCACATGCATCAACTGGTAGTGTTCTAATTATCAATTCTTTTGTGGTGTCTTGTTTTATTGAACCATATAAGTATTATTTTATTCAATAACACAGTTATAAAATTAAAGCATCCATCACTCTACCTAATTATGAACCCTTCATTAAAGAAAGAGATTATTGTTCAATAAAATATTGAATTTTAATTCATTAGAAAATCCTTCATTAAATCATTTAATTGGTATATCAATCTTGACATACTCTTCTAGATGAGAAGTTTCTCGGGACTTATCGTGGCAACGCGGAGGCTCGCAACGGTTTTCGGCCTTTTTAAGGTTTCTCGAGAGAGAATGAGAGGAAGAGAACGACCTTTGGAGGGCATAAAATGATGTTAGTATTTGCTTAGGATTTTGGTAGTTGTATGTTAGTAACTAAGGCTTCGTTTGGCGCGGACGAAACTGCCCCGCCGTGATTTCTGCCTGTCTGGTTGTGAACGCCGCTGCAGATAAACCTCATTTGACCTAAACATAGACGTGATTCTAGAGGAGTGATCGGGAGTTCCCAAACAACGGCTCGTAGCAACTGCATTCACGACCGTCGCCATCATGCCAAATGGGCACTGTCTCTACCTTAATACCTTTTTTTATTACTCTATGTGAATCATGATGTTGCTCTTCTTTGTTGTCTGCATGTTTGTCTGAATTATTGTTGTGCTGATGTTAGCTTTGTCAATCTTATTCAGTTATTGCTTTGTCTCTGATGTAGTTTTCTGGATATATGAAGCAGTTTTGTGATGCAAGTTAAGAGCTTTCTCGCAGCGTTGTCAGAGGTTCGCCGGAGGGGTGGTTGGTGGCAGCACGGGCAGAGATACAAGTGGAGAAGTCTGAAAGGAGCCGGGCTCAACCTAAGTGGCGGAAAAAGATCCCCTCCATTTGAAGGCAAATGGAGAGGATCCATTTCACAATCTAGATTGTTTCTTTCTTCATCCGATGGGTTAAACAATCTAGAGAAGGAAGACGGGAGCCTCGCTCAACCCTAACCCTAACTTGAGGAGGTGAGTAAGATATGAGAAAGTAAGGCTCCGTTTGGCACAGCGGTGGCGGTCAGGAACACGGTGGTTATGAACCGTCATTCGTGAACGCCAAATCTCACCTAAGGAACTTAATTCAATTTTATGTTCAAAACTAGTTTTATTTTTTGATGGCGGTCATGACCGTTGTCATGCCAAACATACATTATATGATGGTGGCGTTTTTGTCGGGGGGCAAAAAAAACCGCGCCAAACAAAGCTTAAAAGAGAGACTAAAGAAATTTAATTCATTGCTTACCCATCTCATGACCCAATGGGTCTTTAGATAGAAGATACATGACACAAACATAAAATAAAGACGCAACATGCACCGACACGAACATAAAATAAAAAAATGACATTCATAACAACTCTAAATAACGACTTAATAGAACATGCATAAAATTAACGGATAACAGATAGTGAGCTCATAGCACCGTAATGTTGTAACTCTTTGAGCCAACCACGCTCGGCTCGATAACAACCGTACATGCGCACAACTTAAAACGATCCACATAAACATATTGAATGAAGAGACTAAACACTCAATTGACATCAGTAAGAAATTGACTCATTCAATATTAATACAATAATATGGATGCTCATAATAAAATGTGTACATAAAGGAGAAGTGAATTTTAAGATGAAGATGAACACATTCTTAATCTGATTTCCTAAAATAAGGATGGATTATATCTATTATAGTTTTAAAAATTAGTAAATTAGATCATAGTTGATAATGCTCTGAACTGATCTTCTTCAGCTCAGTTGCAGCCATTTATGACTCCATTTGGTCATAGAATGCGGGTCGGGGTAGAAGATAGCAGGGAGAAGAGAGGAGAAAGAGAGATTGGGGGAGGGAAGGGACGCAGCCTATAAAGAAAAGAAGCCAAAATCGCGAATTCGAATCATCAAAATAACCTCATTAGCGAGCCCAAATTTTCCTTTTATAGAAAGTTCTTGGGTAATTGCTGATAGAAAAAGAAAAGAAAAAGAAATACTTGTTAAATACATCAAACTATGAATGATCATCGCTCCTATCATTATCAATATAACTTGAGGAATAACCACAAAATGTAATTTCTAGGGCTTTATGTGCTGGGAATTGAAGGTCAAGCAAACTACTTTAACCTAAGAATATGTCACAACATTCTTCAAAACCTAAAAAAAACATTATTTGCACTAAAGACAAGCACTGATTCAAGTCTAAAGAGCATTTAAATCTTCCATATTGATAAACATTCCACAAAATGTAATTTATAGTGCTCAATGTGCAAGGAATTGCAAGGTCAAGCAAATAACTTTTAGCCAAGAATATGTCACAGCATTCTTCAAAACCTCAAAAAACATTATTTTTACTAAAGACAATCACTAAATAAGGTCAAAAAAACACTTCAATCTTCCATATTGATCATCAACCACTCCACAAAATGTGATTAATAGGGCTTAATGTGTTAGGAATTGCAAGGTCAAGTAAATTTTAGCTAAGAATATATTACAACATTCTTCAAAACCTTTACAAACACTATTTGTACTAAAGACAATCACTGAATAAGGTCTAAAAAGCACTTAAATCTTCCATATTGATCATCAATCACTTCACAAAATGTAATTTTTAGGTCTTAATGTGCGAGGAGTTGCAAGCTAAGCAAACATTCTTCAAAACCTCTAAAAACATTATTTGTACTAAAGACAATCACTGATTAATATTTAAAAGCACTTCAATTATCATCAATCTCTCCACAAAATGTAATTTTTAGGGTTTAACGTACGAAGAATTGCAAGGCCAAAGAAATAAATTTTAGCTAAGAATATATTACAACATTCTTCAAAACCTCAAAAAACATTATTTGTGCTGAATACAATGACTAATTAATGTTTGAAACAGCTCTTAAATCCTTCCAAATTGAAATACATAACCATATGCTAAATCTCAACAAACATGTCCAGTTAATAGTTTATTATTGCACACACTTGAACAAACAAAGCTAAATGCTCAAGTCCTAGTTGTCCATACTGACCACAATAACTGGTTTATTCAACCAAAGGAGGACCAATGAGCTCAATGTTGACTTTAGGACTTGATGTTGTTGAAGAGGGAGGAGGCATCACTATATATGGCGACTCCATTCGACAGTACAGCGAGCACAATCATTAAAACAGATAGTAGTTTGTCGCGCAATGTTGCGATGCCATGGGGATCCCTGGAAAATAGAGAAATAATTAAACAATTGAAGAACAGAAGACATTGTTTTTTGAAATTTACACAACCTCGATTACGCTGTCTCGTCATTCACGTGCTGTTAAGCTGTATTATATTATTCGTAAGTTTTTTTTTTAATAAAAGATTATAGGGTTTCCATTTTTTGTTAAAAATGGATAATAATGTTTCTATGGTTAATGATTAGATCCTTGAACTTCTGAAATCTTTGCTAATAAGGGTAAGTAACCTTGGCATATTACATATGATAAAGTTTGAGATAAGAAAGTTTATTAGTATCTGAATTAAGTTTGATATACTGCATATGCTACAATTCCTCTAAAAAGATTACATGAATACGACTCTCAGGGCCCACAACCGCCTCGCCGAGCGCCGGCACCTTAGTATCGCACGTGTCTTATTTACGATGTAGCCATGATGACATTTTGGTAGTATTCGATGTATGCCCACTTTCACCTATAAAAGGGAGTGGGGTAGTGTCTTAGGATCATCTTTTGATCTCCAAAGTTTAGAATCTTATTTGGAGAGGAGTTTCGAGAGGGAACCAGCCACAAAAGCACGTTCATACCTCGTGAGTTGTATCTCTGCATTTTGTTTTGATGAAATTATGATTAAATAACTCGTGCTATCAAAAGAATAGAAATTTGTGCTGCCAAAGTCTTTAATACTAACCCTACATACTAGTCTAATGTCGTATTTACATGCCCAAATCATCTAAGTCTGTTTTAAACCTTTGTTTTCACTAAGGTTGTAACTCAAATTGAAATCATTATTGTTTAGGAAGTTCAAGGAGATAATTTGTGAAGTTTGAACTATATGTTCACATCTACATCCAACCATTCTGATTTTACAAATTGCATTGTTTAATTAAACATCTTTCCTAACTTCTAGGAACCAAATGAGCCCTAATATGCAATAAAACCAAAAAGATCATAAGCGTAAACAATATCTGTGAGACCTTCAATTTCCAACATAATTATAAAAAGCTCAATAGATCCATTTAAGTTTTATTGCATGCAGTTATGCAAATGAACTACCTTCAGCTACCAACAGCAGCTAATGATCTTAAAGAGATTAAGACTTTGAATTTGTCTATATCATGAATTGGATGTCTATTAGTCTATACTAGTAGCCTTAATTTCCATGAAATCGGAGAGTAACAATAAGTTTTGCGAAGTGCGAGCAAAGAAAACTCACCGAAGAGTCATTGAAGCGGGAAAGATGTATGCGATGCAAACTGCTGCGGTGGCACCCGTGAACTGGAAGGCATCCCAGATGCTCGGAACGAAATTTGCGGCGAAAAATATGACCGAAATAAGCGCCGCTGTGATCACCGAGAATCTGCAATTGTCAGTAGACAAAGGTCCTGCGTTGGGGAAGAGGAGGCCGTCTAAGTTGATCCTGAGAGCATGGAAAACCATAGGGAACACAAGCATGAGATGCGCTGCATAACTGACACGGACGACATCATTAAGAACAGCACTATAAGGTATGCCGAGGTCTGCATCAAAGTTGGCGAGCACATCATGAAGGGTTGATTCTCCAAAGAGTAGATATCCGAAGAAACTTGTAGTTATGTAAACAGTAGAGCATAGTGTTAGTGCTGTTCTCACAATAGGCTTTATCTGAGAGTTGTCCTCAAGTTCATTGTCTATGCTATGAACTGCATAACATCAACCACAAGCATTATTAGTTCAAGAGAGCCGTCCTCAAATTGAAATTTAAGATTTTGATTTGATGCAAGCAAAGTTCAAGTAAAAGTGATCGGTAATCTTATAATTGTATGTATTTTGATTACTAATCAAGATTAATAATATAGGGAGCTTAGTAAAAATTATTTTACGGGAAAATAATTAAGGTCTCACATTCACGTACACGGTACGGCCATACCATCACATGTTATGTAAATGAAAAATAAAAATTAAAAAAATCTATCAGCCGATTTACTTGATTTCGACTTCTTCATTGTCAGTCAATATTTTCACTTAAAAAAATACATTGCATTACCTTTATTTTAGATTTACAAATCTTCTCTTAATCATTGCTCTTTCTCCAGCCATTCTATTAAGACGACTGAAAACAATGAAGGGCAATAAAAGATGATTTACAAAGTAAAAAGGGGCAGAAGAGGCAATGGATCAAAGATTTAAATAAGAGAAATGAGTAGACATCATGTAAGAAGAGTGACTACTAAAGTAGGTCTTTTTATTACCAACAAATGTGAAAATTTGATAGAAATGCCTGAAAAACCCTTTAACCTTCTCCTAACTTTTACTATATGTGTGTGATTGTGTCTGTGAGTGTGTGTGGGTGAGTGTGTGTGAAAATAGACTATTTTGTGCATCCAATCTAAAATCAATTGATTATAGGTGGAAGGGCCCATGATCTATATTAAGGGCATAGGGCAACATGAGTTTCCTAACATGGACAAGCTACCTCACGTGTAGGATATTTGACCTCTAAAAAGTAGACTTCTTTTATTTTTAAATGGGCGATTTGGAAGTGGCTGCTCACAGAAATCAAAATGGATTCTTGAGTCTGCCCTCTCTGATGTCTTTGGCTTTGATTTGAGGGCATGATTCCGCAGCAAACGTGACAGTATAGGGGGCCACTATTTCAGTGGTAATCTGTGAGCAGCCACTTTGTGCATCTATTGTCAAAGGTTCGGTCTTTCTCCTCTGAGAGAAGCCACTTTGGGCATAGGGCCAAAGGTTAGGTCTGTTTCCAATCTTCCCCCGCCCATACCCCCAATGATTGGGGACTATATGGGTTCTGTTGTTGTTGTTGTTGTGGGCGATTTGGAAGTGGGTTGTTGGGCCTAGCTTGCTTTGCTACCATGCTAGAACTTATGCATCCAACCCAAAACTAATTGACTATAGCTAAAGGGACTCAAAATTTATATTGAGAGCATAATGCTACATTAGTTTCCTTCTGTGAGACTAAATTCTCATTAACTCTTAACATTACATGACAATCCAATATGCGTTTTTAGGAAATATATGAAAATGTAAGTAATGAGGCACATAAATACTAACTCAGCTATGCATAATGATGTCAATGTGATTGCTAAAGTGAAAATATTTTCATGCAAATAATTTAGCTTGACATCTTATCGCTGAATCTGCATAAAATTCATCATCATCATCATGAAATAACAAAGAAAATCACGGCTACCATTGAAATGACAGATAAAAGCCGTTACAAGAATCGGGACGGCAGTGAAGAGGTTCCAAACAGATGTCAGGTTAGGTATCTCAGGAAACAATTTCGGCATCGGTATACTTCCATTTAGTAATTTGACAACAGCAATCCCAGCTGTGATCACAACGAAAATGACAGCAAGTGCGACCGACAATGTTGACGTGTAACGTAACGAATCTGCAAGAGGAAGGAACATAAATTTTTATGTTAGTCTCAAAAATATTTCAAAAGGAAACAGTGCTACCAAGAATCAGAAACATTGTTAAGAACAAGATTGTATAAAAAGTCCCAGGAAACATAATTAAGCTCTGTTGGAGTATGAACAAAATCCTAATATGTATATCAATGATTTGAATAAACTCTAAAAACTTTATCCTTAATTGTAAGATTTTCAAAAGTTTCATTTTACCAAATAGGAGAAGGCATATACCTATACGCTTGAAACTTGCTAGAGGAGCAAATACTCCAAGAGTTGTCACAAGTAGAACAAAGAAACGCCCAGTCAACCAATGCACCCCAAACCATCCTTCCAAGAGACCTGAGTGATGAACACCACTAGAAGATGTTCCCGAGAGCACATCACCTTGACATAAAAGGGAAAATATCTATGTTAACACAACATGCACAATACATAGATGAATTAATTAAGGCTCCGTTTGGCGCAGTGGTGACGGTCGTGAACGCCGTGGTTATAAACCGTCGTTCGTGAATGCCCGACCTCACCTAAGGAACTTCATCCACTTTCATGTTCAAAACTAGTTTTCTTTTCTTTGTGGCGGTCATAACCGTTGTCATGCCAAACATACATTCTATGACAGTGGCGTTTTTATCCAAACTCACTGGAGCAAAAACACGCACCAAACGGAGCCTAAATCAAGTGAAATCTATAGAAAAAACAAGCATACATGCCAGCTTGAGTCGCATATCTATAATATATACTAGTGGGAAGTTGATTCACATATCTATAAGATCACATAAGTATAGTAAAACAAAACGCTTAAACATTGAGGCTGAGTTTTTTAAAGTTGTCAAAAATAATAGTAGCGATATTGACGCAGGACGAATCTATAGGTGGCGGATTAACCGTGACCTAACCCTGCATGCTATGCAAAGTCCGACGGATTAATCACAAATTAGATAATAAGCATTAACATCCCACGCAAAAATAAATTCACAGCAAAGCAAGATAATTTATTAAGCGAGCAAGCTTTGGCTTTCCTCCGCGTGGAGGGCCAAAGCACGAGCGCGCGGCGAATAATTCCTTCCTGCAGTTAGAGATTTTCCAGACACAAATAACTAGAATAAAGTTAACTTCCAAACAAGCATAAGATTACCACAAAGTGCACAATGTTTTACACCCAACAACAACTAGCTTCACACACAACAAGCACAATAAAATCTGGAATAAAATTAGGGCTGCAATAAACCAAGCAAAAACTAAAAGTATGGAGATAATATGAGGTGATCCGGGTGGTGTAAGACTAGATCGGGTAAGAGGGAAGGTGGATCCACGGAAGAGGAGTGATTGGCTGCGGATTCGAGGCGTTTTAGGGCTGGTTCGAGGTCCGGGACTGGACCAGGACAGATCTGTCCAGATCTGGACAGATCTGACCGGTTTTGGATAGGGGCGGCAGGAGGGCTATGGGAGGTGGCGGCTGGTGGTGTTGAGGGCTGGTGGCGTGGGGTTTCAGGCAGGGGGAGGCGGTGGTGAGGGAGCTGCAGAGGGGCGGCGGCAGGGACTTTGAAGAGGGCAGCGGCTGGGAGCTTTGTGGGCGGTGGTTGGGGTTGTAGGGGCGGCGGCTGGGTTCAACAAAGCTGGCGGCGGGGCTGTGATAGGGGCTGGCGGCAGGGGTTTGGGAGGGCTGTAGATGAAGGGAGGAGGGAGGCTAACAAGGAGAGAACACTTACCCAAGGAGTCGTCACCAAGGGGCTCCACGGCATCGGCACCGCGGAATGATCACCGGAAATGAGGAAGAGGAGATCTCCAAATTTCAGCAATGCCAAAAATCTGCAGCCCTAAGTCTTATTTATAATGAAATAAAATTAGGGCAACCAAGATGGACGGCTATGATTGACCGTCGATCTCGGCGCCAAAACAACACTAAATAATATTCAAAATACAACATGCTATATATGAAAATTCATCAGAACGACGAGCCGGACGCAACCGCGGTGGCGGATCGGCGATCCGGTCACGCCATATATGGTAAGTCGCCAAGTCAGCTCCGACTGGGCCCAAAGCTCGTCCTCGCCTATGCTCCGCATCAATCTCCCCGGCTTGAAAGAATTCATCTCCCGATGAATAGGGGTTAGAATTCTCTCGCCGTATGTCGGGTAACAGCTCGAAGAGGCCGCCTGAGGTCGTCCAAGTGTCGTCGCTGAAAAGTGGCCTCTCCAATCAACTCCTCCGGACTGAAAAATTCCCGTCCCCGATGGGTGGAGACGGACGTACTGAAGTCGAAGTCCGGGGGCGAATCGATCAAGCTCATCTCTCAACACACTAGTAGAAGGATCCGGTAGGATCTGAGGTGCCAATGGTGAAACCGTTGGGGACAACATCCCGGGTAAATAAGGGTCAGAGGTGGGCTGAGAACGGGGCAATGAATGTGGTGGCAACGGCTCGGGGGTAGACTGAGTGATGAGTGGTAACAACAGTGGTAAAGGCTCGGGAGGGCCGCCAATATGTGGGCCTGAATACTCGTGAAGTGCAAAGTATGGCGTCAGGTCCTCGATATTGAACACAGAATGGGTACCCATGCTCGCGGGGATGTCCAACTCATAAGCATTTGTCCCGATGCGTCTCAGGACTGAGTAGGGACCCATTCGCCTAACGCTCAAGCTTTTAGCAAACCTCGCACGGAGCCTCACGACGCAGATTCCCACCATCACCTGCTCGCCTTCATGAAGTACCTGCACTTGCCAATGAACATCCGCATGTGATTTATAATATTTATTACCAATATGGATTATTCGTCGGACCGACTTATGACACACATGCAAACGAGAAACAGACAACACAACAGACTTATGTAAATAATGACGAAACGACTCGACAGGCTTATGCAAATGATGTAAATGAAACATGATCGACACAACATGCTTTCTATGGGAAAATCTAATAATGACATGAAGACCTACTATAGGAGGTGGCCTATCAGGAGGCTCTCTCGAGGGAGTGTAGAAAAACTCATCTTGAGTGTGACGAGTGCTCAGATGATCGTGAAAGACAACTATACTCAAATACGAGCTCATAAAGATCCCAGTGTCTCTCAGGGGACGTGACACATCAGTGGGCTCACCCAGAGGTGTGTAAGAAAAGCAATCGCGAATGTGACGACCGCCTAAGTGAAAATCGTGTGACCGACTAGAAAACGTGGCGTTATAGTGTGGTGAGTGTCCACGACAACTAAGAACTCATCGGGTGGGTCAGCGGGTGGTGTGTCCCAAAACTCATCACGAGTGTGCTGTGTCATAAAGTAAGTCCTCAAAATATGAGTAGGATCTAGTGTGCTCAAGGTAGGCCCTACATACGTCTCACGACCCATCCTCTGGGGCAAAACCAGAGATGATAGGGGAGGAGACGTCAATAACTCGAAACTCGTAAACACGCGCCTCACTTGAATCTCATGTTCACCCGGATGTGGTGGATCATCAGGAGGATCAACTGGGGGCTCGTCATGGAACTCGTCACTAGGTTCAAGGCCCTCCAGATTAGTACCTACAAAAGGGGTAGTGTCCCCGTGCATGGATGACATGGTCACTACAAGATCAATACTAGGCTCTGGGCTCTCGGTCGCGATGTGACCCAGGGACATGATAAGGGGAGAGCGACATAGACCTAGACTCAAGAATGGGTCCGCGGGTGCGGTGTCAAGATGTGAGTCAAGGGTAGGGGTGTTAATCAACCCATGCCATGCCAAAGGTGGTGGTGTGTGTGAAGGACACAACGCTACAGACTCAATAGGCCGCTCAGGTTCGCCCTCAGTCGGGGTCACAAAAGACGGGTCAGAAACTAGAGATAAGTCACTAACTGGGCTAAGCACCTCACTGGGGTGAGAGCAATCTGCATCAGGTATTACTTCAGTCATGTCTGATGGAACAATGATAAGCAAAGTGGTGTCCTCGGTGTGGGAGGGGCTCGTACTGCGGAGGTCAAGGTGAGAATCCCATCGACCAGCTCTTGCGGATCTCAAAGACTGTTCATAACGAAGGGCAAGCTGATACGTCTGCTCGAGGGACTTCGAGCTATGAAAAACCACCTCAGTACGAATGTCTGGTCGAAGGCCAGACCAAAATCTGCAAGAGGTCATGGCTGGGTCCTCTCGGATATCGCTCCTCACAACTAATTCATCAAAGCGATCCCTGTACTCAGCGACGGACATGGATCCTTGCTGAAGGGAAAATAATTGGTCGAGCAAGCGACTCCGATATGACGAAGGCATCTACCTCTGACACAATGTACGCTTCATGTCCACCCAACTAGTGATGCGATGTAGACGGTCTCGCTCGCGGGTCTTCTCAACGCTAGACCAATATGCCCTCGCCTGATCTAACAGTCTAAGTTTCGCAAACTTGACGCGACGCTCACCGACTAACTCAAAATGATCGAGATAATACTCCATATCCACGAGCCAGTAACTGAAAGACTCGGGACACGATGAGCCGTCAAAGGAAGGGGCAGCAGTACGAAACTGACTCTCGAGATCTCTCTCGGAACAACGATCCTCATAATAATCATTCCTAAGGTAACCGAGTCGTGTCGAAGGATCGACACGATCCGCTCGCGTGTACGGATAAGAACGATGACAACCATCATACCGATCGTCTCTAGTGTAGTGGTCTCGTGTCGGTGGGTCAACATGATCTCTAAAAGTGGTGTGCTGCGATCGAGAATAATCATCGTAGTAACGCGAAGATCTCCCTGACGGGGCTCTGTGAGAGCGAGTGCTAGTGGACTCAAGACCTCCAAAGTGAGGGGAGGAATAATCGTGACACCTAGATATAATGAAATATCCTATAGACTCTACGACTGCGTATCGAAATGTGTGCGCAACCTAGCTCTGATACCAATTGACGCAGGACGAATCTATAGGTGGTGGATAAACTGTGACCTAACCCTACATGCTATGCAATGCCAAAAATCTGCAGCCCTAAGTCTTATTTATAATGAAATAAAATTAGGGCAACCAAGACAGACGGCTATGATTGACCGTCGATCTCGGCGCCAAAACAACACTAAATAATATTCAAAATACAACATGCTATATATGAAAATTCATCAGAACGACGAGCCGGACGCAACCGCGGTGGCGGATTGGCGATCCGGTCACGCCATATATGGTAAGTCGCCAAGTCAGCTCCGACTGGGCCCAAAGCTCGTCCTCGCCTATGCTCCGCATCAGATATTCTAGTCGGATGATGAAAACTAAATGACGCATATATATATACAAATTGATACACTGTGGGAGACACCTCTTGAATCTATGCGGGGGCAAAGTGCTATAATATTGCGGAAGCCAACACTCGGACCTTTAGAATCCTATCTTCTCGGTGAATGATTATGAGAAGTGTAGAGGAGAAGATGTAAGATATGTTACGTGTTACAAAACGAAATTCTTAAACATTTGGGGCACCTTTTAATGGAGTGGAGATCGAACGAACACAACCTTGCAACAAGGGATCTTCGGATAAAAAGGATATCTTACTGATAGGAATAAGAGAATACATGTGTTGTACACTAATACAAGGTGTATAAATACAAAGGAGGGTGGTCACAACACCCAGAGTAAACCTAAGCTATGTTCACCATGAAGCGATATACAATATGTCTAACCCCCCCTCCAACTCGCGGGGGATCATACATCGAGAGTATGGATAATAGATAAGAATGTTGGGTCCGTGTCTGCGGCTTGGCCATCAAGTCTGCAAGTTGCTGCTCAGAAGGAACAAACGAAGGAGCAATAGTGCCACGACCATACTGCTCACGTAGGAAGAAGGCATCCACTCCTATATACTTGGAAAGAGAGTGCTCACCGGATTCAGAGTAATCTGAATAGCACCAGTGTTGTCACAGTGGAGTGATGTAGGATCCGGAGAAGAGACACCAAGGTCCGCAAAAAGCCAGTGGAGCCAAATAATATCCTCAGCAGTGGTAGCCATGGTACGAAGTTCAGCCTCGGTGCTGGAATGAGAAACTCTGGTCTATTTCTTGAACTTCCAAGCAATGGTGAAGAACCCAAGAACAGAAAGAAACCAGTGACGGATCGAGTAAGCACGGAGCTGCAGAGAGCTACTACTAGAAAAGAAGAGACCACGTGAAGTCGTCCCCCGAAGATAGTGCAGGAGCCGCAGTAGGTGGCTATAATGCACAGAAGTGGGTGCGCTAACAAACTGGCTCAACACATGAACAACATGGGCAATGTCAGACCGAGTAATAATAAGATAGACGAGGCTCCCAACGAGGTGACGATAGCGAGTAGGATCAGCAAGTGGAACCCCATCATCCGGTCGTAGCAGAAGGTGAAGCTCCATAGGGGTGTCCACAATGCAAGAGCCAAAGAGAGCAGCCCGAGCTAAAAAATCTGATGTGTAACGCCGTTGTGAGAGCTGAAACCCACAGTCTGTAGAGGTGACTTCAAGACCCAAGAAATAGCTCAGTTGTCCAAGGTGAGCCATCTGAAACTGCTGCTGAAGATGATGTTTGACGAAGGTCACATGAGAAGGATCATCACCAGTAATGATCATATCATCTACATAAAGTAACAGAAGTGTCCGGCCGCGAGAGAAGGAGTGCACAAACAGGGCTGGATCATGCGGGCTCGACTGAAAACCGGAGGCAGTAATGACTGAGCTGAAACGAGCAAACCACGCGCGGGGCGCCTGCTTGAGGAAAAATTTTTAGGTACAAGTAGCGTGCACAGAGCTGTGCACGCTATGTAACAGTTACAGCCGTAATTTACAAGTAAAATGTAAATTACGGCTGTAACCTGAAATTATGCTGTAACAGTAATGTAAATTACGGTTGTAACTGTTACATACTGCAGAACATACATTACTGTTACAGCATAATTTCAGGTTACAGCCGTAATTTACATTTTATTTGTAAATTACGGCTGTAACTATTACATAGCGTGCACACCTCTGTGCACGCTACTTGTACCAAAAAATCTCTCCTGCTTGAGCCCGTAAAGAGCTCGTCTCAAGCGGCAGACAAGTCCTGGAGGAGAGGAGAGGCCAAGAGGAGGTAACATGAACACCTCCGGCTGAAGGTCACCGTGAAGAAAGACGTTCTTCACATCGAGCTGGAACAGAGACCAGTGGCGAACAACTGCAACTACAATAAGAGTACGGATCATAGTCATGTGAGCAACTGGAGCGAAAGTCTCGTCATAGTCGCGTCCCTGTTGCTGCTGAAAACCACGAGCCACAAGGCCGGTCTTGTACCTCTCTACAGAACCATTTGAGTGAGTCGTAACCTTGAAGACCCATTTGCAAGTAATAGGAACAACACCAGGTGGAAGAGGAACAAACTCCTAGGTACGAGTGTGCTCAAGCGCCTCCAACTCAGCAGACATAGCAGTCTGCCACTCAGGTATCTGGGCAGCCTCACGAAAGAAGTTGGTTATGGAGTACCACAAGCGGTAGTAGGAAGGGTAGGCAGGTCCAGAGGTAGGGTAGCAAGACTGAGGCGGTCGGGAGGACGTCGCTCACGAGGTGGGTTGCGACGCACTGGAGGATCATCCACAAGGATCTCGCGGGAGGAGACAGGAACTGAGTCGGGGGGCTCTAGAGACGATAGAATAAGAGGGGGACGACGAGTGTAGTGATATGGAAGATGAGCGACGAGCACATCAGAGGGAGGAGGTGAGACCAGAGAGGGCGGAGGTGGTATGACTGGTGGCAAGGAGAGAGGAGGTGGACATACCGGTGGAGAGAATGAGACATGAGGCGGTGAGATGGGAAGAGTGAGAAACTGCACATCAGAGAGAGTCACAAAGGAGGACGTGGTCGAGGGGACGGATGACACAAAGAAAGGGTGTGACTCATCAAAGGTAATATCACGTGAGATACGAATTCGACGTGCAACAAGAACATTAACACCGATAGCCTTTGTGCTCGATACTATAACCAAGAAAAACACATGATACAGATTGAGCAGAGAGCTTGGTGCGCTCACGTGGAGGTAGAAGAACAAAACACCGACAGCCAAAAACACGAAAGTGGGTGTATCGTGGGGGTCGATAGTGCAAACACTCACCAGGACTTTTGCCCTGAAGGAAGGTGGAAGGATTGCAGGTTAATGAGATAGACAACAGTAGAAACAACCTCAACCCAAAAATGAGGAGGAATGTGGGAGGAGATGAGAAGAGTGCGGACTGTCTCAATAATGTGACGATGCTTCCTTTCAGCGGTGTCATTTTGAGCATGGGCACCAGGGCAAGCAAGTTAAGGGAGAGTACCGTGGGTAGCGGCAAATCTCGAAAAGCATGCGAGAAGTATTCCCCCCACCCCCGAGTCGGAACGAAAGATACGAATGAAAACGAAAAAATGGGTGTGCGCCATAGCATAAAAAGTAATATAAATCTGAAGAAATTTAAAACGAGAATGCATAAAGTAAATACAACAATAGCGTGAATAATCATCAATAAAGAGAACATAATACCGGTGTCCACCCTTGGAAACAAAAGGTGCAGGACCCCATACATCAAAGTGAACTAAATCAAAATGACGCTGAGACCGAGACTCACTAGACAGATAAGGGAGTTGTAGCTGTTTCCCAAGCTTACAACCCGTACAAGTATGAGAACGATCGACAGTAATGCGACCGAGAAGACCATGACTGATGAGAGATGCAAGATGCAGACCACTAGGATGACCAAGACGGTGATGTCACTGAAAGAAGCTCACCGAGGGAAGACAAAAGGTAGACGCCGCCGATCACACTGGAGAGGATGGAAGATGAAGCCGATCAAGAACGTACACCCCGCTACGGCGACGACCAACTCCAAGGAGTGTCCCAATCAGACGATCCTGCACATGACACACAAACTCATCAAAAATGACAAGACAACCATGGGATGTAAGTTGGCTGGCGGATATATGGTTCATGGATAACTTGGGAATGTAAGCAATATCGGGAATATGAAAGTGACGGGTATGAAGGAGACCACGACTAGTGATAGGAAGAATGGTGCCGTTGGCGACCATGATACTGAGATCAAAGGAGACATGCTGGCATGACAAGAGGTGGGTGGCATCATACGTCATATGAAACGAGGCTCCAGAGTCGAGCAACCAGTCAGAGGGAGAGATACTTGTAGGGGCGAAGGCAGTTGGCTGGGAGGCAGAGGCGGCGGAAGCATCCGGTGGGAGTACTGCGGCAGAGGAGCAAGGGAAAGAACCATAAGAGAGTTGTTGGGCAATCTGTTAGGCAAGCTCAGAAACGGTGAGTGACTGCGCCGCAGCCGAGAAGGGAGGAGCTGAAGGAGCACCAGGAGCACGTTGCTGTCCAGACTGCAGAGCCCGCAGAAGCTTGCGGCACTCAGATTTGACGTGACCAAGACACTGACAATAGTGACAACGGGCAGACTGTCGGAGAGGAGCACCAGATGAAGTAGTATAATATGCCGACGGACGAAAAATAGGGCGCACCGGAGCGTTATAGCCCGGCGAAGGCAGCAGTGGAGGGCTCACAAGAGAAGACTGTGGAGGAAGCTCGGGAGCAACAATCACAGCATGAGACAACACACTAGAGGGAGCAGCAACATCCAATGAGTGGTGACGAGTCTCCTCAGCGATCACCAAGGCCAAGGTATCGCTGAGAGACGGAGGAGGATCCCAGTGCAGAAGCTGGGCACGAACAGGCTCAAACTCTGGGCGGAGGCACATAAGAAACTCATACATGCGCTGACAGTCACGATCCCGAGAGGTAGCAACACACTGAGGACAGGTAACACAGGGGGAAGGAGCCATCTCATCACACTGACGCCAGAGATCCAGGAGCTCAGCAAAGAAGGACTGGACAGACCGATCACGCTGGTAGTAGGCGCCAAGGGTCTGAAACAGAGAGTATCACAGGGCCTGACTAGATGGTTGGTAGAGACGACACAGGTGATCCCATATCGCTTTGGCCGTAGGTAGCTCGTAAACGGCCATGCGAATGGAGAGCTCGCAGGACTGGCAAATGACGGCGATCGCGCGAGAGTCGTCTGAGCGCCACTTCGCCCCTTCAGAGCGCTGGACAGTGGAAGAGGTGTCCACAGGGGCAGAACCAGCTGTGCTGACTGTGGAAGAGTCGGCCGCAGGAGCAGTAGTCGATGGCGCAGGGGCAGGCTCAGAACCGTCAAAGTGGCCCCACAAATCTAGGCCACGGAGGATAACGCCAACAGTGGCGGACCAAGCCTTGTAATTTCGCCCATCGAGAATGACATCAGCCTTTTCGAGAAAGGCAGAGGAGTAAGATGAGTCCATCGGGGCTGCAGGATCAGCTGAAAGAGGATCGAGAGGACGAGAGCAGCAGGAGATCAGCCGGCGGCAGGAATAGACAATAGCAGCGTCGAGTCGACGTTGAGAGGGGTCAGAGATCAACCGAAGACGGGATAGGGAGCAACGAGAGCGTCCTGAACAGGAGATGCGTCGATCTGGGATAGGTCGGGATCAATCAGGGAGAGCTTCGTCGAGCGGGAGGTACGTCGGAAGAGCTTCGTCGAGCAAGAATGCAGAGCGGGATCGATCGGGATCGGAGCCGGCGGGAGTGCTTCGTCGATCGGGAGCTTCGTCGATCGGGAGATGCGAGAGCTTCGTCGAGCAGCCGACGGGAGAGCCCCGTCTACCGAAGGAGGTGTGAGGTCGGGAAGAGCGGTTAGGGTAGCTCTGATACCATGATATGAATAGGAGAATACATGTGTTGTACACTAATACAAGGGGTATAAATACAAAGGAAGGTGGTCACAACACCCAGAGTAAACCTAAGCTATGTTCACCATGAAGAGATATACAATATGTCTAACACTTACCATGTGAAATCCTTAGATATGAACAAGCCTTGGCAACTAGGGTTTCAAACCAGAAATAACAACTGATCAAAAGATTAAGAAAACAAGATACAAGTGAGGTATTTATACGCCCAAATCCTAAAAATACGAAAGGTGTATTCACGGACCGCAGCTGCCACCCACAAAGTAGTAAATACACATAAACACAAACACTAGAGGTTTTGATTTCAAAAGTGTTTCTCTACATCTTCTTACATGATCCTATATCCATAATCATCCACTTGTCAAGAATACGGTGACAGTGTCAGATCAGCACGAGTTCCCTAGAACACGGGTTCTCTACATCTTATTACATGCTCGCAAGACACCAATGTGATGGCATCATTCATGCTGAATTCATCGCCAGTACCCCACATGTTACAAAAGCTTCTCAAGCAATATAGAAACAAAAGCCCTCAAATTTTCAAATCGATTCCTCTAAAAACAAACAAACAGGCAATAAAAAGACGGCCGATATCAGTAATCATAGCTAAGGTGCATAATTGAAGCAACTGAACCAAAAAAAGGTGCATAATTGAAGCAAATGAACCAAAAAAGACGACAGACATACCGATTATAATCATATAGACAATCATCACACCAATATTATTTACAACCACACACATCTGAAGCAAAATCCTCCCAACACTTCCAAAAGAATCCCCCATGACTGCCCCATAAGAAACCGATTTCCCGGCTCGACTGAACCTGATCAGCAGCTCAATCGAAGCCTCAGTCAGAAATGCAAAAAAGACAATCACAATCAGCCCCGGAACCAAACCCAGCACCTTCATGGTGGCCGGAAGAGACATGATTCCGGCTCCCACAATCGTGGTCGATATATTGAACACAGCGCCGCCAAACGAAGCCCCGTTAAATTCATCAAACTCCTCAACCCCCTTCCGCGAGCTCGGCAGCAAGGGAGCATTCTCTTCAACAACATACTTCCCTTTTCTCTTGCTCCGCTCCTCCGGAAAATCACTTGCAATTGTCATTCTGAACCACTTCAAAATGCAAAATTTTTACAAAAATTTCGTGGCCAATACTGAATTCCACTGACCTGAAGCACCCAACAACATCTAATCAACGTAAAAAAACAGTTTGTATGATTCGAACTCGGAACTTGAAGCAGAATAAGCAAGAAATTGTTACGGATTCGAAGAACTTACCAGGAAGGAAAACAAATTGAGTAAGAAAAACCTAAACGGGTGCAGAACTCTTGTGGGGGCGTTTCTCACCCGGTATTCTTTCCGTGACCAATAAGAAGAGCTCTGAGAAACGTTTCCCTATCGTCGTCCAAAGTCTCCGATTCAGAAATGAGGAGAGACGCAGGCCCACGCTTTTGGATTAGTCGCCGGAGCTGGCTGAAGCCGACGAAAGCTGAACTTTGGGTTGATTGCGAACCCGGGAAGGAAAACGACTGGGTGCTTTCGGAGTGTAAATATAGTGTTTTGCGCTGTAAATATAATTTGATTATGTATAAATAACGGATATTAGGCAATTGTTATTCGCAGACCATAAATGTATATCCGCAGACCAATATTTTGTCATTTTATTTGAGTTTACAAATTGTTATTCGCAGACCAATTTTAAATTTGAGAAATTGATATCTTTGTTCTCCTGAGTAGGGCTCGACAACGAAGGAACATTTCTGACGACCTTTTGAGCGCATCAATGTGTGCAGGGATCGTGATTCATAAAATAAATGCGCGGACAGAGATTGAGTTGAGGAAGAAAGACGATTTTTTTGTTGTTCATGCGATTTCGACTTGTTTGGGAAGATTTAGAAAGCTAGGGTTTGTTTGGGAAGATTTAGATAGCTAGAGTTATTCTCTCCCTGTGGTAAGGAAGGCGAAGATGACGATCAAAGTTTTTTTTTCTTCACTAATCTACGGATAACAAAAATATCTGTGAATAGACAAAATTTGCGAATAGACAAATGCGGTTTGCGAATAACAACCGCCTAAAAAATGACAATGTTATAAGCAGTCCTATAACCGCTAAACGTAGTCCATTGATATTCGCAGTCCAATGAATTTAAATGTATTTAGGACTGTGAATAGCCGTTTTAAGTATTTTTAGGACTGCGAATAGCCGTCTTAGGACTGCTAATAACATCGTCCCAAAAAAATATGAATTTTATTAAGATGATTTTTTGGGGGGTCATGTTATATGAAGATTCATTTTGGTTGTATGCAGTCCAAAGATATATGCAGGTCAAACTAAAAACTTATAGGAACTTGTGAACCCGTTCAGAAATTGGCTTGCATATGACCATTTTCAAATTACATGGCCTGCACATAGCCAAAATAGGACTGCATATAGTTATTGCTTTTTTTTTTGCATTTTAGAATGTAAGAAAATAGGATAGTTCTAATAGGAGATACTAGTAGCCCGAGCTCGGAGCGCCCTCATGTATGTTTGACGGGTGAAAATACTCGGCCGGCGATAATTTTTTGTGAGTGACAACATTCGGCGAGCGACATCATTTAACGACAGGATTATGTGGCGAGGGCAGACGATGACGGGAAGCGAGTCTTGGCTTTGGTTACAGGGAGATTGATTTGTACGGAAAATGGAGTGGGGAGGCTTCGCTCGATGCTCTCTTGCGAAGTGAACGGAGAACGCATGGAACGAGAAATTCGCTCACCTCCGTCACTAAGAACTCGTGGAAGAATCACATTTTGTATCATCGCAACAAAACTTAAGTCATCTTCAACTTTGTTGCCAGTGCGACCAAGTTTTTTCTAGGAAGGAGAAAATATTTATGCTTCCAAAACCAAATTGAATTCACCCAACCTATACAAAAGCTCTAAATCATTGAAAACCAATGCGATTGAAGGCGATTTAGGCTCCGTTTGGTATAGTGGCGGCGGTCATGAACGCGGTGGTAAAACCGTCATTCATGAACGCTCATCTAAGGAACTTCATCAACTTGAACATAAAAGTGAATGAAGTTCCTTAGGTGCCCGTTCACAAATGACGGTTTTACCACCACGTTCACGACCGCCACCGTCATGCCAAACGGAGCCTTAATCATTTAGGGTCAGTTTGTTTGAGCGTTTTTTCTTTGTTATGTTTTCATAAAATGCAAATGCGGTCTTTTGCCCATTTGAATATCCTCCTTTTGAAACAATCGATCCCCTAAACTCCATTTTACGTCTGATTCCAACCGTAGGGATTCAAGAACATTGCTTTATCTTCATCTCCAACCACCATCATTCACCCAAACAGACCCTTAATATTATTGCAGTCACGCAATCCATTAGATGAAAATAACACGAGCATAATGATGTGAAGAATCCCGAATAGAGAAGGCATGAGGTGTATCCCCAGCAAATAATCTACGAGCACGATGATGGGAAGAATCTCTAAGACTTTTTCCCTCGTCTTGGGATGAGGCGGAGCGAAGAGGGAGAGAAGGATCTCCGATGCTCGCGGGCTTGGACTTTTTTCCCTCGTCTCGTGGATGAAGCGGAGCAAGTTGGGAGAGAAGGATCTCCGCGGCTCGTGGACTTCGACCTGCTGGCTGGAGCGGAGGAGTTCGTCACGTGGACTATCGGGCAAGCGGTTCCGGCGGCCGGCAAGAGAGGAGTGCCGGCGTTTGCCATGTGGGTTGTCGCGGGAGTGAACCCGCAAGGACTATGAGAATGGGGAGGTGTAGTTGGATCGAGATCCTACCCACGCACTCTACCCAAAATCATGCATTTCTATTGGTCCCGGACGCCAACCGGCATCTGGGACCGGTATACAAAAAATGTGCATAATTTTTTGATTAAAAAAATATAAAAAATGAGATTAGTGAGCCTATCGGATCAATCACGAATTAATTTGGACACTGAAATGGGCACGATACATTTGGACTCAAATGAAGAGGATCCTCGCCGATTTGTTCTTATTGTACATTATATTTGTTATTTAGAGGGGTGCAAATATGAAAAAACAAAGTATTTTTATATAAACACCATTTATTTTTAATCCACTCCATCACATTTTATAATTAATAATTAATAATTACATTAAACAATATAAATATTAATTTATAAAGTGGTCCTCTGCTTTTTTTATCTTTTCATCTGCGGCTGATTTGTCGTTGTTTTTGTTTGTATTTTAAAAGTAATTCAAATAAATAAATAAAATAAGGAATCAAGGACGATGATGTGCTGGAAGCCTTGAGCTGTACGGATAAGATTGCTCTACTCCAGATTATTATTTTTTATTTTAAAAAATTTGTTGTTATGTTATTTATTTATAATACTGGAACATATTTAAGTGATTAAATATATTTTTGACATTTATAAAAATAGGGCAATGTTATATGCACATCAGTTTTGGCTATTTGCACACCAATTTTTATGAGTTATTACGCATCTTTTAAGAATAAATCTTGTACATGCATTTTTAGGAAAAATGTTCAACACGAAAATTGTATATCTTGTCGAGATCAGTAATTTGCGGGTTGAACACTTTTCCTAAAAATGCATGTACAAGGTTTTTTTAAAAAATTAGCTATTGTTACGATCATGGTGACAATACGTCTTGTGCGTGCATTTTTAGGAAAAGTGTTCAACACGAAAGTTGTAGATCTCAACAAGATCTACAATTTTCGTGTTGAACACTTTTCCTAAAAATACATGTACAAGGCTTATTTTCAAAAAGCATGTAATAACTTATAGAAATTGGCGTGCGAATAGCCAAAACTGGTGTGCTTATAACATTGCAAAATGACGTGTCGTGAATCTATGACTGTTTGGCATCACTTTTTTTTGCTCCAGTGAGTCTGGACAAAAATGTCGCCGCCATTGAATATATGTTTGGTTACGACCACCATAAAAAAAAACTAATTTCAAACATAAAAGTGGATGAGATTACTTAGGTGACGTCGGACATTCACGAACGACAATTCATAATCATCACGTTCGTGATCGCAACAGTGGTTAAATGACTCGGCTCCGTTTGGGGGGACTTATTTTCACCGGTCAAGCGGTTACGACCGCATGAATCAGACATTAATTAAGGTCCGGTTCATTCGGTCGTAATCGCTTGACCGATGAAAATAAGTCCTCCCAAACGAAGCCGAAAAGACAGACTATCATTATCAAATAAATTATTATTTACAAAGAAATTTGCTCTCAAACGGTTGAAGTAATCAAGCTAAAGTCAGATTCAAAATAATAATAATAATATTGTCTTTTTGTTGATAGGATAGGCTCTAAAGAAAGATTATACCCATTAATGGCTGAGAGAGGCACGAGGAAGATAAGTCGAAGAAAGAAAAAAAACACTAATAAAATTAAGGTGGTGTTAAAGGCAAATCAGAATTGGCTATTGGCAAACCAATTTCTATGAGTTATTACGCGTCTTTTGAAAATACGCTTTTTACATGCATTTTTAGGAAAAGTGTTCAACACGATAATTGTACATCTAGTCGAAATCTACAACTTTCGTGTTGAATACTTTTCCTAAAAATGCCCGCACAAGGCGTATTGTCGCCCTGATCGTAACTATAGCGAATTTTTAAAATCCCGCGGCCGCACCCCTGCCAAGACTAATCTGTTGTTCATAACAAAAACTGACTAAGATACATTTTCTGTAACTGCATTTAACAAAAATACATTTTCTCTAACTGTATTCTACAAAAATGTGAAGGAAGAATCAACAACAATAGTTTCGTTGTGGTGATACTTCGTTCCAAAATTTAACATGACAGTAAGGCTATACAGTCGCAAGAAAATTTGCATGAAAAGCATGATACAATCAAACAACATATATATATATACTAATATATATATATGGTGTTCTTATGTGCACATTATTTTTGGCTGTGTTCACACCATAATCACAAAATAAATAGAATTGTTTTTATTTCTCAATCTCACCCACCGTAAACCTATGTGCACACCCAACCCGCACTCTCACCTCTTTTCTCACAATCAAACAGCATATATATATATACTAATATATATATATATGGAGAGAACAACCACCAAAACTTCCCCTTTCACTCTCCATTTTTTGTGCTGCTAGAGAAGGAAATTAAAAAAAAACTTCATTTTTTTTGCCATTGGATGCTTCCTTGCCGGAGAGGCAAAAACTCTTTTTCTTTTTTCGCTACGTGGAAGAAGAACCCCTCCAAAAAAAATTTCATTTGGCATCGCCTCCTCCAAAAGCAGCCGGCCAGCAACAAAGTCCTCGTCAAAACAGAGGACACGACCTCCTTCAGAAGCGGTGTGCACGTAAGGTTTTGACTGTGCACATAGTATTGATGTGCATAAAGTCAGAAGTGATGTACACATAACAACGCCCTATATGTGTGTTTGTAACGTATATTTCATATTAATATATGATGTGAATTTATATGCAGTACGTGCGTATTAAAATTTCATTATGTATTGCGATGTGAATCATATGGAATTTATATGATATAATAGGACTACATTTGTTATAGCCCATGAATGGGCATTTCTGGTGCCCCCGGAATCTTGTAGAACAACTTATATATCCAATATATGATTAACTAACCGTGGCCGCCAGGCACATAATTTAATTGATCGCATTATATAGGACCATCAACCATGTGATGTGAGGCAGGTGGGGTTGACCTCATCTTACAATAATAATATAAAAAAATGAAGAAATTCGCGGCCTATTCCATATTTCCATCCGGAAGCAATTACTAAAAACCAAAGCAATTTAATTAAAAACATTTCTTTTTAAAAAACTCGCAGGCGGGGCCCACAGGCGGGCACCGCCCGCTTCATTGTATTGGCTATGTGGGACTTTTAGTCCCACATCGCCAATAACAGCGGCTTTCCGCTGTTTATATAGCGGAAACCCGCTGCATATTCGAATAGGATAGCGGGCGGGGCACAACGGGCTGGCTCGCCCGCCTGGCCGGCGTGAGCCCGCCCTCCCCTGCGTGGGATCCCGCGTGAGCCCGCCTGTACCAGCCCGTCCGCCCCGTCCCCGCTTGACCCCGCCTCCGCGGGCACCCGCACCGCCCAACCCGCGTGAACCTAGAAGTTTTCTGCCGTGTAGGGGTAAAACGGTAATTTCACCTGCAGAGTAGGTTTAGGAGCCCTACGAAAAAGTGGAGAGAGAGGGTTCGTTTGATCGGACGATGGTGGCATAACCGAACCAAGTTGGATGGCCCAGATGCTTCCACAATGAGCTCCAGATTTCCTAAATACACTACTTCCTTATATTATTAGAGATAATTATATATCATATATTTTAACTATTCAATATTCATTAAATTTTTAATAGAATAGAATTTACACAGCTACGATGGTCTCATGTTTTTGAGTGATAAGTTACGAGATCAATTCTTCTTGACATCATAATTTTACCAAAAGAAATTTGTATAAAAATCATAAAAAAATGTAGATTTTTTTTTAAATGCAGACATATTGCACAAAAAATTTCATTAAAAATATGGACATTATGTAAAAAAATGGGACATATTTTTTTTATATTTGTTGATTAATTTTTAAAAAAAAAATAATGCTCCGCGTATGCAGAAAAAAAAATTTATACGCCTGTCATTGTGTGTGTATAACTAGTCAAATGAGGTCAAAATCCCAACAAATAGTATCAGAGAAAAATGACTTTAAATCGATTAAATATTTCACGTCTTCGATCCAGTGGGATAGATGACAATCGATGATCCTCTACCTATCCTCCTTAGATCACGATCCTTCAAATAGTCGATACTCAATATCCATGGGTTAGGGTTGATAGGTTTATTGAGTACATAATTGGATCCAAAGTGACATCGAATGGTATGCGTGATCGAAGCTTTTGACTGCCAATGGATGATTTAACGCTTCAATCCATAGGAAGATAGGGAAGTAGGTCGATGCCACACAATCTGTCGTTATAATGTTCGAGGACAATGTTAATTATATGTCTTGAATCATTACCAAAAGACGACGTTGACGCTAATCTCGACCCGCGGGATCTGTTCACCTAGTTAGTGTTGGAACACGACAGTTAGCTTGAGTGTCATATGTTTAGCAAAAAACCAGGTGCATCATGACAGGACCAAACACATCGATGCGTGATATTGTTAGAATTGAAGTGAGCTAGCCCCAGCGCTACCTCATACTCGCCACCCCCCCTTGTTTTTGCCTATAAATAGAGGGGTACCCCCCTCTCAAGAGATCGATTCGGGAACTGGCGAGTATCATCAACTTTGAGCGAGTTAGAGATACCAGAGAGCCACCAGGCGAGCATCGGACTTGGAGTAAATTCGGCAGGCGAGCATCGGACTTGAAGTAAGTTCGGCCAGCTCCCTTGAGCGAGTAGCGAGCATTGGAGATACCGCTGACGCTAGTGCTAGCGCGCGCGGTAGCGACAAGAGGCGAAGAGGCGAGCAGCGAGCTCGCGAGTATCTACTCGGGAGTTAGCGCCCGACGCTAGTGATAGCGCTCGCGCTAGCGAGTATTGGAGGAAGCGACGCGTGGCGAGTACGCGAGAAGCGTGGAGTGCGAGCAGCGAGCTTGCGAGTAGCAGAGCTAACGCCTGGTGCTAGCGATACCGCCGGCGGTAGCGAGGAGCGAGCTTCTGTAGCGAGTAGCGAGTATTGGAGCGAGTATCACCTGCGAGGTGTGCTCCGGAGGAGAAGCGGACCTTGTCCGTGACCAAGTTCTTACTTTCTATTGGCTGTTGTGATTCAAGTTGGATGCAACTTGTATTCAGCCGTGTTCAGTTGTAACTAGATACCATAATTAGTATTGTGAAAGCTTGTGTTCATCTTTGGTGTCCTTATTCTCCGGTTGGTTGACGTGTTCTTCCGACTTCAAAATATTTCACATGGTATCAGAGGGATAGTGGGAACAAGGACGAAGCAACCAAGATGGACGGCGGAGGAGGGTATGCTAGGGGACTTGGCATTGAACTGCTTACTCAAACCAACTACAAGAAGTGGATGTCTTGTATGGAGAGCTACCTTCTTGGAGAGGATCTCTGGGAGGTTGTTGGTGGTGGGGAGCAAGAGGAAGTAGTAGCCGCCGGTGATAATGGTCCAGCTGTGAGAGCTTGGAGGGAGACCAACGCCAAGGCGGAGTTCACCTTGAAGAGAGTCATATCATCTGACTTGTTCGACCATATCATAGGTTGCAAGTCAGCGTCTGCGATCTGGATAGCCCTCGATGGGTTATTCAACAAGAAGAATGTGGCGCGACTACAATTCCTGGAGAACGAGTTGGCGAAGTCGACTCAAGGCGAGATGGCGATATCCACCTTCTTCCTGAAGGTGAAGAACCTATGTGGGGAGATCTCGGCCTTGGATCCTGAAGAGTCAATCTCAGAGGCGAAGTTGAAGCGGCACATACTCCGAGGCTTGAGGAGGGAGTATGTCCCCTTCATTACTTCCGTGCAAGGATGGGCTACTCAGCCCTCCCTTCTGGAGCTAGAGAACCTGCTATCGTTACAGGAGAGCTTGGCGAAGCAGATGGCGGGAGTATCCATTTCAGGAGGAGATAGCGAGGCCTTGTTCTCAGGAAAGAGGAGATCCTGGGACAAGAGAAAGAAGAACTCCGGAGATGGACCTTCAACGTCCTCTCAGGGAGATGGGGGGAAGTTCCTCCCTGCGCGCGATGAGAAGGGGAGAACCCTTTGCTTTGCCTGTAAGAAGTATGGGCATATGGAAAAGGGCTGCCGGTCTAATCTGAAGGCCGGTCATGCTGCTAACAAGGAGGGAGATCACCAGAGAGGTGGAGGAAGAGGTGGAGGTCACCAGGGCGGTGAGAGGGGGGACAATTATTTTCTGGCAGAGATGACGGCAACGTCAGTCGATGTCTTAGCTTCCATCAACCTCGAGAACGACTGGATAGTGGATTCCGGTTGCGGGCATCATCTCACAGGAGATATGTCCTGTACAACCCTGTATTCGCCGAGTAGGTTGCCGGGACCCAAGAGGTCTTTAGAGCCTCATTTGTAGTATGATCCAAGACAGAGAGAAAGGAGGGAGAGCGGTAGAGGCAGAAACCTCCCGCTCGCCCAGCTGGAGTAAGAGGCAAGTGAGGGGGCGAGAGGAGGAGGGGCGGGTGCCCCCCTCTCGCCCTCGCCCAGCAAGGGGCGAGAGGAGGGGTGGGTGCCCCCCCTCTCGCCCGCGCCCAGCCAGGAGCGAGAGGAGGAGGGGCGGGTGCCCCCCCTCTCGCCCGCGCCCAGCAAGGGGCGAGTGGAGGAGGGGGGGGGGGGGGGGCGACCCCCTCTCTCGCCCCTGACCCTAGTAGGGGCGAGCCTAGTAGGGGGAAGACCCTTGGTCTCGTCCCACCCCAGCGAGGAGGCTCGCCGAGCTCCGCGAGGTAACCCCTCTCGCCCAGTTCCAGAGGAGGGGGGGGGGGGGGGGGGGGGGGGGGTTGGTCTGCGTTTAGCATCCCAGAACAGCGGGATTTGGCTATTTGCAGTCCAGTTTTGGCTATTCGCAGTCCAGATCCGAGGGTATTTTGGGTATTCTGCAGTTCAGTTTAGGCTATTTGCAGCCCAGATCCGAAAATCCTATAAATAGGACCAAGGGGGCACCATTTGGAGAGATCTCTCATCCTAGGCTAGCTCTCTCCTTCTCCCTCTCCCTCCCCAAGTCTCTCTAGGGGGTGAGGAGAGGCTTCAGTGGTGCCCAAGCTTAGTAGTGGCTTGGGAGGGGAAGTTCCAAGGGGACTTCCGGGTACGTGGCGGGACCTCCCCGCTAAGCCCTTGGTCCAGTTCTTAGTTCCGACACCTTCAACCTAGAGCTCTCCCTTGGGGGAAGTAAGGGTTGGTCGCCCCTCAGCCTCGTTGAGGGCCCCGAACTCCACAGAGACCAAGTAGTCAGTTTCAACATTTATGGTGCGGTGAGCGTGGAGAGTGACCGATTCAAGAGATCCTCAAGATGAGCTCCATGGGCGGAGGTGGAGGAAGTTCCGACCCAGGTCACTCGCAGCCCCCGGTAGTTGGGGGGATGTTGGAGACGTTCGAAAATTTAAGGCAAGAGGTCCTGCAGACCTTACATGTGACTCTCGCCTCGATAGGCGAAGGCAGGAGAGGAAGTGGTTCAGAGGTCTCGCCCCAACAGGAGGGTGAGATCCCTCTCAACCAACCAGCCAGAGAGGAGGTACCAGGAGGGGGGGAGTGGGGAGGTGCCAGACCCCCACTCGCCCAACTCCAAAGGGGGGAGTGGGGAGGCGCCAGACCCCCACTCGCCCAGCCCCAAGGGGGCGAGTGGGGAGGCGCCAGGCCCCCACTCGCCCAGCCCCAAGGGGGCGAGCTCAGTAGAGGGGCACCCTCCCGGCTCGCCCAGCCCCCAAGGGGGGGCGAGCAGAGGAGGTCCTTTTTCTGAGATGATCCTCTCAGCCCCGATTCCGGGGGGGGGGGGGGGGTCAAGGGAGCAGAGATGTCTCACTACTTCGGCAAGGATGTCCCCGTCCTGCACCTGCAGTGGTTTGAGGACATGGTCTCCATCATGCCCATGTCGGACGCTTTCAGGTGTCGACTCTTTGTGACATCCCTGAAGGAAAAGGCTAGAGAGTGGTTCCACCAGCTCCCTGCGGGATCCATCTATGCCTTCGAAGACTTACGTCGAGGTTTCCTGCTGCGCTTCTCGACGTCAAGGAAGAGGAAGAAAGATGCCGAAGCACTTTTCAAGGTCGAGCAAGAGCCAGAGGAGTCGCTGGCTCAATATCTGGAACGGTTCAGGGAAGAGGTTCACCTCGTCGAAGAGGTGCCCGGGTACACCCTCAAGCTTGCATTCACGTTGGGGCTGCGGGAGGGCTTCTTCAAGGCGGACCTCAAGAGGAGGGCTCCTTTGTCTTTTGAGGAGTTGATGGAAAGGGTGTCCGAAGAAGTTGAAAGTGAAGAGGCCAACCCGGAGTTCACAAGAAGGCTGGCCAAGCTGAGTGAGCCGGAGGCAAGGCAGCAGGGGGGAAGAGCAAAGTCCCCCAAGAGGAAGTTCGACCAGGAGGAAGACAACTTCCAAGAAGAGGGGACCGACCTCCCAGGATGGAGGCAGGGACCGAAAGCACCCTCTCCACCACCCCAGCAAGCCATGGTGATAGGCCACAGAAGAAGAAGAAATCGTGGGGGAGGAAGAAGGGGCGTCCGAGTGGAGTTACCTTACTGTGACTTCCATCAGGAGGAAGGCCACGCGACATCCGTCTGCCCTGAGTTCTTGGAAATGAGGGAGGCGAGGGGCCCGAGGCCGCAGCATCAACAACCAGAGGAGGTCGAGGAAGACCATGCCGGGGAATAGAAGTCCGAGTCCCGGTCTCCGTGCTTTGTTTTTTCTTTGAGTCCATGTAGTAGGAGAGAGTGTTTCCCTACTTAGTTTTTCTTGCATGTAACCGAATGATTAATGAAATGAAAGTTTTTTGAAGTATTGTTCCCCTTGGATGGTTCCGCTGACCGGGCTCTCACTAGACGGCAGGACAGGTTGACCTCCTAGGGAGGATAAGAGATGTTCCCCTTGGATGGTTCCGCTGACCGGGCTCTCACTAGACGGCAGGACAGGTTGACCTCCTAGGGAGGATAAGAGATGTTCCCCTTGGATGGTTCCGCTGACCGGGCTCTCACTAGACGGCAGGACAGGTTGACCTCCTAGGGAGGATAAGAGATGTTCCCCTTGGATGGTTCCGCTGACCGGGCTCTCACTAGACGGCAGGACAGGTTGACCTCCTAGGGAGGATAAGAGATGTTCCCCTTGGATGGTTCCGCTGACCGGGCTCTCACCAGACGGCAGGACAGGTTGACCTCCTAAGGGAGGATAAGAGATGTTCCCCTTGGATGGTTCCGTTGACCGGGCTCTCACTAGACGGCAGGATAGGTTGACCTCCTAAGGGAGGATAAGAGATGTTCCCCTTGGATGGTTCCGCTGACCGGGCTCTCACTAGACGGCAGACCAGGTTGACCTCCTAGGGAGGATAAGAGATGTTCCCCTTGGATGGTTCCGCTGACCGGGCTCTCACTAGACGGCAGGACAGGTTGACCTCCTAGGGAGGATAAGAGATGTTCCCCTTGGATGGTTCCGCTGACCGGGCTCTCACTAGACGGCAGGCCAGGTTGACCTCCTAGGGAGGATAAGAGATGCTCCCCTTGGATGGTTCCGCTGACCGGGCTCCCACTAGACGGCAGGCCAGGTTGACCTCCTAGGGAGGATAAGAGATGTTCCCCTTGGATGGTTCCGCTGACCGGGCTCTCACTAGACGGCAGGACAGGTTGACCTCCTAGGGAGAATAAGAGATGTTCCCCTTGGATGGTTCCGCTGACCGGGCTCTCACTAGACAGCAGGACAGGTTGACCTCCTAGGGAGGATAAGAGATGTTCCCCTTGGATGGTTCCGCTGACCGGGCTCTCACTAGACGGCAGGACAGGTTGACCTCCTAAGGGAGGATAAGAGATGTTCCCCTTGGATGGTTCCGCTGACCGGGCTCTCACTAGACGGCAGGCCAGGTTGACCTCCTAGGGAGGATAAGAGATGTTCCCCTTGGATGGTTCCGCTGACCGGGCTCTCACTAGACGACAGGACAGGTTGACCTCCTAGGGAGGATAAGAGATGTTCCTCTTGGATGGTTCCGCTGACCGGGCTCTCACTAGACGGCAGGCCAGGTTGACCTCCTAGGGAGGATAAGAGATGTTCCCCTTGGATGGTTCCGCTGACCGGGCTCTCACTAGACGGCAGGACAGGTTGACCTCCTAGGGAGGATAAGAGATGTTCCCCTTGGATGGTTCCGCTGACCGGGCTCTCACTAGACGGCAGACCAGGTTGACCTCCTAGGGAGGATAAGAGATGTTCCCCTCGGATGGTTCCGCTGACCGGGCTCACACTAGACGGCAGGCCAGGTTGACCTCCCAGGGAGGTTAAGTGATTTTTACCCTCGGATGGTTCCGCTGACCGGGCTCTCACTAGACGGCAGGACAGGTTGACCTCCCAGGGAGGGTAAGTATTTTTCCCCGAGGATGCCTTGCTAGCCGGCAGGGTTGGAGGGTCTCTCGGGGAGGCTATGTTTATTCCCGGAGTAAGCTCCGTTAGTCGGATTTCCAACGACACTCGTCGAATGTACAGGGTTGGACATTTCTTTCCGAGTGTGTACCACGCTCGAAAAGAGCGGGGATTGTGTACAACCCTGTATTCGCCGAGTAGGTTGCCGGGACCCAAGAGGTCTTTAGAGCCTCATTTGTAGTATGACCCAAGACAGAGAGAAAGGAGAGAGAGCGGTAGAGGCAGAAACCTCCCGCTCGCCCAGCTGGAGTAAGAGGCAAGTGAGGGGGCGAGAGGAGGAGGGGCGGGTGCCCCCCCCCCCCTCTCGCCCTCGCCCAGCAAGGGGCGAGAGGAGGAGGGGTGGGTGCCCCCCCTCTCGCCCGCGCCCAGCCAGGAGCGAGAGGAGGAGGGGCGGGTGCCCCCCCCTCTCGCACGCGCCCAGCAAGGGGCGAGTGGAGGAGGGGGGGGGGGGCCGACCCCCTCTCTCGCCCCTGACTCTAGTAGGGGCGAGCCTAGTAGGGGGAAGACCCTTGGTCTCGTCCCACCCCAGCGAGGAGGCTCGCCGAGCTCCGCGAGGTAACCCCTCTCGCCCAGTTCCAGAGGAGGGGGGGGGGGGGTTGGTCTGCGTTTAGCATCCCAGAACAGCGGGATTTGGCTATTTGCAGTCCAGTTTTGGCTATTCGCAGTCCAGATCCGAGGGTATTTTGGGTATTCTGCAGTTCAGTTTAGGCTATTTGCAGCCCAGATCCGAAAATCCTATAAATAGGACCAAGGGGGCACCATTTGGAGAGATCTCTCATCCTAGGCTAGCTCTCTCCTTCTCCCTCTCCCTCCCCAAGTCTCTCTAGGGGGTGAGGAGAGGCTCCAGTGGTGCCCAAGCTTAGTAGTGGCTTGGGAGGGGAAGTTCCAAGGGGACTTCCGGGTACGTGGCGGGACCTCCCCGCTAAGCCCTTGGTCCAGTTCTTAGTTTCGACACCTTCAACCTAGAGCTCTCCCTTGGGGGAAGTAAGGGTTGGTCGCCCCTCAGCCTCGTTGAGGGCCCCGAACTCCACAGAGACCGAGTGGTCGGTTTCAACATGTCCAAGTTCGACTCCTTGGAAGCGTATGAAGGGACGGATGATATCATCACTGCGGATGATACGGTACATCCTGTGGAGCGAGAAGGGAAGGTGTCCCTTGGGAGTAGAGAGAAGCCAGTGACACTGAAGAGTGTGTATCACGTGTCTGGCATGAAGAAGAACCTCTTCTCAGTGGCAAACGCCGTGGATGCTGGATACCACGTGCTGTTTGGACCAAAGGAGGTGAAGTTCTTGAAGAACCTATCGTCTGTCGATGCTGACGTCACCCTCACCGGGAGAAGGGTGAAGGATTTGTATGTTCTGTCTGCAAATGCCTACGTGGACAAGCTGAAGACAAACGACAGCGCTGTGATCTGGCATGAGAGGCTGGGTCATGTGGGGATGGACAAGCTGAAGATGATGGCGGCAAAGGGCCTAGTGAGTGGCATGCCTCATCTCTCTTCCTACGACGACGGCCATGTGTGCGACGGATGCCAATATGGAAAGTCACATCGACTTCCATTTGACAAGTCGGAGACCAGGTGTAAGGCACCTCTTGAGTGCGTACATGCTGATGTTATGGGGCCGTGCGCCACCCTTATTTATGGAGGCAATAAGTATGCGCTGGTTCTGGTGGATGACTACACCCGCTATACGTGGGTATACTTTCTGAGAGAGAAATCAGAAGTATTCTGCAAGTTCCTCGAGTGGAAGGAGCTTGTGGAGGGGAGACTGAACCGCAGAGTGAAGAAGCTGAGAAGCGACAATGGAGGGGAGTTTACCTCCAATGAGTTTGCTTCTTTCTGCAGGAGGTTCGGCATTCGGCGGGAGCTCTCCTGCGTTCACACCCCACAGCAGAATGGGGTGGCAGGAGGAAGATCCGCCATCTGGTGGAGACTACCAGGAGTTGGCTACATGCCAAGAGCATTCCCAAGGCCTTATGGGCGGAGGGAATGGCGTGCGCTACTCATGTGATCAACAGGCTACCTCTGAGTCCTAACAGGATGGTGTCTCCACACCAGCTCATGTTCGGGGAGAAGCCCAATGTGGGTCACATGAAGGTGTTCGGTTCTACCTGCTTCGTGCACGTCCCGGACGCTCAGAGAACAAAGTTGGAGCCGAAAGCGAGGAAGTGTATCTTCATCGGCTACGATGAGCGGAAGAAGGGGTGGAAGTGCATGGATCCGCAGACCCACAAGTTCGTCGTCTCGCGCGACGTAGTGTTTGACGAACTGGTCTCATACCAGGGAGTCTCTTCAGTGGAGCTGCCGGAGAGTGGAGAAGCTAGCAGGGAAGAGGAGTGGGTCACTGAGGACCCTACTGTGGAGTTGGAGTTATCTCCAAGTGCTCCATCGCCATCTGGCTCAGGAGGAGCTTCTGGCTCAGGGGGAGCTACGAACTCAAGAAGCAGGGAGAGCACTGCTTCCAGAGGAGTTCAGAGAGGAGCTCAGAGAGGAGCTCAACCAGAGGAGTCTACCGGAGTGGTAGATAGTGGCCAAGCCTTGAGGAGGTCGAAGAGGACGATCGTCCCGCCTGCTCGCTATAAGGAGGGGAACTTCGTGAGTTTGGTTTCCTGCTTCTTCGCAGGACCACTCGATGAGAGGGAACCTGCCTGCTTTGAGGATGCTGCTGGCATCAAGGAGTGGGACGCGGCCATGATCGAGGAGATGGAGGCCCTAGAGAAGAATGAGACATGGGACCTGGTTCCCATGGTGGAGGGCATCAAACCTGTCACCTGTAAATGGGTGTACAAGGTTAAGAAGAGAGCTGATGGAGAAGTGGAGCGGTACAAGGCGAGGCTTGTCGCTCGAGGCTTCTCACAGACCTACGGAGAGGACTACGAGGAGACCTTCAGTCCTGTAGCGAAGATGACGTCGGTGAGGACGATCATCGCTTTGGCGGCGTACCGAGGTTGGAAGTTATGGCAGCTGGATGTGAAGAACGCGTTCTTATACGGAGAGATCGACAAAGACATATTCATGGTGCAACCACCTGGATACGTGTCCAAGTCCCAGCCGCGTCACGTCTGCAAGCTGAAGAAGGCCCTCTATGGTCTGAAACAGGCGCCGAGAGCCTGGCATGGGAAGATTGCGGAGTACTTGCAATTCTGCGGCTACGATGCCTCAGACTCGGACTCCAGCATGTCCGTGAAGAAGAGTGGAGGTCTTCACGTGCTGGTGCTGCTATACGTCGACGACATGATCGTGACAGGGAACAACCCTGAGGAGGTCGCGGCGCTGAGGCAGCAGCTTTCCATACGCTTCGAGATGAAGGATCTTGGTGAACTGCACCATTTCCTTGGCCTTCAAGTAGAGAAGAGAAGAGGCGGACTGGATGTTTCCCAGAGGGCGTATGCCGAGAGGATCGTCGAAAGATTCGGCATGAAGGAGGGGAAGAGCAGTTCCGTTCCTCTGGAGGCAGGGCTGAAGCTTCGGAAGGAAGAAGGGAGGATTCTTCCTGATCCGAATTTCTTTCGGGCACTGATGGGGAGTCTTATCTACCTGACTATCACGAGGCCAGACATCGCCTTTGCTGTCGGCCGAGTTAGTCGGTATATGCAGGAGCCGCGGAAGCCTCATCTGGAGGCAGCCAAAGGGATACTGAAGTACGTGAAGGGCACCCTTGAGATGGGGTTGTCCTATGAAGAGAAGTCCGACTTCAAGCTGCACGGGTACACGGATGCAGATTACGGAGGTGACGCTGATGATCGCAAGTCGACATCAGGTTACGTGTTCTTGTGTGGAGCAGCTGCTATCTCGTGGTGTAGCAAGAAGCAGGACTCTATTTCCCTTTCTACCACAGAGGCCGTGTACAAGGCGTCGTCCTTAGCAGCTCAGGAGTGTGTCTGGCTAAGGAGACTAGTGGAGGATGTGGACGAGGAGGTCAGCGGACCTACTGTGCTACGTGGGGACAACGAGAGTGCATTGAAACTGGTAACCAATCCAGTTTGTCATGCAAGGACCAAGCACATAGAGATCGAGCATCACTTCATCAGAGAGAAGGTGCTGGGTGGCTTGATCGTTGTGGAGCATGTGCGGAGTGAAGAGAACCTTGCAGATATATTCACGAAGCCCCTATCTGCAGGGCCGTTCCGGAGGCTTCGTACATTGCTTGGAGTTGTTCCTGGAGCTCACTTCAAGGGGGAGTGTTAGAATTGAAGTGAGCTAGCGCCAGCGCTAGCGCTAGCGCCAGCGCTAGCTCATACTCGCCACCCCCCTTGTTTTTGCCTATAAATAGAGGGGTACCCCCCCCCTCTCAAGAGATCGATTCTGGAACTGGCGAGTATCATCAACTTTGAGCGAGTTAGAGATACCAGAGCGCCACCAGGCGAGCATCAGACTTGGAGTAAGTTCGGCAGGCGAGCATCGGTCTTGGAGTAAGTTCGGCCAGCTCCCTTGAGCGAGTAGCGAGCATTGGAGATACCGCCGGCGCTAGTGCTAGCGCGCGCGGTAGCGACAAGAGGCGAAGAGGCGAGCAGCGAGCTCGCGAGTATCTACTCGGGAGATAGCGCCCGGCGCTAGTGATAGCGCTCGCGCTAGCGAGTATTGGAGGAAGCGACGCGTGGCGAGTACGCGAGAAACGTGGAGTGCGAGAAGCGAGCTTGCGAGTAGCAGAGCTAACACCCGACGCTAGCGATACCGCCGGCGGTAGCGAGAAGCGAGCTTCTGTAGCGAGTAGCGAGTATTGGAGCGAGTATCACCTGCGAGGTGTGCTCCGGAGGAGAAGCGGACCTTGTTCGTGACCAAGTTCTTACTTTCTATTGGCTGTTGTGATTCAAGTTGGATGCAACTTGTATTCAGCCGTGTTCAGTTGTAACTAGATACCATAATTAGTATTGTGAAAACTTGTGTTCATCTTTGGTGTCCTTATTCTCCGGTTGGTTGACGTGTTCTTCCGACTTCAAAATATTTCACAGATATCACTTTATCTCTTCAAAAAAAAAATCAAAGTAAAAGAAGGTTGACACGACAGATAATCCAACTGATATGTTCACTAAATAAATTTCGAAGAGCAAGTTTATGCATTGCCTAGACTTGCTCAATATTGGCAATTGGATATAGTGTCAGGCGGGGCCTGGTAGTAGCAGACTTATGACGAGTTACCTCAGTTTTGATTCGATTCAATGCCTCTGGTTTGAGTTATTCTGAAATCTGAAATTCGCCCACTTTCTATAACTGTATTTGTTCTTGATCTAGCGAAAAACAAACTGCTGCTGGTTGTGGACTTGTTCATTTTCTGTTTATTTGATTGCTCTACTCTCATTTCTGCAGCAAACAATGTCAATTTTTGTAGTGGTGAGTTAGCAGCAGACCTTGCTTGTAAGAGATGGTTCGTGTCTGGTAGACTTTGGAGGTGGAGCTTCAACGCTCATTACAAGTGGCTGTGAATCGTTTGCTACGTACACTTAGGTGATTGCTGGGTGAAGGGGACGTTTGTCAGTGTTATGGGCGTGACGACGCCAGTTATCTTGTTATCTTCAAATTTATGTTTCGTTATTTTTGTTGTGTTATTTTTAACAATATTGTGTCCATTGTGGTAAGCCCAAATGGGGGGCATGTGTGAACTTAAATACTAGCGGGCTAGGCTTTGCGAAGGAAGCAAGAAATCAAAAATTAAGAATCTCTCTCTCTCTCTCTTATTTCCTTCCTATCCTCTCTCTCTCTCTCTCTCTAAACCCACAGATAAACCGTGAGTTTGTCCTAGCCGCTCCCACGCGGGCATCTCTCCCGATCTTCGCCGCCGCTCTCCCGCGCAACTCCCGTTCTCGATCATTGCTCCTCCACCGCTCACAAGGTCCAAGGGAAAGGACTCTAACAGTCAGGTTATCAGTGTCGGAGATGTCCACTTGATGACAAACACGAGTTATTTGCATGTGTTCATTGCCACGCACTTGACATCCATTTCAATTTGTCGTTTGTCGGGGACTAGATTCAGGGAGTTGGTGACCGGCATTGGAGAATTAGAGTACAATGTCGAGTCCTAAAGGGCATGTTCATCAACATGCATTGCTTTGCGATGAATTTAGGATCCGTTTGGCACGGTGGTAGGGGCCATGAACGCGGTGGTTATGAACCATCGTTCGTGAACGCCTTATCTCACTTAAGGAACTCCATTCCGTTTTATGTTCAAAACTAGTTTTCTTTTCTTGGTGGAGGTCATAACCATTGTCGTGCCAAACATACATTCTAGAGCGATGATGTTTTTGTCCAAACTCATCGGAGCAAAAACACCGTGCCAAACGGAGCTTTAGACTTCTGGGACTCACAAAAAAGGCCGATGGTTGTAGCTTCGGCGTCATACAAGCGCGGTTATAACTGGCAGCAAAATAATCTTCTACAGCTACAAACTGTTGAATTTTGTGAAGTGAGCTAACGCCCGGCGTTAGCGCTAACGCCGACGTTAACCCTCGCTTTTTGGTGGCGGCTCCGGATTCTATAAATAGGGGGACAATCCCCCCACAGAGCATATCAGAGACAAGAGGAGACTTGTGCAGTCTGAATCAAGGTTGCAGATGTCGGATGTCGGGTTCATGTCGGTTTGAGTTTGAAATGTCGTATGTCGGATTGCGGGGGATATATCGGGGATATTTTACAATGTCGGATTTTAATATTTAAATAATTTATTCAAATATATATTGTAAATATGTGTTGTTCCACATAATATATGTTTATAAATTACATAATAAGCATATATACACATAATGTATGTTTATAAATTATACAGTAAACATATTTACACAATGTCTGTTTATAAATTAAACAAAAAGAAGTGGTTGGCGACAATAAACAACATAAAGAGCATCAAATGAGAGTGAGACGAGAAAGATGTCAAATCTAGACTCAGAGAGATGCATGAAATGTAGCACAAAACAAAATATTATCGCTCAAACACTTGAAAGAAATGAAATATATATATATATATAGTACTCGTTATATATCGTCCTCGAGATATAGCCCGATATATCGGGTAAGACCGATATATCGGGGCCCGAAGATGGATATATCGGGGATATTTTCAAAAACTTCATTTTTGCTTAAACTGTCGATATCGTGGCGTTTTCTGTCCAAAACCTTTATGTCGGACGACATGTCGGACATGTTGGCCGACATCTACAACACTGGTCTGAATAGGCGGTTTCAAGTGAGAGCGAACTTGGAGTGAGTTCGGAGGAGAGCTTCGGCGGTCTGACCGGGCGGTCTCAAGTGAGAGTGAACTCGGAGTGAGTTCTGGGCGACTTGGAGCAAGAGTTGCGAGCTGTGCAAGATCGCGAGTCAACGCTGGCGTTAGCGACAACGCGGGGCGTTAGCGACTTGTGTGAGGTGGCGGTCTGCATCTGCGGTCTTGTCAAGAGGGTGTGCTCGCAGCGAGCTCGTGCGGTCTGAGTCAACGCCGACGTTAGCGACAACCCGGGGCGTTAGCGAGCTGTGGAGAAAGCGGACTCTGTCCGCGACCAGTTGTTTTTTCTTATTCTCGGCTGTTGTGAATCAAGTTGTATGCGACTTGTATTCAGTCTGCTTCTGTTGTAATTGTTGTAACCAATTTGTCAAGCAATAAAGAAGTATTTTTTGTTCATTCTTAGTGTGCTTGTCTCAATGTTCCATCGATCTAGAAAATTTCACATGGTATCAGAGCCAGGATGGAACAAGCACTGAGTTACAAGTACTGAGCAACCAAGATGGACGACGGAGGAGGCTATGTGAGATGTCTAGGCATTGAGTTACTCACTCAGACGAATTACAAGAAGTGGAAGTTTTGTATGGAGAGTTACCTGCTTGGAGAGGACCTATGGGAGGTCGTTGGAGGAGATGCGCAAGAGGAAGTTGTAGCTGCCGGAGACAATGGTCCAGCTGTGAGAGCTTGGAGGAAGACAAACGCCAAAGTGGAGTTCACCTTGAAGAGAGTTATTGCTCCTGACTTAGTCGACCACATCTTGGGTTGTAAGTCAGCGTTAGAGATCTGGAGAGCCCTTAATGAGTTGTTTAACAAGAAGAATGTAGCGCAGCTACATTTCCTGGAGAATGAGTTGGCGAAGTCCACTCAAGGAGAGTTGTCGATATCCACCTTCTTCCTGAAGGTGAAGAATCTGTGTGCGGAGATCTCGACTTTGGATCCTGACGAGCCGATCTCGGAGACGAAGTTGAAGAGGCACATACTCATAGGCTTGCGGAAGGAGTATGTTTCGTTTGTTACTTCTGTGCAAGGATGGGCTACTCAGCATTCCTTACTGGAGCTGGAGAACCTGTTGTCGTCACAGGAGAGCTTGGCGAAGCAGATGGCAGGAGTATCTATCTCAGGGGGAGATATCGAAGTCTTGTACTCAGGGAAGAAGAAGACCTGGGACAAGAAAAAAAAAAACTCCGGAGATGGACCCTCAACGTCCTCTCAAAGAGATAAGGGGAAGTTCCTCCCTACTCGTGATGAGAGGGGGAGATCTCTTTGTTTTGCCTGTAAGAAGTACGCGCACATGGCAAAGGACTGCCGGTCTAATCTGAAGGCCGGTCATGTTACTGAGAAGGAAGGAGGCCACTGGAGAGGTGGAGCGAGAGGTGGAGGTCACCAGGGTGGTGAAGGCGGAGACAACTGCTTCCTGGCTGAGATGACGGCAACATCTGTTGATGCCTTAGCCTCCGTGAACTTTGAGAATGACTGGATAGTGGATTCCGGTTGCGGGCACCATCTCACTGGAGACGTGTCTAAGTTTGCCTCCTTGAAGACATGGGGAGGATCAGATGCTATCATCACTGCGGATGATACGGTGCATCCTGTGGAGCAAGAAAGGATGGTATCCCTGGGAAGTGAAGAGAATCTTGTGACACTGAAGAGCGTGCATCATGTGTCGGGCATGAAGAAGAATCTCTTCTCGGTTGCAAATGCAGTGGATGCAGGATACCACGTGCGGTTTGGACCGAAGGAGGTGAAGTTTCTGAAGAACTTATCGTCTGTTGATGCTGACATCACACTCACCGGGAGAAGAGTGAAGGATTTGTATGTCCTGTCTGCAAATGCCTATGTAGACAAGCTGAAGACGAATGATAGCGCTGCGATCTGGCATGAGAGGCTAGGTCATGTGGGGATGGACAAGTTGAAGATGATGGCTGCAAAGGGTCTGGTGAGCGGCCTGCCTAATCTCTCTTCTTGCGGCGACGGCCATGTATGCGAAGGCTGTCAATATGGTAAGTCACATCGATTTCCATTTGACAAGTCGGAGACAAGGTGTAAGACACCTCTTGAGTGCGTACACGCTGATGTGATGGGGTCGTGCGCCACCCTAACCTATGGAGGAAATAAGTATGCGCTGGTCTTGGTGGATGACTATACCCGCTACACGTGGGTTTACTTCTTGAGAGAGAAGGCGGAGGTGTTTGAGAAGTTCCAAGAGTGGAAGGAACTTGTGGAGGGGAGGCTGAACCTGAGGGTGAAGAAGCTACGAAGTGATAATGGGGGGGGGGGGGAGTTTACCTCCAACGTGTTTGCTTCTTTCTGCAGGAAATACGGCATTCAACGAGAGCTCTCTTGCGCTCACACCCCTCAACAAAATGGGGTCGTAGAGAGGAACATCCGCCATCTGGTGGAGACTACCAGGAGTTGACTACATGCCAAGGGGATTCTCAAGGCCTTGTGGGCGGAGGGAATGACGTGTGCCACCTATATGATCAACTAGTTACCTCTGAGTCCTAACAGGATGGTGTCTCCACACCAACTCATGTTCAGGGAGAAGCCAAATGTGAGTCGCATGAGGGTGTTTGGCTATACCTGCTTCGTGCACGTTCCGAAGGCTGAGAGAACCAAATTGGAGCCGAAAGCAAGAAAGTGTGTCTTCATCGGCTACGACGAGCGGAAGAAGGGGTGGAAGTGCATGAATCCGCAGACTCACAAGTTCGTCGTCTCGCGCGACGTGGTGTTTGACGAACTGATCTCATATCAGGGAGTCCCTACCGTGGTGTTGCCAGAGAGTGGAGGTTCTAGAAGGTGTGAAGAGAGGGTCACTGAGGACTCTACTGTGGAGTTGGAGCTATCTCCCAGTGCCTCATCGCCATCTGGCTCAGGGGGAGCTTCGAGTTCGAGAAGCAGGGGGAGCAGTGTTCCAAGAGATGATGGGAGAAGAGTTGTAGAGGAGGAGTCTACCGGAGCGGTAGATAGTGGCCGAGCCTTGAGAAGGTCGAAGCGGACCATCTCCCTGTCTGCTCGCTATAAGGAGGGGAACTTCGTGAGTTTGGTCTCTTGCTTCTTCGCAGGACCACTAGACGAGAGGGAACCTGCCCGCTTTGAAGATGTTGTTGGCACTAAGGAGTGGGACGTGGTCATGAATGAGGAGATGGAGGCCCTGAAGAAAAATGAGACATGGGACCTTGTTCCCATGGTGGAGGGCATCAAGCCTTTCACCTGCAAGTGGGTGTACAAGGTGAAGAAGAGAGCTGACGGAGGAGTAGAGCGGTACAAGGCTAGGCTTGTCGCTCGAGGTTTCTCGCAAACCTATGGTGAAGACTTTGAGGAGACATTTAGTCATGTGGCGAAGATGACGCCGGTGAGGACGGTCATAGCTCTTGCGGCGTGCCGAGGGTGAAAGCTGTGGCAGCTTGATGTGAAGAATGCGTTTTTGTACGGAGAGATTGACAAGGACATATTCATGGTGCAACCACCTGGATACGTGTGCAAGTAACACCCACATCATGTGTGCAAGCTGAAGAAGGCCCTCTACGGGTTGAAACAGGCGCCGAGAGCCTGGCATGGGAGGATCGCAGAGTACTTGCAGTTCTGTGGTTATAATGCCCCAGACTCGGACTCTAGCATGTTCGTGAAGAAGAGTGGAGATCTTCATGTGTTGATGGTGTTGTACGTCGACGATATGATCGTGATCGGGAACAACAGTGAAGAGATCGCGGCGCTGAGACAACAGTTATCTATCCGTTTTGAGATGAAGGATCTTGGTGAACTACACCATTTCCTCGGACTTCAGGTAGAGAAGAGAAGTGACGGACTGTTCGTTTCCCAGAGGGCTTACGCTGAGAAGATCGTCGAAAGATTCGGCATGAAGGAGGGGAAGAGCAGCTCTGTTCCACTAGAGGTTGGGTTGAAGCTTCGGAAGGAAGAAGGGAGGATTCTTTCTGATCCGAAAGTCTTCCGGGTACTGATGGGGAGTTTAATCTACTTGACTATCACGAGGCCGGACATAGCTTTTGTCGTCGGCCGAGTTATTCGGTATATGCAGGAGCCGCGGAAGCCTCATCTGGAGGCAGCTAAAGGAATTCTGAAGTACGTGAAGGGGACCCTTGAGATGGGGTTGTCCTATGGAGAGAAGTCTGACTTCAAGCTGCATGGGTACACGGATGCAGACTACGGTGGTGACGCTGATGATCGCAAGTCGACTTCAGGTCATGTGTTTCTATGTGAAGCTGCTGTTATCTCGTGGTGTAGCAAGAAGCAGGATTCTATCTCCTAATCCACCACAGAGGCTGAGTACAAAGCGTCGGGCTTAACCGCCCAGGAGTGTGTCTGGCTGAGGAGGCTGGTGGAAGACGTGGACGAGAAGGTCAGCGGACCAACTGTTCTTCGCGGTGACAACGAGAGTGCCCTGAAACTGGTAACCAATCCAGTCTGTCACGCGAGAACAAAGCATATAGAGATCGAACATCACTTCATCAGAGAGAAGGTGTTGGGTGACTTGATTGCCGTGGAGCATGTGCGGAGCGAAGACAACATAGCGGATATCATCACAAAGCCCCTTTCTGCGGGGCCGTTCAGGAGGCTTCGCTCGCTGCTCGGAGTGATTGACGGAGCTCACTTCAAGGGGGAGTGTTGAATTTTGTGAAGTGAGCTAACGCCCGGCATTAGCGCTAACGCCGACGTTAGCCCCCGCCTTTTGGTGGCAGCTCCGGATTCTATAAATAGGGGGCAATCCCCCCACAGAGCATATCAGAGACAAGAGGAGACTTGTGCGGTCTGAATATGCGGTCTCAAGTGAGAGCGAACTTGGAGTGAGTTCGGAGGAGAGCTTGGGTGGTCTGACCGGGCGGTCTCAAGTGGGAGTGAACTCAGAGTGAGTTCTGGGCGACTTGGAGCAAGAGTTGCGAGCTGTGCAAGATCGCGAGTCAACGCCGGCGTTAGCGACAACGCGGGGCGTTAGCGACTTGTGTGAGGTGGCGGTCTGCATCTGCGGTCTTGTCAAGAGGTTGTGCTCGCAGCGAGCTCGTGCGGTCTGAGTCAAGGCGTTAGCGAGAACGCGGGGCGTTAGCGAGCTGTGGAGAAAGCGGACTCTGTCCGCGACAGTTGTTTTTTCTTATTCTCGGCTGTTGTGAATCAAGTTGTATGCGACTTGTATTCAGCCTGCTTCTGTTGTAATTGTTGTAACCAATTTGTCAAGCAATAAAGAAGTGTTTTTTGTTCATCCTTGGTGTGCTTGTCTCAGTGTTCCATCGATCTAGAAAATTTCACACAAACCGCGACCAAAAACATCTGCAAATTAGCTGTATTTTTGCTGCATTTGCAATCACAGTTTTTAAGGCCTTTAATTACTATTTTTCTTTGACATTTTCATTTGTTTATGTCCATTTCTACGGCTTGGATTGAGTTTAAATAGCCCATTGTTGTATTTTGAAAACGAATTAACATTTCATCGCTCTTTGTGGTTCTTGCGGTCAGGATCTCTTAAATATTTCAGTACAAGCTTGTGTATATTTAAGGGTCCGTTTGGCACGGTGGTGGCGGTCGCGATCGCGGTGGTTATGAACCGCCGTTTATGAACCACACCTATGAAACTCCATCTACTTTTATGTAAGCAATAAGTTTTTTTTTTCTTGGGAGTGGTCATAACCGTTGTCATGTCAAACACATTTTATGTGTGAAATTTTCAAGATCTATGGAACACTGAGACAAGTGCATCAAGAATGAACAAAAAACACTTCTTTATTGCTTAGCAAGAGTTACAACAATTACAAGAGAATGGGCTGAATACAAGTCGCATACAACTTGATTCACAACAGCCGAAAGTAAGGGACAACAACTGGTCGCAGAAAGAGTCTGCTTCTCCACAACTCGCTAGCGCCCGGCGCTAGCGCTAGTGCTAGCGCCTGCGCTATCTCAGACCGCGCGAGCTCGCTGCTTGCACACACTCCTGATCAACCCGCAGATGCAGACCGCCAATTCAACACAGGCCGCTACCCGCCTGCGCTATCTCTTACCGCCGGCGCTACCTTGCGGTTTCACACAAGTAGCAAACCTCGCTCTAGGTCGCTCCGAACTCACTCCGAGTTCACTCCCACTTGAGCCCGCCAATAGAGCCCGCCCAAGTCGACCTCTTTCTCTGATTGTTCTCTAAAGGGGGATTGCCCCTCCCCCCCCCCCCCCCCCCCCCCCCCCCCCCCCCCACTCCACCATTTATAGATTCCGGAGCCGCCACCTGGAAGTTGGGCTAGCGCCAGCGCTAGCGCATGCGCATGCGCTAGCTCACTTCACAATTCTCAACACTCCCCCTTGAAGTTAGCTCCGTCAACCACTCCGAGCAGCGAGCGAAGCCTCCTGAATGGCCCCGCATATAGGGGCTTCGTGAAAATATTTGCTATGTTGTCTTCGCTCCGCACATGCTCCACCACAATCAAGCCACCCAACACCTTCTCTCTGATGAAGTGATGCTCGATCTCTATATGCTTTGTTCTTGCGTGACACACTGGATTAGTTACCAGTTTCAAAGCGCTCTCGGTGTCACCTCGAAGAACAGTAGGTCCGCTGACCTTCTCATCCACATCTTCCACCAGTCTCCTCAGCCAGACACACTCCTAGGCTGCTAAGCACGACGCCTTGTACTCAGCCTCTGTGGTGGATAGGGAGATAGAATCTTGCTTCTTGCTACACCACGAGATAGCAGCAGCTCCACATAGAAATACATGACCTGAGGTCGACTTGCGATCATCAGTGTCACCTCCGTAATCTGCATCTGTGTACCCATACAACTTGAAGTTAGATTTCTCTCCATAAGACAACCCATCTCAAGGGTTCCCTTCACGTACTTCAGAATCCCTTGGCTGCCTCCAGATGAGGCTTCTGCGGCTCCTGCATATACCGACTAACTCGGTCGACGACAAAAGAGATGTCCGACCTCGTGATTGTCAGGTATATCAAACTCCCCATCAGTGCCTGGAAGACCTTCGGATTTGAAAGAATCCTCCCTTCTTCCTTCCGAAGCTTCAGCCCAACCTCCAGTGGAACAGAGCTGCTCTTCCCCTCCTTCATGCCGAATCTCTCGACGATCTTCTCAGCGTAAGCCCTCTGGGAAACGATCAGTCCGCCACTTCTCTTCTTAACCTGAAGTCCAAGAAAATGGTGCAGTTCACCAAGATCCCTCATCTCAAAGCGAATAGATAACTGCTGTCTCAGCGCCACGACCTCTTCACTGTTGTTCCCGGTCACGATCATGTCGTCGACGTACAGCAGTACCAGAACATGAAGATCTTCACTCTTCTTCACGAACATGCTAGAGTCTGATTCTGAGGCATCATAACCACAGAACTGCAGGTACTCTGCAATCTTCCCATACCAGGCTCTCGGCGCCTGTTTCAACTCGTAGAGGGCCTTCTTCAGTTTGCACACGTGATGTGGGTGTGACTTGGACACGTATGCAGGTGGTTGCATCATGAATATGTCCTTGTCAATCTCTCCGTATAGGAATGCATTTTCACATCAAGCTGTCACAGCTTCCACCCTCGGCACGCTGCCAGAGCAATGACCGTCCTCACCGACGTCATCTTCGCCACATGACTAAATGTCTCCTCGTAGTCCTCCCCATATGTTTGTGAAAAAACTCGAGCGACAAGCCTAGCCTTGTACCGCTCAACTTCTCCGTCAGCTTTCTTCTTAACCTTGTACACCCACTTGCAGGTGACAGGTTTGATGCCCTTCACTATGGGAACAAGGTCCCATGTCTTATTTTTCTCCAAAGCTTCCATCTCCTCATCCATGGTCATGTCCCACTCCTTGGTGCCAACAGTATCTTCAAAGCGGGCAGGTTCCCTCTCATCGAGTGGTCCTGCGAAGAAGCAGGAGACCAAACTCACGAAGTTCCCCTCCTTATAGCGAGAAGGCGGGACGATGGTCCGCTTCGACCTCCTCAAGGCTTGGCCACTCTCTACCACCCCGGTAGACTCCTCCTCTATAACTCTTCTCCCCTCATCTCTTGGAGCACTGCTCCCCTTGCTTCTCGAACTCGAAGCTCCCCCTGAGCCAGATGGCGATGGGGCACTGGGAGATAGCTCCAACTCCACAATAGAGTCCTCAGTGACTCTCTCTTCACACCTGCTAGAAACTCCACTCTTCGGCAGCACCACAGAAGAGACTCCCTAATATGAGATCAGTTCGTCAAACACCACGTCACGCGAGACGATGAACTTGTGAGTCTGCGGATCCATTCACTTCCACCCCTTCTTCCGCTCATCGTAGCCGATGAAGACACACTTCCGTGCTTTCAGCTCCAACTTGGTTCTCTAGGCATCTGGGACGTGCACGGAGTAGGTAGAATCAAACACTCTCATGTGACCCACATTTGGCTTCTCCCTGAGCATGAGCTGGTGTGGAGACATCATCCTGTTAGGACTCAGAGGTAGTCGATTGATCTCGTGAGTAACACACGTCATTCCCTCCGCCCACAAGGCCTTGGGAATCCCCTTGGCATGTAACCAACTCCGGGTAGTCTCCACCAGATGGCGGATCTTCCTCTCTGCGACCCCATTTTGCTGAGGGGTGTGGGCGCAAGAGAGTTCTCGTCGAATTTCGTATTTCCTGCAGAAAGAAGCAAACTCGTAAGAGGTAAACTCCCCCACATTATCACTTCGCAGCTTCTTCACCCTCAGGTTCAGCCTCCCCTCCACAAGTTCCTTCCACTCGTGGAACTTCTCAAACACTTCAGACTTCTCCTTCAGAAAGTAGACCCACGTGTAGCGGGTGTAATCATCCACCAGAACCAACGCATACTTATTTCCTCCGTAAGTAAGGGTGGCGCACGACCCCATCACATCAGCGCATACTTATCTCAGACTTGTCAAACGGAAGTCGATGTGACTTTCCATATTGACAGCCCTCACATACATAGTCGTCGCCGCAATTAGAAAGATTAGGCAGGCCGCTCACCAGACCCTTAGCAACCATCATCTTCAACTTGTCCATTCCCACATGTCCTAGCCTCTCATGCCAGATCGCAGCGTTATCATTCGTCTTCAGCTTCTCCACATAGGCATTTGCAGACAGAACATACAAATCCTTCACCCTTCTCCCGGTGAGTGTGATGTCAGCATCAACAGACGACAGATTCTTCAGAAACTTCACCTCCTTCGGTCCAAACAACACGTGGTATCCTGCATCCACTGCATTTGCAACCGAGAAGAGATTCTTCTTCATGCCCGGCACATGATACACGCTCTTCAGTGTCACAGGCTTCTCTTCACTTCCCAGGGATACCATCCCTTCTTGCTCCACAGGATACACCGTATCATCCGCAGTGATGATAGCATCTGATCCTCTGTATGCCTTCAAGGAGGCAAACTTAGACACATCTCCAGTGAGATGGTGCCCGCAACCGGAATCCATTATCCAGTCATTCTCAAAATTTATAGAGGCTAAGGCATCGACATGCGTGGTCGTCATCTCAGCCAGGAAGCAGTTGTCTCCGCCTTCACCGCCCTGGTGACCTCCACCTCTCGCTCCACCTCTCCAGTGGCCTCCTTCCTTCTGAGCAACATGACCGACCTTCATATTAGACCGACAGTCTTTTGTCATGTGTCCGTACTTCTTACAGGCAAAACAAAGAGATCTCCCCCTCTCATCACGAGCATGGAGGAACTTCCCCTTATCTCCTTGAGAGGACGTTGAGGGTCCATCTCCGGAGTTCTTCTTCTTCTTGTCCCAGGTCTTCTTCTTGATTGAGAACAACACCTCGCTATCTCCCCCTGAGATAGACACTCCCGCCATCTGCTTCGCTAGGCTCTCCTATGACGACAGCAGGTTCTCCAGCTCCAGAAGGGAGGGTTGAGTAGTCCATCCTTGCACAGACATAACAAACGCAGTATACTCCTTCCGCAAGCCTCAGAGTATATGTCTCTTCAGCTTCAGAAAGGAGGGTTGAGTAGTCCATCCTTGCACAGACGTAACAAACGCAGTATACTCCTTCCGCAAGCCTCAGAGTATATGCCTCTTCAGCTTTGCCTCAGAGATCGGCTCATCAGGATCCAAGGCCGAGATCTCTGCACATAGATTCTTCACCTTCAGGAAGAAGGTGGAAATCGACAACTCTCCTTGAGTGGACCGCGCCAACTCATTCTCCAGAAACTGTAGCCGCGCTACATTCTTCTTGTTGAATAGCCCATCGAGGGCTTTCCAGATGCCAGACGCTGACTTTCAACCTATGATGTGGTCGAACAAGTCAGGTGAAATTGCTCTCTTCAAAGTGAACTCCGTCTTGGCGTTTGTCTTCCTCCAAGCTCTCACAGCTGGACCATTGTCTCTGACAGCTACAACTTCCTCTTGCTCATCTCCACCAACGACCTCACATAGGTCCTCTCCAAGCAGGTAACTCTCCATACAAGACTTTCACTTCTTGTAATTGGTCTGATTAAGCAACTCAATGTCAAGACCTCTCGCATAGCCTCCTCCGCCGTCCATCTTGGTTGCTCAGTACTTGTAACTCAGTGCTTGTTCCAACCTCGCTCTGATACCATGTGAAATTTTCAAGATCTATGGAACACTGAGACAAGTACACCAAGAATGAACAAAAAATACTTCTTTATTTCTTAGCAAGAGTTACAACAATTACAAGAGAATGAGCTGAATACAAGTAGCATACAACTTGATTCACAACAGCCGAAAGTAAGGAACAACAACTGGTCGCAGACAGAGTATGCTTCTCCACAACTCGCTAGCGCCCGGCGCTAGTGCCTGCGCTATCTCAGACCGCGCGAGCTCGCTGCTTGCACACTCTGCTGATCAGCACGCAGATGCAGACTGGCAATTCAACACAGGCCGCTACCGCCTGCGCTATCTCTTACCGCCGGCGCTACCTTGCGGTCTCACACAAGTCACAAACCTCGATCTAGGTCGCTCCGAACTCACTCCGAGTTCACTCCCACTTGAGACCGCCAGATTAGATCGCCCAAGCTCTCCTGCCGAACTTACTCCAAGTTCGCTCTGACTTAGACCGCCAATAGAGACCGCCCAAGTCGACCTCTTTCTCTGAAGGGGGATTGCCCCCCCCCCCCCCCCCCCCCCCCCCCCCATTTATAGATTCCGGAGCTGCCACCTGGATGTTGGGCTAGCACCTGCGCTAGCTCAGTTCACAATTCTCAACATTATGACTGTAACATTTTTGTCTAAACTCACCGGAGCAAAAACAAAAGAACCCTTAGCCAATAGCTTTATGGGGAAGAAATTGACTTTATGGACATGAGGGAAAACTTCGTCAAAAATATGTTGACGATGATTATCACATATTGAGGGATTTGTTGTGATCGGTTCTCAGCGCTATTCTGAACCATAGTTGAGAATCAATGTGAAGAAAATTGTGCGACACATGTTGCAAATTTGTTCTTTTTTAAAATAGTCCCCCGTTGATGGGCTCCGAAGATTAAGACTCTGTTTAGGACAGTGGAAAAAGTTCTATTTGCACCGCCACATGTTTTAGAGGCGTTTGGTTTCGCGGTGGCGGGGAAAGTGCTTGTGCCAAAAAGGTGTTTTTGGAACTTTTTATAAAGTAACGAACCCTCCTACTCCCAGAAAAGCTAAAAAGAAGATTTCTGCATTTTTCATGCTTCTATTCTCGTAGGTCCACACATTCTTTCCATTTCTACTGCTTTTTCTACCATTGCCTTTTCTAATAGCTCTAATCTCACCACTGATTTCTCACCACCGCTTTTCCTACCGCCGCAGCCGTCACAAACAGAACCTAAAACGTCAAATCGAGACTCGATCTTCTTGAGCGCATGTTGGCAGAGACTTTGGACCATGTTCGTGTTGTCATTTGGATAACAAATGGACAATCGAAGTGTATGATAGGACACTTGTGAGAAACATGATATGAAGCATATGTGGAGGAAACCCTAGGAGTGTGACTTTGCCTTAGCACAATAAGAATTCTTGTATAGTGGTGTGATTCCCTCGTTGACAAGGAAGTCGTTAATTTGTATTATTTATTTCAAATCACTTAATCATAATTTGGATTTGAAGACTTTCTAAAAGGGTTGAAAAGGAGTGAAGAGATTCGAAAATGAAGGCTAAGAGCCAATGGAAGATACAACTCATTATCACACAAGCATCATAAGATGAAGGCCTTTTAATGTGGGGGTGATAAGGTAGGATTTGTGCTTTGCCTCTAACATTTCTTGCATGTGGCACAAAGTTTCAGTCCTCCGGAACTTTATTGCCAATGATTCCGGAGATTAGGTGCTTCCTCTCTGTGTCAATACTCGTGCAGAAACATTCGGAAAAAAAGAGAGTAAATTAAAAATAATGCAAAAATATGGGACACTCTTAGTAATTTGGAGCAAAATTGGAACTTAGATAAATATTTTCATGTCCAGCTTTAATGTTTATATGACAAAAGAATAGAACAAGAAAGGAAATGACACCAAACAAAATTGTGAGACTTGGAAAAAAACAGTTGTTGTAGTAGAGTCTAAAGTTCATCTTTCAAGTTCATAAAAAATGTTCTAAAGATGTGGAGTTTGATATGTATATGCATCTAAATCTTATCATTAGACCGTGTCTATATATAAATAGTCGTCCCTCGCAATCATGCATCACGAAAGAGGCAACAAGGAAAATTTGTAATAGCCCCCCATTTTCGAAAACTGCCACTATTTAATTTTTTTCATTTCATGTATCATCAAAGGTACAAGATCAGAACATTTAGCGTGCATAAAAATAATCATCAGTTCATGACAGAGTACTAACAGAAAGGTACATAACAAAAGAGATCATTTCATTGACATCATTTACATGAAACATAAAAAGAAAGACCTATACATTACACAAAAGTTAGAGCTTACAAAAGAAAATGCATCAGCTGCGTCACACTAATCAAACATCAATTTTACTTTATAATTTTGACGTGCAATTTATTTAACATACAACAGTTCATTTATTATTATCTATTGAAGTTTGTCGGCGTCACAAAATTTACTGCAGTGTTGGACGTAGGAAATTCCGAATCAAGTAAAACCCTTTGCGCGATTTACTTTCTGAAATTATTCATTCTCCTTTTCTTCTCTATATATCATTATAGAAGCATTATTCTATTCCTAACAAAATCTTGATGCTCAATTCTCCAAATCAATCACTCTCATGTGATATATGTAAATTTTGTTTTTTAATAAGTTTTGGTGTATTTATTATTTTGAAATTGACATATGAATTGCAAAAGGAAACAAGATGTATATAAATACATAAATTTTAGTAACATGGAGGTTGGGATGTTAGTTTTTGCATGGTTAAATAAGAAATTTGGATGGTTGGTCCTCCCATATTTAATCACAAACCATCTGAGATTGGATAAGAAATCTTTTTATAACACCTATACACATTATTTTCAGTCCACTCTACCAATTTTTCTTTCGAATCTTTCAACATTGTTCTTTGGCCATCTTATTGATGTATCTTTCACCCTCTATTATACGTGTTGTCGTGCCCAAATTTTTTAGGTCTATTTTTCACCACCTTATCTTCAATAGACTCTACTTCCTCCTCTTTCTACGTGATCTCTATTAGGTGCACGAGAAGAGAGATCCGGCTGTCGGGTACAGAGAGGGAAAGAGGGAATCGAGAATAGCCCATTATAGGGCTCCCATATTCTTAATACTCCAAAGATAACCAAAATGCATAGCCCTGTGGGTTTATATAGCACCTTCGGTCCAAATACAAAACAAGAAAAGATACATTCCATTCCCCCAAAATATTCGCGCGCCTTAGTGACTTTCCACCGGCGTGTCACTAGCGGGCCTTTTGCTACGCTGATATACCCGTCAAACTGGAGGTCGTCCCTCTCCCTCCTCCGCGTCCGTAATGATCCCTTTTCAATCTATTCCTCCTAGTTTTGGAACAATATTTTTAAAATTATCATTTCTAATACAAATAAAATTTGACCATAATTATCTCTTTACTATCAACACTCTTGTACACATAGCATAACTCATCCAAATACAGTTCTTCAAAAAAAATCCCCATGCTATTCTCATAGCACACAAATCCTTTGGAAGTTGGATAATAATGAAGATTAGGGCTCCGTTTGGAATGGTGGTGGCGGTCGTGAATATGTGGGTTAAACTGTCATCCGTTAAACACCCACCTAAGGAACTTCATCCACTTTTATGTTCAAACGGATGCAATTTTTTAGGTGGCCGTTAACGAATGACGGTTTAACCCATGCGTTTACGACCGCCACCGCTGTGCCAAACGAAGCCTAGATCTCTTGATGGAAAGAGAATGGTTTTGGAACTACTTTGTTGATGAACCCTTCATTTCTTCCTTTTTGATACTTAAGAAGCCCGCACAGAGGACAAAAAATCAATTAAAAGGTGCCTCAAGAAGCATATGGGAGGAAGGATTTTTGCGATATTTTCTTGGGATTTGTTTCATGCCTAGGGAGAGAAAGAATGGTAGACAAGTAAAGAGAGTAGTTCGTCGTTGTGAGAAGGCATCCCGATGGAGAGAGAAGAGAGGGATCGAGGAAGAAGAGAGAGAGGGCGTAATTAGGGCGAGAGGGAGAGAACTCACTTATTAGGGAATAGAGGAGAGATATTCCATAACTCATCTACAAGCCAAAAAACTTATTTATGAAATTAGTATAATTATCCAAATTCAAATCTACATGTATAATACCTAACAATCCCATCATCAAATTTAAATAAAGATAACAAAACGATAGCGTCAAGGACTTTCGGCTCCATTTCACTAAATAGTGCTACTAAATAGTGCTACTTTAAGGAAGGGAACCACAAAGTTCTCTCTTCGAAATTTGTCGGGTTAGAAAGTAACCATGGTCAACCTCATTGACACATGGGTCTCCGGAAGAAGACTAACGAAAAAAAAAACTAATTCTGTGAATCATTCACTTCATTATATGAAACTCTTAGACTCATAAACAAGGTCACTTTTTTATTCACCTCAACTTATACCTCTTTTGAAGTACCCTATGGGGCAGGAGAAAGCAGAATCAAACACATGCAAAGACATGGGAAAAGATATTGAACTGTTGAAGTAAAGGCAGCTGGCCTTGGGACCCTAGCATCATTCAATGATGGTCCTCCCCGCCTGCTTCCAGATCATTGTCTGATAACTTTTAGTACCCAAAACCACATCTCATAAAACTTTTGTTCCAATCATCTTTTCATTGAATCATGACCATGGACCCATTAAATATTTTTCAGATACTAACAACTTTATGGCATAATAGATTATAAGCTGATAAAGTTGATTCTCTCTTTTTTTCACTTTTCATCATCAGTTCATTGATCAGTAAAACTGAAGAAAACTGCTAAAACATACATTCACACCAATTTTGAAGAGGAAAAAGGACAGTGAAAAGGTAAATTTTAAAACTTCCATTCAACCACAGTTATACAGCATTCATTCACACCAATTTTGAAGGGGAAAAGACAATAAAAAGGTAAAATTCAAAGCTTCCATTCAAATTTGTAACAGATCCAACGGCTGGATTTCCGATAACCAGTTCTGTAGCCTTGTACATCATCAAATTCCTCTTATGTAGTTATGAGCTAAACAACTGAGTTATATCACATAGCCAAGCTGATGACATATTCAAATAATATTTGAATAATTGAAATAATATACATGGAAGGCAATGGCTTGGGGCATGATTCAGGCTTGTCATGGTATCTTCCAGCCCCCGACAAAGGACAAAATCTTGTCTGTTTTGTATTATAGGGGGAAATTGTCGTGAGGTACGCCGTTCAAATCTTCGGTTTTCAGAGAAGGATTATTGCCGTATGCCATATGAAGAACATTTTGAAAGTCATCATCCCATGCATTAGGCATCTATATACATAATTAATTATATATATTAGTAGAAAGTTAGTCAAGGAAGACCAAGGATATAAAATCTGAAAAAAAACATGTTTATTTCCTAATGTTGCATAGTTAAGTACATAACAATTTGAAATGTAATTGTTATTTCATGTCCATAAATAAATAAATGTTTTGTTGTCTCTTGCATAGGTGTGTATTGTCTACTTGCCTATTGCAACTATATTTTTGAAAATAACATAAATCTAAGATTTTCATCAATACAAAAGCCTAACTTCTATATAAAGGTGAATGCTTTAGAAAGATTTCCAACACCCTGCCTCATGGAGATGCCTACAACTCAATTGCAGATCAAATAAAAGCTTCTTTTTTTGCATCAATCAATGCCCTTTTACTAAAAAAAAGTTATCCCACTTCATGAAAGAAGTTAAATTCAAAAGTTGACGGCCTACCACCGGGAAGTGTGTGGCAATTGCTCTTGTCCTCTAAAGGAGAGATGGGCTCCAACCTAGGCCACAGAAACACAGTGAGATGAGATCATTTTGGTCAGGATTTAATGGTTCATGAAGCTCCTGCTGATGCAGGTTATGGAAAAAAATGTGAATTTGTAAACTCTATCTCAACATAGAGACAATTAATCAGTGATCAAGCATGTCATCTAGTAATATATTTCTTCTATGTAACCAACATATCGTGGGGTGGATCTTCGTGCTTAATTGTGCGCTACCACATGATGCCCATCACCTTGTACCACCCGCCAGACGACATCACGATCACCTCCACCACCATGACAACACTACTTTCTCCAATTGGTAACACTGGGCAACCGCTGATCTTCCCCGCTCTATCACCGAGAACCACCAATTTCAATAATTTCTCCTATAATAAACATTGTTGGACTCCGCACGAGTGAACCCATCTCAAGTACACCACGGGGAGAGATTTCTACCGAAGGAAGAACTACTGCATCCTACTTCCTTCCCCGGCCTTAACTCTTTTGGCGACCAAGAAAGGACACCTCCAATCCTCCTTTTCAGGGGATAAGAATTGGCAATAGGAGACACCTGCAGCTTCTGGGAAACCCTCATCGCACTACTACTCAATCTCGTAGAGAAGAAACATTTTTTTTATATGTACGAAAAACTCGGTCCATTCCAAAATCTTGAACCAAATTCAACAATTACCTCATTGGATCAAGGCTTATAGTGACTACATCGAACACCCAACTAATCTTTCTCCATTTACTGCACACACCACCTCTCTCCCTAGGCAGCATAGGACTAGAGTCAATACGATTTCGAACTCGATCCTTCATCTTTGTTGCATTGTTAGACCGGGCCATTCCTGAGATAAAGAAAACTTGTTGTTTTGGAGTCAAGGATTCTAGTGACTACATCAAACACTCATGATTCATCACCTGTATCCAACCTTTCCGCTGCAAAAATCATTAGAACATCACCTTGCACTATATCTCCTATCAGACAATAAATACAACCACATTTCTCTCACTGCCACCATCAAACTCTATCGTTGTTGAAAACTAAAGAATTCAACTTTCCCAAAGATATGATATCCCTGCGCATCTTCAATACATATTGCACTTTACCAAGTCTTCACACATGTCATCATATCTTTCGTTCCTTTCTCAACAAACTTGTAGAATGAATCATCACCCAAGTGAGTAGTACCAATCTTGTCAAAAAAAAACTGGAACAAGATGCATCCAAGGAAATATATAGCAAGCCATCAAGTCCAATATCCAACTAGGATTAGAATCCTTACCGTGGGAGATCATGAGCAGGTCATCTGAACTACCGTCTTGTCCAAGTACCAAAATTACCGCGCATCTTCATGATCCTTTCCTTTTGCATGTTATTGGGCATTTTCAAGCATCACGCACCAAGAGCACACTCAATCATATGGAGTTATTACAAGAGTCAACAAGTTTGAACTTTGCTCAACCATGGTTGACTTCACACAAACCCATGGGAGCCTCAAATCACGCGAGCATATTTGATCCATGTTGAACCCCTGACTCCAATTATACATAATTTATTTCCCAAGAATGCACCCATGGGAAAACGATAAACTTCTAACATAAGTGAGGTAAATGAACTCTAATAATGAATAGATGAAATAGAAAATATCATCTATTGCGATCACCCAATAGCACGATCATCAGAATTACAAACACAGGACAAAATCTCGATCACAATCAAATCATCGACTCGGATACCACTTGTTAGAGAGCACCAGCCAAGGGAGGAAACTGAAGTCGAGTCATATACATAAATGATCAGATTCATATTCAACTTAGAAGCTTCAGCCATTTGGTGAAGTTCAACCACACGATATTTCTTCCACCACATAAATGACCAATCCGATGTGCTACTAAAGATTAATTTCGTATGCGTTATCATTTCTTCCATCACATAAATGACCAATCCAAAAATTTCATTGTGAGTGTGAGCAGGATATAAGTTGATGAGCTCAATGAACTCATTCTTAACCATGTTTATTGCTCATTTTTAAAGCTTAAATTGTGTTCAATCATGAATTAAGATCCAGTAAAATTCCTAACAAAACTCAGCAGTGCAATACTTGGCCAACTTGCACGCTCGCGTTGATTAATGCTATCTGGGCCCAATTTTCTCTCTCAATTGTGGCTTCAGTTCAGCATAAGAACACCCTATTCGCTTCCTAGATACAATATTCTTAAGTTACCATCCCTTTTATTCTCATTTCACTGCCCAATATCATGCAAGGATCAACAATAGGAGAAAGCGAAACTCTGAGCTTTTTCAATGTAAATTTTTCGCCCTCAAGTTTAAGTAGTTTAAAAAACACAGTATGGTTTCAAAAATCTATATAATATTAATGAAACTACTAGAATGAGTTAGAACTTATGCATACAACTAAATCTAATTGGTTGTAGGTAGAGCCCATGATCTATATTAACTGCACAACACTAAATTAGTTTCTCGATGTGAGACAATACTCTCAACCCCTCATGTGTATAGACTTCAACTTTTAAATCACCGATTTTTTTTAATTGGGTGATGTGGAAGTATGTCGTTGGTCCTAGCCTTCTCGGATATCATGTTAAAACCTATGATTATAGGCGTAGAGAACAAGGACTATATTAAGTGCTGAAGACTACATGAATTTCTTGATGTGAGACCATATTCTCAAGACACCCCCTAGTGCAGAGACTTTGCCCTCTAACATACAATTTATGAAAGCGGACCGCTTAGACTAGCCTGCTAGATTCAATGTAAGAATCTACGATTTCAACCAAAAACTATTTGATTATGTGTAAGTCTCAGGATCTATAGTAAGTGCACAAGGCTAAATGAGTTCTTCAATGTGGGACTTGTTGGTTGACGTGTGCTTATTTGGCCCCCCGCCCCCACCCTCCTTTCACCTCGGGGTTTTGGGATGGAATCATGTGCGGGTGGTTCCAACAAGACTATATCTCAACACAATCATATTCTAATATATAAAATCAGATATACCTGATGTGTGGTGTCTTTGTATGCACTGGTTGAAGGCAATTGAGCATTTACTGATCTTCTAAATGCATCTGAGGGATTCATAAGCCCAGGCATTCCAACTTGGATCAAACCTTGATGAAGTGAATGCAACTGATGCTGAATCATATCCGGTGAAAATCCAACGGCCGAGGAAGATCCACTCCTGTTCTGAAACAGCTGCAATGCAGTAGGGAAATCAGTGAACAGCTTGACTTAGAGATTTCCCCAAACACTTGAGAGGCATTTCATGCCTTACATCTTTAGAAAGAAGGCCTTCTAAGTTGAAATCCAACCTTGGATTTATAGCTGCCAGCTTCATTGACAAAAACTAGTAGTAGAAAACAAGTGCATGATCACATTCAAACTTTGTAAGGGGGAAACATATCTTAGAGATCATATAATGAAAAATAAAAGCACAATACCTCGACTTGTCTTTGAAGTGATTGTACATAATTGATTATCTCATCGAGCATAACAGCTTTCCCGGTGACCTGAATCATATGAACTATTATTATTACCATTATGCCATCATCACCGTCATCGCTCTCCTAACTATCCGGGATCGGTATTACGAATCATCATTATTTGTTGTGCATCATTTTTTTTAATGATAGTATCTTCAATAAATGCGGGTAAACATATAATAGGAAGCAAGAAATTATCCAAGCATAAGAAGTGTAGCCTACTTTACTGCAACCAGGAACAAGATCTTGAAGAAACTTCATCCTCTCGCTGATCTTCTCTCTTCTTACCTGCATCAAAGAGATGTCCACTTAGAAACATCAAGTTTTAGCTTTATTTATACATATATGGAGTTCCTTCCATATGATTCTTTTCCCTTTATATACCCCTTAATGGGATGAATAAGACACTCAGGCTCCGTTTGGCGCGACGTTTTTGCTTCTGTGAGTTTGGACAAAAACGCCATCGTCATAGAATGTATATTTGGCAAGACAACGGTTATGACCGCCACCAAGAAAAGAAAACTAGTTTTGAACATAATAGTGAAAGAAGTTCCTTAGGTGAGGTCGAACGAAGGTTCATAACCACTGCTTCACGACGGCCATCGCCGTGCCAAACGGAGCCTCAATTTCATTTCTCTCTTCTTCTAACAAAGAGAACTCGATGTTTGCAAATAGCTTATGTTCGTCTTGATGATTGTCCATATTCGATTATTTCGAGAAACACACCACTAATCACCTTGAAAACAAAGATTTTCAACTTGATTACGGGCTGAACCGAATATTTATATAGTGAATTTGTTCGTATACATATATTTTAGTACGCATGACCAACAAATATACGAAAAGGAATCCTATTGTGATCATTATGAACTATCAATAGGTGGGCCACGGTCTAAACTAAGGCTTTGTTTGGCATGACGGTAGCGGTCGTGAGCGTGGTGATTATGAACCGTCGTTCGTGAAAGCCAGACCTCACCTCAGAAACTTCGTTCACTTTTATGTTCAAAACTATTTTTCTTTTCTTGGTGGCGTTCATAACTGTTGTCATGCCAAACATATATCCTATGACAGTAGCATTTTTGTCCAAACTCACCGGAGCAAAAACGTTGCGCCAAACGGAGCCTAAGTTGGGAAGACTACACGGGTTTCTCAATGTAGAATTATAGTGTCAACACGAACTATTTTAAACGAGCTTTTCCGCTCATCAACAAACTTGAGTTCATACACATTCAACTCAATAATTAGCGAAACGAATCAAAGAAAATACAACCCTTTCATTGGTAGACAAATAATATCCTTACTCTTTCAGCAAGACTGTGGCTGTTGGTGGCTTGGCCGCGTCGAGCCCTCACATGTATATAATCTTCTTTCCCGGCTTCTTCGCCTTCTTTCGAATTCTTCCCGGAGGGCTTCACAGCTGCAATTGTTGAGCTGTTCCTCTCTTCCTTCTTCTTTCTATTAGAAACATCCTTGGCAGCATCTTGAATCTGATTTAACTCCATTTCCTGCCAGTTTACATGTTAAATGAACGCAGATTGAGACAGAAACACAAGATCAGATGATAAAAAATGGTAAATTTACATGATCGCTGCCCCTTCTCCTCTTCTTTGTGGTAGGGGATTCTTCCCAGGCCTCTCTTTGATCCTTCAATGGGCTCCCACTGTTAGATCTATCCTTAAAAGCCTCCATCTTTCCTGCATCATTCATCTGCATTTCGACTTCAGGCATAGAATTCGAGGCGTCGGAGACAAAACAAGAGAATCTCGCAGCTCTCTCAATGAATCCGGCATCAGAGGAGAAGTGGGAGAGACTGAAGAAAATCTCCTCCTTTTCTACTGAATCTGAAGGGTTCCAGTTCAAAGGAACGGGCTTTGAAATGGTGGAAGACGATGCATTTGCGGCCATGGCGGCCACGGGGAAGCTTAGGCCGTGTGAATCGGATGACTGATTCCATGGAGACGAACCAATCTGATTCCAATCTGGAGCAGCTACGCCCGAAGTATGGCAGTGCGTAGAATCCACGCCCCTGTTCTCAAATCCGAACTTCTCCTTCTCGCCCAAATCCATCCTTCTTCTCTAAAACCAACAACATCAATGGTAACAATTGAAGGGAAAACAAAAGGAAGAAAAAAAAACACTATGCCCAAAACTTCATCAGTGAAGATTCGGTTTTTACAAAAACCCTCTTTTGATTACCATTGAGAGCGATGAATTTCGGGGATCTTAAATACAGAGAGAAGCCATTGATTGGCAAGCTCCTGTTCGCTTTCTCTCTCTCTAACTCGTCAGAGTTCTGAGGGTTGGAGCAGAAATGACACAACAGCAAACCTTAAAGTGGATATCAGAAGAGAAAAGGGGAAAACATTAGCATCTTTAGATTCTTTTCACCTTTTTATCTCACTACCCTCCATTGATGAATGCCCTTTCTCCTCACTGAAACCACTACTGATGAGTAAACAAAAGAAAAATCGGAGTTTTTTCGCATTTGGAGTTGCCTTAGCACTCCAGTTTTACTCTCAGAACAGCAGAGCTTATAAATTTCGGAGAGAGAGAGAGAGAGAGAGAGAGAGAGAGAGAGAGATTGCTTACATTTATACTCAACTAAGCTCTGAGATAGAGAGGGAGATAGAAGACCTTCAATATAAAGATATAAAAGATAGAATTTGTGGATATATCATATTCTTCTTCTTCTTTCATCTCTCTCCTCATATATATATAATATAATATATATATATTATATTTAAAAGTTACCTTTCTATACTTCGCAGGTCATAAAAGTCCGAATTACAAAAATAAAAAATTGCTGAAAAATACTAAAAATTACCAATAGTCGGAGAAAACTGAAATTAGCAAATAGTTGGTGAATAATTTGGGGATCGATTCGTGAAGATTTGATTAATAATTGTACTTTACGATTTCAAATTCGAGTGACATTAGAATCTGAATCCGAATAATATTATCTCTATCGACAAGTTTCACGAATAATAAGAATTACTATATTATATATAAAGATGATTATGATCGTCCGATCAAAGTTTATTTCATCCTTCATTTAAAACAAATTTATATTTGAATTCAAGATTTTGGCATGAATCAGAATCTGAATCCAAATTCAAATATTCAAACGAAGCTGAATCTGAAATTTTGCATTCTTTGACAAATTTGAATTCGATTGAAAAAATATTCGAATCGGTTTGTGAACACCCCTAAATATCTCTTCAATCGAATCGAATATCTGATTACTGTTAAATTCAATAAAATCACAAATGTGTTTAAGAAAATGAGACCAACAAATTAAAAATGGTTTTTTTTATGAATCATAAATCAAGATTTTATTCATCTCAATTAGTTTACCATCAAATTGATGAATTGTTCATATACTCGTATAGTCGTATTTATGTCGACGTGGTCCAATGTCGAGTAGTAGAGCCGACTGGTATGAAGAATAAATGTTATAATTCGATAGACGAAGAGTCATAGATTTGTTAGATAGACAACATTTAACTTGGGCGATTGTTAACCGCACCCCATAATTTAAAAAAAATATTATTCTATAATGAATTCATTCATGATGATGAAGTTTAGATTCATAGCTCAATACATACACAAAAGTTATTTTTTGATATAATTTGTTGTAGAAATGAATAAATAATTAAATGTAAGATTTAATAAATGGACGTTTTGCTAAGTTCGAAGTTCTGTTTGGCGCAGCTTTTTTGCTCCGATGAGTTTGGACAAAAAATGTCATCGCTGTAGAATATGTCTGGCGTGACAACGGTTATGACCACCATCAACAAAGAGAACTAGTTTTGAACATAAAAGTGAATGAAGTTCCTGAGGCGAGGCCGGACGTTCACGAACGACGGTTCGTAACTTCCGCGTTCACCAAACGGAGCCCTAATCAAGTACTTATTAAGTTATATATTAAGGGCAATGTTATAAGCAGTCCTATAACCGCTAAACACAGTCCATTGATATTCACAGTTTTAAGTATTTTTAGGACTGCGAATAACCATTTTAAGTGTTTTTAGGACTGCGGATAGCCATCTTAGAAGTATATTAATCCCAAACTTTATTTATTTATTTTAAATTAAATTCTGAAAAATTTAATTGCCTATCTTTATTGCTTTGTTTCTTTATTATGGCAAAGCTTAAAACTCTGACACTTGCCAACCCTTAACCAAATATTATAATCCTCTCCTTTTTGAGCCGCGGTACGATATACCTCTCGCGCAAACTGGTTATCCTGCAGCTAACCCCACGGAAGAATATTTGGTCGTGCCGGGGGCAGCTGGGAGGTGAAGAAGTGTTAGCGTTCGGAATTCGGAGCACCTGCGGGACAGCAGAACGCAGGCGTCGAGGTCAAGATTCGAATGATCTAAGCGAGATTTTCCCCGGCACGGAAACGTACTCGCGATACGATATGACTCGAGGACATAAAATATCGTATCCTGGATGTTGGGCCGTAATTTGAGTGAATGACACGTCACCAGCGTGACATGATCCAACGGCTGTAAATAAATGTTAGGCTGTCTGAAATCTGGCATGCTATCAGCCAATCATTTCTAGCTCATAAATCAATAAATTATTATTACCATGCTTGCAAGTTGCAAGACATGAACATTTCGGACCTAGGGAGGGTAAATTGAGTGCAATCCGACGGATGCGAGTGCGCGGTAATGTGTGTACGTGCACGGAGATGCGTGCACATCTCAACGCACACATCTTAAAGCGTGCACACATCTCTGCGCAAGCTGAGATGTGCTCGCAGCCGTCTGATCGCCCGCACTGCACGATAAAGTGCATTTGCTGCACTTTACCCTCATCAGAGCCGAACATGTCTCATGCATAAAATACTTTATAATTGATACGTCCGCATATTTTGGACCGGACCGGCACTTAGTGGACGGTTTCCCAAAACTCCACTAAACCCACTCCCTCCATGACCGGTCAAATCTTTGACCGGACAAACTTCTATTTCCTACGTGGCAGGCAAACGGCGTAACCACCACTCGGCGTAACCGCCCGCTCCGCATAACCGCCACTCGGCGTAACCGTCCACGACGGACAAACCGCCAAGCCCAATCTGGGCTAACCGCCGCCCCCTCTCTCTTGAGAGGGAGGCCGGCCGCCGGCCACCGGGCGCCGCCCCTCCCTCAAGGGGACCGGCCGGCCTTGGGCGGCCCCTCCTTGGAGGGGGACGGCCATGGCCGCCCCTCCTTCGAGGGGGCCGGCCGCCCCCTCTTTGAGGGGGCCGTCCTCGGCCGTCCCCTTGGAGGGGGCCGGCCGCCCCCTCCCTCGAGGGGGCCAGCCGCCCCCTCCCTCGAGGGGGCCAGCCGCCCCCTCCCTCGAGGGGGCCAGCCGCCCCCTCCTTGGAGGGGGTCGGCCCGGCCGGCCGCCCTCAACTTGAGGGGGCCGGCCTTGGCCGCCCCCTCAACTTGAGGGGGCCGGCTCCGGCCGCCCCTTTTCTTGGAGGGGGCCGGCCGCCCCTCTCCTTGGAGGGGGCCGGCCGCCCCTCTCCTTGGAGGGGGCCGGCCGCCCCTCTCCTTGGAGGGGGCCGGCCGCCCCTTCCTTGGGAAGGGCCGACCGCCCCTTTCCTTGGAAGGGCCGGCCCCTTTCCTTGGAAGGGGACGGCCGCCCCTCCCTCTTCGAGGGAGGAGTCCGGCCGCCCCTCCCTCCTTGAGGGAGGGCGGCGGCCGGCCCTTCTTCCCCGCGAGGAAGAAGGCCGCCGCCACCGCCGCCCATTTTTGGGATTCCGGCGGTGGCCGGCGTCGCCGCTCCGGCGAGATCGCCGCCCGACGGTTACCAAACCGCCCGATCATGGAAGGATCGCGTATGGGCCGTCCGATCATCCTCTTTTTCTATTTATTTAAAAACACTAACCGCACACCATAACTACCATAACCACCTCCGAATCCTATAAATAGGACCCCAGGAGTCTTTATTTGGGGGATCGGATTTCTCTCTCTCTGAAGGAACTCTGCCTCCGGAAAATTCTCCAACAGACTCCGACCGATCCGCGGAAGTGAGCGTCGTCCGTTCCGCGGAAGTGAGCGTCGTCCGTTCCGCTAAAGCGAGCGTTGTCCGTTCGCCTCCGACGAACGCACTTGACTCCAGCACACACGCTCTCCCAACGTGCAGCGAGACCCCTGAACAAGGCAAAGCTCGGAGCATCAGCGAAGCGGTCATCATCCAAAAGCACAATTCTACAACCGAAGGGTCCAACACTTAGAATATTTTCCCGAGTCACTCAGCATCGTGAGAGGTGGCCTGTCACCCTCCGAGCATCTCTCTCACTCAAAATTGTAAAGAGGCGCGGCCTGCCGCCCTCTCCTTCTCCGAAAGCTGTAACCTCCCGGGAAGATAGTGAAGTTCGGTCGGCACCGTCCCGACAACGTGGTTTTTCACCCCGCCTTGGGGTTTTCCACGGTAAAAAGTCTCCTTGTCCATTGCCGTCTACATTGACTGTTTGCGCGCACCGGCTCGACTCCCGAGCTAAGGTGGTCGATTTAGACCGGACCGCGGAAGAGCCGTGTGCGACCCGCAACAATAATAATAAATTGTCAGTGCAGGAAAAGTTGTTTTTCAAACGTTTTTTTTAGTTTGAAAATATAATGTATCATCTCTCTTTTACACTGCTCACTTTTAGAATGACACAGATATATCAAACAAAGCACTTAGACTTATGCTAAGGGCCGATCATTTTTCGCTATGTGCAAATCACCGGAAAAATCTATAACTTATTTAAATTAGTGTTTTATTATTAATACTAAAATAATATTATGTGCAAACCAAATTATCCACAAACACAATCTCTCGTCGTCTCCTCTCTCTCTCTCTCTCAGGCAAAATCATTGCAATATTCGTCGATTTGCTTCCCAACTTCCCAGTCCACCCGAGCAGTTGCAGATCCAAGAAATTAGAAATGGGTGTGCACACTTTTAAGAAAACATACAACATTACATAAAAATATTCCAAATTAATTTTTTGGGTGCACATAGCTGAGTTTGGTCTGCGAATAACCAACACCTGCACCCGAGTCCTTCCATAATCCTTGCGGACCTTTATGAATGCAGCAGCGGAAACCCTCTCCTTGCAAAGGATTCGTCGATTTCTTTGCGAAAAGATCCAAATGAGGCTCCGCCAAACTAACAGTCTTCCATCCGTAAAGCCTTCAAATTCGCACAAATAAGAAAGGGCGGCAAGCCACCCTCCCTCCATCGTGCTATCATCCGAAATCGACGGCCTATTGCGCTAAATCCCGCAAAGCTAATCTCGCATCCGCCAAGCTCCAGCTTCATGAGTCTATTGCATCCATGAGCAAGTATCATGAGCCCGACAGCGCTCACGCCTGGACCAGGGTAGTGCCCATTCAAGGACGCCGCCATTCACAAAATTTAGAGATTTTTGAAGGCGGATATGGAGCGGAGGGAGGTGTCGGAGCGGCGGTGCAACACCGATCCTGGAGAGTTGGGAAATCAAAAGCAACGGTGGCGAGTCCGGCCTCAGATTGGTCGGGGCGACAACATGGATTCTCTGCACTACTTGGGACAATAAGAGAGCATTAGTCTCCAAACTGAGACGGCGACGCTCCGCCGTGAGCAATTCTGCAATGAGTGGTACAACAATGTGGTCTGCGCTTAAATTTTTTGGTATGCACATAATTGTGGCTTGCACTTAGCCAAAACTGGTCTACACTTTTAGTTACTCTTCTTTTAAAGTGCTACAACAAATTACTGCGTCCGTGCTTCGAACGGTCTGGAGCCAATAAGGAGGGGTCAAGCGAGATCCACCTTTGCGCGCCGAAGAGATGATGGATTAAAGAGCGAGAAAATGGAAAGAGAGTGCTCGGGCATGTAATGTTATTTTTTTTTAATATATTACTATCTTCGCGTGCTTTGCCAACTACCAAGTTGGACGAGAAACTTCTGATGACGCATAGTTATCAATTTCATGTATCGATGTTTGGTACAATTCAGTTTAGTATGAGTTAAGACGAACAAAAGCGGACATTACCTCGTGTTTTGTGGGTAAGAACGCTACAAAACAGTTACGAAAGTGTTACAAAAGAGTCGTCCCGGCTCCTAACAAAAGAAATGATTGGCTAGGACCACAAATTCCTCCCACCATTAATTTCATGACCAACTTATTGATGACTCACAACCACCATGGAAACCCCAAATTGAGGAATTAATCTCAAGAAGCATTTGAAGAGGATGGAGCCACATCATTTATGACAATTACTAGCTAGCTTTGCTGATTTGCGCAACATAGTTGTGTTTTTCAATACCTAAACACGAAGAATTTTTTATTTTCAGATAAGGTTTCCGTTTCGATTCCTATCCTTCGTAAAGCTCTAATCTCAACGTCTACCATTGTTTGGATGGAATCGTGACTAAAATCGGTGAAATAGGCCGCCAGAAATCACTATTTCCGACTAACTATAGATGCGGGTGGCACGAAATCGATCAAGAACCGTCAAAAATTGATCGAGTTCGATCATAAACACCCTATGATGATGTGAAGGAAGTCAATTCAACTAACACCAGTAGAGCAATCCAATTAATGACAAGTCCCCTTCCAACTTTATATATGAAAGATAGCAAATGTTCCTCTTTTCTTAAGAAAAACAAGTGCTTCACACTTAAAATGGAGCTCACTTGCCTTCCTTCCTAAAATAGCTTCGAGCTGAAAAGAGAAGCTCAATGGAAGCAAAATTTCTTCCTAATTATGGGCTAAGTACACATTCAAGGACGACTGGGAAGTCGAAATATGTTATTGCGATGATTAGGCACGTGAAGATTTGTTGGGAGAACGTGTGGCACTGCAAGAACATTTTCAGAGTCATATAAAAAAAAATCCCGGCATCTAACTTTTAGTTTAACAAATAACAATGCATATCACGAGAAGAAATTATTTTGTAAACTAGGCGCGTGCGGTGCTAATTGTTGGTGGACCAATCCCGGATAATATTTTATTGTAACCTGAACGTGTACGCTCAAATTGGATGGAGACGACACATTTTCAGGAGCGGTCGGTGCCCCTATTTGCCTGGCATGTCGTGTATACAATAAATTTTCATCTCTGTATACACTAAATTCTCATCTTTGTATACAATAAATTTTCATTTGTATTGCATTATGTGTGTTGTGATGGAAAGAAAGGGCCACGAAAAAGTGCCTTTTGCGCATACAATCGTAGTTAAATCCAGCAAAGTAATGAAAAAAATGATACCAAAATAAATTAACATGTTGCTCGAGAGCGCATTATGCATGCCCACGGAGTGTACTAATTTCAATTTTGATTGCGTAGTAGACGGGACGGTGCAATACACGTCTTCCCGTAAATTGATAAGTTCATTATTCCGGGTTAATTTTCCGATTGTGTGAATGAAAGAGGAACAAAGTCGAGACCTACATACAATGTCGACAAATTTCATTTTCCACACAAAAAATTCAATATTTCACTTACCGTAATAAACTATGTTTACATTTTCCCTCGCCACAATAAATCGAAAGAGAAACATAGGAAAATGCACCAAACTAATCTCCGGCTTTTGCCGGTTGCTTTTCGAGCAATAAAAATACGCAAAAAACTCAAAATTTTCACGACGACATAAATTCTTGAGCGCGGATTCGTAGAGAGAGATGGGGGGAGGGATGAAAGGTCAAAAGAGCATGAAGTTACCAAATGAAGTGGAATCCTATCTGTTATCCTTTGATGTTGTTGATGTCTCCTCCATTAAAAGGAATGAAGGTGAGGCTATGAAGAGGGGACATTGTCTTTATCACCTCATGGCATATAAGGCAAAGAGTTAGGGCTGATGTCAGCCTGCCATGGTGAAGTAAATGCAGCATGTAACCAATACAGGTTAAATGGTGGGTTCCTTCAACTGTCACTTCTTATGAATGAATTTGCATTTGATGCTGATAGGCTATTATCATCGTATTTTTAGTGCGCGTGCGTATAAGTATGTGTATGTGTGTATAATTTAACGGGATCTCCCCTTTAAGTTTGCTGAATTACAAGTTACACTCCTTTTATTTTTGAAATTACAAAAATCTCTCGTGTAAGAGTATATTTCATAACATCGAAAGGGCAACCCGGTGCACAAAGCATCCCGCGCAAGTGTATAAGTGTGTGTGTGTGTGTGTTTTTGTGTAAGTGAGTGAGTGTGTGTGTAATTTAACGGGATCTCCCCTTTAAGTTTGTAAATTACATGATCCCTTTAAGTTTGTAAATTACAGGTTACGCTTCTTTTATTTTTGAAATTACAAAAATCGCCCGTGCCAGAGTATATTTCATAGCATACGGTGCACAAAAAACCCCTAAAAATTTACTCCGAGGAAATATTGTGCATGGATGTTATGAAATGTAAACAAGAGTATAATTCATAACATCCATGCACACAAAAAAAAAACCCTAAAAAAATTACTCTGAGAAGGTATTTTGTTCATTAATGTTATGAAATGTAAATTTCAGAGATTTTTTTGTAATTTTAAAAGCAAAAGAAGTGCAACCTGTACTTATGCTAACTTTTGGGGGACTTTTTGGTAATTATTCATATATATTCCCAGCATGCTTCACAGCCTTCGCTCCCTAAAAGGAGCCGCGGAGCGTCGTCAAATTCCAGACTGGCGCGAATTATCCGGATCAAACTGAGAAAATACAAAATTCTATGGCCAAGACTATAATAACATGTGATAGAGATTAATACTCACCAGACCGTCGTGCTAGGCAATACACACAAGGCCTGGTACCCATTAGGACCATTGGGGTTATCTAATCCCATTTAGGTCATGTTTGTGTATTTTTGCTCCATTTTCAGCGGGAGAAAAACGTCCCGCTGAAATAAACTGTTTGGTAACCTCACATTCTCGCCGACACCGCTCAAAAACATCATTTTTGGTCTTATTTGAGACCGCATCCCCTTCCCTCCATCTCCCACCTCTCCCATTAATCTTCTAGCTTTCGTCTCTCAGTGTTTAGGGTTGCTCCAGCGGAATGCTGTCTTCGCTTGGAAATTCTCCATGCCTCCACCGTACTCCAGCTTGATAGTTTCTGGCGCCTGTCGAAGGTTGAGCCCTAGGTTTCGACGACAAACTTGAAAAGACGCCTGGAGACGCTTTACACCCAATCATATCATCCGTCTTACCGCGGCTACAGAGACAGAATTAAGGGATATTTTTCCTTCCATTAAAATTAGTAAATACCATAAAACATAAAACCAAATGCACATAATCTCACAACCATGGTGACAAGTATCTTATAGTGATGCAATTCATCAGATATCAAATAGTTTTTTCCACTGAAGCCAAGCAGATAGCAGCAGTTTCTACCCAGGGCCTACTTTGGGAATGTCATAATGCTCGCTGAGATTGGCCAGGTACTGATTGAAGCCCTGGATCCTGTCCCGGTGCGACTTGTTCGCATTCTTCGCCATGAAATGCCTGTCGATCCTTCCCCTCTGCTCAATGTAACGCCGCTCGGCTGGCGTGAGATGCTCGTCGTAAGCCCGTGCGTGACCGTCTTCGCCCAACTTGTCGCCTTCGATCGACTCGCCCGCCGGCTCGACCGACTTTGTGAAACCCTCTCCTGAAATACCATGAAATATATTGCACTAAGAGGCAAAAAGTCGAAGCATTAAGGATAGATGATTCCACGACCAGAACCAGATAACTTCCCAATCATGAAATGCATTGTAAAATGATGAAGGAAAAGAAAAAAAAATATGAACTATGGGACGGATCTGTTTGGGAGAGCGGTTTAGAACATGGTGGTGGTAAGTGCACGTAGTGTTTGAATAGCTGTCAGCCGCGAATGTCATCGAAGTCATACGAATGTGATCAGGCGTTCGTGAAAACGAACGCCCGGACTCCAAAGAAAATGGAGTTTTGGGCAGAAACATCGCCACGAAAGTTTCAAATGTTAAGTAAAACATCACTGCTGCATTTACTACCAAAATTTTAGTGTCAACGCTCAAAAACAAACACCGCAGCTATCCTAACAGAATCAGAATCACCTGATGGATGCTCATTCCCTCCGGTTTGAGATTCATTGTCATAATGATGTTTCGGCTTCTTTTTCTTCTTTACTCCGCCGGATTTGACATCCAAGGCTTTTCCCTTCAGCTTCAACTTCCCAGTAACAATATTCTCATACGATGATGACATTTCTATTCTGTCTGGCATGTAACACAAGTGCTATTCAGAAAGAAAGAAAAAACTCAAATGCATTCAACGATAAATAATGTATGAGAATAGGAGAAGATATGTGATCACAGAAATCAAAATGTAACTAACATAGCAGCAGGAAACCAATTTCTTTCAAAACAGAAAGCGTTGACTTGCCATGGTGAAGCTCTGATGGAACAAAAGATTAAAAAAACATGAATATTAGCATATCAAGTTGAAATGTGTTTGTTGGGCTCGTCGTTTGGCTATTTGATTCCATCGGGAAAAACTGTTGCAACTGAGTTTTGAGATATGCAAGCTGACGAGGATTGATCTGAGTTCGTTTGATCGACAATTTTTGGATCGTTGGATTGACGATCGAAGACCGTAAATGCGATTAGCATTTTTTTCTATTTTTATATACTGTTTTGTATTTTTTGGAGTGCTATTTTTGGAGTGCTATTTTTGGAGTTGGGTTAAATGAATTGATCAGGTAATCTAGGGCGTCCGATTCCTTTAACCTAGATCCCCATTTCTATCTCTCTTATTTTAGCTTTAGCGTTTCATTGGGAGTTAGATTTTCCTGCGCATAGAAGGCCGCTTGATCTCCGAGGGGTCACCCACTTGTCTACCACCCGATTTCCCTTTGGCGCCCACATGAAGCTCGACCAGCACCATTTCCCCTTCCAGCATCCCTCCAAGACACACACCGGACCCCTTTTTCCCTTCCATCCACCCTCCAAAGCCTGACTCCATCATTCCCAATACGCCCGAGCCGCTTCCACTATTCCACCACCTCACCAACATTCGTCCACAATATCAAATATAACTATATCCACAAACCCTACAATCTTCATCCCACATCCCCCTGCTGACCACACATTGAAACCAATGCACCGCTCCAACGACAGTCCCAAGCCCGCGTACTACATCCTCCAACATCAATGTCATTCTCTTGGTGAGTCTTCACATTTAGTTTTCATTTCTCGATTTGTATAGAAACCTTAATATATTGCTAGTAATATGAATATCTTGCTCCAATTTTATTTGATTGTTTTACTTTCTGCAGATGTGCATTTCTTATTCGCCCTACATTCTAATTTCAGTGCACTTTCAGTTAATCTTGCAATTGTCACATAAGGTTTATGTAGCGAGCATTTTCTTCATTAAATTGCATGTCTGCACTCGCACATTCATTTAGTCATCTTGTAGTCTCATTAGCATTGGTTTCGTGATTGTTTGCATTCATTTAGGATTAGGGCATTAAGTGTTGGTCTCCTATAGATTTGTCATGCATCATAAGCTCATCTAAGGACTAACTATCATTCATCAAATATATGGTACAGATAGATGCATGTAAAGATATCATCATTAGGTATATATAAAATACATGAGCAATCACGTCCCATTGCTGTTATGAAGACGGAAGAGGGTGAGGGACGAGGAGACGAGGACACGGCGCATATGTCGACGTCGGGACCAAGGCGATGTCAACACGGATCCCAACTTGACGACGGACGTTCACCAGTAGTGCGCACAGGTATAGCGCACCCGCCAACTCTATCTTTTATTATCACACATGTTTTTTGGGCAGTAGATTATTTATCGTTTGCCCTTGCGTGTTTCGGAACTAGGCACTATATAAACCTAGGTATGTCTCTCATTTGGATTATCTTAGAGTAAAATCACTTTTGGAGGAGCCATGGGGCTGAGTCCTTCTCTCTTCTTCTTCCTCCTTCTCTGAAGTTTGGGGACTATGCATACCATCAAATGATAATCATAATAATGCATATAAGAATGCATAGATCCTTTTTGTAAAATAGTGTTAAAAACATAAAGGATAATAACATAAGCATCAACAAAATGACCCAATGTTTAAAGTAAACATGGAACACATAGAAAACTCTGAAGATAATAGCTATTCTGAGTATATATTGGATCAATGTGCAGTGACGAGGATAAAATTCTAGATGCTCGTGCTTGCAAAATTGGCACAGAAGGAAGCTAAACGCATGGAACACAAATTCTAGGTAATAGCCAGTTTGAACATATTTGAATCAAAGACCGGGAACAATGGTCAAGTTTGGAAATTTGGCACATCAATGACTACTAGATATGACAATCCTTGCAATCACAACTATTGCACATGTTTTTTGTTGCCCCAAAATGTAAGTTTCATATATTAGAAATAACAAATCAACAAATTTACTTCTGCTCTAGCCTTCTAGGTTCCACTAACAACACAGTATCACAAATCATGATGAAGTTGAAGGTGTAGTTAACAGGTCAAATAAGAAGGGTTTTTCAAAGCTCTTGCAAATCAAATTCAATTAAGCATGCACAGCACGGAGCTCTAGGAAACAGTAAAATACAACCCTGAAACAGTATATCGAATCATATTGAGAAGGAACCTCTACACTCCTGATAATTTTGTTCCACAACACCATATGCAAAGCAAATCACCAACATGTCAGTAATAGCTTTCTAAACTAATAATTTTGAATACCAGATAAACGTATAGGGTAATTCATTAAAAAAATAGCTGCTTTCACTAAACAGTAACAAACCGTGACGGTAGAGCACAAATATTATACATAATATTCATGTACAAGACATGTTGATCATCAGACACAATAGGATAGTACTGCGTTTAAACTGAAATACGCTAAAAACTTTAAACTGAAATACGCTAAAAACACAAAGCTATTTACTTGAGTGGAGAAACAACCGTCACATTTATTAATATTATCTTCTCTATTTACTTGAGTGACTTGTCAAGATTTTGGTATTGTACTCCATATTGCGAATTGAGGGATGGAAAGGCTTAAATTCGAACTGTAGCGTAAATATAATAGATAATTTTGCTTAGAGATCATCCGGCTTGGCCTTTTCCGGTTCAGCCAGCTTATCCTCGTTCCCGATACTAATAATATGTTATAATCTAATTAATATATATATATATGTAAGTAATATATATAATATAATTAATATATATTATAACCGCCCACTGCCCCTCCTCCCAGGTCGCGTCCCCCTCCTCTGTTCTCCAGCTACCTTCGTCCTTCGCACGTGTGACACGGCTCGTGCAGCATTTTCCTTCTAGCACCTGGATGGGAAAGTGGTTACATCCGTGTAGTCTATAAAAAGGAGCGTAAGCCTTAATGTTCTCCATTTTTTGTTTACTTAGGTCTTCGACAATGGAGATTTCCATCCCGGACATCCTGAGGCGCTCCTTAATGTTCATCGTTTACTTTAGACTTTTAGTGGGGGTTTTCGCATATGGTGATCAGCTAACGCAAGGCTCGCCATATATAGTAAGACTTTATGTGGCTTCTGTCCTCGCGATCTTCTTCTTACGCACACTTTACTGGATGGTTATTGATTTGTGGTAGTGATATAATGGTAGGCCGTTCATCCTTTTCTTTTTATTAGGGATTTATTTATTTATTTTTATTTTAACAGATGGATGACAATGGAATAAAGAAAGGGGAAGACGTTTATGGTCCGTTCGGCGCGCAGGTTTTGACATTCTAGAATTGGTTTTAGCCAACAGTAAAACCAAATCTTGTGTTCGGCGGGACAACATTGGTTCGGAATTGGCTTTCAAGTCAAAACCGGCGGCTTTAGTCTTTACCTAAAATATCGCAACCCCAAAACTTACCTCCTCACACTTGCATTCGGCGGCTTTTGTAAAACCCGATCTTTTTCCTCCTTCTCACGCGCAGTTTTGGTGCCCGATCTTCTTCCTCCTCAAGCCTAGATTGAACGCCGCTTCTTCTTCCTCCTTCTCACGCGCCCATCGAACGTCGCTGCTTCCTCCTCCTTCTCACGCGCAGATCGAACGCCGGAGCATCTTCGTCATCGTCACGCCCGAGCAGTTTTGGTGCCCGATCTTCTCACTCGCAAATCATTCGCCGGAGGTTCTTCAACCCTAGGTATGATGCTTCTCCTACTCTTCTTAAACCCGAGCTTCTTCAACCCTAGGTTTTCGGTTTCTACCAAATTCTGTTGCCGATTTTTTTAGTTGATTTAGACAATAGATCTGGATTCTATCTTTTTAAGTTATTTTAGACAATAGATCTGACTTTTTTAGTTGTTTTAGAAATTAGATCTACCAAATTGACTAGATTTTTTTAGTTGATTTTGGTACTTATATTATTTCGGTTCAATAGTCTGGAGCAATGGCACTAGAGATAAACATAATGATATTCCAGTATTCTTATTAGGCACATATCTTATTAGTTGATTTAAACATAATGATTTTGGCACATATCCTATGTTCAGTATTCTGGAGTGTCCATTCCAGAACATATCTTATTTATGTTCAATATTCTGGAATGTCCATATTCTTTCCCATTCTTTCCCATTCATGATAGAGATAAACATAATGATATATTCTGGAATAGATTTTGGCACAATAGAATAATCTGTTCAAAGGTATACCTAGAGCAATGCAATAATAGAGATAAACATAATGATATATTAATAGAGATTGAATTATTTTTATACATATTAGGGCATAACAAAAAGTTTCGAGATGTGGGGCATACATATATGCGCTCGATTGATAAACATGCATATGGATTTGATCGTTTGCAATGTTTATGAACTTCAATTATTATTAGTACTTTGATTTATGGTTAAATTTTAAAAAAATTACGTTCTAAAATTTTCAATTCCAGAAAGCCAATACATTTGCGCAGCCGAACAACTTTTAGGTATCAATTACAATTCTGTTCACTGAATACCATCCCGCAGCCGAACAACAGAATTGGTTTTCTGCATAAAGTCAATTCCTGCAGATATTGATTTTTTGACCAAAGCCAATTCCAAAAAGCCAAAACCTACGCGCCGAACGAACCCTTATAGATTTTTAACAGATGATAAATAGGTATCTGCCGGTAGTCTAGATTTAGTTCTCTGTGTTTGAATTTAATAATTTTACATTTCCTTTTCTCTAGATGGAATGGAATGTTGTTTGTCTGAATCTCAAAATCTTAATTGCGATCTAAATCTAAGACGTTTATAGATTGTAACAGATGATAAATAGGTGTCGGATGGTAATCTAGATTTAGTTCTCTGTGTTTGAATTCAATAATTTTTCATTTCCTTTTCTCTAGATGGACTAGACTGTTGTTTGTTCTCAATCTCAAATTCTTGATTGCGAACTAAATCTATTTTCAGTTATTGATTCCGTAAATATAAATTACTTTCTTTAGTTGATAAATAAATTATTTTACAAACCGAATTCTCAAATTCTTGATTGCGATCCAATGTTCTTCAAATTAAACCTGAATACTGGTTTTCAAACGACACGATTATTTGTTATTTATCCAGCAATGTTGTAGGAAACAATTTATTTTCTCTACAGACAATTTGCAATTTTTTATATATGATTGTGGTCTTCGTCAATGAGATCCACTGCTTTGGGAGATCAATTATTGTTGTTTCAAACAGAAAAAATTGCAGATTGTCGGTAGAGAAAATAAATTGCTTCCTACAACATTGCTGGATAAATAACAAATAATTTTGTGGATTGAAAACCAATATTTAGGTTTAATTTAAAGATCATTGGATAGCAATCAAGAATTTGAGAATTCGGTTAGTAAACTTATTTAGTTATCAACTAAAGAAAATAATTTATACTTATGGAATCAATAATTGAAAAGAGATTTAGATTGCGATCAAGAATTTGAGATTCAGAACAAACAACATTCCAGTCCATCTAGAGAAAAGAAAATGAAAAATTATTGAATACAAACGCAGAGAACTAAATATAGACTACCAACAGACGCCTATTTATCATCTCTTACAATCAATAAACGTCATAGATTTAGATCACAATCAAGAATTTGAGATTTAGAACAAACTGCTTTCCAGTCCATCTAGAGAAAAGGAAATGCAAAATTGTTGAATCAAACACAGAGAACTAAATCTAGACTACCGGCAGACACTTATTTATCATCTGTTAAAATCAATAAATGTCTTCCCCTTTGTTTATTCCATTGACATCCATCTGTTAAAAGAAAAAAACCCAGAAAAAAACCCTAATAAAAAGAAAAGGATGAACGGACTACCTAATTATATCACTACCATAAATCGGTAACCATCCAGTAAAGCATACATAAGAAGAAGATCGTGAGGACATAAGCAACATAAAGTCTTACTATATATGGCGAGTCTTGCGTTAGTTGATCACCATATGCGAAAAAACCCCACTAAAGTCTAAAGCAAACGATGAACATTGACGAGCGCCTCAGATGGCCGGGATGGAAATCTCCATTGTCGAAGACCTAAGTAAACAGAAAATGGAGAACATTAAGGCTTACACTCGTTTTTATAGGCTACACGGATCTAACCACTTACCCGCCCAGACGCTGGAAGGAAAATGTTGCACGAGTTGTGTCACACGTGCGAAGGTAGCGGGAGAACAGAGAAGGGGGACGCGACCTGGAAGAAGGAGCAGTGGGCGGTTATAATATATATTAATTATATTATATATATTACTTATATATATATATATATTAATTAGATTATAATATATTATTTGAATTATTATTAGTATCAGGAACGAGGATAAGCTGGTTGAACCGGAGAAGGCCAAGTCGGCTGAGTCGGATGATCTCTAGGCAAAATTATCTATTATACTTACGATATAGTTCAAATTTAAGCTTTTCCATCTCTCAATTCGCAATATGGAGTACAATACCAAAATATTGACAAGTCGCTCAAGTAAATAGAGAAGATAATATTAATAAATGTGATGGTTGCACGCTTCCTCGAGCCAAAATGGTTAGCACACTGCCATTGAGTCTAAACGTGACGGTTGTTTCTCCACTATACATTGCTCTACACCATGCACTTGCCTCTATCATGACCCATGCTTCTCTAAGCCCAAGTAGGCGGTGACTCTTTCGTCGTGCTTCCACTAACACTAGCTTGATTGTACACCACTGTTTTGCATCACAACCACGGTCATCTTCACGAGGCTACTACCGCCTTTGGTCATTTGCACACCACCGTAGTCCCACGACACCACAGTGGATCCAATCTGAATATCTCTTAGTCACCATTAACTTGTACTACTAAGTGCATAAACAAGACTACAACTGCCCAACTACCTTTAGAAGCTAATAGAAACTTGCAACTTGTTACAGAGAACATAAAGACAACGACCAACAAAATACTTCTCAGCTTCTTACACCGGCTCCGCTCTCGCGCAAGGCTACTGGCCCAACTCTCTGTGACCTTCAACAACACTGCCTCGACGAAACTCATGGCAAACACTGCCCACAAATTTGTTGCCCAGCCGAGCACCTCCTTCGCACGCATCTCAGCCCAGCTGCTCCACCACTATGCCCGCAAGGACGGCATCAATGTCACATGCTCTCTCCCTTAGATCATAGATTTGAGGAGGACATATTCGGTCATTGTCCTAAATGGTCGTGTGTGAGATTCACAGTTTAATAAGGCTATTAGAGGTCATGGGAGTTGGGTCTAATTCTAATAATGTATATATATACACAATAACATATATAAGTGATCCAAATATCCAAGTCGTTCCATAACAGATCCAACGAATGCGGATAGAAAAAAACTTCAAACTCACATCTAAATATCGATCAGACCGAAATCGAGCCTCTCTACCCTCTTCGCTATGATTTTTTTACCTATGAGGTAACCCTAAACCCAACAAAACTTATCCTCAATCACACATACACACACAAAAAATGATGCAAACACATCATAGCTGGAATACATCAAATAAGAGTCAAACAAAGATCTTCTCAAACGGTTTCCACAACCGCCAAAGTTTTCTATCATTGCTCAATCCCCGAGACTTAACCATCATTCAATATTATCATCCTAGATCAGCTCTATATAAGATAAACCAGGTCAAAAGATAATCATAGAAAGAGGAACAAGACTAAAACCCAATCCTCACAGGGGCATGGTGTAACTGAGAACAAAATATATTTGGCGCTAAAATTAAAATGATTGAGCCTATTTCAAGAATAAGAAGATAAAAAATATCATATAACTTAGGTAAATAAAAGTTGGAAAATTTATGTACAAAAAAGCAATACCCTATAGCTGAATTTGAGGCTGAAGGTCAACGGAAGATGACGGTGGCGGAATCGGGTCTCGGCGTCGTTCGTCTCCGAAGTCTCAATTTTCACCTAGGGTTCGGCTTCTTTTCAAAGGTCCACGGCGTCGTCGGTCGGCGTCGGTCGTACCCGAAGGCAGGAGGAATCGGAGAGAGAAGTAGCGGGAGATCTATTTTCACTTTATAGAGATTGGCTCCATTTCAAAGGTCGGCAGCGCCGTTCGTCGGCGCCGGAGCTTATCTTGGCTGTGTAATGATCGTCTCCGAAGTGGGAATCTGCAAGAGAGGAGAAGTGGGTGCTTGATTTAATTTAGAGCCTTCTTATATGCATGTCACAAATCGCTAAATGCAGACCATTAATATATGCATGCCACCTAATTTTAACTTTACATAAAAATAGTATGATGTTGGGATATTAAAAAGATGATTGTTGACAAATACTAACACATTAGGAGTCCTGCGATTTAAGGTGCGTTTGGTTCAGCTTATGAAAATTGTTGATTTGAAATGGAGTTTAAAATAAATAATATTTTCGAAAAACAGAGTTTTGTTAAAAAATTATTTGGGTTAAATGAAATTTTCAATGAAAATAAATTTTTGAAAATTTGTTTGAAAACATAATGAAAATTTTGGTGCTTCTTTTTTATAATATGATAACAAACAAAAAATAAATACAAAAACACGATAATATATCACACAACACACCCTCACACAAACATAAAAAGACATTCACACAAACAACTACTACGATAAAATGGGATCATTTCCGACACAAAACACACCCTCACACACGCACACAAGTCCAAACACAAGCACATAAGTCCAAACACAAGCACAAAGAACCACACACAACTACTATGATAAAAACACATTCCCACACACAACTACTATGATAAAATGGGATCATTTATCTCACACACAACTACTATAAAAACACATTACAATTTTTCTGAAATGAATTGCATAAAAACATATCAACATTTGTAATTTATCCAGCAACCAAACAATCACAACAAAATTACATTGAATATGTAATCAACTAATGATTCTCATTTTAAGTGGAAATCTAAGGCAGAAGATAAAGAAATTGAATGTTGAAGATCACAACAATCACAGCACTGGCAGGAGGGATTACCCAAAGTCCTGGAAGGAGGCAAGATCTCCCGGAGATGTCATACCTGGGCGAGATCGCAGAGGAGATGGGCGACAGCCACGAAGGACTCCGGGAGAAGGCGTAGCCGCAAAATTGAGCAAAATGGAAGAGAAGCGCAACCGATAATTTAGCAAATTAAAGGGGAGGTCCTAATAAATAGCCCTATATAAAATCAAAACATTTACTTTCATTCAGTCTTCTATCAAAAAAAGTTGCAAGATATATAAAATGGTTTATTGAACTATAAGATTTTCAACCAAAACATTAACTTTCATTGTATATAAAATCATGTATAGCATGCTCCAAACAAGAAATTTCATGTAGAAGAAACAACCATATATTAAGGGTGGAAATTTGCAGAAATTTCATTCAGAGTGTTGATGGGCCATTTGACTACAACATAATTCTATCTCCAGGCTGCAGTTTCCATGGGGATGCACAATGTATAATTTAGCACCGCGTATACAAACAACTTTGGGAAAGAATGACAACTATTCCATAGCAGAGCGAATTTGCGGCTGCGATCGGAGACATTACTATTATTTCTACTCTTCTGGAGGCGGATCCGCCCACCGACCGTGGTCTTTGATGAGTTGTATCAAGGCTTCGGTTGCGCTTTCCATGGCGATACCGCGCTTTACAACGGTCTGAGAGCATAACAAAATTCATCAATGTTAGTCGCCCATGCGCTTTTGCTTGTATTTTGAATACGAGCGACTTCTTTATTACAACTTGTAAATTCTAAAAAAACAATAATAGAAAAATCAGAAATAATTTTTGAAATTTTGCACTAAAGAACTTCATTTCTGACCATTTTTTGGCAAAAAAAATATGCTACTTTGCGACCAGGTATGCCCAACATCTTTTGGGCTTGCCTGAGCGTAATTTCACGGGCCCGCCCATGAGAAGTTCAGTGCAAGCCTTGGGAAGATTTTAGAGGTATCTGGAGCTTTAGAGATCCTTGTACATGAGAGAATACATGAAAGTCATAGAGAATTCTAGGATGGTCTCGTGAGAACATTCTAGAGTGACTTAGAGAATTCTTGAATATTGTAAACACAAGAGATGTATAGAATAATTTAGAATAGGAGGCATTTAAAATCTTTTCATACTTTGAAGGGAAGATTCATTGGGGCATATACAAGGGAAGACTCCCTCATTTGTAACCATCCAAGTTTTGGACAAACAATAGAATTCTTTGAAGTTTCCTTCACTTGTGAGCTTTCTCTTGAGTTGTTTCTCCACTTTTCTCTTCATCACGAACAAGATCATGCAGGAGGCTGACTTAGCTAGGCTAAGCGGAATGGCAAAGAGAAACTAAGGCCGCACAGGAGCTTATAAATAGACAAGTCCGTGACAGTAAGCCCGGAGTAAACAAGTGTGTTAAAATTGATTTTTTTATGCAAAATATTTCACACATTTCTTTGAAAAAATAAAACAATTGTTTACACAAATTTGCTCATATTTTGTATCCGCCGAGTAAAGATGCTACGACTGAGGCAAAGCCGCCTTAGCCCGACTACGACAATATTCTCTCTAATCGTAATGAGCAAATAACTTTCAAGTAATTTAACAATAAGCACTTAACCGCGTAAATCTAAATAAAAAGCGCCCCAATAAAACATTAGTGATCTATAAAACAACGGAAGAGGTGTAAAGACAATTTTGCCCACAATATGACACCTATGATCAGAGCATTACCTTTCCAACATAGAGATCGATCTTTCCGGGAGCACCACCAACATACCCGAAGTCCGCATCGGCCATTTCGCCCGGCCCATTTACAATGCAACCCATGATCGCAATCTGCCATAAAAGACAGCAATCTTAATTCACTTCAGATTAACAAGTTTCCATCTGTTTAGAACAAAGCTTTTACATCTATGTGCTGGAACTTACTGAAACGCCAGGCAAATGGGAGGTCCTTTCTCTTATCTGAGCACTAACTTCTTGAAGGTCAAAGAGTGTCCGACCACAGGAGGGGCAAGAGACATATTCCTTTATAAATAAATAACTTCAAGCATATATAAGTGGTTCTAGTTTAAAAAAAGTATTTAAAACAGAGCGTTTGGTAGGAAAAAATGAAGACACGGGAAAATGACTGCAAATAACAAGGATCAAGAGTGGATGATATTCACGATGGTATCACGTGGTTGAATGTGCTCTTGGCACAGAAAAAATTTTAGGTGCGTTTCTCCCACCTAGTTTTAGGTAGGAGAAACAATACAGCCGTACGATCTGGTATCCTACGGCGGAGTTGTTTTCGCGGAATACTGCAGTATTCTAAAAATACTGTCAGTATTTCGATTAATCATGTTGTTTTTGCAGGAACCAAAGGTTTAATGAGCGCGAGCACCGTGATCTTAGGTGGGAGAACGCACCTAACAATAGTGCTACTTGGTGATGTTAAAAAGAATCCGTTAAAGGCAGACTGATGGTCGATATGAAGAGAACTCGCGGAGGTGGAGCTTATTGAGATGTGTGAGAGCATTGATTTAGTCCCTATAGGTTATTGTATAAATATCATGGGGTTGTCGCTCACTTACAGACTAAAGATTTGGGGTTGAAGGTGACCGGTGTATTTTGTTCAATTCAGTTCGCTTTTTGGCCGCCTCTCTATAACATGTAGGCAAAACAATGAGCATGTTTTCCAATAATTGTTTTGCTGGTGTTAGAGAGAGGCGTCCAAAGAGGGACCTGAAATTGGATGAGATACATAGGCGTTCAAACTCATGTTTGACACAAAAATCTGAAATCCATGGGTGAGGGTCAACCACAGTATTTATACACTAACCTATACGGAATGAATCAATGCTCTCAGGTGCCTCAACATCTCCACATAGTACGAGATCTCTCCATCACGCTTTAATGGAATCTTTTCAACATCACAAACTATTATGTGCAAAGAACGCATTCAACCACGTGAAGCCATCATAACAGTGACTTGCTCTTGATTCTCGCTAAACCATGTTTGAAGCAGTCACGGCTCATGGGAACCACGACGGGAATGAACATACTTAATCTCAGCCAAACTATCGGCTCTGATACTGCTTGTTCAAGAGAAGCGACCAAATGGAAACTGAAGTTGGGCGAAATACATTAGTGGTCAAACTCAAATTCATAAACCCATTGACGAAGGCAAAAAACGTGATATTTCTATCCCAATGTATATTTCACCTATTTTATGTGAGACTAAACTAATGCTTAGCAGGATTCAATACTACAAACACTTCAAAAAGTTTCCCATTCTTGTGTAGATGCCCGTGTGTCATGGTTGTTCTATTATAACGAAAAATATAAAAGCGGATCTAAACAGCTTACAGTTTTGGTATTGCGCATCCTACAGCCTTGAAGTAAGTTAAAAGATGTATCTCTCAAGAAATCAAAATCCTGATCTAGAGCTTCGATAAGTATGCCGTCTCCAAGACCATCCACCAACAAAGCACCAGCTTCACTTCCGGCGCCTATGACTAGATCATCTCTGTGAACAAGAAACACGGGTTAATATGAAAATTTACTGCCAGAAAGCAATTTTTTAACTCAAGGAATCAGTATATTACTATTATATTCTACCTCTCTGTTCCTTTAGGGAACTGTAGGTGGTGAATTACTGGGAAGTAGAGCGAGTTTTCTTGTAAATACTCAAATAACCTGTTAATAAGATGATTGTATCATGATCAAAGCATAATATCCTGATAAGTATAAAGCAACCGCATCTTGTCAGTAGTTAGAAATGGAAACAATTGATGACAAATTATTGACAAGAAGATCAGAAGGTAATGTTGGTCTGAAAGGATTGCAGAAAAATAATTGCAATTTCCTTCATAATTTCATATTAGGTGTTTGATCCCCATGCAATTACTAGCAATTCCATATATTTAGGAAATGTGAGAAACACATTCTTTGCATTAACAAATCTCTATTCAAAGCTTGCGAAAAGTGGAAAAATAAAAAACGTTGTGACTAGTGTCTCGGCATAAGAAAAACTTTAAATTTTCATCAATAAAAAAGGGCAGCCGGTGCACAAAGCATCACCGTGCATCGAGGGTCGGGGGAAGGGTCCCACCACAAGGGTGACATGTAGGCAAACCTTACCCTGTATTTTTGCAAGAGGCTGATTCCAGGACTCGAACCCATGACCACAAGATCACACAACAACGCCTCAACTGATGCGCCAAGACTCCACTTCCATCAACTTAATTTTTCATCAATAAAATGTAAAAATTTATTGTTTACACAATTTATCCTCAACCGAAGATGTAGGTGGAAACTAGTATCAGCTTAATTCCTTAACCATTTCTATTTTCATTTCCGCTCTTTCAGCCCCTTCAAGACAAACAGAGCCAAAGTGTTAACCTCATCATGTGCATGGTAGAATTAAGTCTGAAAATGTGTACCAAAAGGGGTGAAAATTAGGTTGATACACTGGTGGTCAAACATGATTCCAACCAAAAAGCCTAAGCATAAAAGCAACCACTTGGAATTCTGCAGTTTTTTTTCTTTCACCAATCCGATGTCGGACTAAACCCAATAAGCTCGCATGGTTTACCGATCTCCCCCAAATATGAGAGCTCTCCACATTGGTCAACAGTCTCCCGGAAATAATTGTTTTTTAACATCATCAAGTATCATGCACCAGGAGTTCATTCAAACACGTCGTAACTTTACAAAACTCCTCTGCTCTTGAAACTTGAACCATAGTAAGAAAAAAGGTGTCACGGCCCATGCTAGTAACAAACCCCATGGACAACTTAATTTTAGTCTAACCATCAACAATAATACCAGTTTTTAGGGTGTCAACAAAATGGGACCAAAGTTGGGCATAATACATCAACGGTAAAACCCGTTTTAAACCAAAAGCTTAAATCTATCTATGAAAACGAATTTCTAAGCCAACATACATTTTTACCTATTAGATGTGAGACTAAACCCACTATTCACACTGCCCTACACAATAGCGAGCTGTATATTTTACCTGCGCGCAGCATGAACCCTGCCAACCTTCTCTTCACCATAGGGAAGACAATGTAGCAACATAGTGATGTCGCCAACACTTTTTAGGATATCCAACTCCTCATATTGCTCATCTCCACGAACAGTTACTGCCAGTCTTGTACCTGTAGAACACAATCAGAGCAGAAAAGAAGCTTCCATATTCAGAAATTTAGAAAAAGAGAGAATATTAAGTCCTTGTTGGGATCAAAAATTATGTAAGACCATTAAAATTTAGCTAATTCATGATATTAACTCTAATAAAATGAACATAAATTTTCCTATATTGTATAAATGAATGCAAATCTGCATCAAATTCTGAAACAAAAGTCAATTATTGTCTTAAAAGACGAGCCTTTTAGTTTTTTTTGTGTGTAATTAGTAGACGTTAATTTGCATATAATCATGAAACAAGAAGCCCTACAAAACCTACCTTCTGACAATAGCTTGTAAGCACCAGATGAAAGTTCCTTCAAATTTACAAGGACAATGGCATTTGGAAGTGGTCTTGTTAGTTGTTCTGACAGGGGAGCCAAAATTCCCATGCTTATGTCAACCAGCCTTTTAAGAGCTAATCTCTGTAAATAAACATAAAATAAATTAATCATAAAATATCTGTACAAATAACAACTGAGCATCATATAAATGTGCTGCTATGGTTAAGAAATAAGTCTGGTCAATAATGATAATTTTTTTATGAAAAGTGAAGCATATAGGATTTTAAAATTCCCTTACAGTATCAGTATCATCCACAGGAGGAAGCTTATTCAAAAGAATGGAGTCTACTGTTGCAAGATCCTGAAACCAAATAAAAATTCATCATAACTTGAGATATTACTAGAATATTTCACTAGATAACAATTAAATTGGCAAAAATGTATAACTTGCAACCCTAGAAACAATCACCTTGAATGGCATGCCAACTACGAGCTTTGTTGCAAGGGACCTGTAAAGAAATTCTGGTGTCTGATAAAGGACAAAAACCCATTTTAAACATAAATGTGCATGAAATTCTGGATGTATCTATTAGTTTATGCAGTAAAATAATAGCTTAGTAGATTTCTGTCAAGTTTCCGGCTGCAGAAAAATGATAATAACTCCATTAAAGGAGCCACAACATAAACAGGTGCCTGAATTCCTCTGGTTGTAAAATCTACAGCAAACTTGAATGAGAATGGATAAGACAGAAGCAGCAGAAGATTTAATGAAGTATGCATATTTCAACCCTTGAGTATAATTTATCCTTCGGTATAGAATCAGGGGTAATTAGGATACTCTAACATGAATTAAGGGATTGGTAACATAGGGCAGGGACCTATTTCTAGGTGGATAGCTTCATAATAAAATGAAGTATGCATATAAGTGGAGTGTTTCATAATAAAATGGTACCTGAAACTTGGTTTATGATACCAAACTGAAAATTAATGGCTTGAATGATAAGGAAACGTTGGATACAAACTTGCGAGTTATACTCCCGTCAATCTCTTGGGGGTTGGTTCCACCTAAGAATCCCTCTCTAAGTGAGGATTACAAATAACTGGACAAGATGTATATTACTCCTCCACTCTCCTTTATATAGGGGAGACACTCTGAGTGCTTAATTACCAAAATAACCCTTAGAGGGGAAATTACATAAAGCCTCCATGTTGAATAAGAGATGATTAATCGACGATGGATGGAAAGACAGTCCCGGGTCGTCCGTAGTCGCAAGGAGGATTGTCCATTGTGAGTATTCTTATCAGCTTATGCCTTAGGAACTTAGGAATATTTATCCTCAAAACAATTTTCTTAACTATTTAAAATATTTATAGAAGTAACCATTCACAACGCATAAAATTAGTATAATATACAAAATCAAATCTTCAGAGGTAAGATTCAGAATTCAAAACCTACTTTGGCTTTATCCAAGCTGACTGACATAAGAACAGAGCCATCACGATGCAAAACCCCTCGATAATCCACTTCTTCACCCTATTTTGAGAAGGCAATTTCAACAGAACTGTCAGAAAACATACTTCAAAATCAGAGAATGGGCACAGATACTAACCGCTTTCTGAACTGGTAACTGCCCATTTCTACGCTGGAAATCAAAGTAGCGTCTGTTCTTCTCTTTGAAAGGTGCCTTTGAAATAGTTGGATTGCATAACATGATTATGAACAGTAATAAATAAAATATGTTAAACTTGTTGTTGTTTTAAAATAGGTTTGGAAATGATAAGAGTTCTACCACTCCCTTTTGAAGATTTGCAGCACGCATGCCCAGGTTTGCTAGTTTTCTGCAAGGATCAATCTCTTCTTCGGGTGGTTCAGTAAGGGAAACCCTAATAGTATCTCCCAAACCATCCTGCCAAACAAAAAATTTATTTGCAAATTCAGCTTTGAGTATAGTTGCATAGTCTTAGTTAAAATGAATAAAACGGCTCATTCACAATCTGAAGGGGTTCAAAGAATGTGTAGCATGAAGAAGATCAGACAACTTGGTGTTCCATAGATGATAATTACTGTGCTAAATGGCTCTTTGTTGCAGCTAGGAAATTGTTATGGCTTCTAAGTGCATTTCGTAGCCTGAGATTCAGTCCTAACACTAATTAGGCATTTCTACTATGCATGTAAAGAAGGCAAACAGAATTTTACCGATATTGAAAAATTCGATTAATTTCTATTTTGTAGATGTCGGATGTCAGATGTCGGATTCATGTCGGTTTGAGTTTGAAATGTCGGATGTCGGATTGCGGGGATATATCGGGGATATTTTATAATATCGGATTTTAATATTTAAATAAATTTATTCATATATATACACAATTTTTATAAATATGTATAATTGTATACATAATTTATTTTTATAAACTACAAAATAAACATATATACATATATTGTATGTTTATAAATTACATAACAAAGAGATGTCGACTGCAATAAACTACATAAAGATCATCAAATGAGAGCGAGATGAGAAAGACGTCGACGCTAGACTTAAAAAGGTGCACGAAACGATATATCGGTCGCGAAATATCGCCAGATATATCGGGTTAAACCGATATATCGGGCGATATTTTCAAAAACGACATTTTTGTTTAAAATATCGATGTCGTTGTGTTTTATCCCCAAAACCTTTATGTCAGCCGACATGTCGGACATGTCGGCCGACATCTACAACACTGACTATATATATTACACATGAAAAACTACCATGCGACTTTGCATAACTGTACGAACTTCCATTCTACTTTTTAAAATTACAAACACCTCCCCTTTGAATTTGCATTGCTAACACACACACACACATATACATATATATATACGAGTGACAGGCACGGGGCTCCGCCCCTACTGCCAAGCGCGATAGTACCCGGCCGGTGACGGCGGGCTTCGCCCGGCGAAGCCCGCCGGCGGGCTACGCCCATGACGCTCCGGGCTGCTCCCGCATCAAGCCGGTTGCGCCCACAACATATACATATGAGTACTCAAAATGACCGCACAAAAATTTTAATTAATATTTTATAATTGTTTTTTTTTTCAAAAATATTTATATTTTAACAAAAAATCATTTTAAAGTAGGTCTAGGAAGTCTAATGATTACCTACCATAGCAGGTGTAGAAGGTCTACTAAAAAACTTTTGGATTTTATGAATTTCCACCATTATTTTTATTATATGGATATAGTGTAATTACACAATAGCCATTATATTTTATGAATTTTCATTTTTTTCATAATATATGTTTAGTAATTGGAGTAAAAGAATGAGGCTATATTTGGCAATTTTGAATGTTGCACCAAAGGCAACTTCTTGTATATAGTAGTTAAAGATATATATGTGTGTGTGTGTGAGAGTATATATATATTCATATATATATGTGTGTGTGTGTCTTTAGAGCTATTGTATACTTCTATGTCAAAAATGAACTCTAAACTTTTTGAATCCTTAAATGAGCAACTGCATTTAAATTTGCCTCTCCAGATCTATCTTGTAAGCCTAACTCCGTCTTATCTTCAAACTAAAGCAATTAATCAACCATAAAAATTTAACCTACAATAAAATTAGGTTATGTGCTTCTAGTCTTAAAAAGCCTAAACTTCACCTCCGTACAGCCCCACTCTGGTCCCCAACTTGGCTTAGGAGTACTCTGTTATGATACGTGACAAGTCGGACCCGTACTGGGGCACGTATCAGCGCCGACCACATGCCACAACCGCATGAGTGTATCCGGATGTTTTATTATTTTGAGCGCATGTTTAATTTCTGCAATGTTGTTTTAATTTCCCATGTGTCTAAGACCAAGTGGGGGGGCAAGCTGTGTGAACCGGTTATCAACCGGGTGAACCCTAGGTTTCAATTAAGCAAGTTTTATTTCCTCCAACCCTATCTCTTTCTAAACACTCTCTCTAACCCTCTCGGTATTCGCCCGACCTAGCCCCCGCTCGCCGATTCCGCCGTCTGACGTTCGTTAGCGCGGGACGTCCGCTTGTCTGGACGCAAGCCCCCTTCCGCCGGGAATCGAAGCCCCCTTCCTCGCTGCTCCCTCTCCCCTCTCGGCAATCTCCTCCTTCCTCGACCATTGCACCATCGGGTTCCAAGAAGGGTTCCGCCGATCCTTGGTGGGATTTTCCCCTCTCCCGCCCCGTCACGAGATCTCAATCGGGAGCCCATAACATATTCGAAATGGTATGTTCTTTGACTGCAAACTAGTTTTCACAATACATTCTTGTTATTCAGCGTGTCAATTTAGTTCAATTGATCCAGTTCTCAGGGATTTTATAGATACAACTTCGAGCCCATACAAGCTCTGTTCAAAGTCAACTTGAAGGAATTCAAGTCGACTCGAGTTCAAATGAGTTTGAACCGATTTCGATCCGGCTTAATTTTCTTCGATTTCGATCTGGCTTAATTTTCTTCGATTTCGAGCCAGCTTGAAATTGTTATGAGACGTGAGGTTTAAGAAGTTGACAACGAGAAAACTCTACACAAGTACAGATAAAGCGCTAATGAAGAAGATTATTTGACGGTAACCGAGTTTCAACAGAGGTAGTTGTAACACTGTAGCACACAACATAGTCAACAAGCACTCAAAACCATAGGATTAATTCAAGATCAATTTATAAACGACTTAGATTGCACAACGAACCCGTGTCATAATTTCACAAAATGTTAGGTATAAATAGAGTTTGCTAGACACTCAATTAATGTCAACCAACATAATATATATTTAAGTTTAGCTTATGGCTCAATTCGTTTGTGTTTGATCCGAACTCAATCCAAGCCAAAACTTAGAGCTGATTTTCGAGAAATCTTCGATTTTGAGACATCGTAACAACCCTAACAATTACCAATTTGGAGGTGTTGATCCTACAAACTAAACTGAAAGAGATAGGAGTGAAAGAGATAGAAGTGAAAGAGGTCGAAAACCTGAAGCAAAGTTCCTATGCCAATTGCAGATTTCATCCGCCCATCCTCACCTTCTCCAGCTTCAGTTACCCCTAGGTGGAGGGGGTAATCCCAGCCTTGAACATACATTTCAGCTACAAGTAAACGATATGCTTGAACCATGATTACAGGGTTACTTGCCTTCATCGAGAAGACAAAATTATGGAAATCTAACTTGCGGCAAATTCTTGCAAACTCGAATGCAGACTCTACCTGCACAAGAATCAAAATACTAAGGATGTTCAATACAAATGTTATTTAACAAAATTGAAGAAAACTTACTGGATACATGAAGAATAAACTACCATTCCCCTAGGAGAATCACCGTAATAGCTCATTATACGATCAGAAAGACTTCCATGATTTGTACCAATGCGCATTGCTCGACCATATTTCTTACATTTCTCAACCAATGGAGAGAAAACCTGCAATGCTTACAAAAATGATGAGAACAAAATAGATTACAGTTTATGACAATAGCATGGAGAGAGCAATAAACTTATCAAGTAGCATCTATATGTTGATAAAATGTAAGTGTACAAGAGATGCTCTGGAAAGTAAATATGAGCCTTCTTGTAAGTGAGGCAACCATAAGTAGTTTCTGGCATAAAATAAATCTCAGCAAAGCAGTCAAATAAAGGAGGCATGCTGGCGTAGGAACGCCGGAGGAGGTGGGGGTCGACCTTCCGGCCTGGGGCCTACCTCACGGGAACGGCGGGTTCGGTGGGGAAAAGAGCGGCGGCGGAGTCCTTCCGGACGAAACTTCCCCCGCACGGGGAGGAGAGGAGAGGCGGCTAGGGCAAGCTTGATTGATTCTTGATTAACAAAAAGTGAGCACACCACAATAACTCCCACCTCTTATACTATGAGGGGAAGGTCACGGCTATTAGCACACCCGCTAATAGCACACCACATAATAGGTTCAAAATAAGCAAATACAAATAGAAAATACAACTAGAGTTCAACATGAAAGAAAATTAATTAAACGGTTCGAGGCTTCCAAAGTGGGTCGATCTTCTCAAGCCACGCGATTCCGGCCTCGCCGGGAGTTGCGTCCGTTGCGGGTGCGTCGGCCACAATACGTCCCTCATCATTCGCCCCCTCTTGGGAAGCACTCGACCTCGAGTGCTCGGGGTAAAGCGGAATGTCCGGGTAGAAAGGGGACAAATCGCTCACGTTGAATGTCTTGGAGATGTTGAGGCTCGGTGGAAGGTCGACTACATATGCGTTGTCGTTGATCTTGCGCGTGATGGGGAAAGGTTCGTACTTCTTTGGCATGAGCTTGTGGTGGTGTCCCGCGGGAAGCCGATCCTTGCGGAGGAAGACCATGACCATATCTCCCTCCACAAAAATCTGTTCGCGACGGTGCTTGTCCGCCATAGCCTTGTATTTGGCGTTGGACTCAAGTAGCTTGAGCCGAGTGTCGGCTTGGATGTCGCGGGTCTCTTCCGCTAGCTGTGTTGCTGAAGGAGATGCCGCCGGCAGGCGGGCCAAATCGAGCGCATGCCGGGGGGCCTTGGTGTAAACAATGGAGAACGGTGTGCGACCGGTAGAGTTGTGCACGGCATTGTTATAGGCAAATTCAGTTTGTGCGAGAGCGTGATCCCACTGCTTTGGGCGATCTTGGCAAATGCAACGAACGAGATTCCCCAAAGTCTTGTTAACGACTTCGGTTTGGCCGTCCGTTTGAGGATGGGCGGAGCTATTAAACTGGAGGGAGGTGTCAAACATCTTCCATAACATCGTCCAAAAGTGGCCAAGAAACTTGGGGTCGCGGTCGAACGTGATAGGGGTTGGCACGCCATGCAAATGAACCACCTCCCGGAAGAAAAGCCGCGCAATGTGAGACGCATCTGACGTCCTGCGGCAAGGAAGAAAATGCGCCATCTTGGAGAAGCGATCCACCACGACAAACACAGAATCAACCCTACGTTGCGTGCGCGGGAGGCCCAAGACGAAATCCATTGAGAGATCCTCCCAAACGCCGGAGGGGACCGGGAGGGGGGTATAGAGTCCAGTGTTGTGTGCCTGGCCCTTGTACTGTTGGCACACATAACACTTCCGAACGAAGTTCCCCGCGTCCTTTGCCAACTGTGGCCAGAAATAGCGCTCTTGGAGGCTGACAAGTGTCTTGTCTCGGCCCAGGTGGCCACTCAGTCCCCCCCATGCAAATCGCAAATGAGCTTCTCCCGCAAGGAGGTGCGGGGAATGCACAGGCGGTTGTCCTTAAGCAAGAACCCATCAAGTAATAGAAAACCACCATGTGAGCCGCCCAACGAACAGGCGCGCCAAACCTCTTGGAAATCAGTGTCATCGGCATACAAATCGGCGAGGGTATCAAAGCCGATGATTTCGTGGTGCATAGTTGCTAACAAACAGCTCCGCCGGCTAAGTGCGTCGGCGACCACATTTGAAGTCCCGGGTTTGTGATGAATAATATATGGAAATCGTTGGAGATAAGCGGTCCAACGAAGGTGCATTCCGTCCATGCGCTTCTGACTGTTGATAAACTTGAGAGCTTGATGGTCCGTGTACAAGATGAACTCCTTGTGCAGCAAGTAGTGCTCCTAATGCTTGAGGGCCCGGACGACGGCATAGAATTCTTGATCATAAACGACCCATTTCCGTCTGGCATCACTTAGTTTCTCGCTGAAGAACGCAACCGGCCGCTTGTCTTGGGAGAGAACCGCTCCTATGCCAATGTCGTTGGCGTCACTCTGCACTTCAAAGGGCTTATCAAAGCGGGTAGCGCCAAACCCGGGGCCGAGCTAAGCTTCTGTTTGAACAAGTCGAAGGAGCGACTGACCTCTTCCCCCCATAAGAACCACCCCTTCTTCAAACAATCGGTCATTGGTGCCAAGATGGTGCTAAAATCACGTATGAACCGCCGGTAGAACGTGGCTAGGCCATGGAACGACCGCAACTCCGAGAGTGTTGTTGGGGCCGGCCAATCTCGGATCGCCTGGATCTTCTCTTCATCAACTCGGATGCCGTCTGCACCCACAATAAAGCCCAAAAAATTCAGCCGCGGAGCGAGGAAGGTACACTTTTTGAGATGAATGAACAGTTGGTGCTCTGCCAACGCTCCCAACACAGCACGAAGATGTGATAGATGATCCTCTCTGCTCTTGCTAAAGATCAGGATGTCGTCAAAGTAGACGACGACGTACTTCCCCAGAAATGATCTCAGTACCCGTGTCATGAGGCGCATAAACGTACTTGGAGCGTTAGATAATCCAAAAGGCACTACCTTCCACTCGAAGAGACCGTCCGGAGTTTTGAAAGCCGTCTTCCACTCATCACCCGGCTTGATGCGGATTTGGTGGTACCCGCTGCGCAGGTATATTTTTGAAAAGAATTTGGAACCATCCAGCATGTCCAGCATGTCATCAAGGCGCGGTATGGGAAAGGAGTACTTGATGGTGATCCGATTGATTGCGCGACTGTCGACGCACATCCTCCACGAACCGTCCTTCTTGGGTACAAGGAGGGTCAGGACCCCGCGGGGCTGAGGCTCTCAGAGATGAACCCCTTCTTCAGCAACTCTTCCACCTTCTCACGCAAGATGTCATGCTCCTTGGGGTTCATGCGGTAGTGAGGCAAGTTCGGAAGGATAGCTCCCGGAATGAGGTCGATTTGGTGTTGTATATCCTGAAGGGGAGGGGGATGGTCGGGTAAGTCCTCTGTCGTGATGGCTCGGAACTCGTGCAGCAGTGCTCGCACGTCCGGGGGTGCGGCTTCCGCCTCCTGCTCGCTAGTGGCGTACAAGCCGTAGGAGACGAGGACCACCACCTCTTTGGCCTCCGCAACGTCTCGCTTAAACAGAGAGGAGTCTTCATGCATCACCAACAGACTGCGCCCCTTATCTGAAGGCGGACCGGCTTCGGGTTTCCCTCCGACCCGGGCAATAATGTGGATCTTCTTGCCCGCCCAAGTGAAGGAGTATACATTCTCGCGGCCCTTATATGAAACATCCGTGTCATACTGCCACGGCCGCCCCAAGAGTAGGTGGCTCGCGTCCATCTCCACGACGTCGCACCAAACGTCGGCCTGGTAGTGCTTTCCAATGGCAACAGGAACGTGGGAGCGGTGGGTGACCCGCACCGAGGGGCCGCGCTTGATCCAACCGATGGAATAGGGGTGCGGGTGAGGCTCGGTCGTAGCTGCAAGTAGGACACCAACCGGCTTGCAACAAAATTCTCACAACTGCCATTGTCAATTAAGACATCACAGATCTTCCCCTTGATGTTGCAGTAGCTCCGGAAGACATTGCTACGTTGGACGTGTTCATCAAGCCGCGGTGTAAGAAGTAGACGATGAACCACGCACGCGGCGAAGTCACCCTCCTCGTCATACCCATCAATGACCTCATCGGCCTCCCCTAAGTCGTCCTCCCTCTCCTCGTCCGGTGCTACAGTGTGGATGGGCTGGCGAAGCAGAGGGCAACGGGAGGCGAAATGACCAGGTTGCTGGCATTTGAAACATGTGCCCGGTGGCGCGCGGTCAGGTGCCCGACCCTTTGGTGCGGAAGAGGAGGCCGGCACCCGGTCCGCAATCTCCTTGCCGGTAGTGTCCCGGCTGCTAGAACCCGAAGAATCTGTCCACGGACGGCGAGAGGCCGCGCGGTGTAGTGGCACTGCTGTCTTCTCCATTTGCTCCGCCTTGAGAGCGATGTTGTAAGCCTCATCCACCGTGCGCAAAACATGCAATCCAATCTTCTCCCGTAGGGAGGGACGTAGCCCATGTAAGAAACGAGTAACACGTTGGCCATCCGTCTCGGTTAGGCCGTTGCGGTCCGCGAGTCGGCTTATCTCCGCCAGGTACTCCGTCACCGTACGAGTTCCTTGCGGACAACTCTGGTAGAACTGAAACAAGTGTTAGTCGTAGTCGGGTGGGAGGAACCTATTCCGCAACAACTTCTTCATCTTCAGCCACGTGCGAACGGGGGCCTTGCCTTGGCGGTTGCGGTTGAGTTGAAGTTGGTCCCACCAAACCTCCGTGCCCGATTTAAGGCGGTAAGCGACCATCTTCACTTGGCGGCGGTCGTCGATCTCGGCCATTTCAAAGAAACGTTCGATTTCCGAAATCCAATCGAGGAAGTCCTCGATGCCCAGGTTGCCATGAAAGTGGGGAATGTCCGCGCGCAGTCGGTATCCCGGTTGGTAATGAGGCTGCTGGTCACCCCCGCGAGGAGGATTGCCGCCGTCGGGGAGATCCTCGTCGGAGCTGGACTCGGGAAGGGTTGGATTGAGGGGTGGGGCAGCCGGAGGCACGCGGCCACGACGGTATTGCCGCCCAAAGAAGCGATTAGCTGGAGCGTTGGCGTCGGCGGGAGGCGGATGCTGGTAGCGGCCTGGCTGCAGGTTGTCGAGGGCGGCGGTGAGGGTGGCCAGTTGGGTGGTGATGCCATTGATGGCCGCCCATAGGTCGGCGTCATCACGCGGGTTGTCGCCCATCTGCAGGACAGGAAACCCCACGCGGTTGAGTGTCGCGCGCGAGCGGGAGGATGCAGCTACGTTGGACGGGGACGAGTCGAAGGGCGCGCGCGAGCGAGCGGAAGGAAGCAGCGTCGTTCGACGCGCGAGCAGGAGGAAACAGCGTCGAGCGTAGAAGTCGACGGGCTCGCCTCTGATACCAACTGGCGTAGGAACGCCGGAGGAGGTGGGGGTCGACCTTCCGGCCTGGGGCCTACCTCACGGGAACGGCGGGTGCGGTGGGGAAAAGAGCGGCGGCGGAGTCCTTCCGGACGAAACTTCTCCCGCACGGGGAGGAGAGGAGAGGCGGCTAGGGCAAGCTTGATTGATTCTTGATTAACAAAAAGTGAGCACACCACAATAACTCCCACCTCTTATACTATGAGGGGAAGACCATGGCTATTAGCACACCCGATAATAGCACACCACATAATAGGTTCGAAATAAGCAAATACATATAGAAAATACAACTAGAGTTCAACATGAAAGAAAATTAATTAAATGGTTCGAGGCTTCCAAAGTGGGTCAATCTTCTCAAGCCACGCGATTCCGGCCTCGCCGGGAGTTGCGTCCGTTGTGGGTGCGTCGGCCGCGATACGTCCTTCATCACATGTTCTCAATTGGACCGTTTGTTAAGCACGTGAAAGTAATGGTTTAGCGGTGTCGGATAAGAAAATTTTATGTTGGCGTAGAAATATCAACTAACTGGCCACCACTCATTTTTAAGCTTTTGCAATAACCGGCACAGCCTTCCGCCATTCCTCCTATTGTTAGGAACCAACCAGAATATTGCTCACTTCCTCCCTCGGCATGACCACTAGGGTATCAATGAACGCAACCACCGATCTGATCAACACTAAGCTCACTGGCCCCTCATTATGATACGCACAATCAACGTCCGGACTATGCCCTCCTTCCCTTTGGGGTCACCATGCCTACCTCGTCTCTGCCGACAACAGCCATGACTACGACAACTTTCACACATCACAGTGCCCAGTGCCGCCCACTCCTTCGGCATCCTCAACTATTTCAACAAGTATCAATGACCCAAGCAAGGTCCTCCCCAGTGGTGTCGACCACATCGAACTACATCCAATCATTGACCTCCTCCTATACCACGCATGGATGTGTCCACTAATTCAATTCAAGTTCCATCAGCCTCCCAGAGCATCATCACAATACTCACACATCAGCTCATACTTCCTTCAGTACCATGCCTACCTCGTCTCTGCCGACAACAGCCATGACTACCACAACTTTCACACATCACAGTGCCCGGTGCCGCCCACTCCTTCGGCATCTTCAACTATTTCAACAAGTATCAATGACCCAAGCAAGGTCCTCCCCAGTGTTGCTGACCACATCGAACTGCATCCAATCATTGACCTCCTCCTATACCACGCATGGATGTGTCCACTAATTATATTCAAGCTCCATCAGCCTCACAGAGCATCATCACAATACTCACACATCAGCTCATACTCCCTTCAATACCTATAAAACACTTACACGTTCGACACTCTCTATTATCATACGTCATAGAACTCACCGTAAGCACTGCACTTGCTCTTGAAGATCTCGTCATTGTGCTTTGCAAAGAGAAATGTTCACGCAAAGCTCACCTTTCTCAAATTTGTTACTTTCCATCATTAGCTCGTCCTCTTCACAGATTTGCATGTTCTTTTTATGCAGTCAACTGACCCACCACTCTTCGATTCATGATGCACTACAAGATCCAGGGTGGTGTGATGCGATGGATAAGGAGATGTAAGCCCTCTGGTCCTGTCATACCTTGGATCTTGTGATCCTACCGTCTAGTCATTCTCAAGTTGGTTGTCGTTGAGTGTTTAGCGTTAAACACAAGACAAAGGATTTTGTTGAGTGTCTCACGATTTGCTTAGTTGCTGGGGGATTTACTCGGCAGTGGGGATTAGATTATGAGGACTTCCTCTTTGAATTTTGTTGAACACCATTCATATCTTGATCTTCCTAGATGCTCATGGCCGCTAGAAGCTTCATCAACTTGGGCCTCATTTGGTTGGGCGTTTAGCTCCATTGCGTTTAGCCCAAACGCAACCGCCGGTCTTGTTTTTCATTTGGTTAAGCGCCTCCCTTTCGATCCTCAGCGAAAAGTCGCATGCGTAAAATTAGCCGCGTCCCGCTGGTGCTCGACCCTCCAGTTCAGCGCGTTTTGGCCGCTTTCTCCGCGCGCTAGGGCATCGAGGGGCGATCGTCTTCTCCACGGCATCCACGACTTCATTGCTCTCCGACGCCATCTGCAAGCTCTTCTTCTCCGCGCCCTAGACCATTGTCTGGACTCCGATCGACATCGGCTGCGAAGATCTTCTCTTCTTCCAGGCTTTCAGATAAACGGGAGGTGGCTGCTCCTCTTCCAGGCTTTTCGATCTTCTCCCATCGATCTGCTCTTCTTCCAGGCTTTCAGATCTGCTGCGACTCCATTTCGATCTTCTCCCATCGACATCGACATCCAAGAAGATCTCCTCTTCCAGGCTTTTCATTGCGATCTTCTCCCATCGACATCCAAGAAGATCTGCAGCAGCAACCTTCCACGCCTCCTTCCGGTATACTCGTTTACAGAAATTTCAGATCTGCAGTTTCCTCCAAGAAGATCTGCAGCAGCTAATCCAATGTTTTGCTTTTTTTTTTACAGAGATCCGATCCTGCAGTCCTGCATCTTCTCCAGTCCTGCTTCTTCCCTGTTCTGCAGCAGTAAACAGCAGGTAATATCTCCCCCTTTCAAAGCTATGCAGATGATTCATGTGCTTATTATTGTGATGTGTGTGTGTGCATTTGAATGTGGGTGTATGCAGATTATTGTTTGTGAGAATGTGTTTGTGTGTGTGGATGTGTGTGTGTGGGGGGTGGGTGTTTGTGTTTGTGAATGTGTTGTGGATGTGATTATTTTTTGTGTATATGTAGTTGAATGTGTGTGTGTGTATGTAATTATATGATGTGTATGTGTGTGTAGTTGAGTTGTATGTGATTATTAATGTGTATGTGATTATGATGTGGGTGTGTGTGTAGTTAATGTGTATGTGTATGTGTAGTTGAGTGTGTGTGTGTGTGATTAGTTAAAATTATAATGTGTATGTGTAGTTAATGTGTATGTGTAGTTGAGTGTGTGTGTGTGTGTTATGGGTAGGTGTTTGTGTTTGTGAATGTGTTGTGGATGTGATTATTTTTTGTGTATATGTAGTTGAGTGTGTGTGTGTATGTGATTATGATGTGTATGTGTAGTTGAGTTGTATGTGATTATTAATGTGTATGTGATTATGATGTGGGTGTGTGTGTAGTTAATGTGTATGTGTATGTGTAGTTGAGTGTGTGTGTGTGTGATTAGTTAAAATTATGTTTGGTTAATGCTTATGTGATTTTTTTTGTGTTTACTTTACTTGTTTTTATTTTTTCGTACATTCAGTCATTATGGGTAAACATAAAGAAGGTGGTGTTAGCGCAAATTGGGAGGCCAACGATGTTATGATTTTCTGTGACTTGTGTTTGAAAGAAATAGAGTTGGGTAATCGCCCAACCACACACTTTAGCAGGGATGGTTGGGCAAACCTAACAACAAATTTCTTTGCTCGCACGGGTAAGATGTATGATCGCAATCAGATGAAGAACAAGTGGGATCAACTAAAGAAAGATTGGAAGTTATGGATGGAGCTAAAGGGCCGTGAGACCGGTTTGGGTTGGGATTCAATTCGCAAAACTATTGCCGCTTCAGAAGAATGGTGGAAAGAACGCCTTCTAGTATGTATTTTTTTTTAAATAGTCTTGTTTTATTGCAAATATTTTTATCAGCCTGCATTAACATATTTATTATTTCTATCCTAGGTTGTTCCAACCGCCAAAAAGTTTCAGTTCGCTGGCATATCCCCTGATTTAGAAGAGAAGCTCTGTATGATGTTCAGCCAGGTCGTGGCTACAGGAGATCTAGCTTGGGCCCCCAGTTCAAGAAATTTTGAGCATGAGTCGATTGACGAACATGACACTTTAGCCGAAGATGACACACAGAACATAACCGAGCCACCTTCTTCTGTTGATGCAAGGAGTAAACGGCCGGTTAAGGGAAAAAGAAAGACGAGTAATAAGAAGACAAGGACTTCGGCGATTGAAGACATAGCTGAAACATCGCGCATTATTGGGCAGTGCATGTTGGAGCCTCCTCGCATTCAGATATCTTCATCCTTGTACACCATCCCTGAGACTATTGCAGAGCTCGAGGCTATTCCAGAGGTTATGGATGATTCGAGCGTGGACTTATACCACTACTGCATCATGTTCCTGAGACAGAAGCAGAATCGAGAATCTTTTATGAGCATTCGGCAGGATTGACGTCTACCATGGCTGTGGGATTGTTTTAGCAAAAAATTAGAGTAGTTCGTTCTATGTTTATCCTGTGATCGAATCGGACACCTTCTTCTTATGTTGATGTTTAGCTATGTTTATTTTCTGTACTGTTATTTACTTGTGTCGTGGTTGAACATTTTGATGCATTTATGGACATTTATAACACTAGAGTTATATGAGCAGGTTGATATTTATATTATTTTTAAAATAATGTATCGTACTTGTCGCAGGTTTACAATGCTATCTTCGGATGATAGCAGTTCTGGTGAGGAGAATGAGCAGCAAGTAGCCGGCTGGTTTTATCGTAATAGAGCAATCCGTGGACAACAATTTTTATTAGCAGCAAATAGCGAGTTAACAGGGTCTAGTGGTTTCTCTAATACACCTTGCATGACATCAAGCCAAACGGGAGCTAGGTGGATTGGTGAACTACTTGATGGACACCCTTTAAGATTTTTCAGCGCGTTTAGAATGTCCAAGGTAATATTTGCAGATCTGCTTACACTACTCACACAACAGTATGGATTGCAAGGATCCAGGAGAACTCTACCACGAGAAGTGCTTGCAGTTACATTGCATATTTTAGGCCATAATGTACCAATGCGAATTGCAGGCGAACAATTCCAACACTCTACAGAAACTATAAGTAGATTTTTTGGAAAGGGTATCACTGCTATAAAGAGATTATCTTCGGATGTCATCACCCCTGTAGACCCTCTTTTCAACGATATTCCTCCCCAAATATTGAATGACGCTCGATACATGTCGTTCTTTAAAGACTGTGTTGGAGCTATTGATGGAACACATGTGGATGCTCGAGTTCCTGCTGATCAACAGGCATCCTACATTGGCCGGCACGGCACAACAACGCAGAATGTTATGGCGGTTTGTGATTTCAACATGTGTTTCACCTTCGCATTAGCAGGTTGGGAGGGCTCTACTCATGATAGCCGTATATTTCAGCGTGCTCTTATGGACCCCAGTTACAATTTCCCGTACCCGCCACCTGGTTAGCTTTTCACTACTTGAAACCTCTTCTTTAAAAAAATTCGTAAGATTGTTAGTTATAACTGCTATTACTCACACATAGATTGCACTGTATAATTTTGCAGTCAAATATTATGTAGTAGATGTCGGATATCCACTACAACGTAGTTTTCTAAAACCATATTCAGGTACACGGTATCATTTACCAGATTTTAGAAGGGGCAATAGGCCTATACAAGGGCGCCGAGAAATATTCAACCAGGCTCACTCGTCCTTACGCAGCGTCATAGAACGTTCATTCGGAGTATGGAAAAAGAAGTGGAAAATACTTAGAGATATGTCGCCATACAGTTTGACGAAGCAACGAGGCATTGTGATTGCAACAATGACTTTGCATAATTATATTCGCAGACACTCATCCCACTCAGACAATCATTTTCGTGCTTGTGATGAAGACGAGCATTTCATTTACCCGGCGGGCCTTCAGAGAAGAACAGGACAGAGTACTGAAAGCTCAAGTGGAGACCATGTTAGAGGGATTCGAGTAGGGGTAGATGAGATGGTGGCATTGCGTGACTCCATTGCCGATCAACTACACCGAGCATGAACATTTTTTTAGTTCCTGTATGTGTTTATGAGTTCCTGTATGTGTTTGCATAGTTCATGTATGTTTGAGGTTTATAGTGTTCGAAAATAATTTCAAAAAATCCCTAATATAAAATTTAATAAAAAAAAAATTTACAAAACGCCACCGCAGTTTTGCCAAACGGTTCTCAGTTTTGAACAGCTCTGCAGACACAGAATAACCAAACAGAACTCCATTTCCAGCAACAAGTTTCCAACAGCTCCATTTACAAACCTGCATTTCCAACAGCTCCTTTTACAACTGCAACCGCTCAACCAAATGAAGCCTTGATATCAACAATTCCTTTCTCAATAGTGATATTTCAGAAACTTTGTACATGCACAGCCTCCTACATAAGAGACTACAGAGGAGTCTTTTGATTGTCATATCCAAAAATTCTTATATGGCCTCAAATAGTCTCCTCGAGCATGATTTGATTTGGCCAAGCGGTACAGGATATTGACTTCAAAAGCAGCTCATATGACTTTTCTTTCTTTATTCATCCTCATCAAGAGGGTACTGTGTGGTTTATATTGAAGTTATTGGTATCATAGGCGATGATTTTGTCGGGATATCCATGGTAAACTTTGCTAAACAATTTCAAACCGAATATGTTGGTCCTCTTCACTATTTATTGGGGATTGAGATGGCTTCTCGCAATGATTTTTTCATCCTTTCGCAAAAGGCTATAGACCAGCAAATATGCCCATGAAAGCTATTTTGAAGCTCTCATCTTGTGCTTCTTCCTTAGGTACTCTGCTACCTAATCGAGTACATTATCGGAGATTGGTTGAGAAGTTGATCAACTTAATGGTAGCTTAACCCGACATCTTATTTGATGTAAGTGTGGTAAGTCAATTCATGCACACTTTGCGAGTTTCTCACCTACAGATTATTAAGATACCTAAAATGCTCTCCTAGTCAGAGAATAATTAATCAGCCATCATCCACTTCTCGAGCCACAGGCAATGCTTGGCATCTGAGCCCATTATTTTGACCTTTTCGCAGGATGCATAAGCAATCTTGCTTAGTGTTGAATCTAAGCAACAACAACGAACCAATATATAATCAATGCTTGATTAGCCATAAATCTAGGTAAATTTTGACCAGTTCAGACTTGATTAGATTTTGTAAAACAAAACCTACAACATATTTGAACAAATTCTAAATTCTTATACATAGCAATTACATTAAAGTGCATGCTTCTAGTTTTGATGATCTTTCAATTCTTATCAAGCCTAATTTGGTAGTCAAAATCACTAACTCCATATCTAATTATAGAAGAAATATTTGTGTAAAAGCCTAAAGACCCACTTCTTTGGCCGTTAAGTGATTACTCTCTTGTGTAGATTAATCTCACATCGTTATTTGGAGTGAGGATGTCACTCTTCCCACATATATATATGTGTGCATGGACTTGTATTCATTTACTTAACGAGAAGAAATAAAATAATTGTTGGAGATTATGAGTTTATTATTATATTAATAGTTGTGTGTGAGTGGGTATTAGTCCCACATTGTCTGTCCGATTTTAAGTGTTCATGTATGTCTTATATAATAACCAGTAGAAAAATAGGGTTTTCTATATCATCTCAATATCACATACATCTATTTATACTCACTCTATACAATAGCACTCCCACTTTACTATCTACACACCAATACACCTAATTTACTAAAGGCACACCAACACTCCTCCTCAAGGTGGGTGAAATATATCTATTAAACCCAGCTTGTCCAAGTTCCTACTCATGTCCTTCGAGCTCAGCCCCTTTGTCAAACAATCTGCAGCCTGATCATTGCTTGCAACATAACTAAGCTCCAGTAGCCCACTGTCCAGTTTCTCCTTTATGAAGAATTTGTCAATTTCAATGTGCTTAGTTCTCTCATGTTGAACTGGATTATTAGCAATACTGATCGCTGCCTGGCTGTCACACAACAGCATCATCTTGTCCCCTTGATCTAGACTCAGCTCCGTCAGCATCCTCTTCAGCCACAAAAGTTCAGCCACTCCCGACGCCATAGCTCTGTATTCTGCTTCCGCTGTCGATCGTGCCACCACTGATTGTTTTTTGCTCCTCCAGGAGACCAAGTTTCCTCCTACAAATATGCAATAGCCTGACGTGGATCTCCTGTCATCTATGCAGCTTGCCCAATCAGAATCACAGTAGCCTTCGATCTTCATGTGCCCATTTCTTCGGAAGAGCAATCCCTTCCCGGGGGAAGCCTTCAAATACCGTAGGATCCGATACACAGCATCCATATGCCCCTTTATAGGATCGTGCATATAGCGACTCACTACACTAACTGCATAGGAGATGTCTGGGCGTGTGTGACTCAGGTAAATCAACTTCCCAACGAATTTCTGGTACCTCTCTCGATCAACTGTGTCACCTGCCTCAGCACCCAGCTTACACTTCTGATCGATCGGTATTGCGGCCGGTCTGCAACCCAACATCCCTGTCTCTGTGATGAGATTCAAGGCATACCTCCTCTGTGATAAGACAATACCCCTTCTTCCGTAGGCGATCTCAATTCCAAGGAAGTACCGTAGCATCCCCAAATCTTTTACTTCGAACTCCTTGCCCAACGCTGTCTTGAGCCAGACGATTTCCTGTTCATCATCCCCTGTGATGATCATGTCATCCACATACACCGCAAGGATGGTAATGTGATGACATTCACTTTCCCTGAAGAACAACGTGTGATCAGCGTTGGTCTGCCGGTATCCCATCCCAATCATGGCCTTCCTGAATCGATCAAACCACAAGCGGGGTGACTGCTTCAAGCCATAAAGTGACTTCTTCAGTCTACATACTTTACCTTTGGTCTCTGCGGTCTCGAACCCCGGTGGTATTTCCATGTACACTTCCTCGGTTAGCTCTCCATGAAGGAAGGCATTCTTCACATCCAGTTGATGCATTCTCCACCCACCATTTGCTGCCAAGCTTATCAAAGTTCTGACCGTGCTCATCTTGGCCACGGGTGCAAATGTCGCGTCGTAATCTATGTCATAGGTCTGACAGTATCCCTTTGCAACTAGTCGAGCCTTGTAGCGCTCGATAAGTCCATCCGGGTTCTGTTTTAAGGAGAAGACCCACCTGCATCCGACGGCCCTTTTGTTGTCAGGTAGATATGCGAGCTCCCAAGTTTTGTTCTTCTCAAGGGCTCTCATCTCCTCCTTCATCGCTGCTTTCCATTTCGGATCAGTCTTGGCAACCTGCCAATTGATAGGTACAGTAACACTATCTAACGAGGCGATGAATGCTCCATGAGAAGGGGAAATATTATTATAAGAGACAAATGACGCAAGGTCTCAGCCGTATCTGTCCGGAGGATTGCCCGCATTGCTGCGTATACTCCGCCGGACAGTGACGGTAGGGGAAGAGGGTGGAAGAGACGATCTCACCGGAACACGGCTGTGGAGCTGGAGGTGCTCCAGAAGGAGAGACTGGCGTAGACAAGGGATTGGGCACTGGCATTCTAGGCATCGGTACTGGTTCAGCAGTTTGTTTCTCCCTCCTATGGTAGGTAAGCAGTTCCCCTTGAGCTGTAGGACGCACGTTTCTCACTTCCTACTCCTGCATCCCATCCAGTTCCCCTTGAGCCATAGGACACACGTTTCTCACTTCCTCATGCATCCCATCCAGTTCCCCTTGAGCCGTAGGACGCACGTTTCTCACTTCCTCCTCCTGCATCCCACCGCTCCCAGACTCGTCCACCGATTCCTCATCACATACCTCTAATTCGGTCACCAGACTTTCTCTCTCTCCTAATCCATTCGGAGTTCATCGGTTCTGGTGTGCGTGAAGTTTCTTCATGACGGTAGTACTGTTCCAATTCACGAAAGTGGACATCCATGCTCACAAAACTTCTCTTTTCGACTGGACTCCAGCATACGTACCCTTTCTGGGTCCCAGAATAGCCTACGAAGATACACCTAAGCGCCTTTGCATCGAGTTTTCCAACACCCGGTCTGTTGTCCTTTACATAGCACGCACAGCCAAAAACCTTTAATGGAAGCATCCCGCCATTATTTCCTTGCAGCTTCTGACATGGAGATTTCCATCCGAGAATACGTGATGGCATTCTGTTTATCAGCTGGGTTGCGGTTAGTACGGCGTATCCCCACAAACTTTGTGGAACGTTCATGTGCAGCATCATGCTCCTAGCCACCTCGGCACCTCCATTAGATGTCTGTTTTTTCTTTCTGCAACGCCATTCTGTGCAGGGGTGTACGCACACGTTGTCTGATGCAGGATCCCATGGGCAGATAGGTATTCTCCCAACGCTCGGTTAGTGTATTCCGTCCCATTGTCCGACCTTAACACTTTTATCATCTTGTCGTACTGCGTTTGAACATATTTGTGGAAGTCCCGAAAGCAAGAGAAGACTTCACTCTTATTTCTCATTAAATACAGCCAGGTAACGCGCGATGCACAATTAATAAACGTTACAAAGTATTTATAGCCATTCAAAAAATTCACCGCGCATGGTCCCCACACATCAGAATGCACCATATCAAAACTGGCAGAGCTTAGATGTCCAGTACTAACATAAGAACTCCTAGTGAGTTTTCCCAAATCACATGCCTCACACATAAGTTTACTTCGATTCGAATGTTTATACAAAACAGGGTAAACTCTAGCGAGAGTATCGAAAGATAAATGCCTCAGCCGCTGGTGATGTAAGAGAAGAATATCCTCTGCACTCATCTTCACTCCTCCTTCTTCTGACTCCCGTGACTTGGAGGTGAGAGCAACATCAAGTTCCCCTCGGTCCAAGTACCATAGCCCATCATGCCAGGTCCCAGTCCCAAGAATCCGGCCCGTCTCTTTCTCCCGGAAGGTCACCTTGGGAATGTCAAAGCAAACAATACATTTGAGTTGAAGAATGATGAAACATATAGAGAGAAGGTTAACAGGAAAGGATGGAGCATGCAAGACGTTAGAGAGTTTTACCGAACCTGTGCAATCGACAGTGCCCTTACCGATCACAGATTGGAAAGTCCCATCTGCTGTCTGTATGTATCAGTCTTAACTAGGCGAGTATAGGAAGAGAACTCACCAGCATCTCCTGTCACATGCTGAGAGGCGCCCGAGTCAGCAATCCAATCCGACGTTTTGGAAGGGTGAGCATACGAGACTAAGGCGGATGCCCCTCCTGTTCCACTCTTGCTGCCCTCTCCAATCTGTCTCCCTTTGAGACCTTCCATCAAACTCATCATACTGAGTAGAGTCTGCTCCTCCTTAGTGTAGATACCGCTACGATTGTCATCACCTCCACCAATGCCCAGATTGGCACGGTGACTGCTTCTGCCACTGCGACGCTGGCCACGCCCACGACCACGTCCACGACTACGGGGACCCCTCTCCTTGGGTGTCCTAGGACACACATCCGCTATATGTCCAATTTCCCCGCAGTTGTAGCACTGGCGAGTGTCTTCTTGAGTTTTGTGGAAGGGCAAGCCCGTTGCCGCCAATGCCGACTTCGTCACAGCGGAATCCCTTGGTCCCGCCTGGAGTTTGAATCGTGTCTCTTCCTGAATCATGGCCGAGGTGGCCTCTGACAAGGTGGGAATCTTCGTGCCTGACAACGACACTCCCAGGAGCCCACTTCAATCAGGAAGAACACAAGGCTCCTTCCAACCCTTGCTGGATCGAGGAAGCGGCTGATTCGGCGAAGGCTATCAACGAGTGCTCCTTCCGTCCAAAGCCCTTCCAGCAGGTTCGTCGAATGCCCAGCAGGTTCGTCGAATCCTCCTTCCGCAACTTTCGTCGAATCCTCCTTCGAACGCTACTTTCGTCGAACGCTCCTCCGATCGACGCCTGCTTCGTCGAATTCTCCTTTTCGTCGAACGCTCCTCCTTCGATGCTTTCGTCGAACGCTCCTCCTTCGTCGAATGCTCCTCCGATCGACGCCTGTTTCGTCGAACGCTCCTCCTTCGATGCCTTCGTCGAACGCTCCTCCTTCCAGCAGGTTCGTCGAACGCTCCTGCAGGTTCCGTCACTTACATCACCGACGAGTGCTCCTCCAGCAGGTGAGACCCCCTCTGATCGATGACGAATGCTCCTCCGACGAAGGCTCCTTCGATCGATGCCAGACGGGGAGCCTTCCCCTCCTCCGAAAGACGTCGGATACGGAGCCTTCCCCTCCTCCGATCGGTGCTGATGTTCCCCGCTGTCGAACGGACGCAGCTTCGGCGCACGACGCCGTAACCTGCCTCTGATACCAAGTCGAAAAATAGGGTTTTCTATATCATTTCAATATCACATACATCTATTTATACCCACTCTATACAATAGCACTCCCACTTTACTATCTACACACCAATACACCTAATTTACTAAAGGCACACCAACATAACCCTAAGTGGATGAATATATTGCATCAAGTATTTCCCTCTTTACTTTCCAACATGATATCAGAGCTGGAATTGACTCCTCCCTGAAATTTGGTTGTCCTAATTTTTGGGCAACGTACATTTCATGGTGGCTTCCTCTCTCGATTCCTCCTAATTTCTACTCTCGATTTTTCCTCTTTCTCCCGTTAGGAGGGAAGCCTTTCTCATTCTGCTCCCGATCAAGTCGTGTGGTCACGCTTCCGCTCCCGTCGATGGGATCCTTTTTTGATCTCATCGATGGGAGCGACCTCTCCTCTCGACGATCCCATCGACAAAGGGCCCGATTGCCTCTGATTTTCGTCGACGGTGTGCTTTCCGCCCCCTCTCCCGCTCTCGAGTGTTTCTCCCGATCTTCAGTGACATCCTTGTCCTCGACGGCTTCGACGACTACGTGCGCCGATTCCTGTCGCAGCTCCCGTCTGCCTATCCCGACGATCTCGTCGTGCTTCTCTGCTGCTTCTGGTCCCAACGTCGACCCCTCCGCTGCTCATTGACGACTGATTCCGCTAATTTCGAAGATCCCGATGTCGTCCCCTTCTGTTGTCTGCGCTGATGGCGGGGCTGCTGGCTTTTGGTAGAGCATCGTCGAAGTTGTTGCAGCCGTACTCCCCATTTGTGGCTTCCTCTGTGTTGGCAATACTGAAGGGCCTCTTCTTTGGGCCTCGCCACACAGCTATTAAGGCATCCCATGCATCCTCTGCTAGGAAGAAGAGAGCTCAGCCGCTGCTACCCCTTCTCGAGTGTTTTTCCTCTCGCTGGTGATGGAACTTCGCGATGATATGGTCATTTTGTATGTGTCTTTTAAGTGTCTTTTGTTAGTGCTTGCTTAGTATGTTGTTGTTATGCCTATATGCGCGTGTTATCCATGTAAGGGGGAGTGTTAGGATGAAGGCGACTCGGATGATCTTTCCCGACTTTTCGTCTTCGTTCCACACGGCCTCCAAGCTTATGTCATCTGTGTCTCCCCATATTTCTTTTGATTGGTCGTGTGTTGGGACACGACTGATGTTAGCGTTCTAATCTCAGCGGGTTGTGTCGCGTGGGACCGTGTCGTGCGGGACTATGTCGTGTGGGACTGCCCTTTGTGTGGATTATCCCCGACAGATTATCCCCGACAGATTATCCCCGGTTGCTCGTTTGATGATTTGCTCCACATTGTTGGTTCCTCTCTGCATGTTGTGTGTATGTGACGTTGGTTGACCGGTTTCCAGCGAGTCCACGTCGTGTGTGGGTCATGCGTCGTGTGTGGGTCAGCGTCGTGTGTGGGTCAGCGTCGTGTGTGGCTATGTCCCCAGCTTGATTCCCCGGTTTGGAATTTCTCCCGGTGGCTCGTCTGATGTTTTGTCTCACCTCGTCTACCTCCTTTGCCATTATTGGATGTTTCCAAGCTGAAGGGTTCCCCTCCAGCTTGAGGGGGAGTCTTGGAGATTATGAGTTTATTATTATATTAATAGTTGTGTGAGTGGGTATTAGTCTCACATTGTCTGTTCGTTTTAAGTGTCCATGTATGTCCTATATAATACTCCTAAGTGGATAAATATATTGCATCAAATATTTCCCCCTTTACTTTCCAACAATAATTGTGCTTCATATTCCATTTTTCTACATGGTATCAGAGCAAGATGATTCCTAACGTAGAACTCTCGATGATTGAGCTTCAAACAAAACTCAGCCCGTCACCTCGACGTCTGGCTTGAACCCATTTCAGGTACTCGCAGCATGTGCCTCCCGAGCTCGCCAACCTCCGTGCTCTGCATCATCCCAAATAACCCACAGTCTCCCCACCTTTTTATAACCTTCCACCCCGCTGGTATCCTCAGCCCGGGGCTCGTCGTCGCTTGTGCTCATACCGCAAACCTCGCCTTCTCCAACAACACTTCTCGCCGCCACCTACGCGCATAGTCTCATCGCCACCTACGCGCGTAGTCTCGTTGCCACCTTCAGTGACAAGCTCGGTGATTCCTCTAACCTGAGAGCTCGCCAAACTCCTTCGTTCTAGATCCAACTGCAGAGCTCGTGAATTCTTATATCCAGCGCTCGTGAATTCCTCTCCAGCGTTCGTCAACTTTCTATCAAGAAATAGCTGCTACCAGAGATCGTCAACTTTTGTCCTGAGCTCGTCGGTATTTGACCTCGCGACTCCTGTCCAGTGCTCGCTGATTCCTGGACTCACCGAACTTGTGGAAGTCGACTCCTTCAGTACTAGCGCTCGCATATCCCTCCTTCCCAAACTCTCTACTTCCAGGACTCACAGCTTCCCGCTTCCATAACTCGCCTCCCTTTTGGATTGAGCTTGCTCGTGTTGTTTGGGCTCTGCTATGTTGTTAGAGCTTACCCGGACTGCTACCTACAGCTTGAGCTCGCCCTTGACTCCAGTCTTCGTGCTCGTTGTTTGGACTCCTCTCCATTTCGTTAATATGGGGACGAATGATGCCTCATCCACACATTGCCTCATCCACCATTTCAGTCGCCCTCGCTCGGGCTCCCATCTATGAAGTTCGTGATGAACTAAGAATTATCACTATCTCCCTCACTGAGAAGAAAATTTTATTGAGTGGGTCCACTCGGTACACTGAGTACTCAAGACCAAGGTCCTTCTTCATCATCTGACTAGTGAAACCCACCTGTTGAGCCTACCAAGCAATGACTCTGGGATGATGGTAGAGTTCAGTCCTGGATTTTGAATTCCATGGAAAGTGAGTCATATCGCATGACTATGCACCACGAGACCGCAAAGACAATGTGGGATGAATTGAAGTCCATATACTCCGGGAAGGACAGTTTTCAACATTTGTTCGATCTCTTTAGGGACCTCCAGATCATCGAGCCGGGTTCGGACAGTAACCTGACATCATTCGTGGCACAGTACAAGACTCTCGCTGAGGCTTGGAGTCAGCACCAGCCTCCGATTTTGGATTTCGTTACCCAATGGGCGCAAAGGGAGGTTGTCGGTATAACGTTGATGATGGCACGACTACCACCTCGTTTATACAATGTCCATGCCAACATCTTATCCTCTTTCACTATTCCCCCTCACTTAGATGTGTGCTCCATGATTTTGAAGGTGACTCCACCCACTGACATCACTCTAACCCCTCTCCTGCCTTGCTCCACACTTAGTTGAAGATCTCCCTCCACCAATTGGGAACCGTGGAGGTTGAAATGGGTCTCGGGGCGATGGGCGCGATGGACGAAATCGTCTCAAGGTACAAACAACTCACCTATGTACCTACTGTGGATGGGAAAACCATAAAGAGACAACTTGTTACATAAAACATGGATTCTCACAGCGGCCACCAAACCCTTGCCACGCTTCTCCAGCGGTGGATGCTCCAAGCCCGTCAGACATTAACACCCTACAGGAGGAACTCCAGCTTCTGTGGGGGCTCGCTACTCGTACCTCCTGATTTGTCACATCTACCTCAAATGAAAGTATATCATGTTTTCCCACAACTCCTCCTGGAAAGTGGACTCCGGGGCCACAATCACATTACTCCGCAAAAATCTTCTCGGTGCTCAAACACTGTTAGTCCCAAGTTTATCAAGGTTGTCAATCGGGAAACCACCCCGATTTACGAATCTGGAGATGTGTCTCTCACTCCGTCTATTTCTCTACGTTATGTACATCATGTTCCTGGCTCACAACTTAATCTTCTCTTTGTTAGTCTACTGAATATAATCACGACTGCTTCATCACTTTTTTTCACGTCTTCTTTGTGGTGCAGGAACGACGGACGTGAAATGTCATTGATAGAGGACGGCACTCTAACGGGCGATACACTATGGACCTCCCCACCTCAGCTCTATTCGCTATCACTATTGTTGATTGGCACCAACATCTTGATCATGCTCCTATTTCTATACTGCGGAAGGTTCTTCCTGATTTACTTTCTTATGAATTTACATGTGACTCTTGTATCTACGAAAAACATTATCATTCTACCTTCTTCCCTCATTGTATTAAAAGTTCTGCTCCATTTGCTTTAGTTCATTCGGGCATTTGGGGTCTGTGTAAAATTGTTAGTTTATCTGGATATCGTTAATTTTTTAATTTTATTAATGATCACTCGCATTACATGGGTGTACTTATTATGTGATTGCTCTGAATTACTACGTGTTTTTCACTCATTCATCGATGAAACTCGTACTCAATTTTCGAGTTCCATTAAAAAAATTCGGCTCGATAATGCTTGCGAATATAATAGTCATGAATTCCAGGAAACTTGTGATACATTGTGTGCTTATACACCACAACAAAATGGTATGGTCGGGAGGAAGAACTTCCACCTCCTTGAGGTTGCCCGCTCCCTTATGTCTTAAATGCAGGTTCTGAAGATCTATTGACACTCACTATCACCACCACATGTTATTTATTTAATCGCATGTCATCGACCATTATGAACTTTGCGACTCCTTTCTCCATCAACCCCTCCCTTTCCTATGACTCCTCATGATTTGGGTGCGTCTGCTATGTCCATCATTTTGGACCTTTTGTGGACAAGCTGACCTCATGTGTTACTAAATATATCTTTGTTGGGCACTCTCACATGCAAAAAGGATATGTGTTACTCTCTCACTGATCGGAAAATAGTACAACCGTTGATGTCACCTTTCTCGAGGATCAACCCTTCTACTCATTTCCTCCTAATAGCTTACCACCTGATATCTCGCGTGTTAACGTCCCTACCGATTACTCACCACCACAAGTGCTACTGATGTCACATCCTCCTCCTCTACAAGTATACACTCGGCATTGCCCTCAAATGCCATGGGACACTTCCCCCTCCTGATGATGCCCCTCGACCAACTGATCCGATTGTGGCTCCTACCGAAGACCCACTCCACTCTATAACTCATCATCTCTCTCAGTATGTCTCTTTTCACCACTTATCTCCAAAACTTCACAGATTGTGGTCTCCCTGTCTTCTACTTCCACTTCCTCTTCTGTGCAGGAAGCTTTACAGCAGTTGGGATGGCGGACCACGGTGGACATTGAAATGGTTACAATTTGGGCTAATTAGACGTGTGACCTTGTTTCCCTTCCTCCTGGCCAATCCCGTGTGGTATGTAAATGGGTCTTCATATTAAGCAATGCCCCAATGGAGCGCCTCAAAGTCCGTCTAGTGATTCGTGGTTTCACTCAACAATATGGTCTCGGCTATGAAGAAACGTTCTCTCCATTCGTCAAGTTGAATACAGTACGGGTATTGATCTACTTGGTCGCCCATCATCATTGGTAATTGCATTAACTTGATATCAAGAATGCATTCCTTAATATCAATTTAATGGAGACTATCTATATGCAGCAAACTCCTGGTTATGAAACCACGAGGGAGTCTCTTGTCTGCTGCCTCAAGAAATCTCTCTATGACCTCAAGCAGTCCCCTCGAGCATGGTTTAACAAGTTTAGTAAGCTTGTTCAGGCTTTTGGACTCACTCGAAGCTTGACAAACTTCTTATTTACTTGTTGTCGCCCAACAAACACGATGACACTTCTTGTGTAAGTTGATGATATCATCATCATGGGCGATGATCTGAATGGTATCTCTATGATCAAGAAACACTTTGCCTCACATTTTTAGACCAAAGATTTAGGCCGCCTACGATACTTCGTGGGTATTGAGGTAGCTCGACGACATGATGGACTCGTTATGTCTCAATGGAAGTGTTGCAGCAATCTTCTACGGGATGTCAGCTACTTGAGTTGCAAGCATGTTGACACACTAATGGATGTCAACCACAAGCTTTGTGCCCACGAGTCTGATTCGGAACCGCTTCTTCGTAATTTATAGTATTATCGTCGCCTTATTGTCAAGCTTATTTATTTGACTGTCACACTGCCAGATATCTCATTTGTTGTTGGCGTGATCAGCCGGTTCATACATGCTCCTCAAACATCATACCTTCAAGTTTTCGAGTGAATCCTCTGGTATTTGAATAAATCCTCGGGATAAGGGCTTGTGCATGAGCCCTCCTCCTCTCTATCATTAATTGTCTATTTTGATGCAGATTATGTTGGCTCCTTCGATGATCGTCATTCTACGAGTGGCTATTGTAAATATTTTGGAAGACACCTGGTCATTTGGCGGAGCAACAAGCAAACGGTTGTGGCACGCTCCACTGAGGTTGAATATCATTTGATACGTCTATCATTTCTAAACTCACTTGGCTGGAGAGTCTTTTTAATGAACTAGGTGTCAATCTCCCATCTCTGGCTATCCTCTACTGATCAAGTTGTCATACATATTGTTGAGAATCCAATTTTTTATGAACGCACCAAGCATATTGAAGTAGATTATCACTTCACCCGAGAAAAGTTAAAGTCCGCAAAATTGATCTGCGACATGTTCCCGCTGCCGATCAAGTCTCTGATATCCTCACTGAGACCTTGTCTCACCCCCTATACCGACAATTCGTTTCCAAGCTTGACACCTAGAATTTGTATGCTCCAGCTTGCGGGGGAGTATAGAAGAAATATTTGTGTAAAAGCCAAATGTAAAGGCTCACTTCCTTAGCCCATTAAATGATCCCTCTCTTATGTAGATTAATCTCACGTCGTGGTTTGGACTTAAGGTGTCACTTCTCCCACTTATATATATGTGTACATGGACTTGTATTCATTTACTTAATAAAAAGAAATAAAATAATTGTGCTTCTTACTCCATTTTTCTACACCAATGAAGTAATGATCAATTGATTGGATTGACTTCATCCCATTTTTATTCATACGTTCAAGCCTTCAAGACCACACGTGTGAGTCAAAGCTTGAATCCATAGGTGCTCCCATGGTTCTGGTGTTCGATATCATCCGCAAAAGTTTCATCGATGGTTTTTTGTATTACCAGGTAAAGTTTCTGTTCAAACTTTGAATATGTTCACCTTGTGAAGCTTCCACCTACTCCAGTTTGCAGTATTGATTAGTGCATCATCAATACAAGCAATGCTAAAGAACGCATCATTAACAACGTAAACATCCTTGTAATCACCTACAAAATAGTTGCATATAAGCTCCTTCTATGGAGTAAAATAAAGTTAAGTCTGGGATCGTGAGACTATCAACATTTACGCCAGTGCATCAAAATTCTTTCAATTACAACATTAACAAATTCATCAATCTAAATTGAACTTTGTTACCCTTCCCATATGGATACTCACTTTTCTTTGGGCTAGTGTTGCCACATTGCCAAGAAACCTTCGATCCCCCCCCCTCCCCCATTTTCTCCCTTCTTTGTATTTTCCCTTTATTTTTAAGACTCAAATAAGCTGAAGAAGAGCCTGCTCCAAATTCTTATTTTCTGATGTAGTCACACAGAATCAAGTCATGGTCATCACTGAATTTCAGCAATGTAGATCCATATGAACTGCTAACAGTCGTCATAATCTCGCAATCTTTCTGAAATTGATGATAATAAGTTCACGACACGAACTTTGTCGTAAAAATTGATAACACTTGAAATCAACTAGTCGTGATCAAATTGAATTAAATGTTGTGTCCATTGTAGAAGCGCGTTCTAATTCTGAGATTGAAAAACTCTCGTTATAAATAATTTATTTACCACAAACTGAATCTTGCACATGTATTGTTGGAATTTGTGGTCCAGAAGTGATCAAGGGATTAGTTTTACTATCAACGTAATGTGAATTTATGAGGTCGCACACTAAGAACGTAAGGAAATTGGATAAATGATCGTGTTGATTTTTATTCATATTAGATAAAAATAAAAAACCAAGTACAAAAAATGTGAATTTATGATGTTTTTAATTAAAAATTAATTAAATAGGGATCAAGACTAATTGCTTATCGAATTAAATTTGAATTGATTGTTAAGGCAGAATACGTCGCACGTCGATTTGAGAAATCGACATAATCCGATTAGAATTAGACGCATGTTGATTTGGGAAATCGACACACATCAATTTGGTTTGTGCTTGACAGAAGCACCGCATAGATTTCGACGCACGTCGATTTGGTCTGCGTTTAACAAAAAATCAAAATCTCACTTGGAATTCTGCGCACATCGGTGTGAAAAATCGACATACATCGAGTTCGGCTAAATTCGAGGATTTTGACGGTTTTTCCTGTTTGTTGGTTTTGAACTGAAAAACGGTTCTCATTATCATAACTTTCACTCTTAAGAGATTTTCGAAATTTCTCCCTCTCAGAGAAAATAATTGCAGTTTGAGAAACTGAAGCAGGCGAGATTATTCGTTAGACGGAAATTGTTCTGCGAAGAGAGAAACGGAGGGGAATCTCTGCAGGAAAAACGAAACTAGTATTTCAGTGCAGAGAAGGGAAATAATCTTCCAACCCCAAGACAGTTGGACGGTATGCGTGGTGTTTCAGGTGTTCATGTGGATACCAATAGAGACATGAATTTCATTCTATGTTTGATTCTCAAATAATCTCTACGAACTCTGATTTTGTCGCGGGTATAAACTTATTTTTTGATTTACTGGTTTTGCATGGTTCCTTAGCATGGGTTCTCGTATTCCATTGTGCATTAGATGAACAATGAGAACCCAACATGTATGACAGAGTTTCTATCACTTCAGCTATGGTCTTCTCTTGAAATAATTATGAGAAAACAATCTTTGGCAATGTCAAGCATACAACTCTCATGCATGTTTCATGAAATTTCAAGTCTTCTTGACTCATGATTGCCGTCCTCGTTTCCAAAAGAGGTAGAATTACCATTTCCAAGCACAAATAATCATCAAATTTACACCCTATATCACCTAACTTTTCTATATCAAATCTGTAGATCTTCATCTTCCAATCTTTAGCCATAATTACCCTTCCATTTGATTGTTGAAGTCCAAGTATGGTACTACTTGTTACGAAAATAGTCACAGCCCGACGACCTCTCCTGAGGGCTTTCTTGATAGTGTCGACCAACTCTAGCCTCCCTCCGATGAGGTTGACAACCCACCTGCTTTAGCTGAACCGTATTCCACTGTCCTGACCTGATTCTGCGGCTGTTTGTCCCGAGGAACTATTCGGTGTTTTGTTTCTGAAGGTTTAACTCTTACTCCTCTCTCTTGCTCCAATTTTGTAAGTTTTATTTTATGCCTAAAGTTTATTTTGATCTCTAAAAATCAGAGCTTGCCTGCTTACTACCTAGGTCTATTTGTCGTCAATTAAAAAATTGCTTGTCTCACATTTTCTTTCCTTTGACTGTTTTTCCTGTGGATGACATATTTCATAATGCGGAATGCGCGCGAATGCTTAGCGCTTATGCTCGTTAGCAAATGTTTGATCGGTTATCGCTTGGTAATACTCGTTAAAGTTTTGAAAAGGCACTTATTTTAATTAGATCACATATTTTATATTTCAAAATTAATCCCAGAATTTAGTATACATCAGTTTGGTATCAGAGCGGGTTTGATTCACTTCTATCGTGAATCGGACGATCCTGAATTTATGTTTTTTAGTTAAGTTGTTTTAACAAAATTTGCTTACAAAAAAAAATCATTTTTGTTTTTAAAAAAAACATATGGAGAGTCGCTTAAATCGAATAGGAGCCACCTTAGGAGAATTGGCCATTTGAATGCGTGATCTGACGAAGTCGATCGACACAGTCGCTGCAGATTACACGCAGAGTCTGATTGGGTTGTGCGATGATGTGCACAATCTCGAAATAAGTGCGCAAACGATATGTTCTTCCTAATTACGTCTCAACTACATATCAACTAGTGGAACCCGGGCTTCAGAATCTTCATAGTCATCTTTCTAGGCTCGATGTTTCTCCCACGAGCACTTTGCTTCCACTTACTCACACTGACGCACAATCTCTAGTCATCGAGGTTATTCCTGAGGCCCCGCTCCAGGAAGAAGACACTAGTGATGTGTCACTCTCCTTGGTTGACACAATTTCGATCTCACTTCTCCCGGAGAAGGAATTGGCTAGCGAAGAGCCACTCATCTTAGAGGGCATAAACTCGATCTCCGTTAGTCCCGACTCTCCTAGCCCACTGTAGCCACACACCCTTAAAGTCGCAGAGCTTGTGCTTAATGACCACTCGCTAGTGACATTCGAGTCACCACCCTTTATAGACTTTGTTTTTGGTGAGCGCTCTTTTAGTTATTTTCATTATCCTATTATTATTGGAGAGTGCGTTAAGTTTCAATTTATCAGCTTTTTCACGCCTAGTCGTGTTGGGAGGATCGTCCCAATCCCTACAATTTTCACGCCACACAGAGACACGCGCTTTAAGGGATTTCTATGGATGATTATAAATAATAAATTTGGGATCAAATTTAAATTTTGTTGCGCAAGTTAAACTTTAGCGGGTAATATTTTTGGGATAATTAATCTGGGTTTAGTTGACGCTCATAAGTATCTGGCAGACGAGCATATGATGTGATATGATTTACTGATTCCATGGGTCATTCATACTTTCCCCTACCTTGCTTTTTACCTTGCTATTTCAATCCACTGTCACTTCCACTTTGTGATTCTCTCCTATTTGATGCTCTGATTTTTTATTGATCATTTAAATTTTTGCATAAAACTAGGACTAACAATTTGCGAGCATCTTCGAAAAACTATAATTTCATGGTTGATTTTCTCACCGGGGATCATTTTGTTCCGAAGGAGATGGGATGTCTGCCTATTTCAGGAACGAGACTCTACCTACAGATCTTGGTTATTCAGCAGCAGCAGGGCAGTAGCACAACAATTCTCAGATCGACATTTGGACTTTCTACATGCATGTTTCATCACAGTCTCGTTGGGGTCCAACTCTTTCAACCCCGGGAGAATTGATGCATCTTGAGTCGCATCATGTTTTACTTTTATTCCCCATATTTTTATTAGTGTCACGCATGTTGTTTATGCAGGTGTATTTGTGTGTTTGTACCGTGTTTATTACTCACGCCCATGTTTGTTTGTACGACTTATTGGAGTGACCGCCCAATAAGATCATGAATGAATAGGTCCGTCAAATTAGGCTAGGTAATGATTATGACAAGCTTATGAAAATATATTAAAATTAAGTATTTTATGTTAATATTTTAATATTTTGAAATAAAATATTCACGAACGAGATGGGTTGTCTACGTATTTCAGGAACGAGATCAAATCAAATTTGATGAGATACGATCAAAACAAATCTGCTATTTTGTAGATTATACACAACAAATTATTCTCCACATCCTGGCATCTCTTTCTCTCTCAGTCTATCTATCTATCCAAATTTAGAGTTTGATCACAAAAAAGGTTAATAATGGTAAGCCGGAGATCAACTGTGGGATGGCATCACTATGTTTGAGAGTAAAATTACAAATGCGAGTTACCTCCAAGTCATTAACTTGCAACTAAATAAATGCTCCTACCTCTTCAATATGTTCAAGCTCCTTAAGATAATCTTCTTCAGTATACTCAAGTTGTACAAATTGAGCTCTTCTATCAGCTGCACAACAATCTTTCTGTTATAAGAAACTCATTGAACATGGTATATGAATTCTAAGAAAATAAGGGTCGTGGATACCGAAATTCCCAGGATTGACACGAATTTTATCGAAACACTCTGCCACTCTCAATGCAACCGAAGGGGCAAAATGTATGTCTGCTATTAGAGGAATATTATAGCTGAAAAGAAAGTAATTAATTGCAGAGAAGAAACTATTTAATCTTTATATTGCAAAGGTTTATGTCTCATACTTCTTTTGAACAAGAGAATTCTTTATTTCAAAGCAAGCATCAGCTTCCTTCTTTCCTTGAACTGTTATCCGAACAAGATCCGCTCCTTTATCGGCTATCCTCATTACCTAATGCAGAATAGATTGATTTAAGGGCTAGAAAACATATCCCATTTCAAGAAATTGTGAAGCGATTTATAGAAGAAGGAAAATCTCTGTGTACCATAATATAATCATATAACATGAAGATCAAAAGATGAAAGAAAAAAAATGAATGTTACCTCGTCAACAGTTTTGACCACATCCTTGGTATCAGAAGTAGTCATTGTCTGAATGCGGATTTGATGTTCACTTCCAAGAGCCACACCTCCCACCATTACGGTACGAGTTTTTCTCCGGACGGTCTTATGAACTGATTCACAATACTTCTGCCTAGGAACTACAGAGAGTCCCCCTTAGATCTTCAAAAGTTATTCAAAAAAAATGCAAGGAACCTCTAATAATAAGAATCTCTATCCTTTTATCACTAAAATCAGAGGAACCTCTATTAAGAATTAGGAGAATTGAAGGTGGGGAAGTGAATTCAAACTCAACTCTAATTCCCACATAAATTGGAATTGGCTAGATTTCAATTTTGCTCTTCAGGTAGACAATAGAATTCATTAGTTGCAAACAATATAAATTATGCATAATATGAAGTACGTAAAATATGATGATGATGATGCAATATACTTTAATAACTAATATTGCAATAATGATAATAATATGAAGTATGGTGGAGTCGAGCCCTAGCATGTACCTGGGGAATTCTCAACCAATTCCTACCTAGTTAGGTTGGAATTTGGGAAGAATAAATTGCAGTATAATGAATTCATATGGAATTCAGCTAATTTCAATTCCGTTCAACTTAAAGTTCAGAATTACATATTAGAATCAATGAATAGGAGAAGGAATGATACCTAAGAGAGGGTTTCCTTCAGAAGCAGGCTGCAACTCAACTGTGTCTGACTCAGAACTCGAATTAGTGACCACCAGAAGCTTGCTTTTAAGGCGTCCTGACTTTTTGGAATCTGGATAAGAAGCAAACTTCCCAAAATCTACTCTAGTTCCGAAGTTTAATCCGCAAGCAGACCCTTTTAGAGAGGGGAAAGAGGATGCAATTGTTCCAGCTGCCATCATTCGTGCAGCTTATCTTCACCGCCGATCCAATCGTCGATTTCCTGCTCCAAAGGAAAAGCCAATTGAAGTCCCACACTTCAGGAAAATTCAATATCAAAGTGAGATCTCCTACCCAACTTCTGCTTGTCACTGAATAAGAGTCAAACCTTAGCAGAAGAATCCACTCGATTCAGAACGATACGAATACCTTATCAATTAGCTTGCTCAGGTGACGAGACCGGCGTTGGCTGGAAGGCGCGATTGAGCTTGTTCAGGTGGTGATGACCGGTGGAAAAGATCGCCGGCGAAGACTGGAGCTGAAGCCTCCCGTGGCTGGCGACAGGCAGAAGCGATGGGATCTGCGTGTGGCTAGCCACCGGATTTGTACGAGTGTACAGCTGAGGCCGGCTGTTCTTGGGTTGCAGAATTTATTAGTTGACAATACTTAGACATTGAATGTTTTTTTTAATTTATTGGCAAAATATTCAAATTGGTCCTTTAATTTTGAGTCTAGTTTTAAATAGTTCCTTTAATTTTAATTTGCTTCAAAAAGGTACCTTAAATTTTGACCTGATTTTAAATAGGTCATTTAATTTTCATTTGTCTTGAATTGGTCCCTTAACTTTGGAGATGATTTCAAATAGGTCTTTTAATTTTTATTTGTTTCAAATTTGTCCTTTACCTTTATATTTTATTTCAAATAAGTTCATAAACTACAGTTATTCAGATTACTAGGCACGGACTAGAGATTTACGAATCGTTATGCGCTGATAAAATATTATTTTTGTAATTATCTAATAAAAAATAATTACTATTTTTTTAATTTATAAATTTTATAATTAATTTTCTCAATACATTATAAATTTATATCCATTTATTAGAAATAAATAACAAAAAATATGGATTATAAAAGTCAACACTCAATTGAAATATAAAAAAAATGAAAGAAATTAAAATTACAACCATCTTTGTGACACTTATTTCCCCCCAAAATATATAAAATAGATGTTAATTAGTATAAAGAAATGTCACCGAGAATGCTACGTTTTGAATTTCTTTCATTATTTTTTATATTTCAATGGCGTGCTGGCTTTTATAATTATTAAATTTTTTTCTATTTATTATTAATAAATGGATATAAATTTATAATGTGTTGAGAATCATTAATTAGAAAAAAAATAAATAAAAAAAGTAATTGTTCTTATTAGATAATTACCAAAAAATATTTTATTACCACATTAGTGACGTCATGCAAATGCATCGTCAGTGCCTAGTAATCAGAATAATTGTTGTTGCGGAACGCTTAGGGCTCTTGGTAGACCGGTCCAATTGAACCACCTTAGCTCGTGAGCGAACTAAGCGCGCAAACAGTCAATTCGAGATTCGCTGAGTACACTGGGACTTTTAAACGTGGAAAACCCGGAAAGGGTAAAAAACCACGCGGTCGGAGCTGTGCCGACCAAACTTCACTATCTTCTGGGGGTTACAATTTGGTAGTTAGAACTTGAGCGCGACAGGCCGCTGCTTGTTACAATAATAGAGAGGGAGAAAGAGCTCCGGGGTGACAGGTCACCTCTCGGAAAAACTAAGTCTTTTTCCTTCTGGAAATTTTGGGGAACAAAAGTGAGAAGGCCCGGAGAACAAAAGTGAGAAGCCTCCGGGGAACAAGAGTGAGACGGCGTGTCACCTTTCGGGATGAAGAAAATCTCTAAGTCCCCGAAGGAGATCTTCCAGCGCTGAAGGAGAATTTCGCAAAAGTCTGCAAGGAGCTCTCCCGGGTTGTGAAGTCAAGGTCCCATCAAATGAAGCCTTGGGGCTCCTTTTATAGCTTTGGCCAAGGGAAGTCCGGTAATTTTGTCGTTTGCAGTTTCCATAAATGTTCGGCGGACGAATCATATTTTCTGGTTCGGGGCACACGGATCGCCATTTTTCGTAAATGACCACCTTACCCTTCGGGCAGTTCGGGTAGTTCGGGTAGTTCGGGCAGTTCGGTTGGAGGCGAAAAAGGCGACAGGTTGTTCCTGAAAAGTGAGAAGCTGGAAAGACAAAAAGTGAGAAGCCGAAAAGACAAAAAGTGAGAAGCTGGAAAGACAAAAAGTGAGAAAGTCAGAAAGACGAAAAGTGAGAATGCTTCTGAACGTGTTCGGAAGCGTTCTGAGCGCGCGCGAGCGCTAAAGGGTTTTGAGCGCGCAACGAATCGCGGAGGCGTCCCGGTCGCGTTGCGAAGCGCTCCGGGTGAATGGCGGAACGGGAAGCTGTACCTTAAGGAGAAAACAGGACCTGACGCTCCAGACGAAGAGTACGCCTAGAAGGGCTACTCGCAAGCCCCCCTGCCGAGAAAGAAAGAGGGGGAGGCGGCCACACCCCGCACGGGGTGGGAAGGGCGACGCGGCCGTATCCCGAGGGGGTGCGGCGCGGCCGGACCCTGTGCGGGGTATGGCATGGCCGTACCCCGAGGGGGTGCGGCCCGGCCGCACCCAACGCGGGGTGCGGCTTGGCCGCACCCTGTGCGGGGTGTGGCACGGCCGTACCCCGAGGGGGTGCGGCCTGGCCTCACCCCACGTGGAGTGCGGCTTGGCCGCACCCCGAGGGGCCGCGGCCACGGCCGCACCCCACGTGGGGTGCGGCTTGGCCGCCCCCCAAGGGGGCGCGGCCATGGCTGCACCCCGCTTGGGGAGCGGCTTGGCCGCACCCCAAAGGGGCGCGGCCTGGCCGTGCTTCGGGGCGCGCTGTAATGGCCCGAAGTCCGCCACAATTTAAATCTTTAATTTCTTCTGAGCAGGTTTTACACAATTAAATAATGCAGCTAAGCGGATCACAGGGGTGGTACCAGTAAAAGACATAAAAGCACTTTTATTCATTTATCATAATTTACATCATGTCCATGCTTACAGGGAAAGCCAAAATACAACAGTACATAGCAAACTGAAATGTACAACACTGGAATACATTCTAACCCGAGGTCAAGACATATGTTCCCTTTGATTCCTTTCTGCCTCCGCAGGTCTCCTCCTTGTGGGGCCTAGCACGCTGGCGATCTGATCCTAAAAGGAAAATTAATAACCAAGTAGTTTTAGAAAACTAAGTGAGATCCTTACCTCTTCGACCGCACTACAGGCAAACATGAAGAGTCAGCTATAACAAACAGTTATATATATATATATATCTGTAAAACTGTATGAACATGAAAGTAGACAGTTACAGTAAACTGGGGCACAGAAATAAACAATTTCTGTTATTTCAGTTAATTTTCATGTTCAATTATCTTTCTTTCCGTTCTCTCGAAATACTGAGGGTCATTCTTAATCACATATCCGGGCCCATCAAATCAATGTCCATTCTAGGGCGCTCAACTGCGCAACAGGCTCTCATGCCTCCTAAATTGGACATTTCAGTATCAATTTCCGTCGGAGATCTACCCCTCCACTGGGTATAGGAGTCTGAAGCTTACCCCCCCCCCCACCCCCTACTAGGCTGACCCTTAATGTTTCGATGCGTCGACGCACTCTCTTTTTCTTATTCATTTCATTTCATATTCAAATCATAAATCTAGGAAATAATTGTTTTAATTCCCCTCAGAAATTCTATCGCTTGCTAATCCATATTTAGCTTTTTAGCGATTTCATACATTTCAGTGATTTTCAAATCTTCCACATTCTATATCAAAGCAATTCATATTCAGCAAAATATTCGAATGTATACAAATTCAAAGCTGTAAGGACTCACCGCAGCTTTTCCTTTGTCCTTGTCCTTCGCAGGATTCTCGTTGCGTCTATTTCCGGACGCCATCCTCTGCAGTATCAAGTAAATCATTTACTATAGGGTTGCGTCTTTAAATAGCTACGAACAGATTCCTTAAGACGACCACAACTACGACCTCGAGGAGTTGCCTAGGGAAGGACAAGCCTAGTGACTCAAACGAAACGTGTAAAATCAGATTTTAAATGCTATGAAACTCCCAAAAATCAGCCACTACACTTCTCAAATTTCAGCCAATACAAGATCTCAAGTGGGCATTTGTTTGGGGCTGATAATGACAATAACAAGGGTTGCTAACAGCAGCCCCAAGGGCTGTCATTATAGTCCAAAGTCAGCTAAAAACAGTTACTAAATCAGCAAGAGCATAAGATAAACAGCAGCCCAAAAACAGGCCAAACAGCCAATCAACCACCAACCAAACAGCCGGCCAACTACTATCCAAGCAGCCGGCTAAGAGGAGCAACAGCCAGCTGACTGAAATCAGCAAACAGGAACAGCAATAGCTAGGGTAAAAGGGTTTACAACAGGGGAAAAACAGCCACGTAATCTCCCCAATATCAAGACGAATAAAAGCCCTCTAATTCACAACCTAAACAAGGGAATAAAAGAGGGAAAACCCTAGTTGCAAATCAGATTTCATATCCAGCCAACACCCCATCCCCTAATTCCTTTATAGCAAATAATAAGAAGTAAAGGAGGGGGAAGAAGGAAAGAAAGCTTACAAAGCTAGGTCACAACCTCAAGAACCCATCAGCCAATACAGCAACCAACAAGGCACAAGGAGAGTGGCGGCACAAAGAGGAGAAGGCCTCAAACTCTCTCTCTCTCTCCCAAATCTCTAAGGCTGCCGACCAAGAAGAAGAAGCAGAGCAGCAGGTTTCCAGCCCGAGAAAGGCAGCTACAGGCGACCATAAGAAGGGGCAGCAAGGCTCCAGCCAGCAAGCGGCTAAGAGGAGTAAAGTAGTACGGGATGACCAGCAGCCAAATAAAAATATTCCACCGCTTAAGGAATATAATATTAATAATATATCAATAGGAATGGCCAACACAAGGCTCAGCTAGTCCAAACAGCCAGCCCAAAGAAATGGAACCAGACAACTTTAATCCACAGCCAACACAAACTATTAGCCATTATCATGTTAATCCTCCTCTTAAGCTTAATTAAACCAACTTAGCTTAATCCAAGTCTTAATCATACTTAATTTCAATAACGCAATTTAAATCGAAAACGAAACGAGCGTCGCAAAAACATCGGAATTCAAGAAACTTCAAATTAAATTGCGACGTCGAATCAACACTGCTTTTCATTTCATCATAGGGGGATTCTTTTATATTAACCTATAATAAAATAATTATACAAAATCAGGTTCGGGTCTTACACGCGCGGCTCGGTTGCGCCCCTTGCGGGGCGCGGTAGCGGGGATCGCTCCCGCGAGGGGAGGTGGCGCCACCTTTGCGCTTGTCACGGTTTCGTGCGTCTATTTTTCGCGCCGAATCGGTGGGGGAGTGATTTTGGAAATAAACTCCGTCTTTGGAAATATTTGTTGTCTTTGGAAATAATCTCTGCCAAGTTATCTTATAAATACAAGCCTCTGTTATGAGCCCCTATCATAAGCCCCCCAAACCTTCGTAGTCCAAACCTTGTGAGGGAGTGCGAAGGTTTTTGAACAGTTGGTAGCGGATCTGGTGGTCATTTCCGTGCGGCGCGCCGAACGATGACTGGGGTAAGTCGCTTTATTTTTTAAAAAAGAGGTGGAGGGAAAAAACGGTCGGCTGCGGATGAGAGAACGGGCGACAAGGAGGTGCTCGGGCGGCCGTTGCTCGGGCGACCGGTGCTCGGGTGACCGGCACCCGAGCGGCCGACGCCCAGGCGCATTTGTGTGCGGCCGAGGCCGGCGGAATGGCGCTCGGCTGGCGCGCCGGGCCTCCGTGCGCGGCCGAGGGTGGCAGCGGGCGCAGGTGGTGGGCACCTGCGTGCCCTTGCGCGCGCCTGTCGCCCCCGCGCGCCCGCGCGTGGTCCGGTGCCCGCATGCAGTCGGTGCGCGCGGGCCCCCGCGCGCGGCCAAGAGGGGCGGGGGGCGTATGCGGCCGGCACCCGCATGACCCCGCGCGTGAGCCTGCCGCCTCCTCGCGCGCGGTCCGGTGCCCGCGCGCGGCCTGGAGGGGCGGATGGCGCGGGCAGCCCGTGCGTCCTGCGCGCAGCCGGTGTCCGCGCGCCCCCGCGCGCGGCCGGTGTCCGCGCGCGGCCGGTGTCCGCGCGCCCCCGCGCACGGCCGGTGTCCGCGCGCTCCTGCGTGCTCGGTCTGTGCCCGCGCTCTCTCGTGCGCGGGTTGGTGCCTTCGTGCCCCGCGCGCGGGTGCTGTTTGCGCATGGTCGGTGGTTGGCGTCTGTGCGCATCTGGCGCTCGTGCACTTTGCGTGCGGAAAGGCGGCTTGCTCTTGGCTTGCGCTACTTCGGATTTTCTGATGTTATTATTTTTCACGCTCGTGCTCATGTGCGTTTATTTCCCTTTCAGGCTTCGAAGAAGGGCGGCCAGTCGAGGCCGATGCGCCTGCGTTCTTCGCTTGATGGTGCGCGAATTGAGATGTGGCGTAAACGATTCGGATTGCCTCCGAATGTCGAGGTGAAGATCCCGGGGTTGGAAGAGCGCGTTCAGAATCCGCCCACGGGCTTCGTGACGCTTTCTGAGCGCTGTCTGAAGTCTGGGTTTCACATTCCTCCATCTGAGGAGGCTATTGAAATATTCTGGTTCTGTGGCGTCCTGATTACCCAGTTCACTCCTGCCGGGATGTCAAATATTATGGGGCTGGTGGTGTTCTTTCGGGAGCATAGTGCGTGCTTTTCTCTCGAGCTCTTCAAGGACTGGTGCGAGGTCTCCACTGACTCGGGTGGTCGGATTGAGGTTCGGAGCAACAAGAGCTGGTTTCGTTTTGGCGAGAAAACAGATTATCGCCATGGGAACACCCTCTATAGGTACGTCCGGAATCGTTGGGAGCTGTCGGAGCTTTGGAGAACGCTCCCTGGACTTTGCCGCCGGCTGACCGGACGGGAAGACGAGTTCCTTCCTATCCCCGGTTTTCCTGGCCGGGAAGGGCTGTCGAAGGCTTTGTTCGGCGTTTACAACTGCGTGGAGGAGAGTCGTCTGCTCTCGGTGGGGGTTTCTTGGGATGCCGAGCGAGAGTCCGTCGTTCCCTTAGAGCGCGGGAAAAAGAGGAAGGTTGTTTTTAAGAACGGGGATTCTGGCTCGGGTTCTGCTCCACCAGGGCCTAGGAGCCACGATCATGAGGCCGGCCCGAGCCGCCGTCGGGGGGAGCCGATCTCGTCCGATCTGGAGGTCGAGATTCTGGCATCCCCCTTGCCGATCGGGTTTCACAGGGAGACTTGCTGCCGCCTCCCCCCTTCCCGCCGCCGAGGCGAGTTTCTTCTTCTCTTCAGGCGATGACCTCTGCGGTAAGTGAAATTTTTCTCTCTGGGTGTTGGTTTGTCTTTGCTATCAATGCGTATGCCTCTCGTCTGTTCTCTTTGTGTTTGCAGGCGAACGTTCTGACTAATGTCGCTCTTACGTGGAACGATTACTACGTGGGCCTCAAAGACAGCTATTTCTCTCTTCAGGAGGAGTTGCGCGTGGCGAAGAGCGATATGTCTGTTTTGCAGAGGAAGAGGGATCGGGATTTATCCCGCATCAAGCAGCTGGAGGCCGACATTTCTTCTTCCCGATTTGAGGTTGAGAAGCTGCGGGAGGAGTACGGTGGAGACAAAGCGCTTGCTCAGGATGCGCTTCATCAGCTGTCGGAGGCTCAGGGGGAGATGTTCCGCATGGAGGGGGAGTTGGGCTTTCTGAGGAGCGAGGTAGACCGGTTGTCATCGGTAGAGCGCAGTCTCGAGGAGGCCAAGGTGGCCGGAGTGGCCGAGTACAAAGACTCTCTTGCCTTCGTTGAGGAGCGGTTTCCGATGGCGGAGGAGATTCGTGCCGAGATTATGACGAAGGAGGTTGAGCCTCTGATAGAGGATGAGCGCGAAGTTGCCTTCCAGCGTGGTATTCAGAAGACTCTTCGCATGACGAGGAAGAAGTTTGGATGTGACACCGCTGGTCTCGGAGCCGGGGATCTTTCAGAGGATGAATGCTCGGACGTGGTCGAAGACTGATGTTGACTATCTTTCGTTTTCCCGCTTTCCGTACTATTGTTTGCTTGGGCTTCGTACTGAGCTGGTTTGATTGTATTCTATCTTTCTGCTTTTCGTATTATCATTTGACTTGTGTGTCGCGTTGAGCTGATGTGGTTGTACTCTCTTATTGTGTTTATCGTATTTACTTCTTTGTGCGATCCTGTTAATCTGGTTGTTAGCACCTGCATGGTTTGATTGTTTTCAAGATGAGTTTTGCGCGGGACTGAGCCCGCGACTTTCAAATTATATAAAAAATTAGCTTGCGCAAGTCTGTGCTTGCTGCTTTTTTGCACGAGTCTGCGCTCGCGGCTTTGATGCACGAGTCTGCGCTCGCGGCTTTGATGCACGAGTCTGTGCTCGCGGCTTTGGTGCACGAGTCTGTGCTCGCGGCTTTGGTGCACGAGTCTGTGCTCGCGGCTTTGGTGCACGAGTCTGTGCTCGCGGCTTTGGTGCACGAGTCTGTGCTCGCGGCTTTGGTGCACGAGTCTGTGCTCGCGGCTTTGGTGCACGAGTCTGTGCTCGCGGCTTTGGTGCACGAGTCTGTGCTCGCGGCTTTGGTGCACGAGTCTGTGCTCGCGGCTTGGGTGCACGAGTCTGTGCTCGCGGCTTGGCCGGTGAATAGCGGGTGTATTCAAACCAGGGGTGATCGTAGGGGGCAGGCCCCCGCGATACCGGGACTCGACGGCGGAGGAGAAGGGCGAACCTTCAATCGACGGCGGTGCAAAGTCCCCGGGGCAGGGCCCCGAAGCGGTTCCTGCAGTAGAACAGTTTAGAATAGGTAGAATTCAATTAGAAAATGAATACTGATACATGCGCAAGTGCAATCTTGCGATTCCTGAGTCGGTAAGTTTCTGCTACAAGTTTTGTCTATAGAGAAGATAATCTTTGAGATCACTTTGCGCTATGCTTGCTCGAGCCTTTTCGGTCGTTCAGCTTGGCGGGCGGCGGTGGCCCAGTGACTGATCTTTTGTGGCATCCTTCTGTGCCTCTTCATGGAAAGCCTCCAGGTGCCCTAACTAGACGAGGTGTTCGATTTCTTCTTTCAGTCTTGCACAGTGCTCCGTTCGGTGCCCTCGGCCCTTGTGGAAATTGCAAAACTGAGATTGATCTCCGCTACGCTGGGAGAGTGCTCTGGGCCAGTTGATGATTTTGCTGTTGTAGATTATAGACAGTGGGGGCATTTAACGGGGTGTAGATCTGGGAGCTTTGATTTGCTAGCCCTCAGGAGTGGTCTGTTCGGTTCTGTATGGGCGGTACGGCCTTCTCGAACTGTTGTTGCTGTCCCTTTCTCTTGCGACATGTATCCCCAAGTTGCAGTGGGTTTGCCGGTGTCGGAAGATTAGCTTTTTCTACCAATGCGGGAGTTGCGTGACACTCTCGCACGCTTTGCTTCTCCGAGTTCGGTTTTGGCGACAGGTCATTGTTGATCCAAGGGAGCTTGGAGGCGGGTGTGTCGAAACCGTGAATCGCGTTCCTGAGGATATTCCCTTTGTTGGCCATGCGCCCGGACATGGAAATGTCGTGGTCCAGGGCGTCCAGAAAGAGACTCCCAAATATTGCGTCTTAGGGGGAGTCTGCCTTGGCGACGACGAACTGAACGTCGTACTGGACTGGTTCTGCATGCATCCCTACTTGGACAGGGAGGGTGATGACTCCTATGATGGGTACCGTAGTTCCGTCCGGGAGCTCTGGGTCGCTGGCCCTGAGCTTGAGGTTCCCGCTCAGGAGTTTGAGCCGTACTACGGCAGCCAGGAATAAGATGTTGAAGGAGATGCGGTGAGTTACCAACGCTTTCCTTAGCTCACAGGGTGGACTGCCTATGCTCGCGTCTAGGCGAAGTCCATCCATGCGCAGGGACGCTCCTGGTGGAAATTTGTGTGGATCTTCTGTTGATGCGTGCTCCGTTCCGCCTCCCTTAGGCGGGGTGGTTCATCCACGCCGGGCTTTTCTCGCTCTTCTTCTTGGATCCTCGGCGTGCGCGCTTCGTGCCATTCAACGAACAGCTGGGAAAACTCGGTGAAGTTGTGAATCGCTCCGTTTGGCAGGGATTGATACCAGCGGAGGGTGTTCCCGCGCAGTGTATTGGTGAAGATTTTGCATCTGATTTGGTCGGGAAGTCCGAACGTCCGTGCTGTCATCAAGAAGTGATTAACGTGCACGTACGGGTCTTCTGCTCCGTGGAACTCCTTGATGTGCGGAAGCTTTAGCCATGACGGGACTGGGTGTGCCAGAATTGACTCTGACAGGGGGGATCGCCTTTGCTGGTACGCGATATCGTTCAGGTCCTGCCCCGCTATGAGAGGGGCCGACTTGCTAGTTGATCCAGTCCACTGGGGTTGAATGGGCGCAGCGATAAGCGCTCTTTTCGTTGGGCTTCAGGGATTGAGGAACTGCATGCGTCGGATAGTTCGGGGGAGGTGTCCACCTTTGCTGGTTCCGTGAACTCAGGCGAAGCGGTCACTGCGCTCGGAAATCCTTTGTTCGGTAGTTGGGAATCCATTCCCACAGACGGCGCCAAACTATTGTGGAACGCTTAGGGCTCTTGGTAGACCGTTCCAATTGAACCACCTTAGCTCGTGAGCAAACTAAGCGCGCAAACTGTAACATCCCCCAGACAGCTAGACCCCCTAGGTGAATCTGTCTTGACAAAGTCATGACAAGGCCTTGGTAGTGTAGAAATCCCTTTAACTTAGGCAAGCTAGGGTTGAAAGTGCCTTGGACTGCAAATAGCAATTTCCAATTACCAAACTTAGGGTTGGACTTTAGGGCCTCAACTTGATCAATTGACCCCACCATAATATCCCTAACCCTTTAGGGGCCCACTTAGGGCACCAAGGGCACATTGGGGTCAACCAAAGAGGCCAAATTGACCAAAGTCAACCCTAACCCTAAATTGGTCAAAGTAGCATATTTAGAGCCAATTAACCTTCACCATGACAAATTGATCACTCATCTAGGTCTAGAATATCATAAGAGACCTAGTAGACCTAAAAGCCCCATCATGGGACCCCCAGTGGTGCAAATTGACCAAAATGCCCTTTTTAGGTCAAAATGGCAATTCTTCACTAAATACCCAAATTGACCATCACCATAGTAAATTGACCCTACCCATAGTGTTATCATGTCATGGGGAACCTAGTGGACCAAAAAGCCCCATGACTGGGTCAACCCTAGGGCTCAATTTGATCAAAGTCAACTTAGCCTATTTTGGTCAAATCAACTCAAATTGGGTCAACAAAGGCTCATGTGACCAAATTGACCCCACTAGTAGTTTCTAAACCTAATTTGGAGTCCAATGGACCCAAAAGCCCCATCCTAGGGTCCCCCAATTGGTCAATTTGACCAATAGTCAAAATTGCCCAAATTAGGTCAAATCTCTTGAATCTAACCCAATCCCTTTGGGCTAAGCCCAAATTGACCACTTGACCAGCCTAGTAGACTGATAATTAACCCTGGGGAGAGAGAAAAATCGGCCATGATGAGTAGGAGAGAGAAAAACCCATTTTGGGGGAGAGAGAAAGGAGGGGCCATCAATGGAGGAAGATGAAACCCCCCTCAATCCTCTCCATTAATGATTGGATTCATCTCCTCTAGGGGAGAGGAGGAGTTTCCAGCCATTTCCCGGCCTCCTAGGGGTGAGTCCCTTGGGATTCCACCATGGCCGAATTTCCCCATTCATGGCCTTAAATGGCATTGAAGCCATGGCTCTACCCCTCCCTCAATTGAAGCCTTTAAAAGCTTCCCTAGATCAAGAGCATCAGTTTCCCCTGGTTAGTCGAAGGAATCAGGCAGTTTGGTGTGGTGGTTGCAGAGCTCGGAAAGGATGGAGGTTGGCCATGGCAATCCTCCAATCGGCAAGGCCTCAAGGCTCCAAGAAGGTCCATTTCTTCACCTCTCCTTCAGTGGATAAATCCACTCTATTCCTTTTTCAAAACCAATCGAGATTGGAGCCTCCTCCAATCGGATTTTCAAATGTTCTTGGCCGAAAATCGTAAGATTCGGGGGGCCAGCTCCGGCCATACCAACACCAACAAATGGAAGGTGGAGGTCGGGCGGAGGTGAGGGCTTGAGGGTTTCGCTGGAGAAGCCTCCAGTTCGCCGGAAATCGGCCCGCAAAACTGCCCAAGCGCGGGCAATCGCAGCCATAGGCTAATCGGGGACGATGGCTAGCAGCCGTCGGATCAGCGCGATATCGTTTTATTTAATATAATATTTATTATTAATACTCTTATTAATAGGGTTTTTAAAGGCTGAATCTAATTTTAAATGCTAAAAATACTAGATGCCCTCTACAGAAAAAGTGCCCAACATGAAAGTTGTAGGCCTTGACCCCTAGAACCATACAAAATTGACCTCACTCAATTAGGAGTCCTGGTTTGACCTCAGCACCCATTCTAGTGCAAAGTTTGACTGAACTTTGAAGGGGTGCCCACACCAAACCACAAGTCCAAATGACTTGAAATTTGGACTAGTAATGAGTCATATCTATGACTATAACATATCCAAAAATGAGAATTTTTGGAGAAAATTTTCCTAAAGTTTTTGTAGAAATTTAATAATCCTTACATAAATTATTTGGAGGGTCAAATGACCTCCAATCTTCACCAAATTTTGGTGGGGTGTTTTTAGGGTCATGATAAATCCCTGGTTAAAATCTCAACTTATTTGGAGTTCTTTTGCTTAGGTAATCATTAGGCCAAAGATTTGTCCATTTAGGGGAAATTTGTGAATAAGGGCTATTTGGGATTTTTCATGGTCAAACCACCTCCTATTGGAGTGGGGTTTTGGCCACTGCCCTAATATCACCCTAACCACCTCCAAGAGAGTTATGGGACCATGGGGAGTTGGATTGCCCTAGGTCATGGGTTTGGAGCACCTTGGGGTGCATTTAGCCAAGTAGAGAACCAATGGCCAAATAGGTCCATAGAGACTTGAGTCTTCTTGGAAAGGTCAGTGGGATCAATTTGAGACCCCATGAGGAAGATTGGTGAGCATTGGACTTGATTTGCTCAAGGCTATAGGGTTGATCCCTATGGAGTGAAATTTGGGGTTGTGAAGGACTTGGGAGTGTTTGTCCTTGGAGAGGTGTGTAATGGACTCCCCTGAGCTCTATGAGTCTTATAATATCCTCACAAGAAGTTTGGATGGATTTGGAGAAGTTTTGACCCTAACCCTAGGTTAAACCCTAAAGGGGTGCAATTAGAGGCCAATGAAGGAAGAGGGGTCAAACCTTAATGGTTTGACTTGAAATTTTGGGGAGATGATCTTGGTGACCAGAGAATGCTACTGTGAGAAATTGGTGGGGTTTGGAGTTGCCAAACCTTGGGTAGATTTGTAAATATTTAGGGTTTTGGGATTTAGGAAGAAATAATACTTAGTGATTAACCATCTTCTGTCACCAACTTAGTTTTGATGTTATTAATCCCTGGTGATTTTGTTAGAGCCATTGGAAGACTTTTGGTGGTCCAAATTGTAATTATTCATATTGTTGACAATTTTTGGGATGAACAATTTTAGGTAATTGCATGAAACATTGTTGGATGACCTTTCATACCATTATGAACCCACAGTATTTTTCTCATAATTTATGGATTAATATTTTTGGTACCTCTAGTTCAATTTGGAATTAATTGCAAATATATCCTTTGTGGAAATTACAAATGTACCCTCTGTGGAACATGGTCAAACTTTGTAGGACTGAATATTTTAGTATGAATCACCTCTGTATTAAATTGCATAAGGTTTGGATATCATATGAGGGTACCTTCTTTGGAATTTATTGGTAATAATTGAGTTTTGGAATTTTTAAAAATAGTAAATCTTGCTGGTTTTTCCTAAGAATTCATATCCACTGATTATTAGGTACCCTTGATTTATGTAAAAATTGAGGCAGGCATTGGAAGTTAGAAAAATTTACTTGTAGTTCAAACTCTGGGGAACTGTAATTGGGAAAAATTGTTTTAAATATTAATAATGTTGGGAAAATTGTGAGACTCTGGAATTGATCTTAAATAAGTGACATGGACCCTCAGTAAAAATATTGGGTCATAGAGTTGATTATTTAAGGTACCTCCCTTCATAAGCATCAAAACGTTAAGGGTGGTCGGTCTGCGTTTAGCAATTTGGCAATTTTGGAATTATGGGTCAAATTGGGGTATATTGATTGGAGATGTGAGAGTTTAATGGTGATCATATGACTATGTAAGGATCCCTAGAGTTAATTAGGGATTGAAGAGTCCTAGGGTGGTGGGGTGCCACCCTTGGGGTAGGCCGTCCTGGGATTGACGAAAGATCGTCTTGTCCCTTTAGTGTCTTAAGCCTTAGGTTTAGATCAGGTAAAGTATTAAAGGGGTTTCCTTATGGGTATTAACTAATAACACACTCATTCACACCCTGTGGTTTCGGGGGTTCAGTTGGTTTGGTTGTACGAGCGGTGGGCTCGGTGGTTGTAGCACCAGACTAGTTAGTCTGGTGAGCTTATGGCTCGGAAGGTTATTGATGGCGGGCAGGTTAGCCCGGGGAGCTTATGGCTCGAAAGGTTTTTGATGGCGGGTGGGTTAGTCCGGGGAGCTTATGGCTCAGAGATAGGAAGTAGAACATGATGCTTGTGCATTGAAGGTGGTGGGTCTTCGGTATTGAACGGTCGTTCACACCGACGTCAATACGTTGACTCGGCGAGTGTGGTATTTACACTTAGCCTTGAAAGTCTGGCGGTCCAGTCAGCAAGAGTACGCAGACGCTCCGCGGGTTTAGTGTGAATACCAACCTAGAGGTGGGCGAGGCCCAACCCACCGCTTCCGTTTGCCACTACGGGAGTATCCTGGGAGTCTAGCTCGCTCCAAAAAGGGGGAACTAAAGGTCTATGCGCATAGAGTCGAAGTGGGTGAGTTGCACTTGTATGAACATAGCATAACAGCATACTTTGCATGACATAGCATAAACATTGCATTCAACCTACCCCTAACGTAGGTAGGCCCTGCTAAACGACCCCTTGGTCTATAGGTTTGTATGGGCATTCCTATAAATCAATGGTTACTTTTTGCTACTTCACTTGCCATTATATATACTGCTTACTGTTCTTTACATGCACTTTATTATGCTTACTTAATGCTTCATATATATATACACCTGGGTAGTTGTAGATCCGCTGTCACCTGCTTTTGTTTTTACCCCTTGAATGTCCTCCGCTTCCTCCTCCCCATACGGTGCCTAGGAGCCATTGGGGGAGGGGTGGGGAATTGGCTGAGTCATGTTTGACTGACGGTCGGTGGACCATATCATATTAGGGTTTCGAAGAGACGCAGCAACATCAGAGAAACAGGTGCAGCAGGAACCGACTGGATGGGCCCCACGACCATGCTACCATTGTCACCAGCCGGGACATACTCGAGTCAGATGCCCCATGATGAGTGGAACCCCTCCAGCACAGCGACCAGGAGGCCGAAGGCGAAGACGTAGACATGGATTGCGAAGCAGCGACCGCAGGCCAAAAGAAAAGAAGCATCCAGTGTTGCAGCACCAGTGGAGCACAGAGTCTGCAGGGATGGGTCAGACTAGTCTGGGTACTCAGGTTTCAGTGTCGGTGGCGATTAGCTTTAGTTTTACCTAGGAGTCAGCTTCCGCGAGTGATTTTGTAGTAAGGAAATGATGTATAGGGCAAGAGCCCCTTTTATTATTGTAACCCCTTGTACCTTTGTACCTCTTATTCAGTTATTATCTGTGGACGATTACCTTTATGGTTTTTAATTCATGTGATTCTGTGGACTTGTCTTCTCTTTTATGTACTTTTCTTTGTGATCGATTTGGCCGGCAGAATCGGCGTTTTGTGGTGGCGACCTTTCCGAGTGAAGGTGTCACCGCAAAACGGCGGTTCTGGGCCTAAGACCCGGTGGTTTTTGCAAAAAAAAAATGGGGTCTTACATAAACAGTCAATTCAAGATTCACTGAGTACACTGGACTTTTTAACGTGGAAAACCCGAAATGGGTAAAAAACCACGCGGTCGGAGCTGTGCCGACCAAACTTCACTATCTTCTGGGGGTTACAATTTGGTAGTTAGAACTTGAGCGCGACAGGCCGCTGCTCGTTACAATAATAGAGAGGGAGAAAGAGCTCCGGGGGTGACATGCCACCTCTCGGAAAAACTAAGTCTTTTTTCCTTCTGGGAATTTTGGGGAACAAAAGTGAGAAGGCCCGAAGAACAAAAGTGAGAAGCCTCCGGGGAACAAAAGTGAGAAGGCGTGTCGCCTTTCGGGATGAAGAAAATCTCCAAGTCCCCGAAGGAGATCTTCCAGCGCTGAAGGAGAATTCCGCAAAAGTCTGCAAGAAGCTCTCCCGGGTTCTGAAGTCAAGGTCCCATCAAATGAAGCCTTGTGGCTCCTTTTATAGCTTTGGCCGAGGGCAGTCCGGTAATTTCGCCGTTTGCAGTTTCCATAAATGCTCGACGGACGAATCATGTTTTCTGGTTCGGGGCACACGGATCGCCATTTTTCGTAAATGAGCACCTTACCCTTCGGGCAGTTCGGGCAGTTCTGTTGGAGGCGAAAAAGGCGACAGGTTGTTCCTGAAAAGTGAGAAGCTGGAAAGACAAAAAGTGAGAAGCCGAAAAGACAAAAAGTGAGAAGTTAGAAAGACAAAAAGTGAGAAAGTCAGAAAGACGAAAAGTGAGAATGCTTCCGAACGTGTTCGGAAGCGTTCTGAGCGCGCGCGAGCGCTAAAGGGTTCTGAGCGCGCAACGAATCGCGGAGGCGTCCCGGTCGAGTTGCGAAGCGCTCCGGGTGAATGGCGGAACGGGAAGCTGTGCCTTAAGGAGAAAACAGGACCCGACGCTCCAGACGAAGAGTATGCCTAGAAGGGCTCCTCGCAAGCCCCCCTGCCGATAAAGAAAGAGGGGGAGGCGGCCACACCCCGCACGGGGTCGGAAGGGCGACGCGGCCGTATCCCGAGGGGGTGCGGCGCGGCCGGACCCTGTGCGGGGTGTGGCACGGCCGTACCCCGAGGGGGTGCGGCACGGCCGTACCCCGAGGGGGTGCGGCACGGCCGCACCCCGCTTGGGGAGCGGCTTGGCCGCACCCCAAAGGGGCGCGGCTTGGCCGTGCTTCGGGGCGCGCGGCTTGGCCGTGCTTCGGGGCGCGCGGCTTGGCCGTGCTTCGGGGCGCGCGGCTCGGTTGCGCCCCTTGCGGGGCGCGGTTGCGGGGATCGCTCCCGCGAGGGGAGGTGGCGCCGCCTTTGCGCTTGTCGCGGTTTCATGCGTCTATTTTTCCCGCCGAATCTGTGGGGGAGTGATTTTGGAAATAAACTCCGCCTTTGGAAATATTTGTTGTCTTTGGAAATAATCTCTGCCAAGTTATCTTATAAATACAAGCCTCTGTTATGAGCCCCTATCAATTGTGACTTAGGAACTTACTTGAAATAAAATATAAAGTTAAGAGACCAATTTGAAAGAAATGAAAATCAAAAGACCTATTTGAAACTAGACACAAAGTTAAGGGACCAATTTGAAGCAAATAAAAATTAAAACCTATTTGAAATCAGGCCAAAACAAAAGGACTTATTTGAAGCAAATGAAAATTAAAGGGTCTATTTGAAACTAGACCCAAGTTAAGGGACCAATTTGAGTATTTTGCCTAATTTATTTATTTAAGTGCTCAAATAAAATTATAAATAAATATAAATGTGCGAGCTATGTACCTCATTTTCTATAAATAAATCAAATAAATAATGTTAGCATGTTTTAATATTGTTTATGACCTTACCCTTAAAACTACTTATATATGTGATAGAACTAATATTGATTTGACAAACCAAAAAAAACTATATAAATGATAGAGAAAAATAAAGTTGAGTAAGATAGTCTCTCCGGTGATCTTCGAGCGTCAATGTTTGTCATTGTTGTCTCCATCGAAGGGAATTATTGTCGAACAAATTTGAAACCAACATCGACATCAATAAGTTACTCAAATAGCAATCGACGCATGCAATGGCTCTCAATCTCTGAAGTTTAGCCCCTCGCATTGTGGTTTAGAGCCCTGGACAGGACTAATGATTTAAGTTAGTCGTGTCCAAAAAGCACAGGCTTGGATAAGACATGGGCACGAACAGGCACTAGGCCCAGACCTGGCCCAGGCCGAGCCTGAAAATAGGCCAACAACTCTTTGAGTCGTTGAGATCAACAGCTCAAATTGTGGGTGATCATAATGTTTTTTTTTAAATGATATTAAATTATGTATTATATTGCTTTAAAGTACTCTAATATTGTATTAAACTATTGAAAATTTACAATTTAAGTATTAATAATGTAATATGTATCTTGTGCCGCAGCTTGGAATAATTTAATTGTTAGGCGTATAAGTTGTAGAAAATTTAATAGAAGATATTGATAATAATTTAGGCTTAGATTTAACTTTAATGGACTATAAAAATGTAAGTATTTCAAAATTTAATTTTATTTTTACAAAATTTTATAATTATTACGATTAATTATTTGGCTAGCGTATATGAGAAGAAATCATGCAAAGTGAAAGAAAATTATTTATTCAAAAATGCAATTTAGGAATTTAGTGTAATTTAATTTTGTACTTATTAACAATAATAATAATAATAATTAAATTTTCAAATTCTAATCCTCATTTGTAATTTCATATTTATAAGGTTGTAACTTACTAAACTAATATGTTATAAATTTTTAAAAATATAAGATTAATAACAATAATTGTGTTTATATAAAAACTTTAAAATAGCCCCCCCGGAAGGTGGGTTGGGTCTGACAAAAGCCGGGCACGAGCCCGCCTGAAGTAAAGCTCGGGCTTGGCTTAGGCCTGTTGGGTCTTTTGAACACGACTAGTTTAGTGAATGCATGTTGCTCTGTTGTTTCGCCAATTACCGGTCAAGATTATATTTATATATATAAGATCAGTCTGGCACGGGGAACCCATGTGCCCCACGCCAATGAACCATTGAATCCCCGACTTCTATCGTCTGCAGTATGCGGTGACGATGGACCTACATGCTCGCTCGATCTCCACTCGCTTAAAAAAAAACATGGACCGTGTTATTTATCCCACGGAAATAAAGAAAAAATAAGTGGGCCATAAACATTGAATCGTTACTATATGATCAGCTACTGGATATTTAAATTCTATATAGATTTAATTTTAGGGGTGTATTTTTTTCCCTTGGGCTGCAGAAGGTAAAAAATTGTCAATGCTTTTGATTTCATCTCCTTGTTAATGGATGCTCCATTAATTAAATTGCTATTATTTTCCTTTCAGCTGCATATATAAACTAAAAAGATATTTCAAATTTAGATTTGAAATATCTTTTCTTGATTTAGAATAAAATTTATTACACAAATGAGATGAAGAATAAATGTGAGCCAGAATTAGGGCACGTTCATTTGCATGGAATTGAAATTGGATATTGGAATTCATCTTAATTTCAATTCTTCTATGAATTGAAATTCATCTAATTCTAATTATAGTGTTCCGTTAATAAACAGAATTGAAAAATATTGTGAAATTAGTTAATTTTGTTTTTCGTCTGTTAAATAATACTCAATTTAAGAATTAATTTTTTTATCATTGTCGATAAACAACCAAACTTTATCTCACATATAGTATGAATTTAACGTTCATTATTATATATTATGAATAACCTAACATTCTCTCTCAAATATTAACATTAAATATAGCTTATTGCATTAAATAAGAACCTAACTGTTGAAACCAGTTTCCCGGTCTCAGCGTTCGAAAGGGGGTTGCGACTAACCCTTGCTTGACCTAAGCCTAGACCCTTGACCGGTCACTAGGAACTGGGAGACTTGAACTTGATGAACACATGAATCCACAAATGGACCCCTTAAGCTGCAGCGCGGAGGCCCCACCACATACCCGGAAGATCTTTAGAGTGCTTCCCCTCCCAAGCCAATGCTGAGCCTGGGCACCTTGGAGGGCACTAAGAACCACCTCACCGTCAACTGGAAGGTGACAGGGGAGGGGGGGGGGGGGGGGGGGGGGGGGGGGGGGGGGTGCTTGCTCACAAGACCACGCGAGGGAGGGGGTAGAGACCAACCCTTCCCAAGGTGCCCATGGGGGTCTATTTATAGACTTTCCCAAAAATGGACTGCGGATAGCAAAAATCCCACTACCCGCAGTTCAACCATGACCGCCATCGATCACGCCTGGGGGGGGGGGGGGGGGGGGGGGGGGGGCAAGTGGGACTTGAAGTGCCCACCTCCTCCCTCATGGGAGGTCATACCGACCTCCCCACCCATACCGGGCGAGTGGGAGGCCTCTCCCACTCGCCCCCTAAGGGGGCGGCGAGTAGGAGCAGCCCTCCCACTCGGCCGGCGAGTGGGAGGCCCCCTCCCACTCGGCCGGCGAGTGGGAGGCCCCCTCCCACTCGCCCGGCGAGTGGCTACTCCCACTCGCCCGGTGAGTGGGAGCACTCCTCCCACTCCCCTCGCAAAGGGCCTGAGTGGGAGGATTTCTCCTACCCACCCAAGGGAGCCGGGGGTAGCGGGTGCTTCCTCCGTCTCTCCCGCAGCCTCTTCTTGCCTTGATCGGCTTCGACCATCTATGCGTTGTCGTTTTGACCGTCTCGACCACCTTGAATTGTCTTGGTCTCGTCCGGGTCGGGTCACACCGACTCGGGAAATATGAGGGTTGTACACAATCCCCGCTCTTTGCGAACTTGTCCCAAGCTCAGAAAGAAAGTCCAACCCACCTATTTGACGAGTAGGTGGGACCTTAGGGGAATCCACGAAGGGATCCGTCATCGGGGAACCTCTGCCAAGCCTTTCGGTTGATCCTGACTTGAGACGGAAGGTGAACCTTTCTCCACTAAAGAACCCTCCTATGGGCCGAGCCCAACTGGAGGTGGAGAAAGCTCAACACCTTGGGTCGGATTAACCTCGACCTGAGGTGGAGGAAAAACTCAGCACCTCTAGTCGAGCCGAGCTCGACCTGAGGTGGGAGGAAAACCTTTCCCCACTTAAGAACCCTCCTATGGGCCGAGCCCAACTGGAGGTGGAGAAGGCTCAACACCTTAGGTCGAATTAACCTCGACCTGAGGTGGAGGAAAAACTCAGCACCTCTAGTCGAGCCGAGCTAGACCTGAGGTGGGAGGAAAACCTTTCTCCACTTAAGAACCCTCCTATGGGCCGAGCCCAACTGGAGGTGGAGGAAGCTCAACACCTTGGGTCGGATTAACCTCGACCTGAGGTGGAGGAAAAACTCAGCACCTCTAGTCGAGCCGAGCTCGACCTGAGGTGGGAGGAAAACCTTTCTCCCCTTAAGAACCCTCCTATGGGCCGAGCCCAACTGGAGGTGGAGAAAGCTCAACACCTTAGGTCGAATTGAACTCGACCTGAGGTGGAGGAAGAACTCAGCACCTCTAGTCGAGTCGAACTCAACATAAGATGGAGGGAACTCAACATCTCTAGTCGAGTCGAACTCAACCTGAGATGGAGGGGACTCAACATCTCTAGTCGAGTCGAACTCAACCTGAGATGGAGGGAACTCAACATCTCTAGTCGAGTCGAACTCAACCTGAGATGGAGGGAACTCAACATCTTCCAGGGAGCAGAGCTCAACTGGAAGTGGAGGCAGCTCAACGAGAGCCCGCGCGCCGGTTTCTCTTCTCGCCTGCTGAAGCCCAAAGACAGCTAAGGGAGAAAGGAGAGAAAGAGGCGAACCTTCGAGGGCAGCGACGGCTGCCCCACCTTGCCCTGTTGAAGCCGAGTGTTCTCGCAGGAGGATTGTGACGTCAACGACCCAAGCCCTGGGGAGCCGCCTTCATGAGGCGGATGCTCTCCGAGACAGCTGGAGGGGAGTCTCTGTCGATGACATCCTGCATGAGTCCTCCCCTTCTCCTGCGCGACCCGACTCGTCCCCTTGCAGCGGTGGCTATTCCCCCTGAACGTGAGGGTGGCCAGGGACTTCTTCTCTTCTTTGGCTCCTTGTAGGAGCCATATATTTCCTGCATACCCGTTTCCTTTAATCTTTCTCCCTTTACTGCTTGAGGATTTGATACCTCGCTTGAACCGATCATTGGGTAGTTAATCGATCCGATGAGCCCCCCATCTGCCGACATGACTGAGCCCGGAGAACGGTCGTCTTTCGTCGGGGATCTTACCGGTCGGAGGCGGAAGTACCCATCCATGTCCTGGGAGTCTCAGCTCAACCGGGGGTGGAGGAACTCAACGCCCTCCTAATCCGACTGGAGGCGGAAGTACCCATCCATGTCCTGGGAGTCTTAGCTCAACCGGGGGTGGAGGAACTCAACGCACTCCTGATCTAACTGGAGGTGGTAGTACCCATCCACGTCCTGGGAGTCTTAGCTCAACCGGGGGTGGAGGAACTCAACGCACTCCTGATCTAACCGGAGATGGTGGTGCCCATCCACGTCCTGGGAGTCTTAGCTCAACCGGGGGTGGAGGAACTCAACGCACTCCTGATCTAACCGGAGGTGGTGGTACCCATCCGCGTCCTGGGAGTCTTAGCTCAACCGGGGGTGGAGGAACTCAACGCACTACTGATCTAACCGGAGGTGGTGGTACCCATCCACGTCCTAGGAGTCTTAGCTCAACCGGGGGTGGAGGAACTCAACGCACTCCTGATCTAACTGGAGGTGGTAGTACCCATCCACGTCCTGGGAGTCTTAGCTCAACCGGGGGTGGAGGAACTCAACGCACTCCTGATCTAACCGGAGGTGGTGGTACCCATCCACGTCCTGGGAGTCTTAGCTCAACCGGGGGTGGAGGAACTCAACTCACTCCTGATCTAACCGGAGGTGGTGGTACCCATCCACGTCCTGGGAGTCTTAGCTCAACCGGGGGTGGAGGAACTCAACGCACTCCTGATCTAACCGGAGGTGGTGGTACCCATACGCGTCCTGGGACTCTTAGCTCAACCGGGGGTGGAGGAACTCAACGCACTCCTGATCTAACCGGAGGTGGTGGTACCCATCCACGTCCTGGGAGTCTTAGCTCAACCGGGGGTGGAGGAACTCAACGCACTCCTGATCTAACTGGAGGTGGTCGTACCCATCCACGTCCTGGGAGTCTTAGCTCAACCGGGGGCGGAGGAACTCAACGCACTCCTGATCTAACTGGAGGTGGTCGTACCCATCCACGTCCTGGGAGTCTTAGCTCAACCGGGGGCGGAGGAACTCAACGCACTCCTGATCTAACTGGAGGTGGTAGTACCCATCCACGTCCTGGGAGTCTTAGCTCAACCGGGGGTGGAGGAACTCAACGCACTCCTGATCTAACCGGAGGTGGTGGTACCCATCCACGTCCTGGGAGTCTTATCTCAACCGGGGGTGGAGGAACTCAACGCACTCCTGATCTAACCGGAGGTGGTGGTACCCATCCACGTCCTGGGAGTCTTAGCTCAACCGGGGGTGGAGGAACTCAACGCACTCCCGATCTAACCGGAGGTGGTGGTACCCATCCACGTCCTGGGAGTCTTAGCTCAACCGGGGGTGGAGGAACTCAACGCACTCCTGATCTAACCGGAGGTGGTGGTACCCATCCACGTCCTGGGAGTCTTAGCTCAACCGGGGGTGGAGGAACTCAACGCACTCCTGATCTAACCGGAGGTGGTGGTACCCATCCACGTCCTGGGAGTCTTAGCCCAATTGGGGGTGGAGGAACTCAACGCACTCCTGATCTAACCGGAGGTGGTGGTACCCATCCACGTCCTGGGAGTCTTAGCTCAACCGGGGGTGGAGGAACTCAACGCACTCCTGATCTAACCGGAGGTGGTGGTACCGATCCACGTCTTGGGAGTCTTAGCTCAACCGGGGGTGGAGGAACTCAACGCACTCCTGATCTAACCGGAGGTGGTGGTACCGATCCACGTCTTGGGAGTCTTAGCTCAACCGGGGGTGGAGGAACTCAACGCACTCCTGATCTAACCGGAGGTGGTGGTACCCATCCACGTCCTGGGAGTCTTAGCTCAACCGGGGGTGGAGGAACTCAAAGCACTCCTGATCTAACTGGAGGTGGTAGTACCCATCCACGTCCTGGGAGTCTTAGCTCAACCGGGGGTGGAGGGATTCAACGCCTTCCCAGTCCCCTTACCAAGTAGCGAGTCGACCCGACGAGTCCCCCATCTACCGGCATGACTAAGCCCGGAGAATGGTCTCTAGTCGGGGATCTTAGATCGGGGTATTACCCCAGAACCCTTTTTTTTCATTCCTAGTTCGTCTATTACAACTTCACTACCCTACGCCCTTCCAGGGCACTTCATTACACATCGCCCTTCTTGGGCACTTCACTTACATCTCGCCCTTCCTGGGCACTTCACGTACATCTCTCCCTTCCTGGCCACTTCACTTACATCTCGCCCTTCCTGGGCACTTCACTTGGCCGCACGCTCCTTGGTCATCTTCTTCGCCACTTCTTCCGTCTCCGCAACTCTTTCATGGCCCTTCCAGGTGAAGTTACTCCCCCCTAGTTGGACGGGGGCGTTCTTATTGCCTCTCTGCCGGTGGTGTCGAGCACTGGATCCCTTTGCTGAACTCATCGACGTCGCCCTTCTTCACATACTCGCATGCCGGAGGCGAGTCTCCCAACTCGTCGCTTCCAGCCATGAGACATGGCTCAGAGCTTTCCGAACTAGTCGCTTCCACGCTCACCGCACCATAATGTTGAAACCAGTTTCCCGGTCTCAGCGTTCGAAAGGGGGTTGCGACTAACCCTTACTTGACCTAAGCCTAGACCCTTGACCGGTCACTAGGAACTGGGAGACTTGGACTTGATGAACACTTGAATCCACAAATGGATCCCTTAAGCTGCAGCGCGGAGGTCCCACCACATACCCGGAAGATCTTTAGAGCGCTTCCCCTCCCAAGCCAATGCTGAGCCTGGGCACCTTGGAGGGCACTAAGAACCACCTCACCGTCAACTGGAAGGTGACAGGGGAGGGGGGGTGCTTGCTCACAAGACCACGCGAGGGAGGGGGTAGAGACCAACCCTTCCCAAGGTGCCCACGGGGGTCTATTTATAGGCTTTCCCAAAAATGGACTGCGGATAGCAAAAATCCCGCTACCCGCAGTTCAACCATGACCGCCATCGATCACGCCTGAGGGGGGGGGGGGGGGGGGGGGGGGGGGGGGCGAGTGGGACTCGAAGTGCCCACCTCCTCCCTCATGGGAGGTCACACCGACCTCCCCACCCATACCGGGCGAGTGGGAGGCCTCTCCCACTCGCCCCCTAAGGGGGCGGCGAGTGGGAGGGCCCATCCCACTTGCCGGGCGAGTGGGAGCAGCCCTCCCACTCGCCGCCCCCTTAGGGGGCGAGTGGGAGAGGCCTCCCACTCGCCCGGTATGGGTGGGGAGGTCGGTGTGACCTCCCATGAGGGAGGAGGTGGGCACTTCGAGTCCCACTCCCCCCCCACCCCCTCAGGCGTGATCGATGGCGGTCATGGTTGAACTGCGGGTAGCGGGATTTTTGCTATCCGCAGTCCATTTTTGGGAAAATCTATAAATATACCCCCATGGGCACCTTGGGAAGGGTTGGTCTCTACCCCCTCCCTCGCGTGGTCTTGTGAGCAAGCACCCCCCCCTCCCCTGTCACCTTCCAGTTGACGGTGAGGTGGTTCTTAGTGCCCTCCAAGGTGCCCAGGCTCAGCATTGGCTTGGGAGGGGAAGCGCTCTAAAGATCTTCCGGGTATGTGGTGGGACCTCCGCGCTGCAACTTAAGGGGTCCATTTGTGGATTCAAGTGTTCATCAAGTCCAAGTCTCCCAGTTCCTAGTGACCGATCAAGGATCTAGGCTTAGGTCAAGTAAGGGTTAGTCGCAACCCCCTTTCGAACGCTGAGACCGGAAAACTGGTTTCAACACTAACATTTTTGACCGAGCGAAAAATGTGAGCTCGGTAGAAAAACGCGCACCCGGGAAACAAACACGCGCTAGGGCGAAAAATGAGCGTCCGGGCGAAAAAACGCGCCTGGGCGAAAAATGTGCATCGTGGAGAAAAAATGTCCGCCTGGCTACAAAACACGCGTCTGTGTGAAAAAGCTCGCTTAGACGAAAAAAGCGCGCGCCCGAGTGAAAAACGCAAGCATGGGCGAAAAGCGATTGGGCAAATTAAAAATGCGCACCCGTGTAAAATAACGTGTGCCCAGGCGAAAAATGCGCGTCAGGGAAAAATATGAGCATCCATGAGAAATACGTGCGCTCGGGCGAAAAGCGCACGCCCTTGCGAAACAAGCGCGCTCGAGCGAAAAATGCGCTCATTGGTGAAATACAAGCCCCATGCGAAATACGCGTGCCCAGGGGAAATACGCCGCCCGAGCGAAAATGTGCATGCTCGGGGGAAATACGCGCCACCTTACGGAATACGCGTGCCCAGGCGAAAAAGCGCATGCCTAGGCCAAAAATGTGTCCCAAGGCAAAATACAGGCGCCTGGGCGAAATATGCGTGACCGATCGAAAAAATGAGCGCACGGGCGAAAAAGCGCATGCTCAGGTGAAAAAATGCTCACGGGCGAAAAAAACACTCTCAGGGCGAATAAATGTGTGGGCGAAAACGCTCCCTCGGGCATAAAATGCTGATTTGTGCAAAAAATGATCGCCCGGGCGAAAAAAATGCACCTCGTGCGTAAAACGCGCCCCGACTGGAATATCAAATTCTTATATAAATTGCAAAAAATTGACTTTAATTCAAAATAAATTCCATTGAATTCATTATAATTCCAATTATAACGTTCTAGTGCTCAAACAACAACAAAATTGGAATTATACCTTTAATTACAATTCAAGGATCTCAATTCCGTGCAAACGAACGGACCCTAAAGAAATTTTCATTTACAGTCTATACCAATATTAGATATTCAATTTAGGGATAGGGAAAAATCTGGAATCTCTAGATAATTCAGAATTACAATGGTTATGTTATTTTTCTTTTCTATTGGCCGCAAGCCGATCTAGTTCTTGAGTTCTACTCAATTAGTCTTCACTATGTGCTATATAGCAATGTACCGTAGAAAAATACAACTGGGGTTCAAGCCTTTATCCCACCATAGTGGGGTTCAGGCCTTTATCCCACCATAGTGGGGTCGGCTAATGTACTGTAGAAACAAAAAAACAGAAAAAAAAAAACAGATCTTCGAACCCCATTGGAAAAGGGCATTGAATTAGGAATCGTGTATAGATAACCGAACTAACGCATGCCCTAGAATGAGATGAAGTATTCAAAAATGGTTGAAGTAGTTGAATAGGAGAATCACTCGGATTATAGCCTTTGGTAGAGTTGTTAGGTTAAAAAAAAGATTCATTTGATAGTATGGATGATTGGTTACGAAGGGACGATTTTATGTTTGTAGGCTGGTGTGGCCTGTAACGGCCCGGATCTCATTGTCAGATCTCATTGTCCCGAACCGTTAAGGTGACCCGATCTCATTGTTCGAGCCACCCGGGCTGCAGCCCCAGGTGCCACCCCAACCCCTCACTGTGCCTGTTTCTCAGCAATGTAGGTTGTTGATGGCGGGATTCGAACCTCCGCCACCCTTGATAAGGCACCTTCAACAACCCTCATCACCAACTGAGCTGCAGCAGTGAGGGGTTGGGGTAGCACCTGGGGGCTGGGGCTGGGGCTGCAGCCCTGGTGGCTCGAACAATGAGATTGGGTCACCTTAATAGTTCGGGACAATGAGATCCGGGCCGTTACATGGCCTATTACTTTTTTCTTGTGCTTATTTCGCTTTAGGGGATTGGTTCGCATGTACAACTTTTGTAACTTCATGGTATACCCATGAATTGGCTTGTTCCTATTTGGAAGGTTGTAATTTCTTAACTGTTGTAATTTCCACTCTTGCTAGTTGTTTAGCACATTCTTTGTTGCTACTACGGGGCCCTCAAGCACAAGGCGATTTTACTTGTTGGTATCAATTAGGCGGTATGTAGATTTTGTTGCTCCTCATGGTACTTTCGGGCTAATAGGCTTCATATTTCATATTTATAGATCAAAATAATTAAGAACTTGTTTTTGTCTTTTTAGATTATTTAGTTTGCATTTATGTATTAATTTGAATGAGATTTAGTCTTACAATTAGTATCAAAGCATGATAGCATAATATATATGTTTGTAATACACTGTCGGTTGTGAAAGCTCTATGACTTGATCAATCATTAACCCACTATCTCTACAATATTAGTTTATAGTCAAGTAGAATATGAGTAGAATTTTTATCTTTTCATTGTTATTTCATGGAGCTTTTATGGTGTTCAGTGTGTTGGTTTTACATCTGTTAATGTGCAAAGCTAAAAATTATTTGTAGGAAACTCAAATATTTGGAGGGAAATCTTTTCATGAAAGAATATTAATCTTTTAGTTTCACTTTGTATCACTCCTTCACTTTATACTTCGCCCCCGCATTCGAGCGGGTTGTGCCCTCATATGAGCGGGTTGCACCCGCATATGAGCGGTTTACGCCCGCATATGAGCGGATTGCGCCTACATATGAGCGGGTTTGCGCCCGCATGTGAGCAGGCTGCGCCCGCATATGAGCGGACTGCGCTCCCACATGAGCACTGAATTTTATTCAAAACATATACATATGAGTACTTGAAATGATCGTAAAAAATATGAATCAATATTCCTATTTTTATTTTGTAAAAAATTTACATTTTTAACGAAAAAAATCAATTTCTCTCTACCTCTCTCTCTATATCACTATTCATATCCATACTCATGTAGGTATTGTTAGAAATTTTAATTATAAAACATTATAAATTAAATGTTTTGATCAGAGCTAAATGGTGTTTGGTGTTTGGGCTCCTCATTATGATGAAAAAGCTCAAAATCAAATTGGAGGGAATCCAAATTATTTGGAGGGAAACCTTTCATAAAAGAAAGGATGAACCTTTAGTCCCACCTTGCTTATTTGCTTTCTAGCCAAAGAATATTTATATGTATTCACTCGTTCTTATTTGTTCTAAAGAACATAAGGAGAAACTATGAACCACACGCGCGCGCGCGCGCACCGCACCGGATCCGGATGCGGATGCGGATGCGGATTTGTGGAAGAATTGAATTGTATTTTTTGTACAAAATAGTTTCAGAATTTTACTCGGAGTTGCGTCGATTAGAATTCGGAGCTGCGTCGAATAGATTTCAACGTAGCGTCGTTTTGCCCGCTGGAGTTGCGTGGTTAAGGCTTGCGTCGATAAATCCTGCGTCGATAGAACTCGACTTAGCGTCGATAGTCCTGAATATGATCCTTCCCTATATAACCGTTCGTATTTATTGAGGCTTTATTTTATTGCCGTTTTACGAGATCAAATTTCATTGAAGATCTTGCGGTCCGAGTTATATATATACTCGTTCTTCTCAGCGGTCCGAGTTATATATATACTCGTTCTTCTCAGATAGTTTGACACGCTCTGATACACTCTTCTGTTCTCTCTATTCTGTGACGATCTTCTACGTGATTTCATTTTCTTTACATTTGCTTCATCAAGTGGGGGTTCGGGTGCTATGTGCTTCTTCGGTGTACGCGCACATCGGAGTTTCGGGATCTAGCCGGGTGTTGTACCTTGGAGGAGTAAGCATCGGTTGAAAGCCCTGCCGGAGGGTGTTGCAACTTCTTTAGGGCAGTGACTACACGCTTTACCCAGGCTCGATTCTGAACTATAAATTACTCTCTTACTTATTTCTCATCCCTTCTTCCAATTCTGTTATTATTGCTGTTCATAAAAATAGAACTGCTGTTTTTATAAAAGTTTTAAAACCGAAAAATTACATTATTTTGTATATTAATATATGAATATAGAAAAATATTCCAACAGGTATAAGAGGGCTATAAAGATTCCCTCTTCCTCTCTCCTCCTCTCTCTTTCTTTCTCTCTCTCCATTGTAAAGATGAGATCAAAAGCTTGTCTCATTTTGAATGGCTACAATTTTTTCATACCACTCCAAACTACTTTATTATAGTAGTTAAATATATATATTGTTGCGGATCGCACACGGCTCTTCCGCGGTCCGGTCTAAATCGACCGCCTTAGCTCGGGAGTCGAGCCGGTGCGCGCAAACAGTCAATATAGACGGCAATGGACAAGGAGACTTTTTTACCATGGAAAACCCCAAGGCGGGGTGAAAAACCCCGTTGTCGGGACGGTGCCGACCGAACTTCACTATCTTCCCAGGAGGTTACAACTTTCGGAGAAGGAGAGGGCGACAGGCCGCGCCTCTTTACAATTTTGAGTGAGAGAGATGCTCGGAGGGTGACAGGCCACCTCTCACGATGCTGAGTGACTCGGGAAAATATTCTAAGTGTTGGACCCTTCGGTTGTAGAATTGTGCTTTTGGATGATGACCGCTTCGCTGACGCTCCGAGTTTTGCCTTGTTCAGGGGTCTCGCTGCACGTTGGGAGAGCGTGTATGCTGGAGTCAAGTGCGTTCGTCGGAGGCGAACGGACAACGCTCGCTTTAGAGGAACGGACGGCGCTCACTTCCGCGGAACGGACGACGCTCACTTCGGCGGAACGGTCGGAGTCCGTTGGAGGATTTTCCGGAGGCAGAGTTCCTTCAGAGAGAGAGAAATCCGATCCCCAAATGAAGACCCTTGGGGTCCTATTTATAGGATTCAGAGGTGGTTATGGTAGTTATGGTGTGCGGTTAGCATTTTTAAATAAATAAGTACTTAAATAAATATAAAAAGAGGATGATCGGACGACCCATACGCGATCCTTTCATGACCGGGCGGCGATCTCGCCGGAGCGGCGGCGGCGGCCACCGCCGGAACCCCAAAAATGGGCGGCGGTGGTGGCGGCCTTCTTCCCCGCGGGGAAGAAGGGCTGGCCGCCGCCTTCCCTCAAGGAGGGAGGGGCGGCCGGACTTCTCCCTCGAAGAGGGAGGGGCGGCCGGCCCTTCCCAAGGAAGGGGCGGCCGACCCCTTCTAAGGGAGGGGGCGGCCGAGGCTGGCCCCTTCAAGGAAGGGGCGGCCGGCCGGGTAGACCCCCTCCAAGGAGGGGGCGGCCATGGCCGGTCCCCTCAAGGGAGGGGGCGGCCGACCCCCTCAAGGGAGGGGGCGGCCGAGGCCGGCCCCTCCAAGGAAGGGGCGGCCGGCCGGGCCGACCCCCTCCAAGGAGGGGGCGACCATGGCCGACCCCCTCCATGGAGGGGGCGGCCGGTCCCCTCGACGGAGGGGTCGGCCAAGGACGGCCGACCCCCTTGAAGGAGGGGGCGGCGCCTGGCGGCCGGCGGCGACCCCCTCTCGAGAGAGAAGGGGTGGCGGTTAGCCTGAATTAGGCTCGGCGGTTTGCCCATAGTGGGCGGTTACGCCGAGCGGGCGGTTACGCCGAGCGGCGGTTACGCCGAGCGGGCGGTTACGCCGAGCGGGCGGTTACGCCGAGCGGGCGGTTACGCCAAGCGGCGGTTACGCCGAGCGGGCGGTTACGCCGAGCGGGCTGTTACGCCGAGCGGGCGGTTACGCCGAGCGGGCGGTTACGCCGAGCGGGCGGTTACGCCGATTGGGCGGTTACGTCGTTTGTCTGCCACATAGGAGATAGTTGGGTAGTGGTTTGACCGATCATGATGGAGAAAGTGGGGTTAGTGGGGGTTTGGAAAACCGCCCACTAACCCCCCAAACCCGGGCTATAAATACGAGTACATATCAATTGCCCCCCAAGACTTTTGACGGGGAGAACGCTCGGCTAAGGAGGAGAAGGTCTTTCCTCTACGGACGCTTGTTTCCATCATGGCGGAATGCGACGAGATTGTGCGCGAGGTAAGTGAATCCGTTGCGGGGATAAGTTGTGGAGAAAGGGCGGAGTACCCAAACGAGCGCGGTGAGTGGAGTGCCGACGGGGCGCAAGCGGGTGCGCCCCGGGGAATGCGCGCGGGCGCGTGCGCCCCGGGTGAATGCGCGCGGGCGCGTGCGCCCCGGGTGAATGCGCGCGGGCGCGTGCGCCCCGGGTGAATGCGCGCGGGCGCGTGCGCCCCGGGAGAGCGCGCGCCCCGGGCGTGCGCGCGCGGGTGCGCGCGCCCTGGGCGAGCGCGCGCGGGTGCGCGCGCTCCGGGAGAGCGCGTGCGGGCGAGCGCGCTTGGGGTGAGCGCGCGCGCGGGCATGTGCATGTAGGGCGATCACGTGCATGCGTCCGCGCCTATCCACCGCGTCCGGTCGTATGCCTGGGGCGCGCATTTCGATATTTCTGCATGTGCTGCCCTTCGACCGCGGAGACGCGTGGGGAGTGTAGGGGCTAATGTTGGCCGATTTTTAACTTGTTTTTCTGCTTTTGCTCTTGCATGGATCTAAGCGTGGAGGTTTCGGGCGCCCGATGAGAGGTCGTTCTGTTCTGAATGTTGAAGGTATCGCTGTCTGGAGGAAGCGGTATAATGTACCTGACGACTTAGAGATCAAGGTGCCGGGGATCCAAGAGCGGGCCCAAAATCCTCCAACCGGATGGATGACCATATGCGACTCTTCCTTTCGATCTGGCTTTCGCCTGCCTCCTTGCGAGGAGGTGGCGGAGATTCTGAGGTTCTTTGCGTGTCCGGTCTCTCAGTAGACGCCATTGGGCATGATGCGGATGATGGGTTTAGCCGCCTTCTTTCGATAGCACGGGTCTCGGATTTCGCTGGACTTATTCCGCGAGTGGTGCTTTGTTGAATCCGATGGTGGTGGACGCATCGGGGTTCACAGCAATAAGCGATGGCTCAGGTTTGAAAGTCGTGTCGATCGTCGGCATGGGAATACCTTATATGTATATGTTCGCAATTCATGGTCTCTTCCTGAGGAATGGAGATCACTTCCAGGTCGTAGTCGCAGAATTTCTGGAAGAGAGCATGAGTTTGCCCCGGTGCTAGGCTTTATGGAAGCGGGTTCGCTATCAAAGGCCCTTTTCCACTTGTCGAAGGGCGTGGAGGAGAAGCGTTTGCTTCTCTGCGGGTTGTCCTCTGACGCAGGACGTTCTGTTGCGGCTCCTTTGGGCCGCGGGACGAAGAGGCATCTTGTCTTCCGTAGTGTTGATCGAATTTCGGCCCCTCGATCTCCAGACAGTGGGGGAGAGCAAGTAAAAGATGCGGCGGTTGGCGAGTCTCAAGCCGAGGGTGCGCCCGACGTCTCAGATGTGGAGGTACTCGAGTCTCCTGCCCCCCGAGTTCCCGATGAGGTCCCTCGCCAGCGCCTGGTAAAGGGAGTACGAGTATCGTCGTCGCTGGAGGCGATGAATGCTGCGGTGAGCGTGATTTCGATTCTCTTGTTTTTTCTTTCTAATGTCGTTCGTGTTCTGAGCATTTTTCTTGTTTCTTGCAGATTGGTGTTCAGACGAATATCGCCCTTACCTGGAATGACCATTATGTTGGTCTGAAGGATAGCCACGAGCAGCTTCAGAGGGAGCTCTGGGAGTCCCAAGAGTCCCTGTTGATTTCCAGGGGTAGACGGGAGGGCGATGTGTCACGATTCAGCCAGGTTGAGTCTGGTCTGTGCGCCGAGCTTAGACAGTTACAGGGGGAGCTTCGTGCTGAGAAGGAGCAGGCAGACGAGTCCGCCCGTCTTCGGATGGTGGCCCTTGAAGACGTGGCTCGTTTGGAGGCAGAGGTGGGGCGCCTTTCGTCCCAGGAGCGAATTGCCGAGTTAAAGGCCGCGGGGGTTGCTGAGTACCGAGATTCGCTTGACTACGAGCAGGATCGTGTGACCTTTGCCGACGAGATCCGTGGTGAGATTTGGAGCTCAGAGGTGGAGCCACAACTGGAAGATGAGCGCGAGGTCGCCTTCCATCGAGGTGCGGCGAAGGCTTTTCGCCTGATCGCTAAAGTCCGTGATGTGGACGTGGAGGGCCTCGGGGTCGGCGACCTATCTGAAGATGATGTCGATGCCTCGGAGGGCGAGGCTAGCGTCTGACGCATAGCCGTTTGTTTGCATTCTTGTACTTTATGTGTATCCAGTTGTATGTTGTTCGTGTGTTTGCCGTGATATCTGTCCCCGTTCGTTGACCGGATTTTGTACATCATCTTGCTTTGTTTTTGTGATGATATGTTTCAAAAGACACCTGGGGGAGTGTGATTGTGAAAGAGCTCCGTGGTTGTTTATTCGTCTTGTTTGGCGTAGTTGCAGTCCTTTTACCGAACTTGCCTAAGAAGAGCTGAATCTCTATTTCTTGTTCTGGGCGAGGGCTGTCGGTCTGATCGTCCGTTAAGATAGGTGTTGGTACGGTCCTTTGACCGACTTTGCCTTCAAGGAAGGACCGATGGTCCTATCACTTGTCTTAGACGAGGACCGAGGGTCCGGTCGTCCGTTTTCGATAGGTGTAGGTGCGATCCTTTGACCGACCTTGCCCCCAAGGAAGGACCGAGGGTCCTGTCGCTTGTCTTAGACGAGGACCGAGGGTCCGGTCGTCTGTCTTCGATAGGTGTAGGTGCGATCTTTTGACCGACCTTGCCCCCAAGGAAGGACCGAGGGTCCTGTCGCTTGTTTTAGACGAGGACCGAGGGTCCGGTCGTCCGTCTTCGATAGGTGTAGGTACGATCCTTTGATCGACCTTGCCCCAAAGGAAGGACCAAGGGTCCTATCGCTTGTCTTAGACGAGGACCAAGGGTCCGATCGTCCGTCTTCGATAAGTGTAGGTGCGATCCTTTGACCGACCTTGCCCCCAAGGAAGGACCGAGGGTCCTGTCGCTTGTCTTAGACGAGGATCGAGGGTCCGGTCGTCCGTATTCGATGGGTGTAGGTACGATCTTTTGATCGACCTTGCCCCCAAGGAAGGACCGAGGGTCCTGTCGCTTGTCTTAGACGAGGACCAAGGGTCCGATCGTCCGTCTTCGATAGGTGTAGGTGCGATCCTTTGACCGACCTTGCCCCCAAGGAAGGACCGAGGGTCCTGTCGCTTGTCTTAGACGAGGACCAAGGGTCCGGTCGTCCGTTATGATAGGTGTAGGTACGATCCTTTGACCGACCTTGCCTCCAAGGAAGGACCGGTGGGTCCTGTCGCTTGCTCGTCATTTGCTGTATTGATATGGAGCTCCCGAGGGTCCGTCCTCGGGAGATAATGAGGTTTCGCAGATCCTTAATTGCGCGCGATTGTAAGTAAACTGGCTCTAAGAATAGCCATGCATTTACTAAGAAAAGAGAACGAGCAAGCATAGGTTCACATATAACGAAACGGTAGTTCGTGTGCAAGTGGCTACTTGTGACCTTTAAGTTCTGTAGTTGTTTATAACACAAACATTAGTTCCTGAGATAAAAGATGAAGTCGAGGAGGTCGTTCATTTGGTGCTTGAAGTGACGGCGTGCGAGGTTGCTCGGACGTAGGGCTGCACTTGTTGTAGGTAGCATGCTCGTGCCGTCTCTTGGTCTCCGCGAACGACTCCTACCCCGGCTGGGGTGACAAATTTCATGGCGAGGTGCAGGATGGACAGGATTGCCCCAAATGCTACCTGAAGCGGACAACCGAAGATCGCGTTGTACGGTGATTCCGTTGTAACTGCCACAAACTGAATGTTGTGAGTCGCCTGTTTCGGGAACTCTCCCAAGGTTACCGGGAGGGAGATGGTCCCCTCAACAGGGACCGGATTTCCGCTGAATCCATGTATGGGCCCTGGAGCCTGCTGAAGCCTGCTGAAGCCTTTCCCTCTGGATCTTCATTCCTTGGAGAGCGGTCATGAAGATGACGTTCACCGAACTACCGTTGTCTATCAGTATTCTCTTGACGCGGAAGCTGGGATCTCCAATCTCTGCGCTTATGACCAGGGGGTCCTGGTGCGGCGCGAGCAGCCCCTCGAGGTCCTTGTCCCCGAAGGAAATTGTCCCCGTGTTTCGGTCTTTGCCCCGTTCCTCATGCTCGGCGATGGAGTTGACTGTGTCATAAGGTGATCCGTAGATGGTTTCTACGATCCCTACTATTTCTCTGTTCCCTGGACCCCCCTGGGGTGTCGGTGGCTGGTTCCGGGTACGGTCCTGTATGAACCTTCCGAGAACGCCTTGACGGATGAGGCGTTCGATTTCATCCTTGAGCTTTACGCATTCCTCCGTTGTGTGCCCTGCTCCCCTGTGGAACTCACAGTACTTCGAGGGATCTCCTTTGTTTGGCTGGATTTCCCGTGGCCTTCGCAGCGCCGGGTTGTCCTGAATCGCATAAAGTACGTTAGCACGAGAAGTGTTGAGCGGCGCATACTATCGGTACGTGTTGGATCCTTTGTTGCCGCGCCGATCCTGTCGCCGGGCATTGTTCCAGTGTTCTTCCGGCTGCCGCGGGGTCAGCTCTTCCTTCTTTCTCTTTAGTCCTCCCTCGAACTGCTGGCGATGGGCCTCTATCGCTTCGTCAGCTGCAATTTGAGCCTCTATCCGGTGGATGAGGTCGGGATAGCTTGGGACGGTTTCCCGCATCAGAGTTGAGTAGAAACCGCTGGGTCGGAGTCCGCCAAGGAAAACCCCTCGTAAGAGCTCCGGGTCTACCCCAGGAATTTGTCGAGCCTCGGTGGTGAATCGGCGGAAGAAGTCCTTAAGTGTTTCTCCTTCGTTCTGACGTATTCCGGAAAGGTGGGAGGGATCCCAGACGACTCTTCTGTTTGCCACAAACTGTTCGACAAACACTTGGGTCAGCTTGACGAAGCTGTTGATCACCCCTCTTTAAGCGAGTGGAACCACATCCGGGCCTGTCCCTTGAGCGTCGCTGGGAAGACTCAGCAAATAAGTTGATCACTAGCGTTGTAGATGCGCATTACAGTTGCGAAGTGGTTGATGTGTTCGAGGGGGTCGTTGGTCCCGTCAAAGGTTTCCACGCTGGGCAGCTTGAACCCATGCGGGACTGGGTAAGCTAGTATCTGGGGAGTCAGTGGGGATCCACGTCCGAGTGCCCCCCGAGCATAGGCGGAGGGCCGCCCCAGTTGTCTGCATTCTTCTGCTACCACCTCACGGATTTCCTCCCGTGCGATTCTCCTCATCTCCTGATCGGGGACTGTAGCTGCCGAATGGTGGCGGTGAAGCGGATGGGTGGAACTAGCGATGTCGGACTGCCCATCTCTCGCAGTGTGATGCACGTCAGCGGTGTGTCCGCCGCGGAGTTGGCTCTCTGCCAGAGGTGGTATGTCGTTCTGTTGTGGAGGGGGATTGGGAGCACGCGGTGCTGCGGCGTTCCTGAGGAGCAGGAGCATCTCGGTTTAGAATTCTTCCAGTCGGTTCATCCGCTCCTCCATGGCCGCCATAGGCGTGGCGACCACTTCTTCAGCAAGGGCGATGTTGACGCCTGAGAGCGAGGGCGCAGATCCCGGCCGCCCTTCGTGAGCGGGCTCTTCGGTCGTACGAGCAGCCTTTCTTGCCATTTCCGTCGGTCGAGTATCACTGTGCTGGGATACTATCTTCTGAATTCTAGAGCTTTTGGGAACGGTTCCCACAGACGGCGCCAAACTGTTGCGGGTCGCACACGACTCTTCCGCGGTCCGGTCTAAATCGACCGCCTTAGCTCGGGAGTCGAGCCGGTGCGCGCAAACAGTCAATATAGACGGCAATGCACAAGGAGAATTTTTATCGTGGAAAACCCCAAGGCGGGGTGAAAAACCACGTTGTCGGGACGGTGCCGACCGAACTTCACTATCTTCCCGGGAGGTTACAGCTTTCGGAGAAGGAGAGGGCGACAGGCCGCGCCTCTTTACAATTTTGAGTGAGAGAGATGCTCGGAGGGTGACAGGCCACCTCTCACGATGCTGAGTGACTCGGGAAAATATTCTAAGTGTTGGACCCTTCGGTTGTAGAATTGTGCTTTTGGATGATGACCGCTTCGCTGCCGCTCCGAGCTTTGCCTTGTTCAGTGGTCTCGCTGCACGTTGGGAGAGCGTGTATGCTGGAGTCAAGTGCGTTCGTCGGAGGCGAACGGACAACGCTCGCTTTAGCGGAACGGACGACGCTCACTTCCGCGGAACGGACGACGCTCACTTCGGCGGAACGGTCGGAGTCCGTTGGAGGATTTTCCGGAGGCAGAGTTCCTTCAGAGAGAGAGAAATCCGATCCCCAAATGAAGACCCTTGGGGTCCTATTTATAGGATTCGGAGGTGGTTATGGTAGTTATGGTGTGCGGTTAGCATTTTTAAATAAATAAGTAATTAAATAAATATAAAAAGAGGATGATCGGACGCCCCATACGCGATCCTTTCATGACCGGGCGGTTTGGTAACCGCCGGGCGGCGATCTCGCCGGAGCGGCGGCGCCGGCCACCGCCGGAACCCCAAAAATGGGCGGCGGTGGTGGCGGCCTTCTTCCTCGCGGGGAAGAAGGGCCGGCCGCCGCCTTTCCTCAAGGAGGGAGGGGCGGCCGGCCCTTCCCAAGGAAGGGGCGGCCGACCCCTTCCAAGGGAGGGGCGGCTGAGGCCGGCCCCTTCAAGGAAGGGGCGGCCGGCCGGGCGACCCCCTCCAAGGAGGGGGCAGCCATGGCCGACCCCCTCCATAGAGGGGACGGTCGGTCCCCTCAAGGGAGGGGGCGGCCGACCCCCTCAAGGGAGGGGGCGGCCGAGGCCGGCCCCTCCAAAGAAGGGGCGGCCGGCCGGGCCGACCCCCTCCAAGGAGGGGGTGACCATGGCCGACCCCCTCCATGGAGGGGGCGGCCGGTCCCCTCGACGGAGGGGTCGGCCAAGGCCGGCCGACCCCCTTGAAGGAGGGGGCGGCGGCCGGCGGCCGGCGGCCGGCGGCAGGCGGCGGCCCCCTCTCGAGAGAGAAGGGGTGGCGGTTAGCCTGAATTAGGCTCGGCGGTTTTCCCATAGTGGGCGATTACGCCGAGTGGCGGTTACGCCGAGCGGGCGGTTACGCCGAGTGGCGGTTACGCCGAGCGGGCGGTTACGCCGAGTGACGGTTACGCCGAGCGGGCGGTTACGCCGAGCGGCGGTTACGCCGATTGGGCGGTTACGTCGTTTGCCTGCCACATAGGAGATAGTTGGGTAGTGGTTTGACCGGTCATGATGGAGAAAGTGAGGTTAGTGGGGGTTTGGAAAACCGCCCACTAACCGCCCGAACCCGGGCTATAAATATGAGTACATATCATATATATATATGTATATATATATATTTGTATATATATATAAACAAATATGTATTATGTTAAAAGAAGCATAAGTAGAACCAATGATGTTACACCTCAACTGTAATGAATGTGTAGTACGGGTTGGATGGGTCCCACAACATACACTCATCTCAATCAAAGTATTTAAAATTGATATAAAAAACAACTTCAACGCAACCAACATTAACATAACACATCGAAAACTGAGAACCCAAAAAATAATAGAGTGTCCACATTTAATAAACATCAACAAAAGTCCTTGGTTGGCCTTATGGCCATACAAAAACATCATCCATGACATATCAAAGTACATCAAAAATCCTAAGCTACCTCGGCTCACAAGCTGGAACAAAATCAAAGATAAAGTACAACTAAGGGGAAAAGGAGAAAACACTTATGAAGTTATGAGGCTTTACCTTTTTGACCAGCTAGCGAGCTCCAGCATTGGAACATTGCCCTGCAACCAAAACAACAAAATCGGTACACGAGGGTCAACTATGAGCTGACCATAACTACGCAATAACTCCCCTCCTCTCGTCCGTCCTAGCGGACCCCGGGGAACCACAACATCCTGTAAGTCCGCACTTTGTATAAAAACACAATGAAAACATATATATAAACTTGCATATAAAGCATAAATCTATGTCACAAATAAAGACCGCATATTTAGGTTGTGCAGCAAAGTAAATTAGCCTAATATGCAATATAAATGCAACCAAGTATTACTCACGACACCCTAAGCGTATGTATTAATTCAATAGTTCATCAAAACATAATCACGTCACATATAAAAAGGGGCAAGACGTCAGTATATCCTAATACAGTCCCAACGACCACTACCTCTCTATCGTATTATTCAAGTATACACGTAGACATCAAGGGTAAAGACTCATGACCTTCACGACGGTAGTACCCAAGAATTCCCCCTCTACGTTATTATCAAATAAATGTGTGGTGACATCGTATGCAAAAACTTATAGCCTTCTTGGCGACATATACACATAAATTCTCTCTCGACTCTGGAATATTATCCAATGCACATACAATGGCATTGCGAGTAAAGGCCCCTCACATATACATCAACATTACTCACACATTCTTCCTTACTATTACATTCTCAATTTAATTTTTTTATAATGATATATGTATCCTAATGCTATATGGATCACATGCCACAATTTAGGTTTTCCACAAATTCAAATCAAGAGGGAAATAAATAGAAAAATTAAGGAAATCAAATACGTATCCTAATGACTGGAAGTAAAAAAAAATTTACCCTTGGAACGTGCTTCAGAGCTATGAATCTTAGAGAAAAAGGATTGAGGATGGTCGCAACGATCCAAGGAAACTTTCTTAACCGAGTATTACTCACGGCACCCTAAGCACATGTATGAATTCAATAGAACATCAAAACATAATCACATGACATAAAAAAGGGGCAAGATGTTAGTATATCCTAATACAATCTCAACGACCACTACCTATCTATCATATTATTCAAGTATACGTGTAGACATCAAGGGTAAAGACTCTTGACCTTCACGACGACAATACCCAAGAATTCATCCTCTACGTTATTATCAAATCAATGTGTGGCGGCATCATATGCAATGACTTTTATCCTTTTGACAGCATATACGCATGAATTCTTCCTCGCCTTTGGAATACTATCCAATGCACATACAATGACATTGTGAGTAAAGGCATCTCTGGCTTATACAACGACATTACTCACACATTCTTCCTCGCTGTTACATTTCCAACTTAATTATTTTATAATGCTATATGAGAACTATTGCCGGCCGAGGTAACACTATCGCCCGACGGTACCTCCCAAAACCCAATAACTCGTATCTTAACACTTCATCAATTCTCTGGTATAGCATTCAAGCATGAACAAGTTCCCTCATTAACGTTTATAATACCTGGAAGCACCCAACAAGGGTTATCTGGGAGCTATCATTGGTTGTAGCACTTCCTCCCGTCGGTATCTCCCCAAAATCCTTGAAATCACATGTTTCGGTCCATTCAAGACATCACAATCACATGCACTTGCAACAATAAGGCCTTAGGGCCTCACTAAACTCTCTAGCGAACTTTTCCTCAAAAGAAAACCACAAAGCATCACCGAAATTGGATCACATGCCACAATTTAGGTTTCCCACAAATTCAAATCAAGAGGGAAATAAATAGAAAAATTTAAGAAAATCAAATACGTATCCTAATGATTGGAAGGAAAAATTTGTTACCCTTGGAGCGTGCTTCAGAGCCATGGATCTTAGAGAAAAAGAGTTGAGGATGGTCGCACGATCCAAGGAAACTTTCTCCGGCGACGTCTCGTCGATCAGAGCAGCAGAGCTCCGACAATCCTTCCTTTCTTTCACGCGGCTGACAACGCCTCTCTTGCTCTTCACGCTCGCGACCTAAACTTGGAGGAAATGAACTGAAGTTTTCAATTAGGCTTTCAGCCGACCTTAAGACTCTTGGGCGCATCTATCGTAGTCGTCCGATCTATCCTTAAGATAAATAACCACGAGAAATCATTTATTATTGTTAGGTTATGGTTAGAACGGGCCGTGATTGCAACTGCTTGGCAGTACAATTGAACACACCACATTGCTCTATTCGAAGTCGAGTTCTATTTTAGATTTTCAAATTGTCTTACGTTTGTTTTATGCGGAATATACAACCATGGAGTCCCCAAATGGCTGGGTGGAGAAGAAGAATGTCTTAAATCCACATTGCTCTATTCCTGCATGCTCTACTGTTCTCAGCTCTCTAGTGGTTCACTGATTATCACAGGCCCATTCAGCGCTCTGACATCACTCCGACTATGGTTTTCGTCGTTCGAGAGCATCGTTTGGGCCGTCTGCCGCCTTCTGCTCGCCGTCCCTCTCGAAACCCAACAAAGTTACAACTTTGTGATCTAGGCTTCGTTTGACATAGCGGTGGCGATCACGAACACGGTGATTATGAACTGTCGTTAGTGAACGCCCAACTTCACCTAAAGAATTGGTGATTGTTATCCGCACTACAGTTTTGGCTATCCGCACTTTTTTGTATGAGTTATTACGCGCCTTTTCGAAATACGTCTTGTACATGCAGTTTTAGGAAAAGTGTTCAACACGAAAGTTGTAGATCTCGTTGAGATCTACAACTTTCGTGTTGAACACTTTTCCTAAAAATGCATGTACAAGGCGTATTTCCAAAAATTCGCTATAATTACGCCAATATTTCAATCAGGGCGGCAATACGTCTTGTGCGTGCATTTTTTGAAAAAATGTTCAGCACGAAAGTTGTAGATCTCGACGAGATCTACAACTTTCGTGTTGACCACTTTTCCTAAAAAAGTGTGTACAAAACGTATTTCCAAAAGGCACGTAATAACTCATACACAAAAAGTGCGGATATCCAAAACTGTAGTGCGGATAACAATCACCAAATAATTTCATCCATTTTATGTTCAAAACAAATTATCTATTTTGAATCACACGTCAAGAATAGTGCACCGAAGAATCTACGGCTGAATTTTCACGCCGTATTCACGTGCGTTGAGCGTATGCAAAAATTGACACTCCGTAGTCCACCCAGCTTATCTCCGCTATTTACGGTCCATCTATAAAATTGGCCACGCATGAAAGCTTTGGTACTCCTCCATGTCGGCCTCTGCGGCGGTTTCGTCGCCGCCTCTTCGTCTCGCCGCCCGTTCGAGCTCTACAGCGAAGCAGGATACCGATAAGAAGTACACCGCCTCGGGCAATGTTCTCCGAGCTGTAGATCACGACCGGGAGTTCGTCCGCGCGCGCCTGCGCTTGGTCGCGGAGCCTCTTCGTCCGATCCACGAGAAAGTATCAGGGATTTTTAGGGATTTTTTTTGGCTCCGGTTTTTGGAAGACTCCCGAGCCCCCGGCTATGAGCGGCAGCCGTCGTCTTGGCCCAAAGTTACCTATCCTCCAGGTCCCCATGCCGCCTTTTCCATTTGAATGTTTTTTTTATCGTACCTGTGCTTTCCTTTGTTAGGTTTTGACTGACAAGAATTGTTTTTGTCCGAAAACCTACGGCGCAGAGGTTTTGGAATTCTGTTTAAACAAATTCTTGTGTTGGTTTGCAGGAAGGTTTTCAGTCACAGGAATTGAATATGACAATATTTTTGTTGGGTTGCAGGATGAAATTCAGAGACGGGAATTGATATTTGTGTTTACAAATATAATCAATTAGGATAGAATACATGAAAATCACACATCCAAATGACGGAAGGGTTGAAAATCGCCACATTTTGAAAAATTTGAGGATTGAATACATCAAAATCTTGTTTCGGCATTTCCATCGGCACAACATTTCTTTAGCTAGAGCTTTTTCGTTATAAAGTGCATGGATATTGCACACTACCCTCAATCCTCTGAAAAAAAATTGAACCAAGATGCTAAGAGAATAAAACGGATCTACCTTCCAGCAATTTAGTGGCCATGGATTAAAATCTAATAAGATTCACAGTTGAGTTCATTTTACCCAACTCAAGAGATTAGATAAGATTCTACTAAAATAAAATTTGATCATGGAAAAAGCAATCAATACCGCAAGAGATTTCATTCCAGGAATCAAAACATAATGAAGATCTCAAAACATAATGAAGATCTAGGACTAAATATCCATATAAATAAAACCCAAAATACTATGATTTGAGCATTAAATATTCATATAAACTTCCAACTAGAGTCTAAGTTGTCAAGGCGCGCGCTTAGGCGCGCCTGAGGCGCCGGGCGCACCGGGCGCACCCCATTGCGCCCCAGCACGTCTTAGGCGGGCGATGTGCCTGAGGCGCGCCTAGGCGTGCCAAGGCGCACCCAAGGCGCACCCGAGGCGCGCCCAAGGCGCACTTAGGCGCCCAAATGCTGAATTTCGGCGAATTCGGTGCCCAATTCGCAGAAATTCAGCGAATTGGGCGCCCCTCATTCGCTGATTTTTCATGAATTGGGCGTCCAATTCACTGATTTTATTTTTCCCCATTTTTGCGCCTCACGTGCCTCAGGCGCGCGCCTACGCCTTGCGCCTAGGCTCCACGGCCCCTTTGCGCCTCGGTGCGCCTTGCGCCTTTAATAACTTAGAACTAGACTGAACCAGAACAAATCTCAATAGATGGGAATGTCATCGTAGTCTTGTTTTAGGTAACAAGAAGCTCAAACCAGTATTTATAAGATGCAAGCCAACGTTCCCAGATTTCCTAAGAAAGTAAATAAATTTTTAACAAGCAGCGAAGACTAGCATACTTAGTTAACAAGGAGATAAAAGAGATCATTCAGACAGTTTACACTCCAGACAGATTCCACTTAGCTATAAAAAAGAGATCATTAGTCAAGTTAAAAATAACTTTTAACAAGTAAATGAATGGGAAGGTGATCAAATCATCATCATACATCATTCCAGAATAAGTTAATTACGTAGTCGCAGAAATCCGATGTCCGCAAAATGGATTTCGTTACAATGTCATGTCATAGTTTTGATTACTGAATATAAAACAAACATCCTTACACATTAGCAGTAATCCGATACATGCAAAATAAAACATAAACTCCAAACTAATTGCCTATATGAATGCACAACCATCTCCTCCTAGCAATCTATGACAAAACCAAGAAGACCTCGCACTTTGTCGCGTCAACGCTGAGCAAATCTATGGCTTTTATCATATCATTCTCTGAAAGTTCTGGCATAACAGATAATTCTTGATACACTGTTTCAATCCTCGACCTCGAAGGTGCTCCGACCGAGAAAATTTCAGCTGGATTATCCATGTTATTCGTAATATGAGTGACAACTTCTGCAATCATATCAATAGCTGATGATTTTTTGGGTTTCTTCTTCCTCAGACCACTTGACTCTAACGCAACATCCTCTTCAGGAATCTCTTCCACGTCAAAATCATAAGTTGATTCCACTCCCGTTAACGCATTAACACCATTTGCTCTGTCAGTCCCACGAAAGGTTGCCAAATCACCCCAATTTACGATGACTTTATCTTTGCAGTGCTTAAGAGATAAATGTGCCTGCATTATTAAAATAAATGTAATCATCAAATTTGTGCAACATAGGAGATAAACACAAGATAATTCAGTACCTTTATATAATCGGCCCAGACCTCCTTACTATCAACTTGTACCACACGTCATTCCCAATCCCACCCAAAACCATTTGTATCTAGCATTGCTGATATTTCCTGGTAGTATTTATTCCACGTTTTCAATCTTGCCGATATTTTTTCTTTGCTAACACGAAATCGACACTCATCCCATAGAGTAGTGATAACAGCGGTGAATGATACTCCTTTCCACCCGTTTGAACCCTTGTTACCAAGATGTAGTTGCTCTAAAAGAGAAGAAGAAAGAGCATAATCTATTTCGGCGGTTCAATGAATATATGATTTCTCCTTCTCTTTTGAAGATTGAGTTTTATTCTTGTCCATATCGGCACCGTAAAATATAACATCATGAAACTTTCATATAAACAAAATGATAGTAACATAAAAAGATAGATAACAACATAAAATGATAGCAACATAAAAAGATAGATACAAAATGATAGGCAATAGAAATGAGTTCATTCATTTGTTGTTTGATACTCATTAAACATTGTTAGAGCTAATTATCTCTGATTGTAGTCCATCAACTGTATTTGCATACTCAAAACTATCCCCGCTACCACGGGCGGACCCAGGTGTGGACACGCTCGGGCACGTGCCCGAGCGTAAATTCGCTATAAGTATATTAGGCACAGTATTAGGCGAGCGGGCATGGCGATTTGGGGTCGGCGTCGGCGTCGGCGCCGTGTTTTTCGCGTCTGCTAGGGTAAAGAGCGGGCAGGCATGGCGATTTGGGGCCGGGGTCGGTACGTTTCTTCGCGATTTGGGGCCGGGGTCGGTACGCTTCTTACGTTTCTTCGCGATTTGGGGCCGGGGTCGGTACGCTTCTTCGCGATTTGGGGCTGGGGTCGGTACGCTTCTTCTTCTTCTTCTTTAATTTGTTCTTCTGTTAATTTCTTCTTCTTTAATTTGTTCTTCTGTTAATTTGTTCTTCTTTAATTTGTTCTTCTGTTAATTTCTTCTTCTTCTTTGTAGTATCAGAATTCATTAATAGTATGAGAATTAGGCATTTTAATTTGTAGTAGGCATTTTAATTTGTTTGAATTAGGCATTTTAATTATTAAAGAAAGAAGCCCAGAATTTTTCTATTGGATTAGAGTATCTTCTTCTTCTTCTTCATTAGCTTCAGAAAGAAGCCCAAAATTTTTCTATTGGTTTAAGTCTCCTAGTCAATTAGTTTTATAGTTTCTTGTGCTATAGTCAATTAGTTTGAATTAGGCATTTTAAAGAAAGAAGAGATTGCATCAAATAATATCAGAAATTTACTTATATTATTTTTAATCCAACTTTTCATGTTAGCGCTATTTCTTCAATTTCTGCACAACACATTTCTCCAATTTCTGCATAGCACATTTCTCCAATTTCTTCTTCTTCTTCTTCCAATTTCTAGAGATTATATTTAGTTAGTGCACAAGATATAAGATTCGAGTCTTCTCAATCTCCGTTCTCAAGTTCTCAATAGCTAGGCAAGCGATTTCATGTTTCGATTTAGGTAATATTGTGTTGAATATTTTCCTTACATAAATATCCCTGCAAAAAAAAAATTTCGGGGACGCTGCCCCCGAACCCCCGCTCATGGGGCCCTGCCCCCCCCCCCCCCCCCCCGATCGGCAATACTTACATTGTGCCCGTGCGACTTCAAAATCCTAGTTCCGCCACTGCCCGCTACCATGTTGTGTTAATATCTCTACATCGACTTCCTCCAATAATCTTACATCATTAACTAGCTTCTTGTTTACCAAAAAAATGTGGAGAATGCAAGAATCATTAATAATTTGAACCTGTATAATAAGCAACAATTAAAATATATTATAATGCACAATAAGGAAGCTATGTTTCTATTCAATGAATGACGAACTTGTTGTTTGATATTAAAGAAAGGCGGTTGTCGTAAGATTGCCATCTTTTTTTAGTAACCCGAAGGTTCTTTCGACAACGTTTCTCTTCTTTGAATGCCGAAGATTAAATAACTCTTTATAAGTAGTAGGAGTGTTTCCTTGAGTTACCCATTCTTGAAGATGATAATGTGTCTACCGATAAGGAGCTAGATATCTCGGTCCATTTGTATAACCCGCATCGACAAGATAATACTTACCTACATTGTTAAATTATACGTTATATATCGACAATCACTCTTATCGTCAAGATTGTAACAATCTTACCTACGTGAACTTCAAAACCATTCTCCCTTTCCAATGCATTACGAAGCACCCTTGAATTTGATGAAGAACCCTCCAAACCAGGTAAAATATATATGAATTTCATGTCAGCGTCGCAGACTCCGAGGACATTGGTGGTAATAGCTTGTTTCCTATTGCGATACCTTCCTTGGTCACTTGCTGGTACAATGACCTTAATATGCGTGCCGTCAATAACACCAACACAATCTTTAAAGTACCCCCACCTATGTGCTTGTGATGTTTTAGGACGTTTGATATATAACGAACTCATCTTCAAGATTGCCCTCAATACAATATTAAAATGTCGGCTAATGGTATCGATGGAACGTAAGTACCTACCACCTACATTTCGAAATTTAATCTCATGTGCTAGGACGTATAAGAATAATCCTACTGATTCCTTCACCGGTACATTTTGAGTCTCACTTAAAAACCCCCTCCCAACTAATATGTTACACAAGCTACGAAAAGCGCCGTTGTTCATACTCAGTTGGTTATAACAGTTGATATTTGACCCATTATATACCTATTTAATAGCGTTGAGAGTATTGTGTTGTTCCCTAATGCTCGGACAACTGATTCTGCTATTTTTCATCAAATTAGCTGCGACAACAACAGATAAAGCGGCTACACTAGCTCTCTTTCTCATGTTAATTCTTCTTTTCCTACGGAACTCGATCAGAGTATCCATCTACGAAACATAATAAACAAACACAAACATACACATAACCAACACAAACATAAATACAAACACACATAAACACAAACACACACAAGCACAAACGTACACCACAATCACACACACAACCATACACATAACCAACACACAACACAATACACACACACAAGCACAACACACACCACAAACACACACACAGCCATACACTTAACAACACACAACACACAACACACACAACACACACAACACACAACACACAACACACACAACACACACAATCATACACATAACCAACACACACAAGCAAAAACACACCACAAACACACGCACAACCATACACTTAACAACACACACACACAAGCACAAACACACACACACACAACCGTGCACTTAACAACACACAGAACACACACAATCATACACATAACCAACACACACAAGCACAAACATACACACACCACAAACACACACACACCACAAACACACACACAACCATACACTTAAACAACACACACAACACGCACACACAAGCACAAACACACACACAACACACACACAACCATACACTTAACAACACACACAACACACACAATCATACACGTAACCAACACACACAAGCACAAACATACACACACACAACCATACACTTAACAACACACACACACACACACACAAGCACAAACATACACACACCACAAACACACACAATCATACACTTAACAACACACACACACACAAGCACACACATACACACACCACAAACACACACACAACCATACACACAACAAACACACACAACAAACACACAACCATACACTTAGCAACACACACAACAAACTCACACACAAGCACAAACATACACACACCACAAACACACACACAACCATACACATAACCGACGCAAACCATACACACACAAACATCTAAACAAAAAAAAATGCTAACACTATATCTACAAATAGAGAATGCAAAAAAAATTCTAAACCATCCTTTGCTATCACTATAAATGCTAACACAAGCAAAAAATGACAAAAATACTATCACATCAATCTATTTGTAGGAAGAAAAAAATGCTATACCTAACCGGAGAAACGAAGTGGGCCGAAGCGGAGGAAGAAGGTCTTGTAGACGTTGGAGGAAGAATATCCAAGCTATGGTTGCCGGAGTGGAGGAGGAAAGAGCGCACTTGGCTAGATTAGGTCGACCAAGATGACGCTCTGCCTATTATGAGCAGAAATGTTAACTGACGGGAGAAGAGGAGGACGCCCTTGCCCAACACCGTCCATTTCTGTTGAACATCCAAATTGTCACCTAGCGCTACTTCCTCGTCCAATTCCATAATCACATTGCTCCGGAGACTAACCTATCATCGCCTTGCTATCAAGTACCAACAACTGCTCCCAACTATAACGACCCGCTGCAATCTGAGGGAAGTTCCTGCAAGCAACTAAGTTCACACCACGCTTCACTCTGGCTCGTTGCTTATCCTGCGTCATACTTTGTTGCCACTGTGCTTTCACACACCGACATCCCATCTGTCGTTGCTGTTGAGAGGGTAGTAGAGACATTCCTCTAGAAAACGTGGTAGATATCCTTCACCCATGTCTTACAGGGGAACAAGATCTGCTCGTTCGTGGCTGCTTCGGGCTACCCTTGTGCCCAACCAAATTGGTGGCACATGTCTTGCACCCGTGTGCGACCGCACACACGCCTACGACTGCACGGGTTGTACCCGCCTCTCTCTCTACGCCCCTTCTATCTCTCCCCTCTCTTCCTGTTCCCCCTTCTCTCTCCTTATTTAATGTCATCCTCCCTTCCCACCAAGGTCTCCTAGTAATGATGAAAAAGCTATCAGTCAACTTTTAGTTTAATCGCATTTCAGCCTAGGAGACTTAGAGCCTTCTCTCTCTTCTATTGGTTTACGAGACTAGAGAGATTTTACACCTCTCTCTTCCCATCTCTCCCCACCACTAATTGAGTTGATATAACAGTTGTGAATCCTTAGGCGGTATTAACAATGAAATGTGTATAATATCTTACATGTAGTAGAGATATAACACCGGTTTTTAGAAAGTTTTTATTCTTAAATTCTTAACGGGACTAACCAACAACACATTGGTTTACGTTTTAGAAGCCACCACCTGCACGAAGTACCAAATCTTTCAACTAAGCTAAGAACCAAAGTTGTCAATTTCACATAACTGCACAAAGCATCACACAACACACGACACCACCTCAAAATTAAGATAATATGAACTCATCGCAAGCTGACTCTAAACTTGTGTTTAGCTCAAATTTGTACACCATTTATGTAACTAGCTCACCCCTAGGCGGTTGACCCACCCAAATCAATGAAACTAACCCAAGTCAATGTAGGCTGATTACCACACCACCTTGAACATTTTCCCTCTCTCATGCAGAAATCATGAAAGCATCTCCTCGCAACTATGTCTCCCTTTAGCTGGTGCGTACCAACGCACTTATCCTTTATGAGCACAATGCACCAACACGTATCATCATAACTCCTCTCACTGAAAATCACAACCATGGAGTTCATCCTGCCAAGTAAATCTGATTCTTGCGTAGATTCAGTAACAGATGCACCCCATTAAATTTGCGCACCATGCTATCATGCATTCACTATCAACTTCCCTTTCACTTTGATCTCATACACCGAGTTGTCATCTAGGTGACCGAACCCATCTTCTACGCAGAACAAAAGCGGAGCTGCATCTGGGCAAACATGCTGCAAGAGCCTATAATACAAAATCCATCCATTTGAGTGATCAATGCTTTTAATGAGTGAGAAAATCATCATTGACCATTGGCATTTTTTGTGCATCTCTATTGCCTTTTGCACGTTGCTGCTAATTTCTCCCGATTGTCCGATCAACGTCTCCTGCACGAGTACACAAATTCGGGCCCCGCCGAGTGGTGACCCGATCTCACTGTCGATCCTGCGGCTGATCCCCATCGCCAACTCCATAGAAAGCACCTAATGCAATAATGCTATGTCAAATTGATTTTTTAAACATTTGCATTTATTTCCATTTAATTAGATCTTACCACTTTTTTTTCTAACCACAATTCCCCCCCAAAACAACCCATTATTACCTCAGTACAGTTGGAAATATCTTTCTCTAGATGACTTTATGACCTAGAAAGACTCGTGCTTTACAAAGATTGACCTTCTATTTTAAAAGAACTCAAGAAAAGATTTGGGCATTCAAATGACAATGATTGTATAGATAATCTAAAATCTTAATGGAATAAGTATCATCTTGTTTAGTTTTGTTTTTGGTTTATTGCAAGGTTCCTTTAAGAATAAGTTTATCAAGTAAGAGTACAAAATTAGAATATAAATACTCACACAATAGCGGGCTAATTTTAATTATGCCTAGCTATATCACTACTTTCTAAACACCAGTTTTTAGAAGATACAACAGTTTAAAATTGGGCCTAAAATCTATACAATCACACTGAATTCAACAAATGCAAGTACCACAAGAAATATGAAAAAATTATAGTGCATCAACATCCAAAACCACATCAGTGGTAGACTAAGGCTCTGTTTGTTTCAACGTTTTTTCTCCATTGGTGGTGGGGAAAAACGCTAACGCTGAAAAAACCTGTTTGGTAAACCTCTATTCTCCATTCTCAACACTAAAAACGTCATTTTTGACCTTCAACGCCAAAGATGCCCAGGACCTCCATTCCCACCGCTCCTACTCCCAACGCTCTAAAATGCCACCACCGAAACAAACAGAGCTTAAGAGGAATCACAAATATTTTTTTTCTGCAATTAAGTTGTATGATTGTTACATACTATCAAACATTGAAATTATTTGATTGAACACAAATGAGGGATACAAATGTCGAGACAAGCTCGACCCGAACTCTTGAGGGTTGGTTCCCCCTAAGAGCCTCTCTCACCTAGGAGAGCCTAATACTCACAAGATCTCAAAGATGAAACATAAAGAGCCACCACTCCTATATATAAGGAGTGGGACATATAAGTACGCTAATGCCCTTGGGCTACATAAGCAGAAGGAGACGCATGTCCAGGAGGTCATATTCGTATCAATTCTCCCCTCCCGAAAAACGACCTTGTCCTCAACGTCGAGGTCCGTTGGGGTCATCCGCGAGTGTCAGAGGATCCAAGTCTCTGAAGTCAGGACCGTCGTCTTCAGATCCAACACGCACAAATTTTTGAAAGCGCAAACGTGTGTGGGAGAGCACGACTGCTGGCAGCGAAAGAAAAGGCCTTTGCGGCGAAGCTCGAGGTGCTGCTCGTGAGATAAACGGTGGGGTATGCAGAACTGTCGACTTCGATCCTAGCAACGGGGGACCATGCAGTGGGTTGGTTATCCAAGCGGTGAAGATGCGACATAGACTTTGACGACAACGATAGTAGTGGCAGCGGCTGGTGGGGTGGGCAGGATGAGGAAGACAACTGGGCTATGTAGAGTCCCTCGTCGAGGAACGAACTTGCTCAATGATGTGGGAAAGAGTAGTCAAATTGTGGACCCGGAGGCGTGCTCGAAGGTGGGGTTGTAGACCCCCAAGAAATTACCCCAGGTAATGATCGGGGGATAGACCGGGTACGTGCGTGATGACCTCGATGAACTCGTCAATGTAGGTGACCACTGTGTCGGACTAGCACACGGAGTTGAGGCTTTCGTAATCATTGCCCGCTCGTTGCAGAAACCTGCAATAAGAGGAAGGAGAATCTCTCCGATGAAATACATAAATGAAGGCAAAATAGTGACTATGGAAAGAAATTCGAGCAGCATAAATTAAATAAAAAAGAAAGAAACCTAGAAGCGGACACCAAAAGTAAGAGAAGGAACTTTGCAAAGATGGACATAGTAACATAATTTAAGAACAAGAGGTGAGGAGTTCGGTGAAAAACCCTAGGAGCAACGAAGGAAGAAAAATTAACAATGATGTCGAGGTTGACACTTTTAAAGATTTGAGGATATAACAACAAAGCCACATTCAAATATTGAACCAGACTAAGACTTCTACCAATTCAATCCTTGCCAATAGTTGGAGCACCAACAACGGTTCAAGATGAGAACAAGGATATCAAGGACATCCCCAAAAGGATATCAAGGACATCCCCATTTACATGAATTCCAACTATATTTTAGCCATGGGAAAATGTAGATTTTAATAAAATTATATAAATAGAACAATAAAATGATGTTAATATCAATCAAGTAATTCCTCAATTCCTTCTAATGCTGCTTCAACTCTCTATCATTTATTTCACTTTAAATTCCCTAATCCTTTTCTTCTTATGCTAATCTGAAACTGTAATATCTCCTTTCTTTATATACCACTTAGTTTATCTTCTTCCCAAAAATTAGTGTTACATCTTTCCAACGGTCCAAAATCTCATTAGATCATGTTTCTTTCTGTGATTGTAGTAGATCATATCTGTCTCGTGTTCCCTCTCTTTATATTGGCAGTGAGTCCTATAGGGTCTATCTCACTGCCAATAGTTTAGCCGCAAAGAATTGGATATCAGCAAAAAAGCTGTCCAGCTATTGCAATGAGTATCATAAATAATTATTGGTGGGCCTGCATATTCTTGTTATCATGTAAATGCAGGAGCCTTGCGGTCTGCTGTAGCGTAAATATTTTTGCTTTTATTGTTGGCTTGTTTGATTTGAAGGTGCGGAATGCTGGGTAAAGATACATTCATAAAATGTGAAGGATTTTTGAAAGAGAGTTGAATTTGACTATAACTTGTAAATACCTATTTTATGCACAAACAATGTTTTGAGTCTATCGGCCTGCCCTTAGTTAATGACCTCCTACTAATTCATCTACCGAATTATGAGGAAGGGAAGTGTTATCTGCATCACAAGCTAATTGCACGAACATGGTTAGAAACAAACACACGTTTTAAATTTGCTGTTTGAAAAGTAGAAAAAAAGTAGAAAATAGTTAAATACTTTGTTAAAAACATTTATCATTTTCTTTTTGATGTTCTATAATGTTCTTATTTAAACCATGCTTATTGAACTTTTCTACTTATCCTAAAATATGTTCCTTCATGTTTCTTTTGAGGTGATTTCAACAATCTTGAAAATAAACAAGTCTGTCCAAGAGGTGCCCTCCACTTCTTTTCATATATATATTTTATCACTTTGTTCTTTTGGTAATTATGATCAGGTAGTGCCAATAATTTATAAATGACACAATACTCGTCTATGTAATTTAGAGAGTTTTTCTACCAAAGAGTAAAGTACTTGTTTTAAAAGCCCAAAATATCTGAAAGCACTAAACGATTTAAACTATTCATTTCCAAACAATCTCCATGGTACTGTTCAAGAAATTTATTCGGTAGCTTTAATACCCATTAAATTTGTATGATGTTGAAATGATTAAATAGTTTTCAATGTGATATTTTTATTAAACTCTGACTGATGCATTTTATCTTTGGTTCATATAATTACTTAACAGGTCTGTCTGGTTTGGACGTATTAATGGCCGATCTTGAAGCTTTGATGAATTATGCCGGTTACATCCAACAACTTTTTGAAGCTTGGACCATCCCTCTACCTGAGCTCTATGACCCTGAAAAAGTCAAAGATTATTTCAATTGTCGGCCTCACGTCTTAATGTTTAGAATCCTTGAGGTATCTGAATTTATATATTGTTCTCAACTTCTCATAAAGTGCTCGGCAGTTCAACTTCTCTTATGTAGGTGTTGCGAACAAGTTGCAACGTATCAAGAATCCGAGCAAGAACTCAACATAATGCACTAGAATCAGAATGAAAATACAAGATATTGAGACATGCTCGATATCCCAACTCTTGAGGGTAGGATCCCGCTAAGAGCCTCTCTCCTAAGAGAGCCCAAGACAACTAACTCTAAGATATCTAATTCTCAAAATAGATGCTCCTTTTATAGATGGAGACCCCACTACAAGTCAATTTATACCAAAAGACAACATTTAATTAATTACGAATACAAGATAGTCCATGAAGGTAACCACGTCTCCGAAAGAACTCGCACATAGTGAGGCTGAATGTCCGAGCGTGTTTCACTCGTCCGCAAGACGTATATGTAACAGTATGTCAAACATCTGACATATCACATATATACTTAGTGCTTCTTTTCATGTCTAAAAATGAAAAGAAAGACAATTCTTTTTGGTAAGTGACGGCAGATAATTACAGCATAAACCCAAGAGAGACAATACATTTTAGTGATCATTTAAATAAACATAAATAATAAGCTGAAAAAATATGTTGATTCTTAGTATGTAGAATGGTACATTGAAGAGTCTGATTGTTATCCCCATACTGAAAATTTACTCAAAAGTGCTAGAGTTTTGATGAATTCGATAGTAACATTGATTTGTTTGAATTTGATCGGTGTGTGTCAATGTAAGCAAAGTCCAAGATGCAGTAGCCAGTTATGTCAAAGCCAAGAATATGAAATTTTGACTAGCTTGGCCGTCAAAGTCAACCTCCTTTAAAAACAGACCGGGACTATGATGGAGGTATTGCATAGTTGGATATTGGCTCAGATCCGAGGGCCAACAATTAGAGGAACCATGTCCCTGAATACAAAACCTAGCTCAAATTTGGCTCCAAGTTTCTCCAAGTAAAGGTGAACAAGTTGAAGGAACAACTACAACCTAATTCCAGTGATAAGAATGATCTCTTCCCTTTAGAATCAATGAAAAAGCTGACATCCAGATGTATGGCGGCGCTGTTAATGTCTAGAAGCTTGACATAAGGATCAATCGGCTAAAGGCCCAATTTTGCTATTTACTCGTCCCACTAGAGGACCTTCTATCTCAAGCTCTCACACTATGTGCTCAAACCTTCTACAAGAATGAGCTTAAAACACTCATCCAACAAGAGTATTTCCTCCATAGGGAATGCAAAAGATAAATTAAGTCAGCTACACTGTAACACCCCACCTGTAATTGCCATATAATATAGGTCCAACTGAGTCCATAACATATAACGCTCACAGACAAGATATTATAAGGTGATATATAATTTCAAATCACTAAACCACATCATTAGAGTATAATAATAAACATAAACATCAACTAAGCAAAAGAGTGTTCACACCGGAAGAAGTTTAAATGTTCACCGACCTTATTACCCTTACAAAACAAATCAATCTATACATAAGTTCAAAACTAAGGCACACATGCCTGGAATATAAAACTGAAAACAAGAAAGACACATAAGAACACTTCATAAGCTTGCTAAATGGCCATGCTCCGCCTGACACAATATGCCTGCAACAATTAACAAAAGAGAAGAATTCGTGAGTCAACTGTAAGATGACTAACAACAGTGCAATGACTCCCACTCCTCCGAGCTATCCTAGCGGATCCCGGAGAACTACATCACCTTGCAAGTCAGCACTTCGTATTATCACTAAAGAATCATAACAATATATACTATTTATATTGAGTAAGGTGTCTCAAGCACCATACGTGTTTTCTATGTGTTGAACTTGCAATTAGGGCCTACTATTAGTATGTATGCAAGTCAGGAGACCACAACGGGTACACCACGACTCCTAACCAAATGCTGTATGATTTTAACATATCATCATCACAAACATATAACGCTCTCAAAACGTTCATAAACACAATTTAGAGATTAGTCGATTGTGCCCTTTCAATTGTCCTAGTACAATCTCTAATCCACAGACGTGGTTGGTTATATCCTTCTCATGAGCCATTCTATCAACACCCTAATTATGAGGGAGGGCGGTTATACTCACAATGGAGACCATTCAACCTACTTTCATCTTAATTACATGAAAAGTACTCAAAATCGCATAGGATTTCCAAGGCATCAACAAACCAAGCCTTATCGTGCTAATACCATAGTCAAAATGGTATTCCGACTGCACTATGACCGTACAATCGCATCTAGGCCTCAAACTATATCGACAAACAATCGTCACCGTTTTAGTCGAATGACTTACACGTCTTCACACAATAGGCCTACACTTGGAATTGCACATCGAGTAAGATTATCTACTCATGATGAGATTTCATTCCCCGGGTTCCTAAAGAACCACGCAGTCTGTAGCCTCTACTAATTAGAGAGACTAAGTATCATCATATGCAAGAGAGAGAAGTATGAAAAAGACATCAAATCCTAAAACCGAGAGGAGAAAGATCGTTACCTTCTTCGATTTCTGTCCGACCATGAGATCTTCGAAAGAGAGGTGTTACGAGACAATTGAGGGAAAAATAATACTCTCTTACCCTTGCAATGATATATATATATGTATGTAAATCAATATACAAAATACAAAAACGAGAATATTCAACATTCCCTCTCAAGTTAGATCATGCACGGTAATTCTGCCCAACTTGTTGCAAATGTATTTTACTTTTGGTCATGGGATTCCCTTAGTGAGAATATTAACAAGTTGTTCGCTGGTCTTGACATGCCCCAACGAAATGATTCTTTCTTCATATTTTTCTCTAAGAAGTGACAATTCAGCTCAATTTGCTTGTGTATGCTCATGAAATACATGATTAGTAGTGATCTGAATGACAACTTGATTGTCACACCATAATTGAGTGGGTTCTTGAACAGAATAATCTATCTCTTGAAGAATCGTCTTGGTCTACATAACCTCTGCGGTAGTATGAGATATAATACGATACTCGGCTTCAACACTAGATCTAGTAACAATGGTTTGATTCTTACTTCTCCACGAGATTAGGTTGCTACCTAAGAAAACAGTAAAACCGGTGGTGGATTTCCGAGTGTCTAAGCATCATGCCCAGTCAGAGTCACAAAATGCTTCGATATTATTATGGCTAATGTCGCTATAAACTAGATCAAGACCTAGTTCTTTTTTCACATATCTTATAATACGAAGGACAATATTCCATTGAGCATTGGTAGGATATGTCATAAACTGGATGACTTTACTTACGACACATGAGATATCTTGACGTATCATAGTGAGATACTTCAATTTGCCAACTATTCTACGGTATTTCTCTAAACATTTAAATAACGGACTTTCCACATAAAGATTCTTCTCGCCTGGTTCAAGTGTGGAATCGGTGGTGTCACATTGAGTCATACCCAAATCTTTGAGTAGATCCAAAACATACTTCCTTTGGCATAGGAAGGTACCTTTATTGTAATCAACAACTTCAATGTTAGGAAAGTATCTCAGTGGACCAAGATCCTTTGTCTGAAAGTTCTGGTGTAGGAAGGCCTTCAGATGAGCAATCCCTTGTGAGTTGCTTTCAATGATGACTCTGTCGTCAACATAAACTACTAATAGGATGCTACCCGTCAAGGTGTGCTGATAGAAGATAGATGAGTCCTTATGGCTTGTTTGTAGGCCAAACGAGTCACTATTACACAGAAGCATTTAAATTAAGCACGTGGAGACTACTTCAATCCATATAAGGACTTTTGGAGACAAGATACCTTCGAACGCCCTCCCTCAGCAATGAACCTTGGAGGTTGCTCCATATAAACCTCCTCTTCAAGGACCCCATGTAGAAACACATTTTGATGTCCAATTAGTATATATGTCAGTGGTGAGTTGCTGCAAGAGAAAGGAATAGATGAATAGAAGACATTTTAGCCACAAGGGCAAACATTTCATCATAATCTATGCCATACATTTGAGCATATCCCTTCGCAACTAATCGAGCTTTCAAACTATCCAGAGAGCTACCGACCTTGAACTTGACATTATAGATACATTTGCATCCATTGACATGCTTTCCTGTAGAGAGAGTGACAAGATCCCAGGTTTAGTTCTGTTCCAGTGCTTCTAATTGTACTTGCATGACAGTGGCCCTACCAGAATGAGACTTGACCTCCGCAATCGAGTTCAAAATAGTATTAGTATCTAATGTAGAAAGTAAAGCAAGTGTAAACCTTGATAAGAGGTAACATATAATGAAGTATCTGTACAAGTGCGAGTAACTTTCCTAATAATAATGAGGAGTTCAGTACTCCCAATACAAGGAATTTGTATGCTTACAGACTCTCCCTCCCTGGAGGTGACTAAAAGAACAAACACGTTCTTATTCTGAGTAGAGGTAGTCCGGGGCATATATATATAATTCACACGATGAGTGACCTCAGAAGGGATCTTTCGAGGCCTCAGAGGGGGTAGAGATAGAGTAGGTGGGAAAGTGAGGATGGAATCGAGAGACACAACAAAGTTTGGTGACTTAGGCTTCATAGGAGAGAATGGAACAGATTCGACAAATGCAACATCCGCAGAGATAATGCATCGTCTAAGTTCTGGTGAGTAGCACTGATAGCCCCTGGTGGTGCGGAAGCACCCAAGGAAGATACACTTAATGGACCGAGCATCAAGTTTAGATAGCGATGGTCGAACATTGTAAACAGACCAAACACAACCAAACACAACCAAACACAACCAAACACATGAAGGGGTAAATGACGTGTTGATTGGGTAGGAAATAGTGTATGCTGTGGTGTCTCATCATGAAGAATGCGAGTGAGAAGATGATTAATGAGATAAGTGACGGTAAAAATGACATTGCCCCAAAATTGTTTAGGCACTTGCATGTGATGTAATAGCGAACTATCTCCAGGAGGTGGCAATTTTGCGCTCGGGAACACCATTCTGTTGAGGTCTCATGACAAGTGGTTTGATGGATAATCCTTTTTTTCGTGTAAAAAGGATGACATAGATTGAGACAAATAATCACGACCATTGTCACTTTGAGGACATTTTATTCTAACGGAGAATCGAGTACAAAGTTCATTCCACGAATTTTGAAAAATTGAGAACAATTCAGAACGATTTGTCATTGGATAAACCCAACTCATACGAGAAAAATCATTGATAAACATAACATAACAACGATGACCTAATAAGGTAGGGACCGAACAAGGTTCCCCATCCATCATAGTGAACAACATCAAAAAGTACATGAGCTCATTTATTATCATGATGTATATAGCTAACATGATGATATTTAAATGACAAGACTCTCAACTGAAGCTAGGAATATACTTTAACTCAGGATACATACGCTGGAGAATCGAAGCAGGAGGGTGTCCATGACGAGAATGGAGATCCAAAACCTGGGCAGAGACAGTGGGACAAGCAACCGATGGAGCTTCATCCAGAACATACACGCCCCCACTCAGCTTCCCTCTACCAATAATACAATTCGTTGTCTGTTCCTGAAAAGCACTACCATAATAGGTGAATATAACATTGCAATGTAAATCACGAGTCAACTTACCAACAACCATAAGGTTGCAAGCAAACAACGGAACATGGGCGACTGTGGACAAAGTCATGTTAGAAGTGATTGCACAGACATCAAATACCATGATAGGGATGATAGATCCATCACGAATAGTGGTGGACGCATCATTATGAGGGTGGAACAAATGTAAGATACATGCTATATTGGTAAGATGATCAAAAGAACCAATCTGCCAATGAACAAACATGACATTGAGTGGTGCACGCTGGTTGTATGGTCTGAGTAAGGACAACACTATGTGATGGATCTTATTGAAGTGACTGGAGTCGATGATATTCATCCTTAAAAATCTCTACTGTTCTTCCTGCTCCCTATATCAACAACTTGAGCATAGCACTTCATCTGGAAAGAAATCCGAGAAGCTCACTCAGGTTTCTCAATTAAGAGTCCAACATGTGTTTTTGGTGTGGCCTTGACATCCACAGTGGATGCAGTGTCTAGTATAAGTGTCACGACTACGACTATGGCGTCCGCCACAATTGCCTCCACGTTCTCCACGGGAAGCAAGGCAGTGAGCTCAGTAGTACTGGAGATCTGTTGAGCAGTGGGAGGGATCTCTACACTGACCGACCCAGCCTGGGTCAAACGATGATAAACAATAACAACATGAAGAGTTGATGGACTTACCATCATTTCATTTTTAGTGGTCGAGAAGTGTGGAGCAAGACCGTTCAAAGCCAAAGGAGGACAAGCTGTTCCCTTTGAGTCTGATGTTCCTCTCCTGTGGAAGGAATGTCTCATATATCAAGAATTTCATCCGCCAATAACTTCCACTCGGCAAAGTACTTAATGACTGGACGGTTACCCTGTCATAGTTCAACCAGCCTAGGAAACTGTTCACCCGAGCGAGTCAGTTTATTTACTTGAGAGAACATCATATGCAAAGTGTCCCAGAGCTCCTTTGTGCTATTGCAATTCTTGCACATTTGTTGAACATATAGATCCATGGAGCTGAGGAGTAAAGCAAAGATCAGACAGTACCAATTTTCGTACTCGTTACTGTCCGATTTATGAGTTAGAAGACGAGTGAGATGATGCATACAACATATACCAGCAAGGGACATGGTGCCACCCTTCTTCCATAATTGTCGAGCAGACGTCATCATCAATTGGACTCGTCGATCCTGTCGTCATCGTCGACCAGACTCGCAGAGAAATGGCGAAGCCGAACCTATTGCCAATCGTCATTCGAAAGGGACGAATGGAGGTCTTTGGCAAAAATATTGGAGCAGAGAAATATCAAAGCAGGGAAGAGATTGACGATGCGTCAGGAACAGTCGCGTTGAAGGCGACAGTAGAAGAGAACTAGATCAAGATTCTTAGGTGCTCTGATACCATGTTACAAGATAATTGGGGGAAAATAACACTCTTTTACCCTTGCAATTGGTAGGAGGTATATATATAGGTAAATCATACAAAATACAAAAAATGAAAATATTCAAGAAGAGGGAATAACACGAGCGGGGAAGGTTTTTCTACGCGATGACGGAATCAGATCTCCGATCAGGCTTCTCGATCTCTGGTGGCGCAACTTATTCTCTAACTTCTCTGTCACTGTCCTTTCTCCATAGCTAAGAGAGATGAGACGACATGAATTAATGGGTGTTTAGACCCCCCATCCACAACATAAGGTTTTCAATGACAATCTTGGGCCATCAAAATAGTAACTGCAAAGATCCATAGTGTAAAACGAAGTGGTTTTTGTAACTCGTGACCTATACACGGGTTGGTACACGGGCGCGTACAAAGCCGTGTACTTTCCCCATATAAAAAATGCGCTCTTGGAGAACTATCAGACAGATTCTATCCCTAGGTGTGTACCTGTACCCGGGTTTGGACACATGCGTGCACAATACCGTGTGCAACTCTGGAATAAATCTCGGCTTAAACTAAGGGTAGTACTCGACCATGCATATGGGCGTGTCACAAGCATTGTACCTCCACACTGGTACCCACACAGCCATGTCTAGAGGTAGTGTACAACTCTGGAAAGCCGGTGAAGGGTTGGGTGCTACAGGTCTTAACACACGGCCTTGAACATGACTATGCAGACTGAGAAAACACTCTAAATGAGTTCCCGACCACTCTACAATCGGCTGTACGCACACATACTGTTACGGTTTTGATAGTTTCTCGGGAGGAATCCGGCAAGGGAAAGGGGCCGGTAGTGGTGAGGGAGAAGAAAGGAGGAAGAAAAGAGAGGAGACTTAGGGAGCAACCCTAATTTTCCGATTAATCCAAGCATACCAAAATACAATACCACACCCCCTTTTATAACTGTAAGAGGGGTGTAAAATAGGAAATAATTAAAATAGGAAACTATTAAAATAGGCAACAATTAAAATAAGAAATATTTAAAATAGGAAACTATTAAAATAGGCAACAATTAAAATAGGAAATATTCAAAATAGGAAATAATTAAAATAAGGAATAATTAAGGGGCCTCCGCCATGTCATCGATCCGTGGGGTAGTGGGTGATTCGGCCGTCGATTTCCTGCGCGTGTAGATGCGCCACGCGGGCTCCTCCGCGCGTATGTCCACTGCAAGATAACTGGTGGCGGATCCGTAACACTCCATCCGTCCTTCAAAACGAGCTTGCCCTCAAGCTCGTGTACCACGCGGGTGGCCGGATCATCTGGTACCTTGACCTCCTGCCAGAACAAGGCCAGGTAGCACGTAATAGCGGCGGCGGTGTTGGCGAGTAGCGACGGCGCCATCGGAAGGACAGGCGGTGGAAGTAATGGCTTCCGCAAGATCGGTGGGGCGGTGGTGAGCAGCAGCCACAAGGATGTCGGAGACGCGACGACCGGCAGCAGGAACGGATCAGTCGGGGGCAGCGGGGCACGGGGCGGCAGAAGAGGCGACGATGCGACCGGTGCAAGCGGCAAGGCAAGGGCCGGCGGAGCAAGAGCCGGGAGAGGAAGATGTGAAATGGCCGGAGGGGGCGGCAAGACCGGGGCCGGCGAAGACGGTAGAGGAGGCGGTGAGTTTACCGGAGGCGGTGGCACGGGTAACCAGAGAGGTGGTGGAAGCGGTGGAGGGACGACCTCCGTGGAGAGAGGTGGAACATCAGCGGTCGGTGCGCTTTCGACGGGAGGATCGGCTGCGGGGCGGAGGGGCCGGTTGGTGCCGCCATCGGCAGGGGAGGTACACCCTCCGCTGGTGGTAGGTGCGGGCGAGGCGGGACGGGCCTCCAGGCGGGCGAGGATTACTTGGAGCGTGGCCTGGATAGCGGCGAATTGGGTATCGTGGCCGTCGAGGCGACGTTGGACTACCTCGTCGGAGGTATCCGCGCCAGAAGCATCCAGGTGAAGTTGCGTTGACGGGGCCATGGCGGTAGCGGCGGCTCGATGGGAACGGCAGACGTCGGCGGTGATGTTGAAAGGCCGGCGGCTACGATAGCGGGCGGACGGGCAGGTCGGACCAATGCTACGGTTTTGATAGTTTCTCGGGAGGAATCCGGCAAGGGAAAGGGGCCGGTAGTGGTGAGGGAGAAGAAAGGAGGAAGAAAAGAGAGGAGACTTAGGGAGCAACCCTAATTTTCCGATTAATCCAAGCATACCAAAATACAATACCACACCCCCTTTTATAACTGTAAGAGGGGTGTAAAATAGGAAACTATTAAAATAGGCAACTATTAAAATAGGCAACAATTAAAATAAGAAATATTTAAAATAGGAAACTATTAAAATAGGCAACAATTAAAATAGGAAATAATTAAAATAAGGAATAATTAAGGGGCCTCCGCCATGTCATCGATCCGTGGGATAGTGGGTGATTCGGCCGTCGATTTCCTGCGCGTGTAGACGCGCCACGCGGGCTCCTCCACGCGTATGTCCACTGCAAGATAACTGGTGGCGGATCCGTAACACATACATACTCAATTCATCTGCTGTTCATCAAATATCATACATGATAAAAATGAGCTGTTACATGCGCAATCATCATCAATAACCTGGTGCTACTATTCAAAAATACACCATGGATTTTTGGAGGCAATGCTTTACTCTAGTCTTTTTGTTGGAGGTGATGATGTACAATGAAATTAACCCTAGAGCTGCATACCAACATTACCAACAAACTTCAATTACTCTTCCAAGATCCCAAGGACATCCACTTGGCTCTGTCCTTGGAAAGAAAGGACGTTTCATCTTCCAATTTGATAGTTAGCTGAAAAAACTTGAAGCAACAAAGACTGGTTGTACCGTTGTAGAGAGTCATACCAATATCAATGCCTTGGCCGCCAAGCTAACAATAAGAAAATTCTGTGACCTTTTTTAGATATCTGCTCACAATAAAGAAAAAGTACTAGAAATTTCTTTCATAACTTTTCTTAGAGAAGTTTTAATGAAGGATGACCACAAGGGTGAGAAAATTTCTTTCATCACCACAACCATCTTTGCTAAAGCGATCCTACATTGTTCTTCATCAAATTTGATCTTTAAATATCGAACAATAACACCATTTTTTTCCTGATTAAAAGACTATTTTCTGACTACTTTCTACTTTACGAAAGTGACATAATGTCAACCTACGTGTCCTCATTGCACTATAGCCATTTGGTATAGAGTCACTACATAGATTTTCGACTATGAAACACCGATACTTTCCTGAGAGTGGTGTACTTGTACCACGTACGTTTCTGGTACCAGTATGTACCCGATACTCTACGGATACACCTGCTACTTTGCGGATATGCTTGTACTTGGCAGGTCGTTTTGCATATTGTGATAGGTGCTTGCTTTTCTAAATTAAGTAAAAGTTAACTACTTATTTAAAAAGAAAAGATTGTGACCCATAAAATGCATTTAATGGTGTTTGTTTATTGTAATAACAAAATAAGATCCAATTTTAAGTTTCTTTTTATCGTTAGAATTACGAAGAATTTCACTTAATTTGATTGTGTCTGTTTGTTATGTATTTGAGGATTGTGTGTTTTAAATTTTTGAATTTTTCTATGTTGTATATTCTCCCTTTTTAAAAAAAAGTGGCATATTTATATATATACAGATATTGTGTGTGCATAAATAAATAAATTTTAATTGCGTCGTACCCTGCCGTACTCGTATCTTTAGGTTTTTGATTTTGTCGTACCACCGTACCGGATATGTATCGTATCCGATACTTTTCCATTATCAAGATTACTATTTTTGGTTTTTTTGATATATATGTATATATATACATATATATACATACATATATATACATACATATATATACATACATATATATACATACATATATACATACATATATATATACATACATATATATACATACATATATATATATACACACACGAGTGACAGGCACCGGGCTCCGCCCCTATTGCCAAGCGCGACAGTACCTGGCCGACGACGATGGGCTTCGCGCGCCCCGGGCGGAACATATACATATGAGTACTCAAAATGACCGTACAAAAATTTTAATTAATATTTTATATTTTTTTTCAAAAATATTTATATTTTAACAAAAAATCATTTTAAAGTAGTCTAGGAGGTCTAATGATAACCTACCATAGTAGGTGTAGGAGGTCTACTAATTTTTTTTGAATTTTATGAATTTCCATCATTATTTTTATTATAGGGATATAGTGTAATTACACAAATAGCCATTATATTTTATGAATTTCCATTTTTTCATAATATATATTTAAGTCATTGGAGTAAAAGAATGAGGTTATATTTGGCAATTTTGAATGTTGCACCAAAGGCAACTTCTTGCATATAGTAGTTAAAGATATATATATATATACACACACACACACATAAGTATATGTATATGCTCTGAAGCATCACCGCATTCTCTTTTTCTCTTCCTCATTCACATGTGAAGTATAAATGTTAATAATTTCATTGTCATTTTCCCTCTTTGACTTGTTCATCTCCTTCTTTCTCTTCCTTGCTCTTTGTTTTTGATGTCATCTAATGTACAGAAGGAATGCTATATGGTTTGATCAAAGGGAGCAAGATCCTTTAAATAGCAAATTGAAATCATAAAATGAACCAAAACTGATGAAATTAAAAATGGTGGTGGCAGTATGCGATATCATTAACAGATTAGTAATTTAGCAATGACCTCAAATACTAACAAAAATTAAGCCGGGTAAAAAATAATCATGCTTAGTTTCTGATGCGGAGCATAGGCGAGGACGAGCTTTGGGCCCATTCGGGGCTGATTTGGCGACTTACCATATATGGCGTGCCCGGATCGACGATCCGACTCCGTGGATGCGTTCGGATTCGTGTTGCGAGTCGATTCCACATATAACATTATGTATTTTGAGTTTTATTTCATGTAGTTATGACATCGGAACCGCCGGCCAATCATAGCCGTCGATTTCAGTTGCCCTAATATTATTTTTCTTATAAATAGATCTTTAGGGCTGCTGGAATATTCATTGCTGAAATTTGGATGTCATCTTCCTCATTTCCGGTGATCCCCTCCGCGGTGCCGACTCTGTGGAGCCCCTTGGTGACGACTCCTTGGGTAAGTATCTTCTTCCTTTTTGTTAGCCTCTCCTTCCTCCACCCGCAGCCACCCTTCAAACCCTAGCCGCCAACATCCCTGCTGATCCCCAGCCGCCAACATCCCTGCTGATCCCCAGCCGCCAGTCCCTGCAGATCCACAGCCGCCACCCCCTACAAATCCCCTGCCGCCAACCCTCTTTCCAATCCCCAGCCGCCACCCCCTCAACCCTCTTCCGCCGCCCTCCCTGTTCCCAGCAACTCCACGCCGCCAGCCCACTAACACCCGCCAGCAACCTCCCAACAGCAGCCCCCTGCCGCCCCTGTCCCAGCCCCCTCTTCCCTGTCACAGCCGGTCCAAATCCAGTCCAGGGCCCCGATCCAGCCCCTAAACCACCCATACCCGTAGCCAACTCCTCCCCTTCCGTGGATCCACCTTTCCCTTACCCGATCTAGTCTTCCACCACTCGGAAAACCCCACGTCACCTCCAAACTTCAGATTTATTTTAAATCGCTGCAGCCCTAGATTTATTTTCAGATTTCTGCTTTGTGTTTTGTATTGTTGAAGGTGTTAAAACATTGTTGCATTGTGGTAATCTTATGCTTGTTTGGATGTCCATTTTACTCTAGTTATTTGTGCCTGGATAAATCTCTAACTGCAGGAAGGAATTATTCGCCGCGCGCTCTTGCTTTGGCTCTCCACGCGGAGGGAAGCCTAAGCTTGTTTCGCCTTAATAAAATATTTTGCCTTGCCGTGAATTAGTTGCGCGTGGGATGTTTAAATTTATTATCTAATTGTGGCTTAACCGTCGAGCTTGCATAGCATGTAGGATTAGGTCACGGTTTATCCGCCACCTATAGATTCGTCCTGCGTCAGTTTCTCTTTATAAAAATATAAGTTAAATTTTAAAAGCCTTAGTAGGAGCTTAGGACTAACAGACTAAGCAAGGGAGAAGCACCGACAAGTCGAGTACTTGTTTTTTTAACTTGAAAAATGACTAGAATGACGAATTTCCAGTGATTCTGTGAGTACTCCTTAAGAAAAGTTGAAGAAAGGAGAAGTGATTTAGTGTACAAAAGTATAGAATAGTCTGAACAATTTCATTCATTGGAAACTTTAACAAAAGTTGATGTTGTAAAAATTCGATTAGATGACAAGAAATAAGAACCTAAGAAAACTGAATCTGAGAAGTTCAGCCTGAGATTATTGCAAGTTTGCTACAATGCTACTGAGAACAAAAGAAAACAAGTTCGGTCTAAAGAAAACTAATGAACCCCGAAGAAAGCTACTTCTATTGACTGCGTTAAATGCGAACTGAGAAAACAAGTTGGGTCTAATGAAAACCAATGAAACCCGAAGAAAGCTACTTCTATTGACTGCGTTAAATGCGAACTAAGAGAAGGAAGAACTGAAGAGTCCAGAATTGATGGCATGGAGGCTAGAGGTGGAACCATGGAGGTCAGCGGTGGACCTACGAACTACGGATTGAATCAGTCTCATAATCTTGGTTCTGTGTGGCCGGCTGTTGCGTGAAACCCTAAACTTTTAGTCCGCCAGTTTCGCTCTCGTTGAATCGCCACAGTCTTGCTCTCACACTGTCACATGTTTTTCAGTTTCAAACTCTAGGGACTCACCTAGGTGAAGGAATTCCTAATCCCTAAACGGAAGTTACAGAACTGATCTCACTTAGAATTTAGGTAATAGAAAATCCATAAAAACTGAATGGTCTGAAATAGTCAAATAGGAAATGGCCTTCGGAATCGTGGTTGGTTCTGCGCTTCAATGTTTTCGGTTCTGCACTGTACCACAGAATCACACAATATCACCCTTGGTTTTACAACACTGTAACAGTGCGGTGTAATTCTTCAGTTTTCGACAGTTTCTGTTTCTTATTCAGTCCCTTACCAATTTAACATGGTTTAGTGTTGGTTAAATGTGCCGATACTTCTCGGATTGGAATCCCTACGATCTTTAATTTTTTGAAAAAAAGTGGTAATATTTAAGCCTATTCAATACATGCCCTATTATTGAAAATTGGCTCAGATTTCTAGTTTAGGGACTAGGCTTCTATGACATTTTTTAGGTGAAGCGGTTTAACGAGCTTGATTGGACCTACTAGTCAACTGGTTCTTGATTTGAAGGGCTGAATTGTTTGGTCCGTAAGGTTGTTAAAAGCTTGGTTTTTATCATTCAGTTTCTCTTTGGTAATGTGTTGATGATTTTGACAACTTTGTTGATACATTGTTCAGTGCGACTGGTGATTCTGTATACACTATTATTATGAGGCTGAAAAGTTGGCGAGATCATGTCAGTGGGTATGGGATGAAGGAGCTCAGCTTGAGAGGCTCTGAGTACTGAGATGGATCTATATGATCAGTGGGTTGAATTGAACACAACTCTGAGATGAGAGCTCAGGATGCAACCATTGTCTGCGAACTGTAGTGCGGAAGTTTCTAGCATTGGATCTAGGGTAGATTTTTAGTAGAGAACAATGTTGAGGAGCAAAAGCTTCATTACAAGTACTGCTTTAAGGCAATGTGTTGAAGAAGGGGAAATGAAGAGTGGCTTCTCCTGTGTAGATTCAGAGGAACATAACTGCTCAATCAAATGCAGGAGGGAAGCAACATAGATCTGTAGTTGGGAGAACTCACTGGCTATGGAAGTTGGAGGTTGCTAACTCCAAGGGTTTGTCGAAGAGAATTTGATTAGGAGGAAGTCCTCAAAGAGAAGAGACAAAGGAGATATGGGAAGCGGGACCTAGGGAGGGGAGCGAAGACATGAGAAGGAGGAGAGAGCACCAACTCTCTTCTAGGATCTAGCTTCCAATATACAATCTAAGATTTGGATGTTAGGGCTCTGATACCATGTCAGGTGGAAATAAGTGAATAATATTTCATGTATTCAATTGAGGGTATATGACTTTCTACATAGGTATATTGTATCCAGGGATCCTATGTAACTTATACAAAGACATAAATACTCAAAAAAACATTGCTAAGGCTGTTTAGTTACCTTTAAAGCTGTTGAACCATTTTCTTTACTATCCTTGCATTTGTTTATCAAAATGTTTTTTCTATGATTGTACATATCTGCCGGAGCCTTTTGTTATTTGAAGCTTTACTTTGTTCATGTTTCTTTTGTAGGTTCTGTCTTCATTTTCTAATGCTGCCATAAGATTGCAACTGACAAGGATTTTCAAGTTAAGTGGGAAAGATGTGGATGCGAATAGTAGCTCAGATGATGCAGCATATCATGTCGGCCAGATCTTAAAAGAAACATTGCTGAATCTTGGCCCAACTTTTATCAAAGGTTAGATAAGTTCTTCATTCACAAAGTTTGAATTTATTCTGACCACGTGTCAATTTAAGGTGACAAAGAATTTTGAAAAGTAAAGAGTTTGAGATTGTTTTAGAGTTGGGTTCGGGTCTTTGGGTTGGGACTTGGGCATATGGTAATTAATATACTATTGTTTCATAGGTTAATCAACACACATAATACATCAAGTAGACATATTTGATATTTGGAATTATGGGCTATTTTTAGATTTTGTGTTCACTTGAGATTTTGGGTTATTTTGGTTATCTTCTTCTCCAAATGGTGGCAAGATATTTATACATATATTTTTTAGTGGAGGTACAAAGTTCAATTCATCATCCTATTTAATGTATTTATAACTTGCTTACTACTAAACCTTTGCAATTTTTTGTTGAAGCCTATTAATTACAGAACTTCATTATTTTCTTTTCAGTTGGCCAGTCACTTTCTACAAGGCCGGACATAATTGGTTCAGAAATTTGCAAGGTCTGGTATTAACGTTTTAAGGATTTCATCATGTTCTTTTCTCTTGGTGAATAAGACTCACTTATTTTTCATGGCTTTTCTATTAGCTTCTTTTATGATATAACTATATAATTTTATATTGTAATATTGGTTTGATCAAATATATTGCGTTGTAAGATGAAAATACGATGAACATATAATTACAGAGCTCCTCATGTAGCCTAGTGTTTGCAAAACTCTCAAGATCAAAAGATAGCTAACCCTTTCTCCTTATATAGGAGTGTACATTATGATAAAGATAACTTTACCCTTCCCTTTTGTTAAAGAAAACATGTAAAAATGCTCAATAACGAAGACCCAGCTAGGCCCATTCTCTTTGTAGTTCTTTTAGTCTCACATCTTAGAATGAGATTTCCTTTCCTCTCTCTTTTCCTATTTAAGTGTACAAATACTTGTTGTAATATATGATTTTTGACATATATAAAGAGCGATGTTAAATGCAGGCCGGTTTTGGCTTTATGCATACCACGGATATATGCAGGCCAAAAAATTATTCATGCAGGCCAAATTTAATATTTACATACCATATTCAAAAATCTAATTAATATTTTTCTAAATAAATCACCAAGCAAAATAACATTCATAAAATAAGTAAGTAAAATATCATGCGTGCAAGGTTACGTTGAATGTTACTATTTCGTCAGTAAATTTGTGAGAGCTATTGATGGAGTATCCCTAAAGGCGCTAACCGCACCCCATCCATGGGGGCGCGGTTATCCAAAGAACCCTCACTAGCGACGTAACTACTCGAAGTATAACCATCGCCGCCATCGCCGTCATGGCCTCCATCGCCGCCATCGCCGTCATGGCCTCCATCGCCGCCATCGCCGTCATGGCCGCCATCGCCGTCATGGCCGCCATGTTCGCCATCGCCGCCATCGCTGACGACGTCACGATCGTCGCCATCGCCGTCGTCTCCGTCGTCGCCATCGCCGTAGCAAATACCCATGAATAATTTTAGGCCAGTTGTAATTTAAAAAACACATCGGACTCGGACAAACGAGTAAACTCCTTGGGGACACGGTTGCATGGAAGGAAAAAACACATAATACATGAAGTATTAAACTTCTCGAATCATTTTTCCTGAAATTTTAAAAGGAAAAATGATACCTTTTTTCAAAAAACGATGGCCTGCATATAGCTAAAATCGGCCAGCGTTTAACATCGCTCTTTTTAAAAAATTGTGGCCTGCATGTAGCCAAAACTGGCCTGCGTTTAACATCGCTTTATATAAAAGGTTTTTCTCACTTTCTCCACATGGTATCAGAGCAGAAAAATCGGTACTAAAAATTTCCGCGAGTAGCCTGCCTTCCTGGCTCTCCCGGGTTGTCCTTTCCTGCGGTCTCTATTTCTTGTGACCGCAAGCCTCTGCTTCTTCCTTCGGCGATCTCAACTTCTTGTGACCGCAGTCCATGCTCCCTCCTTCTTGAGTTGGCTTTCTCCTCCTCCTCCTCCTTTTATAACCTCTTCTCTATCAGCTGCGTCCCACAGCTGGTCCGTTATTCGCACCTTTCCTGCGGTCTGATATTCTGATCGCGGCTCCGTCTTCCGTTCTGTATCCGAGACCGCTCTATCTCGCTTGCCAGGACCGCGAGCTCTCCTGCGAGCTCTCTAGTTCTCCTGCGAACTCTTCGGTCCCGCGAGCTCTTCTGTTCGCTTCGAGCTCCTCTGATTGCGTACCTTTCAGACCGCTGGGAGCTCCTCTGCCCGCGCACCCTTCTGTTCGCAACGAGCTCCTCTGATCGCGTGCCTTCCAGACCGCCGGGAGCTCTCCTGCCCGTGAGCTCGTCTGATCGCTGCAAGCTATGTTGACAACGATCTGCCTGCGATCTGTTCTGATCGCCGCGATCTCGTCTGACCGTCGCTGTTCCTGCTCGCTGGTTTCTCAACTGCTGTGCTCTCGTGACCGCTGCTGTGCTCTTCAATGGCCGAGAACAATGCTCTGTCTCTTCCGGCCCGTGCTACGACTCCTCTTCCTGAAGTTCGTGATGAGCTTCAGATCACCACTATCACTCTTAGTGGGAAGAAGAATTTTGCTGAATGAATGCACTCAGTTCGCCGTGTTCTCCAGACAAAAGGTCTCCTTCATCATCTGACAAAGGCTACTCCATCTGAGCCCACCGAGGAATGGCAACGTGATGACGGTCGTGTCCAATCCTGGATTCTAAATTCGATGGACAGTGAACCATATCGTATGACTATGTATCATGAGACGGCCAAAGCTATGTGGGAGGAACTGCACTTCCTTTATTCTGGCAAGGACAACTTACAACATCTCTTTGATATCATCACGGACCTTCAGTCTCTTGACCCAGGGGTGACCGGCGATCTCACTTCGTTTGTTGCGCGATCCAAAACTTTAGTAGAAGCCTGACTTCAGCATCAACCCCCTACCACCGATCTCGCTGCTCAACGTACTCAGAAAGAGGCAGTTGACATTGCCATGATGATGGCACGTGTTCCACCTTACCTCCACAACATCCAGGCTCAAATCCTCTCCTCCTCCACCATTCCGTCTTTGTCAGATGTGTGCTCCATGTTGCTAAAGGTCACACCCCCTCCTAATGCTCCCGAGAACCCCTCTCCGACTCTGCTCCAAAACTTCTCCACCTCCTTTTACTCCTCCATCCTCTCGTGGGGGTCGAATCTCTTCTCGGGGTAAGGGTCTAAATAATCGTACTCCCTTTAAGTGTACCTACTGTGGCCGGGATGGTCACCTCGAGGTCACATGTTATCGTAAGCATGGTTTGCCATAACCTCCGCATGCCTCTATTGCCGTCAACGTTCCCACCAACACTCAAACCTACATTGATGCCTTGCGCACCCAATTCCAGCAAATTCAAGGAATGCTCAGTCGTTCCTCCGGTTCTGTGGCCTCTGTTTCCGATGATGGTATTTCCTGTCTCTCCCATAGTTCAATTTGGATTATGGATTCTGGAGCAACACACCATATTACCCCAAAGCAACCGTCTCACCACTCGAACTCATAACTTCCGAAGTATATTACTGTGGCCAATGGGGACACCACTCCGGTTTCTGGATCAGCCGACGTGCCTCTTACTCCCTCCATCTCTCTTCGCTCGGTTCTACATTTCCCGGGCTCTCCGTTTAATCTTCTCTCTATTAGTCGGCTCACTTAAGATCTTGATTGCTATGTAACCTTTTCTTCCACTTTTGTTGTGCAGGATCGAGGGACGCAGACTATCATTGGTAAAGGGAAACTGGCGAATGAGCTATACACTCTGGAACTTCCTCCTACGGTTCTCTCTTCTGTTAGTACTATTGACTGACATTGCCGCCTTGGACATGCCCCTCTTCCCATACTCAAGAAAGTTCTTCCAGATCTCTCCCTCAACGACTTCACCTGCGAGTCCTGCATCTTCGGTAAACAACATCGCTCTTCTTTTTCTCCTTATTGTACTCGGAGCGATGCACCTTTTATGTTAGTTCATTCAGACATTTTGGGACCTTATAAAGTAACTAGTAGCTCTGGGTGTCGTTATTTCATTACGTTTATTGATGATTACTCTCACATGGCATGGTTATATTTACTTCATGATCGTTCTAACATAACTCGTGTATTTCGTGCCTTTATTACTGAAACCCGCAACCAATTCTTCACCACTGTTAAAATTATAAGAACCGACAATGCTCGCGATTACACAGGAAACATGTTTACCAATCTATGTGCTGAGTTTAGGATTATCCACCAAACCTCATGTGCGTATACCCCACAACAAAATGGGGTAGTTGAACGGAAAAATCGTCACCTCCTTGAGATCGCTCGCTCCATGATGTTTCAAATGCAGGTTCCCAAAGTTTATTGGCATTTCGCGGTGTCTACAACCTTTTACCTCATCAAGCGTATGCCCTCCTCTCTCCTCAACTCTGCAACCCCCTTTAGCCTTATGTTCCCCTCCATCCCTCCCTTCACTATCACACCTCGTGTCTTCGGCTGCATTTGCTATGTTCACAATCTTGGACCATCCACAGACAAGCTTGCTCCTCGCGCTACCAAATATATGTTTGTCAGTTACTCTCGCACTCAGAAAGGTTATGTCTGCTATTCTCCTATTGATCGGAAGGTTGTTACTTCTGCCGATGTCACATTCCTTGAAGAGCAGCCCTATCACTCTACACCTACTATTCTTCCAACACCTCCCAGCATCCCTCTTCCTACTGTTCCAGTTACGTTTCAACTACCACCACTACTTCCCACACCAAACCACCTCTTCTTCGTGTCTACACTCGTCGCTCTCCTACGCCGGATGCTCTGAAACAGGTACCCTCTACCAATGATACCTTGCGGCCCGAAGTTCCGACACCTGCTTCTACGGCTCAACCCCTGGTAAACCATGTATCCTTACATCGCCTCTCTTCGGAACTCATGCAAATTTGCAACTTCTCTCTCCTCTATCTCCACTCCTAACTCTTTGCAGGAGGCTCTTCAACATTCAGGATGTCCGACAGCCATGGATGAGGAAATGTCGGTTCTTTGGGCAAATCACACTTGGGATCTTGTCCCTCTTCTTCCTCGCCAGACTTGTGTGGGATGTAAGTGGGTCTTTGCCATCAAGCTTGGTCCTGATGGAACAATTCAACGTCTCAAGGCTCGTCTTGTTGCTCGTGGCTTTACTCAGCAACAAGGCCTATATTATGATGAAACTTTCTCTCCTGTCGCTAAGCTGAACATTGTTCGTGTGATAATCTCTCTTGCAGTTCATCGACACTGACCGCTGCATCAATTGGATGTTAAAAATGCTTTTCTCAATGGCGATTTACAGGAAACTGTCTACATACAACAACCTCCCGGGTTTGAGACCACGGGGGAGTCTCTTGTATGTCGTCTAAAGAAGTCTCTTTATGGTCTCAAACAGTCTCCTTGAGCATGGTTTGATAAGTTCAGTCAGGTTGTTCGTGATGTTGGGTTCACTCGAAGCTTGGCTGACTTCTCTCTATTCACTCAACATAGACCGACAGACACTCTGATTCTCCTGGTATATGTTGATGATATTTTGATAACAGGAGATGATCTCCATGGAATACATATGATCAAGCAACATTTGGCCTCGACTTTTCAAACTAAAGAACTGGAAAACCTTCGGTACTTTCTTGGTATCGAAGTAGCTCGGCGTCCTGATGGTCTTACTCTGTCTCAATAAAAATACTGCCTTGATTTACTTCGTGATGCTGACTATTCTGGTTGCATGCCTGCTGACACTCCTATGAATGCCAATCAAAAGCTCTGTGCTCATACCTCAGACTCCGATCTACTGCTTCCAAATCTGGAGTACTATCGACTGCTTGTAGGGAAACTGATATATCTCACTGTCACAAGGCCTGATATATCATTTACTGTTGGCGTTGCCAGTCGATTTATGCATGCTCCACGCATCTCTCATCTTCAGGCGGTTGAGCGCATCCTTCGATACTTAAAGACAACTCCTGGACAAGGACTTGTATACAAGCCTTCTTCATCTACCTTATCTCTTACTGCATACTTTGATGTTGATTATGCTGGTTCATTGGATGATCGTCGTTCCACAAGTGGATATTGTACATATTTTAGTGGACACCTTATCACCTGGCGTAGCAAGAAGCAGACTGTGGTTGCTCGCTCGTCTGCTGATGCTGAGTATCGGGAAATGGCATTTGTTGTGTACGAGCTCATCTGGTTAGAAAGTCTTCTCAGCGACCTTGGTGTAAAACTTCCCTCACCAGCCACTCTCTATTGTGACAGTCAAGCTGCTATACATATTACCAAAATTCCTGTTTTTCATAAACGTACCAAACACATCGAAGTTGAATGCCGCTTCATTCGGGAGAAGGTACAATTGAGGAAACTGGAGTTAAAATATGTTCCTGCTGCCGGGTAAGTTGCTGATATTCTCACAAAGGCACTACCACTTCCATTATATTACCAGTTCTTGTCCAAGCTTGGTGCCTACGATCTGTATGCTCCAGCTTGCGGGGGAGTGTTGAAGAAAACATGTAAAAAAGCCTAATAATGAAGGCCCAACTAGGCCCATTCTCTTTATAGTTCTTTTAGTCCCACATCTTAGAATGAGATTTCCTTTCCTCTCTCTTTTTCTATATAAGTGTACAAATACTTGTTGTAATATATGATTTTGTACATATGTAAAAGGTTTTTCTCACTTTCTCCACACCTTTTAATGCCCTTCGTAGTCCTGTGAGAATAAACGTGCATAATCAATGACGTTTTCATGTGCACTCTGCTAACCCTCTTGAGTGTCTCGACTCGTAGTCATATCAACATCCCGCCCTGGAAAATTGGCCTTGTCCTCGAGGCTGAGAGAAGGAAACTGTGTAGACACATTGTCATGATACATCAAAGTAGTGTCAAGCCAAGCTAGAGAGAGACATTTCACTGAATCAACACCTGGGCGATGGATTTGCCGTCCCAGTCAATTTGCCTAATCTCCATTATAGTGTCTGACTCAAACACTGCCAACTCCTCTGCTTCTAAGTGAGTTGGTAGTAAGTCCTTCACTGGTGATCACCCTCCATGCGGTGAAGTTGTGAAACATGAAAGACTGAGTGGATGCGACTTGGAGGAGGAAGCAACAGGCGGTATGTTACCTTGCCAATGCACACTAGAATCTAGAATGACCCATAAAAATGAGAACAAATCCTTAGGTGGATGTGTGTTGCCACTGAGGCCTGCTTATGAGGGCGAAGTTTGATTAAGATGGCGTCACTTGGTTCTGGGGTGACATCACGATGATGCTTGTGGCCTTGCTGGTCATGTGCTGTTGGGCTCGAAGCAGCTTACTATTGTGCCGACGTTAGACATCATCTCGATCAACAAGATTTATTGCCAGGGCTGCTATCTTACATTCATATGTCAAGAAACGGGGAATGATGAATGGAGTGCGACTGTACACAATATGTAAAGGAGAAGTCTTTGCGGTAGTTTGGAAATAGGCGTTGTATGAAAATTTAGCCCAAGAAATATACATAGCCCATTGACGTAGTTGCTTTATTGCAAAACATCGTAAGCCGGGCAAATCATACCGAGACAAGATGCTATCAGAAACACGGGTTCCCTCAACAGCAACAAAATTCTATTCATCAAGCTTCTTCTGTAGTGGACACTCTCAGTACATCCCGATCTGAAATTGATATGCTAAGAGAGGAGCCCCACAGTCTCTACGAGCTGGTTACTCAAGCCTTAGGGCCTATCGCCTCGACTTCTATTGACAATATATCATGTCTTTCCCATAGCTCATCTTGGATAGTGAACCTGCATACCACAAACCCTACCACTATGGAGAAATTTTGACATACATGGACTCTGTTTGTTTATTACTGTTGCTAACTGAGAAACCACCCCAGTTGGCCGATCTGGAGACGTGTCTCTTACCTCAACCATCTCTCCGCCATCTATACAACATGTTCTTGGCTTACAATTTAATCTTCTCTTTGTTAGTCATCTTACTCATAACTTTCTTTTCTTCCACCTTTGTGATACATGATGGTGAGACGCGGAGTGCCATTAGTAAGAGATGGTTGTCGAATGAGCTCTACATTTTGGATCTCCCACCCTCAGCACTATCGTCCATTACTCCTATTGACTGGCACCGACACCTTGGCCATTGAACTCTCTCTATCCTACGGACAATAAAATGTTGTGGAAGAGAGGAAGAACTGCCACTTGCTTGAGGTAGTTAGATCTCTCATGTTTCAGATGAAGATTCTAAAAATCTATTGAAATTTTGTAGCCATTACTGCGTGCTATTTAATTAATCGTATGCCGTCGACGGTTCTTAACTTTGCATCCCCCCGTTCTCCGTTCTCTTTCCTTCCACACTTCTCTTTTTTCCAACTCCTTGAGACTTTGTGTGTGTTTTGTTAATCATCTTGGCTCCCCTTTGAATAAGTTGGCTCCACGGGCTACCAAGTATATCTTTGTTGGTTACTTTCAAACTCAAAAGGGATATGTATGCTACTCTCCAAATGATCGAAAAGCCGTGACATCCGCGGATGCTACTTTTCTTGAGGATCGACCATTCCATTCCTCTGCCTTTTCACTGAAAACACCACCTGGTTTACCTCGTCCTAATGTCCTTCTTGACTGTACACCTTCCTCTATTATGTGAACATTACCTCCGCTTCTCCCATTACAGGTTTACACTCATCGTCATACTCTGTAGAATGCCCCGAGCCAGTCACCCACTACTGATGCTGCTCCTGATCCAGGTGATTTATGTAACACCCCAACCTAGTTTTACCACCAATCAGCAGTCCATCCGAGCCCCGTTTTAAGAAGCAAATCAAGTAACGGTAATAAAATTGGTACATAGCAGACATAAATGAAAAGTTCTAAAAGAGTACTTACAACGGAAGTAGTAAAAAAAGCTAAGGGTATACCTCATAAAATTTGAATTCACAGAGTCACTAAAATTGAAAGAACCATACATCTGAATTTCTGGAATACTACATATGTCTGATACATAGATAATCATAAACATTTAGCTTACACCATGTTCGTAAAAGGGAAATAATAAAATACCGAAAAGAAAGACAACTGAATAAGGAAAAAACTATAAATATGGAGGTCCGCAAACTCTTATCCTAGGCGCAACACCCCACCTGTGACCCCTGTAATAATAAGCCCCAAAATGGTTCAGCCCAACTGGAGAGTAAGAAAGACCATTCTTCTTATTGACAGTAAAATATTCTGAAGAAACATGTGTGCATGCTTTTTGAAACAATATTTTCATGCAATAGGAAAATATGTGTTGTTATGCTATGCATGCTTTTCTAAATAGTATTGAGAAAATAAATGTCTGTTCTAGTTTAATCATGTCATGCATTTTCATTAAAGTTCCGAAAATATTTAACTATAGAGATTTTCTAAATTTCGGCATATATCTGAATTCTATTTGTCTTATGTTCGCCACTCCTCATATTCTATGTGGAGTAGCTTCTTATGCGCAATTCTAGCGATCCGAGTCCCTATTAACGAACGCAGGTGTTCTAGTGTTTCACGAACATGGACTCGCATCTTCTAATTTCTAAATGAGATGTCATGTCCCTTAAACTTTGAGGCTCATACAGTTTGTTACGCCCTATGAGTAAGATAATGCGCTTCTATCTATCACGAGGGAACGTCTCGATCGTGCCTCCTAATCATTTTCTCTTAATTGTTGGCTTGCATAATTTTTCGTCTGGAGGCCCTAGGTGATGCCTCTAACTAGTTAAGTATCTTAAGGACATATCCATGCTATTTAGTGATTTCGCGCATTCTACAGAATTTCGTGAATTCATATTTATGTATTTTCACGAAATTCGTTGGAAGCCTAATTGGAAATAGAGTATTTTACTTACGCTTACATAGTCATACTCATAATAATGTGATGCTTTGATGGGTCTATAATTTTGTATATTTAACTATTATTGTATCATGACAAAATACGATTTCCCATAATATTGAGCATCCATTAATTATACGCAAACATTTTCATGCAGTAAACTAAGTGATATGCCTAGCCAAAAAGAATTAGAATTTCTTTCTGTGGTATTGCGGCGTTTATACACAAGACAAGGCGGCATATTTGTCTAAATTACTCTGGAGAACACGTATGGATCGCCTCTGATTTACCTCGGAGCCCTCTTTCCCCAAATCACCTTGCGGACCCTAACGAGGAAACATCAACATTTATATAATCCCCCTAAAATTCCACGCATACCATAATAATAAAGGAGGAAAGAACAAGCCAAGTAAAATTTACCACGTCTCTAATAGTGAAGAATTGCAATTCCTGAAATGAAATTAGTGGCGCTTAAATTGCTTGAAGACAGCCTATTCACCCTTAATTGTCACACAAAAATTTATGGATTGAGATAGAGTTCATTTGGAACTTCTGAAAAATCATAATTTGAGAGCGACACTGAAAATTTAGGAAGGGATCGACAGTACCTGTTAAGGGTTCACTGGAGAAAGTCAATCGCTACCAGAAAAGTTTGCCACGCAAGGGCTGTTGAGGAAAGGAACGAGAGCCTCGACTTCTGGATCTGATCAGAAAATCGGGAAGGCTGATGCAGAGAAGGAATCGACCAGTCTATTTGGTAGAAAGGCGGCGCCGACAAGGGTTCCTGAAAAAGGAGGTGAAACTACTCTTGTTCCCGTGGACGGGGTCGCAGGAGAGAACTGCTGCACTGCAGAGTGGAAGTGACAACGAAAGGCTTCAGGAGAAGAGGGCGTGAGAGGCACTGGGTCTCGTGGTCGATGGAGACGTGGGGAACTCTTGCGTCGATGCACGGTAGAAACGAGAAGATCGCTACCCTAATAAAATCTGCTCGGGTCGTGGGAGGGAGAGAAACGAGCGACGATTTTTCTTTAATCGAGCGTCTGGGAGGGAGAATTACTATCTCTCGGGAGTTATAAGAGTCATGGGTAGAAACGTGGGTGCGGCTGCACGCCATTTCTGCCTGAGAAGGAAAATCCCTCTTAAATTTCAATTTCGCCACTAAACTACTTAAATTCTAGTTTCATGAGATTAAAGTTTTGGTGAATGACTCAATTTCGCCGAAAAATTTCAATAACTCCGATTAATTTAAATATTAACGCGCAACAATTAATCATAACAAAATCGCACCTCGACAAGACGATTGCTCGATCAATTTCGCTCGCGATCGGGCCCTGCAAATTTCATTTTAATTTCTGCATTAAATAACAGATGTTACAATTTACGCACAACTCTCCATAAGATTACACACTCATATACCGCTCACCCGCTTTCTCATTATGTTTATTTTCACTGTTTATCTCCTCAATTACACAGGTTTGCGTGCTCTTTATTTTTTGTTTCCACCCCTTATGTATATGAGGCTCTCTAATATCTGGGGCGGTGGACAACTATGGATGAAGAGATGAAGGCCATATGGGCCAACATGATCTGGGAATTAGTGTCACTTCCTCATGGATAGCCCTAAGTCGATTGTAAATGGGTGTTCACAGTTAAATACGATCCAGATGGCTCTGTTGAGCTCCTAAAGGCACGTCTTGTGGCCTGTGGATTAACTAAGCAATACAATATTGATTATGAGATGACATTTTCTCCAGTTGCAAAGCTTAATATAGTTTGAGTATTGATCTTTGGCAAGTTGCAGATGTCGGATGTCGAGTTCATGTTGGGTTGAGTTTAAAATGTTGGATTTTAATCCAACAACAACAACAACACTGAAGCCTTTATCCCACTATATGGATCATTTGTCGCCATTGCGCCATATCTTTAGTCATAATCTCAATAATGCCTAGGTACATCATGTCTTTCCTTATAGTTTCATTCCAAGTCTTTTTTGGTCTACCCTTCCCCCGTTTAACATGCCTAGTAGTTAAAACTCTCATAACGCCTAACATGCGCCTCTAATGGTCTCCTTTGTACGTGTCCGAACCATCTTAATCGAGCTTCTGGCATCTTCTTTACAATTGGTGCCACTCCTGTCTTATCCCTGATACATTCATTCCTAATTTTACCCACTCTCGTGTGTCCACACATCTACCTAAGCATTGTCATCTTCGCAACTCCCATCTTTTGCTCATGCACACAATTCACTGCCCAACACTCAGAATCGTAGAGCATCGCTGGTCTAATTGCAGTATGGTAAAACTTGCCTTTAAGTTTTAATGGTACATTATGATCACAAAAGATCCCAGACTTGCCTCTCCACTTCAACGAACCTGCTTGGATACTATGTATCACATCTTTATCTACACCTTCATCTTTTTGAACTATCAATCCCAGATATTTAAAGCACTCACTGTGGGAAATATCTTGGTCACCCAACTTAATGACAGAGTCATCCGTCCTTTTTGCACTATTAAATTTAAGCTCCATATACTCCGTTTTTGTCCTGCTCAACCTGAAACCCTTCTTTTCTAAAGTGTCTCGCCTGGATGCAAGTTTCGCGCTTACACCCTCGCGCGCCTCATCGACAAAAACAATATCATATGCAAACAATAAACACCAAGGTATTGCTTGTTGGATTTGTCTGGTGAGGTTATCTAAGACAAGAGTAAAGAAAGAAAGGCTTAAAGTTGACCCTTGATGTAAGCCAATAGTAATAAAAAAATTTATGTGTTAATCCTCCAGATGTCATCACCCTCGTCACTGAATTTGTTTATATATCTTTGATTACGTTATTGCATGATACATTTACACCTTTCTTTTCTAAGACTTTCCATAAGACTTCTCTTGGAACCCTATCGTAAGCCTTCTCAAGATCGGTAAACAACATATGCAAATCTTATTTTTCCCCGATAGTTGTCAATGTGTCTCCCCAGGAGGTGTATAACCTCCCCGGTCGATCGCCCTAACATAAATTCAAATTGATTCTCCGAGATGCTAGTCTCTTGTCTTATTCTTCTCTCTATTTCAATGTCGAATTTTAATATTTAAATAGATTTATTCATATATAAACATATTTTTTTTGTAAATAAGTAAAGTTGTACATCAACATAAAGGACCCGAGTTAGTGATTATAGCAGAATAACATGCTTACAGAAGATCATCGTGCAGAATATCAACCACCATTAGAGAAGATGGAAGATAAGTAGAGAAGAAGAGCAAAATTCTAGAAAAACAAAAAAATACCTTAATATCAGCCACCCACCATTAGAGAAGATAGAAGAGAAGAAGAGCAGAATGCCTGAAAAAATGAAGATAACAGAATAACGAAACAAAACCAGAGCCGAGAAGAAGCTGGGAAAATATTAGGAGAAAATTTAAAGAAGCTTTAAAAAAATAAACTCACAATGCTATACTGATATTAAAGCTTTAAAGGAGCAGAGAAGATGATAGATCCATAACCAAGACCGAGAAATCTTCCAGCAAGTCGTAAATCCATGAAGCCAGGAAGCAGAGTTGTCGAAGTTAGGGCAAGAGAAGGAGGCATCGAAGCTAGGACAAGAGAAACAAGTGTCAAAACCATGACAGGAGAAAGGGGCGTCGATGCTAGGGTAGTCGACGACACAACACTGAAAGGGAGCGAGACGAGAGAGTCATTGTAGCTAGGACATCAACTGAGAGCGATCGAATACATGGCTATTTATTATACGACATGCAACGCCGCAGTTTTATTACGTGGCTGATATATCAGACGATATTTCCAGAAACGACATAAATAGTCAAAATGTAGATTTTGTTGCGTTTTCTACCTAAAACATTTATGTCGGCCAACATGTCGGGTATGTCGGCCGATATTTACAACACAGTGGCCCATCATCATTGGCAGTTGCATTAATTTAATATTAAAAATGCATTCCTTAACGACGATTTGATTGAGATCGTATATAAGCAACAACTTCCCAGATATGAGACTACAGAGGAGTCCCTCGTATGCCACCTAAGAAAATTTACCAATGAACTGAAACAATCTCCTCATGCATGTTTGACAAATTCAGTTAAGTAGTTCAGGCGTTGGCTATAAACTTGGAGACTAACCAACTTCTCTTTGTTTACCTATTGTCGCAAAGTGGGTATCGTGATTCTTCTTGTTTATGTTGATAATATCATAATCACCGGTGATGATATGACTAGCTTCTCTATGATCAAAATATATCTGGCCATCCACTTTCATCCCAAGGATTTGGGATGTTTCAGAAACTTCTAGGTATTGAGGCAACCCGACGACACATGTACTAATATTATCCCAACGAAGGTATTGTATGTATCTTCTACAGGATGCCAGATACCTGGGGTGTAAGCCAAGTGACACACCCATGGCTGCAAATCTCAAACTTTCTGCTCACGAGTTGCCTTCTCTACCCAGTCTGGAGTACTATCATTTAGTTGACCGGCAAGTTTATATATCTAACCGTGACTCGGCTAGATAGCTCCTTCACTGTTTGTGTGATTTACTGATACATCATGCTCCTTAGTAGTCCAATCTTCAAGCAATTGAGTGGATTCTTCGGTATCTGAAGAACACTCCTGGTCAAGGGCTTATAATAATCCTTCACCTTCTCTCTCTCGTTAATTGAATACTCTGTTATTGATTATGCGGGCTTCATTTATGATGGTAGGTTTACCGGTGGTATTGGACATATTTTGGAGGTAATCTGGTCACTTGGTGGAGCAAGAAACAATCGGTTGTAGCACGATTATCTGCCGAGGCTGAGTATCGCTCGATGACCTATGCAGTTTCTGAGCTTTACTTGGTTGGAAAGTCTTCTTACTGATCTTCATCTGTTTCTCACTTCTCCCACAATTCTATATTGCCATAGTAAAGCTACGATTCATATGGGCGACATCCCGTCTTTCATGGCACACCAAACACATTGAAGCAGATTGATACTTCATCAGAGAAAAAGTCAAGCTTCACAAAATTGATCTCCAACTTGTTTCTGCTGCCGCTTAAGTATTCAATATCTTCCCAAAGACCTTACCTCTTCAGTTTATTTCCAAGCTTGGAGCCTACGATATGTACACTCCAATTTTTGGGGGAGTACATAATGTAGACAAAGGAGGTACAAAGAAGCCCACTAGATACGGCCCATTAGGAGTTTTTTCACTTATATAGATATTAGTCCCATGTTGGGAATGAGGTTTTTTTTGTTTCACTCATAGTTATAAATAAGTGTACATGCACTTGTATTTGTTTACTTGAGGTAATAAGATTTTTTCGTGGTTCTGATATTTTCTCATAGTTTACTAGTTAACTAATATGAATGGATAAAAGTGTGGAAAATGCATCCATTAGATGTGCAGATAAAATTAGACTTAAAGGTTTAGGAAGAAAAACAATAACTTGAGGTAACATTGAATAGAAGTTGAGGATATATTAGGCTGATCTCAAATAGACAGCCTTGAAATAGCTTCATACTGTGGTCATACTAGCAGCTTTTCTTTGGATTGAGATGAATAAGCGTTTGTGTTTTACAATCACAGTAAAAAGACGGCTTACACAGGTTACTTTCCTGCAACAGTTAGAATTCTGTTAGTCTCATTCACTATGCTTAGAAATATGCTTCTTTGATGAAACTGCTAACCTTAAGAATAATTACTTTCACGAAGAGTCAGCCAAGATAATGATACGACGTTGGACGCCTCGCATATCTTTATTATTCTATGTAGTCCTAGAGGCATGTTCGTACTTTGTGTCCTTCTCACTCTATATATATGAGTGAGAGTTTCTCTTTATGATTATCTTTTGAGTCTTAGAGTTTTGAGCTCTCTTGGAGAGTGGAGTGTCAAGGAGGACCCAACCTGCTTGGCATGAGTTATCTCCTGATTGTATTTTTATTCTCGTTTAATGCAATGCAAATTTCTCGTTCTCGTTCTTGATACGACTACAACGTATCAATTGCTCCGACCTGCCGCTCCCTTGAATTTCTTCGTGAACCCTAATTTCATCTCCTCACTGTTTTTCTGAGGATATTACCGCAGATCACTTCTTTGCTGCTGGACTCCAAGCCGTTCACCACTGTGTTGCAGCATCTTTGCGCGTTCCATCCTCTGGTTATTTCGCAGCTATCGACTCCCTCTTCCGCACGAATATCACGCCAGCCTCACCGTCCCCGTGCATCGCTCGTCCGTCGCAGATCGCGCCAGACTTGCTCGTCTGCAGCACCGCACGTCGCTCGCCTGACGCAGGACTTCTTCCGCGTTCCTTCTTCCAACGACGACACCTTTCGTGCATCCTCCATCCAGCCCGTCCCCTTTTCCAGCAAAGTTCCTCCCTCCATACACATTCGCATCCAATGCCTCCTTCCGCGTTTTGGCGCCCCTCGCCACCTTCCATCCCATCTCTCTCACTACCAACGGCCACAACTGCCCCCGCCTTCATCCAATGGCCGCTAAGCCTTTCCTTTCATGTCCTACACTGCTTCCTGCGGTCTCTCTGCGCCGCAACTACTGTTTTCACCGCATCGGCACCCTTTCCGGCCCCTCTTCAGCGCCCACGCACCCCGTCGGTTTCGTCCTTTTCCTCCGCATCTTCGTTACATGATCCAGACACGTTCTATGGCCCGACATGCTGATGAGGACGCCTCCGCGTCTGCTTCCGCCGACTCCCATCAAATGGATCAAATCGAAGCCCGGCTTGAGGACCTCACTCTCCTCCTTCTGGAGCTCTCGGCCACGACGGTAAATCACCCTCTGGTTCCTACGCCACCCCCACCTCGGCCAGTTCCGGACTACACAGGGTTTTTTCACCCCGCTGCGGACATCCACCCGACCCATCTCCGCCGGATCAAGATTCTTGTGTTTGATGACACCGGTCCTCTTGGTTGGCTCGCCCGCGCCGAGCAATTCTTCGACCTTCAGTCCACAAGCCCCCCCTCCCCACTATCTATATGGAGGATTCAACGCTCCATAGGGTGCTTTGGATGCACCGACAAGTTCTTGTCCTCACCTGGCCCACACTGAAAGAGGAACTCCTCCGCCACTACGACACTCTCTAGGCGGGTAATGCCTTTGAGCGCCTTAGCTCCTTCCGTCAGTCCGATACCTGTCCACCTACATCGACGAGTTCATCGCGGTCGCTACATACGTACCCGACCTTGCCCCCGACCACTACCTGAGGTATTTTCTGGTGGGTTTGCAACCCTACCTCCGGGCGCGCCTTCGGGTCCACAATCCGTCTAGTATTTCCTGCGCCATGGAGCATGCTCGGTATGTCGACGAGGAATTCTACATAGCTCCACCGTCCTCCTCGATCCGGCCTCCCCTCCAGCCGCCGACTCTTCCTCGCTTGGCTCCCCTGCCACCACCTGATCCCCAGTTGCTAGGCCCACCTCCATAGATGCCAGTTCTGCTTCCATAGGCACCCCGACGACCCCAGCGATCCCAGTGCTTGTCTCACTAGAAGCACCTCGAGCTTCGCCGCAAGGGCTTTTGCTTTCGCTGTGAGCCACCATACTCGCCCACCCACATCTGCCTTCTCAAAGACCTGTGTATGCTGATTGGATTTGAAGATGACACAGATTTCGGGGACTTGGACCCGCTGACACTCTCTGACGACCCCTACGGAACTCGACCTTGAGGACAAAGTCGTTTTTTGGGCAGGGCGTGTTGATACGACGTTGGCCGCCTCACATATCTTTATTATTCTATGTAGCCCTAGGGGCATGCTCGTACTATGTGTTCTTCACACTATATATATGTATATATGAGTGAGAATGTTTCTTTATGATTATCTTTTGAGTCTTAGAGTTTTGGGCTCTCTTGGAGAGTGGAGTGTCAAGGAGGACCCAGCCTCCGGATGCTTGGCAGGAGTTATCTCCCAATTGTATCTTTTTCTCGTTTAATGCAATGCAAATTTCTTGTTCTCGTTCTTGATACTTGGAGGTGTAGATAAATATGTGATACATAGAATCCAAGCAGGTTGGTTGAAGTGGAGAGGGGCGTCTGGGATCTTATGGATCGTAAAGTACCATTAAAACTTAAAGACAAGTTTTACCGTATTGCAATTAAGCCAGCAATGCTCTACGGTTCTGAGTGTTGGGCAGTGAATGGTGTACATGAGCAAAAAATGGGAGTTGCGGAGATGAGAATGCTTAGGTGAATGTGTGGTCACACGAGACTGGATAAAATTTGGAATGAATGTATCAGGGATAAGACAGAGTGGCGCCAATTGTAGAGAAGATGCGAGAAGCTCGTTTAAGGTTCGGACATGTACATAGGAGACCTTTAGAGTCACCTGTTAGGCGTTGTGAGAGTTTAGTCACTAGACATGTTAAACGGGGGAGGGGTAGACCAAAAAAGACTTGGAATGAAACTATAAGGAAAGATATGATGTACTTAGGCATTAGTGAGGCTATGATTAAAGATAGGGCGCAATGGCGACAAAGGATCCATGTAGCCGACCCCACTATGGTGGGATAAAGGCTTGAGTGTTGTTGTTGTTCTTGATACGGCTACGGCGTATCAAATAACTTCTAGTTAATTTTTTAATAGCATTTTTGGTATAATTTTGCATAATAGCAAAAACACATCAAGTTCATTTTAATACTGCTATGAGCCTAAGATTTTTCCTGTTCATTTATCTTCCTACAGGCACTTTCTGAGTTGCAGGACAAAATCCCACCTTTTCCAAGAGCAGCAGCGATGAAGATAATTGAAAAAGAACTAGGAGGGCCTGTGGATAACTACTTCAGTTACATTTCTGAGGAACCCGTAGCTGCTGCTTCATTTGGTCAGGTGTAATTTAAGAGCTCAAGATTACATTTCTATAAAATTGGATTATTGTTTACTTAGTTTTTCACTCACTGATTCTCCTCCAGCAAATCATGTCAACCATCTAATCTTATGCAAATGCTTTGGCAGTTATTTTATTTAAACCTGTTTAATATATGATTAATGATTTTTCCTTTATTACTTTGTTCCTTGATTTGAGTATACATCCTTCTATTTAAATAAGTTGCTGCCCATGAATTTAAAAAAAGTAAGAAATTGCCGCTATGTTCATGGTATGATTGCCTCAAGGACTTACTCCATACTCTACCTTTTTTCTTTTCGCCCTGTTGTGACTTGTGAAGCATACTACCACACATCCCTAGGATTCCCTTGCTTCAACGAAACTCAAGAGCTTAGATTGCTCGAGTGTCAATTTTCCCATCTGTCAGTATCTATAGCTTTTAGTACTTCTCTTCAATGCCTCGACTTTGACCACTTCATTGGTCATGCTTTTGACTAAAGTTATAGCCTTGACTTTCACTTGTAGCAAATATCTTCTCCAGCATCTGCAACTCTCTCTTGCCTCCCACCAAGCACCTCATGCCACATTTGATTCGAGACTCTTTCATGCTTTTAGGCTGCTAAGAGTGCAGCTCAGGTCATATTCACTTAAAACCAATAACCGATAAGTTCGGTTCCGAAAAATTGGAACCGCAACTCATATAGCTATTTTTGGAATTTGATTTGAACCACAATTCTGTTAGGTTCTAGTTTACTTTTTGGTTCTACCCGCACCTCATGAATGACTTCACAATCAGATTATATAGCTTATTGATGTCTATTTCAATATCACGGTTTTGATCTACAAGAAATGAACTACACATCCTCCTACTAGGAGCAAAGCAAAGAAAATCAAAGCTACATGAGAATAAATCCGGACGGTTACTGTTTTGCTCCTGGAAATTTGAAATAGAAAATTAACCCCAAAGAAAGCACTGCAACCAACCGGGAAGCAAAAATATGATTGGAAACATGGAGGACCTCAATGCTAGGCTCAGGAAGGAGGAGGTAAGTCAATGATTTAACACCCATACCTATTTTAGCAACATTTCAAAAGCCTGACCTACACTCTGGATATGAAATAAACTAAGCAACAATATAAAGTTGGTACAATAATAATCATACAGTTGAGTAACTAAAGTAAACAATGGAAAAGTAAAACTAGAGCTAGGGTAATAAGGAGTACCTCAAAATATGAATCCAGAGCCAACTGGAGCTAAAATGAAACCGAACTAAATATTTGAATTAAAACTATATTTGATACATCATAGTTCATAAATACAAAAGAGTCAAATCAAAAGCATGCACAATGTTTGATGATAAACAACATGACAAACTAAGGTCCCGTTTGGTTAGGCGGATCCGCTCCGGTGCGTCTGGACAGAAACAACATTTCTGTGAAATGCGCCGTTTGGTTCGGCGGCTCGTTCAAACGTCGGTTTTTAATAAACCGCATTTCTTTTAACACGCGAGCCGGGGTTTCTTCCTCCAGTCCAGATGTGCGGAAGGCGGGCGGAAGGCGGAAGCTTTTCTCTCGATTCGCCGTCCTCGCTAGGGTTCGCGAACGACACTGATCTCCTCATCCTTGACGGTCTTGAGTTCTTCCGACGCAGTTCCCCGCTCTTACAGCTTCCGTTGACCGAACTCGCCAGGCCCAGCGTCTCTTCCTGCGAGCATTCCTTCCGACGATCTCTTCCTGTTGCTTCAACGCCAGCCTGGCCTGGAACTCCCCCTTTCTTCCTGGAGATCCTGCGTCGACATCCTTACCTATCCTAGGCGGTGATTTGACATTTTTTTTGCGAGCGATTCGAAAGGTAGCAGAGGTTTTTTTGCGATTTACTGCTTTCCAGTCTTCATCATCGTTTTCAAGCTCCAAATTTTCTGAATTTCTCCGAAATCGTCATGATTTTGATTCAGCTGGAGAAAATCCTTTTGCATTTTCCATCAGTCTAGTATTGGTATGAGTATGCTCAAATTAGTTGTAATTTCTATAGAGGAAATAGCCCGAAGTAGGTGAGGTTTTATTGCAGGTTGAAAGAAATGCCGTGTTTATGAAAATGCAAAAGGATTTCTTCTTTTTTGCATGTGATTGTTTTTTTTTGCATGTGCGGTTTATTAATGTATGTGTGTATCAAAAACTCAATATTGTTATTAAACAACTTTTTCAAAACTCCATTTCAATAAATATTGAAAACTCAATTTGACCCAAACAGTTTTTTTGACAAAACTCAATTTCTCAGAAACAGCTCTTTTTCAAAACTCCATTTCTGATCAGCAGCTTTTCATCAGCAACATCCCAACCAAACACACCCTAAGACTTCATAAACTCTCGAGAAATCATCTTAACCGAATCTCCCGGCTTGTGTTCTCTAAAAAAGAAAGGTCCAACGACGGGATCAACCTACCGACGAGTAAGACAGACTATACATAATTAAGACATGTATGAAGATTTATATATGCGACATCTGAACTAGAAAACATGCATTCTAACCTTTGAAACTATACACGTGTTAACAAAAAATAAAACATAATGACATAAGTTACATTTTCTGTACCTTAATCATGTTTTCATGTTCTACTCTTAACTTTAATTCATTTAAAGTGTTGATGTTCGTGAATTCTGAGTTTCAATCTAAAGCTGAGAGTGTTCTAGTTCTAGACACATCTTGTGATTTGAGTCCCTAATGACAACTGAAGGTGCTCCGGTGCGTTCCTAGCGTGGAACATTGACTCCCATGTAGTTGTTCCATACGCGGAAGAATGGGTCGTCAACCCCAATTGAAGTCTCATATAGTCTACTGTGGCCTTTGAGTATGATGATGCGTGTGTAACATCTGAAGAGGAAAGCTAGCACCCATGTAGGATAACTAAGCTGTAAATATATTTATTTAACAATATACTTGCAAGCAATAATACGTATTGATTCCTTAACTCATGAACACATAAAGAGCCAACTACTAAAACATCTTTTATTATTCATAAACCCTTTTGCAAGCATAAGATTACAATATTTAATTAAACACCATTACAATTTTACAACTTGGCACTTAGGCCACAAAACAAAATACTTGTTCACATACTTCTGTTCTGGTTCTTGGGAGATTTATATCATCACGTACTTCAAGGGCAACTTCTAAGCCCTGAAAAATGATAGAAATAAAGGGTGAGTATAACATACATAATGAGAAATCCTTCTTATTCTAAGCTGTAAATATAATTATTTAACAATATACTTGTAATCAATAATACGTAGTGATTCCTTAACCCATGAACATATAAAGAGCCAACTATTAAAACATCTTTTATTATTCATAAACCCTTTTACAAGCATAAGATTACAACATTTAATTAGACACCATTACAATTTTACAACTGAGCTCTAAGGCCACTAAACAAAATACTTGTTCACATACTTCTGTTATGGTTTTCGGGAGATTTATATCATCACGAACTTCAGGGGCACCTTCTAAGCCCTGAAAAATGATAGAAATAAATGGTGAGTATAACATACCCAATGAGAAATCCTTCTTATTCTAACTTCTATAATATTTTAGGATTACGATTTCATTTTAATTTCTTCTTAATTTTCATTAAGCTTTTGTCTTCCCTTTTTATTGAATCCCTATTTACAATGAATATAAATCTTAAGCATTTCTTGAACAAATTCTTTGAAAGTTGTTCATAAATATTTCTTCTTAAAATATTTCTTAAAACATTTCTTATAACTTAGTTTTTGGTGAAATTCTCGAGTAAAATCCAAGATTAACCCTTGCGGTTAATTGAGAGCTCTGTTATCTTTAGCATGATTTCTAAGCTATGGTAAGGTAATCCTTACCCCTTTTTGCTGGGCATCACTTATGTTGGGCAAGAAGCCTCACTGCCCGAGTGTTTAACCCGCATAAGGGTATTTCGGTCCGCCTCTGCTATGAAATATGGTGGAACAGTTGAATTCAAGTCCTGTTTTATGCTTATTTGTATTTTACCCGCATAAGGGTATTTCGGTCCGCCTCTGTATTTTACCCTTACTCTATATATATGAGTATAGGGTTAGTATTATGTATTATCAGATTATTGGTTTCTGTCTTCAACTTGGTATCAGAGGAAGTGAAGCCCTAATCCCGTTCTTTTTCCGCTACTGCTCCGCCGTCTTCACTTCCGCTCCACATTGCTTGCCGTTTTGTCGCCTCCGACGATGGTGAGCTGCGGTTCTCTGATCGACGACAGTGCACGCTGAAGGAGCCAGCCGCCCCTCCTCATGACGCGTGTCCTTTCTCCGTCGTCTTCCTCTCCGTTCCGCTCCCGCTGAATCTGCGCCGAACGATGTCGGCCTCTTCTTCATCGTGCGGCCTCTGCTGTCTCTTCATCTTCATCGTGCGGCCTCCGCTCCCGCTGAATCTGCATCGACGACGACTCCCGACTTCGGCTGTGGTCGACGACGACGACGGCTCCCTTTCAATCTGCATCGACGACGACTGCTCCCGCTGAATCTGCTTCGACAACGACTGCTCCCGCTGAATCTACATGACCGGCTCCCCCTCAGGTTTTTCCTCTTACACTCCCTTGTCAGGTAAAGACAAAGTGATTTCTGCTAATGGTACTTTGTCTCCCATTGTCGGGAAAGGAACTATCTCCTGTTGTCCCTCTCTTTCTCTTCCGTCTGTCTTACATGTCCATTCTTTTCCTCGAAATCTTTTGTCTATTATCAATCTTACTCGGTCACTTAACTGCTCGGTAACATTTTTTCCTGATTCTTGTGTTTTTCAGGAACTGGGTACGAAGCGGACCATTGGCAGTGGTAGGAACCGCGGCGGCTTGTACTATCTGGATGCCGCTCCTCCGTCTCTGGCTCTCTCCGCTTCTGCTGCTACTGCTGCGGATGCTCGACGCTGGCACTTGCGTCTTGGGCATCCTTCTCCCGTCTATCTCTCAAAAATGTTTCCTGCTCCATCGCATATGTTAACTTTAAAATGTGATGTGTGTGATATGTCCAAACATGTTCGACATTCGTTGTCCCATGTTTCTTCTCCTAGTGCTACCCTTTTTGCTATTATACATTCTGATGTTTGGGGACCTTCCCCTGTTGTTTCTTTAAATGACTATCGTTGGTTTGTTACCTTTATAGATTGTTTTTCTCGCACTACATGTGTTTATCTTTTAAAGAAAAAAAAATGAAGTGTTTCCTGTTTTTCAAACCTTCCATAAAATGGTTCAAACCCAGTTCGATGCTACTATTCGTATTCTTCGTAGTGATAATGTGGGAGAATATGATGATCGTGGAGCGTTTGGATCATATCTCACGAGTCATGAAATTATCCACCAAACTACTTGTGTCTATACCTCCACCCAAAATGGTGTGGCGGAACGAAAAAACAGGCATCTTCTTGATGTTGCCCGATGCCTTCTCCATACCATGCATCTCCCAAAATCATATTGGGGTGATGCTATCCTAACAGCTACTCATCTTATCAATCGTCTTCCCTCACGAGTTATTGGCTTTTCTACCCCTCTCGCCCGTCTCTCTACGACCTCCACTGTTCATACTGCTCATCTTCCACCTCGTGTGTTCGGGTGCGTTTGTTTTGTTCATGTCCATCAGCCTCAGCGTGACAAGCTTGACCCTCGGGCTCTTCAGTGTATCTTCCTTGGTTATTCTGCTACCACCAAGGGGTATCGGTGCTACCATCCCCCTTCCAGACGTGTCTACTGTACCATGGACGTGACGTTCCGTGAGGAGGAATCCTACTTTGTGGATTTGCCTCACTCTGTTCGTCAGGGGGAGATTGTGGCCATCGACTCGGGTCCTCTACCTCTGATTCCTCCTCTACCTCTGACCCCTCCTACGCCTACCACTTCTACTTCCCCTTTACCTATATTTCCTACGTCACCTATACCTACATCGTTTTCCCCGACATACCAACATCTGCCCCTTATCTCTCCTTTTCCTCATATATATCGTCGTTGGCAAACAGGTGAACAGTCCTCTGTGGTTCCGTCGCTGCCAGTGCCGTCTTTGGACTCAGATTCTGATGCTGACCTGCATGTTCCCATCGCTATGCTACGAGGTAAGGCTGGGTGTACCGATCACCCTATCTCAAATCATGTTGCTTATGGTCACCTTTCACAGCCCCATCAGGGTTTTATATCCTCCTTGTCTATGATCACTATCCCTAAGACGTGGCAGGAAGCTGTTGGAATTCCGGCATGGGCTCATGCAATGGAGGAGGAAATGTTCGCCTTGGAAAAAAATCACACATGGGACGTCTCCCCTCTTCCTCCTGAAAAGAAAGCCGTGGGCTCCAGATGGGTGTTCTCTGTTAAACAAAATCAAGATGACAAAGTTGAGCGGTGCAAAGCCCGCTTGGTGGCTTGCGGTTACACTCAGACTCAGGGAGTCGACTACCAGGAGACCTTTGCCCCTGTTACGAAAATGGACACCGTTCGTGTTATCCTATCTTGTGCAGCATGCTTGGGATGGAATCTACATCAACTGGACGTCAAAAATACCTTCCTGCATGGTGACCTCGATGAAGAGGTCTACATGACCATTCCCCCTGGATTTGTGAAGAAGGGGCAAGAAAGCCTTGTCTGTCGCCTGAGGAAGTCCCTATATGGGTTGAAACAGTCCCCAGGGCTTGGTTTGGCAGGTTTCACAAGGCCATGGTTAAGTTTGGATACCAACAGGGACATTCCGATCATACCCTGTTTGTCAGGAAGAATGAAGGGAAGATTGTCGTCCTTATTGTTTATGTGAATGACATCGTGATCACCGGGGACGACTCAGATGAAGTCTCGAGGCTGAAAGCCCTCCTGTCTGCAGAATTTGAAGTAAAGGACCTGGGAAGACTCCGATATTTTCTGGGAATTGAAGTGACTCGCTCTGATCAGGGCATCTTCATCTCACAACGTAAGTATGTGTTAGATTTGTTAACTGAGACTGGGATGCTTGGGTGTGCTCCTGCTAACACACCTATGGAGGAAAATCATAGGATCGATGAGGACATTGATGGAGACCGCACAGATGCTGCTAGTTACCAGAGATTGGTCGACAGGCTGTTATACCTTTCACACACACGTCCTGACATCACATATGCAGTTGGAATCCTAAGCAGGTATATGCATGCCCCCAGAATCAGACATCAGGATGCTGCATACCGTGTCCTTCGTTACTTAAAGAAGGCTCCGGGTCGGGGTCTGATGTTTTCAAAGAACAACCATTTGAAGATTGATGTCTTACCGACGCCGACTGGGCAGGGTGCCGTGATGACAGAAAATCTACAACAGGATATTGCACTTTCATTGGTGGAAATTTGGTCACATGGCGTAGCAAGAAACAAAATGTGGTAGCTAGATCTAGTGCTGAAGCCGAGTATCGGTCTATGCCTCAAGGCCTCCGCGAAGGATTATGGCTGCGTACCTTATTGAAAGACCTGGACCTTCAGATTGATACTCCTATCTCCCTGTACTGCAACAACAAGGCCGCTATCAGTATTGCTCATAATCCAGTCCAGCATGACAGAACAAAGCATGTCGAAGTTGACCGTCATTTCATCAAAGACCACCTAGAAAAAGGAAATTTAGTTACCCCCTTTGTTCAATCTAGAGATCAATTGGCTGATGTCTTCACCAAGAGCTTGGGGAGTGATGTCTTTACTGATGATATCCATAGACTTGGAATGACCGACATCTACCGTTCGACTTGAGGGGGAGAGTTGAATTCAAGTCCTGTTTTATGTTTATTTGTATTTTACCCGCATAAGGGTATTTCGGTCCGCCTCTGTATTTTACCCTTACTCTATATATATGAGTATAGGGTTAGTATTATGTATTATCAGATTATTGGTCTCTGTCTTCAACTAGAACTCCACCTAACTTTGGCATGGTATAACCATGCCCTCATGGATTTACTCTTAAGTGCATTCACTGGTAAACTTACCTTTTTCCTAAACACACTCTTATGTTATTAATATTTAGCCTCATTTAAGAGGGTATTTGCTGATTTCTTATTAGAGTGAACAAAAAGAGCTTATGCAAGAAGGTTGGAGGCTTTTTAATAATTTAAATTATTTTAAAACAACATTTATATTGCTGGTTGTTTTTGTATCTTATGTATTTGACTTAAATAATGAGTTTAATGCATTTTTGAGGCTTGGAATACTTCCAAACAACAATAAAGGTTGCTGGTTGGGTTTTAAATGCATGTGTACGTCCTAAAAAGTAGATTATTTACTTGTTATTTAACTACCAAATGCTAGTCCGCCTTTTGAATGTATGAAAATCACATTCAATAACTTATTTAAAGCACAAAATTTTTCCGAACAACAATAGTGTTTGCTGATTGGGATTCTTATCAGTGTATTTGATCATTTTATTAATCTTTTTAAGCACCCCACTAATTTTGGGAGAGTTTCTAATTAACAAAGGGAATTGTTGGTGACCATATAAGTCATTTTGGTGATGATACAAGTCATTTTAACATGATAAACATCAATACTTACTTTCATAATTAAAAAATTCACATTTTTAGAGTAAAATCATGTAATTTACATTGAGCTACAGAAGTCACTTGCTACTTTAAGCATGTTTAAATGTCATCCTAGAAAATTCTTATCATCAAATTTTAATAAGGTTTCCTAGGGTAAACATGTTTTTTTCATGAAGCACCAAAATGATAAATAAGTCTCTTCTTGAACGTAATTGTAACATAGGAAAGCAAAGTTTACATGAGAGTTTTAATACATCACTTTTGTTTTAATAACAACTAGACCTTTAGAACAAAACATCATTCTTGAATAAACGTAAAACATTAATCTTGACTAATCTAAATAATGAAGGACCGAAAAATCCATTTAGGTGAAAGACAATATACTTGGATAAAATGCATGGTGACTGAAAATATTCATGGTGGCATCCATAAGTATATACACCTATTATTTTACAAATTTTGGCATAAGGGATTAAAACCCTAAATTGAACAATACTAAATTTCTCTAAAAATAGATGCTTTCATAAGTGGAAAATTCTTAATTAATCAATTTAGAAGCAAACACTATCAATTTTAGGTTTCATATAAAGTCCTAAAACACTTAGAAATTAGGGCAAGAAGAAATCTCACCTCATTAGTCATAAGAGCCTTTCCTTTCCTTACATAAGTCCTAGAATCCATGGGGAAGCCTTTGGATGCAAGAAGAAAGCAAATGGATTTCGGAGTAGGGCTAGGGTAAGAAGAGGACTCACGGTTTGGATAAAGAAACTTACCAAAAAGAGATGTGGAGGCCTTATATTGACATGAATGGGTCTGGAAGCAGTCGACCGCCGCTCATGGTTGTGTTCCCACGCGTCGCCGGGCAAAAGCGTACTCGCAAGAAGGCTCCCACACAAACATCGGGCGCAGGAGAGGTGTCGGCTCCAAGCTTGCATGGACCGGCTGAGGCGTGAACCAACGGGAAAAAATGGGGCTTCTATACCCTACTACATGTGAACCGGATATATAAAGGGGGAGGATTTTATAAAACCTATTAAATTTTTTTTTTCAAATATTAGGATGGTTTTACTTATAAATTATGACAGTGGAGCCCACTTAGAATGAAATTATATACATATTATTTTATTAAGACCTCTTCATTTTATTTAAGCTTTATTAAATAATTAATTGGACTTTTCTTTTACTAAAATTTTACAATTTTAAAATACTTGAACGTATTATACAAAAAAAAAGAAATTTATCATGATCTAAAAAAAACATGAAAGTTTCATTAGTGATTCTACCATCAACTTACTTGATGTACCCAATTTTTGGGATGTCACAACGCGTCCATTATTCACAAGAGGAAACACCTATTGTGCGTCCTAACCACTATCATTTAGTGGTTGGCCTGATTATTCTATTACATTGTTTATATAAAGCCACTAATTTAAGGAATAATTATTTAATTCATTCTTGCATTCTATAGCTACATCATATTGGCTTCTTTCATCACTTATCGACATAAATACGAAATTTTTATATTTTCTAACATACTAACGTAATTGAGTTTTCTTCCTAATCCTTCCATTGATGATTTCATGAGGTTCATTGTAGCATCAAATTATCGTACCTAAATTAAAACACAACATAAATCACATAACTTTGCGAAGAAACACATGAATCTAATTTTCATCATTATTAACTTGTGATGTGTTTAATTAAGAGGAAGATAATTTCTTACCTCGACGTTCCGACATCCATAAATGCGGCGCGTCGACATGACTACTTTAGGTTTTTCTGAATTCGCGAAGTGTTTTCCGATTGACAACTATACTCTCCTCCTCCAATCCGTGTCAATAACCCTAAGATGAACAATAGTAGTTCATAATTCATCTTGGATTTACATCCTAGGGTTGATTGAAATCAAAGAGATAATTCCCCGAAGGAGGGAATGCATAAAATAGAATAAGAAAAGGAGACCAAAGAAGAAGCCTTACTCTCATAACAATAGAAACGACAAAGCAACTCAAATCTAAAGGAGTCAGAAGGATTGAACAATTGCAAGCTGACGGTTTGCAATCCAACAGGGTCGTTGAACATAGAGAAACGATCCTGGATGGTTGATCGACGGGGAGTACTCAGAAGGAGTCATCGACCTGTTATAACGAGGGCGAGACTCTCTGAAGAATCGCCTACCTATAAAAATTGGCGCTTGGGAGAGGAGTGCGGGAAAGGTTGTGCATGCAACATTTAACGATTCTTCAAACTACAGAACCCTACAGTTTCTTCTTTTTTACTCACACGAACCGCCTGTAATGAGAGGGGAGCATCTGTTATGAAGCGTAAAGAGGCGCTTGGCTATATTAGAGGTGGAGTCGACGACACACACATTACTTATCCTTATATATGAATTAAGATATGATGAAATTAAGTTTTCACTAATTAAAAGAATTCCACAACTCACTAGAATCATATCACCTTAGATGAAATGCTCTTGTGTGCTTCTAAATCTCGCATAAATAAATCTCATAAAATTCCTTACTAAATGGAACTATCTTATTTATTAATTATCATGCATAATTGGGCATAACGAGCATATATACTTTGATTGGATGACGACAATGAAAATGTTAATTGCAATCATACCCAAAAAGTAAAATTATAATTAAGATTTCAGATGTTACAACTCTCTCATAATAAAAATTGTCCTAAAAAATTATAATCATAGTTGGCTCAAACAAAAAGCATATTCTTCATGGCTTCACAATTTATCTTCTCTTCCCCATTGTATATTCTGATCGACCACAATTCATCCAAAGGACTTTCACAAAATAAATCTATCTTTTTCTCAACTTTTGAACCCTTGAGTATACTACTATGGCTGGCTTAACGTTGTCATTAAGATAAAATTCGAGTGACACACCCTAAATACTGAGTATCTAACTAGGATCTCTGACTGCTCGTCTCAGATAGGAGACATGTAATACATCATGTAAATAACTTAGCTCTCGAGTATGACTAATCTGTATGCAACCTCACCAATGCGTTCTAGTACTTTAAATGGACTAACGAATTTGCGACTCAACTTCTTCATCGTTTTAAGTCTAGAAGCGCACTTAACAAATTTGACTTTGAGATAAACAAAATCTCCAACGTTGAATTCCACAATTCTGTGCTTTAGATCATAATACTTGACATGTTTATCCCGAGCCATCTTCATATGTCCCAGCATGAGCTTGACTGGATCTATAGTCTTATCAATCCATGACTCCTTATTTGATGTTTTTCCTTCATTCTCAGCCCAACATAGTGGCGTATGATGTCTACCATAAAGAGCCTCAAATAATGCCATACCAATGCTAGCCTAGAAGCTATTATGGTATTATTATAGGAGAATTCTACCAACGTGATATACTTCTCCCACTTATCTCTAAAATGCAGAATACACACCTCAACAAACCCTCTATAGTCCTATTAGTACGCTCCGTCTATCCATCTGTCTGAGGGTGAAATGTCATGCTAAACTTCAATGTGGTACTAAGATGCTCTTTAACATATTTCAAAATTTTAGAAGTAAGCCTACTATCTTTGTGAGAAACAATAGACATCGACACATCATGCAGTTAGACTATCTCATCCACATATAGTTGTGCTAATCTTGGAGCTCTATTCGTCTTTTTGTTAGGAATAAAATAGAATAATTTAGTCAGGCGACCGACTATAATTTGTAAGGAGTCATTTCCACTGCATGATCTCAGTAGACCATGCACGAAATTCATCGATATGTCTTCAAACTTCTATTTTGGAATGAGAAATGACTGCAATTTGCGTTCTGATGTTGATACTCTCCTTTAACTAACTTGTAAGTCTTACATCTTCCGATATGCTCCACAACATCATCCTTCATTCCTGGAGACCAAATTGACTTCTTCAGATCTGCATGCATCTTTGTACTACCAGAATGTATAACATAGTTAGAATTATGAGTCTCAATAAGTATGTCCTTTCGGAGGTGATCAACATTTGTGATGCAAACTCTTTCTTTGCATAACAACAAATTATCTTGAATTATAAAGTTCTTTTGTCATATCTGATTCAACTTCTAGATTTTTGCCATTTTCGAATCCAATGGTAATGCCTGTTTGATTCTATCTTTTATGTCACACTTAATTTCTATCCTACTCTGGGTCGCAGAACCCTCACTGCAAGAGGAACCACACTGATGTCCAATCTGTCAAGTACAAGCACAAAATCCTCTTGATGTGAGATGAGGCAATAACTCGAACCTCTTCTCCTAAGAGCATCTGCTACAAGATTTTCTTTTTTTTCGGGTGATATTGAATACTCAAATCATAGCCTGAGAAGAGCACAACCACCTACATTGTCTCATATTTAGCTCTCGTTGCGTAAAGAAATACTTACGGTTTTTATGATATGTAAATATATCACAACTAGCTCCATAAACACAATGTATCCAAATTTGCAATGCATGTATGGCTGCATATTACTCCAAATCATATACTAGGTAATTCTTCCTATAGTCTTTTAGTAGTCCGAATGCGAATGTTATGACTTTCCCATGCTGTATAAAGGAGTAATCCAAACCTTAACTCGAGACATCACTGTAAATCTGGAAGCCCTCTATACTTGAAGGTAAACACAAATTAGGTGCAACCATCATGTAATAGTCCAATTTTAAATCTAGTTTGGATTTTAACTCCTCAAATGCTAGCCCGCACTCTATAGTCCAATTGAAAATCTACCTTTCCTTATAAGAGTCAAAGGTAGTGCTATCTTCGAGGAGTTCTTAATAAACCTCATGTAATAAACTGCTAATCTAAGAAAATTGCGGACCTCAATAATTACCTTGGGTCTCGGCCAACCCTTGATTGCTTCCATCATATTTGGATCCACTAAGAGTCATCCCTTATTGACATCGTGTTGCAGAAAAGCAATTTTTGTGAGTCAGAACTCGCACTTAGAAAATTCTTTTAACAGATTCTTCTTGAGAGTGCTCAAAATTGTCCTGAGGTGTGCGACATGTTCTTCATTCCTTGAATACACAAGAATGTTGTCAATGAAGACGATGACAAATCGATATAGGAATTCCTGGAATACTCTGTTCATCAAGGCAGACAAAGTATTGATCAATCCGAGAGGCATGACCATATAGTCGTAGTGCCCATATGGCCATACCTCTTGCTGAATGCTGTCTTCTGAATATCCCTGTTACAAATCCGTAGCGGATGGTATCTCGGTCTAAGTCCAACTTGGAGAAAGCGCAATACCCTTGAACTGTTCAACCAAATCATCTATCATCGGGAGAGGATACTTATTCTTAATGGTTATTTTGTTTAACTCACTGTAATTTATGCATAACCTTAAATTGTCTTTCTTATTTTTAACAAAAACTACAGGCGCTCCTCAAGGTGTCGTGCTAGACCTAATGAATCCCAACTCGAGTAACTCCTGCAACTACATCTTCAACTATGCCAATTTCTTGGTTGCTATGCGATAAGGAGCTTTGAGTACTGGTGCGACTCGAGTGATGAGATCAATTTGGAAATCTACTTCCCTATATGAGGGCTACCAGGTAGTTCCTTTAGGAAGACATCTGGAAATTCTCGAACGATTGGTACATCCTACAAAGTATTCTTGACTTCTGCATACATCAATACCATAAACGCAATACAACCTTTATTTATGCTCTGAGCAGCTTTAACAGACGAGATGATCAACTTGGTGACTCGTTTCATACCTTGAAAATGGATAATGGACTGGTCAGATCCTTATAATTGGATTTCCTTAGTTCTGCAATTTATCTTAGCATTCACAACCGGTGACTAGTTCATACCTAAAATTAGATCAAAATTAGATTAGGAAGAAAAGACTCTTCCACAATGACAACGGACTCCCGGACAAAACTGGAACTCTACACTTGTGGTTAGTCCAAAAGCAGAAGAGGATTAATTAATAATTTTATAAACCAAGTGTATGCTGTCATGCGGGCAGATGCATGAGTCTCAAAACCAGAAGACTGCTGCTGCTACGTGGGGCTCGGGACGAAGATTGTGGCTACAATTGAAGGCGTGGGGCTTGTTATGAAGGCGATCAGGTGGCTCGTTAGTGTCGTCGATCAGAGCGGCGGTACGCGACTGTTGAAGGTGTGGGGATCGATAGGAAAATTGTTGGACCTTGCGCTGGAAATGATACAGACGGATCCCGGATCTTGCCAGAGGAAGACGATGCAGTCTCTGTGGAAGACGATGCAAGCTGGAGGCACTGTAGTGGACGCTGGGAAGACGACGAGAGCACCGATGGGTGCGGCTGGGAATAATGACGACGACGAAGCGTGGAGTGTCAATGGCGAGCTAGGTCATTGGCAATGTCGACTGGAAAGGATGCTGGTCATGAATCTTGGGAGCGGTTTCGGACATGAATAACTACACTTGCAGGAGGGTTACGACCGGTGTGGGAATAGAAAGTTGCGGGATTTGACAGAAGAAGGGAGGAAGATCGAATGCGCTATGATACCAAGTTGTTACGGTCCTAGCCTAGAGGTTGCCAGAGGATGACCGGAGGCGGGGATGTTGGCGGCGATTGATACAACGGAGCGGAAACTGCGGCTGCCAATGCGGGGCGTGCTCGAGAGAGGAGAGAACTTTGAAAATCTTACATAAAAGACAAGGAGTTAGAAATACTTCTTGCTTACCTTCATACAACAACTCTCACCTTTAAATAGGCACTAGACCCAAAATGAACCTAATCAACTCCCAACTCCTAACTAACAACAATTAATACTAAGACAATAATAAAACAATTAAATACATTAAAGGATAACTAGGCCCGTCAACCGAAGCCCATAGTTTCATTTGAAGGCAACTAGTAATCTTTACTGTTAAAACATGGTTCAATCATTTGCAAACATATTTTTCCTCATGAAATCTGAGACAATTTTCCGAACATAATGAAGTAATATAAGAGGGGCATATATGCAGCTACTAAATACTGCTTATACTTTTTCATCTACTATCTTTTGGATTGAATACAAAATGGATAAGTATTATATTCCTTGTGGCAATTTCATAGAAGCTAGTATGTGAAGAGTTATGATATCTTGGAGAAATTTCTGAGCCACATGTACGGTAAACTTGTAGCTTATCCTCTTTCTTATATAGATTTCTTACTGTATTTTCATTTATAAACTTCACATTGTTTTCCATGGTCCTACTTTTTATAAATAATGTTTGAGTTTTTGTAGGAACAACATTTATATCACGTAGAGCAATCTATTATTCACCATTTCATACTACTTCCCTCAGGTTTATAAGGGATGCACACTTGATGGATGTATTGTGGCCATAAAAGTTCAACGTCCAAATTTGCTACATTCAGTTGTTCGAGATATTTATATTCTTCGTCTTGGGGTTCGTAATTCATGCATTTGACTTTCATTAACACATGATTGATTTTTTTCTATCACCTTCTAACATCATTGGAGATGCATATATTCTTTCTATATAGCTCGTATCTTTAATCCTCTTCTTACAAAAGTGCAGATCAAATAGGAAATACAAATTAGAATTAAAAATCTTCAATTAATGTAAAACAAAGAAGCAACCACTTCTTGGAGCCTCTAGGCGTTGTTTGATTTATCCATGGTGCTACCCACAAAACTTTCATGATGACTTGGTTTGATGGGGAAATATGCAATTGCAATAGCTAGCTCACTTTTATTTACTATTTGATATAGTTTGTGTGTGTATCTATATTTGTTTCTATGTATGCATGCACATATGCATACGCGTGTATATCGCTCTACATGCATGTGTATATCGCTCTATATGCGTGTGTATATCACACACACACACACGCACACGCACACACACACGCCCACCCGCAGTGACGCAGACACACGTGAGTGAAAACACACACATGCACACACACACACACACGAGTGACACACACGCAAGTGACACACGCGCGAGTGACACACACACACGCGGGAGTGACACACACACGCGCGAGTGACACACACACGCGCGAGTGACACACACACGCGCGAGTGACACACACACGCGAGTGACACACACACACACGCGAGTGACACACACACACATGAGTGACACACACATGAGTGACACACACACACGCGCGAGTGACACACAAACACGTGCGCGAGTGACACACACACACGAGTGACACACACGCACACACGAGTGACACACACGCACACACGAGTGACACGCACACACACACGCGCGCGCGAGTGACACACACACACATGCGCGAGTGACACGCGCGCGAGTGACACACACACACACCGGTGACACACACACACGAGTGACACACACAGACGTGTGCGCGAGTGACACACAGATGCGCGAGTGACACATACACGCTGGTGACACACACACGCTAGTGACACACACATGCAAGTGACACACACAAACATGCGAGTGACACACGCACAGACGTGAGTGACACACACACACATGAGTGACACTCACACGCGAGTGACACACACACACACACGAGTGGCACACACACACACACACGAGTGACACACACAAGTGACACACGCACGAGTGACACACATACGATTGACACACACTCACACGAGTGACACACACACACACACGAGTGACACGCACACACACGAGTGACACATGCACACACACTAGTGACACACACACGCGCGAGTGACACACACACGCGCAAGTGACACACACACGCGCGAGTGACACACACACGCGCAAGTGACACACACATGAGTGACACACACACACAAGTGACACACACACGAGTGACACACACACGAGTGACACACACACACGAGTGAAACACATACACACACGAGTGACACACACACACACGAGTGACACACATGAGTGACATACACAAGAGTGACACACACACACGAGTGGCACACACACGAGTGCTACACACACGAGTGACACACACACACACGAGTAACACACACACACGAGTGACACACACACACGAGTGACACACACACACACGAGTGACACACACACACACGAGTGACACACACACACACACGAGTGACACACGCACACACACACGAGTGACACACACACGGGTGACACACACACGAGTGACACACACAAGAGTGACACACACACTCTGTAACGCCCCGATCTACTGCGGGTGCGCTACAGGTCTGCAGAACAGTGACCCACGGATCTGATTGACCGCAACCATTGATTCCAAATGGCGGGTTGTTGAGGTTGGGTCTCTAACCGCATACCTCCTTTGATGAGGGAAACTCTAGTTAAGCGGACATACTCGTGTGTGTGTCATTCGTGTGTGAGTGTGTAACGTCCCCACACCCCAACATACAAGCATGGTCCGGTTACGGTTACCGGGCTGCATCCCAAACACCCCAACCCCTCTCCATGGACTGCCTCACTCGGCGCATCTGCCCACTGGCAGGTTGTTGGTAGACCGTAGCCCCCCTTTGATGAGGGAAACTCAACTTTAGCGGATAGCGCAGGGACTTCCCAGGAGGTCACCAATCCCGGTACTACTCTCTCCTGGGCACGCTTAAATTACAACTCAATTGGTGATGAGGAGTGAAAAAACTCTATAGTTAAGCGTGCTCAGACGAGAGTAGTACCGGGATGCGTGACCTCCTGGGAAGTCCCTGCGTTGTCTGCTAAAGTTGAGTTTCCCTCATCAAATGGGGGCTACCGCCTACCAACAACCTGGCAGTGGGCAGATGCGCCGAGTGAGGCAGTCCATGGAGAGGGGTTGGGGTGTTTGGGATGCAACCCGGTAACCGTAACCAGACCATGCTTGTATGCTGGGGCGCGGGGACGTTACACACACACGAGTGACACACATACACGAGTGACAATGCACTGGGGGCCCCCGTGCGGCCGCCACAGTACCCCGGCCACATGAAGTGGTTATGGATATTCTTTGAGTGCGCACATGCATCGTTCGTGCTCTTGCACGCATTGTCTCCACCCATGTGTGACTACTTTTGGGATGCACTGGCTTTGCTCTTGGACGCACTGGCTCCTGACGGCTCTCGGTTGTGGAATATCAATATAAGGCAATGATTTGGTACTTCTAAGTTCTAATCCTAGGTCAACTTCATATTACTAAAAGTGATATCCAAACTCATCTCTATTAAAGTAAGAGGACCCGTAGAAAAAAAATGATAATAATAGTAAGCTCGTTTCTTTCTATTGAAGAAAATATAGAATGATAAGAAAATAATAAAACATTGAAGGAACTGTAGCTAGTCAAGATCAAAGCTAAGACATGAAAAATCAGCCTTGAAGTCTCAATTTTTACAAGAAAATACAACACCCTTCTGTAAATCAAGATGTCATCCTGAAAAATATTAGCAAAATAAGAGGATTGCATACTAGTCATTAGGTAAGTAGAAAGGTTTGCAAAGCTTAAGTCTTATAGGCGCACAAGCATAGTGGTACGAATTTTATTATCAAAATAATTAATGATGTGCATGCACATAAAAAACCTTAAAGAAAAAAATAAAAATGAAAATAAATGCCCACCATTGCTTCTCTAGAAGTCATTACAATAATATCAGGAGCCTTGTTCTTTGAAGTCTTTGACCTGACCACATTATCCTCGACTGAGCCAAACCTCTCAGAAATTTCTCATAGCTTGGCAGCGTCATAATCTCCAGCACTTCTATCCCAAGAGACCATCATACTCCCCTTATCCAAACTTGCACCTAACTTTTCTTCATTTTTTTGTTACCCACAAAACTGGAGTAACATTGAACAGTAGTACTACAATAGTAAATGCATTTGGAAATACATAGATGAAGATATGCATAATTTTTATGTATAATAACAGGGCACAAACAGACACAAAGCATTCTCGACAAATTTTTCAGAGTACTTAAATGTGTATCTGATTAAGCAAAAATGGATATCACTAATAACTTAATCAGCAAAAATTCATGGATGTCACGATACTCCAGTCGAAAATTTGTAAAAAAAATTCTGGATAGTTAAAACTTATAAGAGGACCATAATGATTTGGACACTGAAAATTTAGTACAATATATCATTAAAATAGAAAATTTTGATTCCCCGAGAGAGAACAAAGATTTCAGTGTTTAAATAGTTTTATGCAGAAAACTGTTAGGGGTAAGGCTCTCCCGTACCGGTGGGCAATACCAGCTGCTCAAATACCGCACCACGCGAAGCGGTCCACGGCAATGATCCATAGTGGCCCCCAATCCGGAGCCCCTAACAGGGCCGCGGCCCCCACACCCCAACCCGTCTCCTCAACCAGTTTAATTGAGGCGGGTTGTTGAGGCTGGGATTCGATCCCCAGACCTCCTTGATAAGGAGCCTTCAACACGGCTCTCATCACCGAGCCGCGGCTCAGTTGGTGATGAGAGCCGTGTTGAAGGCTCCTTATCAAGGAGGTCTGGGGATCGAATCCCAGCCTCAACAACCCGCCTCAATTAAACTGGTTGAGGAGACGGGTTGGGGTGTGGGGGCCGCGGCCCTGTTAGGGGCTCCGGATTGGGGGCCACTATGGATCATTGCTTTGGACCGCTTCGCGTGGTGCGGTATTTGAGCAGCTGGTATTGCCCACCGGTACGCGAGAGCCTTACCCCTAACATAAAAGTGCACTTTTATGTTAGGGGTAAGGCTTCACCCGTACCGGTGGGCAATACCAGCTGCTCAAATACCGCACCACGCGAAGCAGTCCACGGCAATGATCCATAGTGGCCCCCAATCCGGAGCCCCTAACAGGGCCGCGGCCCCCACACCCCAACCCGTCTCCAGGACCAGTTTAATCACTGGCGGGTTGTTGAGGTCGGGGCTTGAACCCCCGACCTCCTTGATAAGGAGCCTTCAACACTGCTCTCATCACCAACTGAGCCGCGGCTCAGTTGGTGATGAGAGCCGTGTTGAAGGCTCCTTATCAAGGAGGTCTGGGGATCGAATCCCAGCCTCAACAACCCGCCTCAATTAAACTGGTTGAGGAGACGGGTTGGGGTGTGGGGGCCGCGGCCCTGTTAGGGGCTCCGGATTGGGGGCCACTATGGATCATTGCCGTGGACCGCTTCGCGTGGTGCGGTATTTGAGCAGCTGGTATTGCCCACCGGTACGGGAGAGCCTTACCCCTAACATAAAAGTGGCCCCCAAAAGTGCACTTTTATGTTAGGGGTAAGGCTCTCCCGTACCGGTGGGCAATACCAGCTGCTCAAATACCGCACCACGCGAAGCGGTCCACGACAATGATCCATAGTGGCCCCCAATCCGGAGCCCCTAACAGGGCCGCGGCCCCCACACCCCAACCCGTCTCCAGGACCAGTTTAATCACTGGCGGGTTGTTGAGGTCGGGGCTTGAACCCCCGACCTCCTTGATAAGGAGCCTTCAACACGGCTCTCATCACCAACTGAGCCGCGGCTCAGTTGGTGATGAGAGCCGTGTTGAAGGCTCCTTATCAAGGAGGTCGGGGGTTCAAGCCCCGACCTCAACAACCCGCCAGTGATTAAACTGGTCCTGGAGACGGGTTGGGGTGTGGGGGCCGCGGCCCTGTTAGGGGCTCCGGATTGGGGGCCACTATGGATCATTGCCGTGGACCGCTTCGCGTGGTGCGGTATTTGAGTAGCTGGTATTGCCCACCGGTACGGGTGAAGCCTTACCCCTAACAAAAACCATTCACGAAATTTCTGAAAAATGATCTGCACGACACTTCCAAGAAATCTCTCAACTGTGATTAATAAACTTAAAGAAAAGGTAAGTAACTCCAATATCTTAGTTATCCCTGTGGTCAAAGTCGAGAGGGAAAATACAAAGTAATGTGAAAATTGGCAAAATTCAGTAGTAATGCAAATTTGAAAGAAACTCATTTAGTAATCTTAACAAACACTAAGAAAAAAAATATCATGGACTGGAATTTATTAGGAAGAACCCAGAGAAGAACTTGGCCTGTTAGGGGGGGTGTCAGTGGTTGGCAGAAACATAATCGAAGAGGGGAATAAGAAGGCTTAGTTACTGATTCTAACGCCACTGAATGCCTTTGAAGCTGAAAGACCTGAGGATTTCCGGACCGTTGACATCGGAATCATGGGTTGTAGAGGGTTTATAGATGACGTGGAAGGCAGTGGGATCCAGGAGAGGGCGGGGGGGGGGGGGGTACGTCGGATTTTCCTCTAACGCCGACATCATGGGTTGTCGACCGAGAAATCGAAGGGGGCTAGCAAAGGATGCTGATCTGGTTGAGTGCTGCAGGATCCAGGAGAAGAATAGGAAGATAGGAGAATTGGAAAAGTAGGAGGACCGTAAGGGGAGCAATATCCAACGGCTTTGAGGTGGTGGAGGCAGATCGTGAGGAGGCGGATTGAGGAGGAGGCGTGAACTAGAGTAGAGAGCGAAGAGGGTGTGTCGAGAGCTTTTCTGGTCACGGGTTCGAGTGGAAGCAACCTCTTGCAAAAATGCAGGGTAAGGTTTGCATACATTTCACACTTGTGGTGGGACCCTTCCTCGGACCCTCGTTGCACGGGGATGCTTTGTACACCGGGCTGCCCTTTTTTTATATGCTTCGCTCACGCCTTTCTTTGACGTTCTTTCTGCTCTACGAAAAAATACCCAGTTCACTCGCTAGCGCTCCATGACTGAATGGTGAAAGCTCCTAACTCATAATTGACAAATTTGTAGGTTCAGTTCCTGCTGGATGCACGCCAATGGGGTGCGGAGAAATCACTCTTCAAGCGAATAAGCCCAACATTACAAGAGATTTGCATGCCACATTTATAAATTAATATACCAATAACAATTAATAAAAACACTATTCGACACTAAAGAAATCACAACCAATTGTGATGCACCGACAAGCTTGAAGGTGTAACTAATGTTTTTAAATTTTACTTGCAATATTTAAGTATGTATTACAAATTTATTTACAAGAAATATTAAAAAGTTTCCCTAATGATGAAAATGAGTACTTGACAGTGCAAATGTTGTAGTTTCGACAAATCCTGAAATTCTATATTTTATCAATTTATTTTATTCCGAGGCTTTCGTGGATTTCAGAATTTTATTTAGCAGATTTATGATTTTATCGATGCCATTTAAATGGGACATCAAATAGATATTTAATATAATACATAATAGATTATTAAGTAGCAGATTATTACTTAATATATGTGTTAGCTTATATTAACTATTAAGTGTGTGTGTGTATATATATAATTATATATATATATAAGATATTTAATAATCTGCTATACTTAGATTGCCGGCTGATTTAATCAAAGCATAAGTGGGACTGGTGAAAGTCTTATAACCCTAAATGGATTCCAAAAGACTTATTTTGAATCGTCGGATCGGATCCAATGGCTGAAATGAGAGGGCTTCTTCTATTGTGGCTATAATTATGATTATAATACTATTGCTGCCGTCGACTTAATTCCCTATTAAGAAAACTCCATAACGGGCCCTCTTCCCCCGCTGCTGCCGCGCTTTGCGAACTTTCTCGTTCGACGCCAACGAGTGCGATTTCATGTGAGATTTTCTTCTTAAACACAATAATTCTTCTATCTCCACTCCTTTTCGTTTTTGTGTTGATTTGTGGCTTTGGTGGTGGCATTTCATGGTGGCCTGAAAAACCCTAGTTTTACTCAATGCTTGCTTTCTCTTCTTTCTCTCCATCTATATGAAGAATAATGGTTCTAGTGAGGTTCTTATACTTATTTCCTGGGAAGCCCTTTTCTTTTATGCTATGGCAGTACCTTCACAGATTTTGTGTGTGTGTGTGGGGACTATATTTGGGAATTTTGATGAATTCTTGCTTATGTCATCTCTTTAAAGATTTGCATGTAATGTTAAGGGTGATTTAAATGGCTGAGCATACAGAATACTGGGTGAAGCCCTAACTTAATAACTATGAGGAATTCTATTTAAAATCCTTCTTCTCTTCCTTTAATTGTTCAAGATATTGGGTTGTTATATGATTCCATACTTCACTTGAATGTTCCTTGATGTGGTGATAAAAAGTGTTGGGTCCATTGATTCATGAAATTATTAAGGATCCATTTTATCACCTTAAATTGATGTTCGAGCCCTTTTCACTTTAGTTTTTATGTTTGACAATCCTCTAGCTATTTTCCCATCCTCCTAATGACGTTAGGATAATCTTCACCTTAGCAAATGCAACTCACACAATATTAAAAATAAATTCGTATAAATGACATTAAATATGAGAAATGTTATCTTCAGACCTTTTTGAGTCCCGCACGAGAATAAATCGTTTTGGAGATGACTTCACGCAGGGGAAGGGGCACAAACCCGAGAAAGGATAATGGAAAAAGGGAAAGCTGCGGGAGTTCATTCTTTTTTAGTTTATGCTTACTTTTTTAAATGCTTTTTATGTAGTTATGATTAGTTAGTTTATTTATATGCATTATGCTTTATTCCGATTTAAAGTCACTGATGATTGGAATCTCTAAAAAGAATATTGTTCATTATATCTGGACAACGCAAGCTGTCCGCAGGGAATTTGAATAAGAGGAAAGTGATGAAAGAAACTGAAGAGAGATATAAATAGAAATACATTCCTCTAAAAAGTACAAATGCAAAATATTATTAAAAGAGAAAGGGTATGAAACCATTGAGACTGTCTATTTGCAACAATCTCCTGATTATAAAACCACAAATGAGTCTCTTGCCCGTCGCCTTAAGAAATCTCTCTATGGTTTCAAGCAGTCCTCTCGAGTTGATTTGACAAGTTTAGTAAGGTCGTTCGGGCTTTTGGATTCCCTTAGAGCTCGGCAGACTTCTCCTAATTTACTCATCGTCACCCAACAAGCACAGTGATACTTCTTTTGTATGTTGATGATATTATCATCACGTGCGATGATCTGAATAACATCTCTGTGATCAAGAAGCACTTGACCTTACATTTTTAGACCAAAGATTTGAGCCGCCTCCAATACTTGGGTATTGAGGTAGCTCGATGACCCGATTGACTCGTTATGTCTCAACACAAGTACTACATCGATTTTTTTCCGGTAGCCAACTACTTGGGTTGCAAGCCTACTGACACACCAATGAATGCCAATCTCAAGTTCTGTGCTCACGAATCTGACTCTGATCCGCTTCTCCCTAATCCATGGTACTATCATCGTCTGGTTGACAAGCTTATTTATCTGATCGTTACACGTCCATATATCTCATTTGTTGTTGGTGTGGTCTGGCGGTTCATGCATGCTTCTCGGACATCACACCTTCAAGCTATCGAGCGAATCCTACGACATTTGAAGTAAGCCTCGGGACAAGGGCTTGCGTAAGCCATCCTCTTACCTATCATTAATTGCCTATTTTGATGCAGATAATGCTGTCTCTCTCGATGATCGATGGTCAATGAGTGGCTATTGCACATATTTTGGAGAGCACTTGATCACTTGGCGGAGCAAGAAGCAAACGGTGGTGGCATGCTCCTTTGCGAAGCCCGAGTATCGTTCGATGTCTGCCATTTCTGAACTCACTTGGCTCGAGAGTATTCTTACCGACCTTGGTGTTGACCTCCCCTCTCCGGCCATCCTCTACTGCGATAATCAACTGCCTTCCATATTGTCGATAATCTAGTTTTCATGAACACACCAAGCATATTAAAATAAATTATCACTTCATCCGAGAAAAGTTCAACTCCAGAAAATTGATCTTCGACATGTTCCCGCTGTCAATCTCTAATATCCTCATCAAGGCCTTTCCTCTCCCCTCTACTAACTGTTCGTTTAGCTGTATGCTCTGACAAGAGAGTATGAAAGAAGTATGTATGTAAAAGCGCAATATAAAGTCCCACTTCCTTGGCCCATTAAGAGAGCCCTCCCTTGTGTTGATTAATCCCACACATGGTATAGATGTGCACATGATCTTGTCTTTGATTACTTAACGTGAAGTAATAAAATTATTGCGCTTTATATTTCACTTCTCTACAGTCGCATACTCAAAGCTCGAGCAACATTTTTCATTGCCCATGCTGATTGTGGCGTCGGTTGTGGTGTCGGCCGTTGTTGAGATGGCATTTTCGTTGAGCTTGATGAATAGTAGCTGCCATTTTGCAAAGGTTTCTTTGGCATGTGTAAAAAATGGATATGGATTCGTCGTGGCATCATTCGAGTCACCCTAGTAGGTAGTCATCAAAGGACCTCTTCCATCCTGTGATGGAGGTTGTTGGTTGATTGTCGCAGCTCATCGACTTATTCGTGGATGGTTAAATGCAAGATCATTCCCCTGCATAATATTCTTTAGTTAATTGTAACGACTACATCGTGTGTGTGTGTGTGTGTGTGTGCGCGCGTGTGTGTGTGTGAGGAAGAGAGAGAGATTAGAGCTTCCCTAATACCTCTTATTTTATATTTCATTGCCTTCTAGAAGATGGAAGGAAATAGAGTGTGAAAGAAAGGATGTGTATGTATTATATATATCACATAAAGTAAAATTCTTGACATCCATTTTTGGGGTCTGTTGAAATATTGAGAGGAAAATAGAAGGTGCATATTATTCTTCCCTTAGAGGGAGTATTTAAAGGACTGCAAGGACATAAGAAACATTGATAATCAATGTGGGACTAAACACATACACATATACCTAAATACTTAATACATAGATTGAAATACAATATTTAACTAAATGCGATAACTCCAACACTCCCCCTCAAGCTGGAGGGTAAAACCCATAGCTTGAAAATGTCAATATGTTGATAAAGGTAATGAAGGTAAAGATGAGAAAGAATGAATATCGGTGGTGGCTCGGGGTGCGATGACATGAGGCACAAAACACACGAGCAACGCACATGATTCCATTAGCCAATACCACAAACACACGGTGGTATGCCACCAACGTCATCTACACTCAAAAAACACGTGGAAGAAACACGGTAACGGAAGATGTGAGCCGAGTATGTAGATTTAAACACACAACGAGACATCCAAATAGAAAGTTCGTACCAGAGCACATTTACGTATCAAAATGAGGAAATAGGGGAGTTGCAACGAGCCACATCTAACAACACATAGGAAGAAGCCTGGTGGGCCATGTGGGACAAAGGAGAGTCGGGAAATACAATTGCGGTGATGAATATCCAACAATATAACGGACTACGAAAGTTAACATAAAGACAATTAAACCATCAAGAAACTCCATCATCTATGAGAAGGAAGCACCCTGGAAGGGGAAGCATGTAACACCCCAACCTAATTTTACCCCGAATCAGCAGTCCGGCCGGCCCCGTGATAAGAAGTAAACCAAGTAGCGGTAATAAAATTGATACATAGCAGGCATAAATGAAAAACGCTAAAAGAAAACTTACAGCGGAAGTAGTAAGAGGAGCTAAGGGTAAAAGTGTACCTCAAATTCTGAATTTCACAGAGCCAACTAGAAATGAAATGAACTGAACATCTGAAATACTTATATGCTGAATAATGTCTGATACATTTAAAATCTTAAACTGTAAAATTACACTGAATTTCTGAAAGGGAAGTAACGCAACAACTGGAGGAAAAATAACTGAACGAGAAACAAATTATAAATATGGAGATCCGCAAATGCTTATCCTAGGCGCAACACCCCACCTGTGACCTCTGTAATAATAAGCCCAAAAATGGGTCAGCCCAACTGGAGAGTAAGAAAAACCATTCCTCCTAGTGACACTAAAAAAATGTTGAAAGAACATGAATGCATGCTTTTGAAATAAGATTTTATATTAGAGAAAACTATATGCTGGTATACTATGCATGCTTTTCTAAAATAATACTGACAACATAAATATCTGTTCTAATTTGATCGTATTTAGCCTATTCACTCAAGTTTCCGAAGATTGGTTGACTAAAAGGATTTCTAAGCTTCGGTCTATACTTGAGTTCTAGGCGGCTCATGCTTGTCCTTCTTTAAATCCTAATCAAAATAGCGGTTTCTGATGCACAATTCTAATCTAACGATCTGAGTTCCTACTAACGAATCCAAGTGTTCTAGTGTCTCTTGGACACAGACTCGCATCTACTAATCTTCCAAGAGGGGGGTGTCGTCTCCCCAAAATTGTGGCTCATAAGGTATACTACACCTTTTGAGTTAGATAGTGCGCCTCTATCTATCACGAGAGAAGGTCTCAATCGTGCCTCCTAATCATTTACTGTCCAGTGCTACTCTGCTTATGTATTTGTTTGCGTATCCTATGCAATGCATCTTATTAGTTAATCGACTAGAATTCATATTCATATGATTGATATTTCCCGCTTCCTAAATATATACGAGTATATGTTCCGTAAATTTCATAATTTCTGAAGGTCTAACTGATAGGCAAATATAAATGTTGTTTATGATCTACATATATTAGTTGGATGTTCGCTGAGTTATAACTTTCTAACGATAGTAGCAGTTCCATGTGACTATAATAATTTTCTGAGTTAGAAAGAACATTTTTATGCAAAACTATCTGGTATGTCTAGCCAAAAGGAATAAGAGTTTCTTACAGTGACATTGCGCCGCTCGCACACAAGACGTGACATCATGGCTCTTTTAAAAATTTTATGGTAACACAACCTTGCTCCAAAACATCGGAACCCTACACTACAAGCCAACCAAATGGAAGTGGTCGAGAGCTTTGATGCCTAAAATCGAAGACGAGACACCATAAGACGACTAAAATTGCTAGGAAAAGCGACGAAATTACTTTCTGGGTGCCAGAAGAGAGTTGGCGATCGATTTAACTGCCAACGCTTCACTAAAACACACTTAAAAGGCACGATCCGCTGATTGGGGCTGGAAGGGAATCACCCTTGCCGGATCTGAACGGAGGAAAGTGAATCGGCGCCCCTTAGACTGCAGAGAAGAAGACTATTAACCCCTTGCTGGAAAGAAAACGGGTGGTAGGGGGTCGACTTAGGTAATGCAAGGTTTACCTTAGAGATGGCCAAGACGTCGAGGAAGAGAGGTGACCCGCGGTTGGATCTTCTGCGTGTGGCGTGTGGCTGGGAGCGGAAGATCGAACTGAAGAGGGCGATCCAAGGCTTACGGCTAAAAGAGAAAATGAAACCTGTAAGGAGTCGAGAGGGACGTGCGGCGATTCCTTCTCTACTGCCGTGCGCTCGAGGGGAGAGGAGGAGATTAGGGCTCGATTTAAAAGCCTATTCCTCCTCTCAGGCTAATAAGGTAACTGGCGGCAGTCTCGGTTTTCATTGGGCGTCTGGAAAAAAAAAAGAAACACGTGAGGCCATTTCGCCGGTTAAGGAAGAAAACCGTAGAGGGAGTGGGGGAGAATCCAATAAATTGATGATTTGATTTTACTTATTATCGTGAATCATGGTTTAATGAGAAACTCCTGCCTAGATGCCAATTTACTATTGCACCATCAACACACTAAAATTATGAGATTACAGTTCCTGCGAATCTCTAAATCGCGTCATAATTATTTATATTAACTTCATTAAAATTACTAATTAACGCGTAACAACTAATGATTATATTTCGTACATCGACAGGTCGATGGCTCGATCAACCTAGCTCGCAATCGGACCCTGCGATTAAAATTTAGTTTTCGCATAAATCTTCGGATGCTACAAAGCAATGACTGGAATTTGATCTGGACCGACCAGATATGGACTGAAATTGGTCTCTGGAGAGTCGATCTGGATCCCACATGTAGTCAATGATGAATACGAGACATTGTTAGCTTCATCGTCCCAATTCATCAGAAGCAGCATGTTGTAGGAGGGAGAGTTGACTGGAGCTACGTCGATTGCAGCAAGTCGACGGGGTCGATATTTGTTCTGAAGAAGCCCGCCTTCCGTCGATTCAGATCTGCTGCATTCCAGTTCCTAAAGAGCATATTGAGCAGTGAGAGTGACAGAGATAGGGTTAGGCGAAGATGGTCTCTGTTCCGATTTTTTGGAAGGAAGAAAGTGAAAATTTGTCAGAGAGGTTGTGGATCTGGAGCAGTTGGCAAGACGACAAGAACATATCTCGTCGTCTAAGTAGTTTTGTCAGCTCGGCGATGAATCACAGAAGCTCTTGTCCAGCGATCAACGAGATCTGGAGTAGTGACGAGCTCAACAATGAATCACAAAACATCTAGTCCAGCGCGAGACGAGAGCAACTCATGCGGGGAGTAGCTAGGGAGAGAGCATCTGGAACGGAGTGTGCAACCGAAATTGTGAGTATTGAAAAGAGTCGTAGACGTGCACAGAGCGGGGTCTAAGCTTGTAGATGCGTGGAAACACCAGGCCGTCGAAGTAACGAGAATAGGGAATTGGGCTCGTGCGAGAAGCGGACGAAGTGACGAGGGTTTCTAATGAGAGAAATTAGGTAGGAATTAATTTCATCTCTGATACCATGTTGAAATATTGAGATGAAAATATAATGTGCTTATTCTTCTTCTCTTAAAGGGGTATTTAAAAGGACTACAACGACATAACAAATATTGATAGCCCATGTGGGACTAAACACATACACATATGCGATAACTCCAACAAGGTCAAAGTCAATTTCTTTCTTCCAAAGTCTTTTGACATGGTACGTATAAATCCCTTGTCTATACCAATATACAATGAAAATAAGGAGTTATTAGGGTGGCACCATCAAGTAAATTGAAACTGTCTGATCAACTCCCATGACCTGTCACTTTAAACTTTCATTCTAAAAGTAATTCCAAATCATTTATATTCTTCTATGTTATAATTAAGTAAAATAGGGTAGTAAAATAAAATGGATAAGTTAAATAAACAGAAATATAAGTAAAAAAATTATATATTTTAAAATAAAATAAAATGATTTTGCACCGGACGAAAGTTTGTGGCAGCTAAACTTATTGCTGCAGTTGATCACCGCACATAGAGAACATCTGCGTCTGCCGGTGCCGGCCTGGCATTGTACACAGAAACCCGTGCCTATTCCGCTAGTAATAACTATGCTGCGCTTTTAACATATAATGCTGCACATAGGGTTATTACTTATTGGTTTAATAAATTGGATGGTCAAATTGTTTTCTTGTTAATAGGAGTTATGGCCATGTTTTATTAATATTTTAATTTTGTCTTATGATTTTTATTTATTAGTGTTTTGAAACTGATATATTCAACAAGTTTGCTTGTTATTAATAATTCTGTTAAATATCATTTTCAATTGGATACTTCGATTCAAATATGAAATTTGCTGGTTTGGATAAAATGTAAAAAATGGTGCTTTCTTTCAAGGTAGAGTGTTAAACCTATGCCTTTCCCGTTGCGTTTTACTCTTGAACCTGCTCAATTAATAGGTTTCCATGTTATTCTTGAAATTGTTTGCATGTAAGGGTTCTAGCTGGCGGGTTCAAGAGGTATAAATGGCTATTAAGGCAAATAAATATGTTTCTAAAGAATGGTACAAATGTACAATAAATACAATCAAACTGACAATAGTCATAAAGAAACAAAAAGTCTTGCTAAGAGGGTGGTAACAACATAAAAGTCTTGTTAGGAGGGTAGTAACAACGTAAAACTCTTGCTAAGAGATTAGTGTCAAAGTAGAAAGGGTAGAAGTAGAAATTTGATCAAGATATATTAAATTGAAGACAATAAGATCTTTATTATAATGAAAGCATCAAAAGAAGATGACTATGATATGAAAAGACTATTAAATAGTAGTTTTAATAAAGAAACTTTATTGAAGAGCATAAAAAGAAATATCATGAGCTATGCGGTAGTTTGTTAGCCCTAAGATGTGTAAAGGTTAGTCTTTAGTTCCAAAGGTGATCTCTGTTATGAGTTGGGGTGTCCTTGGAGATGTTGGAATAACCTGCTTAGCAAATATGTTTTTTCAAGGAATTTAATGCTACCAGGATGCAAAATGATTGGAGAAGATGCAATTTGTCTCCAGCGTTTACGAATAAAGGAGTATTTAGGCTTTTGGGAAGTAAACAAGATCTTATTTATCCTCGCACAGTGTATTTAGGGGAGAGGTAATGGAATAGATAGATCTCTCATATATGTCTTGTGTCTTGATGCGCAGAAGTTGCTCAAGCTAAGATTTTACTTTGTTGCACAAGCCCTATAATTTAAGCACTGTAACTATACCAATATACTAAAGCGGATGGAATGTCTTAAAAACTGATCTCTGGTTGAAGTGTATGGGAGTAAACTAAGTCTCGTTCACTAACATCCAACACACTTGATTGAATTATTGCAGCTTGATATTCTGAGAAAAACAGCAAAAAGAAAGAATGATCTTTGCCTTTATGCAGACGAGCTTGGCAAAGGTTTTGTTGGTGAGCTGGATTACAGAATAGAATCTGCAAATGCCTCTGAGTTCTTGGTAGCTATGTATATTACCTCTATTTCTTTATTTCATTTCCTACTACTGGTTGCTAACATTTGGATTTAGTAGTTTCTAATTGGAGTAATTAAACTTTGCTGGTCAAATGTATACCTGCAGGAAGCTCACTCACAATATTCATTTATATCTGTTCCAAAAGTGCATGAGCATTTGACTAGGAAAAGAATTTTGACGATGGAGTATCTGCAAGGTGAAAGTCCCACTAGTCTACTTCTAGTTTCTGCCCCATCCATTGAAGAGGTCGATGGATTCACAGAGTCTCATCAACAGGAGGCAAAAAGCCGTCTTCTTGAGTTGGTATAACAAGCTGTTGTGTCATTTATTTGAATTTAATAAACTATGCTAGATCCTCTTTGAAGCGTATTTGAACAATTTCTTCTCCTCCCGTGCTTATTTTTAGTAGTATGTTTTTTACCCCAAAATTTTTTGGGAGTGCTACAAGTGGAAAAAGTATCTCCTAATTCATTATGGAAACAATACATGAGCAATGTCTTTATAGAAGGGTACAAGGAAAAGACGAAAAGAAATGTGGGAAATATTAGATACAATATTCAACTCCCCCCTCAAGTTGGGAGTAGATATCAATTATTCTCAACTTGGATATGCCATCAGTGAAAGTATCACAACTTAAATCGTTGTTGAAGATGTGTATTAGTTGATCCTTGGAGTGAACAAATGGTGTGCAGATATTCCCAGTATCCAGGCAATCTTTGATAAAATATCTATCACTTTTAACATGCTTTGTTCTATCACGTTGAAGTGGATTGCAGACAATATTAATGACCGTTTATTGTCACAATAGAGCAGAATATGTATTTCTTCCCAAAGTCCATGATCTTGATGAACTGATTTCAGCTATAGGCCCTCACATACGCCCTATGACATTTCTCTATATTCCTCTTCTGCGCTTGATCTAGCCACCACATTTCACTTTTTGCTCGTTCATATTACAACATTACCTCCAACAAAGGAACAATTCCCAGAGGTGACTTTCTATCATCTTGAATACCATTCCAACGAAGGAACAAAGACCCATAGGTAAACTTTTGTCATCTTGTCAACCAACCCAATCAACCTCTATGACTACTTTAGTTTTTAAATGTTTATTCCTTGAAAACAGAAGTCCACGTCTAGTGGCTTTCTTGAGATACTGCCTTTGAGATATCACGGTTCCTCAATTAGATCTTGCAACTTTAATTTCGAAAGAAATATTTTATTTTTCCTAGATCTTTAACTACATGTTCTTTGCTTAAGTGTGCTTTCAGCCATGGGACACTTTGGTATTTCTTCACTTTATAAAGAGTGTGATCTGAATGATCTTGTTTATATCCCAACGAGATCATTGATTTGTGAAATCTCATGAACATTGCTTGGGGTCTTCAATCCATAAAGGGACTCTCTTAGGTGACAAACCTTCCCTTCTGGCCCTATCTGTAAGAAGCCCAGTGGGAACTTTATGTACACTTCCTCTTACAGATCATGAAGAAAAATAATTTTCACATCCATCCAATTATTGTAAATCCCATCCGAGGCATGTTGCAAATGCTAGTGACACTCGAATGAAATTCATCTTTACAATTGGTGCAAAGGTTTCTTGATAATCAACACCGTGAGTTTGGTTGTATCCCTGGGCCACTAATCTTTCTTTGTACCATTCCTCAACTTCATTTTGGTTTCGCTTGACCGAGAAAACCCATTTTGAGCTAATTACCCTTTTTACAGAAGGAAGATGAAAGATTTCCATGTTCCATTTTGTTCAAGGCAAGCATTTCTCCATTTTTTGCCTTTTTCCACATAGGTACATCAATTGCTTCCTATTTTTATGTATAGAAATTGATGAAAGAGAGGAGAAAAAGTTCTATGTGCAAGAGTGAGGCGATGACATAAGATATAATTGGCTATAGGATGAGTAGTGCTACCTATTTTACCTTCTATGTGGATAATAGGTAAGCGGAGTTCTTCGCCAGAATCTGGATCCGAAGCAGACATCTGGAGGGCTTGAATTGTTGGAGGTTGCACTTTCTCAGCAAGAGTTTGTTTGTGATGATAATCTCTTGGAAGGGGAGGTATATGATTTCTTATATGAACATCAGAAGGTGCAGTAGGTGTGGGAGTAGTAGGTGTAACGGTAGAACTAACAGAAGAAGGGGAAACAATAGGGAAGGTGAGTATTACAAATCTCGTCCACATCCCGTATATGAGTAGTAAAATAAGGCTTCCCTCTCACGCAAAGTAACAGTTGAGAGGTCAAAAAAAGCCTTAGCAAGAATTGTATTGAGTAAAAACTAGCCCTTACTCATATATATTGAGTAAGGGGAAAATACAAAGACCGAAATACGCTAGAGAGGGTATAAAACATAAAACACAAAAATATAACACGACACGAACTTGATTACTACTCTCCCCCTCAAGTCGGACGGTAGATATCGATCATTCCGAGTTTATGGATGTCATCAATAAAAACATCCCACCCCAAGCTCTTGGTGAAGACGTCGGCTAATTGGTCTTTAGAGTGAACGAAAGGAGTGACAAGATTTCCTTTGTTCAGATGGTCCTTGATAAAATGACGGTCAACTTCAACATGCTTCGTTCTGTCGTGTTGAACAGGATTGTAAGCTATGCTGATGGCCGCCTTGTTGTCACAGAATAGAGAGATGAGAATATCAACCTGTAGACTCAAATCATGCAGTAAGGTGCGAAGCCATAAACCTTCGCAGAGACCTTGGGACATAGACCGATACTCAGCTTCAACACTAGATCTAGCCACCACATTTTGCTTCTTGCTACGCCACGTGACCAAATTCCCACCAACAAAGGTACAATACCCTGTTGTAGATTTCCTGTCATCACGACAACCGGCCCAATCCGCATCAGTAAATACCTCGATCCTTAAGTGGTTATTCTTTGAAAACATGAGCCCACGACCGGGATCCTTCTTTAAGTACCGAAGTACACGGTAGACAGCCTCCTGATGTCTAATCCTGGGAGCATGCATATATCTACTCAAGATGCCAACCGCATATGTAATGCCGGGGAGAGTGTGAGAGAGGTATAACAGCCTCCCAACCAATCTCTGATAACTCGACACATCAGTGTGATCGCCATCACTGTCTTCGTCGATCCTATGGTTCTCTTCCATAGGAGTATTAGCAGGGACACAACCAAGCATTCCAGTCTCTTCTAACAGATCCAAAACATACTTGCATTGAGAGATAAAGATACCCTGACCAGAACGGGTTACTTCAATTCCCAGGAAGTAACGCAACCTCCCTAAGTCCTTCACTTCAAACTCAGCCGACAGACGCGCCTTTAGATTTGAGATTTCATCCGAGTCATCACCTGTGATCACAATGTCGTCAACATAGACAATAAGAACCACAATTTTTCTCTCATTTTTCCTGACAAACAGAGTATGATCGGACTGTCCCTGTTTGTAGCCGAATTTGATCATGGCCTTGAGAAACCTGTCAAACCAAGCCCTGAGAGACTGTTTCAGTCCATACAAAGACTTCCTTAAGTGACAGACAAGTCCCTCTTGTCCCTTCTTCACAAACCCCGGGGGGAAAGACATATACACCTCTTCATCAAGGTCACCGTGTAGAAAATCATTTTTAACGTCCAGCTGGTGTAGATCCCATCTCAAACACGCAGCACAAGATAGAAGAACACGCACGGAGTCCATCTTTGCTACAGGTGCAAAGGTCTCCTGGTAGTTAATTCCCTAAGTCTGGGTGTAACCACGAGCCATAAGGCGGGCTTTGTATTGCTCAACTTTACCATCCTGGTTTTGCTTAACAGAGAAGACCCACCTTGAACCGATGACTCTCTTGCTAGGAGGAAGGGAAGAGACATCCCATGTGTGGTTCTTGTCCAAGGCAGACATTTCCTCCATTGCTTGAGCCCATGCCGGGATACAAACCGCCTCCTGCCACGGCTTTGGAATAGTAATCTTGGATAAGGAAGATAGAAAACCCTGATGAAGCTGAGAAAGTTGATCATAAACAACATGATTAGAGATAGGGTGTTCCGTGCACACAACCTTACCTCTTAGCACAACAAGGGGAACATGCAGATCAACATCAGAATCTGAGTCCAAAGACTGCATTGGCAGCGATGGAACAACGGCGGTTTGTTTATCTGCTTGACGACGATGATAAACATGAGGAAGAGGAGTGATGAGAGAAGGACGATGGTATATGTGAGAAAACGACGTAGGTGTCAAGGGAGACGGAGGTGACAATGGAGGCGTAGGAAGAGAAGCTTTGGTGTACGACAAGATAGGAGTAGGAGGAATCAGAGGGAGAGGAACCGTAAGATCAGAATCAACGACATCATTCTCCCCTTGGCGAGCAGAGTGAGTCAAGTCCAATTAATAAGACTCCTCCTCGCGGAAAGTAACGTCCATAGTGCATAAAAACGTCTGGAAGGAGGGTGATAACACCGATACCCTTTTGTGGTGGCAGAATAGCCAACAAAGACACAACGGAGAGCCCGAGGGTCAAGTTTGTCACGATGAGGTTGATGGACGTGAACGAAACAAACACAACCAAAAATACGAGGCGGAAGATGAGACTGAGGATGTACCCCACACATAAATATGAATAAACAGCAAATGGAGAAATACTAGATAGAGATACATTGCTTGGACTATGATGAACATATGCTTCGACAATTCACCAACATCAGAACTATAATGTTTAAACAAAGAACTAAAAATAGAAAAATTATTTTGAAGATAAGGTGGTGAGGGATGTCCAAGCTGTTGATTCCATCTTCGAACATCCACAAGAGAGGGAGCACTGGAGAAGTTGAGTGCATTAAGACTTGGATCCTAGTTCAAGAGGTACATATTCCCACAGGTCCCATCACTGCCTATGCGTTGTTCGTAGCTGGTTACCGAAAAGCACAAACATCAGGGAAAAACATCATTGCACATTTCAAAGATTTGGTTAAATGACTAATAGATAGTAAATTGCGAGGAAAGGAAGACATGTAACACAGAAGAGAGAAATATCAGGGGAACACAAAATTGTCCCTTTGCTAGAAATGGGAGATTTGGATCCATTAACCAGAATAACTTTATCACGACTAGAGAGAAGGATGTAGGAGGACTCAATCATATGATTAGTTGCACCGACGTCAATGATCCAATCAGAGTGGGATGTAGATGCCTTGTTTGCATTGTGGATGTATTGTCTGCATTGTGGATACCTGTTGCAACAAAGGCAGCGAAGGATTCGACAACCGAAGAATCACTCTGAGAGCATAATAGGCGGCGATGGCATCAACTCGTCAACAGAAAAACATTATATGGGGTTAAATGTATCTTATAACATCCTCATGAAACTCACTCGTATGAGCAACATGCTGGGAGTGAGAACCGGACTGTCTGCCGCTACATCGGCCACTGCCACGATCTCGATTGCTAATGCTTCTACTTGGTGGGGCAAGATGAAGGTGCATTCAATAGAAAGAATCCCGAGCATGACTTGAGGTGGATGGCCCATGGACAAATCCCGCAAGAGCAGAGCGATCTATCATCACAAGAAAGCTAAGTGCACGACGACAATCTTCATCACCCGAGACTGCGCTGAACGCCTTCTATAGAGTAGGGATGGGCTTACGGTGCAAGGCATGTGTGCGCACTATATCAGACTCCATGTTCAACTCCATGAAAAAATGTGCACCCAAAATCATCCTCCTTTTCCACTATTTGAGGGCATCAACAATTCACTTTGGATTGAAATCTTCAAAATAGTCCAGTTCCAGGTATTGCCTTTCAAACTCCGAGAAGTAGGCCATGACAGTCATTGATCTTTGCTCAAACTCGAGGACCCGACAAGTGAGCTCATGAACCTAAGTAGAGCTCCCAATTTGTGAGTATGTCTCTCGTGCATTCGTCCAAATCTCACATGCCAAATCCATAGGCATATAACTACGATATATATAAGTGACATCAAGCGGAGTAACTTAAAGAACACCAATGAATTATCTGAATCCATTTTTGTCATAAGGGATCACTTCATGGTGTCTCAATCATTGTCCCATCGAAATACCAATATAGTTGATAGCTTTGGTTCGCATGATGGGTTGCTCACAATCATTCTAGGTAATTTGTGCCCTTCAATGCCGCCGTAGTAATTTTCTGGGACCCGAAATGACCATGAATTCGAGGGGTCACTCATCTAGGGAGCATGGATACTTGATGACGAGTCCGAAAATTCTTTCGTGAGGGTGGACTACAAAGAACTAGTGAAGAAGATCCGACAAAAGAAAACTTTGATCACCACGACATTCTAAGTCACTTAGAGCATTACTCAACGGGGAGGGTAGCATTTGGTGACCCCATAAGGCGTCTCTGACAACCGCTGGATAGGACATGAGAAATGGAAACTCGGGGTGCTGCTTGCTATAGAAAGGAAGGCTATGTGATCCCTTTGAGTGATTGAAGAAGAGCCGACATGGGAAGGGGAAGCTTCCAAAGTTCTAGTTGGGTTCCCCGGGAGGCTTCCCGATCATATACAAACCTCTATAGACACAGAGTGAGCGGAGATGGTTGTCGAGCTTCTACGAGCTTCTGCAAATGCAAGTGAACGAGAATAGTTGGTTACGAGAAGTTACAACACCGATTGCGCTTGATGGAGGCGTCGATGATGGTCGATCGACTTTCAGGCTCGTAGAACAATATTCGTGCGTTTACGAGGCCATGCGGGCCGACTGGATCATCGACGATGGTCTATGAGGAGAATGATCGCCGCAACATTCCAAGTTGAAAAAGTTATCTCCTAATTCATTAGTGCAAAAATACACGAGTAACACGCTTTTATAGGTGGGGACAAAGAAATAGGGGAAATATTAATATACAATATTCTACTCTACTTGCATGTGTAAATTTGGTGTCTTCACATACATTAAGATAGAAACGGTTGCATTTTTTTCCTTATTGCCGAAGATAGGTCTTTCTTTCTAACAGAAAGAATCAATGCTCTCCTTCCATTGTAGATGCTTAAGCAACTGAAGCTACAATACCGCACTTCCTAATGAGTGCAGTTTTTATGTTATTGTTTTTGAAGATTTAAAGATGCATGAGTTGTAGCACGATTACTTTCAAATGTCCTTATGCTTGTTTGTAAATATTCATGCATGCATGTAATGATGTAGGCCAGGGTTTGAAATTTAGATCTTTCAAATGAAGAGACTAAAGGAAGGATGGAACGATGAGGAAAAATATTATAAGAGTAGATAAAAGAAACATTAACATACTTGTTAACACCCGACAATCACCTTGCCACGACTTGCCATCTCAGCCTTCAAATCTTGTGTGCCTGGATTGACTTTGTTACTTTTATGCATTATCCATGTTTAGTTTATAGTTGTATTTAATTTTAAGTATTATTTTCTTCCTTTTCCTTGATTTGGGTGTACATCCTTGTGTATATAAATAGGTCTAGCTTTCCATGGAAGAAATAAGAAAGAGATTAAACTTTTCTTCATGGTATATTCATTCCACTTCTCCACCTTTCAGCTCTGTGCCTTATTAGGAAGCCTTCCATCACATAAGACCTTAAAATGATGATTCACGTCAATCTACATCTGTGTCTAGAACCCGCACATCTTTTCTTTATCGATGAAGTGCACAAAGTCTACCACCCGCTTTACTTCGAAATTTAGGGTTAGTTTGGCGCGGCGGTCGAAATTTCGCGGATTTCTTCCGCGCCGAGTGACCGCGATCGCGGTTCCCGCGGTGCGGAAGAAATCCGCGGGAATTTTACGGTTGCCAGCGGCGGGGCGGAGCCCCACCGCCCGACCGCAGCCCCACAAAACAGGCGGAAACCGCGGCCGTGCGGTCTTGTCTATGCGACCGGCGCGGATCCGCCCCGCCAAACAGAGCCTTAAGCCTTTTCTGTTGTCTCTGCTTCGTTGCCCATTAACTTACTCATTTTCTGAGCACCCTCCAGACTGCGATCCTGCTTTGCAGTTGCCTTCCCAAGCTTCTCCAAGATGCAGGTTGCCTAAACTCAATCGTCAAATACGCTTACTCTACTTCTACTTCATCGACGAAGACCTCTCTTTAGGCTTCTACAATCTACACCAAGCTGTCCCTGTATATAATGTTGAAGGCTGAGTGTCTACTTGCTTACAATTCCCAGTTGAATTATGTGTTAAAGCCCCTATGTAAAGGCCCGTAAGGGATGCCATTGTAGATTCCATTTCTCTCTTATTTAGTCCCACACCTCCTATGAGGTTTAGGTATCACTCAACTTAGTGTATATATATATACATCGGGAAAGATGTAATAATTTGTTTTTTAATTTTGATATATACAATTTAAATTCTCAATTTGATTTCAGAGCAAGAAGATTTTGTTTCACTGCTCTATCTCTCGCATTGCAGATTTTGTCTCGCGTATATTCAGCCTTCACTGACTGTATCTCTCGCGATCAAAACTATCGCGATCCAGGTCATCTCACACAAGCTCTTGCGCCGGTTGAGTGTTCGCATCCGTCAACTCTCATCTCACTCGAGCTCCTCTCATCTCACTGTCGATCTTGCCGAACGCAACCTTGTCGGTCTACTCATGTCATCGCGCTGAACTCACGCCAAATTCTCATCGAGAACTTGCGTGCATTCAGGATCTCACTTGACCCGTGTGATACATGTTCTTGCGTCGATTTCACAACCCCAAGAACTCATGTTGATTGTACAACCTTGTGTTCGCCTGAGACGGCGCGAGCCCGAAGATGTGTGAATTGGGCTGGAAGTGGTCATCTCGCCGCTAAGGAGTCGCGAGAGCCAGGCAAGGCGAGCCAGAGCGATCTCGCAGGGGAGAATGCGAGGCCTGGCTTGGTTGGTTGTCGCCAGAAGGAAGGTGAGCAGGGCCTTCACGGGTCGCTCGCCTAGGGAGAGTTCGCGAGCGATACTCGCGAGGAGACTCGCGAGAAGTGCTAGGAGTGGCACTCTCGCTGGCCACTTGCCCAGGGGCTAAGGAGGTGAGATTACCCTTCTGCCCCTGGTGGGCTGCTAATAGCCCTTCAGAACAGCGGAGTTTGGCTGTTAGCAGACCAATTTGGGGTGCGTTTAGTAAAACCAAAATGCGGAATCCCGCTATCAGCAAACCAGTTCTGGAAAACTATAAATAAGACCTTAAGGGCTCCTTTGGAGAGGACTTCCTTTTTGCTTCTCTCTCCTCAGATCATCTTTGGTTAGCATTCTCAAAGCTCTCCAAGGTGCCCGACTTCAGTTCTTGGCTTAGGAGGGGAAGCGCTCTACGATCTTCCGGGTGTGTGGTGGGACCTCCACACTGTCGCCAAGGGTCTCAGTTCTAAGTTTCCGGTCAGGTTGCTCTGAGGGATCAGTAAGCGCGACTTGCACCCACTTTGGGGTCCGAACTCCTCGTTGGGCCGAATCCCGGTTCCAACATTGATCTCCCAACTCTCTGGTGTTCTTGCGAAAGCATACAAAATTTGTTGTGCTCGCAGCTATTCTGCGAGTCGATCTCCTACACGATCTTGCTGTGCGGCTTTAATCTTGCAGCCGTCGTTCGAGTGTGATCTCGCAACTACCTAGTCGAGGAAATTCCTGCTCTCGCTAAGTACTCCTTGCTGTGCTAGTTCCTTCTGCCGCGCGAGTTCCACAATTGTGCGAGTATCAGCTGACACACGTGTTCCAAATGAAGCACAAGTTCCAACTGTTTTTCTCTCGTAACTACTGTGTGAATTCCCATTGTCACGAGCTCTCGCCTGACCTCTCGCTCAAATTTGCTATTTTTTCTCATTCTCCGAGATCACATGGGTATCTAAATGGCGGCCTCTTCCGACCCAAGTGTACAGAACCCCCTAGTATTCCCCTCTTTAATCTATGACAACTGACAACTCTTTGGCTGTATCATGGTTACTCCACCCTATGTCTCCTTTAGTCTATCATAGCTACATGCTTTTGGATTCTGCTTTTGAAATCTGAACTCGAGCACGGGAGACCTACTCTCAAATTGACAGGTCTACCGAGGTTTATGAGCTTACATGTCGTGTTGTAGAACTGAAACAATGTTCCATGAGTGTTGCAATCTATTTCTTTGTGTTCAAACGTCTTTATCAAGACATTGACTACTTTGAGGACTTCATTACAACATGCACTGATGTCGCCCGCGCATTGAAGAAAAAGTAGGATCTATACCTTGTTCACGTCTCTTCATCAGGAGACTGAATATGGTCTTTGACACAATCCACATTCATGTTTTACACCATCAACCTCTTCCCTCCCTTCGGGAAGCATTCAACATGATCTTAGGAAATGAAGACCGACAACGTTCTCTTAATTTAGACAAGATGACAAATCGTCCCGCTCTTACTGGAATTGGACGGAGAATGCCTACTTCAGGTCCACCTGCCCTCTTGTGTGATTACTGTGGAAAGCAGGGTCACACTCGGGAATCATGCTCCTTCTTACATCCCTCATGTTACTCCTTTGAGAAAGGGAAATGGTGTCCGTAGACATGAAGGTACCCACAAACAATCAAATGCTCCTTACCCACCACATCCTACACATACAACGAAGCTCGATCATGAAGGCACTATTGGTAAAATCCCATTAGGAGGTTTTTCCACTGAAGAGTTTGGTGTTTTGAGGCATCTTCTGCACTTATAGGATGACTCTTCCACAATTGTCTTTTCTACATCAGTTAAACCAAGCGCAAACTCTGCATCCACAATCCAGTTTGTATTGATTATTGATTCTGGTATGACTGATCACGTGACGAGAGCATCCTCGGGTTTTACCTCATACACTTCTCTTTTCGGTCTTGATAAATATATTACCGTTAATGGTTCTTTTTCTTCCATAGCTAGCAAAAGAAAGATCTTATGTTCCCCTGCCATGCCTCTAATTTGTTTTACATGCTCTTTTTTTTTCATAATTTTATGTCAGTTATCCACTTAATCATTTAAACTACTACAAATTCTGTTCTAGGGAATCTCATTCCTCCTATTCGTTGAGTGCATCATCAAAAAATATTGGTGTTGACATGGTACAACCCCTATAGTTCATATGTTACAGATACCTGTTTCAGAGCCGGATCCTAACCAAAATCTCCATCAACTTATCATACGTCTTAACTATGTAGCACGGGGACGGAAACGAGATACGAGATACGATACGGATACTGGAAACATTTTTTATTTTTTTTAAATTATTTTAATATAAGTATTAATTAATAAAAAAATACAATTAACAAACTAAGGTACCATCTTAGTCACTACATTCAATAAAGAATAATTGGAGAATAGGTGGTGTTGTTATTAACAACCGTAAGCGATGACACAATGGAGAAGAAATTATTTCTAAGAGTTGGCCACTATTTAAAGAGAAATTTTATGAGGCAACAATAGGTATCCCTACTGCATGAAATATATGGTTTACAATAACAAGAGAATTAGGGTTCATTTGGTTCGGCTTTTAGATCTGCGCGTTTCATCAAAACGCAACCGCCGGGAGATTTTTGCATTTGTTTTTCCGCCATTGTTTGGATCAGCGCCGTTTACTCTAAGCCTGGAAACGCCGCCTCCCGAAACTCTGCCCTGCACCTCCAATTTGCTGCATTTAGGGCCCCGCTGTGCTGTCACTCCCTCTGTTATGCTTCCTCTACCGCCAACGAGGACAATGGTGAAGACCCGGTACGTGGTGATGTCGCCGGAGATGCTGCACTTGCACCCGGAGCTGGCTCGGGAGGGCGGAGCTCCAACCATAGAGAAGCGGATCGATATCGCAGGTCAAGCATTAACGGAGATGGCGGTGGAAGCGTGTCGCGCCTGCGTCGTCTCATGGGGCCGCCCGTTCCTCCGCTTGCGTCGTTTCATGGGGCGACCCCTCCGGCGGGCTCCGGGCATGCTGCCGGCTGCGTAGCCGCGCTGAGGCAGGGTAGATGAACGAGCGGAGGCAGGCGGAGGAACGGCGGAGGAGATACACAGTAAAAAAAATTATATATATAAAGTTTAAATAGTAAAATTTTATATTAATAAAAATAATTAAAGATATATATATATTATCAATAATATATATATTAGAAAAAAAATAATTAAAATTTTTTATAATAGAAAAGATTTTATAATAAAAAATATTTATAAAACGCCACCGCTGTTTTGCCAAACGGTTCTCCGTTCTGAACAACTCTGCAAACATAGACTACCCAAACAGATCTCCATTTCCAGCAACCAGTTTCCAACAACTCTATTTACAAACCTGCATTTACAACAGCTCCTTTTACAACCGCAACCGCTCTCCCAAATGAAGCCTTAGAATAGCATATCAGTAAATCTTAATGAAAACGAAGAAGAGGAAGAAGAGGAAAAGGAAGAAGAAGAGGAAGAAGAGGAGGAAGAAGAAGAAGAAGAGGAGGAGGAGGCGGAGGAGGAAGAAGAAGAGGAGGAAGAAGAAAAAGAGGAGGAGGAGCTTACTAGCAGGGAGGGATCGAGAGCAGGGAGCGTGATCTGGAGCGGCAGCAGCTTCGGCTGCGGGGGTCGGAAGAGAACAACGCAAAGTTGCGGGGGTCGGGGTCGTGAAACGCGCGTGAGTGTGAACCCTAAACAATCAAATTAATATGAGGCATGACCGCGCGCCTGACGCCGTGAATAAAATAGTGGGAAGCGCGTATCCCGCAAGCGGGATACGCGTTTCCCAATTATTATTTTTATTTAATTTAAATATTGTATTTCCTACGTTTAGGAAACGCGTTTCCGGGTGTTTCCCGTATCCGATACGCGTTCGAGCTGATACGCGAAGCATTTTAAGTATCCGTGCTTCGTAGCGTCTTAAAGATAAGATAAGCTTTCACCAATTATCCCATAGCCAATTATATCTTATATCACAATCTAACCTCAACATATAAAACATTAATTTCCTCTCTTCTTTTAGTATTCCAAAAACTTGGCATGAAGCCATTGGTATACTGAATGGAAGAAGACAATAGAAGAAGAGATGCGTGCGTTGGAAAAGAACCAAATTTAGGAAGTTTCTCATCTGCCACTTGGAAAAATAATGTTGGGTCAAAGTGGGCATTCTCGGTCAAGCAAAATCAAGAAGGAATAGTGAAAAGATGCAAGACAAGATCAATAACTCATGGATATACTCAAACTTCTGGAGTTAACTATAATAAAACCTTTGCGCTTGTGGCAAAAATGGACTTTATCCACGCCATTTTATCATGTGCTGCATGCCTCATGTGTGAATTGCAACAAAAATGTTTTTTTACACGGAGATCTTGAAAAAGTGTACATGAAGCCTTCGTTAGGATTCCTAAAAAGGGGATGCTAAGGGAAAGTCTGTTGTATAACCCGTAATTCGTCGAGATCAGAAATGCCTGAGGACAGCACAAAAGACCTCGCCCACCTGGGGTGAGTGCAGAAGAACTCGCCCTCCTGGGGCGAGTGCAAAAGAACTCGCCCACCTGGGGCGAGTACAGAAGATCTCGCCCACCCGGGGAGAGTACAGAAGAACTCTCCCACCTGGGGCGAGTACTGAAGAACTCACCCACCCGGGGCGAGTACAGAAGATCTCGCCCACCCGGGGCGAGTACAGAAGTACTCAACCACCTGGGGCGAGCACAAAAGAACTCTCCCACCTGGGGCGAGTACAGAAGAACTCGCCCACCTGGGGCGAGTACAGGTTTTCACCTCGCCCGAAGGGCGGCTATTTGAAGACCACCCCGACAGAAGGCGGGAGCAGCTATTCGCAGTCCATTTTGGATTTGCCTATAAATAGGACCCCAAGACAAAGTAGAAGGCACCTTCACACCCCCCTATGGTGGGCGAGTTCTTTGCCTGCCTCTCTTGTGCCGAGCTCAGCATTGACTTTAGGAGGGGAAGTTCCTATAGACTTCCGAGTTTGTGGCGGGACCTCCTCGCTGCAGCACGCGGGTCTTATTTATAGGCAGTTCGGAGTTGTTCTTTATGCTCTCTAATTTCTTATCACCTTGTCTTACATGTGTCTACCACTAAACAAGTAGCCTTTGATCACTCCCCAAGTCTCGAACATGGTTGAACCGGTATTCGGGTTTCAACATCTGTCATCTCACGAAATCTCTCTATGGTTTAAAACAATCCCCCGGAGATTGCTTTGGAAGGTTTTACAAAGTTACAATCTAACTGAGATACAAACAGAGGCACTCTGATCACACCTTATTTGTTAAATGGAAAGAAAAAAAAAAGTATTTTCTTATTGTCTATGTGGATGACATTATTATTACAAAAAATGAATTGAAAGAAATCACATGACTGAAGACAAATTTGTGTTAGGAGTTTGAATTAAATGATTTATGATAGGTAAAATATCTCTTAGGAATTGAAGTAGTTACGTCTAATTGTGGAATCTTCATTTCACAGAGGATGTATGTCATATATCGTTTGAAAGAAATATGTATGTTTGGCTGTACACCGACAGATACTCACTCCTAAGAGGCAGATGGTAAAATTGATGAAGAGAAAGACAGTAATAAAACCAACTCAAGTTATCAGAGTTTAGTGGGCAAACTCATCTATCTCTCACATACTTAGCCAGATATCACATATGTTGTAGGCATACTGAGCAGATGCATGCACGCCCCCAAATTAAGACATCAGGAAGCAACCATGCGCGTACTCAGGCATGCGAAGAAATTTCCTGGAGGAGGAATTCTGTACTCCAAATGTGAACACTTGAATATTGAAGTATTCACGGATACATATTGTACTTGATGTCAAAATGACAGGAAATCTACAACCGAGTATTGTTCCTTTGTTGAAAGTAATCCAGTAACACTAAGGAATAAGAAACAAAATGTGGTAGCTAGGTCAAGTGTAGTGACAGAATACAAGGCAATTTCATAATGGATGTGTGATGGATTGATTATAATCGATTATTTAGGATCTAGGTTTACTAAATGAAAAACATATACTTCTCTTTTGTGACTATTAGAGTTATTGCATTTATGTGTTGGGAGTTATTATTTTGTCTATGCATTAGAGTCGTAAGACATGTGGGTATTTGGTTCTAGGTGTTTAGTTCTACATTTTCTGTCAATGTTTTGTGCATCTTTGTAGTCTTGTAAATACCCCTTAAAGGGAAGAATATATTTGCACTTCCCATTTCACTTGACTATTCAACATGGTATCAGTATTAAATACCCCTTAAAGGGAAGAATATATTTGCACTTTTCATTTCACTTGACTATTCAACATGGTATCAGTGCCAAAATTAATTCCTCTCTGATTTCTCTTGTTAGAAACCCTCGCCTGATACCTCACCCTCATCCGCTTCTCACACGAGCCGCCACCTCTTCTAGTTTCTCTGCCAATTACTATCGAGCTATAAAGCTTTAACAGTAATTATTACGCTCGTTTTCCGTTCTTACCCCCGTGGACCCTTGCCGACGACTTACTCCAGATCTTCGATGATCCAGTCAGCACCGATGACTTCCTACAGGTCTTTGACGATCCAGTCTGCATCGATGATACAATTTGTATCTATGACGATACATGTTGATTACTTCCAGGGCATGGATGTTCTAGTTTTTGCTTCACTATTCTTACACGTTGTTCAACACCCTCACACAACTTGTAGATCCTATTCCTGCCCTGGCACTCTGGCAGACTATGCTCAATTCATTCCCTCACAAACATAGGTCAACTTTGTTCCGATGTTTTGTCGTTCTGCCTTTCAATGTTGGCACTAGTAGACCTGAGTGCTCCATGGATGCTACGAACTTACTCAAGATAATGCTTGCAAGAGGGCAACTGCTACATTTGGGCTCCATGGATGAAATATACACCCACATGAGGAAGATCTGGAGAAATTTTTGGATGTCTTCCTCATCTTCGACAATCTCTAGTATTGTTGTTGTCCGTGTCTTCTAGATGTTCTATGTTTGTGTTTTTTATATTAGTATGTCAGAGTCTTTCATTTGTTTGGTGGCTCGTTGTATTTATCCATATTTCCCTCTGTTTGTTCTATATGTACATGTGTTGTGGTACAAAATTTCTATTTGGACCTCTCATTGTGTGTTTGAATGTCAACACACAAGCCCATCTCACGCGTTACCTTGTTTTTCCACATGTTTTTGAGTGTTGTTGATGTTAATGTCCTACAACCGTGTGTTTTTAGTATTTTATTGATGGAAATCATGTGTGTATCGCTCATGTGTCTGATGTGCTCATGTTGTTGCACCCCGAGCTACTATAGATGTCTATCATTTCCCATCTCTACCTCCACTACCTTTATCGACATATTGTCTTTTCAAGCCATACTTACACTTTAGCGGGGTGTGTGTGTGTGTGGGGGGGGGGGGGGGGGGGTGGAGTTATTGTATCCATGTGTTAAAGTTACTGTTTTGTCTGTGTATTAGAGTTGTACAATATGTGAATAGACTTGCCATTTCACTTTACGCTTCAACTGTAACATGACAATAAATGAGCTATCAACATTGCTCATAAGTCATAACCTAGTTCAACATGATGGGATAAAATATGTTGAAATCATTAGACACTTCATCAAGGTCCATCTAAAGAAGGGAAGTATCTGCACACTATTTGTTTAATCCAAAGATCAGCTCATGGATATCGTTGCTAAAATCATGAGTTATGAAACCTTTATAGATGACATCTCCAAACTGGAAATGATTGATATATACTCTCATCTTGAGAGGGAGAGTATATGCGTGATAAAGCCTAACTGTAAATGCCCATAAGGGAGTCCATTGTAGATTCTGAGTATCTCTCTTATTTAGTCTCACACCTCCTATGAGGTTTAGCTATCGCCCTCCTATGAAATGTAAACTTACAAGGGAGGTTCTTATAATTTCAAAAGATAGAGGGATGCAGTCTGTAATTTTGCAAACTTACATGTGAGCTTCTGATAAATGATATATATATACATATATATAATAGATAATAAATGTATGTATATATATTTGTGTATATATATATGTGTGTGTGTGTGTATATATATACAAGTCGTCGAGCACTAGGTACCCCACGCGCCGACACGATAGTACATTCGCCGCTCCTTGTCTCCGTAAAATATCAATTTAGTATTTTAATAAACTATTGTTTAAAAAAAATATTTGCTTTGAAAATAAATTTAACCGCAATGATTAGTTTGATGACGTAATGGTAAACCTCATCTTAAAACTATAGCATACAGTATATATATAGGCGTACGCATATATATATACTACTATAAAAGAAATATCAAATGGCATTTAAAAGCTATGCTTTTAAATGTTCTCTACGCAATCTCATCTGTTCATATCAGGCATGAAAAATAATAACCGTCCGATGGTTTTCCGATTAAAAAAATGAAAATGTGTAGATCTCTTAAGCCTACAACCTTTGAAGGATGAGAGAGAGAGAGTGCGGCGCTGAAGGCTCGGGAGAGAGAGAGAGAGGGAAAGAGAGGGAGAGAGAGAGAGAGAGAAAGAGAGAAAAAGTGCGGCGGGTAGAGAGATATTCGACAGATTTGTATTCTTAAATATAATATATAACTTTTATTATGTATGAAGGATTTAAGAGAGAGAAAGAAAGAGAGGAGAGAGGGGGAGAGAGTGCGGCGGAGAGGGAGAGAGAGAGAAAAAAATAATCTTTTTAAGTATATACATATTTTTTTTTACAAAATAAATATTGTAATATTAATGTATATTTTTAACGGTCATTTGGAGTACTCATATGTATATGTTGCGGGCGCAACCCTCCTTGATGCGGGCGCAGCCCACAGACACATCGAGCCCGTGCGGAGGCGGGCAAAGCCCGCCTGGATGCGTCCGAAGGCCGCCCGACAACATCGCGCTGGGGGCGGGCGAAGCCTGCCGTCGCCGGTCGGGTACTGTCGCGCTTGGCCGTAGGGGCGGAGCCCCGTGTCGGGCACGCGTATATATATATGTATCCGTGCGCACATATATATACATATATGTACATTGTATGTGTGTGAGTGTTTGCCGTCACCGACTGGAGCTCGCCAATACTCAGTCGACACTTGCTTGGAGCTTGTCAAAACCTCTTGCTCGTAGGAAGTCATGGTGATAACCTGCTTGAGCTCGCCATAACTTGCTTGAGCTCGCGAGTACTTGAGCTAATAGATTGAAACTCGTCGTCACCTACGTGGAGCTCTCCAGAACCTGCCTGAGCTCGCCGACTGGAACTCGCCTCACTTGCCAGAACCTTCCTGAGCCTGCAGACACTCTTGCTCGTGGGCTCGGTGACACCTCCTAGTGAACACGCTAACACTTTCCATTGAGATCGCCGACACCTGCTTGTGAGCTCGCCAGAATCTGCATACATTAACTTTCGTTACAATTTAACCTAATGTATACAACATTGATTTTACGTCATAATTTTTGACGTGCATGTTATTTATCATACAACAAATCATTTATAAGTACATAGTGATGTTGTTGGCATCACAAATATGACGTCATTTGTGACACAAAATAAGACTCTCATAGAGACATGGATTCAACACCAACCTCTTATTTTTGATCTTGTAACCTAGATGGTGCAAGAAGGAGCGAGTATAGCTATGATGATGGCTAGAATACCACCACATCTCTACAATCTCCATGCTACAAATGTTTTATCGTTTCTAACAATCTCATCTTTTTTTGATGTCTGTTCAATGGTTCTGAAAGTCACTCCACCCACCGATGCCTCCCCTACTCCATATCCTGCCCTTCTCCAACATTCTACTGACTCGCATCCCCCCAATATTTGACATCTGGGAGGTCGTGTGGACTCTCGAGTTAATGGTGGGTGAGATGGTTGAAATCATCCTGAAGGACAGAGCACTCACACATGTACCTACTATGGTCGGTTCAATCACACTGAAGCAACTTACTATAGAAACATGGATTCCCACATCAACAATAAACATTCCGTACCATACTTCTTTTGATGCTGATACTCCCAGTACGTCCCAATCTGAAACTGACACCTTTTCGGAGGAACTTTAGAGTCTTCAGGTGTTAGTTACTCAATCAGTGGGGTCCATTGCCTCTGCGTCAAATGAAATGTATTTCCCATAGCCCCTCTCAGATAGTCGACCCTGAGGCCACAAATCACATTACTCGCAAAAACCCTTGCGGCACACGACCACTTCTTATGCCCATTTTATCAATGTTACAGATAGAGAAACCACACATGTTAACGGATCTGGAGACATGCCTCTCACCTCATCTATTTCTCTACGATCAGTACTTTATATCCCTTCTTCTCAATTTAATCTTCTCTCTGTTAATCGTCTTACTCATGATCATGACTGCTCTATAACTTTTTTCCTTCTCTTCCTTTGTGGTGCATGATAGATGTACTTGGAGTATCATTGGTAGTGTACGATTATTGAACATGCTCTACATTCTGGATCTACCCTTCTCAGCTCTCCTCCACACTTAGTTGATTGACATTCGTGTTTTGGTCATGCAACTCTCCTAATCTTATAAAATGAGCTTCTGAATTTTCGTTTTTCTGATTTTATTTGTGAATCGTGTATCTATGAAAAAAACATCGTTCATCTTTCCCCCTTCATTGTACTAGAAGCGATGCTCTATTCTCTTTAGTTCATTTGGACATTTGGGGTTCATGTAAAACTGCCAGTGTATCTAAATATCGTTATTTTGCTACCTTTATAGATGCTCATTCACACATGACGTGTGTGTATTTACTTTGTGATTGATCATGTCTTTCACTCATTTATTAACTGAAACTCGCAATCAATTTTCTACTAATATAAAAAAACTTCAGATAGATAGTGATCGTGAGTACATTAGTCACGAATTTTGGGAATCCTGCAATACCCTGATTGAGGGAGTGAGGGAGAAGAAGCAAAAAAACCCTAGAAACCAGGGAGAGAGTCGTCAAACCGGGGTGAAACAACAATGATCCCTAGAACCAGGGGAGATGATCGCCAGAGAATCAGAGAGCACAACCGCACGCACGCCAGACGGCCAGAGAGAGTCGAGGAATAAGGCACAAGAGGAATGAAATCGGAGAGCACAATAATAATAATACAACGCTCCGAATGAAAAGAGACGCGCGACATCTAATACATGCGAGGAACGACTGTTATATCAGTCGGTTCCCATGCTGATATAACGGGAACATGCTGATATATCGGCCATTTTTTTCAAAACGTTGTAGACCAATAATAAATAGGTAACGTGTCGTTTTAGGTGTAAAACCTATATATCGGCTTACATGTCAGACATGTCGGTCGATATCGACAACACTGACCTTGATTATTATTCATCAAACGTTCTGCGCCTATACTCAACGACAAAATGGTGTGATTGAGCGAAAGAACCGACTCCTGTTGGATGTAGCCAGATCTCTTCCGTTTCAAATGCAGGTTCCAAAAATTTATTGGAACTTCACGATGTAACGGCCCCATTATTCGGCTACGGTGTCACACGCGATAACTACCCCATGTTATTTAATTAATCGCATGCCATCGACTATCATGAACTCTTAGTCCGCTTTCTCCATCCTAGTTCCGTCTATACCTCTCTTCTCCCAAACCCCTCGAGTTTTCAGGTGTATGTATTTTATTCATCATCTTGGTCCTCCTTTAGATAAGCTGACACCACGAGAAACCAAATATATCGTTGTTGGGTACTATCGAACTCAAACGTTATGCATATATTATCCCACTTATCATAAAACGGTGACATCCACTGACGTTACCTTCCTTGAAAATCAACCATTTTATTATTTCTTCTCCTTTTAGCGAAGCACCAATTGCTACCCTCGTCCCAACATACCTACCGACTGTCCACCGACACCTGTGATACGTGCACCCCCTCGTTCTCCTCCTCCAATAAACGTATATACTTGTCATTGTTCTTGCCATATTTTGCCGAACCAATCTCCTCCTACTGATGACACCCCTGGTCCAACTGATCGGCCCACATCCATCAAAGAGGACACATGCTCATCTATTGCTCACTCACTTTCTCACTATCTCCTTTAACCACTTATTGTCTGAACTACGTAGGTTGGCATCCTCCTTGTTTTCTATCTCCACCCCTTCTTCTGTAGAAGAGGTTCTCCAACATCCGGGGTAGTGGGTATCAATGGATGATGAAATGAAGGCCCTATGGTCCAGCGGGACGTGGTGTCCCTTCCCTATGGACAGTTCCAAGTCAGATGTAAATGAGTGTTCGCAGTTAAAATCCATCTAGATGGGTCATTTAAGCACTCAAACGCCCGTTTCATGTCCTAAGGATTTACCCAACAATATGACATTGACTATGAAGAGACACTCTCTAGCGGACAAATTTAATATTGTCCGGGTATTGATTTCCTTAGCAGTCTATCGCCACTTGTAGTTGCATCAACTTGATATCAAGAATGCATTCCTTAATGACGATCTAACCAAGACTATCTACATGCAACAAACTTCTGGATATGAGTCTCCTTGAGCATGGTTTGAAAAATTTAGTAACCTGGTTCAGATATTTTGCTTCACTAGGAGCTTAGTTGACTTCTCCTTATTTACACATCATCACAAAAAGGGTACTGTGATCCTCCTTGTGTATGTTGATGATATCATAATACGGGCAATTATTCGAATAGTACTCCATGATCAAGAAACCCTTGACCTTTCGCTTCTATACCAAAGATTTTGGGCATCTCAAATATTTCTTAGGTATTAAAGCAACTCAACGATATGATGAGCTAATATTATCTCAAGGGATGTATTGCACTGATCTTTTACAAGATGCTAGCTACTTATGGTGTAAGACAACTGACACATCTATGGATACAAATCACAAGCTCTGTGCTCACGAGCCTGCTTTTGATGTTCTCCTAGCATATCCAGAGTACTATCGCCACCTGGTTGGCAAGCTTATCTATCTGACCGTAACTCGGCAAGATATTTCATTCGTTGTTGGCGTGGTTAGTCGATACATGCATGCTTCTCGTGCATCCCACCTTCAAGCAGTTGAGCGAATCCTTCAGCATCTAAAGAATGCTCCAGGCCAAAGGCTTGTGTATAAGCCTTCATCTCTGCTCTCACTGATTGCCACAACAGAAATCAGTCCACCAAAGTTTCACTCACAGCTATTAGGGAATAGAGCCAACTTGTAGGAAAAAGAAGAAACCGACAGAGGCAGCATAACACAATTCACAACCAAACTTCATATGTTCTTAAATTTTTCCTACACAGAAAGACCTATTTACACAATATTTCCAAAGTAAATACCCCCTTTTTATTTATAAATTAGGTAAGAGAAGAAATAGAGCAGAATTCACAACTATTTTTTCCTTTCCTTAAGAGTTTTTATGGTTTGCTGCCATCCCCGTTCCTTGATGCCCTCTCAATATTTTGAACATAATTCACAGAAACTTGGGGAATTTTGCTCTAAAAAGAAATCCCAAGAACATCATTCATAACATCAATTTTAAAACCAATTCACATTCCAAGTGAGAGAGGGCACTAATCCTGGAGTATAAATTATCAGTCCATCTAGAGATACGATCCTCCTTCTAGAAATCAACCACCAGGTGATGCAGAAGAAGAGAAGAAGATGATAGTAGTAAAACTGCTCCAGAACAGAGAAATAAGAAAAGAACATCGAGAGAATAAGAGGATTGAACATCAGTACATGCCAATATATTAGAGCAGCTCTCTGATCGATGCGATGAACTGTGAAGATCCCAGTTAATCTTAGATCACAGACGTAGGATTCATCTCCGACAATAATACAACCAGCGTATAAAGCACTGAAGGCATGATGGTAATTTTCCCCATATAATTAACATTATAGCCAGAACAAATCCTGTCAAAATCAAGGTTGCTATAATATTATAGGACATAGAATATATGTTCATTAGATTAGGATTCAGATCGCAGGAATATTGTAGGGGCGGTGGGACATTTCTCAATATTTTAAGACGAGCCCTGTTTCAGCAAATGTATGGATTTGTGGACTGCTTGTTTGGTCAATAATGTCTACAACTTGCTGAGAAGGCTCAAGAAATGTTGTTTTAGTATTAACCAAGAGAAAAAACAAAGTTGTTGATATCAATCATTCTGTGTCCAGAAGCCAAAGTAATTTTAATGACCGGGTCAAATCTGGGGAAAAAATAAAAACTGGATGTGATACTTAAAGATATCTGCCTGTATAAACTGTCAAACTAATTTCAATATTCTGGATCAGACTATTGACTTTTATCTGATTCGTGAGCTATTATTAGTACTGTTTCAACATTTTTGAAATTGTCACCTATAAACCTATAGGGTGTTATTTTATGTGTTTGTGAATTCAAGGTCAGTAACGGAGTTGAAGCAACATTAGTGCAACTATTAGAGACAGGCTTGTTGCATGCTGATCCACATCCAGGGAACTTGCTCTATACAACTGAAGGCTGCATTGGGTATGAGAATACTTCTTTTAGCTTTATTCTGACATCTAGCTAATAGTTTAGTGTTCAGCAAAGGAAATGTACCATCACATGATCTGAAAGTGTCACTAGAGAGTCATTGTAAATTGTAAAATTCATGAGGTAGATGTATTGATGTCCTATAAAAGCTTTAAATAGAATACAAGAATGCAAGGTATGATGAACCTTGATCTATACAAATTAAGAATATGCTATAAATAGAATAATAAAATAGATATCTTAACATTTCTAACGCAGGGTAGGAAATGGAGATGCGCTAACACTACAACAATCCTATGTAAGTGGTGTTGGGAGGACTCAAGCAAACCTAATGTATATGCTGCATGTATGTTTTTAATTAATCTGAAAGTAAATTGAGTAATAAAATTAGAGAAGCTCAACAACATGACACGAACATTCACATCGATTTTCAATTAAGCAAGACAAGTTTTCCTTCATACGAATGATTTTCAACAAAAACTTTTACGCATAGATTATTATAGGAAGCGAGAAATGAAAGAAAAGGCAGCGATTCAACCTGCCCAACAAATATATGATACTAATCCAATATTCAATACAAGATAAGAAACAACACAAAATACTCACAAACAAGAGGGTTCGGTGGAGGAGGAATGACAACGAACGACTATAGCCTGTAAAGGATTGTGGCAGGCTGCGGTCTTGCGACTGGCGAAGGGGTGGTGCTAGATTTTGGAAACAATGGCAGGAGTCTTGCGATTCGAGTCAGGGGGATGTGGGAGGCAATCTGGTTGCTGGATGCAGAGGAGGTGGTGTGGCTTGCGGCTGGAAGCAGGGGGAATGCGGCGACACTGCAAAAACCAGTGGAGGGAAATGGTGTAACAACCCAGGCCCGATTCCAATCGGGACAACGTCCACCGAGAGATCCATCGGGACCTAGCTGGCGTCATTACCGGACTGCAACCCAAGCACCCAACCCCTCTCTTGTCCCACCACAGGGCACAACGGGTTGTTGGAGGCCACAACTCCCTTTGATGAGGAAACTCAAGTTCAAGCCGACAGCACATGGACTTACCAGGAGGTTACCCATCCCGGTACTACTCTCGCCCGAGCACGCTTAACTACAGAGTTTTTTCACTCCTCATCACCAACTGAGCTGTAGTTGGTGATGAGGAGTGGAAAAACTCTGTTGTTAAGCGTGCTCGGGCGAGAGTAGTACCGGGATGGGTGACCTCCTGGGAAGTCCCCGTGCTGTCAGCTTGAACTTGAGTTTCCTCATCAAAGGGAGCCGTGGCCTCCAACAGCCCGCTGTGCCCTGTGGTGGGACTAGAGAGGGGTTGGGTGCTTGGGCTGCAGTCCGGTAACGACGCCAGCTGGGTCCCGATGGAGCTCTCGGTGGACATTGTCCCGATTGGAGTCGGGCCTGAGTCGTTACAATAAAAAATAAAAACAGTTTTGCCCAGGATTTGAACTGCTAACCTACATTCAACCTACATAGCTTATCCAACTCCACCAAGTTACTAATTTTATCAGATGTCTCCGAAGAGAGGAGTGGAAAAACTCTATAGTTAAGCGTGCTCGGGTGGGAGTAGTATCGAGATGGGTGACCTCCTGGGAAGTCCTCGTGCTGTCGGCTTGAACTTGAGTTTCCTCATCAAAGGGAGCCATGGACTCCAACATTCCGCTGTGCCCTGTGGTGGGACTAGAGAGGGGTTGGGTGCTTGGGCTGCAGTCCGGTAACGACGCCAGTTGGGTACCGATGGAGCTCTCGGTGGACGTTGTCCCGATTGGAGCCGAGCCTGGGTCGTTACAAATAAGTGGTGTTACGACGGAAGCAGAGGAGATGGGAAGCAGTTTGCGACACAATCGGCGGGGGTGGGGGCTCAAATTTCGGCTTGCGTGTTAGGACACTGTGAATTGCGGGCGACTTGCAGATTGGGATAGGACTTGGTGAGAGAGGGAGTCATAATTTTGTCGACGGGGAAACGCGAAGATGCGAGCGTGTGGTGGGCTGTCAGGAAGACATTTTGCGAAGAAGAGGCGACGCTGGCGGTGTGGGGCATGTGACCTGTAGTTACCAGAAGATGTGTGAGAGGCGGTTCACGGTAACAAGGCTAGAGGAGGGAGAATTAGGGCATGTGGTTTGCAATTACGGGAGATGGAAGGGACAGTTTCACGGTAAAAGGGTTATGGGAGGGGAAAATGGGTGGAAACAAGATACAAACTGAGACGTCGCACTCCGGGGACTCACAATGTCGCACCACAATATGATTGACGGCTTTGGATTTTTTCACAGGGCTAACAATACCTCATAATGGCGGTCATCACCTTTATTTATAATAAAGAGGGCTAGAGTACCTATATGAACGACTATGATTGGTCGTTACACCCAATGTCCGAATAATACATAAAAAAGTAGTAAAATGACACTCTGGACGTGCTCGTGGTCTCGGATCGCTGGTCCGATCAACACTTTCTACGCGAGTACACAAAAGCGGGCCCTGCAGAGTGTCAAACCAATCTCCACCATCGATTCCGCGGCTGATCCCCATCAGTGATAGGAAATATGTGGTGTTATGACGGAAGCAGAGGAGGCGGGAAGCGGTTTGCGACAAAATTGGGGGACTCGGTCTGAGAGTTGGACGACTACGGAGAAGCGTGGTGCTGAGAGTTGGACGACTACGAAAGGAACCCAGGTTTTCTGTAACAGCTGATCTCAATATGATTTCTCTAGCCACAATGTGTATACATTCGAGTGTTGCGCCCCTCGGAGTGATTCTGACCGTTGCGCCCATCGTCCCGAGACCCATGGAGGCCTCCATAAGTCCCAGTAGGTGGAGGGCGAGCTTTAGTAAAATGTTGAAGAAGAGCAAAAGAGGGTGTCACCGAGACATCAGTGGGTGGCGTCACCTTCAAAATCATAGAGCAGACATCAGAGAGAGAGATGGAATGGTGAGAGAGGATAAGATGTTGGCACGAACACTGTATAAATGAGGGTGGATCCATACCATCGTCAGGGCTATGCCAACAACTTCCTTTCGAGCTTGTTGTGCTGCGAAATCCAAAGTCAGTGGCTTGTGTTGGATTCACGCGTCGACGAGGGTCTTGTACTCTGCAACAAAGGAAATCAGGTTCCATCCACACCATGTTCAACTGTCTGTAGGTCCGTAAATATATCTAGCAAATATTGGAGGTTGTCCTTACCAGAGTATAGAGACTGAAGTTCTCCCCACATGGCTTTGCCAGTCACGTGGTACATATCCATGCGATATGACTCACTCACCATGGAATTTAGAATACATGACTGAACCCGGCCATCTTCCAAGAGCCATTGCTCAGTAGACTCAACAAGCGAGTCACAAGCCAGATGATGAAGTATCCCCTTAGTTTGAAGGACATGGTGCACCGAGTGGACCCATTTAACAAAATTTTTCTTCCCAGTAAGGAAGATAGTAGAAATGTGCAATTCATCGCTAATGCTATGGACAGAGGCCAGACCAAGGGTTGCTGGAATGGTGGGCAGGGCAGACACATCATTTGTTCCCACGTGAGTAGATATTGCTGGAAGAAAGCGACGACAGTTGTAGGAGTTTCGAGTTCTGAAGGGATGAAGCATCTTGCAAGGGAGTCGACGAGTACTAGCTCATGAAGCAAGTGACTGCAATGATCAGGAACCCATTGACAACGATAGTAGGATGGAGCGAGAAGCAAGAAGCAGCAGTGAGTTTGGGAAGGGAGGTGCGGGGAGTGCTTGATGGAAGCTGAGAAGCACGGAGGCTGCGAGAAATCAGAAGGGAGCGGCGAATCTGAGTCACGAGCTCTTGCATGGAAGATGCACGTCGCTTACGAATCTGTGGAGAGAAACAACGAGTTCTGGAAGGAAGGTGCGAAGAGTTCTAGAAGGTAGGTGCGACGAGTTCTGGAAGGTTGGTGTGGCGAGTAATGGAAGGAAGGTGCGGCGAGTTCTGTACGGGAGGTGCAACGAGTTCTGTACGGAAGCTCCTGTGAATCTGGGGATAGAAATGACGCCGATCAAGGAAACAAATGAAAGTTGGCAAGTCGCGGGAGAGCAGTGGGTCTAGTGGCTCAAGGAAATGACGAGCCCTTCTTGCTGAGGTAGTGAAGGGTACGCAAACAACAATGTTCTGGGAGTATACATGCAGTGGTAAGCAGAGGCAGCGAATACACATGCAACTATCGTGCCTATAAAAGTTGGGTGGGCTGGCTTATTTATGGAGATGGCAGAGCAGAGAGACTAGGCGAGCTCCCAATAGAGTCGTCGGGTACCTGGACTAAAACAAAGGCAGGTGAAAAAGAAGGGCTCCATTGGCGAGAGGGGAACTCAATCGTCGAGAGCCTAATGTTAAGAATCGAGTGGCTCTGATATCATGTAGTAAAAGAGACTATGTAGTTCCAATATTTTATTACTTCACATCAAAACTTGTAATTCAAGTATTTGTACACAAATTTATAGGAAAGATGAGTGAAAACTCAGTCAATAAAATTTCCCACAAAAGGATCAACAAGTAACTACTGAATTCAACATCATGCTTGCAATACCCTAAATATGAAATTAGGGCCAAAAATGATTTTGAAAACATGATTGAAGCTTAAAAGAAAATAACTTTTAATTTACTCCAAATAAAATAAAAAAATTCGTTAAACTTCAATCATTAAAGCAAATCAATTGCGAATACTGAAAATTGTCATAATCATGAATGATTTGCATACAATAGAGATCCCTTTTGCCTCTTTGATCGTGGTATCTAATGGATCGTATCTATAAAACTAATTAAATAGAGCATTAGTTAAAGAAACAAAAATTCACAGTAATTTTCTACAAAAATGCATTTTTATGTAACGCCCCAGTCTACTGTGGGTGCGCAACAAGTCTACAGACCAGTGACCCCAACCCATCTCCACGGATTTGATTGACCGCAGCCGCTAATTCCAATGATAGCTCGATTGGCAATGATGACCAGTTTAGAGCTCCCTTATCCAGGAGGTCTGGGGTTCAAGCCCCGACCTCAACAATCCGCCATTGGAATTAGCAGTTGCGGCCAATCAGATCCGTGGAGATGGGTTGGGGTCACTGGTTTGCAGACATGTTGCGCACCCACAGTAGACCGGAGCGTTACACGTGCATCCTTTATGTATTAGAGGTTTCAAATCACAATCTCCCACCTTATATTGTGAACTGAGGAACTAATTATACTCACAATAAACGAGATGCATGGACGCGTGACTACAAGGTAAATCAATTTCCCCACCAGATGACAATGTTGTCTTGGATTAGCTTAAGGCTCATCCTGTCCATGTATGAGCTTAAGTGTCTGATCTATGAGTGTGCTAGGAGGCTTTGAACCACGTCTGCCAGATTCCTCCAAAATATTCAAGAGATTCTCTTTGAGAGATGAAAATTCATCTCTTTGATTTAACCACTTCAACTCTTATGAAAATTTTCAAATCCTTGATTTCAAAATGTTGGTGTTAGAGGTTTCTCGAGTCAACCTATGTTACTTTCATCACCAATGACATTTACAATGAATACAAATTGCTTCCCTGATCCACATATGTGATGGATAAAAGAGTGGTCGGAGCCACTCCTCACCATGCGAATAAAGTTGTTGTAGGCTCGTGGTGACTGCTTTAGACCATATAAACACACACGAGCTACAATACCCAATGCGTTGCTTCATCTAAATTACCATAAAGGAAAGTATTCTTGATGTCAAGATGATGAACATACCAATTATGAATGGCAAGATTTAAAAAACATAAAACAAATATGTCGATAACTGGAGAAAAGTATCTAGGTAATCACTAATCAGCCTGTCAACTGAACCACCAGCTTCAAAAACAAAACTTTCTTTACAACTTTTGTTCTTTTCTTAAGGACTTTCAATCAGTGATCGCAACTGCAACAATATCAACATAACATTTTCTTCAAGTGCATTCTTTGTGGAACTGTTCTCAATAGAATTACTTGCAGTACGATGGTCCATCTTACATCGTAAAACTATAGCCAGTGAGCCTTCCTTTCCCATTGTACAGTCTCATGGGTCTTTGTGAGAGAAATCAGGTCCCTCAAGTGGCTGAAGTTTAACCAAATTTTCAGGCTTCAAAAGTACTTTTATTTTTGGATAGGCCAACAGCTCATTCCACTCGGAAAACTCATGTGTGAGGGGAATACTGATAATATAATCCCACTCGGAGAACTCATATAATCCCACTCGGAAAACTCATATAATCTTATGCAACCGATTGATTTTAGGTTAGATGCTAGGTTGTAACAGTAATGTATATTGAATCATGATCTATATAAATTATAAATTGTGCTACAAGTAGAATATAATAAACTAGGTATCTAACACAAGTAATTGATTTGCTTCACAATGGCTTTTTTGCTGATTACACGTTTTAATTTTCTATCTGAATTAGATGTAAAATCATTAGTCATGAATGTATACATGCCTAATCTTGTTGAGCTATCAACATCTCCTTTTCAGGTTTTTGGATTTTGGTCTTCTTTGCCGGTTGAAGAAAGAACATCAAAATGCAATGCTTGCATCCATAGTCCATATTGTAAATAAAGATTGGGGTGGTCTTGCTTATGATTTGGTCTCAATGGATGTTGTATTGCCAGGAACTAATCTCCGTCATGTAACATTGGTATTCCCACCTATGCTTCTTTATCTCATGTCTATCTTATTTAAAAACTTTAAACTCAATTTTCCTTTTCTTATTTTCCCACTTAAATTCCCTCCCCTTAAAATATTCTAAATTTTCACTAGAACCCTCACTCCAGATTCTTTCTATGTAAATATTAGCAAATAAGTATCTCTAATTAACACTAAATGAGGAAACAAATGTTCTGTTAAGTTGACACAATTTGCTATAGACACCACTCTTTACCACCATAAAGTGCATGAAATCAACTTGTGAAAGCAGTTCTTTTACTTAAAAAGCTTGAAACTTATAGAAAATATTGTTAATTTATTTTTATACCAAATTTCATCCTCAGCTTTCTTCAACTCCCTTTATGACATGACAACATTTAGTTTAGATGATCTTTGCAGAATCTTTCCCTTTTTTCTTGTGCCAGTATTTTTTTTCTTTCATTTTAACAAAAGCGTTGACCCATGCCATCTTTTATACCCATTGAACTGTCTATCAGGATTTGGCTGAGGCCTTGGGAGTGATTCACTACAGAGATGGAATCCCTGACATCAAATTCAGTTTGGTTAGTTATTGCTGTCCATCTTATTTCAAATTTCTCATGGAATTTTTTAATTATCTACAGTTCTATTTTATGTTTTAATTTGACTGCCTTTTCCATGTATATTAACATTCATTTGGAGCATGCCACGACTGCTTTAGTATTTACTACAATAAATAAATTTTTTAGGCATGGTACAACCAGTTATTTATTTTCATGTGAAAAAGCTTGCACATTAAACTTTTGATTTGACCACTCATTTGTTCATCTATTCTATTTGACAATGTGATGTACGCCTTCTTAGGGTCAAGGTTTTCTAATGTAAATCTAACATGTGATCGAAAGATCATGCCATAAGTCATCAAATTCAAGGTACAAATATTATTCTAAACTAGTTATTTACTACAATGAAAAACCAAAGATACTCTCAAAATCAATTCATATCAAAATCCAAATGGCTTTCTACCAAAAATTACCAATATGTGTAATGATCAAGAAAGTCATACACACTTGATATTTTACGCACTCTAAACCAAATTATGGAAAATTTTACTTAAACACGATCACTCTTAGAAATCAATAAAAACAATCAAATATAGAAGAAGACAAGAGAAAAAACATGAAGAAGTTAGAAAAAATTCATCATAAATGCAAGTCACCCTTTCGCACAAAGTGATAACCTTTACCAAAATTCTTCAAGTCTCTCACTTGGTAAAAGAATAGTATCTAAGAATCAGAAGAGACAACACATTTAACTATTTATCCAACAACTAATGAGTTTTGTATATGCCTGATGCCTATTTATAGTTACAAAACCCATTTGAAATTCTATATTGAATTCTTCTATAGGATTAACAGAAATGTGCCAAAGCTGGAGGACTAGTTGCAAATCTAGAAATATAGGATCATATAACAACCGTTGGCTCAGGAAATAAGGCAATTGCACATTTATATATAGTTGAATATCGAAAACCCCTTCTAATGATGTCGGAATTGCATACAGATGACTCCGTTGGACTCGTATTATCGCTATGAGTCCAACAAAACTGACTGCGATCAATTCCGAGGCCGTTTGTTAGATTTCACTTTTTTGGATAATAACGTTACTTAAACTCCCGTCCACGTGATAACTTCTCTGATACTCATCAGAATTGAACTCGGCCATCTTCGTTGAACTCGTATTGACTTTACGAGTCTAACGAAAGTAACGGAGGTAGATTCTGATGTCATTTACACAAATTCCACTTTTGGGGTAAAAACGTTACCTAAAACCGCGTCGACACGTCAAATTAGCTGATACTCATCGGAATTGAGCGCGGTCACTCATATAGACTTGAGGAGTCTAACGACGCTAACTGAAATCGATTCTGAGGTCATTTACTTAGCTACTGAGAAACTGGTAGGTTTATGTCATAGTCGAGACATGAGTCACTCAGACTCGACTAGACCGTTCATCGAGAGTCAATTAAACCAGCTAGACTCCTAGATGATTCAATTGAAATGTGGGATGTTACAGCCACCATCGTCCCCGCCTCCGACCATCCTCCGACGACTCCACCACTGTTATGGGAGAAGACCATAACAAGTATATCTCATATCAATGATATATCAAGAAATGACCATATATATCGTCCGCTATAAAACAAACAAAATTTTCCTCATGGATGGCGCTGTTGTGAGTTTGCTCCCCCTAAATTGACTTATCGATTGACATAGCTGATATCTAAAACAATGATCCTAATGGTTAATTGTTATGGAACCTATACGTTAGTTATCTAGTTTTATTATTATTATTAGAGTCAAGTTATCATATCGAGTCAAATGTATTAGTCGTGTCGTTTCGATTTATTAATCGCGTCGAGCATGTAAGAAGGAATCAATCAAGAAATGAAATGAAATGAAGGTTCTTTCCAAATATCCCTTCTGGGGCTTTTCCCCAAAGTTCTTCTCTCCTTCCTTCACCCTCTAGGGTTTTCGTCTTCTCTCATCTCCTCCATCATTTCTAGGGTTTAATACCCTTGTATCTCCATCCTCGCTGCCATCCGACAAACCACCAAACAAACACGTAACAACTTTAGTTCAGAGGACTCCTTCCTCCTTTCCTCATCCACTGCAAGTATTGCATCCAACCCCCTCTGCCTGCCGTATAACGCCGCAACGCACGACTCTGACGCCTACGTCCAATCGAGACCCTCTTCCAGTCGTCGCCTTCCTCCAACGACGCCACCTCCCGTCGACGCCACCTCCTGTCGACGCCAACAAACAACACGCTAATGTATCTGCAGGTCTTTATCTTATTCCCGACTGCACAAAGCCAGAGCAGCTTCGTCCGCGTCTCTGATTCTTCTTTCCGAACGGAAAACAGACCGGAAACAAAGTCCTTCGACGCGATCGCTTTTTGCCGCTCCAATAGCCACGTGCGTCTCCTTCATGTGCGCATCTTCCGACGACATCAACCAGTCCGCTGCCTCCTCCAAAACCGCTGCACCCATGCAGCCTTCCGCCAACTTCTTCCCCAAACACAGCCTGTCGTCTCCTGCAATTCCTTTGCCAGCCGCTTCCTCTTCGAAACGGAGTCGCCGCTCCTTCATCTTCGATGACCGCATGGGGTTTACTTCCAATCCTCCTTCGCGCCCATCGTCATCCATTGATCCGCCTTACTTCATTGAGCCGCCTTCAGCAGACCACACACGGTCTTATCCCATCTCCCTTGAGCCCCTCAAGCCAGGCCGCACGTGTTTCCCCTCACGCCAGCCGACCGCAAGAGCAATATTTGATTAATTAATTGAGTATTCAATTACTTGATTTTTTTTTGCAAATATGACCGCCGCAACTCCACCGGTCTCGCCGCCAATTCTTCCCACGTCTCTTCTAGCGGCCCCCGTGCTACCGCCGACCATCTCTCCGCTGCCTCTTCTGCCAGTCCTTCCACTACCGGCCCATTATGACCGCCTTCCGACGCCTCTTCCATCGCCGGCCATTCCGCCACCTGCTATGCCAGTGTCCCTTGACCTTCCGCCATCACCTCCTGTGTTGGTGATGCCCCACCTTGGGCCGCCCTCCCACTTCCTTTGCCGGCCCTTGCTCCGCCGAACCCCACTCCGCGGACCCCGACGGACTCGTTCCGATCGTCGTTTCTCCTACCGACTTACCGCTGATTCTCGCCGTCACTCCACCGGATCCGTTCCTACCACCGGTCGTTTTCCCTCCGGCCGTCTTGCAGTAGTTATTCACCACCGCTCCGCCAGCCCCGCCAGACATTCCTTTCGCCGCCTGTTGTTCCGCCGCCGCCCCTCGCCGAAGCCATCGCAGACACGAGGCACTACCAGACGCTATTCAGGCGGGAGATCAAGATGCCAGGTGACTTAGCCGTCCACGTGAAGTTCGAGCTTCAGTGCAAGCTCGATTTTGAGGACGGATGGGATGTTATTGACCCTATACGTCAGTTATCTAGTTTTATTATTATTATTATTATTGGAGTCAAGTTATTATATCAAGTCAAATGTATTAGCCGAGTCATTTTGTTTTATTAGTTGCGCCGAGTCTGTTATGTTTTATATTTTTGGGTTATTTACACTCATGTTATTGGGGGTCTTATATAAATCCATGGAGTCATGTAAGAAGGAATCAATCAAGAAATGAAATGAAGGTTCTTTTCAAATCTCCCTTTTAGGGCTTCCTCGCTTTCCCTAAAGTTTTTCTCTCCTTCCTCCACCCTCTGGGGTTTTCGTCTTCTCTCATCTCCTCCATCATTTCTAGGGTTTAATACCCTTGTATCTCTATCTCCGCTGCCATCCGACAAACCACCAAGCAAGCACTTACCATTAATTTCCTCGCATTTAAATATCAAACTTGAGGTTTTATTTTTCAACTATTGGATCAAAGAATCCCTTGTTCTGTGGTTTGTGGAAAAACAGAAAAATGGTTGGTGTTATAACTACCAATAAGAGATTTGGAGCCATTTTCAACTGGAAATTAACCCAAAAAAGGCTAAGTTGAAGAAATGGCAGTATAACACATGACTCAATATTTTTGAGTTGGTTTTGCTTTCATTCAAAATTCAAGCAAGTTTCGACTTTCGAGAGAGTTTTGAGTTTTAAGCAAAATTGTAAATCCTAACATATAGCCTTCTACTAAAATCAATAAAATAAAAGAAACTAAAACTAACTAAAATCAATTAAAAGTTCACCTTATTGAGCCATTGTATCATAAACAATTTCGGTTATTGACGATTAGACTTCGAGATTCAAGTTAGAAAGACTGTAAGATGCATCTCTTTCCTCTAAAGTTGTTATGGATTGAATAATGTCAAATTATTTACTTCTATTTGCTTCTTCTGAAGTTTATTGTTAGTAACATTTTGTAGGTTCTTGGCAAAGTTTGGTCCATAGCACTAAAGTATCACTTTCGTATGCCACCTTATTTTACACTTGTTTTGCGCTCATTGGCTTCGTTTGAAGGTACTACTTAATTTATCCACTAATCAGAAATGCATTATATCATGTTTTCTCGTCTGCATCAACTAACAATGAGCTCATCCATCAGCTCTTATTTTGATCAGGAATGGCAGTAGCAGCAGACAAGAACTTTAGAACATTCCAAGCTGCTTATCCTTATGTTGTTAATAAACTTCTTTATGATAATTCAGCCTCTACAAGGAGAACCTTGTATTCGGTATTCTACTTCTTCATCTTCACATTGAATTACAACTGATATTTTCTAGCCGAAATGCTATTTAACAAACATTTTTATGATGTTTAACGTTATTCTATTGGGTGAACCCAGTCTTGTTTGACAAATGAAAAAGCTTTAGGGATATTTTAACTTATGTTTTCATTTATTTATATGCATCTAGTAAGGTCTCTTCTCTGACGTTGAGAACATCTTCGTTGTTGAGAACCTATTATTCTTCGATGCCAACAACCACTTCTTAGTCAACAAGGTCTCCTACTTTGACAATCATGTCATATTCTCCCCATTTGACGCTTGACTGTACACATATCCAACAACTTTGTTTGCTCTTAACGAGTACCTTCTCGAGCAAGGAATACATATCTGTTTGTAGTCGTTCTCTAGCGACGATGACTTCTAATGCTCACAACAAAAACTTCTCTGCTCGTAGCCCGTCTCCTGAAGCCGCAAGTTACCAAATTCTAATTGGATTCGTGCTCTCTCCTCCGTGGGTGAAATGCTTGAACCTTTTGATGGATAACTCAAATTGGATCAAGTTGCTCTGACCTTAAGATTGTCTTAAGCGATTACTATGAGACTACAAACATAAATTAAATTGAAGGAACTCTTGAAGACACATGAAAGAAAATACCTCCGAGGGCTGCACGAGAGTCAATAATAATTGATCCAAGGACTGAACTAGTTCCTTTTATATCATCTTCCAAGAAAGCCCTAATCTCTCGTATCATTAGTATCTTGGTCATCACTTGGAGTAATACCCATTTTTGCTCCAATACCCCTCGCAAGCTCACTCTATATGTATCAATCATTCCTAAGCACATATAGTTCAGGTATAGAGTTCTCTCAAAAATAGCTTTAATAAACATGTCAGCTAATTGATTACCAGTAGTTACAAATGGGGTAAACATGATCTTGTTCTGAATTTTTTCTCATATGAAATGACTATTAATCTCAATATGTATAGTTCTTTTATAAAAAACAGTAGTGGATGCAATATGAATAACAACTTGATTGTCGCAATAGAGAGGAATAATGTTACGGGTTGCGTGCCCGCGTATTGAGTATAATTATTTTAGTAAGTTCATGTTATAATTATGTAGGCGGCCTCGAGCACCGGGCTTAGATTTTAGGAGTTTTTATTATCTTTTGTCTTATTATGTATTGTAAGCCTATATAAAGGCACTAGGGGTATTGTATGAAGGAAGAAAAGAAGAATTCTAGTTCTCATCTTGTATGTGAGGTCTTGGTAGCTCTCTCCTCCAACGAGCAAGCCCCGCTTAGCCAGCCGCGGTCATAGCTCCGTAGTATCTCTGCCATCATCGTCTCCACCTCCGGCCACCTCCGACCAAGGCCCATAACAACTTGGTATCAGAGCTCTCGACCCTCTTCCGCGGACGCACAACATTCCACCTCCCTCGAAACCCCTCCTTTGCTGGCCGTAGCAGATCCGACGCCAACGTCCTTCAACCTCCGCGTCTCCCACCTTCCTCGGCACCCAACATCTTCATCAACTCCACCCGATCCTCTCTATATTGCCAACACCACAGCTGCTCCCCCCTCTGGCTTTCACGACATCCTCCATCCCCGATGACAAGCCCATGCGGGACGCCTCCTCCGTCGAGAGAACAACAGTCCTGCGCGGAAATCTTCCGCAGTCCTTCGCAGTCGGGAACAATAAGGTGTCGCCTTCCTCCGCCGCACGCCGCAACAGTTTCAAGCCCCTCCCCTGCATCGCCGCCGCAAACCGCGCTTCATCGAGCCCCCGCCCAGCAGCGCCATCATCAGCTCCCCGACGCCTTCCTCCGCCGCACGCCGCAACAGTTTCAACCCCCTCCCCTGCATCGTCGCCGCAAACCTCACTTCATCGAGCCCCCGCACAGCAACGCCATCATCAGCGCCCCGACGCCTCTTGCGATCTCCTGCGATTTCCTTGAGCCCAGCCCGCACGACAACGATGTCCTCGAGCCCTGTGAAGCACGCCTCCCATACACGCCCTCCTGTGATTTCCATCAAACCGCCAGCCACACCTTCTAATTTCCTTTTGTTTTAATTTCCGTGGACCCCACCACCACTCTCCCCCACGTAAGTTTTATTTTTCCCCCTTCCCAAACACGCCGGTCCCCCTCCTTTCTTTATTATTATTATTATTATTATTATTATCCCTACTCACATCAAGCCATCAGCCTTTGCATTAAATTCCTTTGGCCACCTCAGCCCACTAATTAATTGACTTAATTATTTAATTCTTAACTGAGTTAATTAATTACTTGATCAATTAATTATAATGCCACAGATGATGTTTAGTGCCACGGATGAGGCCGCAATCGCTTCGATGCGTTTCAAGTTACAAGATTTCATGGCCTCCATGGACGCCCGCCTTCGGGACGTCGACGCATTCCTCTACCACATTCAGAATCCGACACCGCTCCGCCGACCGCTGCCTCTTCTGGTGCACTCGCCATCTCCGTTGGCTGCTGATGTGCCATCGGTCTTAGCGGTGATTGACCTTCCGCCATCACCTTCCGTGGTAGTACCGCCCCTCCTTGGGCCACCTTCGTCAATCGTCGTGGCCGCCTTTCTGCCAGCACTTACGCTGCTGACCCCCGCTCCTCCGACCACGCCGGACCCGTTCCTTCCTCCGGCCACCTCACCGCCTTAAGATCCGTTCCTTCTGCTGGTCGTCGCTTCCCTGACTTGCTGCTGCTGCTGCTTATCACCGCTTCGCCGACCTTGCCGAAGCCATTTCTTTTGCCGCTCGTTTGTTTACTGACACCGCCGCTACTCACCGCCGTCGCCGCCGTCGCTACGCAATCTCATGCTTTGTTCTGGCGGGAGATCAAGCTGCCAGATGATCCGGTCACCACGTGTAGTTCAAGCTTGTGGACAAGCTCTTTTTGGAGGAAGGGTGAGATGTTACGGGTTGCGTGCCCGCGTATCGAGTATAATTATTTTAGTTAGTTCATGTTATAATTATGTAGACGGCTTCGAGCACCGGGCTTAGATATTAGGAGTTTTTATTATCTTTTGTCTTATTATGTATTGTAAGCCTATATAAATGCACTAGGGGTATTGTATGAAGAAAGAAAAGAAGAATTCTAGTTCCCATCTTGTATGTGAGGTCTTGGTAGCTCTCTCCTCCAACGAGCAAGCCCCTCTTAGGCAGCCGCGGTCATGGCTCCGTAGTATATCCGCCATCATCGTCTCCACCTCCGACCACCTCCGACCTAGGCCCATAACAAATAACCTCATGGATCACACCCTCCTCTCCCCCGAAAGGGATTTAAGCCAAATCAATTCAAAGCAACTATATATTCTACTTCGGCAAAGGAGCTAGTAACAATTGTCTGTTTCTTACTTTTCCAAACCACCAAGTTTCCACCAATAGAGTACTGATGCATAAAAGATGCTCTTAGCGCCAAGGTTTAGTTTACGCATGCATTTCATTTTATTTTAGTAATGTCGAAAACTTTCTTTTATGTTGCGCACTTGTTTCACGCTTTTATTTTCCTGCATTTTTTATATATTGGAGAAGTAGTAGTGGTGTATTCCCTATGATGCGATTAACTAGGTCGCACGTTTTATTACTCTAGGTTAGTTCTTAACCCTTTGGTTCAAATGGATTGAGCCAAATTCATCTTCCTAATTCCTTTTTGAGCCTTAACTTTAATTTTAGTCATACACATGTTTAATTTCCATTAGAAATTATTTTGTGTTAAAGGACAACCCGCTGCACAAAGCATCCCTGCGGAACGAGGGTCCGGGGAAGGGTCCCACCACAAGGGTGAAATGCAGGCAAACCTTACCCTGCATTTTTGCAAGAGGCTGCTTCCATGACTCGAACCTGTGACCTCAAGGTCACACGACAACACCTTAGCCGGTGCGCCAAGGCTACCCTTCTAGAAGTTATTTTGTGTTGATTAACAAAAATCTGTTAAAAAGTTCTAGTTTGATTTTCAAGAAAAGTTCGAAAAAAAACTGGTAAAAGAAAAACGGAATTTGAAAAAGAAAATTTGAAATGTATGAAATATAAGGCAATTGTTACAGACCTGTCTCTCCCGTGCCCACTTGTCACGTGAGGCAATGTTCATGTGATATCTGCCATGGTTTATAAACCCACATATGCAACCGAGTAAAGGAAGAAAAGAAACGAAAAACCCTATCCAATTTTTATGAACAACCACATGTGCTTACCTGTGGGTTCTCTAGTTCTCCTTTCCCCTACTTCTTCCAAGTAATCTTCTTCTTCCGTCTCTCCACTGATTTCAATACCACCATACCCCTTCCATCTCGTCACCGCACCATCCTCCTTGCAAGTCGTCACCACCACATTTACACTGTTTATGTGAAGAGTCTCTCGTCTTCCAATGGGCCTTCCACCGACCATCCGACCCTATCTTTTCATACCCGGCGAGATCTTTCCTAATCTTTTGGATCATCTCTGTCTTGTTAGAGTATGCAACCTAGTTTCTGAGGAAAATTTAGTTTTTCTCTTTTCCTACAAAATTGGTTTTATCTCGCACAACTAGTTTGCTAATTTGGTTCATATTGATTGTTGCAGGATTGTCGATAATCGAATGCTTTGCGCTGCTAAATAAAGTTAAATTTCTAATTTGTTGCAGATTGTACTCCAAATTTGCTTTGTTGAATCTAATGTTGCTTTCTTTAATTTAAATTACTTGTCAAATTATATTTGCATTGTATTCATCCCATCGTGTGCGACTACAAGTGTATCAAGTACCCACTAGTAGATCGAGCCCAATGAACATCACAATAACCAAAAATGTTCAGATGGCCATGATCTTTAAAACACAACATTGCTTCTCAGGGACTCCTTGAGATATTTAAGAATGCGAAGGACAATTTTATAGTGATGAACATGGGGTCTTGCATAACTGACTAACCATGCTGACCGCAAATGCGATGTCATAGCTAATCAGGGGATAATTTAGCCTGTCCACCATCTTCTGAAATAATACCATGTTGTCATAGCTAGTGTTTAACAAGCAGGTATAACACATTTTCTTTGAGAAATGAAAATACCATATTTGGATCTGCCCGCTTCAATTCCAAGAAAGTATCGTAATAAACCAAGATCTTTGATCTCAAAGGTTGAAATCATATCTCTTTTAACATCTACAATGTGACCATCATTCCTTATGATGATGATATCATCAACTTACATGCCTAGAAGTGTAAGATGGCCCATGGTTTGATGGTAAACACAGAATGGTCACAAGTGCTCTAAGTGAATCTCATGCTGAGAAGCTTGGCACTTGTGTTTTCAAACCATGTTCTAGGAGATTATTTGAGCCCATATATAACCTTCTTAAATTTGCATGCAGATCCCTGAGGAACATAGGGACCAAGAGGAGCAATCTAGTAAATTTCTTCTTGGAGATCTCGATGAAGGAAGACATTTTTAATATCCCTATGATATAGAGGCTAAACTTTGTGGCAACAATAGGAAGAAGCACCCTTACCTAGTTCGATTTTGTTAAAGGGGCATATGTCTCATGAAAGTTCAAACCAATGACCTGAGTAAATCCTTTGTCCATGAGTAGAGTTTTGTATCGTTCATGATTCCCATCTTGAAGATATTTAACAAAGTAAACCCAACGGTATCCAACGAGACAGTGATTGGGTGGTAAGGGAACAACATCTCAAGTTTGTTATCTTATAAGGCCTGCCATTTCAATATCCATAACATTCCTTCTTTGAGAAGATAAATGTTAGGGGTCCCACACCGTCAATTATCTAAATACATGTATATATATACATATTTATACATATATACAAATATATACATATATATATATACATATATACATATACATATATATACATATATATACATATATACATATATATACATATAGACATATATATACATATATACATATATACATATATATACATATATATACATATATACATATATCTACATATATATACATATATACATATATATACATATATATATATGTATATATATATTGTTATAAGTATTTATGTATTGACTCGAGTCTGAGTTGTATCGAGTTGAGTCGGTCGTATTGTCTTTATTATTATCTTTATTTGTTAGGGTTGGTATCATGTGTCTATAAATAGATCGGTCATTGTATGAGCAAGGGGATGAAAAGATTAATCTAAAGTTCTCCTCTCTCTAGTTTCCCTATCCTTCTCTTTACTTCTAGGGTTAGGGTTGAGCCCGGCTCCCCTTGTATCTCCACCGACGACTTCGCCGCCACCCCGACGACAGTCCGAGGTTGGCACGTAACAAATTTGGTATCAGAGGATCTCCTTCCTCCCCACGATTCCAACTTACGGTTTAATTCCCCGATCTTCTGCTCCTTCCTCGACACCGCAAGTAATCGACGTCTCCGAGCACCTCGCACGATCCCCTCCCTTCCAACTATCATCTTCCACGCTCGATCTACGCAACATCCACATTCTCGCGTCTTCTCCGATATGTCGTTGTTTCACGACATTGCACTCCCCCGTCGTCGCTGCTCTGCCTTTCGCTGCATTCCAGCCCGACGTTTCTGATGTTGCTTCCTCAGGCGAAACTAGAGCGAGTTTCCTCTTCAACTTGGTGTCGTTGCTGCCGCTCGTTCCGTGCCAATTCTGCATCACCCCTTCCAGCGCCAGCCCTGCTGGACCCATTCATTTCGCCGCCAGTTTTTCCGACGGCGCTGCCACTACTTGTCGACGTCTCTGCCGCCACAACGCTCTACGTGGAGCTCTTCTGGCGCGAAATCAAGGAACCAGAAGATTAGATCATCCGAGGACTGTTTAAGCTTGAGGGCAAGCTCGATTTCAAGGACGAGTGGAATGCTGGGGGTCCTACGCCGTCTGTTATCTATATATATATTGTTATATGCAATTATGTATTGAGCCGAGTATTTATGTATCGAGTCGTGTCCTTACGTATTGAGTCGAGTCTTAGTTGTATCGAGTTGAGTTAAGTCGGTTGTATTATCTTTATTTGTTAGGTTTAGTATCATGGATCTATAAATAGACCGGTCCTTGTATGAGCAAGGGGATAAAAAGATTAATCTAAAGTTCTCATTTTCTATCAAGCTTCTTCTCTCTCTAGTTTTCCCTATCCTTCTCTCTAATTCTAGGATTAGGGTTAAGCACGGTTCCCTTTGTATCTTCACCGACGTCCTCGGTGCTACCCCGATGGCAGCCCGAGGTAGGAACGTAACAATAAATTAGCCTCTGAAAACTATTAGGAACAACAATGGTAGCAAAAGAGGATAAATACGCTTTAAAGTAGGGAGATAGAGCTTGATACCCAACAAAGTTCTCAATTAGGTACCGAGTATGACCCAAAGAACATGTAATGAGACAGGGATACCCAATGAAGTAGGTGGATCTTCAGGTCTTAAGGAGGTAGAGGATATTGGTACCAAAAATGACACCAAGTCCATATCGCTTAAATGGAAGGGTAGGGGGTACTGTTGAGTGGACGACTACTACGAGTCACGAATGAATAAGCGGTAGAGGGGGTGCCCGGGTGGCGAGACCAGATTTCCTGCAACGACAACTCTTTGTTGCGGGTGATTTTATTGATTGAAAGCTTGGATTACATCAAATTACATGTTGAAAACAGTAAGTAGTAGCCTTGACTCTGATCTTGACCTAGGGGGTCTATTACCCGGATTTTGGATATGATGCATTTTTGTGACACATAAACCCTATGTTCATTTAATATATGATATGCGAGATATAATGCTGAAAAAATGAAGAAGGCGTGAATGTAACGCATGTCTTCGTATTAATTTGTACTTATATATTTAAATAATTAATTTTTTCAAAAAGGTGCCCCGTATCCTAGGTTTTTTGAAATTTATGATTCCCGTCCCCGTATCTTATCTCGTATCCCGTCCCCGTGCAACATAGCTTAAAATCCGTATCAGACGGCCAATATCGTTCGAAGCATAAATTTACTAGTTTTACATGAAATAAAAATACAAAAGTACATTAAAGTATGTCGTCGTCGCTCCAATCGTTCATACGACGATCCTATCTCTTCTCCCGCATATGTAGACTCATGTGGGCTCCGGTAAGTGTCGGCCCGCCCTCGATCCGTGATCCCTATCATCAAATATATAATTGGGCTTTTTGCTTAAGGTAACCAAATGTACAAAACTTTTTTAGGGTCAGTATTGATCTGGACAGTAAGTCAAAAATGCCTATTGTCTCAGTACATTGGGCTGAGCGTTTGTCTTGAGAATGTTTATTAATGTCTTTGGGGGATACTTTTTTGAATTTGAGTCAGGAGTTTAGTTGACTTTCATTGTTCGCACAGGTTATCTTCAACAAGACAAGGGAAATCCAATGGCAGAAGATCTTATTATTTCTGAAAATAGGATCACTCAGGTAAACATGGATGAACTTATGATCTCATTATTTTTGCATACTGCTGTGTTCAATAACACATTATTTTACCATTAACCTTCTTGTCAGCCTTTTATGGTCTTCTACCTCTACATCCAAATTTTATGGCTGATGTATTGATATGTGCAGGGAAGGAACTTTCTAGTGAATGCTTTATTTGCATTCCTCAACTCGAAATTATGTTCCATTTACATGTTGCTTTAGAGATACATACCATGTAGCTGTTATTTTGTAGCTTTAGCCCTTATTAGTATCCCTTTTTTCGCCATTCTTTAATGTCATTTTCAACAGATGAATCCATCTATCTCACCTCGTTCATACTAGGTTTGGTTCTTGTCTTTAATTGACCATATCTAAAACAATATCAAAAGACGCCCAATGCAAATTTAGGGTCCCAAACAAGTTCTGTAATTCTAAATAGCTCAGTTAGTGTTGCGTATATTCATGGACAGTCCGTAGATTCTACCTTAAGTCATTTATTTAGAAAGTCGGTTTTTTCTTCTCTTGTAGTTTCAAGAATAATAAATTAACTAACATTTAAGGTTTAGGATCTGTTTGGGGTGAACTGCTGCTTTTACTATTGTATATTATGCATTTAAAGCAACTTGGAAAATTTGTACTTGTCCTGTAACAGGGTACAAAATTCTGCGGAATTGAAAGCCCGGTCAAACTTGTCAATTTCGTTTGAGTTTAATACGGTTTACATCTTAGTTATTAAAGGCTCAATGTGCACCATGACACATAGGGGTCTTGGAGCCTAGGCGCACGGCTTAAGGCGTAGGCGCGTGCCCGACGAGGGCAAGACGCAACCACATCCATTTAAAATAATCAGCAATAAATATCAATTCATCTTTTTGATCACATTCTTCATCTATTCTACTCATTAATCATTTATTACTATCATTTATATCTCTTGAAGATCATATTTAAGTCTTAATGCTCGGTTATGTTTCACAAATACTAAATAATGCAAAAATTATTGAGTTCTTACATATTTCTTACTTTATTTTGAAAAAGAAAAGTTTACAACAGAAATCTCACTCGGGCTCGCCTTTTATGCTCCAAAGGCACAAAAAAGGTGCACGAAGGCGCAAACCGCTGAGCCTTGATCCTGAGGTGCGCCTAAGGTGCGCCTTTCACAACATAGGCTTACATAGTTTGATTAATGCTTGGTGTTTGACTTAACTGAATAATGTCAATGCCAAACTTACATTTTTTTACTTATGAATTGGAAGAAAACATAACTAATTATTGGTTTGATATGGTTTTCTTATCTTTTAGCTGATTTAGGTGTTAGAATTTAGTCGCTTGGTTTGGATTTGTTATGGATGCGTTCTGGGGAACTCCATTTACCAGAAGGAAGATCCTCTACTTGATGGCACTCTTGAGGCTTTTGCAATATTTCATCCATGTTATCATTTTCTTACTGCAAGTTTAATTTTATCACGTTTTTTTAGTGAGGGACGTTTTTATAATTTGGACAACTTTTGGCCATGGGTATTTATATATGATGAAGATGATGATAAGCAAATTTTACCCTAATTCGTCATCTCTTCTTTCCCTTTATCCCTCTCTTTATCCTAGCTAGGGTTTTCACCATAGGCCATTCTAAGGGTTACCAAGGGAGGAAGGACAAAAGGAGCTTTGGCTTCGATTAGGTTCTCCACCGCCCTGTCACGAGATTGCAATCCTGGTTCCTAACAGGATCCATGAGTATTTGGCTTGGATTGAAAACACTTTTGGATTGAAGGCAAATGGTTTATATATCGTCCCCTATCTCGATCCTAGTGTTGTTACTTTCCAGAACCCACTTGACTTGAATTTAGGTCTACAGTGATAGGGAGCACGCCTATAATCTTTAACATTTCTTTATTTGAAGTTTTGAACTATGAATTGTATCTAGTTGAAGCTTCTAGAAGAACAGAACATAGAATTTTAGGGGTTACAAAGGCTCTGTTTGGCGCGGGGGTTGGGAGCGCCATCCGCGGCGGTTGGGAGCGCCATCCGCAACCGCGGTAGCTCCCCTGCGGTCCAGGGAGCTGTTTTTTTGGCGTTTTCAGCGGCGGGCGCTGCGATCCGCGCCCGCCAACCACTGCCCCAAACGGCGGTTTCCTGCGGCTGCGGATCGGAGCGTGGATTCCTGATCCGCAGCCGCCGCGCCAAACAGAGCCTAAATCAACTAGGTTGGCATACCTTAATCTTAAGTCTATTTTTGACACATCTATGGATGGTTTCTGTTCTCACAAGTCACAACATTCAATTGTATTATTTAATTTCACCTGTTTATTTTTTTATCAACTGCAGCATAAAAACAGGGATTAACTCTAGTTCAAGTAATATGCCCGAACATAATATATGTGAGCAAGATGTTTACAAGCTAGCAAACCTGATGTTGATGCTTCTACCATCAAGGGATGGTGCTGTCCTAAGAAGATTGTTGATGACAGCGGTATTTTCACTAGCCTTTACATGACTTGGCTTCCTGAAGTTTGCAATTCTTTAGTTATGTTTTGATTTATTTACATTAATTTCTTTTCAAATGTATATATATATATATATATATATTTCTCAGTTGTCAAATATACTTATTTCTGGAGGTGAATGATAAACAATTTTTTGCATATGTATCCCGTCAAAATCCATCATGTTCTCTGTTATTCAATTTCTAAAATGTAATTTTAGCATGAACAATCTAAGCATGTATCTTAAAATGCCTAAAATTATGAACTTTGAAGAAACAAATATTTCAATGTTTGAAATGGATTTTCATTACGGCTGACTTTAAATACCCAAAGTGGCATCATCATCATTGGCCTTATCTCAACTATTTCGGGTAGCTTATCAGTACCCTCCATTTATTCGTAGTGACTGCTTACAGAAAGCGAGAGTGGCTTAAGGGCTGTGCAAACAAAGATCCGGGGAAATCTGGTGTATGGGAGACCGAGAGAGGTAGAGATGCAAAAGTGGTAAAGATAGAAAAATGAATGCCTCAGAAGGAAGTTGGAGGTAGAGAGAGCCCCTCAGAAACCCTTGATTATGATTTATAAGGGAGAAGGAAGAAGAAGACTAGGAGGAAGAGAATCAGGTGAATTTCAGTTCTCTAATTCAATGATCAACTCAATATATTATAAACCAAGTTGTAATTCTCTATTTGTAGAAATAGAAATTTTAAAGGATAATTACAACATTAAAATAAAATAAAATTTATCTCTAAATCGATTAGCCTAAAAGAAGGAAAATACAAAAAAGGATTAGGAAGTGCAAATATTCCCTAAAATAGAGAAAAACAACTAATAAAGAATTATATAATGAGGATGCTGATCATATGCTTCCTAACAGATGATCACCATTTATTTCTTTAGGGTACAAAGAACTCTCCTCCGAAATGTCTTGATGCAGGCACTCGTCAGATAGACCAGCACGGAGACTTAACAGCTCATCATGTGTCATACGAATTATCTGGAGGTAGATAATCTTTCCAATGGATAAAACAACAATAATACTATGAAGGCTGAGTAACTGTAGGCACACAATAGATATTTTGCAGTTATGTTTAGTTTAGAGGTTTTTTTCATATTTGTATTTTGTTTTTTTCCTTTTTTTTCATATTTGTATTTTGTATTTCTACGTGCTATCAAAGCAAACTCTGTCAATCTAGAAGACATACTGTGTATCGGCTCCGTGTGGTGGAGTCGCTTCACTGATTCTAGGACTCCGACATCTCCATTCGTCATCTCCGTAGTTACTTCTCCGTGCATCGGCGCCTTCGTCATCTCTGTAGCGGCATGTCTTCCATCTCTCTTCTATGGTGGCTTTCCCATCCATAATTGTTGTCTTCGAACGACTTTTGTTGTCTTCGAATGACTTTTGTTGTCTTCGAACGATTTTTGTGTTGCATATGCTTGCTTCTGCTGCGTCAGTTGTTAATGGACAATCCACCTTGTCTTCTCATAGGGTATGAGAATCATCCTACTTCAATTACATCAAAAATCCCCGATGATACAAATTATATTACAAGTTGTTAATGAGTCTTATATTATTATGTCGACCCTTAATAGTAGTTGGGTTTTGTTGAAGCCAGGAAAATCCTAGCTCCAAATATTCGGATCAATGCAGCTAAATGTTACTCGCCTAGCGATCCGGCTCGATGGCTTGACGGACAACGACGAAGAGGCTAAAAGAGCAACGACAGGACCCCATGTGCTACGACATGGAGGTCCCACCATGTACCCAGAAGCTATATTATCAGGATCGCGATCCGGATCGTAGGATCTTACGATTCTACGATCCAGATTTTGTAAATCGATCCGGATCTTACCTAGGATCTAAATCGGCACATCTACGACTGGGATCGCGATCCGGATCTTAGGATCTTTAGGATCGCGATCTCGATCCGATTCTACCGGTCCGTCCAAAGGGAACTAAAAACATGTCCAACCCTATCCCGACCCCATTCAACCGGTCCAACGACCATAACTCATTGCTTAACCTTATCCCAATCCCACCCACATACCCCATCACAGAATCATATCATGTTGTTTATCGCATCCCAAGTGTCGATTGCTGACTTCAAACGGAGGCCAAAACCGACGTCTTCAGTCGCTTCCAATTCAGATAATGTCTTCCTTTTCCTTTCTTACCAAGTTCCATTTCAAGTGGTGTCAGTGTCTATCTTATATTTCTGCATATGAGCAATCCAATGGTTGGTAATCCAGTGACTTCCTGTTTCCTACTTTCAGGCTGGCGTCTTCTCTCCCTTTCTAGCGTACGTCGTACGAGCAATCTAACGGTTAGAAATCCAGTATACGAGCAATTCAAGTTTCCTGCTTACAACGTATAAGCAATCCAACAATTTGGGTTCGTCTTCCTGCTTTTAGGCTTCCACCAATCCATCAATCCAGATTTGTTTTTTATTGTTAGTAGACATTTGGTGTCCTACCTGAAACTGAAAGTGAACTTAATATGATATAATCTTTTTATTTTAGGTATTCAAAATTTTTTAATATAATCATTCACCTACTGCTCAATTATTGATTTTTTGATACTTGAGCATGTAATTGGATGATACAAAATTCAATTTTATATTTTTAGTCTAAATCTATGAATGTTGTAGAATCTTGCGATCCTCGATCCGATCCTACGATCTCCGATCCAACCTCGAAACGATCTTACCTAGGATCTCGATCCTGACAACCTTGCCCAGAAGCTCATAAGAGATTTCCCCTCCACAACCAAAGATGACCGAACAGGGTACGAGGAAGACACCAACTTGACGAGTATCAAGAGTGACGACCAAGGATGACGGGTCCAAGTATTCGAAAATGGGGTTCCGTAAGATCAGCCGAAGGTGCAGTTCCTGGTACCCTTGGGGTCCTATTTATAGGAAACCCAAAGGGGAGAGGGGTCTTATTTATAGCTCAGCCCAACCTGGCGATTATGAGACATTGAGGGGATTTCGCCTGGCTTCGGCGAGCATCTCGTATGGTCGCCCACCTGGCGAGTATGATGGGATGCTCGCACATGCTCACTCATACTCGCCTAGGCCTTCCACTGTTCCTGCTGGTTGAGTTGTCTTGAATCTCTGACTCCTGACTTCTGCTTTGACCTTTAACTTGTGCCTACGTGGCTTGAATCAGGTCCTACCCTCGAAGAATAAGGGTTATACAGGTTTAGACTCACACCGCCTATCGGTGTTATGTGTCTGGTTGTAACTTATATATAATGCCCCCATGTGGATGAATAAAGATATCAAGCATTTCCCTTCCTTATTATCCAATATGGTATCAGAGCCAGAGAAATCAGTTTCTGGTCAGTTCTCTCGGAACCCTAGCTGACTCTCGATTCCATCTTCATGGATCCTGATTCCTTCTCCAATTTTTCTCGCAACGCACTACTGATCTGGCTCAAGCCTGTTTGCTTCGATCGATCCCGTCGAGCTTTCTTTCTCGACGAAGCCAGCGGACTGGAGCGGAAGATCGACGACAAGATCTGGCTCAACTGCATGCGCTCTGCCGATCGTCGTTTGATCATCGTCGACTCGACGATCTCCCGTGGCGTTCCAACCAGCCCTCCATCCTCCTCCTCTGGCGATCCCGCCGCCTGGAACTGATCTCGTCAGTCCCGTCTGCTCAAGCCTGTTTGCTTCTGTTTGCCGCTCGTATTGATCGAGACGTCGTGGATCTCGTCCGCTGCTCACCTCTTTGCTGGCTTCATCGATCCGATCGACTGCTTCTTCAATCGACGACAAGTTCTCCTGCTGCTTCTTCAATCGACGACGCTCTTCCCTCTACCATTTCTCGTCGTCGAGCTCGTCTACGCTCTTTGCCGATGATTCCGCCGGTTGCATCCATCACCGCTTTCCGATCCAGTTGCCGTGATCTCTCCTGCTCTCGTCGACGATGCCGAGCCCGTCTACATCCTCCCTATTCGAGTTGACTGCTCATCCTGCCTGGAGCTCCTGCGGTTGACTGCTGTCAATCCATCCGAGGCCGCGTTATGCTGCTCCTTGATGTTATGTGTTGGGTTGACATCGCTTTGCCACTCCACTGCCTACTTTCCGACGACTCCGCTGACTGTTGGGTTGATGTTCCGCTGCTCCACTTTCTGACGACTCCGACTGCCTCCAGTCGATGTTTCCCCTTTTTAGGGTGGTAATATCTGGTCGATGATGATGCTTGGTGGTAGTTTTAGTCATTTTTATGTGTCTTTAATTGTGCTTTTTGATTGTTGTTCGTATTTGCTTAGTATGTTCTTGGTATGCCTATATGCACTTGTTATTCACGTGAGGGGGAGTGTTGGGACGAAGGCGACTCAGATGATCTTTCCCGACCTTTCGCCTTCGTTCCACACGGCCTCCGGGCTTATGTAATATGTGTCTCCCCATGTTTTCTTTCGATTGGTCGTGTGTTGGGGAAGCAATTGATGTTGGTGCTCTAAATCTCACCGGGTTGTGTCGTGTGGGACCGTATCGTGCGGGACTGTGTTGTGTGGGACCGCCCTTTGTGCGGATTATCCCCGACGGATTATCCCTGGTTGCCTGTTTGATAATGTGCTACACATCTTTCATCCTCTTTCGCATGTTGTGTGTAGGTGATTTTTGTTGACCGGTTTCCTGCAAGTCCATGTCGTGTGTGGGTCCTGCGTCGTGTGGGGGTCAGCGCCGTGTGTGGCTATGTCCCCGGCTTGATTCCCCGGTTTGAAATTTCCCCCGGTGGCTCATCTTATATTTTGTCCCGCATCGCCTACCTCCATTGCCGTTATTTGATGTGTCCAAGCTGAAGGTTCCCCGTTCAGTTTGAGGGGAGTGTTGGAGTTTATGAGTCTTATATTATTATCTCGGCCCGTAATAGTAGTTGGGTTTAGTTCCACAGCGCCTATCAGTGTTGTGTCTGGTTGTAACTCCTATATAATGCTCCTAGGTGGATGAATAAATATATCAAGCATTTCCCTTTCTTATTATCCAACCGTCGTTTATTTGAATACATCAATGACATCAAACACCGAGAGAATACCTGGTTCTTTGAAGAATACGCTCATTCACAATCAACACTTGACTGGTGTTCGAGTCACATCAAATCTTTCCTGACCTACGCTAGAGGATACCCATCTCCATTCATTTGAAGATGAATTTTTTCAAGCCGTGGAGAATAATAAAGATCAATGAGACTTTTGGAGCACGAATTTCGGGGACCATTCATGGTTGATTTGTCACATGTTATATTTCCATCACCCGATGGACGATCAGAGTCCGCAGTCATGTTCGAAGTGACATTTATATATTTATGTATTTTTATTTTGAAAGATCGGATCATCATCATAAGTGCGCGATCTAATTTATTCATGATCGTTGCCCTATAAGTGCTCTATTTAAATGTGTAGGGGCTGGTTTATGCTTTGATTGTAGATTTTGGAGCTTCTTCGTGGAATCTGATGGTCTCTTCATGGTACTGAATCTGCAAAACCCTAGGTGTTGATTCCTAGGTTCCCCTTATTTCCTTGTAATACTAGATGAGTTAGTGGTTGACACATTACTGACCTTAAGCGTAGGTGTGTTGTCAGCATATCAACTTACCATTGTGAGTCAACGCCTTGTGATAAACGATCTCATTATTTGGGCCAACCTCAATACTTAATAAGTAGTGGAGAGGTCCAAAATCTTTGTTAGAAATGTTTGTGAGAGCTATCGCTTTTTAGTGTCGCTATACCTTATGGTTCACTACTACTGAAGACAGTATCGCTATGTAAATAAGAAGGATAACAATCAGTTTTGAACTTTTCTTCATGATGATGGAATCATAAATAAGGATAACAGTAGCTTGTGACTACCTCAATTTTCTGAATAGAAGTCTGGGGACAATTTGTGAGCATTGGAGCGAAAATACTAAATTCTTCTCACTCAATACCTAAGAGGTTGCATAAAAATCATCTCCCGTAAGTCGCCATGTAATAACTCTATTTTGACTTCTAACTGATGTAAATAGCAATATATCAGTTTAGCCACATGCGAAAAATATATAAATAAAATCAATTGTGTACTCGTGAGTGAACCCTTTGACAATAAGGCGAGCCTTAAGACTCTCAAATATCCAATCTAGATAATGCTTAACAGTAAAAAAACACTATGCTTGTAACGGCTCCATTATTCGGCTACTGCTACAATTTAACATATTCATTATCTTTTATCTATTTAATCATCAGAGGCGCCAGGTAAACATTCACGAATATGTTATTTATCAGTTCATGACAGAGTACAAAAAGAAAAGTGCAGAGCAAATAAAATATTTTTATTCCATTTATAAACTGATACAATACAGAATATAGCCCAGCATTTATACATACAAAAGGAGGGTTTATCGCAAAACTGTGTCATATGTAACAGCAAACTACATATCAACATATGTACATCATATATACATGGACATGGGCATCATATGAAAACTATACTACAAGTACTCAGATTCTACTTAAAGAACTGGAACTCCTCATGCGGGCAGTCGGTGTCTCGGTACCCAGCTTTGTGCGTATCCAGAACATCAAAAACTGTTGCGGCTACGTCTATCCACAACTTGTACTTCTTCTATTGTCGTGAAGGGGGTTGGCTAGAACTGGCGGGAGTGGCCTCCTCCTTGCCCTGTTTTAGTTATATTTTCTAATTAATCAAATGACTAAGCGAATTCTTATTTTTTCCCTTTATTACTTATGATGAATTATTTATGCATTTTATAATTCATACCTATTGTCTTTTCATCTCATCATTTTCCGTTCACTTTCTTCTTTGTATTTCCTTTTGCATACATTCGTTTGTATTCATTTAGTTTGTATTTACATATTCTTTTGTGTCACTCATTCTTTTAAAATGTTGGGTACTTCATCACTTTTTATTTTCTTTACTGGGCAATGCTAAGGATACATTGACATTTCTTTTATTCATTTATTTATATAGCGCGTTTTCATGTTGGGAGGACATTCACCCCACCTCCACTAGTTGAGTGCATCCTTAACATAGCCCATTGCATTTATGCATCAATCTTTTTATTCTCTTTCTTCTCTTGTATTTTATGCATTCGCCTTCATCATTAGAAATGTAATCAACTCTCTTTTTCACCTTTTTATTTGAGACTTTGATTCACCACGGAGCTTAATTATAGTTTTGACTCGTTACTCTTAAATTGAGTTTAATGATCATATAACGAGTTTAGTAACTATAACAGTAGTGACACAATTATATATAAACAGTAAATGACTGGAAATAAGGGATAAGTACTCACCCCGGCCTTTCCCTTGCCTTTCCCTTGCCTTTATCTTTTCGTGATTCATCATTCTTCCCTCCTCGGGATGTCATGCCTATACAAGTATCACCATCAAATTATTTTCCAATCCATAAACATTAACATTAAATAACTCAACGTAGTCCGCTAAACGCCCTTGGTTTTGCTGCCCTCAATTGCATTTATAAGTTAGGCTAAGTGACGTCACCAATTTCAATTGACGCCTTCAAATTAAATCACATACTGTCTGCCTGCCTTATCTTAAGTCTTCTAGGTAGGTTCCAAGTGACCTACTTGCACCAAAACAACCCTAATTGAACTAGGTGTTGTCTGCCCTAACTTTAAACAAAGGGGTTTTCACCAAATGGAAAATCAACCCCATGCCTATTCTTAACTTAATTGGAGAAATGATTCAAAACCCCAAGTAATAATTGCTGCCCTGATATAAAGGGAATGGGGTTTTGCTCCAATTGAGAGTTAAACATCCTAGGAGTCCTTTTTCTAACATTAGGAACACATAAATTGAGAAATATGTATTACGACAAGTAGGGTTTCACTGAAATTGCTTGAAATCCTGAACTAAAATGAGTATGGGTGTAGCAATCCATTTCAGAAACTTTTAACATAAAAAGAAACCAAGGAAACCCAAAAAAATCTAATCCCTAGATTTTCGGCCCTACTCAATGCATGCAAATATTCACATAAGAAGAAAGAGGAGTGGAGAGGAAGGGATTACCTTGCTATAGGAAGAATCGTGGGATTTGGAGGTGATTTGGGCTGTCGGGAGCCTTCGGCGTCGAGCAGCGTCTTCCGCCTGGAGAGGGAGCGGCTTCTTGTGCGAGGAATGAAAGTCAGGAGGCTCGGTTCAATCCTCTGTTTTAACGTGACCCTCCCCTTCTCGACACGCAAGAGCGTGAGTCATGCGTGAATCGGTCGGTTCACAGGTTTTTTTAGCCGTCTCCTTCATTAATTTAGCCAATCTTCACCTATTAAACCCAATTTTAATTTCACCTATTAAACCCAATTTTAATTTCACCTATTGAACCCAATTTTAGTTACCTTGTCATTAATGTAACATATACCCAATCTTTCCTCTAATTCGTCACCACCCAATAAGATTACGTCGTCACTAATTTTATGTCGCGTACGCACTTGGATCTTTTATTTTGCAACGTCGCTTCGACGCTCATATTTATTAATATAAAACATTTGAGTTAATTACTTGTCGTCGATGACAAGTCGACATGAACTCTTTTTGAGTTAATAAGAACTTGCATGAGCTTCAACTACAGAAAATTAGTGTGAAGAACCAGTCGACGGGAACTCTTTTTGACGCATCTTTTTACAGCAAGAAGTATTATTTTTTGAATTCGGCCCATTTTTTTACAGGATCCCGTGTCTCTCACTCGGGCAATGATTTCAAAAAACGCAATCACATTCCGGCAACATGCTAGCGTGGTTCTTGCCGACGTGATTTATAGACGGTTGCTCAAAGCTTCTATAGGTGATGATGCGCCGGGCCGATACAACGGCCTACTGCTCGAAGTGGAAGGACAAGCGAAAACTAGCTATGATTCTCAGTTCTATACCATAATGAGAGATCACAGGCTCAGGCTCATATTTTACAGGATATTACGCCAAATAAGAAGGCATCCTGTATTGATGGTCAGAGCATGCTGGAGTTGTTTCACTATCGTAGCGATGGCTTTGGTAATTTCGCTACCTCGGTTTATAGCCAACTGCTCGCAATCATTCGTCAGTTCTCTTTCATTTCTGCCTCGTAAAATTGCAGTCGGCTTCTAGCCGTAGAAATATGAAGTATATAGAACTTATTGGTAGAATCAGTCCTTATTGTTTAATAGCTCAGTGAAAGCTTATGTTTGTAAAAGTGGCCTTTCATTTTCTTTTTAGATTGTAATTTATTGGAGTTTTCAGCTCTTTTGCAGCAAATTTCTAGCTGTTGACTTTGTAATGTATCTGAGGCAAAGTATTTTGAACTTTTTTTTCATTATTAGATTAGATGTAGTGCCCGTTTGGCACGGCATTTTTGCTCCGGTGAGTTTGGAAAAAAACATCACCGTCATAAAATATGGTTGGCATGACAATGAGCATAACCGTCACCAAGAAAAAAAATTAATTTTTAACATAAAAGTGGGTGGAGTTCTTCAGGTGAGATCCGCTGTTCACCAACGACGGTTCATAACCATCACATTCACGATTATCACCGTCATGCCAAACGAACCCATAGTGAGTATTTATACACATCGAGGAATACTTTATATGGTACTAGAGGGAGTATTTTCTCTAGAAAATACATGAACTCGATCTCTAAAAGAATGAATACCTGAAAATATGAAATCTAAGATTAAGGCTTCGTTTGGGGGGACTTATTTTCACCGGTCAAGCGGTTACGACTTAAGGTCCGGTTCATGCGGTCGTAACCGCTTGACCGGTGAAAATAAGTCCCCCCAAACAGAGCCTAAGGCTTTGTTTGGTTCTGCGTTTTGCTCAGGCGGCGGGAGGAGAAGCCGGCTGTTGGAACCGGAGGGGGGAGGCTGCGGTTGGAGTAGCTCCGTTTTCCTCCATTTCTCATGGCTCAGAGGTTGCAAACGGAGCAAACGCCGCCGCCGGCCATTTGGTTACCCGCCATGCGGCGGCGTTTGCCCCAAACGGAGTCCGCCAAACGCTCCGCCAAACGAAGCCTAAGGCTCCATTTGGTTCTGCGGTGGCTGTCATCAATGTGGTGGTTATGAACTATCGTTCGTGAACACCCGACCTCCCCTAAGGAACCCCATCCATTTTTATGCTCAAAATTATTTCTTTTTTGAGCGACGGTCACAAGCGTTTTCATGTCAACCTGATCAGAGCAAAAACACTGCGCCAAACAAGCCATAATATACTGTTAATAGAGGCTTGTTGCTGTGAATACATAAATAGTGAAATGATAAAATTATACATATTAGGAGTAATTCTGTTAGTACTGTCTGTGTTCAAATTTGATGAAATTGTGGTTCATGGTATTTATTATATGTATTTTACTCTTGTATTTTACTGTAATTAGTAAAGTATGTATGAACACATTATTTTACGCGGTTGTTATTCGCAAATCACGTTTATCTATTCGCAGATTTTGTTTATTCGTAGCTTTAAAGGAAGTCAAAAATGTTATTCACAGATTTTGTTTATTCGTAGCTTTAAAGGAAGTCAAATTGTTAATCACAGAGTGTAAAAATAATAATAATAATAATAACATGATATGAAATACAAGAACTATAACAAATAACTTTTGATTCCAGCTAGCATATTCAGCAGAATCAACAAGCTAAGAACCATAGGATAATGGTAACTCCCAATTCATGTATCAATTTACCGAAACATAACTGAATGATCTTGGAAAATAACGAAAGGTCGATATCTCAAATAATAAACTTATGAATTTATGAATATTTCTATTGGTTGTGAAGTTGCAATGGTTTTTTGCTCATGGGACCTGATCAGAGCATTTAAGCAAACACCTTAGCTCCGTTTGGGGGGGATTTATTTTCACGAGTCAAGTGGTCACGATCGCATGAACCGCACTTTAATTAGGGTCCAATTCATGCGGTCGTGACCGCTTGACCGGTGAAAATAAGTCCCCCCAAACAGAGCCCTTGTCTGCACATTGATGCCAACCGTTGGGCAGAAACTGCTATTCCCCACAGCTACTCCATCGTCCTTGCAATATCATGCTTACCTGAATGCTTCAATCCTTCCACCACCATATCCCTAAAGCCGGACGGACACCTTTCGTTGCCGCTCTTCGAATGCCCTTGAGCTCTCCAAGCCTTACCTTTCTACTCCGTCGAAGTTCTCTTCGTGAAAGTGTCGCTGCTTCTTCATGATGGTTTGATGTACGCAGCCTCAACTCCGCCTATCAACTTCTGCATCTTCTTCAGCCGCATTGATGCCAGTTACGTCCTAGGAAACAATGGAAGATCCGTGAAATTTTTATTTACTCTTTCGGCCAAAGGTGGGATTTTTAACTCCTGTCATTTCCAATTAACCCCGCCAGTTTCCGACCAAATGCCAGTCGTGAGAAGGTCGCGGATGCGAAGCGAAACATTGCAAAGGGATGACGGCCAAGGGCTAGGAGGAGGATGGGGTAGGATATTATGGCGTATTTACAGCAGTAAATATATTATAAAAGCTAGTAAATGGAATGTTACTCATGCTTTTTTAAGCAATACCGTTAAGACAAAAGTAGGGAGACGTGGCTAGGAATGTGGCATATAAAATAAGTTTGTGAAACCTGAAAAAAATCCATACGCGACTCGGGCGAAAAACACAGTTTGAAAAACTAATGAGAACAAAGGAATTAGTGGGACCACCGCGAACCCCACAAAGCCCAAGGCTTCTCCTGTATTTCATTGGTCCGGACCGTATTTTAGGTCCGAGTCGCAGACAGAATTTCTGCTCGCAAAACCTGAACTGGATGGCGCTAGAATTTCAGCTCTAGAAGCTAGAAAGGTTTCCATTTTTTAAAACTGGGGAGCTGGTTAGATGGGTTTTTCTACATTGCATGCTTACTACTGTAGTGTAGTCTGGAGCTAATTATTTTTTTGGGGAAAATAGTGTTAATGGTTGGTTTTTTTTTTTAAATTGGATGGCAACATGAATACTACTGAACAGTGAATGAATCAAGAATAAACCCTAAACCATCCACCTCAATGTAAGAATTTGTGATCATTTTCTTTTCCTCTAGTGTAGTTGAGAATTTTGTTTGTTTGTGCTGGATGAAAGCTAAGAACTTTCTTTTCTTGACACATCAAAGAAGAAATAAAGTCAGAGTTATGTGCGGTGAACCACTTTCAAGGAAGGGCTGCCCTAAATAATGAGAAAATGCTAGCAGATTCTTCGCTGAGATTTTCGATCGTAGGTTTCAGTTAAAATACTTCTCTTCGAGAAAACGCAGCAGGCTAGACACGCATTATAACAAATATTACTGCTCTTTCAATGTATCGAGCCTGAGTTCTGAGGTGAACTTACGAAGAAACATGTGAATATACACGGGACGCATGTTAATTTTCGCTCACTCTTGTGACAAATTTTCTCACTGCGGTAATCACAGGCAATGGGTTCTCCAAGTGCACCGCGTGGCCGCATTCTGGAACGACGAGCATTTCACATAAATTTCCCTGCTTGGCAGTGCCGGCACGAGAGCTCTTGATTTCGCTGCACATCTCCTCGGCGATTCTTCTGAACTTGCTGTCATTTTCTCCCACAATGAGTAGGAGAGGCTTTTTGCATTGCCTCAATTCATCCCAAAGTGGTCTGGAAACAAAACAAAAAAGTCGCTCAGAAGGTGGTTCAGACAAAAATGATGTTCATTCAGCTCACTGAGCGCCAAAGGGCCAATTAAAAAAGATGAAATATTTGCTTGAAAGAGGTGTCTAGGGCTCCGTTTGGGGGGAGTTATTTTCACCGGTCAAGCGGTTACGACCGCATGAACCGGACCTTAATTAAGGTCCGGATCATGTGGTCGTAACCCCTTGACCAGTGAAAATAAGTCCCCCAAACGGAGCCTAAGGCTAAATAAGTAACTCGTGTGGCTCCTTGCTTGATTTCTAATCAAATTCCTGCGGTTGTATCAGAAATGTTGCTAACTACTTATTTATTTCTGAGAACTTTCCAGGATTCAAATGAAGAAGTGGAGGCTTTTGATTCACAAGACGTAGGGACGATGTCGACGACATGAGCAGCAAAAGCTATAGTTTAAGAATCAGAAATCAAAATAAACCTGAAATAAGAAATCAATGATATAAAAACAGAACATAATGAAATATATGGATATGGGAACAAAGAGATAAAATACACATATAATGGTTTTTAAAGGAGATAAAATATAAGAATGGAGGGAAACATAATTAATCATTCAACCATTCTGTCTAAACTCTAGCACTTGAGCCTGCGGCGGATATAGATAAAAAAGTATCTTCAGTTCTCCATTCCTAAATCAATTTCTCACCCGCATATCGAATATAGTAACATTTTATGAAAGATGTAGTGTCGATTATTAAGGAGTCTTTGTAGTTCATTTATAATTCTTTCATTAGCCTTGGGAACAAAAATTGAGTGCATGTGCAATACGGGATGTTCACAATCGAGAATTCAGTCTAAGAAATACGAACTTGCGCATCCACGGGAAAGGTAGAAGTGTGTGCCGCCTAACCTGGAAAATGCTGAAAAGACTTGGAAATATACCAACCTTTGTCTTCCAGCACTCAACTCAGTGAGAGCTTTTGCAAGGGACCTGATATCTTGGCGTTCCTCACGCTGGCTTACGATCTTCTTAAAGTGAGGATGATTCCTTAAGCTGCAGAATAAGGGCAAAAAGAAGTGGTGGGTCAAACCAGTTTCGTGGGTCCACTCATCGAATCGAACTATGCATGTGATACATCGTCTGCAATCAGTTTTTAATCTAAAATAATCATTTTTACAACAACAAAATGAAAACCAGTCGTTTGCTATAAAAAAATGGTCGTAAACGAATATCTCGGACATGGAGTTAAGACCAAGGAATGGATCCAAGTTGAGGCTGACAGATGGAAATGAAATTGTTTTGAACAATCTAAGAAAAGTTGCTTAATTTGAAAAAAAAATCTCATTCTGACTATAAATCACTCACAGTGAATGAACCATGGTTTTAAATGTCGGATGTCGGAGACATGTCGGATTGGGTTTTTAGATGTCGGATGTCGGATGTCGGAGACATGTCGGGGACAATTCAATATGTCGGATTTCTAAAAAATATATATATTTCTATCGACCACCCAAATTTATCACAATAATCCTCATCTATGCTGAGCATTTTACTCTAGTTAAGTAAAACTCTATTATGGGAACCTGAAAAGAAGCCTTCTTTATGGCTAAACATTGAGCTGCAAAGTAGAAATAACAAACGAAATCTACAAAGATATAACACCAGGTCAAAATTTTATTTTCACACAGTTATAACTTCTGAAATAACATTTCATCAGAACTTAGAAGAAGTATAGAAAAACCCTAAACAGCGATGGACAGCGCTAAACAGCGGTTCACTTTAATTTAATTCAATTTAGGCGACATTTCAAAATGTCGGGCTATAATGATTATTGCGTGTCGGCCGAAATGTCGGGTTTTATACAAAAAGTCGGCCGACATTTTCGAAAACGCCATAACCTATATATTTTGATTATGCAAGTCGTTTTCTTATCAAACAGGACATGTCGGCCGACATGTCGGACATGTCGGCCGACATTTAAAACCTTGGAATGAACTAATTGAAGTTTGAAGTAACTCATAAGATTTAAGCATAAAAAATTAATGATGCATTTGATAAAATATATTACTGCTTGATTCTGACTATAAAGCTTTAGGTTGAGTGGTAAGAAAAATCAAACTCTTCTAATCCACTATGATTTAACAAACAGAAGCGTAGTTCTATATTCAACTTCAAGAGTAAATCAAACTACAACATTTAGCTGTTTCTTTTTCTAGGTGACCAGATTGCCCCCAACAAAGATGCAATATTCCAAAATGAATTTTCTATTATCAAATGATGTTTCATAATCTGCATCCGAGAAAGCTTATGCACCCAAATGCTTAGTGAAATTGTGCCTTTCTTCAGTTAACATAAAATAATCCATAAATCTATATACGAGGCCATGATGGATTCAGATAGCAACTCAGAAATTACAAACATATTAGCAGAATTATTAGGCTCATGTGTTGAAACATGAATAGCTAGAAAATTAACAAAAAATGAGTAATAATCCACCAGAACGATAGGTATACCTAAACTACTGGTAAATAGATAAAAAAAATAGACTGCTGCATTATCCGTTGTAAAGCAACAACTATTTCGAATTAACTGCAGTCGAAAATTATACCTTCTCCATAGGTTGCCTTCATACCATATCTCCAGAAAACTATGAAGTCCATGAGACAACAGATAGGAAGCCCTGGAGTCATCCTGTGATGAGCGGATTCTCTGGGTATTTTCATCCCTTAAACCCGGACTTCCTGACAATAAGACAGCTCCATCTATCTGCAAAACACTTTAGTGACAGAAAATAAGATATTAAGTAGATTCTGATATTAATACCTTTTCAGGGTACTTCAGAGACATGTGCAACGCAATCCTTCCACCCATTGAGTATCCCACTAGAATAACTCTTCCAGTTGTAGCATTACAGATCAACTGAAGTAACATTTCAGCCACTGTTTTAATTGACTGATATGGTTCTTGTATTAAATTATGCCATTGAGCACATGATTCTCCATGCCCCGGAAGATCGATAGAAATGCATCTTGTGGTGATAGATAAAGCTTTCATCAATGGAATCCATTCTCGGCTGCTACCGAGAAATCCATGAAGAAATACGACTACCTTACCCTACATCAGTAATGTTATGTTTTTCTGAGAGACTAAACCAGAAGAATGTATATAAGGATATTCCAATCACAGTTAAGAAATGAAAGTTCCAGGCAATCAATGCGGGAAAGGGATGGCAGAGAAGAGAAATTATACCTTGATTATCCTACAAAGATGCACTAAGAAAAATAGGATAAAAAATAGCATCAGAAAGAATAATTCAGGAAATACCAAATCGTAACTACAACAAACACTTAGTAGACCTCACGTAGATCACTAATGATACAAAAAGAGACTCCAATTCAGTTATATCTTATCAAACAATTTTAATGCTTAATGATAAGTTGTTTATAGCAGAAGCGGGACTGGAAAAGTCAAGTTGAGTACACTGAAACACTAGGGAAAGATCAGGTTTAACTACCTAAAACAGCATCAATGGAATTTAACCTCTACCCAACTATTTGGGGTTGGATAATGCCAATGATGACGAAATTTTCCCCAACAAGTGATTATCATCAACGTGCTCAAAATTCGAGAATCAACCCCAAAATATTTACAAAAAACCATTATTAATAAAATAATCTCGCAAGAGTGGCATCATATGATTTTTAGAAGTTTAGGGTTTAGCTGATTTTCCTAAAGGTAAAACTTAGCTCTAATAAAACTCATTGGAGGGCATACTGATGCAAGACCAATGTACGGGGTTTTTAAATGAGGATGCAAATGCAAGTACGCATGCAAGGAAATGAACATGATACTCGTCTTTACTCCAACCCGGGTATCTATGTGCAAAAAAGGACGACGGCCGCCATTTCTGCGTAGACTACCACGAGATCAACAAGCATTACTAGCTAAATCTTCGATCTAGCTACCACAAAATTCAAGATGGTGAGGGCGTGCCTAAGACGACCTTTCTCACTCACGATTTTTTTTCCAAAACCCACCTCAGCAATTATGGATTGTCAAACTTCCGTGGTACAAATTTAGTCAATTTTGTTGAGACTGTGACTGATAGCGACGATTTATTGTAGAGGGGTTGATTTGAACTGAGATAACTTCATGGTATGGATCTACACGGGAAGAAGATTGATCGCTTGAACGGAATCCATAAATAGAAGGATGGGGTAGAAGATTTGGTCCATTTCTTACAAGACCTCCAAGAGGAACTATCACGGGTCTAGGGTCTAGCCCAACTTGCATAACTCAAAACGCCTCCATCTTCTGAGTGTGTTGGAGCAAAGACCTTCACATTTATGTTGCATCTCCTCTTGCATCATCAAGAGGGACTGAAGGAGTGGGTAATTGGTGGAAGAGTTATAAATGTTGTTAGCCATTAGGTAGAGGGTTAGGAAGGCTAACTTAGCATTGATACCTATTGACGCAATATGTCAATTAGCTTTTAGGAGAACTTCATACCTCATAAGAGGTATAATGATGTATATATAAAGAGTCTGAAATATAGGAAAATAAAATACAGAAAAATATGTATACAATATTAATGTCTAACACTCCCCCTCAAGTTGGGTAATGGGTATCAACCAGACCTAACTTGTTACATAGAAATTTCATTCGAGGGCATGTAATTCCTTTAGTAAGAATATTCGCAACTTGGTCTCCGGTCTTTACATGACTTAGTGAGACAAGTTCTTCTTCATACTTCTCTCTAACAAAGTGACGATCAACTTCGATGTGTTTCGTGCGTTCATGAAAAACAGGATTCGTAGCAATTTGTATTGCAACTTGATTATCACACCATAGTTGAGTGGGATCTTGAATAGGATATCGTATTTCACTAAGGATTTGTCTAATCCACATAATCTCAGCAACGATATGAGACATCGCTCAATATTCTGCTTCAACATTAGATTTGACAATAATGGTTTGTTTATTACTCTTTCAAGAGACAATATTTCTACTCATAAAGACAACAAACCTTGTAGTCGACTTCTGAGTGACTAAACAACCTGCCTAATCAGAGTCACAGTAGGTTTCTTAGTTGGAGTGTCCTTGATTTTTATATGAGATCACGAGGCCAAGATTTTTCTTTATGTATCAACCAAGTTGGAGGACAAATTCCCATTGTGACATGGTAGGGGCTGCCATAAATTGACTGACATTACTGCACATGCGATATCTGGGAAAGTCATGGTAAGATAGTTCAGTTTTTCAACTATTCTGCGGTATTTCTCAGTTAAATCAAATAACTTACTCTAGACATGAAGGTTATTTTCTCTTGGTTCGAGTGGAGAGTCCATATGATCACACTTAGACATCCCTAGATCAGTTAGCAAGTCAAGGGCACATTCTTTTTGACATATGAAGATGGGAGTTATCATAACTACTTCTATTCCAAGGAAGTAACGTAGCTCACCATGATCCTTTGTTTGGAAGTTGGAGTGTAAGAATACCTTAAGTTTGATTATCCCCTTTGAATTGCTCCCGGTGATTATAATATTATCGACATACACCACCAATAGAATGAATCATGCAGTAGAGGTCTGATAGACTAGAGACAAGTCTTTCTCACTCTTTGTAAGACCAAATTGAGTGACAACAAATCTAACCGAGCAAACCATGCTCGAGGGGATTGTTTCAACTCATATAGAGACTTCTTGAGGTGACACATCCTGTGTTTGTCCCCCTCAACAATGAATGCAAATGGTTGCTTCATATACACCTCTTCTTCTAATGATCCATGAAGAAAAACATTCCTGATATCCAATTGGAGCAAGGGCCACTGGTGAGAGGCTGCAAGAGATAGAAGCAGGCGAATGGAGGAAATTTGATAATCGGAGCGAACGTTTCATCCTAGTCCACTCTATATGTCTGGCATAGTCTTTAGCCACAAAGCGAGTTTTTAGCTGATCAAAAGAACCATCAACGTTCACTTTGACAGAGTATATCCACTTGCAACCAATATGATGTTTTCTTGCGGGTAGGGGAACTAAGTCCCATGTTTGATTTAATTGTAGGGCGTCCAATTCATTTTGCATAGCAGTAGCCCAGCCAGGATGAGCTTGTGCATCAATAACGGTGGAAGGAATATTATACTGATCAAGCGTGGAGATTAATGCAGTATAAGAAGCAAATAAACCTTGATAAGAAGGGAGAGTTGTCCTGGTAAGCACGGCTTCCCTTACGCACAACAATTGGTGGCTCTATGTCACAAGGCAAAGCATCTTCGTTTGCACAAGCAGGTTCTTCCAAAGGAACAGTCATGGGACTACCGTGGGAAGAGGTAAGCTGAGGTGGGTTCGGGAAGTCCTGTCTGAGGGGCGGCAGAAGTAAACTTGTCTCCAAAAAGGATTCTAACTACCCTCCCGGGAAAGCACAGTGGGTTCAGAATGTGGTACAACAATATAATCAAGAGAGGATTCAGGAGTCGTGGAGTTAGGAGTGCTAGGAATATAACAATCGGATTCAATAAAGACAACTCAGCAGAGATGATGTGTCTTTTCAGGTAAGGAGAATAGCATTTGTAACATTTAGTAGTGCGTGAATATCCAAGGAATAAGCATTTTAAGGAGCGAGGGTCAAGTTTGGAAATGGAGGGACAAGCATCTATAACATACCAGACACACCCAAGTACACGTAAATGTAGGGTGTGGTTAGAGTAAGGAATAGAGTATGGTAGGGTGTCTCCCTCTACAGAATATGAGAGGGAAGATGATTAATTAAATGTGTGGTTGTAAGAACAACATCACCCCAGAAGTATTTTGGAACATGCCTATGATGAAGAATGGCACAGATAAATTCAAGTTTGTGGTGATTTTTTCATTAAATCACACCATTTTAATGGGGGGTATCAAGACAAGTAGTTTGGTGCATAATACCCTTGTCTAAAAGAAAAGATGACATAGATTTAAATAAGTACTCTTTACCATTATCAGTGTGAAGGCATTTCATACAAACATAAGTGTAGCAGCACGAGTGTTAGTATGAGGAACATAACTAACATTATGGTGTTTAGCAAAATAACAAGACTCACAATTGAGATGAGAAACATTTCCCAGCTCAGGATACAGATGATGCAGAACAAAGATAGATGGGTGACCATGGCAATAATGGAGATCCAAAACCTTGACGGAAGCAGCAAAACATGCAATGGGTCGAAACCCCATCCAGAACATACACTCCACTCAGCTTCCCTCTACCAATAATACGGCTTATCAACTGTTCCTGAAATACACAACCAGAAGACGTACATATAGCAATGCAGTTTAAATCACGAGTGAGCTTACTAATGGACAGTAAGTTGTAAGCAGATTGAGGAACGTGAGCAACCGATGACAGAGTCATGTTGAGAGTCGCATCACAGCTACCAAACTCAGTTGGTTACAATTAATCCATCTGCCACTGTAATGGATAATCCATTATGAGATTTGTATGAATGTAATGAAGTGCTGGTAAGACGATCTGAAGCCCCAGAAACTGCCAGCTAACGAAAAGGGTTGTAAGAAGTACATGTTGGTTGAATGGTCTGGGGAACAGCTGCATTGTGGCTCGGAGTCTCAATCTGGAGGGCCTGAAGGCGATGATACTCCTCTTCAGATATCTCAATAGTCCCCTAGGTCCCAGATCTAGAAGCATAAACAACAAGGTGAGCAAAGCGAGATGGAGGTGGGGGCTTGGTTGCCCACTCAGGCTTTTCATGCACAACCCAACAAGTATCTTTGGTATGGCCCCGACGTCCAAATAAGTGCAATGTCTTGTGTCATTGTCACGACTACGACCAGAGCGATCACCTCGGCCACTCCCTATCCCACCACGAGAAGTAAGTGCCAATGGATCACCAAAGGAAGCATGCAATGCAAAAGTAATATGAGTGGAGGAGGCTCCCACCTTGGTCAGATGGTGGTACACACTAGTAGTCTGTAGAGTAGAAGGGTTGGCAAACATTTCAGTCTTTATTGTAGAAAGAATTGAATCAAGGTCATTCAGTAGCCAAATAAGTACGAGGTGCTCCTGCTGAGTCTAGTGCTCCTCTATGGTGGTAGGGATCTCGTAAAGATCCAAGATCTCATCTACAAGGACCTTCCATTCGGCGAAGTATTCGATGATTGAACGAGCACCTTTTTCAGTTCAGCCATCTTAGGGAAGAGTTCCACAAGGCGGGTGAGATTGTTCGCCTGAGAGAACATCATATGCAAAGTATCGCATAACTCCTTAGCACTATTGCATCTTACACATTTGTTGAACAAAGAGATCCATAAAACTCAGTTGGGAACCTGGTAAGATGGTGCATACATCGTATGCAAGCTAGAGACATAGTGAGCCCCTTCTTCCATAATTGGAAGTTCGATGAGGTAGAATGGTGGTGTAAAGTTTGGCATTAGGAGGAAATGTACTATTGTAGTCCCCATGAGGTATGGTTGTAGGGGTAGTAATCGTGGATGAGAATTGGATGACGTTCTTCGACATGATCTTGAAGGAAGAATGAACAAATTCTACCGTATGGTTAAGGTAATAAGACACTTAGTCTTGTAGAGGCATTCTTGTGTGAGGCCGACAATCACGACATGGGTGGTCCACGGAATAGGCAACAATGAGCCCGTCGACACCAATATTAGTCCAAGAAGATCATGGATCGACGAAAGAGAGACCTACTTATGTTGATTTGTACTATTACCAGTAGGAAGAGGGGGCTCAAAGTTTAGGCGACATCTATCTTCGAAGGCAAGCCGCACGGATGTAGATCAAGTAGCTGTCGTCGGGATCGGGCCAGAGGCGTGGGTTGGATCAAATCGATGAGCGAGATCACGGAGTGGAATCGTCGGCGGAATGAAGCCGAAGCGGGATTAAGTGTCGTCGAAACGAAGAAGTATCATCATTGTCGAGGATGAAGCGGGGTTAAGAGATACCAAGGGATCAGGCGTCGCTGGAAAGGAGTAACGTCGTCGTCGTGGAGAATGAATCGTGGTCGCGAGATACCAAGGGATCGACTGCCGCATATTTTTTCTCTTCTTTCTAACCGTGCTCTGAGACTATGTCGATTAGGTTTTAGGATAACTTCATACCTCATAAGAGGTATAAGGATGTATATATATAATATAAAATACTGGAAAAACAAAATATAGGAAACAATGTATATTATATTAATATCTAGCACAATGAATGAATGTGAAATCAAGAAGTTCTTTCCATGACAAACTTCAATTAATAAGAACAGGCGTCGCTGCCTTACAGTTCTTATGTAAAACTCAATAATAAAGAGTCTATCAAAAAGTCACTTACACTAGGTTCAGAAATCCAGTTAGTCGAGAGGAATAAACAATTCGTCGACCAACGAGCATAAGTGTTCGCCAACTGGCGAGTCGTTAGTCAATGAATATTTGCCTATTCATCAACCAGCTAGGAGCTTGTTGACAATAGATTATGAATTCATGGGGCCAGACGATCAACAAATGATTATGCATTCATCGAATGGCTGGTCGACAAAATACGGGGCTTTCGTGTAAGTTATTGCGGGCGGGGAGTTGATAATAATATTGAGTATATTGTTGAACAGTTCTACCGCTTGGTCAACAATCTTGATACTTTCAATACAACATTTGATAGTAATATGCAGGGGGAAATAGAACTTGAGCATTTCCCTCATGCACCTCCAAGTTCTTTGACACTCCCATGAGGTTGAAATATTTCACCACTTCTGCGAGCCAATCTAGGAATTCTTCTATGCCAAGACTACTGCTAAAAACAGTAGATTGCCCAAATCTTTAGGTATCAATCGTCTTGATTCAAACAATCTATTCTTCCTCTAATTCAGAATCCAGTTAGACTCTAGGTGGGTCGGGAAGCTAATGGACAACACTCCTCATTGGATGTTGCTCGCACCCATTGGGGCCACTAACTTCAGGCCTAGTCGGTTGGTTGATTTGGAGACCTGACATTGCCTCCATCATCTCCTTGCGTTGTTGTGGGAATTCCTCGTAAAGTTGTCATGTTGTCTCTTGCATTCTCATGAGGGTTTAGATTCAGTCGAGGATGAGTTGTTGATATTCCTGTCCATCTAAGAAGAAGACTAGGAATGCTAACTTGACTCTAATGGATGCAGCAGAAGAAATGAAAGATACCTTACCACAAGGGTCTTTGAATGAAGGAAAATCTTACCACAAGGATTACTCTAAGATGAACAAAGCCTTGATGGCTAGAGTTTCAATACCACAATCAGAGTTGAGCAAAAGTTATTTATGAAATACAATATGATGAGTATTTATAAACTTAATCACTAAAAAGAATAAAAATGTAAAAAAGAAAACAATTGCGGGTATCAGGTATTTGTTGGTCTACTAAAACATATGCGCTTGTCGACTGGTTGGCCAATAAAACCTTACATGTTCGTCCATCGGCTTGGTCGCTAGTCAACAAAAAGATACGCATTCGTCGACCAGAGAAAGGAGTCTGCGTTCGTTGACCGGGTGGTCGACGAAGTGCGAGAGGGTCATCGACCATGATCAAAACATACAGGTGATCTTTTAGAGCCCAATAGAAAAACACCTGCATTGAAGGGATAACCACATCCTAGCAACAAGTTGAATTGAATCTGATAACTTGAGAAAAAGAATAGATGCTAAAATCAAGCATGGATATAAATTTATTTTGTTTATTGGGATCAGGAAGCTTACATCTTTATCTCCCCCAGCCTCCAACAACTGGAATGAGCAAGCAAAACCATTGCTAGTAACTTCTGATTTGTACGACCTGACCCGTTCTCCTCTATAAATCTGCTGTATTACCTCATGGTTTACCTGAAAACTTCTAAGGAAAATATCAGCATCTCGTATAGAGGCTTCCACTCTACTTCCATTTAGAGGTTTACATATTTTAAGAGCTTCGGTTGATAAATCTTCAATTAACCATTGAAACGTTCCTAGACCATGAGCTGCAGTAGCATTCTGTTTTATCCTTCTCATTTTAGCGATTGATTTGCTGTTTTTCTCAAGATGGTAAGCAAATTTTACATATGCCGACAAACCCAGACTACTTTCAAATGTGCTACTGACAATTGCCATCTTCTCATGCAACTGGGCCCATTTTGCTATCAGCGCGGCATTTTCAAATCCGCCAACCATACTTGGTTTGATAACCTATATGTAAGACAAATAAAATTGTCATCTATTAAAGTCAATGCTGAAAATGTTGATTATGATCCCCAAAAGAAAGATTTTACTTACAACAGCAACTATTCCAGGATGGACAAACTTTTCAAGCTTACGAAGAGCTTCTCCAGTGGCATCGTCAATTGTTTCATCTATTGCAACAGGTAAGCCAGTTTCTTCACAAAATCTGATAATGTCATTTTCAAAACATACAGGTTCCTACAAAAAGTTACATGATTTTTAAGAATTTAGATGATGATAATTTATCCAGTAGCATGATAACAAATGTGACTGCACTTATGTGTTTCTATCGGCTACTAGTGTGGCTTGTTTTGTATCCACAACCCTTTTCAACACCGGTGAATACATAAATCAGTATTAACTATAATTTTAGCAAGGGAGTTCTGAGACAGCATGATTTGTGGGTATCTTGAGCCCTATGTGGGAATATTTTTCAATGAAATTTATTCTGCGCATACCATGAACTAAGAGGGATGCAGATCGAGTAACTCTTCATCGGCAGATCAGTTCTAGAAAATGTTATACTTTATATACTGTAAAGACAACAAAAATAACTCATGTGGCAAAGCTATTTTTCCCTAAGATCGTGCGACTACACGGTGTAGCCAAGTTGCACACTTCAGACAAAGACAAAAGTTCATAAGCACGTTCCACGAAGTATCTGAATATTGTTTGGGTCCGCACTTGGAGTTCAGCAACACTGCACACCTGCAGACTAATTGTGCACTACGAAATATGATAAGTATTTGAAGGGAGAAGCCAAAGTTGTCGAATTTGCCTTAGCCCATGCAGAATTTGCTTATAACAATGCAGTCCAAACATCAACTGACTTTGATGTGGTCTTTTCAAAAAAAAAACCCATATCTACTTACTGGATTTGCATGAAAGCACTTCCGAGAATGCGCAGGAGACCAAACTCATGTAACAAATCCAAGATATTCACAAAGAAGCACGTGAGAAGACAACAGAAGCCAACACAAAGTACAAAGTGCAAGTGCATAATCGCAGGAGGTACAAAGTTTTTGAAGTCGACCAAGTCATGGTCTACGTGAAGGAGCGGATAGGCAATGTACAATTCGGAAAGCTACAAAGGAAAAAATGGTCAATTCTAAATACTCCGTTCAATGTGGTCGACTTATCGTAGTTCTATCTGAAATATGAGGAGCTATGATTCGCAGTATAATTCATTACAATAGAAAGAAGAAATATATTGTTGATCAGATCTCTAGACCTCTGAAAAAAAGGGTTGTCTTAGTTGAACTTCAAGTCCGCCATCGTGTTTTTTATTATTTCCCCTTAAGGGTATTTAGGTCTTTTGTATTATTCCCTCTACTCAATATATATGAGTAGAGGAGGTGTTAATGATAATTAAGCATTTCCGATTTCATCTTGGTATCAGAGCAAACGCACGCCCTAGCCGCTCCCGCTCTCGCTCCTGTTCTCACCCGCTCCGCTCGCAGCCGCCTCCTTCCCCGCTCGCAGTCGATCCCGCTCTCAGCGCCCCTTCCGCAGCCGATCCCTCTCGCAGCGTCTCTTCCGCTCGCATCGTCCAGCGTCGACCCCGGGTAGCCTCCGCTCGCGTCAACTTCCTCCCGCCAGCCTCTCCTGATCCGGTCGACTCCTCCTTCGGCCGTTTGAGAGTCGACCGGTCCTTCTCCCTCCTCTAATGCCACCCTAGGCTCCTGCTGTGGATGCTAGGGTTGGCGCATCTCCGTCTGGGTTCTAGGGCTGCTGCGTATGCCTCTCGGGTCCTTCTTTTTGGCGGCAGAAGACTAGGTAGGACGTGATATGCCCTAGTTTTCTGTCCCGCTGCCTTGCCGCTGCTGCTGGATGCTTTGACAGCCCTCTCTTCTTTTTTTTGGCGGTTCTTTGTTGATTTGCTGCCCCCTCTTGCTCTCATGGGGGATTCTACGGACTCTTCGCCACAAATGAGTGAAGTTATGCCACAGATGGGTGACCCGCAGCGGACCCATGGCCACTCAGGCTCGTTGAAGATTACCACCGTTCCCTTGGACGGAACAAATTACTTGGAATGGTCCCGTGCTGCCCAGCATGTGATCCGCAGCCATCAGATGTTTGGTTATATTGATGGAACTGTGAAGGAGCCACCCAAGACTGACCCTACTTGGAAACGCTGGGACTCCGAGAATTCCCTTGTTGTCTCCTGGCTTCTCCACTCCATGTCTCCCAAGGTATACCGAAGCTACATGCTTCTGGACTCTGCTTACGATATCTGGACACGGGCCAAAGACACGTACTCGCAGATTGGGAGTTCCACGCAGATTTATGAACTTACCCGTCGCATTCTGGAGCTCCGACAGGGATCTATGACTGTGTCCACCTACTTCTCAGAGTTTGAGTGGCTCTATCAGGAATTGGATTTTTTCGAGCAGTTTACAGCCTCCTGCACGGCAGACGCCGTGAAATTGCAGGAAAAGGAGAACAGATACCGTTTACATGTATTCCTGATGGGGCTGAATATGGACTCTGATACTGTCCGGACTCATATTTTGCATCGATCACCCCTTCCGTCCCTAAGGGAAGCCTTCAGCATGGTTCTTGGTGATGACGATCGTCGAAGATCCCTCAGCACTACGGCACCTGCAGTGGATCGGTCTGCCTTTGCTAGTGTTGGTCGGGGCAGTTCCAGCAATACCAGCGCCATTCCTATGTGCGATCACTGTGGGCGCCGGGGACATTCCCGGGAGGTGTGCTTCAAGCTTCATCCACACCTTATCCCGCCGGGATTCGGGCGTGGCCGTGGTCGTGGCCGTGCCCCTGGTCGTGGTGGATACCGTCAGAGCGGCACTCGATCTCAGGATGCTGCCTACTCCACAGAGGTTCAGGAGGATCATCAGGGTCAGCTGTCCAGCCATCTTACCATCTCTGAATTGGATGCCCTTCGTCGCCTGCTGCACTCCCAGTCTGACTCTTCCCCGGGTGGAACTTCTACTTCATTTGCTACTGCTACTTTGCCAGCTGCTCATACTGCCGCGACTCCTCCATCTGAGTGGATCATTGACTCGGGTGCCACTGACCACATGACCGGTTCCCCCACAGGTTTTTCCTCGTACACTCCCTTGTCTGGTAAGGATAAGGTCGTTTCTGCCAACGGCACTCTATCCCCTATTGCTGGGAAGGGGAACATTTCTTGTTTCCCCTCTCTTTCGCTTACTTCTGTTCTGCATGTCCCCTCGTTTCCTCGCAACCTCCTTTCTATTAGCAACCTTACTAAATCTCTTAACTGTTCAGTAACTTTTTTCCCTGATTCTTGTGTCTTTAAGGAACTGGGTACGAGGCGATGCATTGGCAGTGGTAAGATTCGTGGTGGTCTGTACTATCTGGATGCTACTCAGTCTCCCCTCGCTCTCTCCTCGTCTGCTGCTGCTACCGAGTCTGATGCTCGACGCTGGCACTTGCGTCTTGGTCATCCGTCTCCTGTTTATCTTCAGAAACTGTTTCCTGTTTTTTCTCCATTTGTTCAAACTTTAAATTGTGATGTGTGTGTGATGTCTAAACATGTTCGGCACTCTTTTTCGCATTTATCTTCTCCTAGTGGTACTCCATTTGCTATTATACATTCTGACGTTTGGGGTCCGTCCCCTGTTGTTTCTTTATCTGGTTATCGGTGGTTTGTTACTTTTATTGACTGTTTTTTCCGGACTACCTGGGTTTATCTGTTAAAGAAAAAAGGGGAAGTTTTTTCCGTATTTCAGAGTTTCCATAAGATGGTTCAAACTCAGTTTAATGGTACCATTCGTGTTCTTCGTAGTGACAATGGGGGGGAGTACGATGATCGTGGGGCGTTTGGTGCATACCTATCTAGTCATGGTATTATTCACCAAACCACGTGTGTCTATACGTCCACCCAAAATGGTGTGGCCGAACGGAAAAACCGACATCTTCTTGACGTTGCTCGCTGCCTCCTTGCCACCATGCATCTTCCAAAATCTTTTTGGGGGGATGCTATTCTGACGGCCACTCATCTTATCAACCGTCTTCCATCTCGTGTTCTTAACTATATGACTCCGTTGGTGCGTCTCTCCACTACATCTGCTATTCACACTTCTTCTCTACCACCCCGTGTCTTTGGGTGTGTTTGCTTTGTTCATGTTCACACGCCCCTTCGGGACAAGCTTGACCCTCGCGCTCTCCGTTGTGTCTTTCTGGGCTACTCCACCACCACTAAGGGGTATCGGTGTTATCACCCGCCTACCAGACGTTTCTTTTGCACCATGGACGTCACGTTCCGTGAAGAGGAACCTTATTATGTGGGTTTGACTCCTACCTGTCGTCAGGGGGAGACTGATGTTGATGCCCCTGTTCCTCTTCCTCTTCCTCTTGTTCCTCCTCTAGTTCCTGTTACATCGCCATCCACTCCTCAGTTACCGACATCTACGCCATCTCTCATCTCTCCGCTGCCTCATACATCTACGCCATCTCTCATCTCTCCGCTGCCTCATACATCTACGCCATCTCTCATCTCTCCGCTGCCTCATGTCTATCATCGCCGAAAACCAGATAGTCTACCCACTGCTGCTCTGCCATTGTCAAGGCCGTCGTTGGACTCAGATTCCGATGCTGACTTACATGTTCCCATTGCCCGGCTAAGAGGTAAAACTGTATGTACTGAACATCCTATCTCTAATCATGTTGTTTATGATCATCTCTCTAAGCCTCATCGGGCTTTTATATCGTCTTTGTCCGAAATCTCTATTCCTAAGACATGGCAGGAAGCAGCTGGTATCCCTGCATGGGCACAAGCAATGAAGGAAGAAATGTCCGCTTTGGAGAAGAACCATACATGGGATGTTACTTCTCTTCCTCCTGGTAAGAAACCCATTGGCTCTAAATGGGTCTTCTCAGTCAAGCAGAACCAGGATGGGAAAGTGGAGCGGTGTAAAGCCAGGTTGGTTGCTCGTGGTTACACCCAGACTCAGGGAATTGATTACCAGGAGACCTTTGCTCCGGTGGCAAAGATGAACTCTATTCGTGTGATCATTTCATGTGTTGTGATCTTAGATTGGGAACTTCATCAACTGGACATCAAGAATGCGTTCCTGCACGGTGACCTCAAAGAAGAAGTGTACATGGCACTTCCTCCGGGATTTGTGAAGAAGGGACAAGAAGGTCTTGTTTGTCGTTTATGGAGGTCTTTGTATGGGCTTAAACAGTCTCCAAGGGAGTGGTTCGGCAAATTTCACAAGGCTATGACAAAGTTTGGTTATAAACAGGGACACTCAGATCATACCTTATTTACCTGGAGAAATGAAGGTAAAATCGTCGTGCTCATTGTCTATGTCGATGATATTGTGATCACTGGAAATGACTCGGATGAAATTGCTAAGCTAAAAGATCTCCTGTCTGCTGAGTTCGAAGTAAAGGACCTAGGAAGGCTCCGCTACTTCCTGGGAATTGAAGTGACCCGTTCCGACAAAGGTGTTTTTATCTCTCAACGTAAATATGTGTTAGATCTGCTAGAGGAAACCGGTATGCTTGGTTGTGCTCCTGCTAACACACCTATGGAGGAGAACCATGGGATTGATGAAGATAGCAATGGTGATCGTGTGGATGCGGCCAGTTATCAGAGATTGGTGGGCAAACTTCTATACCTTTCACATACGCGTCCTGACATCACGTATGCTGTTGGGATCTTGAGTAGGTACATGCACGCCCCAAGAGTCAGACACCGGGATGCTGCCTTTCGTGTTCTCCGGTATTTGAAGAAAGCTCCCGGAAGGGGGCTAATGTTCTCCAAGAATGGTCATTTGAAGATTGATGTCTTCACCGATGCTGACTGGGCCGGTTGTCGCGATGACCGGAAATCCACCACAGGTTACTGTACATTTGTCGGAGGAAACTTGGTTACGTGGCGCAGCAAAAAGCAAAATGTTGTAGCAAGATCCAGCGCTGAAGCTGAGTATCGGGCTATGTCCCAAGGTCTCTGTGAAGGTCTGTGGTTGCGTACCATATTGCAAGATCTTGGGCTTCAGAAGGATACTCCCATCTCCCTGTACTGTGATAACAAAGCGGCGATCAGCATAGCTCATAATCCAGTTCAGCATGACCGGACCAAGCATGTTGAGGTGGATCGCCACTTTATCAAAGATCATCTTGATAAAGGAAACTTAGTTACTCCCTTCGTCCACTCCAGAGACCAGTTGGCCGATGTCTTCACCAAGAGTTTGGGATCCGATCCCTTCACTGATGATATCCATAAGCTTGGGATGTCAGATATCTTCTGTCCGACTTGAGGGGGAGAGTTGAACTTCAAGTCCGCCATCGTGTTTTTTATTATTTCCCCTTAAGGGTATTTAGGTCTTTTGTATTATTCCCTCTACTCAATATATATGAGTAGAGGAGGTGTTAATGATAATTAAGCATTTCCGATTTCATCTGTCTTTGACCTTCACCAAAATTTTATAAAATCCTTCGATTGATATGTTCAACTTATTCTGCTCTCTGAGAGGTGATATTGTTCGTGATCGGATTTTGATTTCGTCAAATATATGCAATGAAATATGTTACAATTACGGGATTCGTGACTCGAATATTGAGTGCATTAGTATAGTTGGAGACAAAAAGATTGGTAGAGGCATTATGATAACAAATGTAAGTGTGAGTGGCATCCTTATATAAGAGAGGGTTACGTGAGTGTTTTTTATCCTTTAGTGATCAATATGGAAGGCTTGGCTTTCCATTGGTTGAGTTGGCGTTGACAAATAAAACCAACTATGACTTGGTCAATGTTGAAGAAAAAATTCATCATCTTATACGATACTCGACAGCCTGGTAATGCCTTCAAGAGTTTATATGAAGCACCGGGGTAACTCAATCAATTCCAACAGTGACGACTTTGTGGAGTTGACTAAATGTCCCCGGCCTAATTGCATTGAACAGCTCAGTACTTGAGTTACTTAAAACTTGGTCTCCTACCCCATATCTAAGCCCACCTTCGTACCATAACTCCACCACCCTCTCTATCACAAAGCAACAAGTTCGTATTGTGGAGACTAAATTTTTGACGATGAACATCTATTGTGACACCTTCCCCATATTGTCATAATTTATTTTGCTAGGGTTTTGACAAAAAGAAGAAAAATTAGGATCATTAATATCTAAATAATAATCCTGTCCTTTTTGTACAGCCATTGGACCATTACTAAAGGATCTTTCATTATAACATGGTAGGGAAAAATAGATTTTATCAATCCATAAATAAGGTAATATTGATATACTCTATTAACCTCTCTACTATCCGAAAAGAGCTTAAAATTATGGGTAATATCACAATTAATAAATACTGGCACCATAAAAGATCCCTCGACGAGATTCCACCATAGTCCACTTAAACCCCCAAAAGCACCACCCCAAATTTTTTCCCATTCCACCACCCACTCCCAACGTGTCGACACCAAAATTGGACCACCAGCAATAATGGTTGTCTCATCAGGAGTACCTCCAGATCCACAATCGGGGCATCTGTTTGCGCTGCAAGCAGCCCTATTCACATGCACATCAATGGCCAAATAAATAAACGCACATGCTCCTCGATGCTGAAGACAAAGATATTGTCATGGCTAACTGTGATGCACTGATGCGAGATGATGGCCTCAAGCAGTACTGGCTTGTTTAATCCCACGACCTTGAAGGCAAGGTCATTTATCTGGTAGGATGTGTCGTTACAACTATGGGACCCATGACATGAATAGGGGTGCATACAGTTGGATACTAAATGGCTGGTAGAGGCATTATGGTAATAGGTATTGATGTGAGTTATATCCATATATAAAGGAGAACTATATAGGTGTCTCTTTATAATTTTGCTTCTAGCGTTTTGGATTCGGCTTCCATTTCACTAGCTTGTATTCTGCTTCTATTAATGAAAACTTGTTTGGTTCTTCTTGGATGGATTGTAACACAATCGCTCTAAGAAGTTTTGAAATATAATGGAATTTTTGGCTTTGAGGATGAAGATGAAGTGAAACATAGCGGCCGAAGAAGGCTCACTGGCAGCTCAGGGGATGTCAAGACGCCCGCAATCATCGCCTCATCGGTTGTTAATTTTGTGATAGGCAAAGAAGTTTGTCAAAGGGTAGAAACCTAGGCCACCCTACGCGCGACCTCGCGCCAATTCAAAGATAGGCACGTCGGACAGAGCGCAAATGGTTCGGATGAAAGTCGATCTAGTCCAGTTAGGTCTGCCCAACATGAACTGATCTTGAATGCCTCGTCTTAATCAAACGGACTCTGATTTGTGTGATTTGGGTGTTTTAGAAACTGTATTGGTGAACTGAACGTGCACGTTGAACTTCTGGTTCAATCCTAGCACTTTGAATTTTTACAGGTGCCAAATAGGTTAATTCTTTAGCAGTTTACCTCAATGTATTCTAATGCGAAGCTTTTGACAGAAGACCCAAAATGAATAGCTTTATCATAGGTCCATTTGCGATTAGCATCCACACGAATGCTTATTTGGTAGCCAAGCAATTCTCTGATTTCACTTATCACAGCAGCATCTTCAGAGGGATCTTCTCTTCGTGCAACCTGTGCTTCAAGAAGATAGAGTTTTCATTCATGACAACATAAGAAATTATTAAGAAAGCTTAAATTTTGAATAACCATTTCACTGCAATGATTCATAAAAGGGCGTTTTCTGAAATGATATTGCGTTTCACAGCTATTTCAACAATGGAGTTAAATTATATGTTTTTACCTTGATTTTCACTGTAGTAAAACCTTCATAAAATAGCTTAGACACAACATGAGCTACCACATTGGGAGCTCCATGACAATCCACAAGGGCACAGATTGGTACCCCTGCATCTGTGCCTGTGTTTTTATCAGCTATTTTTTGGGTACTTGAGCTCTGATCATCAAGGAAACCTGATAAGTTTGAACCATGTCTTCTAGCTAGTGCATTAAGTATAGCCATTTCCATGCCACACCTTACACTTGGAAAGATAGAAGAGGGCTGAAAATTAAGAAAAATTGAGATGCTTGACGGTTAAGAAAAATGTGATTATGAGTATGAAGAAAAAGGTTAGAAAAACACAACTGAGTTCCATCAGTTCACCTACTGGAATACCCAGTGTTTCCCATATCCATTGGGAAAAGGAGCCTCTAAGCAATGGAAGCAAACAATTTAGTTCAGCTCCTTCCATTATATGAACAAGAAATCTCAGCTGCTCTTCAACGTCCAATATATCCTCTTTATGAATTTTTATTGGAGCGATCTGTTTGATATGGAAAGAAGAAAGTCTTTTAGAAGAACACTGACTACTACAACCTGAAGAACTTACCAAGCGAACCTATTTACATAAAGTTGAGAAGAAATGCACTATAATTAGGATCAGTTCAAATATAGCACAAACTATAATAATTATATATAAATATAGATACAGTCAACTTACTGTATAAATTCTTAGATCAAACAAGGGTCAGTTGAGAACTGAAAGAATATATTATTTTCAATCTAAAAATTAAACATTACATTACACATCTATATATATACAAAGATGAGGGACCTCAAACCAAATTAGAGGTGTGGGACAAAAAGAAAGAGAAAAAATAAGAGCCTTTACCGTGGTCTTTTATACAATTTAACTTTCCCCCTCAAGATGGGAGTAGATATCGATCATTCCCAACATGAAAATATTGTCAGTGAAAGTGTCACAGCCATACTCTTGGTAAAGACATTTGCCATCTGATTTTGGGATTGGACAAACGTTTTGCAGATGTTTTGTCTTTCTCTAGATGATCATTGACGAAGTGTTTGGTAATTTCGACATGTTTGTTCTATCACGTTGACCGGATTATGTGCAATGTTGAGTTGCAGATGTTGTCTTTCTCCAGATGATCATTGATGAAGTGTCTGTTAATTTCGACATGTTTGTTCTATCATGTTGAATGGGATTATGCGCAATGATGATAGCCTCTTTATTGTCTCAATAGAGATGGGTTTTTGTTATGGGTTGTGTGTCAATTTATCTAGTTAATTATGATTATCTTTATTAAATAGATGGTATCATTATGTGTGGGACCTCGATCACCGGGCTTAGTAATAGGTGTTACTATTGTCGTTTGTCTTTTAGTATATTGTAAGCCTATATAAATGCAGTACGGTTGTATGAGATAGCAAGAAAAAGTTCTAGTTCATGTCCCTTGTGAAATATTTGGTGGCTCTCTCCTTTAACGAGCAACCCCTCTTAGGTAGCCGCGGTTAGGGCTCCACGGTATCCTTCCTTCGCTCCTTTGGTCACTCCTCCGGCGACCTCCGAATAGACCCATAACAACTGGGTATCATAGATCGCCTTCCTCGGATCGAGACTTCCACCACTCGACACTTCCGCTGTCCTCACAGTTTCAACAAGCCAAACGTCAACGTCAGCCATAGCAGCATCCGGTTTTGCTTCTCCCACACCAGCAACTATTCAAACCCGCCGCACGGCAGGCCCTCCGTCGACTCAAGCACTAACCACCGAGCCCAGCAGTCGTTGTTCTTCTTCGCTGGCCGATGCATTCTCCTCCCAGAGATTGACGCCAATCCTCGACGGCTCCTCTTCAGCCTTCCTCACCGTGACGTGATTTCCCCCGCACAAATCGACGACAACCTGCACGCCTTCCACGCTTCTCCCTGCTTCCAAGTGTTCTGTCGTTCCTCTCCATTTCAATTCAGCACAGCAGTCACTTCACCTTTTCGCCGTTTCAAACCCCACGCTCTTGAGCCCTGTGCAACCCGTATGAAAAGAAACCGGTTCAGACCGGTCTGACAACCTGACACTAAACGCCTTCTCTGCTCCCCATCCCGGCACCGATTCGGGACCTACAGCCACCTTTTTGACCGTGCAGTCACCTCAACTTTATTTGGGATTATTGTTTTATGCAGGGGAATTAAATTATTACTCTTCTAGGCACTTAACTATTTTTGCCACTATTGGGAGACGACGCGGCTCTTGCGGCAACACCCAACCAGCCGCCTCTGAGCGATCTATCCATCTCGTCACCCGTTCCTTATCTCGTGCTACCTCCAAGCACAATATGGGAGACTCGCCCAATTTCTTGGATGTTATGAACCGGCTCCACTCAGTTATATCCGTCATGAATGCACGCCTTCAGGAAGTAGAAGCACGTTTTCGGGACGCCGACACCGTCATCAGAACGACATGGCAACCCTCACCACTAAGCTTAATGAACAAACAGTTGCACCGACCGTTGTTACCACCACACCCACGGATCACGCCAGCAGCAGTCAAGTTCCGCTTCCGCCACTCATCTGTCACGCGCCACCTCCACCGATCCCTTTACATCTTGAAGCTGCTATTCTGCCGCTCTATACCCGACTAGAATTCCCCACCTACGATGGAAACAATGATCCCTTGAGTTGGCTCACCAGGTGCGAGCAATTCTTTGGCCACCAACAAACTCCGGCAACCGAAAGGATTCCTCTGGCCTCCTTCCATCTTCTCGACTCGTCTTTGCTTTGGATCACTCGTCTCCTCACTAATCAGTCGGGTCTGACATGGGACGACTTCAAGCGACTCTGTAACCAGCGCTTCAGTCCTCCCATCCGCAGTAACCCCCTGGGTGCCCTCACGACATTACGCCAGACAGGCTCTGTGGACGATTATCTGGAGCAGTTTCAGCTCCTTCTGGCACATGTCACGCTTTCCCCAGAGATGCAGGTTGATGATGCATCCATTGTCACATCCTAGGGCGCGTGATATCACCACGCGCCGATTATATCTTTATTACTCGTTATTTTATTTTTTCTGTCAATTTTCATATGCACCGATGTTATTTTGAGTTCTGGCTCATCGATTTGACCACCTGATGAGACCCTGAATAAAAAGTCCGGTAATTTTGAATTAGTTTGGATGGAAGAGGCAAGCTCTAAATAATTAGGGATGTATGCGACTATAGAGGAAATAAATCCAAAATTGTCCTCATTCAATAATTTTGGAAATCCAAATATTTAGAAGATCAATTATTTTGGAAACCCAAATATTTAGTAGATCAATTATTTTTGGAAATCAATTAGTGGTAACACTCTATTTAAAGAGGTTTTAATATGTGGGAAATCAGACCGGAAGAAACAGAGAAACGATTCAAGCATTCCCTCTGTGTCCGACAGTGTTGTAATCCTCTACGCAGATCCACCAGCCTCATCGAACCGCGGAAACTACCTCCAGTCCCACGTAACTCTCGCGGTCGTCTTCCTCCTCCAGTCCTAACGGTGGCTAGCGACCCCTCTGCAACCTCCGTCTCCTGGATCGCAGTCGACGACGTCCCTTCCTGCGATCGGGCGAATGAAGTCTCCATCCATGAAGACGCCAACGTTTCCAGGCAAAAGATCGTCGTCTCACGCTGACGAACTGCCCCCTTGACGTTGTCGACTGCGACACCTCCGCTAGCGTCCTGGTGTCAAGTCGTACAGCCGCTATTGCCGTCGTCGACTCATCCAGAGCCGCTCGAGCACTTCTGTTCCAGAAAAGACCCTTCCTGTTGTAGTCTTGCGTATGCCGGGGTAACTCCGCCCCTTCCCGCACGGATTTCTCAGCATAGTCGCATGCAATTCAATTTAATTAACTTAGAGCTTGCTTCAGACATTCTCGCTAATTTTAAATTATCGTTTACCCATAATTTATTATTTGTAATTTTGCTTGTGGATGTACGAACCTCGCAAAGGTTCAATTCAATAGATGCCGAGGAACTTTTTCAAATAACGTTTAACGGTTTGGTGCAGTTAATTGTCAAGAATAGTTTTACGCGCGAAAATTTCGACTTGGCCACTCGGCCTATTTTCAAAAAAAAACAATCAAAAAATTATCGTATTTCCACAACCCTAATTTGAGTCTACATCAGTCGTCATCTTTACCGACGGACTTAGCGACCGCATGCGACTGGATGTCGAATTTGAGACCCCTCCAGACTTAGTGATAGTTATGAGTCTGGCTAGGCTCTGTGACTGTCGCCTCCAGCTAGCGTAGGAGGCCTACTTGGCCCTTGACACCGGCACTCGGCAGGGCCGTACCGAGGGTCAGCCCGCCCCGCCGGTCCGTCGATTATCTCAGGCCGAGATGTTGGAACAACGCGCCCATGGACTATTTTTAACTGCGACGAACAGTACACTCTCGGACACAGGTGCAAAAAGCTTTTCTACCTGCATGTCGAGGACTCTGACGAGGAGGGTGTCGGATGAAGCTTGCACCATTGTCGATCCCCCTTGAGCATGAGGTCAAGCTCGTTTTGGACAGCGGGAGAGATGTTATGGGTTGTGTGCCCATTTATCTAGTTAATTATGATTATCTTTATTAAATAAATGTTATCATTATGTAGGTGACCTCGGCACCGGGCCTAGTAATAGGTATTAGTATTGTCGTTTGCCTTTTAGTATGTTGTAAGCATATATAAAGGCATAAGTATGGTTGTATGAGATAGGCAAGAAGAAGTTATAGTTCGTGTCCCTTGTGTGAGATATTTGGCGGCTCTCTCCTCTAACGAGCAACCCCGTTTAGGCAGGCGCAGTTTGGGCTCCACGGTATCCTTCCTTCGCTGCTCCAATCACTCCTCCGACGACCTTCGAGTAGAACCATAACAGTCCCCTTGCGTCATTGCTCTGTACACTGCTTATGTTTGACATTGGTACCACATTTTTCTTTTTACTTCTCCAGGTAACTAGATACCCCCCCCCCCCCAATATTCAGTAGTGAATTTATGGTCATCTTGGCTTCCAGCCCAATCAACAATCGTGTATGCTTCAACACGCACATGTTTGTTCTGGGAAAATATAATTCCTCATCTAGGAGACTTTTTCAAGTAACTTAACACTCTTCCCGATAACCCAATCTAGGAGAATGCATTTACCTACCCAAGATCCATATTGCATACATGAAGTCAGCACGGGTGTGTGTGAGATAGATCAGTATTTTCATTAATCTCAGGTAATTTGAGGAGTTGACTCTCTCATCGTCCTTGTCTTCATCAATTTTACAATTTGCTTCTAAGAGGGTATATAATGGTGCATAACCATATCTTAGTTTCTTCTAGGAGATCACAGGCATATTTCCTCTGAGAACTGAAATTTCATGGTCTAAACTTGCAACTATAATTACTAAGAAGTATTTCAGTTTTCTTAGATCCTTGACTTCGAATTGACTTTGAACTCCTTGCACAGAAGTGCTTTAAGCCACATGATTTCTTCCAAATTATTTCATGTAATAATAATGTTGTCTACATAGACGAGAACATCTGCTTTCTCTTCTTTTTTCTTGACAAAGAGTATGATCAGAATGACCATATTTGTATCCTAGATGAATCATGATTTTGTGAAACCTGTAAACCAAGCTCTGTGCGATTGTTTCAAACTATAAATATGAGTTGAGACAAAGTTTCCCTTTCAATCCTTCATTTAGAAATCCCGACAGAAACTTTATATATACCTCCTCTTCGAGATCACCATGCAAAAGACATTTTTTACGTCTAGTTGCTACAGTTCCCATCCAAGGTATGCAACGAATGATAAGACAATTTGGATAGAGTCCACCTTAGCCACAAGAGCAAATGTTTCACGATAGTCAACACAGGTAATTTTAGTATATCATTAGGTGAATAGTCTTGTATCTATCGACGACCCCTTTTTAATTTTGTTTAACAAGAAAAAACTCATTTTAATCCAACAGTTTTCTTCCCAATATGGAAGAGAAAATAGTTTCCTAGTCTGGTTGTTCTTTTCCAATACGATAATCTCTTCCTCAGTTGACTTTCTCCATTCTTGCTTATCAATAGCGGAGGAAAGAACGGAAATGAAAGATTTATGTGTTGCATTAGATTATGATATGAAATATATTGGCAGTGGAATACATTATGGAGTTTGTCTTACTTTTAAGATGTATGGGAGGTCGATGGAGGTTTCTGTCGGGATTTGTTTCATAAGTTTGTATTTGCAGTGTCAAAGTGACAAGGGTTTGTGCAACTTCAACACCAACATTTCTTCATTGATATAGTTGAGAAAGAGGAATGAGATTCCAGACGGTCGGAGTCGAAGTGGTAATAGGACACAGTGGTTGGAATAGTGGGAGGAGGAATATAAAAGGACACAACTGGAAGGGGAATAGTGGTGGCGTCAACAACATCGTCCATCTCCCCCCCCCCCCCCAATGAGAGCCAAATAATTGTTCCCTTTCATGAAAGGTATCGTCCATGGTACAAAAGAATCGTCTAGAGAAAGGGTGATAACAACGATAGTCTTCTTAGCGGAGTAGTAACCAATGAAAATGCATTTGTGGGAACGAATATCTAAGTTTGTCATGATTGAGCTGATGAATATGGACAAAACAGACATAATCAATCACACGAGAAAGATTAGTGTGTGGAAGACACAGTTGGTGGACAAACGAGAGATCGAAAAGGCATGTTGTATAGTACTAGATAGGAGACAATTAATGAGATATGTCGTAGTCAGGACGACTTCGCCCTAATAAGACTTGGGAAGGTTCATTGCAATAACAAGGTCATTGTAATAAGAAGGCCCCGGGTAACTTCCAGGAGATGTTTGTTCTTGAGTTCAACGACACAATTTTGGGTGGAGATATAAATATATGGAGGAGACCATGATCAGTAAGGTATCTGCCAAAAACACCACGGTCGTCGTATTTTCCGCAATTATCACAACTAAGAACGCTAATAGTAATGTCAAAATGAGTGACAACCATTTGTGAAAAACTTTAAAATAGTCAATGACAACACTCTTCCTTTTTAATAAGAAAACCCAAGTGAGCAAAACAATAAATAAATGTCACAAACCAACGTTGACCAGATAAAGAGCTTATAGGGAAAGATCCTCAAACATTTGTATGAATAACATCAAAGGAAGCATACTACATGATGAAATATTACTCTGACTATGTCGTACATGTTTGGAAGTTCACAAATATCACAAACAAAATTGTTCATAGAGCTAAAAAACATAGAGCATTTCGAGAAGATAATTTGTAGAGGAGTGTCCGAGATGTTGATGTCATTGTTGCACATCCTCAGAGGAAAAACAGAAGTATTGGAAAGAGCTCGTTGAGGTTGTTGGTCCAAGATGTATAGGCCCATACAGTTCTATGTTAGGTCCCACATCGTCAGTTATCTATTAGCAGTTATTTTACGCATACTTTTATTATTGAGTCTTTATGTATCGAGTTCGAGTTGTATGAGTCAAGTCGAGTCGAATAATTAGAGTCAAAATGTTTTTAGTGTTATCTTTTAAATAATATTTTATAGTTAATATCTTGGGTCTATAAATAGACCCCTTAGGTCATTGCACGAGGATGAATGAAATTAATCAAGTTATATTACTCTCTTAAGTTCTTTTCTCCTCCTCCCATTTCTAGGGTTAGGGTTGAGAACGACTCCCCTTCTTCCTCTCCCCACGCATTCTCCACAGATTGAGCTTGGTACCCCTTGTATCTCCACCTCCACCTCCGACGACGTTACGAGATAAACACATAACATCTTGGTCTCAGAGCCTCTTTCCTCGGATCCACGGTTCCCTTCGACAACCATTTTTTCGATCCACTTCCTCTGCAACGAACTGACTACGACGGCCCGCCCTCGATCACGGTGTTGGCTACTTGTTCCTCCTTGTCGACAAAGGCTAGGAAACGTCATTAGTTACCAGGTCGGGATCGTGTGCATCTCTGTAACTGGTCAACTACACATGTCGTTGATCCTCCTTTGACAAGCGGGAAGCAGCCGACGGGCCTTCTTCGTTCCGTTTTGACCATACATCTGCTGCCATCGGCGTCTTTCGGAAGTCATTCTCTTCTATCAGTAGAAACGACGCCCTCCCTTCCAATCATCTCTTTGATCCAGATCGTCGCAGGCCAGCGATCTTACAAGCACAGATTAAGTGTCCTCCAGGGCAACGACAAGACTTCCTTCAATCACGCACGATCTTTCATCGCTCAATCGAATCGCTCCTGATAACACCGATCCCACCGAAGTTTTGCTTCGTTAATCTGTGTTAAAAGTCAGGCGCCCCTTTTTATTGTTTCAAGCCGCGGAACCGCTAGCGCTTACTCTCTTTTTTTTCGCCGCTGCATCCAGCCTGAATTTTTATTCCATCTATAAAGTGGCGGGTTGCTTCCTTCCTTGGAGATAAATCAATTGACTCTTTGACATGAAGATAAGTGTCGCGGAAGAGGCCGTCGTTCGTTCAATGTACTGGCAGTTATTGGACATGTCGGCATCACATGACGTCGCGCTCTCACGGCTCACCACCAGCATCGACAGAGTCTGCTTCGATCCCACCAGAACAGTCATTAATTCCACCAGCGCCCGAAGAAGCTCCGCCTCCCTCGTTAGTTCTTGTCGCTCTACCATTGTCTCCCGTTGTTCCCTCCCCGAAGTTGACACCACCGACCTCGTTGCCTCCACGCTCAGCGGTGGTGCTGCCACAAATTGTGTCGGCACCATTCATCCATGTGGTCTTCATTCCGCAACCTTCGCTCGAGTCACCTGTTCTAGCGGTCCCTCTCGATCTATTCCTTTCGAAGACCTCCCTCCAGTTGACGCCTTCGTCTTCGTGGATCACCTTCAGCAGGGTTCTCTGTTGCCCTCCTCTGTCTGCATTCATCGGGCACAATCGCCCGGGCTCCGAAACTTCTGGCTGACGGTCTTCCTTCCGCAAGCGTCTTTTCCATGCAAGATCCCTGCAATCTCTCGTGTCATTTGTAAGTAAGATGACGAGGCATCCAAGGCCCCATCAACAAACTATCGGGAGTTGTTCTGGCGGGAAATCAAAGAGTCGGATGCTCACATCATGCAAGCATCGTTCGAGCTTGAGGACAAACTCAATTTGAAGGGCAGGTGGGATGTTAAGGTCCCACATCGCCAGTTATCTATTAACGGTTCTTTTACGCATACTTTTATTATGAGTCTTTATGTATCGAGTTCGAGTTGTATAAGTCAAGTCGAGTCTTTAGAGTCTAAATGTTTTTAGTGTTATATTTTATTTAATGTTTTAGAGTTTATAAATAGGCTCCTTGGGTTTATAAACATTCTCATTGGGTTTATAAATAGGCCCCTTGGGTTATTGTATGGGGATGAATGAAATTAACCAAGTTCTATTTCTCTCTTGAGTTCTTTTCTCCTCCTCCCATTTCTAAGGTTGGGGTTGAGCATGGCTCCCCTTCCTCCTCTCCCCTTGCACTCTCTGTGGGTTGATCTCGGCTCCCCTTGTATCTCCGTCTCCACCACCAGCTTCGACGACATTACGGGCTAAATCCATAACATCCTACCATTGTCATTGTGTTGCTTCGTTGCTAGATCCTGAAAAACATAACCATTATGGAGGAATGTTACCGAGTAGTTTAAGGATGTAGTACTAATTGATAGCAAATTAAAAGAAAATGGAGCATGTAAAGTCGGTGTGAGGGGCATGGCAGAGGAACATAAAACAGTTCTTTTACCAGCAATGAAAGAAAAAGACCCATTGGCTGATAACTTTATCGCGACCCAAAAGGGGTGTATGAGGTAAAACTTGTCGATGTTTCGGTCATGTGATCAGTCACACCTGAATTAATGCTCCAACTAGATTAGATTATGGAAGCAAATTGAACGCTGGAAGTACCTGAGATCCGGAAGACAGTGGTGGAAGTTGTGCCCTGAGAGCGCAGAAGGCAATGCAGGGCATCAAAGTCTCCATTGGAAAAATCGCTTGACAGGAGACGACTAGTATTGTCTTCATGGGCGTCAGTAGTATAAGTAGCATAAGTATTAAATGTTTTGCGAGTACTACCTCGTCCGTGACCACCATTTCCTGTGTGAAGGTGCAAGATGAAGATGTAGACGAAAACAAGAGTCACATACATGACCCTGTTTTTTTACAATAATTGCACAACCAAGCAGGTGTGGCCAAAGTAGGAAGCATGCGGCCAATGCCAGCAAGAACGGAACGATTAGTTACCTTGTCATAATTAAGAGAGCGACGACGATCCTTGTCACCTAAGACCATGTTGAATACTTCCCGGAGAGATGTAAGAGCCTGGAGGTTCAGAACATGAGTGTGAATCGTGTCAAAGTCCATATTGAGGCCCATAAATTAGACATGAAGATAGTAGAGGTCCTCATTTATCTTCAACACAAGCATCGATAATATATGCTGGAGTGAAATCTTCAAAGCAATCAAGTTCTTGGTAGAAGCATTCGAACTCACAGAAGTATGATGTAACACTATAAGAGCCTTGTTTTAGTTCAAGAAGACGTTGAGTAAGCTAATACGCCTGTGTATAGCTGTCAATCTGAGAATAAGCCTCTTGTGTCCGAGTCCAAATCTCGAAGGCAGAATCCATAAACACGCAGTTACAGAAGACTAAGGGAGACAGTGAGTGGAGAAGCCATGAGACCACTAGGTTATTTGTGATAGGTGTCCGAACTTCATGATTAATACATTAAAAACATATGAAGAAATATGAAAACATTGCTCTGAACGTAACCACGGATTCAAATCATCGATCGGGTGATGCAAAATATGGCAGGTGACAAATCAGCCTCAAATGTGCTCAAACTTGTGCTCCAAAATGTCTCGTGAACCCTATCAAAGCGTGAAGCCATTTATTGTGAGGCTCGTTATTAAAGAGCATCATACATATAGCATCTAATTCTTTTCTAGAAAAGATTCGAGTAAGAAAAAACTCACAGCAAGTATGTCTAACCGATGGAACCATAAAGCTGATCTAGGTAGCAAGCAGATTATGAAACTAAAGATTACGTCTATGAGGATATAGAGACTAAAAAAGACCCCTAAGTCCAAAACAATCTTGTCAACAGTAATAATTTACAAACTTTGCACAATTTTAATCAATTACTTAAAAGAGAACGACATTCCTCACCCAAATAAATATCCAAAAAGGAGAAACTGTCAGTGTTGCATGAAAGGCCTCATGCAAAAGCATAAAGAGTGATGAGGGTCCTGAGGAAGGTGGGAAAACAAGAGGGCACAAACCTCTCCATATCCTATGGTGTTGTCATCCAATGATAGTGTTAAAACAAAGCCTTCATGGTAGAAATCCTTCTTATCATGTTCGATTTTTGAAATTGGTGGAGCACAGAGTTGGATTCTAGAAGAAAAGAAATTTGGAACAAATTAAGGATTTCCTTCCCATATTTTCACATGAATTATAACAGAAACTTCATTCAACCTAAAGCAACAATGAACTTGCCTATATAGTGAGTACTCCAGTTTCTGGATCTTGCAAATGGACAGGCCATCTGAGATAATATCTGAGACTTGAATCTCAGAAAGAGCTCTGAATACCTGATCAGCTACTTGACCAGAAGACTGGCTTACGATGCTGTGAAAAGGTAGACACTTTTTTCACCAAAGAATATGGAAGGTATTAGTGAACAATTGAGTAATCAAAAACCTGTGAAACTTTGCATTATCTTCAATGCAACTCTCAACTTCTATTACACAATCACTATAATCAAGCTGTGATTCATGTAAAGAATGCTGTAGTTCCATTTTTGTCTTCACAAGCAAATGCTTCACTCTGCAAATTCATTCAGCTCGTTATAACCCCACAGTACCATAAGCCTCAAAAAACATGTTCCAACATTTCCCTCACAAGCTAAGACAGACACTACAATAAATTTAGCTTCTCGGGAAAATATGCCTACCACAACCTGCATCATACTAGTTATAACATAAAACATTTATGAGTGTATACTACATTCAGCATGGTAATTCTAAGAAAATCATGTCTAACAAAATTTTCCACAAGATGCTATAAATCATTGTTCATTAATTTCTAAATTCAAAATTTTATTCACCAGTTCTGTAACTGCAAAGATTTGCGCCTTAAAAAGCAGATAATCAGGCCATTTTAATCAAAATATGGAGTCTATAATTCCCCCTAATTTAAATACAAAATCTGTAGATGAGTTGTAATTAAGTTCTCATAGAGTCAAATTGGTCAGAAGCTTCAATAACTTTTTAGGAAAGTTAAGAGCGAAGCACCAATACACTAGCAGCAGAATACAGTGAAACATCACGGCATAACGTTTTTGATTCAGTTGCATAAAAAATAAAGTTCACAGAACTGGAAGAGACCGAGCAAAACTGCAAAACTGTAGGGTAAATCATGAAAATACGAAGAACAAAGAACATAATGGATTCATCAATTGAGATGATAATGTGAAAATAACCACGTCTTAGGATAAAAGAAAGATCACCACGCAAAAAACAAGTGATAAGAGAACACAAGAACCTCGGAGAAGCCCTCGGTGTCTGTCAGCGACAACTTTCAAAAACCCTCCGTATCTGCCTTATGACGAGGGAAACCTTATGCATAAACAAAAGAATACTCCGTATAGGACACATCATAAGTAAATACAATAATACCATTAAATTAAATGAAAGTACTTGAACAAATAAAAACAAGATCTATTCATTTGTTTTTTTACTAAACCACTAGATTCAGCGGTTGGGGGTCCGGAATACTTCAGGAGTTACGAAATCCAATAATTGGAACATCCGGAAGCAGGGTATTGGAATGGGAAGAGAGTGGAACCTCAAAACAAATGGAATTTAGCCGCAGAAGATTGGAAAGAGAAGTTGATGAGTGTAGAGAAAAGTGACAGGAGAGAGAGAGAGCGAGCGAAACAAAGATTTTTTATATATATCTCAGAATAACATGTGTACATATATATAGGAGGAGAGAGTAGAGCCTAAACTCAATCCTAAGGTGTGGGACTAAATCCTAAGAGAGTTTTACATGGGCCTCCTACATAGGTCTTTCTTTACAATTTCTTCAACACTCCCCCGCAAGCTGGAACATACTGGTCGTAGGAACCAAGCTTGGACAAGAGCTGAAAATATAGAGGTCGCGGTAGAGCTTTGGTGAGATTATCAGCGATCTGTTCTGTAGCAGGAACATGTCTCAAATCCAATTTCCTTAGTTGAACATTTTCCCGAACAAAGTGACAATCGACCTCGATATGCTTGGTACGTTCATGGAACACGGGATTTTTAGCAATATGAATAGCAGCTTGACTATCGCAGAGCAAGGTGGCAGGAGAGGAGAGTTTGACACCAAGGTCTCCCATAAGGCTTTCTAGCCATGTGAGTTCAGAGACGACAGAGGTCATTGATCGATACTCAGCTTCGGCAGATGAGCGTGCGACGACAGATTGCTTCTTGCTTCACCAGGTAACAAGATGTCCACCAAAGTATGTGCAAAAACCACTTGTGGAACGACGATTATCCAAAGATCCAGCATAATCAGCATCAGAGTAGGCGATGAGAGATAGAGATGATGAAGGCTTATATACGAGCCCTTGTCCAGGAGCATGCATAAACCTGTTGACAACCCCAACAACAAATGATATATCAGGTCTTGTAACTGTCAGATAGATCAGCTTTCCCATAAGACGACGATAGTATTCTGGGTTTGGTATGAGCGTATCAGAGTCGGAAGAGCAGGCACAGAGCTTGTGGTTGGCATCCGTGGGTGTGTCAGCTGGCTTGCAACCAGAGTAGCCAGCATCATGGAGAAGATCGAGGCAATACATTCTTTGAGATAGGACAAGACCATCGGGACGACGAGCTATCTCGATGCCAAGAAAGTATCAGAGATTCCCCAAATATTTAGTTTGAAATACGGAGTTCAGGTGTTCCTTGATCATATGGATGTCTTTTGAATCATCTCCTGTAATTAAAATATCCACATAAACAAGAGTATCACAGTGCCTGTTGAACAATGACGGGTGAAGAGAGAGAAGTCCTCCGAACTTCGAGTAAACCCAACATAACTAACAACCCGGCTGAAATTGTCAAACCACGCCCGAGGAGACTGTTTGAGACCATAAAGAGATTTCTTAAGTTGACATACAAGTGACTCCCCCGTGGTCTCAAAGCCGGGAGGTTGGTGCATGTAGACAGTCTTTGTGAGATCACCATTGAAAAAAGGCATTTTTGGCGTCCAACTGATGCAAAGGCCAATGACGATGAACGGCCAGAGAGATTAAGACACGGATAGTGTTGAGCTTTGCAACAGGGGAGAAAGTCTCTTTGTAGTCAAGGCCGTGTTGTTGAGTAAAACCACGAGCGACAAGACGAGCCTTTAGTCGTTCAACCGTCCCATTTGGAGTCTATTTGACAATAAAGACCAATTTACAGCTCACACAAGTCTGGCCAAGAGGGAGAGGGACAAGATCCCAGGTTTCATTAGCCCAAAGGGCAGCCATTTCTTCTTCCATAGTCGCCCGCCACCCCGGATGTTGAAGAGCCTCCTGCAAAGAAGTAGGGGTGGAAACCGCCGACAAAGATGTCACAAATGTGTGAAGCATTGGAGACAATCGATGAAAAGAAACAAAATTAGTGATGGGGCGAGCTGTAGAAGGCATGTCCGAATCAGCAGAGCGCAGAGTACCATCAGTAGGAGGTAACATCCTTGGGGCTTCAGAGTGTGGATGACGACGAGTGTACACACGGAGAAGAGGAGGTGGGTTGGTGGGTCTAGAGGAGGACGTGGGAAGGAGAGATGGGGTCGGGGAGGTGACAGGAATGACAGGACGGGGTAGGAGAGGAGCAGGAGAGGCCAAAGTTGATGAGTGAAAAGGCTGATCTTCGAGAAAGGTGACATCCATACTTGTTACTAATTTGCAAGTGGAAGGAGAATAACAGACATAGCCTTTTTGGGTGCGGGAGTAGCCAACAAACATATACTTAGTAGTATGAGAATCAAGTTTGTCAGTTCCAGGGCCAAGGGAATGGACATAGCAGGTGCATCCAAAAACACGAGGTGTGATGGCAAAGGGAGAGGTGGATGGGAAGAGAAGACTGAACGGAGTGGCAAAATTTAGAACAGAGATGGGCATGCGATTGATGAGATAGCAGGCAATGGAGACCGCAAAATGCCAAAAAATCTTGGGTACCTGCATTTGAAATATGAACGAACGAGTAACATCGAGGAGATGCCGGTTCTTGCACTCAGCAACGCCATTTTGTTGTGGTGTGTAAGCACAAGAGGTTTGGTGGAGGATACCGAACTCAGTACAAAGGTTCTGAAAGGCATGACTCGTATACTCACGAGCATTATCAGTCTGAAGAGTCTTAATAGTAGTAGAGAACTGAGTACGTATCTCAGTATTAAAGGCTTGAAAGACATGAACTAATTCAGAGCAATCACGAAGTAAGTATAACCAGGTCATGCAAGAATAATCATCAATAAAAGTAAGAAAGTAGCGATAATCAGAAACACTAGCAATTTTATAGGGACCCCAAATGTCCGAATGAACTAAAACAAAAGGAGCATTACTCCGAGTACAATGAGAAGGAAAAGAATAACGATGTTGTTTGTCTAAGATACAAGATTCGCAGGTGAAGTCAGAGAGGGAAACGGCTGGAAGTGCTTTCTTCAGAATGGGGAGAGGAGCATGCCCAAGACGTCGATGTCAGTCAACGATGGCAACAGAAGAGAGAGAAGTTGGGGAAATATCCAAGGTATACAGCCCATTAGACAATCGCCCTCTACCAATGATATTTTGCGTTTGTCGGTCCTGCACAACAAAGGAGGAAGAAAAGGTTATAGAGCAGTCGAGGTCCTGAGTAAGACGACTGACAGAAAGAAGATTAAAATGAAAGTCTGGAACATGAAAAACCGAGCAAAGAGAGAGAGGGAGTCAGGTCCATGTTGCCAGAACCATGGACGGGAGTAGTGTCACCATTTGCCACGGTGATGAACTTAAAAGGTTATAGAGCAGTCGAGGTCTTGAGTAAGACGACTGACAGAAACGATTAAAATGAGAGTCCGGAACATGAAAAACTGAGTGAAAAGAGAGAGAAAGGGAGTCAGGTCCATGTTGCCAGAACCATGGACGGGAGTAGTGTCATCATTTGCCACGGTGATGAACTTAAGACAAGGAGTGTCCAAGTACTGAGGAGGCTTCTGCGGAGTAATATGGTTGGATGCCCCAGAGTCCATAATCCAAGTTGGACTATAGGAGAGGCAGAAGATACCTTCATTGGAGATGGTCGCAGCAGACTTGACGACGGACAAAGCAGACCCTGAAGATTCTGGAGCTGAGTACGTAATGCAGTCATGTCAGAGGAAGTAGCAGTGGGAGCAGCAGTCGCTATAGAGGCAAGGTGTGGTGGGAGACCATGCTTACGATAGCAAGTGGCCTCGAGGTGGCCGTCCCGACCACAATATGAGCACTTGGGACGTGGCCTACTAGATCGACCTCGACCCCGAGAGCCGGTGCGACCTCCACGAGCCGGCGAAGGAGGTAGGTAAGTAGTAGTAGATTGTTGAAGAAGAGCTGGAGAGACAGTGTCGGGGGGATCAGGAGGCGGTGTCACCTTCAAGAGCATGGAGCACACATCGGAGAGAGAGGGCAGAGTTGAGGATGAGAGAATATTTGCACGGACGTTGTGGAGATGTGGTGGAACACGAGCCATCATCATGGCAATGCCAACAGCTTCTTTCTGGGCCCATTGGGCCGCGAGATCTGTTGTGGAAGGCTGATGGTGAATCCACGCTTCAATCAAAGTCTTAGACCATGCAACGAAGGAAGTGGGATCACCATCCACTCCTGGGTCAAGAGACTGGAGATCGTGGAAGATGTCAAACAGGTGTTGCAAACTGTCCTTGCCTGAGTATAAGGAGTAAAGTTCTTCCCACATAGTTTTAGCCGTGCATGATACATGGTCATACGGTAGGGTTCACTATCCATAGAGTTCAGAAGCCAGTCCTCGGTGGGGTTAGTTGGTTGTGCCTTGGTAAGGTGATGAAAAAGCCCTTTGGTCTGGAAGACACGACGAACCGAGTGGACCCACTTCACAAAAAATTTTCGACCATTCAGGGAGATAGTGGGAATGCGGAGCTCATCACGAACTTCAGGAGGAGTTGTTGCACGAGCCGGAAGTGATGAGGCATCATTCAAGACCATGACACTGAGAAGAGGAGCGATTTGAGCGGGCTGACTGGCGGACTGGCAAGTAGTGAGCGGACTGGCGAACTGGAGAGTAGCGGTCTGGCAATCAGAAGAAATCACAGACTGGCGAACTGGAGAGCTCGCAGAGATCGCAGACTGGCGAACTGGAGAGCTGGCAAACTGGAGATCAGCGGACTGGCGAACTGGAGAGCTGGCGATCAGAAGAGATCGCAGAGAGCTGGCGAGAATGGCGAGCTGGCGAGATCGCAGAGAGCGAGCGAGCTGGCGAGATCGCAGAGAGCAAGCGAGCTGGCGAGCTGAGCAGCTTGATGATGCGGGAGAGCTGGCGAACTGGAGAGATCGCAGAGAGCTGGCGAGCTGAGCTGCCTGATGGTGCGGGATTGGCGGTCAGGCGAGATCGCAGAGAGCTGGAGAGATGGCGAGTTGGAGAGCTCGCGGCGGTTAGGCAAGCGAGACAAAGGCGGTCTCGAACCCAGCTGTCAGAGAGGGAAGTATAAAAGGAGGAGGAGCAACTCCAGGAAAAGAACCAATTCTGGGAGGGAGCACGGGGAAGCGGTCTCACGAAATTGAGACCGCAGAAGGAGGGAGCACGTGATGCGGTCACTAGAAATTGAGACCGCAAGACAACCCTGGAGCTTGCGAAAAAAAAATTTAGGACTGGTAACCTGGCTCTGATACCATGTAGCGAAAAGTGACAGGAGAGATAGAGAAACAAAGATGTTTTATATATATCTCAGAATAACATGTGTACATATATATAGGAGAGAGGAGAGCCTAAACTCAATCCTAAGGTGTGGGACTAATCCTAAGAGAGCTTTACATGGGCCTCCTACATGGGCCTTTCTTTACAATTTCTTCAACAATGAGGATCATGGATGGAGGGCAGACCGACACCTACAGAAGCACACACGAGTCCACATATGCAGAAGGCGGAGATAGGATCAGGATCGATGTATAAGTGATCTGAGCATGTATTCGCATTCCGAGCGACGATGACAAATTTATATATTTTTTATTATTTTTTGTATTTTTATTCTATGTAAAATTAGTGGCATTATGTTCCGGGGCGATCTAAATTGTCTGTAGTGGCATCTTTGTCTATAAATATGAGTCTAGGGGGTTGATTTCAAGGAACACAAATTCTCTCGTAGTCGTCCCATGGTGCCGATTTTGGGATCCTTGGTGTAGAATTCAACGTAACTACCTTCTGTAACCACCCATGTTTCGTATAATCACCCAATAACTACTCATCCCCACTCAAAACGGCGCATAACTACCTTATAACTTCCCTCTCCCAACACTAATAACTTCCCCATTTGTCATCTTCCCCTCTCTAAACCTGAAAATCCCTCTCAACCACTAGCTGAAAGCCTCACGAAGCCTCTTCCACGTTCCCCTGGCAGTTATACACCTCTTCATCATTCTACTCACTTTCCATACCTTCCAAATCACGGCATAACGTTTTTGATTCACCTGCAGGAAAAATAAATCCACAAAACGGGAAGAGACCGGAAAACTGTAAAATTGTAGGGTAAATCATGCAAATACGAAGAACAGAGAACATAATGGGTACACCAATGGAGATGATAATGTGAAAACAACCCCGCCCTTGGATAAAAGCAAGATCACCATGCAAAAAACAAGTGATAAGAGCAGCACAAGAACCTTAGAGAAGCCATCGGTTTCTGTCAGCGGTAACTTTCAATATTCCTTTGTATCAGCCTTACAATGAGGGAGACCTCATACATAAGTGAAGATACTCCCTATCGGCCACAACACAAGTAAATACAATAATGCAATTAAATTAAATGAAAACAAATAAAAAATAAGGATTCATTCATTTGGTTTTTCGACTAAACAACTAGGTTCAGCGGCAAAGAGTCTGTAATATTTCATGAGCTACGCAATCCAGTGATTGGAACCTCCAGAAGCAGGGTATTTGGACGGGATAAGAGTGGAACCTCAACGTAGAATTGGAAAAACTAATGGCATTCTGCCGCAGAAGATTGGCCAGGGATGTTGATGAGGATCAGAGATCGAGGGCAGGCTGACACCCACAGGAGCGCGCACGAGTTTACATACGCAGGAGGCAGAGATATGAGCAGGATCATCGTATAGACGATCTGAGTGCTCGTATTCAGAGCGATGATGACATTTATATATTTTTACTATTTTTGTACTTTTATTTCATGTAAAATTAGCGGCTCTATGTTCTTGATGATCTAAATTGTTTGTAGTGGTATCTTTGCCTATAAATAGGAATCCAAGGAGTTGATTTCATGGAACACAAATTTCCCCGCAGTCATCCCACAATGCCGATTTCGTGGATCTTTGGTGTCGAAGTCAAGGTAAAATACCTTCGGCACCCCTCCTTCATATAACCACCCAATAACTACTCGTCCCCACTCAAAACCGTCTATAACTACCTTATAACTTCCCTCTCCCACCACGAATAACTTCCCTCAATTGCCATCTTCCTCTCTCTAAACCTAAAAATCCTCTGAAAACCACTAGCCGAGAGCCTCATGAAGCCTCTCCCACGTTCCTCTGGCAGCTATACGCCAACCCAGCATTTACACTCACATTCCCTACCTTCCATACCACCAAACGCCCTCCCCCCCCCCCCCCCCTTCTCACCCCCAACCCTGTACTCACATTTCCTCTGCCAAGTAAACCCCCACTTTCAGGAATTCCCCAAACAATTGACTACACCCCTTGTATCCCTTCCCAAGCCCTAAACTAAAAGTTGAAGCTAAATTCAATCCCAGGAATCTGATCCAGCACTCCTCAGCCGCCTGAAGTCATCCAGAAAACTGCAGGATCTGCCAGATCCCCATTCCTTGCTCTAGTACGGTACAGGAAAGCTGGAATACTGAATTACAGGCCTTAGAATTTCAGTCCAGCACCCTCTGAAACCTCACTTCAGCCTTTCGGCATCCTGAACTAATGCAAAATTGCAGACAGTCCATTGTACAACCCCTAAAGAAGCCAGGTTCCCCTTCCCCGGTCCCCTATTTCTTATGTATGTTCAGTTTGAACTTAATATTTCTCCTTGTTGCTTATTTGGTGAAAACATAGGCTCGTGGATGTTAGTTTGTATGTGTTTACCTTGATTCATTCTACTTGAAGGATTTATTCGTTTAATATTTAATTGAAGCACTATTAATGTTAATTTAACCTAAAATTGTTGGCTTCACCACTGTTCTAACCTCGATTGTGAGTGATTGTGGGCATCTTTATTATTTTAGTTATTGTAAATTAATCATCAGATATTTACTTGTACATCACACTATTCTTAGATTCCCCATAACACATCACTAACACCCATTCATTAGAGTTCCCTTGGGGCACTATTACAAACATCTAGATCCATCATACGTCAGAAGTAGCAGGAGGCAACAAAGAATTTGGAACTTCTTCAACAGCACGGACACGAACTTCTTCATCCCATAACGTACCAATTTGTTTCTTAGATTCTTTCCTAAAATTCTTCTCATGCTTACTCCCAAAATCAAGCCACAATTATTCCTTCTATTTTAATTTTTAAACCATCACCTACATCAGTCTATAAAAGCATATTTTATCTTCTTGCAAATTCACTCTTCTCCCAGGATCTTCGAGTATTCACCAATTTTAGCGAGTAATAAGGGTTCAACAATGGCTGGGTATTTGTTGTATGTGAGGTTGGGGGTGTTGTAATGTGACATCGCAAGCATTGGTGATTTGCAAGTAATAAAGCAAGCATTGAGGAAGGTTGATGGGGTGATTGTCTTTGTCGTGGATGGAGAGGATGATCTATGGTGGTGAATAGAAGTAGACTAGAAGAAGGACGGAGGGCCATAGAAGATCGATATTAGATGGCAAGAATTTTGAATACAGAAAAATGAATCTTGAGGAATGCCTTTACCAAAATTTATATTTATCTCTCTTTGGAACAAACATAGAACTATGTCACAATATTATTTGGATGTGATGGACAAGCATGCATTATAATGAGAAGAATGAAAATTCTGATGATAAGAATTTTGAATAAAAAAATGAAGTTTTATGATTACCTTTGCTATAAAAAGTTATCTATCTCTTTGGATCAAGTTAATTCATCAATGTCTTGTTGGAAAGCCAATTTATCTCTCATACGAGACTAGATATTGCCTACATTGTTGGGATCTTGAGTCAGTTCATGCATGAACTCATGAACTGACATGAGTCAGTTCATGCATGATCTTGAGTCAGTTCATGCATGAACCCAGAGTCACACATGAAGAACTTGAACATGGTACTCAAGTATTTTAATACTTACTAGGAGAAAGGAATCATGTTCTCCTCAAAGGGGCTAATGATCATAATAAACTCGGGTTGGAGATATACATTGATGCAAATCGAGCGGGCTCCACCTCAGGATCACGACCAACCACTTGGTACTGCCCTTTCATAGGTGGTAATCTTTTAACTTGACGGAGTAAAAAATAGAATGTTGTTGATCTCTCAAGTAGAGAAGCAGAGGTTAGGTCGATGACTCGAGGTAATTATAAAGAACCGTGGCTAAGAATTATGACGAGACATCTAAAGCTTTTAACATGAACACTAATTAGGTTGTATTGTGATAATAAGGCAACCATCAACATTGCTTAGAATCCAGTTCAACGTGATCGCACTAAGCATATTAAATTGACATGAATTTTATTACGAAGAAAATTGAAAATGGAACCAAATTATTCTCTTTGTTTAGTCAAAGATACGATAACAGATTTATTCACAAAAGGGCTCAACAAAGATTCTTTTCATTGTAAAGAAACACTAGTTCAGGGATCACCCTCACATTGAGGTTAGACTACTTAAGGTTGGGACACCCTCATTCAGAGACTCAAGGATGAGAACATTTTAGGTATTCTTCTTTTTAACTTGGTACCAAATCCATGAAATTTTTTCAATCCCGTTTTTGACCTAGATCATCTGAGTTGCAGTTGATCGTGCATCTACAGGCACAGTGACCATATTTTGGTCCTCTTCCTCACCAAATCCTCGGCGGTTTCTATAGGCGATTCTTGCAGTGATACCGTCAGCGACCTCCTTCACAACACGATCAAAGTTTGTTGAGGATTGGTCGATCATCCAGCTTGTGGCATTTTGACCTAGCGAATCCCATCGATGTTCTATCAACGAATCAAGTCAACAACAACCTCGTTCGACTTGTGCTAATAGTCTTCATTCGACAGAGACATTCCTTGGCTAGATCCAGTCGAAGATAGCTTCTTGCATTGCATCCTCCAGTCAACTACCTTTTCGTCACAACACTGCTTCCAGTTCCCAGTATTGCTTCCAGATTCAGACATTTAACAGCGAATCATGTTAACTACTTCATTAAATTGACCATTTTCTGTCCTCATCAGGATGTCTATTGTTTTCTCTCAGCCATGTCGGGATCCACTTCCTATAGAACTTCTATTGGAGGTGCACCTCCCATGAATACAACTCATCATGAACAGCATTCCAGGTTGGTTATTATTACCATCATGAGCTTGGACACAAAATCTACCTTGTTTGATCGTGATTTATCTATCTCGCACACTGACAATGTTGTCTGCTTGGACATATTGATGGGACGATCATTGAACTGCCAATGAATGATACCACGTGGGATAGGTGGGCGCACATGAATCGATGGTGACATCATGGCTAATAAACTCCGGGGAAAGGTATATCTAACAAAATTACATTCTACTTGATATTGCGGCAATCATTTGGACTCAAGCTAAAGACACATACTCAAGCAAAGTCAACTATGCACAGGTATATCAACTCCACTCTCAGATTGCTCGCAAGATCTCTTAGTGGCACAATGTTATTCGGATTTTGAGAAGTTGCATAGAGAGCTTGATTATTTTGATCTTATTCATCTTAGATGTCTAAAAGATATTAACATGGTTCATAGCAGGGATGATCTAAACAATGCCTTTTACTTGCTCCAAGTGTTGAATCCCGACTTTGATCACATTCGAGTTCAGATCCTAGGGCAGATCATATCCCTTGTCAAATCCTTTAACCTAGTCTAACAGAAATTTGATCAAAGACAGTCTCTTACTCAAATCATCCTTAAAGATTGTTCAGCTCTTGTTGCGAATGATACATGTTGAGCCCATATGTGACTAAATCCCGACACACAAGGGAGACCTGTTATAAATTACATTGTCGAGCCCCGCATATTGGGAACACCACTCATGGTCAAGGACGTGGATGAGGTCATCGACACGGCAGTCAACAAGTGGTCATCCCTCACGCATCTCAGTTTACTAATACTACATCTTAAGGTGGTGTTATATAGACCCTTCTACAAATATTCTGCCGGCAAAGGAACTCCAAGTTATATGATGTTTCTTAGACGAACAACTATGGAGGTAGATACAGCACACAGAGGACAACCAACTGCATAACTTACGTGTATCACCAAGCTTTCCTCCAGCACACAGATCTCTAGCCAACCTGCTACTGAGTGGATCATTGACTCAAGTATTACTGATTACATGACAGGTTCCTCTCATAACATTACCTCATATATTCCTCTCTCTGGGAACGACAAAGTCAGTCTTGTGGATGGTTTCCAAATGGCCATATCTGGCAAAGGGAGTATTGTTTGCATCTCACCCTTACTTTATCATTCATTTTTCATGTTCCCTCCTTTCCCGCGAATCTTCTTTCAATCAACAACATTACTAATAGCTTTTTGTCGAATGGCTATTTTTCACTCATTTTTTTTTTTGAGGATTTGAGTATGAACGGGACCTTGACTCTGGTAGGATGGGCAAAGGCCTCTATATTTTGGATCGTCCTCCAGAATGTGTTTGACTTCCACTGGCTAAGTGAATCTCATGTGTTGGCATCGTCATCTAGATCCTCCTTCCATTGATTTTGTGTGGTCTTATTCCATTTCTCCCACTGAAATGTTTCAAAACATGCATTGGCTAAACATAAATATTTCCTTTCAATCATGTTTCTTTACCTCATGTTGAACATTTTGTTTTGATTCATGCTGATGTGTTGGGGTCTTGTCCCACATCATCTCCATATGCTCGTCATTGGTTGTTAAGTTTATCGATTGTCCAGCTTGAGTCACTTGGGTGTATTTTATACTTACTAAGAAAGAAGACTTCTCTTGTTTTAAATTGTTTCATGTTAATGTGGTTACCCAGTTCAATTCTAAGGTTAAGATATTATAGAGGATAAATGTACTGAGTATATTAAGTGTGTTTTCAGCTCTTAGCTTCTCATGGTATTGTTCGTCAAGCTAACTGTATTGTTAGTCCTACTCAAATGGATTTGCTGAGAGGAGAAATAGTATCTCATTAACGTTACGAGTGTAACACCTAAATTTTATTAAAATTTAAAATATAAATAATTAAACCCCCAAGGATGATAAAAAGAAAATCATTGCCGAAAGCAATCACAAAAGTTGTCGAAATGTTTTAACGAAATTTTACGATGCAATTTTTATTATTTATTCTTGTTCTATTCTTTATTCTTCTTTTATTCTTATTATATATATATACTTAAATATAAAACATATACATAGTTCTAGATACATATAATCGAATGGCTGAGCTTGATGTGGACATTAATATAATGGATATGTTATATTTTAAGTTAATGGAACGGATTAATGTCTTATTTGTCAATGGAATCAAGGTGCCTTTTGTTGTGGCCTTAGATGACACACGAACGGTTGAAGGTCGAGGGTAAGAAGGGAAATATTGATAGTGCGTATATTATTATGATCTCTCATGGTTTCGAGAGTTTTCTGCGATGTTCTTCTCCACGAGCCGAGTTGCTTCTCTCTCTCCTTGTTCTTCTGCACTAGAGCTTCGACATGAAGTTAGGACTTTGATTTCCCACTTCTCTCTCACTGATCTTCGCCAGTGAAGCGAGAAGCTTTCCTCTTCCTCAACGACGACCTTGTCCCTAGTTCTCGACGCCGATTAGATTCTACGATTTTGGTTCTGACGGGATTGGGGATTTCTACTTCTTCCTCACTCCACTGTAAGCATCCTCTTCTCCCCCTTCTTCTTTCTTCTTATATGAAATGAGATGGTGGAATGGTATGGAATAAGTGATTGGTAGTTTTTCCTTCCCGTCATTCTCGGCTATGCATTTAGAATTTATATAGCCTCGTGTGTTCTGTTAGTTGGACTAGTCCTATTATGTTTGTGGCTTCCTCTTATGGATTTCAGCTGGTACTTTGAGTCCTATCATGCTTGCAGTTTTTCTTATGGATTTCAGTTGATACTTTTATGTGGCTGTCCTTTATGATTATGTGTAGAAGATCTTAAGTTTTTCCCCTCTATGACATTGTTGTGGCTGGTACTTCTGAGTTTCAACTGGTATTTTTGAGGGCATGTTGTGGTTATTTCATTGTTTCATTGATCTCCTCCACTCCTGATTATGGCTGGTACTTGTGAGTTTTAACTGGTATTTTGGGGGCATATTGTGGTTATTTCATTGTTTCATTAATCCCCTCTACTCCTGATTATGCTCTGCTGCTTCATATAAGAGATTGAATGGTTCTATAATTCCTTATAATTGGAGAAGAATATTTTTTTCCTTTATGAAGCCCTGTTGTGCAATCGGCTTATGTTTTAATGGCATATATTAGGGTTTGTTTCCTTTATGAATTTTGGCTATTTGTACTTCTTGTTAGTAGTCTTTGGAATTGTTCATGAGTTAAGAGAATTATATGATGATTAATCGGAAAGATCGCCTAATCATTTCTCCTCTGACCACTCCTGAAAAGTCATGTTATCATCCTCGAGTGTCAATGATGCCTTCTATTTTAAGGCGCAATCTGTATAATGAAATTAAAGAGAATTCCTACAATTATAGATGCTACTAAAGATGGCGTCAAAGGATAGAGGTGATGAGGAACCTAGGAATGATAAGGGCAAAGAAAAGGTTACAGTGAGTTTTGTCTCTCTAATTTATGTTATACTTTTTCGTATTTTGATGTTACATGCATGTTATTTTTAATGTAGTAACTTATTCTTGCATGTGCATACGCATGATTTTATTTAAATTAAATAAGTTCATTGTTTTAAGACCCGGCTAAATCACTGACAATAAATTATCTCTAATGATTGGACAGCTAAAAGATGATAATAAATGTCACTGAGAAATCAAGAAAGGATTATAAATCTTAGGGGGCTAAATAATAGATCATACCTTTAATTAACTAAATGAAGAATATAACAATTGAACGAAAGTAAACACGAATGACTAAAATGATGGAATGCATCGATGCATAGGTATGTTAAGGGTTAACCCCGATATGGGGCCAAGGGTGTGAATTGCATACTAATGTACTGATTTTCCAATTCAGAGGACCGAAAGGTTTAATACTTGTTCGATAGCACAAAATTGGAATATGAATCCAAGGGACCGGAAGGTCTAACGCTTGTTCAATAGCGTTGGATTAGCATATGATGGCCAAGTGGGGTAGGGCCCAAATGTACTAATACTGATGACTGAGAATGTAAATAAACTGAAATGAATGTGTAACACAAGAACGCGCATACTCTTTAACATAAATTCACTGAGAAATCATTTACAATGTATTGTTTACTATTATTGATTAGTGTTTACTGCCTAATGAGTGCACAATCTGCGCATTTAATAAGATTATGATATATAAACTTTGTATTCGCATGTACAATTTGTAAGGAGGTATAATTCCACTTAGTCTTTATGATTAGCCCTTTATATTTTAATTTTTAGGGTCCAAGCAAAAGAAACTCTGACACTAGCAAACAGTTATCAAATGATGAGAAGAGAAAGAAAAGGAAGAGCACTATGAGTTATGGGCACGTCTCCTTAAGGGAATCACTGAGATGATTGGCAAGCACGGGAAGTGGTGCAAGTACCTAAAGTGTCTTACATGCAGAAGGGTGGAGCAAAAGGATTGTGTTTATGTAGTAGTTTGTTATATATCTTTACTGTAGTTGTATAATATAAATGATATGATGTTGCATCATTTGTATGTGTATGTATCGAACTCTGGGCATGGCATGTATAATTAAGTTTTTAATGAAATGAGAAGTTTTTGTTTTGTGCATTTTTTGTACTCATTGTGTTTACGTTTTACTGTATTGTTGCGGTGAAATAAAAGTTCGAAACTCTGTTGCTATATGATATGAAATTAAATTGTGGTGGTATGTGGGTCGTTACTACGAGATCCCTCCTTTGCATCTCCTAGACAGCTATTAGGGTGACATTGTCTTTACCGCTACTCATCTCATTAATCATTTATCACCCTGTTTACTTGGACTCAACTCTCCTGCCACTATACTAGGGTTCCTTCTCCTCATCTTCAATCTCACGTCTTTGGATGTGTTTCGTTTTTTCACATTCATACACCAAATCGGGGAAACATGATCCCCGAGAGATGTGATGTGTCTTTATGGGTATAACCCTACTCAAAAAGGATGCAGATGTTACTATCCTTCTACCCGAAAGACCTATGTATTTATGGATGTCACTTTTTGCTAACCAAAGTCCTACTTCTTTGCCCCACTTCAAGGGGGGAGTGTGAGTGAAATGAATCCACCAGAGCCTCCTCGCTTTATTTCCACTACTCACTCTTTGCCTTCTAGCCACCTTGTGGTTTATACTCGACTGCACAAGGGCATTGGGGTTGTCTTACCCAACTATATCTAACAGTTGCTTCAAATTCAGTTCCAAATGACCGATGATAGCCCTTTGTAAAGGTGCATGTACTTGTACTCAACATGTTATCTCTAACTTTTCTGCATATACCTCACCATCTTCATCTCATTAAATACTAATTGCATACCTCACCATCTTCATCTCATTAAACACCAATTGCATCTCATGTCTTATCTTTATACCCACTAATTGGCAGGAAGCGCTAAAGGATTGCAAGTGAAAAAAAGCTATGAATAAGGAAATGAGTGTCCTTGAGGAAATCACGCTTGGGACTTAGTTTACTTACAAAAAAAGGCAGTTGGGACTTGGGTGTAGGCGAGTATTCACTGTTAAACAAAATTCTGAATTGGTGATAGAATGATACAAAGTGAGACTAGTGGCAGAGGGATGCACACTAACAGAAGGAGTTGTTTCTCAGAGACGTTTGTACTAGTAGCAAAGATGAATGTTATCCGCATCCTTCTTTCCTGTGCGGAAATACTAGAGTGGGAATTGCATCAATTTGAAATGAAAATGCATTCCTCCATAAAAATTTAGAAGTAGTCTTCAAAGAATCCACCGCATGAATTCATTACAAAAAAACTCAGAGTAAAAGGTTTGTAGCCGAAGAAATCTCTTTATCGGCTAAAATAGTTTAGAAGAGCCTAATTTGAACGCTTCAATGGTGCAATAAAGTCTGCAGGGTATTTTCAGAGTCGGATCATAATTTGTTCATCAAGCATAGAAAGGGAAGTTGAAAGGTGGAACACTGTAGCAAGCATAGTTGGGTAGTGTTTTCGGACTTTCATTCCAGCTCGTCGACGGAAGCGCACGCAAATGATCTTCCTCGATGCTCCAGTTGAGAGGTGGAACACTGTAGCAGGCTTCGATGACGGCAAGCAACAGTCCCTTGCCTAGACAGTCAATCGAGACCCTTTTTTTCTCATGATCAACCTCCTCGTCTGCCAGGTAACCGCCAGATTCTATTTTTCCAGTGAGTTTTATGGCTCCTCCTTCCTTCTTACTCGTCGTCTATTGGAATTTTCCTCATCTCAGTTTTCTTGTATTTCCCTCCTTCGATTTCAGTATGCAGTTGTCGTTTTCAATCAGGAGATCCAACCTCTGCCTTGTCATTTTCCTTTCCCTCTGTCAACCAGAAATGATCTCTGCGGGATTTACATTTCCCGACTGCTCTTCTTTGTTGGAACAAGGTGAGGTCACCTTATCTCTTCCTAACCTCTTTCCTATTAATTTCCATTTCGAATATGAATTGTCTTCCTGTTAATTATTTTTAAGTCTTTGGAGATGTAAGAACATGATTAATCTTTCCTTTTAGGGATTTTTGAGGGGGAGAAGGGGACCTCAGCTATTAATCGGAGAAGAATTCTTGGTGTTTTCAGGGTAACCTAGGAGAGTAATGTCGTCGCGTCGTGTTTACGAACGTCGCAACGCCGAAGTAAGAAATTCTATTTCTTTTGGTTAGACATACCACATAGTTCAATATGTGTTTTCCCCTTATAGTTAGGAAAAGATATGGAAAGAAAATGAAATTGTGTGTATTGAACTTCGATCACAGATGAGAATAAGAAATCATAAATCCCTTGTTTTGTAACAATAATACGAACAAGACGTGTTAGAACATAAGAAATGACTTTCCTTTCGGTTAAAAACATTATGAATCTTGTAAACTAATAAATTATATGCGATCGCGTACCTCTTTATAAATGTAAGAAGGATATGAAAACACGGGTATATGTATATGAAGTGTATAATTACTATGAGATACAATCTAAAATGAAAGGATAATAAAGTATGTAATCCAAAGATTTTAAGTGGTGTAAGGCAGGTGTTCCCTTAAGAGTAATCATGTCATCACTAGTATAAAAGTAAAAGATTAATGGAACACTTAATTTAAAATTCATGGCTTTACGTGGGTATTCCTTTTTGTTGTTCATGTCGGACACTATAAGAACATAAATAAGAGGCACGATCGAGGGTTCCTCTCATGATTGATAGAGGCATACTACCTTACTCATATGTCGTAGCAGACCATATGAGCCACAAATTGGGGAGTCGACACCCCCATCGAAAAATTATTAGATGTGAATCCATGTTTGTGACCGAGACACATTAGGGCACCTATGTTCGCCATTGGGGACTCAAATCGCTAAATTGTGCATAAGAATTAATTTAACTAAGAATGAGAAAAAAGAAGATAGAAGACATCTCAATTCCAAATACAAGTCGGAACCTAGAATCCCTATACTTAAGGATTCTGAAATTTAAGAGAAATTTAGTATAAGATCAAGTAATAAAAAACATTTATGTTCAAAGGTATTTTTATAGAAAAACATGCATAAAACCATACTATATATTTCTTTAGCATCAAACTTTATTTTAAAAGCATGAACGCATATTTTATTTAAGTTATTTTAGTGTCACTAAGAGAGATAATTTTTCTTACTCACCAATTGGGCTGACCCCGTCTTCCGACATTTCTTTTCAGGGGTCACAAACCGGTGGATACGTCTAGGATAAGCTTCCGACGATTTCTACTTTTAGTTTGTTTTTTCCTTTAAATTGTTGTATCAACTATTTATGAACTCAGATGTATCATCCTCATTTTCAGGCTTAGTATTTCAAATTATTTGCTCTTTTCATTTATAATTGGTTCTATGAATCAAATATTGAGATACTTATTTAACCTTAACTCCAATTTTAAAATTTTCCGTTGTGTACTTAGATATTTCCTATTATGTACCAATTTATTTATTGTTGTTTAGTTTACTTCATATCTCAAGTGTTAGCCGGATTTTTGAATTGATGTTAACCTAGGTAGGGGTGTTACATTTATTAAGCGCAATAAAAATTAAGCATAATTGTTTTAACAATTGAAAATTTAAAATATATATGTTAAATTAAAAAATGTCTAGGATTTTTAATATGACAAGAAAGTAATCGAGCTAAAATAATTAGAAGGGATCGAATTTATTTGGACAGGAAACAGAAAGCATTGAGCACAATGCTCAAAACAGATGGAAAATGAAAAAGAGAACAAGGAACATCAACATTACAAGAATATTTTTTATACCTGTGAGCCTTGCACAGCTTTCCAATGGTGATATCATGTGATGTGTAAAAGTATTCGGATAACACACTACATTTTGTCCTACTCGCTATAGGTAGAAAACTGAATATTGCACCGCCATGATTGTTTATGACAATAATTACCATTGGTTGTCTCTTTATCCTAGAAAGAAAAAATAAAAACAGCATAAGAATTTAGATAAACTTAATAATGATGAAGAAGCAATGTATTTGACATCAATTAAACCTAAGGGTACATCATCCAATGAGAAAGGAAAACTTAAGTATGTAAGGACAGGTTGCTATTCACATGAAGCAATGGGACTTGGATGCCTGACAGAAAATTGTTTGTGAACTATGCATCTTCCTAGAGTGAGAAGCATACGATCAAATGGAATTACATAAGAAAAAGATAGAATTTTACATTGCCAATTTGATCACAAATGCGGCAATGTTATACTTCATGTTTACACTTATAGTTAGGAAAATTATAATACCATGCTAAAAAAGATAACAAAAGCAGAAAAGTAGAAAAATGGGTCAGCAAAGCTCAGACAAAGAAGATGAGAATTCAGGATAGGCATTTTGTCAAAATGCCCAGTATAAACTGAAGTGATACAAATGACTAGCGCAGTACTCCTAGAACAAAAACAAACAATTTTCTGCATCTAAAAATTTAATTTTATTGAGCACCAAGTTATCGATCACTCAATCTTCATAATAAAACTATCATAATAAAATTCCTGGAATAGATAAGAGGTAACTAATGACAATACCACATAATTTGAATGTATCCCATGAATATCAAATTTTCCTGGAAATAAGTAATATATTCATTAAAGAATTTGTTCATATGAATATAACTGCAAACAACAAAGCATATTCAATAGTAATAGTAGAGAAGAAATTTTCATTAATGCTCAGAGGACACTTAAGTGCAATGATTCTAATAGGAAAACCATGGCAGCTGTTTAGGCTTTTTATCAATTCAGTATGTTCTATTAAAGAAATATGGCTAAGAAGGAAATCACATAACTTCCAAAGATAATGATAGAAACATGACTCCCTAGGCCATCCACATACTACTTGCCTATGTAGTCCTATGTCATTTCCGTATTTATGTTGTATGTCACTCCCCATATATAAGAGAGTGGAGGAGAGTCATTTTTCTTATATTCGATCTTGTCTTGTTAGGATCTCATAGGAGGGAATGGCTCTTAGAAGGATTCTGCCCTCAAGGGATTGGGCATCTAGCTTGCCTCGATATATTGTATCCCGATTCCAGTTAATCTACATGTTTTGTTCGACAATTGCAAGTAGTTCTCAATTGGTTTGACTTGCCGACCAGGGTTCAATTTTGAACCCTAATTAGCATCATCGCCAGTGCCTCCATCCAAACCTGTTCACTCCTTTCATCCCTAGCCCGCTCGATAGCACTGCTTCCACTGCTTGTCGGTTCCTTCTTGCGTTTGGCGCCGCGAAAGGTGGATGGGGCATTGGTTAATACGAAGGGCATTACCACAAACCCATAATGACCTTCATGAAAGTTGAAAGCCATTTTGTTGACATCTTCCGAAGCCATTCTCACTTGATGGTATCCGGATTTAAGTCCAATTTTAAAAAGATGACAGTCGGCAGCCCCTGCAAGATCTCTGACATCTAATTTGACTCATATATCCCAGCGGGGTTATCTCGTATGTTATGGTTCCCTTGTTCGAAAAGTCGTGGGTTAGCTTTTCTAGATCTGGTTGCCTAGGGTTAGGGTGATGCTCGATTTGGGGATGTCGTTCTTGCCCTAAAGGTAGGTGGGCTTCGATCATATTAACCCTCGTGTGTAACCAGTTCACTACTTGACTCACATCTCTCATATTCGTAGTTAGTGTATCAATCATTTTAGCCAAAATTTTCATTTGTGTGATCAAATCGCTAACATTATCTTCTAAATGACCTACGTGATTTTTCATTTTAAATAATAATATTTTTTTAATTAAAAAAAGAGAGATTATTATATTTTTAATTTAAAATGGATCGACTATTTCATGTGAGAAGTGAATTAAAATTGCTCTGATACCAAACCGATGTAAACCGAGAAATCAAACTCGAGTATCGCTCACTTAATCGCGTTAGCCGTTCGAAATTTTGTGGGGTCGTTAATCGTTATTTGAGAAGGAGATTCTTGGATGTGTATGAATCGACCTGAGGCGACATCTTTGCTTCCACAAGCTTAATCGGAGAAAATAATTTATGAATAAAACGACAATTGAAAAAAACGGGACATTTCAGGCAAGATCTTAGATAACTAATTGAAACGTGCAAGATTAAGTTATTAGATGGAGTAAAAGAAGAGCGTATTTTACCCAAGCCATATGCAAAGTTCCAATAAGGAGTCGGGCATCTCAAAGCTCAGTAGCCAGAAGACTTCAAAGATTGTTGTCCAGAAGAGAGGGTTGTTGAAATAGGGAGACGAATTCAACGACAATCTGAGGAAGGCACGCATTCACGGTGTGGCTAGCCGACGGTAGAGAGGAAAGAACGTCGGACGTGCCAAGCATAGGCGACGATGGAGGCTCTGGAGGATCGAGCGGTCATGGAAACACCGATCCTGAAGTACTCTGTCGCGATCGTCGAGGAAGACGAACAGTAGAAGCGCACGGGATCGGTAAGGCAATAATGTGTCTTCCAGTTAACAGAGAGAATGAACGAGGGTTCTTTTTCTCTATTTTTTCGGGTCCCTTTTCTCTTGCAAGTGGGATTTTTTATGAGAACCCAAAAATAACCTCCATATATAAACTGGTGATCAAAATGAGGGATATCTCTCAAACATTCAATGCACTCTAAATGAGTCATCTACCTCCATATATAAACTAAGGAGGGGACATGAATGATCATGATTCTCCGATCATGATGACCTCCAAAATATACAAAATAAAAATAAAAAAATTCCAAAAAATGCTAAAATGCTTGATAATCGATCTGTTAGAATTGAACGGTCACAATCATCATTGTCGGTTCATTTGTCGGTGTGTGTAGACCCTTATGCATCATGTGGCATGATCTCCATAAACTCCATTTGCCTCAAAAGCATTCATCTCTGATGATTGGAGATGACAGTACTCTCATCGAAGGGCGGAGGCGAGTCTCTTGAGCCTCTGTTATGGAAATTCATATGTCGTCGATGAACGGGCGGGCTCCACCAATGGACCAAGTATTGGAATCTCTTTGGTGTCGATGCAATCTCGTGGTCAAGATGTCTGTGATGTCGTCGAGAGGAACTGAAGATATTGTGGCTGCTAAAGATGTTGTCGGTGGTGTCGAAAGTGGCGTTGTTGTTGCTGAAGGTGTTAAAGGAAGTGTTGTTGTAGAAGGTGGTGTTGTCATTGGCATCAAAAATGGCGCTACTGCTCCAGAGGACGTGCCCATCTTCTGTGGGGTGTGTGAAAGAATTGGCCCCAGACTCAAAACATATAAGATGTAGTCGATTAAGAATTCCTGCTCCAGAGGACGTGCCCATCTTCTGACCCTTGTCTTTATTAGTATCTTTGGGAGAGGTCGGTGATAAAGTGATTTTAAGATCTTCATCATAAAATATGCAATTGTTTGATCACCCAAAGTTGGTGACGCCGCGATCATATAACCAAGATCGTCCTAATAATACGCGAGTGACGATCATAAGGAGAATGTCACACCAAACACAGTCCTCGAGATCTACAAGACTAATCGTCACAAGGCACAATTGGATGACTTGCAGTTGTCTTGTCAACCCAAACTACTTGGTAAGGATGTGGGTGAGGTTCGGTTGTCAATTCCATATGCTCAATGCTATTTGCAGCAACAACATTGATACAACTACCATTGCCAATAGTCAACTTGCAGGAACCTCCTATGCTATGAAAGCATGTGTATAAGACAGAGGTATGTATCCAATCCTCTCCTAAACAGGGGTTCAATAATAGACACCTAATAACACTCAACTCTAAAGCTATATCTGCATCACTAGCCCACTCTTCTTCGGCAGTAATGACAATCTCTTTCTCAGTGGGCTCAAGACGACTATTTTAGGGCCAGGGCACTGTTTTAAATGTCCTTTGACATGTCATACATGTCGTTTTGAGAGGAAAACGATATTTTTTTTGTAAAAAATAGACTGTCCTTTAGTAAAATATATGCACAAAAGAATCTTTCGCCTATTTATATCAGCTCACATTCATTCGTCACCTCGCGCATAACGACTCTACCTTTTTCTCTTTGATTAACGTTGAAGCTCTCTCAGACCCTTCGGGATGGACCTCGATGGACTCTTCTCCTTATAGCTCAGCGTATTAGCAACACTATCTTCCATAATTGGTTCACCAGAATTCTTCTTAGTAACGCTATCTTCCTTCTGCTTCACATTACGTTAATAAGCTAGCAATGAATGGTCCAAAGAAGGAACTAAGTCGCGATGGCGAAGAAGAGGACCATGTCCGTGACCCGATAGGGTAGACTCAGGGCCCGAAGGAGCTGAGTCGTGATAGCGACGAAGAGGACTACGTCGATGAGTTGTGATAGCAAGGAATGGTCCAAAAAAACAACTCACTATAGCGGCGAAGGCTCCACAGGCTTCGAAGGCTCCAAAGGAGGTGAGTTGATAAGCGAAGAAGGTGATACGATAAGTGAATAGTTCGTAAGTCGATGAGCCGCTAGGCGAAGGAAGGTGCGGTAAAAAAGTTCAAGATTTCATAAGGGTCCCCAGGGATAGATAATGTGCAACCGTTAGGGGAATTATAGTTTAGGTCAGAGCTAAGTGAATCATAGCTTTAGATCAATAGGATCGGAAAAAGGGGGAACATAATAAGAAAATTGACATAAAGAAAAGAGAAAGGTGCGCTAGCAGCGAATGGTCCAAGGAAGGAACAAAGTTATGATAGTGACGAATAGGACGGAAGGATCCAAGGGAGATTAGCCGATAGGAGAATAGTCTGAGACAAGAGCTAAGTCATGATAGTGACGAAGAGGGCGGAAGACTCCGAGAGGCTCCAAAGAAGGTGAGCCGACAGACGAAGATAGATAGTTGAAAGAGATGATAAGCTAGCAGTGAATGGTTCAAGATAGAAGTTGAGTCACGATAGTGACGAAGAGGACGAAGGCTCTAAAAGGCTCCATAAGTAGATGAGCCAAGAGGAGAAATCAGTCGAGCGACGAAGAAGATGTAAGATAGGTGAATGATCCAAAGAAAGGCACAAAGGATCCAAAGGGTAAGTAGTGGATGAGTCGATAGGCTCATGGTCATCTAAATAGGATGTGAACTTATATAAAGAGAAAAAGGTGATGCTTTCTTTGAAAAGAAAAGAAAGGCGAACGATAGCGAAGGCAAGAAGATAAAAATTGGAATCTTTTTTCCATTCATTTTGTTATTACCACACTGTCTTTCCCTACCTAATTGCATGGTAGTTGTCTATGGAGAAAAATTACTAGAGCCGGGAGAATGAAGAGTAATGATTTCAGCAAGTGCAACAAGACGGACTACTATATATAGTGAAATTATAGTATAGTCAACGTTGCAGATGTAAGATGTCGGACTCGCGTCGGTTTGGGTTTTTTATGTCGGATTGCGGGAGATATATCGGGGACATTTCAAAATGTCGGGTTGTAATATTATAATTATATATATTTCATAATATTTTTTATTTATTAATTAAATGGTAATTATTTTATCTAATTAAGTGTAAACTAAAATTCATATGAGAAAATTAAACTACTAACAAGTGTCTTAAACAATTTATAATAAATAAGAAATGTTACATACTTTCAATCATGTAATACAACATCACAAAATCATATTAAACTAAAAATATAGTCGTACCTTAATTTATTACCAAAATGTGAGTGCATTGCTCCACAAATCAGCTACAATAATATAAATCTATAATATTATTTTCCTGCAATCAATGAACGAACATTTGAGTAAGAACTAAGAACTATATTAAAGATTTGAACACGAAAAAAAAGGAATTAACTTAATACAACTCACCTAAATAATATCAAGATTCTTGATGTGTTGGATAATCCTCGGAAGTGTAAATCATTAATGCATCGGCAATTTCCTCCTCAGAACTCTCATCATTATCCCTCTCTGGCGTAGGTCGTTTCCTTTCATTCTTCTCCTAGAAGTAGAACCCACATCAGCAATCTGAGTCCAAGTCAACCCTTCTCCAGGAAACACTTCGCCAGCATCATCAGCAGGAACCGCTAACCACTCAGCAACTTTTCTTTCATCAATACTCTTTGCAGACAATGAGTCTCGAGATGGATCCGAATATTTAGACTTTAGCTTAGAATTGAATTTCACAAATACAAGATCATTCAATCTTTGGCTTTCTAGTTTATTCCTCTTCTTGGAATGAATCTAAATATAATATAAATAAACATTAGAAATTGTAATCATTTTAAAATATTATTGAAATATCATCTTAAGATATATATTTATAAGTAAATTACATCTCAAAAGTGCTCCAATTCCTTTCGCAACCGGAGGAACTAGTTTTCAAATTTAAGATTCTCATGGTCATAGTTCTCAAATTTGGAGTTTCAATTTCATAGAACTTCCACCAATGAGCTTATAGAAAAATAACAAATTATTAGTAGTTCAATACAAAAAAGTAATCCAACAATTATTTGGTGAAAAATAGAGGAAGATAATATACCTGGATTGAACCCTGGTAGTACTTTTTGCCTCTTTGTTATGTCCTGGCCAAATAATCCTTGCTCTAGCTGATAAATTTCAACCTCAACAGTAATGACATCTTACATAGAAGGATCATTATAGTACATTCTAATGAGGCAGTCAATAAACCCACCCCTAAACTTTTGGTCTCTATCCATCTCTTCCCTATTTGGGTAGTAGAAGAAGGGATTCAGAAAATAGCATATTAGATGTAGAGGGATGCTCATCTCAGTCTCTACTCTTCTATCTATCAACTTCCATATAAGAAGATATTTACTCTCCTTAAACTCAAGAGCAGCAGCAACCTCCTCTCTAGCCTTCTTCATATCACCATACAACCATCCCATTGAAGGTGTGTCTCCATCAGCTCTTCTAAGAACTTTCACCAATGGGGCAAATACAAGAAGGGCAAGCACAACATTCACCCAAAAAGTACCACCCAAAACTATAATTGTAGCCTACAATTCAAGAATCAAGATAATAGATAGATGATAAGTAGCAGATTAATCATAGAACAATAGGTAAGGTAATATTAGAAACAAACTACTAAGATACATGTTTGTCTGCAGCACTGCCAGATAATTTGGTAGCATCCCACCTTGTTGATGTAAACATCTCCCGCAACTGCCTCTTCTTCGCATGGATGATCTGTAACGAAAGAAATGTTGTGGCGAATCTGGTCACTCCAGGGAGCACAAGATCATGGGACTCCAAGTCTTTTGTAGTCTCCCTAAACATGTCGAGGGAGATAGTATGACCATATAAAAACACTGACAATTGACGTCCCATTGCAATAGCAATTTTGATTTGCTTTAATCTAGCAATGTCCTGGAGAAGCAAATTGATTGTGTGTGCAGCGCATGAAGTCCAAAAGAGTCTTGGCCTCTTCAAAGCCATCAATCTTGATGTCACCATATTATTGGATGCATTATTTGTCACAAGTTATATTGTATTCTCCTCTTTTGGGCCATCTGGACGGGCAATTGCCTCATCCACAAAATCATACATAAATTTCTCATCAAGTGTGGATGAAGATACATTCTTGGATAGCCAAAATGCTACTCCAGCAATAGTGTGCACCACTATGTTCATGATGCTTCTCCCCTTTCTATCTGTCCATGCATCTGTAAGAATATTGCAGTCATGCACCCTGCAGGTTTGAGTGAATGTAGTTACCATCTCTTTCGTCCGTTGAACCTCCATCTTCAAGAATTTCTCTCTCATCTCATATGGGGTTGGCCCCTTCATCCCTGGTCCACATAGCCCAACTGTATGCAACGCCTATTAGAAGGAGGTAGCATACACGCATTGAAAGGAATGTCTGTCTCGTATGCCCACCTAGCAATATACAAGCATGCGTCATCTCTAGCCTTTTTCTTGTACTTGCTATCAATGGTGGTTTGTACAATTTTGTTGATCTCGGCGATTTGGACAAATTGATCCATAGGCCTTTTAGTACCTACACGTGCATAAAGGCTCCTTTGTGTGGCTTCTTCTTTGTCACTATCCGCTCCTCCAACAACTACCTCTTCCAGAGTTGTTTGCAACTTTTCAATCTTAGACTTTTCGGTTGTTTGTATGGAGTTTAAATATCCCTCAACCTTTTCTTTAATATCAGATGGTACCGTCGGGCATGCCTTAATGTTGCCCCTTATCCCCGCAAAGTGATGCTTCAAGCGAGTAATTCCACCATTCACAATTTGCTTGCAATATATGCATCGTATCTGATTGGTGTCTTTTGGAATCACCTTCTCACCAAAAGCCTAACAAGGATCTCGACCTACTATGGAAGAAGCGCTAGGAACCTTGCTAGAACCTTCTGATAAATTCATTCTACACAAAAAAATATATAAAGAATTTGAACAAATTAAAAAGGAAACATCAGTGATATTTTATATCTAGATTCCCGCAATATTGATGACATCATTAATCAATGATCATTGATCAGTCTAATAACCTATGGGTCAACATTAATTTTGCAACATCAGAAATATTATATATTGCATATTTGCATATTTGTCAATTGTCATTTTACTACGACCGCACGGAGCACCAATAATCCATTACTCAATAAGCCATGTTCAATGTAAACTACGATAACAAGCAAGTAATTTAGATAGGGTATCATAAAAAATCTTCATCATTTGTTGCAAAAATATTGTTGAAACCAAAGTACATACCTGAATAAATTTTTTCCACATCATATGTTGCCACAATGCCGCAATCTAGAGGACGAGGGACAAGAGAAATAGAAAGAAATAGAGGATTAGGACTAGAGATAGCCACATTGCCAAAATGCTACAATGTCAGCCGACTGCCATAAGGATTGGCCACAGCCACAATGTCAATCGACTGCCATAAGGATTTGTCACAACCACAATGCCACAATGCCAACCAACTCCCATAAGAATTTGCCACAGCCACAAGGCCCACAAGGCCAGAATGTCAGCCGACTGTCATAAGGAATGCTGGACTGGCCACAGCCACAATTCCACAATGTCAGCCCGCTGCCATAAGGCTTTGCCACACCAACAATGCCATAATGCCAGTCGAGAAGAAGGAAGAGGGAAATAAAGGAAGAGAGGTCAGAGAAATAGAGAAAGAAAGAGGAGGGAAATAGAGGAATATAGAATAAGGACTGCCACAGCCACAGCCCATTGCCATAAGACTTTGCCACATAAGCAATGTCAAACAGCCACAATGCCAGCCGAGAAGAAGGAAGAGGGAAATAAAGGAAGGGAGATCAGAAAAATAGAGGAAGGAGGAGGGAAATAGAGGAATAGAGAATAAGGACAGCCACAGCCCACTGCCATAAGGCTTTGTCACACCAACAATGCCACACAGCCACAATGCCAGACAAGAAGAAGGAAGAGGGAAATATAGGAAGATAGATCAGAGAAATAGAGGAAGATGCGGCAGACTAAGGCATGACGCCATGACCGCATGAGGAAATAGCAAATTTCCATAGAAAATTAACAAATAATAACTTAAAAACAAAGATCAAACTCACAGTGCCGATGGGATGAGCCACAGAAGCGTAGAGGAGATGAGAGGAGGAAATGTGTCGAGAACCAGTGCCGAGAAAAAGACGGGAGACGGAAGACGGCCGACTACAAACACCAAACAACCAGAAGAACACTGCCCCGATGCGAGAATCACCACAACCACTGAGCCAGAGAGCCAGGAAGAAGACGAGAGAAGAAATCGCGAGAGACGGAGATTAGGGCAAGCCGCTGGCGGAATGGGAGGAGTTGAGCGCGTAAAAGAGAAATAAGATCGAGAGAATTAAGATATTATAATATAATAAGTAAATAAAATAATTAATAATATATTACTTAGTCACGCAATTTCATCCGCAATAATCCGCCATAACCCGCAAGACTGGGCCGACATGTCGGACATGCCGGCCGACATGTCTACAAGCTTGAGTATAGTTAAGTCAAAAGGTATGGTAAACACAGCCTTTCTGAGCGAGCCTCTAGGATCTCTTGTAAACGTCCATAACGTGGTAAAGGAAGGATATTAGGGGAAGCAGTGAGTAGAGATGCCCCTGCAAAGAATCGAATGATAGAAGACCCTGAAGTCCAGTTCGAAGGGCAGGCATATCCCGACCCTACTATCATTATGCATTTGCAACCTTACTTGGTTCAACTCTATTTGTGACCTTTTCTCATATGTGGGACTATATCTTCTTGGGTGGATTCTAGATCGTCTTTCATTTTGATAGTGAGTATTTTGATTCATAATATCTCGTTAGAGAATGGGTGGAGGAGGGGGAGGGGAGCTCAACCCTAACTCTAAATCTAAAAGGAGGGGAGGAAAAGAACTAGAGAAGATGAAAAGAGAACTTACATAATTTCTTTCATAATGGCCTCATGACCACAGGGGTAATTAACCCCCATCATAAAGAGAAATGCTCAAAACAATAAAAGACACTAAGAACTCGTACATCGACTCCATTAATAAAAGATGGTTAACATGAACACATGACAACGCTAATTAACAACATAGATAACTAATCGTGTGGAATCATAACAATGACTGTTACATGGCATCAATAGCACTGGATTCCCGCAGAGTTGGGGGGACTTAAGGCAATATCCGTGTTTTTTGTGTCAGTGGGGACACCAAGGCGTAGGAGTGGGGGCCTTCATCTAAGGTGGCCTCCTAAAAGATGAAATCTCTAACTCTGTGCTCACTCGTCGTAGACCAGTGATTCATAAGTACTACTCGTATTCTAGAGTGAGCCAAAATATTTATTCGACTGACACCAGATGATTTGGGATGAACTCTGCGAATCTCAAGACGCAATCCCGCTCGGAAGCAAGACTGCGCCTCCCTCCCTAGTATCACTTAACGACTAACTTATCGAAGCTCTATCATAAGGTATAGAGATGGTTCGGAAGCTGACTCTTGTATGAAGCTGGGAGATATTTCTCTTCAATCCTATGCTTCATATTTGGTCATCAGGAGATGGGATAGTAACCCTCTCGCTCGAGCAAACTCTCTAGACTCGTCCAATAAATCTTCAATTGCTCGTGTAATTTCAGTTTGGCAAAGCGAACCCTAAGCATGTTGGTCATGTCGAACCACTTGTAGTGATCCATGTTTAGAATCTAGTCACTAAATCATAGCGCAAAAAAACATCAAGTGAATAATTTGATTAATTCAAATTAATTCAAAAAAATGAGAGAAACAACATTCATCCTTCACCTGAAGATGACTTCACCACATGTCTTCACTTGTGGGGGCAAAAAGCATAAGTCCTAAAGTGGATTATGAGGTTGCACTGCCTCTTTGGAGAGCGCGCAAATTGCGGCATTGGCAATATAGTGACTATAAGTTTCCTTACACATGTCGGGTTGTCATCGCACACTCTCGCCCATAGGTCTACAAGAAGACATCAAGCATCCTTCCTCGGCTCCCAACAAACTTGTGGCTCTCCGCACTAGAGAACAACTTCATCCCCAATTGTGAGCAATTATTGTTGCTAATGAAGAAATACAGGGAGAAGTTATCAAGGCACACGATCTAGCAGATAAAAACATCAAATGTCGCCTAAGGCACCTGACCCGACCGACAATAGCATGAACACATCGACAACTCTTGCATGCCATATTACCGGTCCACCCATTAATGCCCCCCGTTCCACGAACCACTCTCTGGTCATTACTTTCAGTGGTGTCCCCCCAGCAGGCACTTCCACTCCAGTTCCCTACAGTCACCATTCCATGGGCCCATCATTCGTTCCTCACTGCCCTCAACCACGAGCCCCCTTGTCCCAACTCCAATACACAGCATCCACGCCCATCGCTACCACGCACAGGCTTCGTTGATTCAACATTTGCGCAAGTGATGACCCAAGATCAATATCACCATTGTTCGCGTCAACAGTAAGCACAGTGGAGACCCACCTCTCGATGAAATCTTAGCTTCGTCAACATGCTATAAGGAGTTGTTCTGGCGAGAAATCAAGTAATCGAATAAACCGCCTCGCAAGTTTTTATATTCTTCCCGGAGCTTGAGGACAAGCTCAAAGTGGAGGGGTTGGATATTATAGGTCATTGTTATGGATTGTGTTACATGTGGGAGAGAAACGAACGCCAAGGGGATGATCCCACTTGGCCAGCCCTAGGCTCCAATTGATTTCAAATCCAAGATACAAGATTACCCAAAAAGAAGGAGCGGGGAGCTATATAACCTCTAACGGCAAGTGGGAAAAGCGATAAAGGGAATAAGATAAGTAAATAAAACATAACAACTCGCGACCACGCCATATCATATTGTTTTTGTCCTTTCCGTCGGCCTACTCCTTCGAGGATACACGCGTCACGTCGACGATGCTCCTTCCTCTAGGTCGTCCTCGGTGTCCGCAACAATACACTCATCTGAAAAATTTGTCTTGTCCTCAAGGCAGTACTCAGAAAATTGACTGGGAAAGTCGTCGCGGTCCAACCACGTCGCATCAGAGTGAGGGCGTTGTCATCATGCGACCAAAACTTGTTCCCAGACCCGACCATCCATGTTGACGGGTATGCGGTCCAAGATCGCCTCTGGTAGATAAACGGTGGAGCCGTCAAATGCAATGTCTGGTGGGAGGGTCTCCTCAACCGAGTAGTATCCTACCACCCGCTTGTGCTGGGATACGTGGAAGACTAGATGGATGCGACTATGGGTGGGGAGGCGGAGGCGGAGGCAGTAGGCCACCTCGCTGATGCGAGTGATCACCTTGAAAGGCCCGTAGAAGCGAGCAGATAGCTTGGGGTGGGAGCGTGTCGTCACCGAAGTCTGGCGGTAGGGTTGAAGCTTGACGAATACCGCATACCCCACTAGAAACTAAGCATCCCTTCTGCGCTTGTTGGCATGGTGGATCATCTTCTGCTGTGCGCGGTGGAGGTGGGTCTTCAAGATCCGGAGAATCTCATCCCGATCCAAGAGTTGAATGCACACTGCCCCAACAAAACGTTCTCCTGGAAGGTGCTAAATCACGGTGGGTGGTGGGCAGCCGTAGACGGCCTGGAAGGGGGTCATATCGGCCGAATAATGGAGGTGTTGTAAGAGAACTCGGCCCAACCCAACCATCAGCTCCAGTCACGGTGGCGGTCGGAGGTGAAACAGCGCAAGTAGGTCTCCAAGCAGCGGTTCATAACCTCGGATTGTCTGTCCGTCTGTGGATGGTAGGCAGAACTCATCCGCAGTTGCATGCCTTGGAGTTTGAAAAACTCCTGCCAGAAGGAACTCATAAAGACCAGATCGCGATCGCTGACGATGGAACGAGGGAAGCCGTGTTGTCGGACTATGCCGGAAATGAATGCCTCGGCCACCACATTTGGACAGTCGGTCCACCACGACAAGGGTATAAAGTTGTAAATGGGTGACTCAAGGGTATAAAGTGACCGCATTTGGACAGTCGGTCCACCACGACAAGGATGCATTCGTACCCCGAGGACCGAGGAAGGCGCGTAATGAAATCCATCACCAAATCCTCCCATATGAGGTCGGGGATGGGCAAAGGCTGCAGAAGGCCTCTCAGAAAAGCGGCCTCGTACTTCAAGCACTGGCAGACGAGGTAAACTGCCATGAATTTCTCCATGTGTCGCATCATTCCATTCCATCAGAGCGTCTCTGCGAGGCGCGGTTAGTACAGAACACTCCTAAATGGCCCGATGTAGGTGAAGTATGGAACTCAGTGAGGAGACGTGGAATGCTGGCGGAAGATGATGAAATGACCAACCGGCCCCGATAGAACAGACGACCTCCCAGGAGGGTGTATGGGGGGCAGGCGTCGACATCCATCTGTAAGCGCTCTATGATGGCTCCCAAGGTCGGATCGGTCTCCACCTCCCTCTGTAAAGTCTCAGCCTCCTGCCAAACCGGGCGTGATATGGATGTCAACTCCGCGGATGTTGTCTGAAGGGATAAGTCGTATGCCGCTAAGTTAGACTTGCATGAGCTGAATTCAATTGTAAAGTCATAGCCCAATAGCTTTGCCACCCAAAGTTGATGTGACGGGGTGGTCATCTTCTGGCTGAGAAGGTACTGAAGACTGCGATGATCCGTGCGGACGAAGAAGTGCCGCCCTAAAAGATACGGCCGCCAATGCTGAACCGCCAAGATGAGTGCCATCAACCCGTTCTCGTACGCCGAGCGGGACCGAATGGTTGAAGAGAAGAACCGGCTAAAGTATGCAATAGGCCGCCCGAACTGTATAAGCCGCGCGTTGATGCGTGCGCCGGAGGCATCACACTCCACAATGAAAGGTTGAGTCAAATCTGGCATGGCTAGAACCGGAGCCGTCACCAAGGCCTGTTGTAAAACAGTGAAGGCGGTAGCTACCTCGGGGGACCACCGAAAGGTCGGGTCAGTCATCTTGCGCAGAAGACGTGTGAGAGGAAGTGTCAGCTTGTCGCAGTCGCGGATAAAACGGCGGTAGTAACCGGTCAAGCCGAGGAAACCTCGGACCTCCAGTAAGGAGTGCGGTGGCAACTACTGCAGAACCTTCGCGACCTTGTCTGGGTCCACTACCACGCCATGTGCGGAGACGGTGTGGCCCAGTTAGGAAATCTCGCGTTGAGCAAACATGCATTTCTTCAGATTGGCGACCAATGAATGTTGGCATAGGATCTCCAAGGTGGTTATGTCACGTCAAGTTGTAAGCAAGTATGTCGTCAAAGAAAACCAGAACATACTTATGAAGCAGTTTTGAAGATGTTCATTGTGGCCTAGAAGGTCGTCGGGGTGTTGGTTAGGCCGAACGGCATAACCAAGAACTCATAGTGGTCGTCGCGCGTGCAGAAAGAGGGCTACGTAATATCCTCCGCACAGACTCGGATCTGGTAATAACCGGAACGCAGGTCGATCTTGGAGAAATAAGTAGCCCCACTCAACTCATCCAGAAGCTCATGTATAACTAAAATAGGATACTTGTCTGCTACGGTAACTTTTTAAGCCCATGATAATCCACGCAGAATCTCCAACTACCGTCCTTTTTTACGGACAAGAAGGACCGGATTGGAAATGGGCTCGCGCTCAGCCGGATCAGGCCAGCGATCAACATATCGATCACCAAGCGTTCGATTTCATCCTTTTGGATGTGGTCGTAGAGGTAAGGGGGGACTAAGATCGCCTGGATGCCCTCCTGGAGCGGAATGCGATGGTCGGTGGTGCGCGACTGTGGGAGGCCAGGAAGTGGCTCGAACACTGAAGCAAAGGCCTCCAAGAGGCGGGACAGCTGAGGCAGAGAAGCAGGTGGCGGGGGTAGGTGCTCGGTCCCTAACGTCGCGATTTGTCATAGGAGGGCGCAAAAATCCACCACGTGAGTGCGCTGGGCTGCGCGAGAAGAGATGGCGATCCGCTGGAGGGATGCATCACCCTGAAGCATGCACGACCGTTTGACCCACTGAAAGGTCATACGCATGGAGGCCCAATTATGGTTGATGTCGCCCAATGTTTGCAATCACGTGATGCCCATAATGGTGTCGACCCCGCCAAAAGGAAAAATATGGAAATCTGCGGAGGCAGCATAAAAGCCCAACTGCAGAGAAAGGTCGTGGCAGGGGCCTCGAGTCGACGATCGGCGACCATCACCGAGGTAGACTACAAAACTCGACGTCGGGTCGGCAAGCAACTGTAAAAGCGTCACGAAGTCGTGGGAGATGAAGTTGTGGCTCGCGCCACTATCAAACATAAACATCCACGGTGTTCCCGGTAATCCCTGGGGCTTCATAGTGCGGGGTCCAGAAATGCCCCCCCCCCCTCCCTATAGAAGAACATGAAAGCTCTAAACGCTAAAGGCCGAGTGACGTTGGCTTCTCTGGAAGAACGTCATCTAGTAACAGGGCCTCAAAATCGGCGGTTGTCACTCGTCATCGTCAGCGTATATGAGAACCCACAGCTCCTTCAGCGGACAGACATGTGTCGGGGAATAGGGTTGCTTACAGCGAAAGCACAAACCTTTACCGCGCAGATTGTTGTACTCCTGTGTGAAAAGGCGGTGGGGGCGGGCGGTCGTGGTGGCCTAAGAGGAAAGGGCGGTTGAATGTTGTAATTCCCCTGTTGGAAGTCAGGGGGTGGAGTAATGTACGTCGTGCGAGCTGGGGGGAGGGAGCCTCCGGAGGTAGTCGGGGGCGGTCCCCCGCACGTACCAAGAAATCAGCCTCCACCAAACGGGCAACCTTCATCGCATCGGAGATATCACGAGGATGATGGGTGCGCAAGCGGGAGTGATTGTGGGATTGGAGACCCTAAATAAAGAAGCTGAGGTAATGATCTGGAAGGAGGCCGGGGATGTGGTTGACAAGCTCGATGAACTCGTCGGTGTACTGACCCACTGAAGAGGTATGTTGGAGGGCACATAGGATCTCCACCGCATTGCCTGAGTACTGACGATCATAGCGCTTCATATGTGCTTGTGCAAGGTCGGTTTATGAAAGTAGTGGGGTCGACTGGCATAGCAAACGAACCCAATGGAGGGCGGGGCCTGTAAGACCCCCCCCCCCCCCCCTCGGAACTAGGCACGACTAAGGGATCTTATCACACACCACCACCAATCCACAGCAAAGAATGGAATAACGGAAAAGTGGAGATATGAACGTCTCAACCCTCTCCCATCATTCTCTTCCAAGCTACGAACCGACGATGGTGTTAAGCGAACAACCATCACACCCCAACCAGGGTACGTTATAAGCAGTAGCGGAAGTAGTACTAGTGGAAGACTAGCAGCCACGTAGTAAGCACAGAAATATATGAGTACATAAAACAAGACAGAAATAGCCACAACATTGGCACAATGGCCCCACAGCCCAAGTACAACAGTCTATAGAAAATCCGGGGGCTCACAAGTAGCATGCCAAGCAGGATGAAAGATGATATATAAGTGCAGTAAATATGTAAATCTAATAAGCTAACTATATGACTGATAATGTTGTCAGGGGTAGCAACGATCATCATCATGCATTCTATCTCCACGCCAAGCTCATGTGAGTCCACGTCGAGTCCACGTCGAGTCCACATCAAGTCCACGCCATAGCTCTAGGAACACCCACGGTTTCGGTTGCGTCGCCATCGGCGGAGTCTCCGTCTAAAATGATAAGCGCGAACGCGTCAGTCAAACTAGACCGAGTGGTTCTTCCCGCTCCCCCCAAAGCCCTAACGCTCAAGGGAGGGAAATACCACGCTGCAGGAAGTGACAGGCGGTATAATATGCAAGTATAGCAGACGAGTATAAGTATGGTAATAATTATAGGTACAACTAGCAGGTTATCATATATAAGCAAATAGACTAAGCAGTGTATAGTAAGAAAATGAAGGTACAGCTAGTAGGCTATCAAGTATAGATGCATAATAAATTGAACAGTGATTAAAACCTACTGTTTCGAGTCTAGCGGTGCCCACACTCACGCACCCAACGATGGCTAAGCTAAAACTGTATTAAACGTACTATCATCTAAGAGCGGTACTAGTATAAGAATAAACCCAACCGGGATTAGCATCATCATCACAGGTGCACATGAAATCTATGCCGGCATAGCCTTAACAATTCAAACAGTGTCGAGACGCAAGCACTCGATCGAAATCAAGTACAAACTAACGACTAGGTCACTTATTTGTGGGGTAGCTAAGCCCACAGGCACCACCATCGTGGCCAAACGGTGGCAGTGGCATGTCCTGGCCACTTCTAGGGCATTTAAGCACAATCATCCCTAGGCCTTACGTACGGCTGCCCGAGCCCGTACTCAGTCTTCGCTCATACTGGCGGAACAAACGAAAGAACTGAGGCATAGCTCAGGTCGAACTCCAGGTGGCTAACACCTACACAAACAACAAACTAGGCTAGGGCGCACACTGTTGTTCGACTATGACGTTATCCTAGAGTCAATGTACTAACCCTCCGGAGTGTGCCGCCGGTAGAGCCAATGACCCGCCACATCATACACATGCAAACATACAAACAATCACTTAGGGAAAAGAACACCCTACTAATCATCACACATGAGGAAAAAGGCACCCAGCTAGTGTATCGTCCCCACCCTAACACTCTCTGCATTACAGGTGGACGTTACAGATCTCCTAGATGAGAGTCTCAAACCACTCCTCATCACTTAGGGGAAATGAACACCCTATCATATCCAAGGTCACCAACAGTTACAATTCATCGGCTTTTATACTTTAAATTAATAACATATAATGTAATACAACATTATTCGCTCCTCAATTTATATTCTCATTCAATCACACAGTTCATCTCACCCTCATCAGGTCAGGATTGTCACTATTGACTTCAAACATACTTATTGAGGATTCAAAAACCTGATTCATTTCCAATATAAGGTTATACTAATCAAGACTGGATCAACCCACGAGATCTAGTCTAGGTCATTAATCACATCCTACATTTAGGGTTCGTGACACACTCTCGTCTACTCCCCCTGAAATCACCTTATATATTCATAGCATCGAGACTGTGATCATCGTTTCATGCTCGGTCCTGGTTTCATCAGGCTTAAACCTACTAATTCTTCAAGTCTAAGTTCATTATATATGTTTCTGTCATCAGACTCGCCTAAGCATTCCAAGGGTTAATATCCTCAATTCTAAAGCAGGATTTGGATCATCCGCTCATAAGCATCAATTATCAGCAGTTACGATAATACCCTTAGAAGATATCATGTCGTTGGTTAAACAATATTGAAATTGATGATGCCTCCTTGGTTCGACGATACTACCCTAAATCTGAATCACGTGACAACAAACTTGATTTCGTCTTCGACGTCAGTCTCGTCCGCAAGCTTCACCATTTATTTCCATTACACGGTTCTCCGTTGAGTTCGTCTCATGATCCACCGTCGATCTCTGCCACAAGTATTGTTGCTCTTCATTGCGGAATCCCTTATTAATTTTCGTCATACGATTCTTCGTTGATTTTCATTGCGCGATCAACACGAGTTTTTATCGCGAGATCTACCATCGATCTCACCCCACAATTTAATATTAATTCTCGACGTGCGAGCATTGTTATTTTGATCGCGCGCATCGATATTATTTATTGTCGCGCGATCGTCGTTGTTTTGGCCGCGCGCGTATCAATATTATTTGTCGTCGCGCGATCGTCGTTGTTTTGACCGCGCGCGCAACAATATTTATTTATTGCCGTGTCGCACCCCGAGACTCGCGGAGAGCAGTCGCAAGGACCCACTCAAAATGATCCGCGCCCACGCCGAGCACGACTACGCTCGTGTGTCCGCGGGTCGCCGGAAAAACTGGGGCCTTTGCGAGAAAGTTTCTACAATTGAAAACCTAAGATCTATGCGGAAGGAGGAGTCGAGAAAGAACGCACCTTGTGTCCATGTATGCTACCTAATAGCAGTGTATGCAGCATTTGCTCGTCGCTCCCATCCATAGCCGGAGGTGACGTCAGCCTTGAATCCTTTTCATCATATCATCCATCCTCATGAATGCTTTCTGCGCAGCAACGCCCAAATCTCCAGAGAAACCACTTCATTCTTAAGTACTGGTGAGTGCAAACATTTAACAAAACTTTGTAACTGTTTATCCGGAAAACCGCTTCTCGGGTTGAATGATTCTCAGGCCGGGCGGGCTTCTAAATCAAACCGCTGGGTTCTAGGATCAGCGGCTCTCAGTCCAGAGTAAAACAAGCCGGGCGGTCTGATGTCACTTCCGATCGCCCCCAAGATTAAAGATTGTCAAAACCCAAGGCAAGAAGGCGATCCGTGGTCTCAAGGAGGAGACCGCCCGGGTTGTGCCATAGAGAGCCAAGGTTCGAGTCCAAAGAACAAGCCGCAGTCTCAAAACGGAGACCGCCCGGATTGCATCGTCGCCTTGGTCGCGTCATCCTCAGCCTCTGGTCAGGCAGGTCGGAAGGGCAAGCCGCCAAGCCGAGCGGCTTCTTTCTTTTCTTCTTTGTGTATCCCGTCACCGCCTGCCCGTCTCTCCTGTAACCGGGCAGGAAGTTATTTTATCCCTGCCCGTTCGGGCAGGCCCCCGAGCCTATAAATAGGGGGCGGCACTATTCACAAGGGGCACACTCGAATCCAGGAGCTCGCTTGTTTGAGTTGCGGTCTCGAGTTTCCCGTCTTGCGGACTGTCTGACCGGCCGGCCTCTTCTTTCCTGCACTTGAAACCGCTGTAACCGCTTCTTTTTTAATCAAAGGAAAGCCCGTCACAGGAGTGGCATTCGCCGTGACGGGCGAAGTCTGGCCTTGACCGCTGCTAGCGGTCTCGTTTTCTCCATCTAAAAGTAACCGGCAACCCGCAGCCTCCGATTTCCTTCGGAGGTGCGATTTCGGACTCAACAGAAATCGGCAACCGGCAATTCTGAAGGTCGCGTGTTTCTGTTGAGTCCGAAATCGCACCTCCGAAGGAAATCGGAGGTTGCGGGTTGCCGGTTACTTTTAGATGGAGAAAACGAGACCGCTATGGGGTTGTACCCGGCCAGCTTTCACCGAACTCCATAGCATCCATATATAGCTTTATTTCATATCTGCGGTTTGAGCGGACCAGATTTTCCCTTGATCTATTTAGGAAATTCTTTTCGGTGCGGGCTGTCCCCGACGTGGGGACTTCAACTTTCAGGGGGCATCTCTACTTCGGCTGTCATGGACTGAAGGTCGTCAATTTGGCGAACAAAGTCTCGAACTGGTCGGAGCGGTTTGTAATGTTCGAAGGCAACCTCGGACTATTGCAAGTCGACCCGCAAGTCCGGGGGGAAGAAGCTTTCCAAGCCCCTCAAGTCGGAAAGATCGAGTCGGACACCTTCGCGTTCCTTGAGAACGAGCGGTTAGATATCAATCACTACATTCCGCTGTTCTCAGAGCTGGAGGACGTCCTCCCCGAACATAGTAGGTTTCTCTCAACCCGCCTGTATATGACCGCGCGGACTGTTTTATTTAAACTTTTGATTTTATCTTACAGCTGCCCACATTGTCCCTGCGAACAAGTCGGTCACCCCGGCCGGCCCGGTTTTGACCCAGAGGGAAAGGAGGCAGCAGCAAAACAGGTCGCCATCATCGGAGGAAGAGAGCCCAGCTTCTTGTGATGAATTTGAGCTTCTACGTTCCTGCGGGAACCCGCCCGATCTGCAGGGCAACCCAACTGTCCTCTGGCACAGGGACGGAAGTCGCATCCGGGTATCCACCGCACTTCCCTCATGGGGGAGTGAGAAAACTAACCGCCATGCGCTAGCTGTCGGGGCCGCGATGTATGGTCGAAAGACCTTAAAGAAGCTGAAGAAAGTTCCTGAAGAAGAGCTTCCCCGGCTAGCTGCACAAGCCGGTGCATGGGGGTTTGCGGCCAATCACTTCATGGCCTTATCGTACAGGCGGCTGGTTTCCGCTCAGAAATATCTAGAAAAGAAGCATGAAGAGTTGGTCGCGGAGAACGAGCGGCTTCAAGGGATCGTGGCGGTGAGTTTTCCAAATGATGACGCGGTTTGTTTTGTTCAGCCCGGGCGACCTAATTTATTTTTCCTTTTGCAGAAACAATATGAGGTGACCAACCCAGCCTTTCAGGATGAGGTGCTGCCTCATGTGGCCCAAGGAATTAATAAAGCTTTGGGCCTTCTGGGAGACCGGGGCGGTCTGTGCGAAGGCTTCGAGGGCACTACTTTTTCTGACCTCTTCCCTGCCTTGAAGGACCAGCTTGATGAAATTAGCCGCAGGCAGAAAGGAAAAGGCAAGGTGGGTGAAGAAGTTGAAGCCGGCGCGAGTAGGGAAATTGTAATTCATCAAGGAGGTGATGAAGGTGATAGAGCCGCTGAGGAGGTCGATGCGGATGACGACGTTGATGATGATGATGAGGATGATGAGGACAGCTTGTCCTCTGGAACAACCGGCTCCGCGAGTAAGACCGGGCGGTCTAGTGATAGCGGCTCATCAGGTTCTTCCTCGACAAGCGAAGGTTATTCGCCTGAAGTCGACATTGATGGCGAGGACTCGAATTCCCCTGTCAAGAAGAAGAAAAAGAAGTCGGCAGACTAGTGTCTTTGTTTAGATTTACTTTTGTGTAACTGCCGGTTTTGATTCTAGCCGGGCGGTTAATATTTTGTTAACACCTATTTTGAAGAATGAATGGAAATTTTACCTGTCTAATTGTCCATTTATTGTTACTTACTTGTGATTGCTATCTTGTCTCTTTTTTTTTTTTACCTTTTGCTTTTTATGATTGAACCGTGCGGCTGCCTTGATCCGAGTATAAGTGATAATCGATGATCTCGGACGGTCTATATACAACCTGCGCGATTACTCATTTAGATCTCAGGATATCCTGATTTCTGATAGTATAAACAATATATGATAGGCTCGTGCGGTTATAATTCAAACCGGGCGGCTTCTTATCTGAATTCAGAGATATCTCATCCTTGCTGATATAAGTAATGAATAATAAATTTGCGCGGTTTAGAATACAATCCTGGCGAATAATCCATTGAATCCAGAGATAGATCAACCTGCTCGGTTAGAACATAATCCGGGCGAGCATATATTTAGATCCAGAGATATCCAGACTTGGTTAAATATGAGAGATAGATAAACCCGCTCGGTCTTAATATCGCAACCCCTTATTAAGGTAGACGAACACCTGCACCTGTTCTAATAATATCTTTCTCGAATGGTTTATACAATATTAGCTGATAATCCGCACGGACTGCACATAATTTGGGCGGTCAGTAGCTTTGATACTTGCAATGAGAATCATAATTGCTTGATTGAAAAGAGCCTGTTATTAGCCGAGCGGATCGAATTAAAACCCAAAAAGACAGATTTATGATCCAAATGACGAGGTTGACCGGTCATGACTATGCTCAATCCCCCGATACTTGCCTTGTGATATTTTAATGGTGTCTTGTTTATTTCAAACCGTCCGACCTGAACATCAGACCGCATGACATCTTTGGGACCTGTTTATTTTAAACTGCCCGGTTTAATAATCAGACAGGCCGATAATTCCGATACCTGCTTATTTCAAACCGCCCGGTTTGAGTATCAGGTCGGGCGGTTTGTGATGTACATAAGAGTCCTGCTTTTTTCTCCAAATGGTCTATAATGACCATATAAGATGAGATAATTCCCTGTAACGTAATAAAAGATGACTACAGACTCAGATGACCAAGTGGGCAGGTGGGCCTAGGCGGCGAACATTGTTTTCCTCAAGTGGTCATAAGAGCTGTAGAAATAAAGAAAAAGACAAGTACAGACCCAGATGACCAAGTGGGCAGGTGGGCCTAGGCGGCGAACATTGCTTTCCTCAAGTGGTCATAAGGGCTGTAAGCGACTCAACTGCTCTCTTGCCTAGGGCTACAAGCCGAGTTGATCAATTGGGCAGGTGGTACTAGGCGGCGAACATTGCTTTCCTCAGAGAGATCAACTCAGTTGTGGGTCCCGCTTAGGCATCGCTTGAGAGTACCTAGCATTCGATGGTCACAGACTAAGATGATCAGTTGGGCAGGTGTGGTTGTGCCGCGGGGGCTATACCAACATTGCTTTCCTCAGAAAGATCATCAAAGCTGTAACTATATCCCTCTCGGGGCATGATAGAGCCAACATTCACCTAGACCTCCCTTGATGCAGGGGTGTGTTGGATATTAGCCGGGATCCAAGGTTCTGAAGACCACCGCACGGGAATTGGCAAGCTACCACTACACGCGTGCGAAAACTCCCCGCTACACATGATCTTCGTGGTTTTACGCTAATGACTACAATCCGAGGGGGTTCGAGCAGAACTTGACGATGTCTCCGCGGTTCAGTGAGGTTGATATATAGGAAAGATGTAAAAAGGAAACATCAGACATGGAGAAGTGTCAGTATGGGGCTTCTTATTAAAATATCTGAAAAATTGCAGGAAAGTAAAGAAGACATTTTAAGGATAGAACCGTTTGAGATCGTCACCGCTCCAGGTGCGTGAGATATCTTCTCATTCACTTGTTTGGAGGCGGTAGGCCCCACTTTTTAGTACTTCCTTGACGATGAAAGGTCCAGCCCAATTAGGATTTAGCTTCCCAACATTGCCTGCTCTGGCTGCTGCATCAACCTTCTTTAGCACAATGTCCCCGACTGCAAAATGCTTTACCCTGACATTTTTGTCAAAGTACTTTGTCATCCTCCTTTTAACTTCTTCCTGTCTGATTATTGCCTCGTCCTGAAGTTCTTCAATCAGATCCAGACTATACTTGATAGCCTCATCATTGTCTTATATCCATGCTTCTCCTCCTTCTTTTGCATACACAACTCTTGGAGTGACCACCTCAAATTCTACAGGAACAACCGCTTCCGAGCCATGAGATAATTTGAATGGTGTCTCCCATGTAGCTGAAGACGGGGTAGTACGAAGAGTCCAAAGGATGGAGGGAAGCTGGTCTGCCCAATTTCCTCTTTGATTCAAAACTCTTTTCATCAGGAGCTGCTGGATTTGCCTGTTTGCTGCTTCTACTTGACCATTGGTCCTTGGATGATGTACCGAGGCGAACCGAAGATCAATTCCTACCTGATCACAAAAGTTTATCATCTTTGGATTATTGAACTGTGGACCATTATCAGTGACAATTGTCAGCGGGATTCCATGCCGGCAGACTATTTCTCCCCAGATGAAGTTTCTGATAATTTGGGTTGTAGTTTTTGCCAATGTTTTTGCTTCAATCCACTTGCTGAAGTAGTCGATCATCACAATGATAAAACGACGTTGGCCGCTGGCTATTGGGAAGGGTCTGATAAGATCCATCCCCCATATTGCGAAGGGTCATGGCGCAGTTATTGATCTGAGTGACTGAGCAGGCAAATGCTGAAGAGGAGCGAACTTTTGACACTGAACACACCGCTTGGCAAATGCTTCAGCATCCTTTCTCATGGTTGGCCAAAAATACCCCTGCCTTAAGATTCTTTTCTCCAGAGTCTTTGCTCCTGAATGGCTACCACACTCCCCGGAATGAACTTCTTGGAGTATGGTTGGGATTTCATCCTCCGAAACACATCGTGCTGAGGGAGAGATCAAAGTCTTTCTGTAGAGAACTCCGGCTATCAGATAATAGTACGCCGCCTTCCTTTTGAACCTTCTCCGATCTTTGATGGAATGATGAAACTCCCCCTTTGATAGAAATAGCTCGTAAGGGTCCTTCCACGAAGGATTATGATCAATTTGCATGAGTTCTGCCTCATCTGTTGCCGGATGAAAAAGTTCAGAGGTCACTCCCCCGGATGGAAGACCGAACTTTGACAACTCATCTGCCTCCTCATTTTGTGTCCTTGGAATATGCTCGATGATGAATGACTTGAATCTTCCGATTTCCTTTTTGGCTAACAGCAGGTATTTCCTCAGAATTGGCTCCCTTGTCTCATAATTTCCCAAGACCTGAGAGGCCATTACTAGTGAATCAGTTCTAACATGTACATGTTCTATGCCCAGCTCTTTCGCAAGCCTCAGCCCAGCCAAAAGTGATTCATATTCTGCCTGATTATTTGTAACTGGAAAGAAGAATTTGATAGCTTGCTCCAGCCTGACACCATTTGGACTGATCAGAACTACCCCAGCTCCCACGGAGTTTCTGCCAGAAGCCCCATCCACATAAATGATCCAAGCCAAAGGAGATTGCACCACCTGTTCGGGACTAGGTTCTGCTGTATCTACCAAGAAGTCTGCCAAGATTTGCGCTTTGATCGCTGTTCGGGGGATGTATGATATCTCAAATTCGCTTAGTTCAATAGCCCATTTTGCTAACCTCCCTGAATAATCTGGCTTTTCAAGAATATTTTTTAAAGGATGATCTGTAATAACTTGGACGGAATGAGCCTGAAAATAAGGGCGAAGCCTTCGTGCAGACATAACCAAGGCCAAGGCCAGTTTCTCCAAGATCGAATATCTGGTTTCTGCATCTTTAAGAATGTGGCTGACATAGTATATTGGAAACTGCCTCTTCTTTTCTTCCCGAACGAGGACAGAACTCACCGCATCTGGTCCGACTCCCAGATATAAGAATAGCATTTCTCCCTCACGGTGACTTTGGAGTAGTGGAGTCGAAGTCAACTGTACTTTCAGCTGCTCAAAAGCCTTGTTACACTCCTCGCTCCATTCAAACTTTGATTCCCCTCGCAGTGTTTTAAAGAATGGGGCACTTTTATCTCCGGATTTGGAGATAAACCTGCTCAATCCTGCCAATCTCCCCCCAAGTTGCTGAACTTCTTTAGTATTTTGAGGAGGGGCCATATCAAGGATGGCCTTTACCTTGTCTGGATTTGGTGCAAGGCCGTTAGGGGTTAAGAGATGCCCAAGAAACTTTCCCTTGTTTTCCCCAAACACACATTTCAACGGGTTTAATTTTAACTTGAACCTTCGTAGAGTAGCGAACGTCTCTACGAGGTCTTTTAAGTGCAATGAGAATGTTTTACTTTTTAGAAGGAGATCATCAACGTAAACTTCAAGATTCCTGCCTTTTTGATGCTTAAAGACGGTATCCATCATTCTTTGGTATGTGGCGCCCGCGTTTTTAAGACCGAAAGGCATTACGAGATAGCAGTAACACCATCGTTTGTGATAAATGAGGTATGCGGGATGTCAGGTTTGTGCATTTTAATTTGATGATACCCTGAGAAAGCATCGAGGAAACTCATAAAACCATACTCAACCGCGGAATCAACTAAAACATCTATCTGAGGCAAAGGGTAGCAATCTTTAGGGCACGCTTTATTGAGTTTGGTGAAGTCCACGCACATGCGCCACTTCCCACTAGATTTCTTAACCATTACAACATTCGACATCCACGTGGGATATTGAATTTCAGAAATAAAACCCGCTTTCAGGAGTTTGGAAACCTCCTCTCAGATGGGCAACGCCAGCTTGGTCGCCACTTCTCTCTTCTTTTGCTGGACGGGCTTGAACTCAGGAGATACGTTTAGATGATGACAAGCCACGTCTGGATCCACTCCTGGCATATCCTCCGCTGACCAAGCGAAGATATCCAGATTCTCCAACAGGCAGGAGATTAGCTCCACTTTCTCCTCCTCCGCCAACTCAGCGTTGATAACCAGCTTCTTTTCTTCCCCTTCAGCAATAGGAACTTCTTGGGTCGCTTGGGCAGGGTCCAAGTGAGCCCCTTCTCAATCTTTTCCTTCCTCGGTAGCCCCTGAAGACTCAGCAATCTCCAAAACTTCAGCCACGGCCTCGGGAAGCGGAACGTCGGTGATCATGTTGACAGTTCGGACGTAGCACTCCCGAGCCACCTTTGGGTTGCTTCTGACCCGATACTGCTTTCCTTCGGCAGCGAACTTGAGAGCAAGGTGAAAGGTAGACACTACTGCCCTGTATGCATTAAGAATTGGCCTCCCGAAGATAGCGCAGTAATTGCTCGGGGCATCCACCACTACGAAATTGATCAGCTTTATCACTCCTCCAAGAGAGACCAGGAGCTTTACTGAACCCTCTACTTCTTTCTTCTCCCCGGAAAAACCGTAGAGGGGCCCGTCGGTGAAAAGCAAGGGCTTTCCGGTCTTCAGGGCTTCGAAAGTCGGGCGGAAAAGGAGATTGACGGAGCTGCCTGTATCAATCAGAATCTTGTGGACTGTATAATTTTCGATGACGGCTTTGATAACCACCGCATCGTCAAAAGGATTGGCATTGGGGGGAAGGTCATCCTGACCAAAGGTGACAATAGTGCTTTCAGGAGGAGAACTTGTAGTGGCTGCCACTTCCTGCTTCAGAACTCTCGCGATGCTGGATTTGCGAGATGATTCCGCTCCAGCTCCTCCATGAATACAATAGATGTCCCCTAAGGGGCCCACATCATTGACTTCGACGCATTCAGTGGAAGGGTGGATGTCACCATAGCAGCCGGCGTCTTCGACGTCGGCGCATTCCCAGGTTACTTCTATTGTTTCTTTCTCTTTTCTCTTCTCGGCAGTTGGTTCAGCAATTGCATCTTTCCGAACTAGACCCCGGAGCTTTCCTTCTCCCGGGAGTCTCTCTATCAGCAAACGAAGGGCCCGACAGTCTTCGGTTAGATGCCCCCCTTCTTTATGATATTCACAATAAAGGTTCGGATTTCGACTGCGGATATCCGACTTCAGAGGAGCAGGACCTTTTGAAATCTGGCCTCTTTTGTAGAATCTGGACCACTTCGTCCATGGTGACGTTTAAGGGAGTGAATGACTCTTGCGAGTCATCATATTGAGTGGATGGAATGACTGGAGGTGGCTGCGCGGTGTACTGTTGTAAGTATACCGGCATGATTTGCGGAAGAGGAGCGGATGGAGCGGGAGCGATGGCCAACGGTGGTTTCTGATCTTGAAACCGCTGATGGCCCATGAATGGTTGCTTATTTTTGTAGTTTCTCCCCCTTTGGGAACGGGGTTCAAAGTGGGACTGATTTGATGGCGGATGATGGAAGGATGGATTTGACTGCTCCTTGTCACTTACCAACTTTGCGACGTAGCCTGGATTGCTCTTCTCTCCTCTGATAAACATATTTGTCAAACTTATCATTTCCTGATAAGTCCTAGGCTCCTAATATTTGCTTCAAATTTTAGGGGGCCCTCTCTCAAACCATGAATGAGGGCAACCCTATACAACTCCGGATCCACATTTTGAACTTCCATTATCTCCTTTTGGAAACGGTCTACGAAACGAGCCCACGTCTCGTCTTCCCGCTGCTTTATATCGAAAAGGGCCGTCGGGCCACTTTTTCTCTTCCTTGAGGTAGAGAACCTCAGCAGGAACTCCCTTCGCAGCTCAGCGAAACAACTGATTGACCTGGGGTGCAACCCGTAAAACCACTCCCTTGCTTGTCCTTCAAAGGAGGTTACAAGAAGCTTGCACTTAGTGGCATCAGTTAAGGTTCTAAGAGCGATGGCTGACTCGAAGGCTTGTAAATGAACCGTGGGATCTGTCTCCCCATTGAAAGCTGGCAGGCGAGGCTCACTGAAATTATTAGGGACAGGCTCCCCTCGGACTTCGTCCACAAAGGGAGAAGTTTCTTCCATATCTTCATATAGAGGAGCAGGATAATAAGTCGTCGGAACTGCGGCTAATCGCGGGCAAGCCGCTTGGTAAGAGGATCGAGCAGCAGCTTCTGGCGGGTAGGAATGACGGGCCGCGCCCTCTTGCGGGTAGGAAACGTGGGCAGCATGAGAGACCGACCCCTGGAAGTCGAGGACCCGAGCCGGCATGCTGTGCGCGGCTTCTTGATAGAAGTTTTGCCTAGCCGCAAAACCTTCTTGCTGGGGCTGGAAGTTAACGGCTTGTGGTAGCGGGTAAGGAGGAGGTGGAGGAGGGACCGGGGTCACCGCCTGATTAGTCGCGACTTGCTGTGGAACTAGCCGCTCGGTTAATAGGGTCAGAGTCTGACTGATTGCGTCCAACCGCTGATCAGTCGCGCCCTCTGAGACCGCTCAGCTTCTCTCCTGGATTGCTCCAAGGCTTCCCACAAAGAGTCCTCGCTGTGATCGGAGCGGTCTCCAAGGGGGAACTGGCGGTCTGACATTATGACGAAGAGGATTTCACCGACAATCCGCGATCTGAAGGTCGCGTATTTCTGTTGAGTCCGAAATCGCACCTCCGATGGAATCGGAGGCTGCGGGTTGCCGGTTAACTTTAGATGGAGAAAACGAGACCGCTAGCAGCGGTCAAGGCCAGACTTCGCCCGTCACGGCGAATGCCACTCCTGTGACGGGCTTTCCTTTGATTAAAAAAGAAGCGGTTACAGCGGTTTCAAGTGCAGGAAAGAAGAGGTCGGCCGGTCAGACAGTCCGCAAGACGGGAAACTCGAGACCGCAGCTCAAACAAGCGAGCTCCTGGATTCGAGTGTGCCCCTTGTGAACAGTGTCGCCCCCTATTTATAGGCTCGGGGGCCTGCCCGAACGGGCAGGGATAAAATAACCTCCTGCCCGGTTACAGGAGAGACGAGCAGGCGGTGACGGGATGCACAAAGAAGAAAAGAAAGAAGCCGCTCGGCTTGGCGGCTTGCCCTTCCGACCTGCCTGACCAGAGGCTGAGGATGACGCGACCAAGGCGGCGATGCAATCCGGGCGGTCTCCGTTTTGAGACTGCGGCTTGTTCTTTGGACTCGAACCTTGGCTCTCTATGGCACAACCCGGGCGGTCTCCTCCTTTAGACCACGGATCGTCTTCTTTCCTTGGGTTTTGACAATCTTCAATCTTGGGGGCGGTCGGAAGTGACATCAGACCGCCCAGCTTGTTTTACTCTGGACTGAGAGCCGCTGATCCTAGAACCCAGCAGTTTGATTTAGAAGCCCGCCCGGCCTGAGAATCATTCAACCCGAGAAGCGGTTTTCCGGATAAACAGTAACAACCTTTACCTCATGGCCATTAAGATCAAGGAGGGAAGCAGGTGCATCTTCCATTGAGGCATGTCACATATATCTAAGTTGATCAATCTCGCCATCTTCAGAAAGTTTGGAGGTTGTCGGCTAGAGGGAGGAGTTTGGTCGCTGCCGTCGGAGCTAAAAGAGGTTGAAGCTTGGCAATGAAGATAAAGAAGGCTGCTTTGTTTCCATGGAGGAAGAACTCATGTCGTCGATGGAGAAGATCTGGAGTTGTGGTGGAGTTCGGCCATGGAAGTGTTGCTTTGGAGATGAAAGCTTGAGGTGGAGCTCCTCGAGGAAAGGAGGTGGAGTTGCTCTTGTTGTTTGGAGCAGGGGCCATGGAAGTCATGGCTGCTTTGAGCTCTCTGATACTCATCGAAATTGAGTGTGGTCGACTCTGTTGGACTCGTATCAGCTTTATTAGTCTAACAGAACCAACTAAGGTCGATTATGAGGTCATTTGCACAATAGTTATATTTGAGGCGTCGCATAGCTCGAGGTGATCCTTTTGACCAACTTCATATCTATCTATCAGAATGCGACGAAACGAATGTCGTTGAATCGATATTGGTCTTACGAGTGTGACATCACTGACGGGAGTCTATTCTGAACTCATTTGCTTAAAAGTCTCATTTAGTCATTATAGCTCGAAATTCTGAGTAAACCAATTGTAATTGGTTCACCGGACTAACAAGGTCGCACTTGCCCTGAATATACTCGCCAAAAGGGGTCGATTGAACCGGTTAGGTCCCCTAGGTGGTTCAATCAGTCAGGTCGGGATTTTGGGATGTTACAGAGCCCTCCATGGCAAGAACCATCAGGGGGACTTTCTATGCATCCTGGGTACCGTGAATATCAAAGAATTGCTCTGCCTTTGCAATCCATCCCAGGGGATCGGTCTCGTTGAAATGGGGAACTTCGAGGGGGTGTGGCGCGTGTGTCGAGGCCAGCTCAGCAAGCGGAGGTAAGGTCGACGGGGAGGCGGGTTCACCGGTGAAAGAAGAGGGATCCTCTTCGGGCAGTGGTGTAGAGGAGCGGTTGTCCAGACGGGCATCACGAGCCTCCAAGTGTTGGAGAATCGCTTGAATCGACGTGAGAGAGTTGTCTTGGTCGTCGAGGCGAAGCTCGACGGCGTCAAGGCGGGCGTCGGTCATAGCGCGAGTGGTCGGGCGCTTCAGTGGGGGCGCCAGGAGTTGGCGTTGATGCATTAGCTGGCGGACGATCGATGTAGTGCTCGCAGCGAAGCTCGGTCGACGTTGCGGGGTGCTGGTGTAGAGGATCTGGCGGCGAGGAAAGTAGGGAAGAAGGGCTCTGGTTGGCGATGCGGTCGAAGGAGCTGGTAGACGACCTGGAGCAGCAGAGACTGGATCTGGCGAACGGTTTCTAGCGGTCGACTGCAAGAGCGGGGGAATCGAGCGTGGTCGGGCTCGGCCGATGCAGGTATCGGCGTTGGGCTGGATCTGGCAGACTACTGCGAGAGCGGAGTTATCGAGCGTGGTCGGGCTCGGCCGATGCAGGTATCGGCGTTGGGCTGGATCTGGCGGACTACGGGATCGGGGGGAAGGAACTGGCCCTGCGAGCGGGAAAGGAGGATCGCTGGTGTCCGCGATAGGCGGGCCGGCGAACGAAGGCGGGCGGACAGCTACTGTCACGAGAATAAGGAAGCGGAAAGGAATCCGGCGGCACGCGATACGCAAGCGGGGAGGCTAGATCAGACAATGTTAGGTGTGGGAGAGAAATGAACTCCAAGGGGATGATCCCACTTGGTCATTCCTAGGCTCCAATTGATTTCAAATCCAAGATACAAGATAACCCCAAAAGGAGTCGAGCGTTATATAACCTCTTTCGGCAAGTGCGAAAAGTGATAAAGGGAATACGATAAGTAAATAAAACATAACAACTCGCGGCCACGCCATATCATGTTGTTGTTGTCCTTTTCGCCAGCCTACTCCTTCGAGAATACACGTGCCACGTCGACGTTGCTCCTTCCTCTAGGCCGTCCTCCTCGGTGTCCGCAACAGACTGGGACCCAACCATATCCGATCATCCTTTATATCTTCAATAGGTAACCCTTGCTCATTATAGATGTTTTATAGAGCTACAGACTAGCATTTTGGATAATAATCTATTAAGTATTAACCAAGATAGACAAAATATGTGAAGCATCACCTAAAACTTTATTAAAATTGAAAAAGAAAAAAATACTATTCCGACTTTTGTAAGGGGAGGACAAGTATTTTTCTACTGTTCGTAAGCAGCAAAAATGTACTTAGTCTCATAACTCAATTGAAGGATTATCCTTCATGATGATCAGGAATAACAGTTCTGGGTATAGACCTTGACACCAACTACAGGCATTTATGAACTTAGCTGCTTAATACAAGAGTACCACACACCTAATGCCTAGACCCTCATGTAATTATCTTTATGTACTCTTATATGTTTGACCTTACCAAAAAAAGAACCCTAGAATCGACTAGAGGATGAGAACGTACTCAATCGAGCCATAGTTAGTAAAGTCACAAGACGCATCAAGGCGCAAAGGGGTCTTGGAGACTAGGAGCAAGACATGGGCGTGCCCCTGAAGAAGCCAAGGTACAACCGGATCTCATTTAAATAAGCAACATCAAACATCAATTCATCTTATTGATCGGATTCTTCATCCATTCTACTCATCAACCCATTGTTATCATCTATATCTCTTAAGAAATGAGATTAATGTGATCGCTTGCATCGTAAAGAAGTCTCAACACTTGATTGTATTTCACAAACACTTAATCATTGAAACGTTATTGAGCTATTATATAAATTCTTTCTTTTGAAAAAATAGGTTTACAATAGAAACCTCACTCAAGCGTGTTTTTTATGCTCCGAAGGCACAAAAACGCGCGCCGGGGTGGCGATGCATGCTTTGCTAAGGTGCAAACATATGAACCTGGTGAGTGTTAGGCGTGCATTTAACAACATAGAACTGAGCCATAATGGTATTAAAATAAACAGCTAGATAAGGCCGCATTATTTTTAAGCTAAGCTTAGGCAGTGAGAACATGTAAAGAAATAGTCGAGATACAACAGAAAGGTAAGTGACTGTTTAAACTGAAAAGATAGGATCGCGCACCTATTGCTAAGAATTGCCAAGCCATTTGTATCATGAAGAAAAGATACATCACCAATCACGCATACAACCTGAACAAATCAAGCATATTGTAATATGAATATATGATTAATATGAAGAGAAGAAATGAGATGATAACTATAAGAATATCAACTATACTTATGCTAAGCATTAAGAAAAAGAGTGTCTATAAGGTAGAAATTAAGCAAATAAGATATGGGAAAGCTCAGGAACAAAGAACGTCGTACTAATCAGTTGTCTAAGGGTTTAACTATATTTAGGGATTTATAATGTCACAAAATTAGAGCGGCTGGGGCGGGGCGGCTTTTCATGCACTATGGTCAATCAGTGGAAACAACAGTATCACTATCGTTGAGCCAAACATATGCCCCACCCCTCCATCATTACCATTTATCGCGCTGTCATTTCTAGCATTTCTAGCAACCATCTTAACATTCTCATTCATGTCATATCTATTTGGCTATCTGTGACTTTTAACCACCAAACAGTTGTGTTGAAAAGTATGTTCATTCTTATTATGATACTTCCTTTCTTCGAGTACTCTTATATATTTCATTCTTCTCTAATATTCTATCGCCATGGAATTAATGCTGTTTCCTTTCAAGTGTTCTATTTTCTTCTTTATTCCCTGATTAGGCACATATTTTTGTTTAAAAATAGGGACGATTGCCAGTCAATGAAATAAGAAAGCTCTTACTCCTTTCTTCATGGTATCACAGCCTAGAGGACACCATGGAGAATCTCATATGTTGCCAAATTTCGCTAACTGGGAGGTGAATAAGCAATACTCATCATAAGAAAAATAAGATCTTAATTGGGGTATTAGTGCTCCAGGATCATTTAAAGAAGGGAAGAGATTGACCACGAATATGTACCCAAACAGCTTTGAGATTAAAAGAGATGAATTTATTGAGTTTAAAAAGGATTTGGTCTAGAGAGTCAGGGGAGTTATAAGGTAGCGGATTTTATCTTCCCGGAGAGATTTAGGGATTCCATAATTAGTTGTTCCTCCTTAAAACAAGTTTGACGCTCTCCCTCAAACCGACATGAACATATCTTCCATGAAAAGCTTACATACTAGATTCTCGAACTAGATTGTGTACAGCCCTTTTTATGAGAATGTTAGAAATTTAATCATTTGTTGGAATGTATCGCATACAAATATTTTATTGCCATATTTATCATTGAAGGAATGCACTCCACTTATACATGCTTTAATCTTTCATTGAGGCCTAGAAAATGAGCAACAAAGTTTGTAGTTTTATCATCACAGTAGAATTTTACTCGTGAGGGGATGAAACTTTTAATTCTTCAAATAGCATTTTTATCTAAATAGCACCCCAAATCTCATGGGCTACAAAACAGAAAACGATCTCAGTACTGCTTATGGCAACAACGTTATATTTCTTGCTCCCCCAAATAGATTTCCTCTTATAAATGTTCAATAATTACAAGTTGAACATTTATCCATTATACTTCCATCACATGTAAGCCTCAATTTGTATGTCCATGGTTTTTAAAAATTAATCCTCTTCCATGCGTTCTTTTTAGGTGCTTCGGAATTTCTTATGCAATTTTAGTGTTATAATTATAATGAATGCATAAACTAGCTCACTGCAATTCAAAAGCTATATCGGGGGGTACATATGAGATATTGATAGGATCACTCATCAACCTAAACTAAGATGATACACCCACCTATGATGCAAGCTATAAGTAGCAATGATGATTAGTCTGGTGATTATCACAATTGAATAACCAAGTGAACTTGTGGTTACTAATGATGATTAACATTACTCGTTGGCAAGTACATTATCCACTGCGAAAACTCACTACCCAAACATTATTTATCATTCTTTTATAATTGTAATTGTTTTTGTCATTTTGTAAATTGTTGACATTAACTATATAAATAAAACTCTCCTCTGGTATAAAGGAGAATCACATGTGTAAGCTTTGGAAGGCCATTTATGGTCTTAAACAAAGCTCTCGAGCGTAATTTGACAAATTCAGTCGCGTCATCTTTACCATTAGTTTCTCCAGAAATAATGTTGATCACTCCTCTTTATACGGAAGACCAACCACGGACTTGTTATTCTTGATGTTTATGTAGATGCATTCTTCTTATCGGAGATGACTCCTCTGGAATGGAGATAACGAAGAAACACCTTCGTGTACATTTTGTCACTAAATATATGGGACCTCCCAGATATTTCTTAATAATCGAAATTGTGAGACGCAATAACTCCATTGTTCTCTCACAACGCAAGTATGCGCTAGATCTACTAAACGAAATCGGTCTCCTTGGCACAAAACCTGCTTGGAATCTATGCCTATAGGTGCCGACAAACTTTGGGATGAGACATCCCCCCTTCTTCAAGATATTACTTGTTACAAGTAACTGGTCGGTAAACTCATTTATCTTACCGTAACCAGTCCTGACATCTCTTATGTTGTTGGAAAGGTCGTCTAATTTATGAAAGATTTCAGAGAGCGTCATCTGGAAGAAACCTTAAAAATATTAGAAGCATCGAAGGGTCTCTGGGAAAAGGTTTGTTTCAAAGAAACAACCATTACGCATTGAAGCATATTCTGATGATCATGCAGATGATAAAGAAGATCAAAAATCCACTTCGGGATTTGCAGGTATGTCAAAGGAAATCTTGTCAGTTGGAAAAGCAAGAAACAAGCAGTGTTGTCCAGGTCAACTGCAGAAGCTGAATACAGAAATATGACTCAGACTACTTGTGAGTTAAAACTGTTAAGGACACTTTTAAAAGACTTGGGTGAAACCTACGATTATCCTCTATCGATATTTATGGTAATAAAGTTATCATCTATATATCTAAATATTCAATATTCCATGAAAGAACAAAACATATTGAAGTTGATTGTCACTTCAACAGAAAGGAAGTTATCAAAAAGTAAATGTGCATTTTGTTTGTTTCTTCATATAAAGAGTTGATTGACATCTTCACCAAACCAATTTCTTCATGTTTTTCAGATACTTGTGTCAAGCTGGGAATGATCAACATATATGCTTCGGCTCGAGAGGAATGTTAAAACTCAAAGATGAAAAGCCCAAAAGGGGCTCATTGTACATTTTCCCTCTTGTATTTAGTCTCGCATCTCCAATTGTATAATCTTCCTCCTCCTTTACTCTATCTAAAGAAGAGAGTTCTCATGTAGTAGTTAGATTTTTTGGAATAAATATTTATTAAATATTTCAAATTCTCACAATCAGGAAATGTTAAACTTCGATTATTAGAAAGGTATTACTGCTCCTTGAAATTCTTCCAATTGTGCTAATCATTTTTTATACAGAAATGCTTACACGTTTTTGGCTGCCCACTGCAAAACCAATGGAGCTGCTAAGAAGACCATCAATACCACTAGCTCCCCTGTTTCCAGATACACGCACTCCCAGGAATGCCACATTCCAACTTGCTCCCAATGAAACAAAACGAGTGTTAGGTTTAATCCAGCCCTTTCCATACATGTCGAGATCGCGTATGGGCATGCTGTTCCCAATAAATAATGCAGAATCACCTTTAAGGACTTCCCCAACAACATGTGCAACATATGGCTCAGTTAATGAACTTTTAGCATATATTTGAAATGATATCTCCATTGCAACCTAAAGTAGTTAAGGTGAATCAATTCAGAAAATGGAGGAGAATGATAGAAATCAGTAAATTACAACTTTATTTGAAATTTTAAATATACTTAGTAATTGAGAAACATATTATCAGAGACAAAGACTCAGAAATTTCACCAGTTCATAGTCATAGAACAGGCACACCATCACTAACTATTATAAAATATTATTCTGAAAGAGATCATGGCTGGTTAGATAAAATAACTGAAGAAACATCATATGAATATACTGGCAGATGATTTAAGAAAAGTGATTTGTTGTTAATTATAGAAAGTGCTTCAATGATTATACATTTACAGATGGAACTAAGGACTGGTAACAGTAATAGAAGGAAAACCTGTCAACTAATATTTCCTAACATATTCAGAAAAGCAGCGGTAATGTTTTTCCTTACAGCAACAAATTAGTTGATGAAAGTTTCACCATTTACACACTATCATTGGCCATCAAATGGCAGGAACATATGATACATTTCTGACTATGAGCTAACTATACGCCCCCAAGGTGACATGATCGATAGATAATAGGTAAATGGAAAAGATACAAGAATATTCCTCAAATAACTAGTCAGAGACGGAAGAAACATTGAATACTAAAAGGTGGTTATGATACACATACTAAAAGGTGGCTATATACACATAATTCATGCATAAAAAGCCATGTACATTTCACAATGCACTCATATTTACCTATAACAGTAAGCAAAGAAATGAAAAGGTTCTTCAACCTAACAGACATAAAAAAAATAAGAGGTTACCATCAGATTTAGTTCCTTTAGAAAGAGACTCCACTTCCTCCCTAATTTAGGGGATTTTTCAGCCAGGATAATTTCAGCAAATTCAACAATGCTGCATTGAACCCTATGTGTGACAAGATGAGAAGGATCTTGCCGATCAGGATGCTTGTCTACATAGATATAAGCAGATGGAGAGCAAAAGTCGAGCAATTGAACAATGCGTTTACTTGTAATCCTTCTGCCAATCTGCAATGACAATTTGATGGATCAGAATATACTATTACCACTTTCAAGGAAAACTGAATGTTTACTAATGATAAATGAGATCCTTCACATGAAAATACATTTAACATAATACAAAATTTAATCTCAACAAAATTCAAGGAATATGTATAGAAATGAAATATACAACATTATAAATTGATTATCAGCCGCAAAATTGTTATAAAAACGTCCGAACAAGATTTGAGGACTAGCAATGCAGCTGAAGAGAGGAACTTTTGATAATCCGTTGAGAAGGAAAGAATCTGGTGTAGAAGGAGATCCAAGGATATGAAGATAAAAGATTATTGATAAGATAATAGAATGAATTCATCGAAGAAGAGGGAGCATGAGGAACAGAAAAAGAAAGCATGCTAGAAGAACTAAGAACTGAGGATTTTATCATCTAAGTGTTAAATTACAAGCTCAAGGAAAAGATCATCCGGCGAGTATATCAGGGGGTCACTTATAGAATTGAGTTCTAAGGATATTTCTCTCTTCAAACATGGTATCAGAGCAACATCTGTGGTCTTGCGTCTGAGCTCATCATTTGTCACTCATCAAAGCCCATCTGTTGCTCCTCTGGATCTGTTTCCAGGGACTATCGACACTTGATCTGCTTCAAGGGAATGCCAGTGTCTAGATCATGTTGTTGCAGGTGATTCTATTTGACTATCTCTATCATCATCTGAGGCCATCTTCTTGAGTTGTGTGGATCTACTTTCAAAAGATTCTCTCGTGTGATGGTTGTTGTCATCCCAAGGAGTTTGAGGTTGTTAGTTAGTCTATTTGATGGAGTTGGTTGTTCGTAAGTTCGACGATCAATATCCAGTATTCGACATTGCTTGTTTCTGTCGGCTTAGTTCAACTAGTTTCTTTAGTATGATTGTGTTGCTTGTTTCTTCCATCGGCTTAAGGGCATCCTACTACCCTCCTTTGCTTCATGTGCTTCTTCGGGTGTTGAATTGAAATAAATAAGGTAAACAAATCGCAGGTTTCACCTGATGTAGGGTAGGGTAGGTGAGTGTGCGTCCTAAGGTGCAATCCTAGATGCAGTTCTGGGGAAAATAATTATACTAACCTAGGACGTACATGCAACATATACAAGTTCCGACAGAGAATCGCAACCAGTAATTAAAATAATAAATCCCAGACAAATAACTTTAGGCAATGCAAAATAATTCTTAGAGCGTGCAGATTTCGGCTTTCCTCCACGTGGATGATCAAAGCAAAACCGTGCAAGTAGATAATCCATGCAAATCAAGATGAGTATAACAGAACAAGAACTAATAAAGTCAAAGATCCAAAATTATATAGGTAAACAAGTCCATACAGCATTGAAGAGAACAACATCCATACAACAAGATAACTCACAGAACAAGGGTGTGTCGGTGTGGAGAGGTCGATACGGTGATTGGAGATGCACGGAAGTTGTCCGGAAAATGGTGAAGGCAGTAGAGTGGCGGTTGGAGGGCTGGGTAGGATTTGAGGCTAAGGAAGAGGGTTGTTTTAGTGGGTGGGGGAAAGGGGATTGCGGCTTGGGGAAGAGGGTTGAGAGTTGTGATTGAGAGTGGGATGAAGGTTGCGGATGGTAGGGGTATCGAGGATGAAGGATGTTGTTGGTGATGGGGCTGGGAACAGAGGAGATGCACGAGTGGAGCAGGTCTGCAAATGGATGGGTTCGCCGGGCTGGGAGAAGGAAGAAACTGCTAGATATGGAGGAGGGATCAAGCATGGGATGAAGGTAGGGCGGCTTGCAGTTGTTCTGTACGGGAACAGTGCAGTTGTGGCTTAAGAAGGGGATTTGGAGTGCGGTATGAAGGAGGAGGGCGACTAACGAAATGATACAATGAAATCAAAGATTTTACCAAGGAGTCGTTACCTAGGGCCTCACGGAGTCGTCACCGTGAGTGGATTGGCGGAATTCGAGAAGAAGAGTTCTCCAAAATTCAACAATATTTCCATGATGGATGCAACCTTACATCAATGGTTGAAATCGGTCGTTAATATAAGGGATCGGATCTCACTAATATTAAATAAAAGTAACACTATAATATATGAAAAATATGTAAACGGAAATCCATACACATCTGTGAAGTCGGATCGTTGATCCGGTCAAATCCTCATGTGTGCACGAATAGATGAGCGTGGGTCCTGTGGTGCTATGAACCAAGTGCGGCGGATGATCCCATCACTATCACTACTAATGTTTATTCTTATGGGATTCAACCATCATATTCTCAAGGAATTACACAAATTAAACTTGGAGGCTTGAATTCATTACTGGATCAAGATTTTTCTTCACATTTGAGGTATGTTACGAAGAATGGAAAAGGAGAAAATTTAACTGTTATGGAACCAAGTATATTAAACCATTTTTTTTATTTTGTCAGACTGTCAAGGAAATGTGCAAACTCATTGAGAAGAATTTCTTCAAAAAGAAAGATCATGGCATGGTTTATCAATTGCATGTTTAAAGTACTTCAATGGAAAATATGCAGGACTATGTGGGTTATTATAGTAATCATAAACACGTAGAAATCAATCAGTATTCCAACTTCTAATCTATGGAAGATTATATAAAGGATTTTATGCAAAGATTGGTCTTAGAAATGCTCTCAGTTCAAACTCATAAACTTAAATTTTAGATAATTCAAATACTAAGTGTTAGAAATCAGGAGAAAAGAAACACTTGGTGCATTTTACTCATCCTCAAAGGAGAAATATATAACATTACAACAAGACACCAAACACCGATAAGCGGTGTGGGACTAAACCTTAAATACCTAAATATTAATACTTTCAACACTCCCCCTCAAGCTGGATGCTCCCGGTGCTGAAACCAGGTCAACCAACACAGCATAAAAGAAGAGGTAAATGGTGGTTGGTAACGTGGGACAAAACAACAGCTCCCGAGGCCCAACCGTGTGTCACGGGGGATACTTCAACCGGGCATAAGCCACACGACGTTGGTCCACAAACCGACCATGATCATGCTGGATGCTCCCGGTGCTGAAACCAGGTCAACCAACAAAGGCCAAACCACCCTACCTAACATTGAAGAAAAAGATAGGGAGACACAAACAACATACGAAATATGTCTGGAGGTCGTGTGTGACTAAGGCAGGAGTCGGGAAAGAGGCATCTGAGTCGCCGTTATCACAAACACTCCCCCTCACGTGGAATACGTGCATGAAGGCATAGACTCGCATGGAGACACAGACGAAGACAACAACACAAAAAACATAACATAAAAACTACTAAAAAGCAACGAAGAATGACTGCCGGCGAGAATACGACCCAAGATGCAGCGAGCAAGGCACGGGCACAAGCCAGCGGCGAGCAGAAGGCTCAAGCAGCTGCGAGCAGAGTGCTCAAGCAGCGGCGAGCAGAAGGCTCAAGCAGCGGCGGGCAGAAGAGTGAGCCCAACAAGAAAGTTTGAGGAGCTCGGCACGAAGAGAAGCATTGTACACACGAGCAGCAGTGGGATCTTCCACGAGAGCAGCAGCTGGAGGGGATGACATCGGGATGAGAAGACGAAGAAATACGTCCCATACGGGGCAAATAGTCGCTCCTCATCGAAGAAGGAGGATGACAGCGGCTACAGAGGGTGTCGCAGCTAGCAGCGGGAGCCTTCTGACGTTGAAGAGACGAACGAGCTGATGTCGGAGGGAGACGACGATGGCGCAAATGTCGTTGAAGGCGCAGAGTGGAGACGAAGTCGCAGACGGAGCCGTCGATGAAGAAGTAGCGGAAGAGAGGTCGAAGACGAAGCAGCAGCCGTCGATGAAGACGTAGCGGAAGAGAGTCCGCACGCAGCCGACGGGAAACAGCCCCGCTCCAGTCACTGGAATCAAGGAACAATCCCATCGACGAGAGCGAGGGGGTGGAGGAGCCGCAGGAGACCTAGCAGTGCACGCGGAAGCGGAAAGAAGGGTCGGGAGCTAGGTCGCGGGATGAGCCGGAGCGGAAAAAAATATTTTAGGGCTCTGATACCATGTTATTGAGTGTAGCCACGAGCAACCAAGCGAGCTTTCAGCAGGTCAATTGTTCCATCAGGAAGAAACCTTCTCTCCGGTGGCTAAACTCAACACTGTTCGTGTGCTTATCTACATCGTCGGCGGCCCTTATTTCAGCTAGATATTAAGAATGCGTTTCTTAACGGCGATCTCCATGAAACGGTTTACATGGAGCAACCTCCCGGGTTTGAGACCACGGGGGAGTCTCTGGTCGGTCATCTATTGCAGTCTCTTTATGGTCTCAAACAATCACCTCGAAACTGGTTCGACAAGTTCAGCAAGGCTCTTCGGGAGATTGGCTTTACTCGGAGCTCGGCAGACTTCTCCTTGTTCACTCGCCAACAGGCAACAGGAACAGTTATTCTTTTGGTTTATGTGGATGACATCATAATTACTAGAGACGAAGCAGCAGTCGTCGATGAAGACGTAGCAGAAGAGAGTCCGCACGCAGCCGACGGGAAACAGCCTTCGCTCCCGTCATTGGAATCAAGGAACAATCCCATCGACGGGAGCGAGGGGGTGGAGGAGCCGCAGGAGACCTAGCAGCGCACGCGGAAGCGGAAAGAAGGGTCGGGAGCTAGGTCGCGGGATGAGCCGGAGCAGGAAAAAATATTTTAGGGCTCTGATACCATGTTAGAAATCAGGAGAAAAGAAACACTTGGTGCATTTTACTCATCCTCAAAGGGGAAATATATAACATTACAACAAGACACCAAACACCGATAAGCGGTGTGGGACTAAACCTTAAATACCTAAATATTAATACTTTCAACACAAAGAAAGGATTATGTTCCTAACTTGGACTTTGTTACTGATTATATTATAGGTGTCTAGGTGGATTAACTTTCTTTGCCTAAGTGGAAGCGTGGGAAATAAGATATCTGTATTAGTTGCTTATGTGACGCCTTTCACATGGTTACCCAGACATAAGACATATAATAAGCATATGAGGGCTGTTTAGGAGGAGAGAATATCGGCTAAATTGGGTCAAAACAACCGTGACTCACGCTTTTGAATAGTGTGCGTGTCATAAGGTGGGCAGTCGAGTCGCGCATAAGGGGAGAAAAGCAAACCCGACTCCTCATTTCTCTCCCAGCCTTCCGCGAGCCGACGATAGACGGACGAGAGTCGATCGACGCCGCACGCTACCGAGAGCCCAAATCTCCTCCGATTCTCGTGATTTCTCCTTCGTTAGAGAGGTAATCCCTTCCTCTCCACTCCTCTTCAGTCTTACGTGAAAATTTTGCTTGGTTTGAGAGGGGCAGAAATCTAGGGTTTTCTATTTTTGGAGTTTTTCAATTCCTTTTCACATTAAAAGTTTCTGAAAGGGGTTCTTATGTATATATTGACGTTAGTCCATGATTTCAAACATTTTTAGCGAAACCCTAAGTGAGGTAATGTGGATTTCCGAAATTTATAGTGTGTTCTACCCCTCATTTGGGGCAAAATCCCTTCCAAAGAATTTAGGGCAGCACTTTGACTTGGGTTTTTGATGGCTTTTTCACCTTCTATATTATGATGAGGCTTGAGGGTGATGTTCCCTCATTAAATTGGTGGAAAACCCCTTATGTTAAATTAGGGCAGCGGACTTAAGAGTCTTATTTGACCTAATTAAGTCAAGTGAAAGCCACCTAGTATGGAAAATAATGTAGATGACTCCTCTTATAGGTGATGGCATCCCAAGGAAGCGGGAAACGCAATGATGATTCCGGAAGGGATCCGAGGAAAGGGAAAGCCGCGGTGAGTTTTTATTTCCCTAATTTCAGTTGCTTATATTGTTCCTAATTCCTTATAGCTATATAAGCGAACATGAAATAAAGTTGTAAGTAAAACGAAAAAGCAAGTAATAAGAAAAAAAAATGAACAATGCATCGATGCAAACTGTAATGGGCTATGTTAAGGATGTACCCAACTAGTGGAGGTGGGGTGAATGTCCTCCCAACATGAAATTACATGAAAAATAAACGTGCGAATATGACAAGGCACGTAAAGGATTTATATGTGTGCGAATATGAAAAGGCACACAGATAAATAAAGCGCGCTATATAAATACAAGAAATAAAGAACAATGTATCATTAACAGTGCCCAATAAAGCAAACGAAATGTGATAACATATCCAACATGTCAAAGGAATATGCAACGACATCATACGACCTAAATACAATCGTATGTACCTAGAAAAGAAAGACGAAAAGTAAAGTGAACGATCAATGATATGATAAAAAGTAAAGTGCACGATAAAGTGAAAAGTCAAGAAGAAATAGAAATTAATGCTTGAAGATTTAACGCTGCACTATGAATTTATCATAAGACTAAGAATTAATAAAAAAGGGGGGACAATAAGAATTCGCTTAGTCTTTTGACTAATTAAATAATATAACTAAACAGGTCAAGGAAGAAGCCACCCCAGCACCCAGTAATCCCCGTCCGCCATGTTCTCCTCGCCAGCAAAAGAAATATAGTCTTTGGGTCGAAGTGTCTACCGCAGTCTTCGAAGTTCTGGACGCTCATCGGGAGAGATGCAGAGACCCCGAGTGCCCTCATGAAGAATTCCAGTTTTATTTTATGTAGTCAGTAGTTGTTACATCTGTATATAGTAGTGTATTCTGATGAGTTTTTGGGCTGAGTCAGCCTTGTATATTATGCTACACTTTTGTGATAAGCCCTCCTTTTGTATGTATAATGTTGGGCTATTTTTGTACTCATCAGTTTTTAATGAAATGAAATGTTTTAATTATCCTGCATTTTCTTTTGGTACTCTAGCATGATATTTAATTCACTGAATGTTTCTACCTGGCGCCTCTGATGTTTAAATGTTAAAAGATAATGAATATGTAAATTGTAGCGGTAGCCAAATAGTGGGGCCGTTACAGCTTATCACAGCAAATGTGGTAACAAAGTTTCTAACAATTACTCTGAATCTAAAAAAAATTATGATAAATCTAAGTTGAAATGCCCCCATTGTGGAAAAATAATATTCATGTCAATGACAAGTGTCGGGTACTTCATTCGAACACTATTCCTAGGAGATGAATTAGAAGTATTGATGGGAGAAAAGTTCAAACAAAAACAGCCTTATATGGCACTCTGATGAAAGAGTGAGTCTTACTGCTTAAAATGAGGGTCTGATTAGAAAACTTGCTGCTTTAAAAGTTTCTATTGGGCGATCTTTCTTGCAGAAAATTCCAAGTATTGTTGCCCAAGCTTCTCAATTAAGAAGCCTTGGTACTCCACAAGTTATAATTCTTGAGCATCTGACCATATGACAGGGGATTCGAGTCATATTAACTCCCTTGTTTTATCTCAAGTCAGTATCATACTTGTTGATGGGTCCTCTGCATCTGTGTATGATACAATAATTACACATTTCTCCTGAACTTTCTCAAAAAATTTGTTATTGGTATTCTTTTTTTATCAATTTATCATCTACGAGCTCCCTCCCTAAACAAATTAACTGCTCTATAGATTCTAAATGTACTGTATCGTTCAAGATATTGAGGATAATCGGTTGTCTCTTTAGCATAGCACATTTCGGCATACCATTGAAGAATTTAAAATCTATATTTCCAAGTTTCTCTTTGAATTGTAATAAAATTATCAAGTGCCAAGCCTATGAGTTTGGAAAATATTGTGGTATCACTTATCCTTCTAGTACTAGTAGGAGAACTAAATGTTTTGATACAGTACATTTAGATGTGTGAATAGCTCCCCTTGCTTTTGTCAATACTTTTCATTATTTTATCTTTTATTGATGACTTCTATTGCCTCGCTGGGAATCATTTGATGAAAAACAATTAAATCTGTGGAATATTTTTTAATTCTTTTACAATTATGTGGAGACCAAATGTGATTGCAAAATAAAAGTGATAATGGAAGTAAATTTACTTGTGAGAACCATCAAAAAAATTTAGGACAGAAGGGGATCGTTTTCCAAACATGTATGGATCGTTACAGCTATTTTTTATGATTAATCGCATGTCGTCAGATATTTTACAAAAAAATTATCTTTCACAGAACTTGTTGCCTAATACTCCTCTCTTTAGATTTCCTCTTAAAGTGTTTGGGTGTGTGTTATTTATTCACATTATTGGACATAACAAAGATAAACTTCGACTACAAGCTTCTGTATCTCTCTAGGTTATGCATCTGACCAAATAATATAAATGTTACTCCCTTCAAATGCAACAGAAGATTTGTCCCAAATATGTTCCCTTTTCTAGGATATTCTTTTTTATTCAGATCAAGGAAGAAGACTTAATATCCTAGGCATCTCCCTAGTGGTATGGGCACCACTTTTACTTGATGTCCATCAAGTTGTGTTAGATATTGACATCTCTAGAGAAGAGGTTATTAATAAAGAAGTCCATGCCTCAGAAAAACAAAACAAAAGGGCAAGGCTTTAAATTTAGACCTATCGGAGACGAAAGGTGATTCATGACAATCAGCACAAGAAGAAGGCTTGTGTTTCAAGTTGAGAAGACCGGTACTCATTATCCATTACTGGTGACCCTTCCACCAGGTCCAAAGATAGTGCTTGTGTTTGTTGTTCTTATTTTCTCATCCTCAAAAGTGTGTGGACTAGATACCTTATTGATCATTAAGTTGGAAATCAGTCTATTAATCATCATTACAAGCATAGCTTGTATTTTTCCACTATTGTCATCCCTAATTATTTTTCTAAAGTTGTCTCTAATCATCGTTAACAGAATACGATGAATGTTAAAATAGAAACCTTACAGTTACAGAACATTTAGAAAGTTATTTCTGCTCCAATGGAAAACACATTGTTGGGTCCAGGTGGGTGTTCACTATGAAGTATCAACAAGACGGTACTCTTGATCGATATAATGTTATACATGTAGCTAAGATCCTTATTCAAATTGATGGACGGGATTTTCATGAAACATTTGCATCAGTTGTTAAGCTTAACTTCGTTAGAATTCTCTTATTTGTTGTTGCTCACAAGTCTGTCACTTTACCAATTTGATGGGAAGAATGATTTTCTTCATGGAGACCTTCAAGAAAAGATCTACATAGTTCTCCCTCCTAGGTTATCTTCTCCTCCGAGTCATACTTGTCGATTAAAGAAGGTGAATACCAATCAACTTACTGGTCTTGATTATTTATGGTGATGACATTATCATTACATGTAATAATGAACAACATATTGATGTTGTTAAGAAAGATATAGCATTTTGTTTTCAAATCAAGGATGTGGGCTGACTTGGATACTTTCATGATTGAGGTAGCTAGATATGTTGGAAAAATCTTTATATATCAAAGAAAGTACATCTTGGATCTTCTTGCAAAAAAAAGTATCTTGGATTTAAACCTTTTGGTAGTCTTATTGATCTCAACTACAATGTTCGTACAAATTACTCTCCTGATTTGGACAGAAAACTGAAATTTCAAAAACTTTTGCGAAGTGGATTTACCTGACCATCACTGTCTGATATCTCCTTTGTTGCTATTCAAGTTAGTCAATTCATGCATATTCCAAAAGTCCATTATGAAGTTGTCCTAAGAATCTTTAAAATCTTAAGAAAGCTCTTGAGATGGAAATCCTATACAAGTGTCGTCAACATTTGAATGTGCAAGATTATTATGATGTTGATTGGATTGGATCTACATTTGGTAGGAGATCTGCTAGTGGTTACTCTATATAACTAAGTTTGCAGGTGGAAGTTTAGTGCCTTGGAAAAGTAGGAAGTAAACTATTCTTTACTGAAGCAGAATACAAAAGCATGGTCTTGTCCACCTATAAGCTCGTGTGGCTTAAATCAATTTTGGAGGAATTAGGTTTTCAAGTCCGTGGACCTATACCTCGATATTGTGAGAGTCAGTTGCTATTTGCATTGCATCTAATCGTGTTTTCCAAAAGAAAACTAAGTACATTGAAATTCAAGCTAAAGTCATTTCCACTCCATTTGTGCCCTCTAGTGGTTATTTGGTTGACATGTTGAAAAAAAGTATCCCGGTCTTCAGAGAAGTTCTACACACCATGGGATGATGGATGCTTATGATATTCGCTTGCGGAGGTGTTAAATTACAAACTCAAGGAATGATCATCTAATAAGTGCAATAGGGGGTGACTATAAACCAAAAATACTTTATGGAGTGTAAACTAATTTACTCTTAGTTAGGGAGATAATCCAAGCTAATTTATTTAGAAGTCTCACAAAACTAGCACCGCAACCATTCTGGAAGGTACTCCTCACTTCAAACACTAAGGAGTTGCCAAAAAGTCATGTTTTGTTACATAATCAACCATCTCATGTAGTGCCTACATTTTTATGGTAGTAACCTTAAATCCATGAACTTGCTACCCTACTAGAATAAAAAAGTGACAAGCATATTCAAAATGAAAAACAATTGGTCAAGTCATATCAACTAACAAAATGGAAAACACGGATAAGTGAGATAAGATAGTGAAGCAGAATGCAGGACCATGGTCTTAGCTACCTGCAAACTTATGCGGCTCAAATATATTTGGGGAAATCGAGTTTTCATGTTTAAGGAGGCATTTCATTCTGTTGTAACAATCAGAAATTTATTTCATAAATTCTAATCTAGTATTTCAAGAGAGAACCAAGATTATTGTGATTAACCATCATTTTTAGAAAATTTTACACAAAGTTACTTCTGCTCCTTTTATTCTTTTTGGTGCTCAATTGGAAAATATATTTTTCAAGATTGTATCTGGTAAGAAACTACATAAAAGTTTTTCATTCCTTGGAATGATGGAAGCCTATGGTAATAGTTTGCGGGGAGGTTAAATTTCAAGCTTAACAACAACACTGCTTGGAAAGTTTACCAGTAGGTGGACATGTCAAAATAGATAAATCAATGGATTAGGTCACATGTTACGGCCGTAACTCCCAGAACCGGGCAGGGCCCCAGGTAGGCTGGTTCCTCATGGGCAATTCCCACGATTCCCGGCCCGGGTACCGTAAAAGGTCTGTGACCCATGCACCCCAACCCTTCTCCACACCCAGTATAAGTGTGGCGGGTTGTTGAGGCTGGGGATCGATCCCAAGACCTCCTTGATAAGGAGTCTTAAACATGATTCCCATCACCAACTGAGCCGCAGCCCGGTTCAGAGAGTTACGACCGTAACATAAAAGTACACTTTTATGTTACGATCGTAGCCCCCAGAACCGGGTTAGGCCCGAGGCAGGCTTCAATCCTCATTTCCTGGGCAATTCCTACGATTCCCGGCGCGGATACCGTAACAGGTCCGCGGCCCGGGTACCGTAACTGGTCCGCGGCCCACACACCCCAACCCTTCTCCACACCCAGTATAAGTGTGGTGAGTTGTTGAGGTCGGGGCTCGATCCCCAGACCTCCTTGATAAGGAGTCTTAAATATGACTCTCATCACCAACTGGGAGTCATGTTTAAGACTCCTTATCAAGGAGGTCTGGGGATCGAGCCCCGGCTTCAACAACTCGCCGCACTTATACTGGGTGCGGAGAAGGATTGGGGTGTGTGGGTCGCGGACCTGTTACGGTACCCGGGCCGGGAATCATGGAAATTGCCCAGGAGGAACCAGCCTGCCTGGGGCCCAGCCCGGTTCTGGGAGGTACAACTGTAACATCACACCTCCTATCTTTTGCAATCTTTAACTTTATGTTCCTACAATCTGATAGCGGCTCTTCAACTATGAGGAGTGAGGAGTGACGAAGGCGTAATTCCAAGTAGGGATTACATTTGAATTATCAACTTTATATTCTTTGATTTGAAAGAAGTACTTGAATGAGACATAGGAAGATGGAGCTCGAAGAAAGAAGGGTACAATTACTGCATTTGTATGTATCATCTCAATAAGCTCCCCCATATGAGCTAATAGCAAAAGGAAATTTTGGGTATCAGATTAACATTTAACAGAACAACCGTGGTAAGAACCTACATGTAACGTCAATCGATCTCGGGAATAAATTATAGTCTTTTTTAACCATGGAAAAATATGAAGCGGCTCTTATACCTTTGGGATATGTATGTAATGTACAATTAAATATGTTCTACTTGTTTATATATGTGTGTATGTACATATTTAATTTAAAATCTAAAAGAACGCATCTACATGTGAACATTCAAATACACAAAATAAGTAGAAGCTAAATCACTAATTATTTCACCTCCTACAAAAACAAAAAAGTAAGAAATATGAAGTACTATCCTAAAAGAAAGAAAGAAAATTGTTTAAAATGGCATCTCAAATCTGTTCTTTTAGACATGGAAGCATCATGGGCACTCAATTATGGACACTCAAACATGCTCTAAATTAAAGAAATTACCAAAACAAAAGAAAATAGTAAAGGTTCCTCAAAAAATGCATAAATAACAAACAGCACGAGTGAGCAAAACATCTATATATAATAATATAGCTGCCATGATATATCTGTATTTAATTATCTATTGCTGCTGCAGCAGTTGAAAAAATCAAGTGCTTAAACAAGAACTGGAAGGAGCTTGATGAAGTAACACCTGAACTACCACATCTGGTTGCACCCAGCACTTGATGGATTCTGAGAGAAGAACATGGTCTAAATGATCAAGAAATATGTAGCCATCTTCAGCACACTGGCATGAAGTCAGTAATTCACGCAACCGCAGACCCGAGAGAACATCAGGAACAATTGGCCAGGATAGATGTTTAGCCAAAAGAAGTGCAGCCCAAATCTCATCATTTGTGTGTAAAGCACCAAGTAGCAGTAGACCTCGGTTAGCACTGTTAATCATATCTAGAACCTTGACAATCTGATCTTGGCAATGCTCACGGATATGTTGAATTTTTATGTATTGGGTAAAAGGTTCTTCCTTTGACATCCATATATTTAGCCCTCTCAAACAATCTATGGCCCATTCTTTAGGAGCATCTTCTAGCGGCTCCCTGAAAGGGCAGTTGATATGAACAGGGCCACATAAGGACTGACTTGCACTGTACACAGCAGAATCAATGGTTGTGAGGACCATTCTTGCAGGAATTTGATCTGTAGGTGGGGGAAGACTGTAGAAGAACCTCACAAATTTTCCGAAATGATTGACCTTAAGAAACAGTGGCAATATAACAGAAATTAGTGTAACACTCTATCGACAAGAATCTAACATCAGAAAATAAACTGGATGAACTAACAGAGGATAGAAACTAAATTAGGATATAAAGTTCAAGACTTCTAAAATCACTGTTAAAGTTTCATGATAAATTGCACCACGTGTGCTCTAATTACATCACAAAATAGACTCACAGAATGACTATGAAAGTTCAAAATTCCTAGCATCCAGAAGTAGCTACGTCAGAGGTTTCATGACTTGAGCATTTTTTATTTTAACGTTTGAGTAATAATATACTCTCAGGATGTTTTCAATATTAAAACTTGGACATCCTAAATCTCATAAAAGATTTCATCACAAACACCCAATCTCTTACTTACAAACAGAAGTTCAAAATTAAAAGACAGCGATCATGACAACTACCTAGAAGATTCCAAAAGGAGAAATAAAACCCAGGAACAAACATTGGACCTGATCAATGGATTGGTTTGCCCCAGAATCCTGCAGCTCAGGAGGCCTGTCAGCTGTGAGCAACAGGAGTGGCACAAAATCCTGACTAGCTTCCACAACCTGAAACAAGATATGGAGTAATTTCAAATCCGAATCAAGCAGAGGGTGGTCTTCTGATTTTTATGTTGTATTGAAAAATGGGCTCAGTGTCAAATATTGATCTGCTTCTTTGAACTTATAAAACCCACACAAAAGAAGCAAGTGGTTAATTATTTAGCTGCAGAATAGAGCAAGAGGGCTAATCAAATTTAAAACGCTCTTCTAAGTATGATCAAGTCAAACAAAATCAACTAAAATAATTTCCAATAGCAAAGTAATCACATGGAAAATAAAGTTGAGAGCAAGCACAAGAAAATTGAAGTGACATTTTAAGAGTTTACAGTTCCATGCTGATCCAAATTTCCGTAAGAAATGAATTGAATATTTAAACTCACAGCGGGAAAAAGATTTGACACGGCAGTTCCTGATGATGTTATAACAACTGCAGGCTTATGTGATCCTCTTGCATACCCAAGAGCGTGAAATGCAAGTGAGCGCTCATCATAACAAGATGTGCAAGTAGTAAGGGAATGGTTACAAGCAGAAAGCGCAAGTGGAGATGATCTTGATCCTGGAGCTATACAGAAATACTAAACCAAACCAGTTAAAATAAATTCATATTCACTTTACAAAATGCATTTAAAACCCACCGTCAAACCAAGCCGTACACATTCTTCAACTATGAGAGATGCCCATAAAAGATTGATGTTTGTGCACTCGTCTATCTTACTTGTTCCATGAGGAAAGAGTAACTGTCAGTGAATGGAGAAAAAGAAACTAAACTAAGAGAGAGAGAAACAAACTCAAATTGAAAAAGTATGAAACAAAATATCTAAACTTCGTTCTCAAACAGGAAAAAAATTAACAGTTGGCACCTTAGTTCTTTCACAACAAGTAAACAAAACAAATGTGAATTTGACCCAGAAAAGCACTATTGCAGCGGGCTCAACTCTTGACAACAACATTCAAAAGGTCGAAGCACAAAACTTCTAGTCCAGTGAATAAAATTATCGAGAATATCAAATTGTTGCTATGAATCCTACCTCCTAGATGAGTTTCAACTTACAAATATCAAAGCTAAGACCTAGTACTGCATGTAATTCAAGGTAATTGTTTATGTTATTGTATACCATGTTCTTGCTGAAGAAGACAGTGAATGAATGTCTATAATAAGATTTATCTGCACTTGTGGGCTCTTCCTGCAGTGGAACAGGCTCAAGTTAAAAGACCATTGACAACGGAGAGAAAAATATGAGTATGCTAGATATTTTATATCACAGAACATTGGACTGTTCTGTTTGGCGATGGAAGTACCAAGATAGAAAACAGATGAAGAAATTCATATTATGAAAAGACAAGAAAAAAGTTAATTACCCACGATGAAAATCTCCCTTTGGCCAGCATATTCCCGAGAGTTTCGGCATTCATGTATACCTAGAGAAAACACATAACTAAAATATAACCATTCTAATGAAATCAAAAGATGACTTGGAAGTAAAATTATTGACGAAACACTTAAGATTATACAAATATTGACAGGACGATTACACTGTTGGATATATTGTACATTCTATATGATAGACATAGCTTAGGCTCATCTTGGGTGTTGTGATCACCCTCTCATGTATGTGTATATATACTCTATTGTTGGTGTGAATACAAGCACTGGTCATTCTTTCAATCTATCATGGTATCAGAGCCTTAGGGCTTGATTGCGTACCGTCTCCGCCCCCGTCTCGCATTTCTCTCGCGCGTCCGCCGCCGCAGCACATCATGCCTCCGCCATCGGAACAGCTCGTGCCTCTGTCGTCGTTGTAGCTCGCGCCCCCAACAGCGCTCTCTCAAGCACCTCCAGCAACTCTTCTCTCGTGCAATGCTGCCTTCGTGTCGTAGCTCTCCTCCCGTCGACGGAAACGGCGACTCTCTCGTTCTGTCGACTGCCTCGCACGATCCCGCGGCATCGTTCATCAGTCCGCTCATTCTGATCTCGCCCGGAGCCGCTCTCGAGTGAACTCTTGACCTAGGCGACCACCTCCGTCCTCCATTGTTTCGATGGCATCGTCTCACTCCTCATCTGCTTTCCTCCAAAAGGCTGATGTCATTTTCGACGGGCAGAACTACAAGGCATGGTCCGCCACCGTCGGCGTGATTCTCTGTGGTCTCGATCTATGGGGCCACATTGACGGCACCGAGCCTGCTCCGCCCCCACCGGCAACCAGTCTTGCGGACTCCTCCACTGTCAGCACGACCATTTCCTCCCAGTGTTCCGATTAGGCGAGGTGGCGCTCGGACGACTCTCGCGCGATAGCCATCATCTGTCAGTCCTGCGAGCTCCCCATTCGCATGAACGTCTACGAGCTACCTTCGTCCAAGGCAATGTGGGATCACTTGTGTCATCTCTACTTGCCATCTAGCCAGGCCCTGCACTAATACCTATTTTAGACCCTTGGTGTCTGCTACCAGCGTGATCGGTCTGTACAAGCTTTCTTTGTTGAGCTCCTGGACATCTTGTGTCAGTGTGATGAGATGGCACCTTTCCCCTGCGTTACTTGCGCTAAGTGTGTTGCCACATCCCAGGATCGCGACTTCCAGCCATTAGTATTAGCAAGTATGTTAATACAAAAAGCATAGCAGGTTAAAATATGATGATTTTAAAAGAATCTCCAAGTAGTTAAATGGCCTTTCAATTTTCATCACATGGCATCATAATCTTCACAATCATAAGTGTTACGGGATTTAGGAGAAAAACTGAGTACCTCATATGGAGGTCTCACCCTTTATTTATACTAAGCATGAAGGAGCATAATGTGGTGGTACACGGTGTGGAACTAATATGACTAATAACACTCCCCCTCAAGTTGGATCATGGGAACTTCCCAGACTATATAGTTCATTCGAGTCCATGTAACCCCTTTCGTAAGAATGTCTGCAACTTGATCTCCGGTCTTCACATGCTTTAGCGAAACAAGACATTCTTCATACTTTTCTCTAACAAAGTGACAGTCGACCTCTATGTGCTTTGTTCGTTCATGAAACACGGGATTCGTGGCAATCTGGATAGCAGCTTGATTGTCACACCATAGAGGAGTGGGATCTTGAACGGGATACCCAATTTCACTGAGAATCTGCCTCACCCACATGATCTCAGCAACAGTGTGGGACATAGCCCGATATTCTGCATCAGCACTAGATCTGGCAACTGTGGTTTGTTTCTTGCTCTTCCAGGAGATAAGATTGCCACCCATAAAGACAGTGAATCTTGTGGTTGACTTTCGGGTGGCTAAGCATCCAGCCCAGTCAGAGTCATTGTATGCCTCTAGATCGGAATGACCTCGACTCTTGTATGATATTCCCAAACCAGGATCCTTCTTCACGTATCTGATAATCCGGAGAACGGACTCCCACTGAGACATAGTTGGAGCTGCCATGAACCGACTGACCTTACCAACCGCACAAGCAATGTCCGGGCGAGTCATGGTGAGGTAGTTTAATTTTCCAACAATTCTACGGTACTTCTCTGGTGATTCAAAAGGTTTGCTTTCGCCGTGAAGACTCTTTTCCCCTGGTTCCAGTGGAGAATCCATATGGCCACAGTTAGCCATCCCAAGGTCAGATAGAAGATCAAGAGCATATTTTCGTTGGCAAATAAAGAGAGAGTGATCATCATGAATCACCTCAATCCCAAGGAAATACCGCAATGGACCCAGATCTTTTGTTTGGAAATTAGAGTGTAAGAATGCTTTGAGATTTGATATTCCTTCTGAGTTGTTGCCTGTGATAACAATATCATCAACATATACCAGTAGCAGAATAGTACCAGCAGAGGAGTTCTGATAAAAGAGAGACGAGTCTTTAGTACTTTTGGTAAGCCCGAATTGGGTAACAACAGCTCGGAACCGAGCAAACCAAGCCCGAGGGGATTGCTTCAATCCATATAAGGACGCTAGGAGACGGCACACCTTGTTACGCTCCCCCTCAGCAACGAACCCAGGAGGTTGTTCCATATAAACTTCCTCATCCAGGAGCCCATAGAGAAAGGCATTTTTAATATCCAACTGGTGTAAGGCCCACTGGCGGAAGGCAGCAAGTGAAAGGAGAAGTCGAAGAGAGGACATCTTCGCGACTGGAGCGAATGTTTCATCATAATCCACGCCATAAGTCGGAGCATAACCTTTGGCAATCAGGCGGGCTTTTAGGCGGTCCAGAGAACCATCAGCATTCACCTTGACAGAATATATCTATTTGCATCCAATTGCATTCTTGTCGGGAGGTAAGGGAACCAGGTCCCATGTATTGTTCTGTTGGAGAGCAGTCAATTCGTCATGCATGGCTGCCGCCCAGCCAGGATGAGCTTTGGCCTCCGCCACGGTCGATGGTAGATGATATCGATCAAGAGTCGAGTTCAGCGCTCTACGAGAAGCGGACAAGCCCGGGTAAGAGTTAACGTAGAGCGGTTTCTCCCAACAAGTCCGAACTCCTTTCCGGACTGCAATAGGAACCTCTGGGCTAGATGTCGGAATAGTAGTAGGTATAGTAGCAGGTTCTTCCGGAGGAACAGTCGTCGCATTATCGGTAACAGAGGTAGGCTGAGGTGGTGGCACCACTGTATTATCTGGAGAGCAACGGGAGTAAACTTGCCCCCACAGGGGGGACAACAGATCAGTCAGTGAAATGATATCAGGTTCATGCCTAAGGACCAATAGAGCATCAAGAGAGGGATTAGGATGAGAGGATCCAGGAGAGAGGTAAGGGTCGGTCTCCTGGAAGACGACATCAGAGGAAAGGATGTAACGGTGGAGATCAGGAGAGTAACACCGATATCCTTTAGTGGTCTGAGAGTAGCCGAGGAAGATACATTTCAAGGCACGAGGGTCAAGTTTGGAGACAGAGGGACGAGCATCCCGAACATACAGACACACCCAAATACCTTCAAAGGGAGGAGGGAACTGTGATGGTCAGGATAGAGAGTGTGGTAGGGTGTCTCCCCCTGAAGGATGTGAGTGGGAAGATGATTAATAAGGTGTGCAGCAATAAGTACGACATCCCCCCATAAGTGTTTGGGTACGTGTTTGTGGTGGAGGATTGCCCGGGTGACTTCAAGGAGATGCCGATTTTTGCGTTCGGCAACACCATTTTGTTGAGGGGTATCCGGGCAACTGGTTTGGTGGATTATGCCTTTGTCAGAAAGAAAGGTAGACATAGACTGAGACAGGTATTCCCGGCCATTATCAGTACGAAAACACTTAACACGTACAGAAAATTGAGTAAATATTTCATTCCATAAGTTTTGAAAAATAGAAAGTAGCTCAGAACGATTTTTCATTAAATAAACCCAAGTCATACGAGAAAAATCATCAATGAAAGTGACATAATACTTGTGCCCTAACAACGTAGGAACAGGACACGGTCCCCAAACATCTGAATGAAGTAAATCAAAAGGTGCAGAGGCACGAACATCAAGACGAGGACTATAGTTAACTCTGTGGAGTTTAGCAAACAAACAAGACTCACAACTAAAAGGGGGAACCTTCCCAAGCTCAGGATACAGACGACGCATGACCTGCATAGATGGATGACCATGGCGATAATGAAGATCCAGGAATTTGGTGGAGGCCGCGGTACAAGCAAGGTGGGAAACTTCGTCCAGGACATAGATGCTACCACGCAGCTTCCCTCTACCAATAATACGGCTCGTCGACTGTTCCTGAAAAATGCAACCAGAAGAGGTGAATATAGCAATGCAATTCAAATCATTTGTAAGCGTACTAATAGACAATAGATTGTAAGCAGACTGAGGGACATGCGCCACTAAGAAGAGTGTCATGTTAGGTGTCACATTGCAGCTACCAAAACCAACAATAGGAACTGTGGATCCATCAGCAACAGTAATTGAAGCTCCGCTATGAGGTTTGTATGAGTGTAAGATACCTGAGGAACTAGTCAGGTGATCAGAAGCACCAGAATCAGCCATCCACTGGACCTGCCTCTGGGAGGTACAAACAGGTTGAATGGTTTGAGCCACAGCCGCACTATGAGGTAGTGGGGTCAACCTGGAGAGTCTGCAGGCGTCGATACTCATCCTCGGATAGTTCAACAGTTCTCGATCCCGGAGGTATAGAAGTAGAGTCCGCCAGGTGTGCCGACCGAGGTGGAGGAGGTTTGAAGGCCCGGTCCGGCTTCCCATGAATCAGCCAACATGTATCCTTTGTATGTCCCCGACGCCCGCAATGGGCACAATGCCTTGTGTTAGTGTCACGACCACGGCCAGAGCGCCCCCCGCCCCCCCCCCCCCCCCCCGACTACTTCCCCTTCCTCCTCCTCGGGAAGCAAGAGCCATCGACTCACCGGAGGATGTATGTAGAGCAGAAGACGAAGTACCGATAGAGCCAGCCTTAGTAAGCCGATGGTACACACTAGCAGTCTGAAGGGTAGTAGGACTCGCTAGCATTTCAGTCTTCGTTGTGGAGAAGTGTGGATCCAGTCCATTCAAAAGCCACAGGAGCACCAGGTGTTCACATTGAGCCTGATGGCCTTCTCTAGTGGAGGGAATCTCCCAAAGGTCTAAAATCTCATCCACCAGAACCTTCCATTCGGCAAAGTACTCGGTAACAGGACGCACTCCCTGTCTTAGGTCAGCTATCTTGGGAAAGAGTTCACCAAGTCGAGAGAGGTTGTTCGCCTGAGAGAACATCATGTGAAGAGTGTCTCATAGTTCTTTGGTGCTGTCGCAGTTCTTGCACATTTGCTGGGCAGATGGATCCATGGAGCTCAGGAGAAGAGCAAAGATACGGCAATCATCACTATACCAGCCATCATATTCGGTACTCCCCACTTCATGAGTTGGGAGATGAGTAAGGTGGTGAGTACGTCGGATGCCTGCAAGAGACATAGTAACCCCCTTCTTCCATAATTGAAAATTGGAGGCGGTAAGGATAGTAGTTGCAATCCTCGCGTTGGGAGGAAAGGTATTGGTAGAGTCCCCTGCGGGGGCAACGGTCGGAGTAGTGCTTGTCGGAGTAACGGAGGAGCCCATGGCAACGATTAGTAAAACAGAGGAGAAAATATACCGGACAGGACGCCCGAAATGGTTGCGTCAAGGCCGATTCTAACGGCTCAGATGAGAAACGGCGACAGGAGGCAGCCGGCAGCACTGCACCGTCGGGATTTGTCGAAGCAGGAAATCAGAATTTTTCGGTAGACAGAAGGCGTCGCAGAAGCCTGGATTTGTCGGAGCAGGGCATCAGAACGGTCGGAGTAGTGTGTCGACTAAGCAGTCGGCAGGCGGCATCAGATGTGTCGTCGAAGCCGAAGCGGACTGTAGGCGGCATCACGACAAGCAGATCAAGCGTCGTAGACGGCAAGCGGCATGAATGTCGAGCCCCGCCTCCGTCGATGTCACGGGAGGCGCGCAGGAATGTCGGCGGGGACGGAGAAAGAGAGGGCGAGCGGGAAAAAGCGGGGACGGAGCGGGCGAGAAAGAGCGGGCGGGCGACGAACGGAAACCCTAACTTCGCTTTGATACCATGTTACGGGATTTAGGAGAAAAACTGAGTACCTCAAATGGAGGTCTCACCCTTTATTTATACTAAGCATGAAGGAACATAGTGTGGTGGTACACGGTGTGGGACTAATATGACTAATAACAATAAGCATTCGGCTTTCTGTAATCCTACTAGTGAAAAGTATATCTATAAACAAATTACATCGAAAAAATACAACATTTCATTAATTTCTTCAAAATTCTGATTAACAACAGCACCCACTTCAAAGAATTATAAAATGAAAACATGTATACCATTTTAAAGTCTTCCTTCCCTTTGATGTCCGATAGATCTTCAAAGCAGCCCCACATGTCTATCTCGTGAGTGGTGGCAGAGGAAATATGGAGATTAATCTGCAAATCCAAATCTAAACTGAATGGTCAAAGTTTAGCCGAAAGTGCCTTTCCATTAGCTGTAGAAGCATAGGATACCAGTTAAAGTAGATGCATATGAACCTCCACCCTGTTATATAGTGATAAATGTCTTTTATCCAAATTTATGTATGCTTAATGCTTCCTACCGATGACCACTTTACAAAACTGAGTAGTAAGAAAATGCTTGAGCTTAAGTTGAGCAACCATCCAGTCAACATTTTTTTTCTTTTACCTTAGTATTACAAGGAGCCTGCAAGGAGGTTAATTTATGCCCAGCAAGCCTAGCCCGTTAAAACATCAAAAATGTAGTGTGCGCACCTCACGCCCGTAATTTACACAATATCACTGTAAACCTTAAGAGTGCCTTTTTAAGAAAGAAGCAGGTTGTGTTCTAGTGTTAAAAACAGAAGAAAAGGGATGGAAGGCTAATTTAGTGACTATCATCTACGTCTTTGCTACTGACTATATTCTATGCTAGCATTTAGGGGCAAGTGTGTGGAGGTGGAATTGATTATCCATTTTTCCAATATTTTTGATGCAACAATCCTCGGATCTACTTTGTTCGTAAATTCTATCAAATAGAATTTATCCCAGATATTGTTATTGTTACTAGTTAGTATGTCCGTTGGAACAATCGTTGTAAAACAACCTGAAGGTGGATAATATTTCCACTTAATCGAAGACCAGTAGGGATTCGAATTTACAATATCTTTGTTTACCAAAATATGCATATATTTAACACCTCCCTCAAGCTGATAAAAATATATAAAGGAAGCTTAGCGTGTTACATATATAACTAATCCTTAGATCTCTCACAACTTTTGCAATTGTATCAGCCGGCCGGTCACTTGAACTAACAAAAATATTGACACGGGGACACAACATCACAACAAGCTGCAGACGATAGGGGCTCGGAGGCCAATTCTTAGGCACGCCATCCTGTTCATGTTGGACACATAAATATTGACACGGGGACACAGCATCACAACAAGCTGCAGACGAGCGTAGCGGACTCGCTGATGAAGCTATGTGTGCTCCCCGAATCCATAAGCATGAGCAAAGGCTGTCGTAAGTGTGACAAGCATCCGAATAGTGTGAACCAATTGCGGCCCAGCAATGGCATTGAGGGAGATCTCTGAGTTTCCTAGGTCATCCTCTTCGTCGACCTTGTGAGAGGGGACATCCACCTCCAGCCAGAGGAGGCGTTTGTACCATGTGTCAGGGTCCGTATTGGTTATCGCAGTTGAAACAGAGGCCCCTTGGCACCGTCTCCGTCCCCATCCCCTTGGTAAAGGTGGTGATGGGTGAGGTGCAGGATTGCTAAATCCCTAGTAGAGTGTGTCCCATCCCGTCGACCGCTATATGGTCGGTCCATTAACAGTATGTTCTCACAAACTGTTTGAAGCTCATTGAAATGGTGAATTCAATCAGCGTCTGGAATACCACGTCGAGAGGCAGACCCTCGTGAAGTATCGTCGTGAAGCTAAGCACTTGTTCATGAGCTAGCTAAAATGATCTAGAACCTCTCCAAATGCTCGTCGATCGAGCTCATCTGTTTAAGAGAGACGAGATCAATGATATGGTTTTCGCGAAGTGGTGGTCCAAAAAGTAGATTGCAAGTGGCTTTAAAGTCGCCCCACGTCAAATGAGGTTGCTCACATTGTAGTTGTGTGAACCAGAGCTGAGTGGAGCCCATGAGGTAAAATGAGGCTACGCTAATCCAGTCCTTTCATGGTTTCCATTGGTTCGCAAAGTGTTCGCAGTGCATAAGCCGCATGAAAGGGTCTTCATGGCCATCAAAAATCGGAAGTTCATTTTGACGTTGCGAAGCCGCTACCTCCCAGACCGTGTCACAGTTGTCATAATGGCCTTTGTCTGGAGTCCCATCGTGGGTGGAGCCTGATGCCTCCCGTTAAGAGAGTTGCATACTATCGAGCCGAGCAGAGAGAGCATCCATCTTTACAGCGTTAGTCGTCATCATCTTTCAAAACATCTACAAACCCTTGAGAGAGAGCGTGACTACCTTCCTCTATTGGAGTGGACTGCAGATTGGAGGTCGGATGGTTCTGTAAGAGGCCCGCGCAGCAAGACAATTGTAGTGCGTTGGAATAGGGAGCGTGGAGTTATCTTCGCACATTAAAACACTTGACTTCTAAAAGAAACATAAGAAATGCCTCAACATTCACAAATCAGCACAGAAAACTTGAAAATGTATTTGTTTCATCTAGAAATCAACTTATAGAGTTCCAAATAAATGAAATTATTAATGCAAATTACAAAAATTAAGAGTAGTTTGGAAAACCACGCACCTGATGGAGACTTCTCTCCAACGAATGGGCTGCTTCATTTAATGTGTAAGATAAAGAGTTGTCCCAAACCAAATTTGATGCCAGGAAAGAAAAATTCTCAAATTCAACCATCTCTATCTGAAAGGTATTATCTAAATCTCTATGGAAATAAATCTGAAGTATAAAGATGTACAAAATAACGAAGCGAATATGTTTCATTGAAAGAAAGAGAATTCCTGAAACAACAAATCAAAATTAAGCGAGTAGCATGTTCTAAAGCACAAAAGGGAAACAGAAATTATTAGCATTGACTTGTTATATTCATGATGTGTTTGAAAGCGAAGGAAATGAAAAAAAAAGTAACTAGGACCATTATTAAAAATCTCCAATCATTGATTCAGATAGAAATAAAAGAGCTAGACATGAAAAATCTTTGACTCGGTATCCCCATATATTCATCCTTTAATGTTTTAGTCCCGCTATAGGTAGACCACATTTCTCATCTTCCTAAAGAGAATAATAGAGCAATAGATTATTCAAAAAAAGTTGCTCAAAAATAGGTAAGTTATACATTTTACCCAAAAATCAGATGTCCCATTTTTTTACTATGGACGTCGTTTCATAAACATAAATGTCATTAATTGGAACTATCTAGATTCCTAAAAATTTATGTGCAGTCATTGGTGGCCAATACAAAGCGTTTTACTGACAATGAAGGTTTTGGCCATCTAATCTTGAAACGAAGTCATAAAGAATTGCCTATTTATAGATACATTAACCATTATATAACCAAAGAGGAGCCCCGATAACTGCTTCCAAATTTAATGTAGTACTTAGCAAAACATACAAATAAACCCAGAGAGATGATTAACTTGTCATTTATAGATATGTTATTGAGAGGAGTGTCTCACCTGAGGAATAAAAAAGTAAAATGAACCGGGGTGATTATACATATCATTTGATTTCATGTTCCAATCAATACCCGTGAACCCGTAAGTCCTTAAAAGAGGTGATTCAAAGGAAAGATATCTGCAGAAAAATTAATAAAGTTGTTGCAGGTCTTTAGCTGGTGAATTATGATAACTTCGTAAGATGTAAATGACTTATTATATTTTTTTTGTTGATCAAACAGAAATATGAAGAATATACAATCAAAAAGATGCTTTATTATAAGAAAATGTTATGGAAGATTCAAAAACCTTCTTGACTACTTTGCTAAGAAAGTTACAAAATTGTTCAAATGGAAGTAATATCACCAATTGGCCCTAAAATTTTAAGCACTCAAAATATTGGATGCTTAGGATATCCAGCAACATGCTCTGCACTTTGGGGGAATTTGAGATCTAAATGCAACAAGGTTTCTTATAATTATCAAATGTATAAGTGGAGAACTAGACCAAGCAATAACTTCCCAATGAAGTGACGAACTCATCTCTTTTGGTTCAATGTTTCCTGTGTGAGGTTTCACTCTTTTATATCTCCTAATTTCTTGGTTTTCATGTTACATCAATACAACAACAACAACAGAACCCATATAGTCCCCAATCATTGGGGGTATGGGCGGGGGAAGATTGGAAACAGACCTAACCTTTGGCACTATGCACAAAGTGGCTTCTCTCAGAGGAGATTACCTAACCTTTGACAATAAATGCACAAAGTGGCTGCTCACAGAGTACCACTGAAATAGTGGCCCCCTATATCATCGCGTTTGCTGCGGAATCATGCCCTCAAATCAAAGCCAAAGACATCAGAGAGGGCAGACCAAAGAATCCATTTTGATTTATGTGCACATAACCATGCTTCCTTCATTCAGCATCCAGAGCATTGGTGAAGCACAATTCATGTTACATCAATGCTAGATTATATTTTTTTCTTTCTTAATGTTGCGTCTGCATGTGTTTAGCATCTTAGATCAATAACTTGCAACATCAGAGAACATCATTTTTCATATTATATGTAAATTGTTCGAATTAATATTATATATATATATGAACGAATGACAGTGCACGCCCCCCCCCCCCTACAACTTCGACAACACCACGGCTTGAATAGTAACTCCGACCATGCTCGGCTGCTCTCGGGTGAACGGACTCCGCACGACATTACGAACCCCAAGTGCCCAAGAAAAGCGAGTATGGGCACAGGTACTGCCTAGGTCGGGGTACTGTCGCAGCTGCACCAGGGGGCATGCACTGTCACTCGTATTTAGTTGGTATTAATTACTTAATACGGATGAAATTTAATTATTACTTCAAAAAATCCTTATAAACTCTATTTTAAACTAAGTGTGATTGCGTATGAACGGCTATCGACGATCGATCGCCAATCACCAAACTTTGATTATAACTTGATCATCGATCGGTGATAGCCGCTTGATCGTCGACGGACAAAAAGGCAGATTGTTAGAATTACATGAAAGGATTAGGAAAGAAAAAGAAGTAGATCTAAGGTGCCATGGGTAAAATGTGCATTAAGACATGCACAAAGAAAAGATAATAACAATTCATGTAATACTTGAGAAAGATGAATGAATATGATGGATTCATAAAGCAGACCAAAAATGATTTGGATAAGGCTATGATGATGGTGATGGTGATGAAAATGGGCATTACATATGAATAATGATAATAGTTAAGGAAATAATCAAAATAACTTAACAAGAATTTATGGTTTGCAAGCATCTCGAGTTTGAAAGGGTTACGCACTTTTGTCTCACCTAGACAAATATGCAAAAAGCACATTAAACTAAACTCATTGTGATGAAAAATAAATACTACACAACAGATAATAGATCAATGTGAGAAACAAATAATAGATTCAATTAAAGCACTGGTCGAAAAGAATGAGGACCTTTCCATCAATTTATATACTCTAAGTACGTCTGAAGATCCACGAAATGTAATTGCTGCCCCAACTCCCGAAACTCCAAGCATTCGAGGCGTTATTACAGGCCCATTGAATTGCTCATGCATTGTTTTTGTTGCAAGATAAAATTGAGGAAAAGTATCTGACATGGATTGTGAGTGAGACCAATTCAATGATTTGACACTAGGTGGTACAGCAATCTGCACCATTGAACAAGAAACAATTACATTCTTCAAATTTTTGCAAGGATAGGAGCAAGTGTATCAAAGACATGGAAACTCAGACTCCAGGGATTCATGTAATCATAAATAAAAAGAATAAATAAAAAGTTAGATTTGACCTATGTCCGGCCATCTCAAAGACAAGTAAAGACACACAAAATTACCATTCTCTATAATTTCTAAGTTATACGTGCAACATTGAGTCGCCCTCCTGAAGGTCAACAAGCCAAACAAAAACTATTTTTCATGTGAATAGAAATTGTAGCAGTATTATATACTCATGTACTCAATCTATGTTTCAGTGAATGCAATTGTCAAAATATTCCCCGATCATTTCATTTCCAACTGTGCATGTGTTCTTCTCGATTCTATTTTCATTTGACTGCTTAAATCACAAAATGATTTATCATATGCATTCATGAATTCGATTCCACTGGGTCATATGCTAGAGAACCGCATCATCGTCCAATGTACCAACTAGAGATCTATATGTACCTGAAACCTCAGCACACCACTCAGAGAGCAGGGAGGGTCAAGCTTCAGCTTATCGACTGCCTCTTTCATGGCTTCTACAGCATGCCTAAGGGTTAGAGCTGGCTCCAAATTTTGCGTCAAGCAAAGCTCCACGGGTAAATCAGAACAACCAGTTTCCTCGAACTCATTGACCACGATTTCCAATTCCCGGCCATAAAATTCATTCTGCGCATAAACCTAAGAGGCAATAACAATAATGTCAAAATCAAAAGCGTGGGAGAAACCAATGAAAGGGAGAGAGAGGTAGGGTATGAGAAGTGCGAACATGAGAATTAGGGTTTAAGCGCAGACCGAGAAGGCCGGCATTTCCCAGACGACGGATTAGCGGATAGTGCCGAAAAGGGAGAGAAGGGGTGGACGACGAATGACGGCGGCGGCGGTGATTTGGACAGTGGAAGAGAGAGGGCTTGAAAGACCGGAAGAGATCGGCGGTCTGCATCTCGGGGATTGTAGGGAAGGAGGACGGATGAAAGAGGAGACGAAGATAAGGTGGGAGAGTAGATAAGGAGGGGAGATGGGAATAGGCGGGAAATTATATAGGCTATATCAAGTGAGAGCTTCATCGGTATATTTCTCTAACTGAATTATGGAAGAAATTAAGGTCTGGTTAATGCTATCGTAACCGCTTGATTGGTGAAAATAAGTTCTCTCAAATGGAGTCTAAGGCTTACGAAGCGGCGGCGGTCGTGAACCCGGCGGTAATGAACTGTCGTTCGTGAACTAGCAAATCATTACTATCAGCAAATAATAAAATTTGAAAATAATTATTTAAAAACCAAATGGTTACTAGGCAAATCACAAAAAAATTAGAGTGATGTTATGTGCAAACCGATTTTGGCTACGTGCAAACCATAAAAACTTGCGTTTTTTTTTTTTAAATACGTCTTATAGGTGCATTTTTAGGAAAAGTGTTCAACATCAAAGTTGTAGATATCGACCATATCTACAACTTTGGTGTTATCGACCATATCTACAACTTTGGTGTTGAACATTTTGCCTAAAATGCACATATAAGGCGTATTTTCAAAATGCGCGAGACTATTGTGAAATGTTTCGCGCCTTTTGAAAATACGCCTTATAGGTGCATTTTTAGGCAAACTGTTCAACACGAAAGTTGTAGATCTCGACCAGACCTACAACTTTGATGCTGAACACTTTTCCTAAAAATGAACCTATAAGACGTATTTTCAAAAAATATGAGTTTTGATGGTTTGCGCGTAGCCAAAACTGATTTGCAGATAACATCAGTCAAAAATTAGAAGAAGAAAAAACAGCATCATCTGATCCTGACGGTTTTTGATGTAATGCTTCTATGACAGGAAGAAAGAGGGGCTTTGCCTTGAGAATACCAAGGTCCAAAAATTAAAACATTGTAATTGTCTCGATTCTTATTCTAAACACCATCGTCGGCATTTGGCAGGAGAGCAATGCTGAAAAGCCGCTCGAAGCTCTCAAAGAGATGCAATGTGAACACGCCAAGGATCTACGAGGCGGTTACTTGGTTTCCGACCTTCCTTCAAGGGACTTTGAGAATGAAACAGAGCTCGTTGACAAGGGAGAGCATGACTGTTATAAAAAACACAAGTCATGTCCTAATCGATGACTAAAATTCAACAAATAACTAATTTTAGGCGAATGGGAGATCTGGAACAGCAAGATCTAGAACACCGACGAACGCGTTCAACCGTTGTCTTGCCAAACACATATTTTATGACGTCAACATTGTTGTGAAATCGGATCGAGTTAAGCCGCGGTAGCGCAACGGAATTTCACGAATGAGCAAGAACCAGTATCGCGCAAAATAAAATACGGAACGAGATTCTAGCATACACAGACGACACAAAAGATTACGTGGTTCGGAGTATGGGACTCCTACTCCACGGGGAGAGCGCGCCGAAAGATCCACTATAAATATGAGAGTTACAAGATACAATAGTGAGACAAAAGATATAACGTGGAGCGTCCAGTAGAATCTGCCCCCAAACTGCACTGGTAGCTATCGCGAGCGATACCGATATCGCCGAGCGATGTCTCGCACTGCCACCGGGCCCAAGACCCGCCGTCGCTGCTTCCGCTCGCCTGGACCACCGCCCTGCTGCCGCCGCTTTCACCGGAACCAAGTTCCGCGGCTTTCGCCGGCCTGGATCACACTGAGGGCCTCCGCCGCTGTTGAAGAACTCCTGGAGCCACCGCTACCGCCGCCCCGCTGCTTCCACCTGAAACAGCCCGAAAAGCTCCCTTGGCCTGAGGCCGTCTGTCGCCGCTGGACAGAGCCGCCGCCTCCTTGTCGCTGAGCTACTGGCGCCGCTGATGCCGCTCACCACTCTCAATTGCCTCCTCCCTCCTGCGGAATTTGCATGGCGTAAAGGATGGATGGGGGGACTGGTCCTATAAATAGGAGTCAAATAAAAAATCTCCCGTAAATAGGAGATAATCTGCAGATTTAGGAAAGATGCTAAAAATGGGTTTAGCCGGAATAGGAAGAAAATAATCCTCCTCATAATGAAGAATCCTAAATAGGATTAACCCAATAAGAGATTTCCTAATCAAATATTAATCCTCACAAGTAACAAACCCCTCCCACGGATTGATGACATGGCGCGATCCAGACGATCCATGCGCGTGTGAGATATCACGATCCTAACAGTCATGCTCGAAATTAGCTCTTATACTTGGCGGCGGTCACAACCGTTGTCTTGCCAAACACATATTTTATGACGTCAGCATTTTTAAGGCCGCTCCAAACAAACCCTAGAAGAGGCGTTGGAGGAGGATGATTAATTAATTAGCTGCGCAAAGTATTAATAAAAGGTTAATTAACGTTTAACATGTGGCTCAGCCATTGGATTATCTTCATAAACTTACTTACGATAACGACGTCGTCAGTGTTAATGGCGATGACACGAAACAGGGACGATGATGACGAAAAGCGTTGTTCTAATCCTCGAGCGCCGCCGGCGATTGGATGGAGCGACAAATTAACATTTTTTAATTAGCATAACCGCCTTTTAAACCCACAATCGCTAACTAGTGGGTTGGGACCTTAATTTTAATTAGGGCTTAATTAAAAGCTTTCTAAACATGCTTGGCTGCGACTTTGTGCTCCACTTTGCAGATATTAAGTGCATGCGTCATTATTATTGTATATACTGAATAATCACTACAAGAAAAACTTAGATTAGCAAGGGGCTAAATTCCTTGCTAATTAGATAAATTACTTGCTAATTTTAATTAGCAAGTAATTTAGAATCAAAAAATTTTCGTAGCTAATATGAGCCTAGCTAATTTTAGCAAGGAAAATTTTCCTTTCTATTTTACAAGGCTTTTTTAGCAAGGTAATCTGTCCTTTCTAAATTAGCAAGGAATTTTAATCTTGATGCTAATAGTTAATATTTTATTTAAATTAAAATAATTTGTGTATGTGCAAAATAGTGAACTATGCTTGGATTTGAACCCTTAACCTCCTACATACAACCTACAAGACTTATCCAACTAACCCAATTGACAACTTTATTTTAAAGGGCGAAATATTATATATATATATAAACGTCAGTATTTAAAATTATTTAAATCTTTCCGTATGTTATATATATATTTCGTTGTATATTTTAAATAAATATAATTATATATATATATATATATTTCATTATATAATTTAAATATATATAATTAAATATATATATATTTTATTATATAATTTAAATATATATAATTATATATATATTTCATTATATAATTTAAATATATATAATTATATATATATATATTGTTATATAATTTAAATATATATATTTATATATTTCTTTTTATAATTTATATATATATATTTATTTATTTATTTCATTGAAAAATAATAATTAATACTAAATTTATAAAAATATATAAATGTTTAAATAATATATACAATTATATTAAGAATTGAATATATTATTAATTATTTTGTTAAACATAATTAATTTATTTTAATTTATAAATATATTTAAACAAAATACTATTTTATGACAATGGGATAAAGAAATAAAAAAATTTATTTTTTAAGAAAGAGAGATCACATTTTTTAAATAAAATAATTTTTTCTCTCCACAAATATTTTGCAACAAAACGTTGCTATTTTGCATCAATAATTTGCAACAAAAATATTCGTTGCTATTTTAGCAACAAAAAAAATTGTTGCTAATTTTGTAGCTAAAGTAAAACTTTATTTACCTAGCTAAATTTAATACTAATTAGCAAAGAATTATTTAGCCTTACTAATTTTCCTTGCTAAATGGAGTTTTTCTTGTAGTGAATATTGATATACATATATACAGACATATATAATCATTAGTGTTGATGGCTATGGGATACTCTGGCCGGTCTCGTTCCTCGTTTATTTGCACAACTCCTTCGGTCCCTCCATCGGCGATAGCGGCAGATTAGGGCTTCGTTTGGCGGGGTGACGGCGGTCGTGAACACTGTGGTCATGAACCGTCGTTCGTGAACGCCCGACCTCACATAAAAAATTCATGCATTTTATGCTCAAAACATATATTCTATGATAAATAGCGTTTTTGACTAAACCCACGGACGGAGCAAATAAGCCATGACAAACGAAGCCTAGAAGTTAAGCGCGTTCATTGTCAATACGCTCCTCCACCGTTCTATTCTCTACTCGGACGGCCTTGCGGCGAACCAAACACGATTCATCCCTCTATTGACTCCGCAATCGCCGCGCTGAAGTAACCCCAACTCCTTCAGTCCCTTCTGTGCATCTGCGTATCTGCGCTGCTGCGCGTGAGAGTTCGTTCGGTGTGCTTTAATCGTTAGAGATCTCAGCGATTACTAAATTTTCAGTTTTTCATAACTAAATTTCGTTTCTAAGTTTTTATTTAATTTTAAAAAGAAAATGTTGGGTAAGGTTTGTCTGCATTTCACCTTGTGGTGGGACCCTTTCCCGGACCCTCGCTGTGCGGGATTGCTTTGTGCATCGGGCTGCCCTTTAATATGTATTCGGCGTGACAAATTTTATTTACAGGAACATAACAAACGGGGGTGTATTGTCGCGCCGAGACACATGAAGATCTTGTGCATGCATGACTACTTGTGCTATATATATATAAAAGGAAAAAAATCATTTAGTAATGCATTTTTCTATTTTAAATTCTTTATTATAAACATTATTCAGCTCTTCATAACATAATTTCATTTGATCTTCACAATTTCTGTTAAATTTGATAAGTAACAGTGCACGGGCCCCATGCAACTGCAGCATCAACACGCTTGAATTCCCAAAATTTCGTATTCCCAAAATTCCGTATGCCGCCTTCTTCTTCGTATTCCCAAAATTTTGTCAGCATTCACTCCTCCTCAATTTCAGCCGGAATTCTCTTTTATGGGTTTTCTCTTGGATTGCCAACATGACAACCAGTTTTGTAAGGAGAGATTTCTCCATATATCAATGGTGATTGTTGGACCCTCCTCTCCTTAATTCCTACCCCAACCTAAGGTTTTCTCCTATTTAAGGAGAGGTATGACCGACCATTTAAGAGGGGCAGTGCAGAGGTTTATCGGCAGCAAGGTTGAGAGCACGTTCTCCTTCCCGGCGGGTGGTTTTGCGGGTTCTTCGTCTCGGCGGCATCCTTTTCTCGGCCGGAGAGCTTCTCTCACCGCCGTGTTCTTCCGCAGTCGGCTTCGTCTCCCGCCGCCGATTTAATTCTCGTCGCATCGCGTACGATCGGACCTTGGAGGATTCAGACCGCTATCTAAATTTTCGGTCTATTCTTCTCCTTCATATTTAGCTGTATTGTATGTTTGATAATTTTTTGAGAATTATAATATTGATCTCTGTCTGCACAGTGGACGCGCCCAAATTTTGGAGAAACACTTAAATCTTGGTGTTCATCTTTTGTGGTGCTTGCTTTTTATATCTTATCCGTTATTTTTCTCGTAACCTCGTTCTTGGCCGTTAGAAATTTATTTAAACAGAAGATCATCTCATATATGCACTCGGACATCCGATTTTCATAACACTCGTTGTGTTGTGTTATTTTGATAATCTCCTTGCATGCAAATTAATTACGATAAATTTTCTTATATACACGATGCCAACAATTATCGCATTATGTTGCGGCCGTGCGAGAGTACAAGTGCGGGCCTTTTTGGTGTCATCGAAAAATTTACCGTAGTCGCCTTTTATGCACCGGTGGACAACATGCATTGTATCACATATACATAATTATACTCACAAGCATAACCAACATTACACTAACGTACATTGACTATATATATACCTACAAACTCAATATATATTTCACTAAAAGCACAATCAGATTAATAAAGAGCTAATAATATGACTCTTTAATTAATTAAAACAATTATAAAGAAAATAGTGTTATGATGATTAATTAGCAATATTGATACTTTCAGCAAAGAATAAAGCGCGCGGTATCCACGTTGTCGGAGGAATCTTTGTTGAAAGATTCGTTTTGACCTCCGCACTCACTTTGATAATATATATATACTTTTGTTTGATTGGATATTCCGAATGAACTACATGTTTTCTTAAGCTAAAAGAAGAAGATCGCCAAATCGTATAGGGAGTTGATCAATCAGCTGACGATCAACAACAACAACAACAACAACAACAACAGAACCCATATAGTTCCCAATCATTGGGGGTATGGGCGGGGGAAGATTGGAAACAGACCTAACCTTTGACACTATGCACAAAGTGGCTTCTCTCAGAGGAGAAAGACCTAACCTTTGACAATAAATGCACAAAGTGGCTGCTCACAGAGTACCACTGAAATAGTGCCCCCCTATACCGTCGCGTTTGCTATGGAATCATGCCCTCAAATCAAAACCAAAGACATCAGAGAGGGCAGACCCAAGAATCCATTTTGATCAAAGCCAAAGACATCAATCAGCTGACGATCGCAAAAAAAAATCTAGACACAGCTCAAATCTTTCTGAGTACTAATAATCGACATTAATCACAAACACTGTGACTGAAATATGTTAGAGTTTCGTGTAATAATCTTTTTTTCAATTAGTATGCTACGTACGTACATAAAGCAATAAATGATATCTTGCTCATGCATGCCTAGTTCACAAGATAACATCTTTGTTCATCCAAAAGATCGCAATGCCGAACTTTTCTGGGTTAGCAAAGTCGCACGGTCAGCTTGGGAGATCGCGCGGTATGTGAGGTCGCGCGGTCTGAATTCTCTTCTTCACATAACAAACATTTTGCCTCTTCTTTGCCTAAAAGCTTCGGGCAGCCCGTATTCTCCGAAAGCTACCCGTTCGGGCAGCTCTCACGTCTATAAATAGGGGGGTGAAGTCCTCAAGAAGGACACCGTGGAAGGCTTTTCAAAACAGATCGATTAATCAAGCGGTCTCAATTTCAGCTCGAATCTCCTCTCTTAGTCCGGTCTGTTCCCCAACCTCTTTTTGTATTCTAATCATTTTCTATCACTAGAATATTTCTTGCAGCCAAGCGTCAAAAGCGATAACAATCAGCAGGAATCCCATAACAATAGTCTTCACTGATCGTTCGATAACATCACTCCCGATATTCACAGGGGACCAAGTAACTGGAAATCCACAGTTCGCTCATCTTCATAACCCAACTAACGAAGAGGGCATTTTTTGCATCAACAATATTCTTAGTATATAAAAATCCATAAATTCTCTATGCATATATTCTATGATATGTTCACTATGAGATCTTATATACTTAACCCCCATGCACCATGCTCATAATTAACAATATTTAATTACATGCATTTAAAAATATTAAAGCATAAATAAAATAAAATTTTAAAGTAATTAATTGTAGGATCACTTTGTGGAGCTTGTGCCCATCTTCTAAAGGGAAGGGGGGGGGGGGGGGGGTAGTAAAGTACGGGTGATGCATTTTATCGATCGTAAAATGCGGGCGTTCAACGGTCGCGTGGATGTCCGCACATATCTCAAAGCGCTTTGAGATATGCGTGAGCAACCACGCGGATTGTTGGATGCGTGCACTTTACCGTATGTGCACCCCGGCCCCGTAAAGTGTGACCAATGATAGAAGGATAGACCAACCCATAAATAAAGATAGGGAGCATGAATTATTAATAGTGGGGACAAAATGATGGAGGTGAAGTGGAGAGAAAAATGGCTACATGCCCAATTGTACAATTTGTACAAATCATGTACCCCTAAGCACTGTGGCCTTTTTTTTTTTAAATTATTTTATGAAACCAAAAAGAGTTCAAAGGAGTTGGAATATCAATATATATCAACTAACCAATAGCATTGCTCCTTCATAATTACTATTATAGTTTTTTATGCTGTAAAATATTATATTATTTATTGCTGGGAGTCAATGCTAGCTCATGATTATGATAATGTCCTCAAACTTTATTAGTTGTTATGGAGGGCTGATATAGTCAACTATTTTATTTATATGGAATATACCTACATCGCGAATGAACGGTGCTATCTGTGTGTGTCACTAAGATTTTTGGAATCCCGCTTTTGCCCTCGATTTCGTGATTCCAGGCCCGCCTTCGTCCCGCTAGCTGCCTCATTCCTCCCATTCTCAGAGCTATCATCGGGTCGGGCTTCCTCCTGGTTTTGATGTTCCACGCTCCGGAGTTCGCAGCCTCTATTAGGTATGCATTCGTCCTTTCGGTTCTCCCATTCCCATCCGCCGGGAGTTCTTTTGGCAAACCCGATCGAGTTTCTTCACAAATCTCATGATACCTAAGATCGAATTGTTGCTGCTCACAACTCTTCGATGTCACTACGTGTTCGACATTTGCGTGTGACGTATGATATGCACGAGCATGATTTATATTTAGGATGAGCACCGACTTAAAAAATGAAAAAAAAAAAATATGTCGTAGTTGAATATCAACTAAGATTCATATATATAGATTAGACTATAAATATGCAAACATAAGTACATCATAGTCGTGTAAGGGGCCTCTAATGTGTCTGCATCGACAATATCTTCTCATGGCTGACTTTTATTCTGCTGAATACAAGCAAAATAAAGGACGACGACAAACATGTGCGCGCGGCTACTCCGATAAATCAATAGATGCATTATAATGCTCTCATGAGGATTAGAAATATCAAGTGAATTATATTTTCGTTTGAAGAGGACTCAAATTTTTTGGGAGGAATTAGTTAAATATTTAATAATGAATTATTAGTGTATATAAATAAAATTAAATATCTAAAAAAAAAAAGAGATTAAAAAAAAAGAAAAGAAAAAAGTGAGGCGCGCACTTTGAGTGGTGCACTAGGATTAAACGACACGCGCCTACCACGCACTCCGCCAATTAATGCACTCTCCAACCTTCTTCTTCAGCTGTTCTGCTCTTTCCAACATTTGTCGCCATTATTATTTATATATATTATAAAAAAAATTTGTATGCTCAATTACATGATCCACCCTATTCTTATATGATATTCCCAATCATATTATTATTATTATTATTATTATTACTATTATTATTATTATTAGGGTAATTATATTTGCAGGCCCTATATGGATATTTGCAGCCCAATTTTTACGAGTTATTACTCGCCTTTTGAAAATACTCTTTGTTAGATGCATTTTTAGGAAAAGTGTTCAACATAAAAGTTGTAGAGGAAAATACCCTATGCTCTTTCCAACATGAAAAATGTTCAACATGAAAATACCCTATTATTATCATCATTATTACTATTGTTATTACGATAAGATACTCTATTTAAGGTATATATCTATATTATATTAAAATAGAGAAAAACATATTTTGATAATTTTACCACTTTTATTTGATAAAACATTTTTCTTTTCAATTTTATTATGTTTATATCATATTTTATTTCAAATTTTACAATTTTTAATTAAATATAATTTATTTTTTATTTTAATGACAGGGTCGCCCTAATATATAGAGATTCCGGGCTACGAATAGCCGGAATCTCATGACCCTCACTATCTTAATGGGGAGTTAGAAGGAAAACTGTCACACACGCGATCACCACGCGCGCGTTCCATGCCCCAACCACAGGACCAACCGCTGCCCGACCGTCGAACCGCGGTGTACAACCCTCATTCTCCGAGGGTGGACCCCCCCCCCCCCCCCCCCCCAAGGCCACGTAGGCAGAAGTCAAAGTCAAAGAAGTCAACACAGAGCCCGGCAATACTCGCCAGATTGGCGAGTATGGAACAGAAGACCTGGCGACTATTGGTCCGGCGTGTGCGAGCAGCACCCGCTACTCGCCAGATGGGCGACTATGGCAGGATACTCGCCGAGTAACCCATAGTCGCCGGGTTGGGGGCTGGGCTATAAAACCCCCCTACCCCTTGGTTTTCCTATAAATAGGACCCCAGGGGTACTTGGATTGGCACCTGGACTTGAGCTTTCAAAACCCTGCTCTTGCATTCTAGAACCTGTCGCACTTGGTCGCTACTCTCGGTACTAGCCAAGTCGGTGCCTTCCTCGTACCTTGCTCGGCCATTCTTTGGTCTTGGAGGGGAAGTCTCTTCGGAGCTTCTGGGTACGTGGAGGGACCTCCCTGCCGCAGCACCTGGGGTCCTGTTTGTTGCTCTTCTAGCTTCTTCGTCGTTGCCAGCCAAGCCATCTCGTCGGGCTGCTGGGCGAGTAGCCTCCGGCTGCATCGCTCCGAATCTTGAGGTCAGGATTTTCCTGGCGTCAACACTTTGGTGCGGTGAGCGTGGACCGTAGTCGTTGGAAGAAAGTTCGGCAAGAAGGCGAGATGGTCGTAGGTGGCGACCATGAAGAGGAGGTCGGCAACTCGACGGGAACTGGCAGGTTCGTGACGCTGGAGGTTTTCGAAGCCTTCGCGCAGCGCATGGAGGGAGCCATGCGAGCAGCGCTTCAGCCGCGCGCCGAGGTCACTGCGACCTCGCCGCATCGCCCAGTTCCGTCCGAGGGAGGGAGTCCCCCTCGGCGAGCAGGAAAAGAGCACATGGAAGATGAAGCCGAGCGACCAAGGAGGTCGCAATTCTACCAGCCAACCTCGCAAGGTATTCGCTTCCGCGAGCCGTGCGAGCAGGGGAGATACCCGGATACTCGCCCACATGGTGAGTATGGTGGTGATACTCGCCAAGTGGAGGATCGTCGCCGGGCAGGAGGGAGGAGCCCCTTCTGCGAGGAGATTCTCGCCGCGCCCGTGCCAGAAGGATTCAGGGACCCAGCCTTGAATTACTATTCGGGAAAGGAGGATCCCGTCAGGCACATCCAATGGTTCGAGGATATAGTCTCTATCCGAACCATGTCGGACGCCTTCAAGTGCAGGTTGTTTGCCATTACCTTCCGAGCAAAGGCCTGGGACTGGTTCCACCAGTTGCCCGCAGGCTCAATCTACTGCTTTGAAGACCTGTGTCGTGGGCTGACGACCCGGTTCGACACGGCCAGGAAGCTGAAGAAGGAGGCAACGACCCTGTTCTACCTCGTGCAAGGGCCAGATGAGGCACTGGGACCTTACATCGAGCGCTTCCAGGAGGAGGTTCTGCAAATCCAGGAGGTGGATAGCAACATCCTGTTGCTGGCCCTGACATTCGGCATCAGTCAAGGCCTCTTCAAGTTGGAGCTCAGTGAGAACCCACCCTACTCCTACGACAACCTCATTCAGAGGGCCAATAAGTTTGTCCGGGGAGAGGCCTCCAACCCTGACTTCTTGGCAAGGTTGGCGCAGGTGACCAGAGGCGACCGTGGAGAGAGGGATGGGATCCCTGAGAAAAGGAAGAGAGAGGAGCCCCGAAGGGAGGAAAGGAAGTGGCCGGAGCGGCAAGAAGAGAAAAAGAAGGAGGAGCTCAGGAGGAAGGAAACCGGGAGGATCGTGGAGAGAAGGCCCGTCGAGTCCCCTGAGCGTCAGGAGGAGGGAAGACGCTACCAGGTCCCCGTCAACCAGCCACCTTGGAGGCCGGCTGGACGGCACCAGCGTCAAGATCAAAGGGGGAGATCCCCAGAAAGAAGGCCCTTTCGCCAACCAGAGAGGCGTCAGGAGAGGAGGAGGGATGAAGCAATGGCGGTAGCCGGGCGGGGCCGCCGTCAAGGAAGGAAGAAGCCGAAGCCTAGGAGGCGTCAAGCAGAAGAGGTTCCTCTTTACTGCGACTTCCACCAGGTGGGGGGACATGCCATGGCTGCCTGCCCAGACTTTTGGGAAGCCCGGAGGAGGCTGGCAGCAGGAGAGGCTGGAGGAGAGCAGAGGAGGATGGAGGCCCCTGCCGAGCCACAGGCAGGACAGGCCGCAGTCGTTCGCAGGAGGAACGAGGATCGGGTCGACCAGGGAGGTCGGGGAGACCTGGGCCAGGGAGGTCGAGTTGGAGTAATCCATGGGGGAGCAGGGCTGGAAGCTTCCCGCAAGGGAAGCCTCCATCAGATCTACCGCAGGAGTATCGCCTCGACCTCACAAACACCGCCCCTGATGGAGGAGATTACCTTTTCCGAGGAGGACATGCTAGGGAACGCGAATCCCTTCCATGATGCCCTCGTGATTCAAGCCGCGGTGGAGGACTTCACCGTTGATCGGATTCTGATCGACAACGGTAGCTCTGTAAACGTCATCTTCAAGGGGACGTTTGACGGACTGGGAGTCGAAGCTGCCAGGGTTCGGGCACCTGATGGTCCCCTCTTCGGCTTCTCCGGAGAGAAGAAGGAAGTGGAAGGAGGAGCTGACCTCCTTGTAACGCTCGGTGGCACCTCCATCAGCTGTCGATTCATCATCGTCGATGCCCCGAGCTGTTACAGGGCCATCTTTGGGAGGCCGCTTCTCAACGCCTTCAAAGCCGTCCCATCCTCCTACCATCAGTGCTTGAAGTACTGTAAGGGAGACGTCCAGGTGAGGATCAGGAGCGATCCAAGAGCCGCTAGGGAGTGCTATCTTAGCGCCGTCAGTACCATCAGCTGGATGGCTGACGCGGAAGAGTTCGGTAGAGTGCTGGAGAGCCCGGCCAGGCTGGAAGTGGCTGAAGAGGTCGAGGAGATCGAGGTACTCTCTGCAGCGGGAGTGCCGGGGCTGCTAAAGATTGGCGGGTCGCTGAAGACCGAAGAGAAGATCGAGATGGCGGCGTGTCTGCAGAAGAACGTCGACATCTTTGCTTGGAGCGCAGCCGAGATGCCAGGAGTCGACCCTGAGGTTGCGTGTCATCGTCTCAACCTGGATCCCACTGTCCAACCCGTCCGCCAGAAGAAAAGGAGAACCGCCACCATCCTCGCCAAGCCAATTAGGGAGGAGGTTAAAAAACTGCTTGATGCAGGTTTTGTGTCAGAGATCCAGTACCCAGGCTGTAACACCCCAAAAATCGTAGTTCAGCGAGGTAGGCGGGGTGGTAGTGCTGCGCTCGGGATAGGATAGGAATTCCATAGCAGTTCTCTTCGCGCACGACCATTTCTCCTCTTCGCGCACGACCAGTGATCGTGCGCCAATGATCGTGCGTTAGTCGCAAGGATTCGGAGTTCTGTCTCGAACAGTGCGCACGACCAGTGTCCTCTTCGCGCACGACCAGTGACCGTGCGCATGTGATCGTGCGTTAGTCGCAAGGATTCAGAGTTCTGTCTCGAACAGTGTGCACGACCAGTGTCCTCTTCGCGCACGACCAGTGACCGTGCGCATGTGATCGTGCGCCCTGTTTATTCTGCTCCGCGATTTTGAGCGGAGAAGGAGATCGGTCCGTCCAAATCTATTGGAATTTGATCCAACGGCTGCGATGGATGGCTGGGGGGGTTTAGGGCTTGGTAGAGGAGTTAAACCCTCATTTTTTCCAAGGCTTTCTCTCTCTTAGGTTGGAGAAAGGAGGAGGAGGCAAGGAGGAAGAAGAAGGGGAATCCGCCATTGCCGGAGCTTCGGAGCTCCGTTCACCGATCCGAGACCGGCAGTGCGTAGAGGGCATCAAGGCGCTTCTTCTCCACCGTTTGTTTGCAAGCTTCTCATGGCTAGGAGGAGATCTCAAAAGGTAACGACATTTCTCCTCCCGGTCTTTAGGATGCGTGTTTGACATCTCTTCTTTTTCTGCATTTTGACACCGGATCCGTCGAGTGAGAGGGATCCGGGTCGCCTTGGTTCAAGAGAAACCACCGGGTTGATTGTGTCCGTCCCCGACATGTTTTGCACTAGAGATCCGCTCCGCTAGCGGATTAGGCATTGTGGGTGAAGCCGGATTTGTGGCCGTTGGTCCGATCCGGTGATGTTGATTTACGCACATTTTAGGGGTTTTGTTAAAAATCCGATTACGGCGAACTCGTCGTTGTGATGCCCTTGTAGCTTCGTGTGGTAACAAATGTTGGGTTTAGGGCGGAGAAATAATGTGCGGATTATGGGGCTTGTGATGCCTAGTGTTGTGCGAAGGCGCGATTGGTCTTTGTGGTCGGCTGGCTATCCCGTGAAGACTGAGATTCACGTGTGGAGAGTGTCCCGGCAAGATTAGTCCCTTCGATTGTTGACTGACGAGAATGTCTGTGCTACGGTTGAGTCCGTTGACGGTCGCCAGGCGAGGCAATCGGTGGACGTTGTCCCGAAAGTAAGCCCAGGGCCTTGGGACGTTTTGGTTGGCCAGAATTCTTAGAATCGGTCTTGGTGCGTTGTTGGCGGCCCGAGCGTGTGAGCTGTCAGACAAGCCCGATGGCATGGTGGGCCAGGCGAGGTGGGTCTCAGCGAGAGCGCTTGGCCTTGGGTTTTGATGCCCTTGTGGGGAAGTATTGAGTACCCTTGTGTTGGTGATGTATGATGATGTGTTAGATTCATACGCTTTAGGGCGCCTTGGGTGAAACCCGGGCTTGCACTCATTTTGCATTGTTAGGCCCCTTTTATTACCTGCTCAACATAGAAACGTGGATGATGCTTGTGACACTCATGCCAGTATTTATGTTGCTTTCCCTTATGTACATTTGCATACGAAGTGCTGACTTGCAGGGTGAAGTAGTTCCCCGGGGTCCGCTAGGACGGCCGGGAGGAGGGATGTTGTTACACCGCTTGTGGTCAGCCATAGCTGACCCTCGTTTACCGCTCTTTGTGATTTGGTTGCAGGGCAAGAATCGCAGGCTGGACCCAGCGCGCCGGCCAAAAAGGCCTAAAGCCTCACGAAGTGCTTAGTTGATTTCCTGCATTACTTTCTTCGTACTTTGTTATATCCGGCTTGCATGCCGAGGTAGTTTAGGGAAAAACTATCTTTCCCCTTTTGTTGGGATGTCTTTTATATTGGAATGTTTGATGTTTTGGACATTATTTTGTAAGGCCTTAAGGCCAGTTGGACTCCTTTGTAGTATGGACAATCTCTGTGGCTTAGTTTGTTTCCGCTGTGTTGTCTGAGTTATGAGATTGGGTAGTTAATATCATCTTTTAATACTAAAGCTGTGGCGGTTATATGCTGTGGGGTCCCGGCCGGACCCATATTATATGGTCATTACAGGGGAGGTGTTACAATTTGGTATCAAAGCTAGGTTTGTTCTAGTATTCTTGCGAGGTCTAGTGTTTTTGGATCGCGTAAGAGATTGTTCACATAGGAGTATTATGCGGGATCATGAGTATCCCTGCGTTCGGGTCTTGCGTTTAGATCCTGATGAGCGTTTATTTATTTTCCTTGCTTATGCTAGGACGTTGGCGACGATGCGGGGACATCGAGGAGGCAAGAGGAGCCTTCGGGGAGTAGTGCTACTGCTCCAGGCCTCATGAATGTGGGCATGTCCCCGGCTGATTTCTGTCGCATGCTAGCGGAGGCAATGGTAGCGGCTCAAGCTGGAGCGATGCCACGGGTTCCTACGCCGGTGGTGCAAGTTGCGACCCCTGTCACTCCGGCGGCTACGCCGGATACACCGGATGTCGAAGTAAGGCAAGCAGAGCCTCTAGCGGAGAGAGCTATTCCGATGGGTGATCGATTCATGAAGTATTTCTTGAGTTTCCACCCTCCGACATTCAAGGGAGTGGGCACTCCAACGGATGCCGAGGATTGGCTTTCGAGGATCCAGGAGCTCTTGAAGGCAGCTGAGACCCCAGCTGAGAGGCAGTCTCACTTTGCGAGCTTCATGTTAGAGGGCGATGCGAAGTTGTGGTGGGTGAACCATAACGGTCGACTTTTTGTTGGGCGTGTTCCGTCCATGGAGGAGTTCGGAAACGCTTTCCTAAAGCGTTACATTCCGGCTTCAACAAGGTTAGCACTGCAGCGGCAGTTTCTGCATTTGGTGCAGCGGGAGAAGACGGTGGATGAATATCTGCAAGAGTTCACTCGGTTGGGTCGGTATGCGGGCACGACAATGGCAGATGATGAAGAGAGAGATAACCTCTTTTATCAAGGGTTGAGGGAAAATTTAAGGCAACCACTCATAGCCTTGAAGAATGCGGGATTCAATGAGTTGGTCGAAGCCGCTCGCACTCTGGAGAGCGACTTGGAGCGAACTCAACGGCGAAAGGGTGTTGCGGCAAGGCAGGGAGAAGGAAAGCCTTCTAAGTCTCAGCCCAGTGGAAGTCCGAGGGCAGCCGATGGAAGAAGAAGCCCCGTCCTAATTGGCCTGGGGAGAGAAGTGACGCACCTTCGGGAGATTTCCGTTCCAAGGGTCCGGTTACTTGTTACCAGTGTGGCAAGGTGGGTCACATTAGTCGTTTTTGTACCGAAGGCGGAGCTGGGCCAGAGCCGAGACAAGAACAATCGGTGCGTTCGGGTCCCGGTGTTGCAGAGAAGGGGAAAGCGACGGAGTCGAGTGCTTCGCGGTTCCCTCCAGTGCAGCCTAGGGCCTATAATCTTGGGCAACAGGAAGCGATACGTCAACCCGATGTGGTGACTGGTATGAAAAGTTTAAGTTTTCGGTTGTTACTATAATGTAGGTTGCGGCCTTTCATGTTTGTCTTGCACGTGGTTAGGGTTCGTGCTAGTTTCGGGCTACCCCTCTCGAGTGTTGTTCGACACGGGGGCGTCACACTCTTTTCTTGCGGAAAGTTTTATCCGGAAGATTGGTGCTGAGCCCGTAGTGGCAGAAGTGGAGCTGAGTGTGCGTATGCCGAATGGATCTTTCATGACTACCATGAGGAAGGGACGCATTGTGATGCAATTTGGCGATTGTGATTTCGTGTTGGTAGCAGCGATTCTGCCACTAGCCGAATTCGACGTTATCTTGGGGATGGACTGGCTTGCGGAGCAGCGAGCTAGTATCGACTGCCAGTTGAAGGTGGTAACCCTGAGAGGTGAAGGTAGAGCAGAGGTCAAGTTCGAAGGCCTAAGCGGAGTGGCTTACTCCCTGATTTCCGCTATGCAAATGAGGCGTGCGGTAAACCAAGGAGGCGAGGCGTTCTTAGCTTTGTTGGAGACTCACTCCACAAAGTTGGCTATTAGAGAAGTTCCGGTGGTGGAAGAATTTGAGGATGTATTCCCCGAGGAGCTTCCGGGAGCACCTCCTCAGCGTGAAATTGATTTCTCGATAGAGTTGGTACCGGGTGCGAGGCCAGTGTCGCGTCCTCCGTTTAGGATGGCACCGAAGGAACTGGCCGAGTTAAAGGTTCAGTTGCAGGAGTTGTTAGAGCAAGGGTACATTAGGCCCAGCTCTTCGTCGTGGAGCGCGCCGGTTTTGTTTGTGAAGAAGAAAGACGGAAGCATGCGGTTGTGTATCGATTACCGTGAATTGAATAAATTGACCGTTAAGAATAAATATCTGATTCCCCGAATCGATGATTTGTTCGACCAGTTAGTGGGGTCGGTGGTGTACTCCAAGTTGGATTTGAAATCGGGGTACTACCAGTTGAAGATTCGAGAAGAGGACGTTGCCAAGACAGCGTTTGGGACTCGGTATGGCCACTACGAGTTTTCGGTGATGCCGTTCGGTTTGACGAACGCGCCATCTGTGTTCATGGATTTGATGAACAGGGTCTTTCGCCCGTTCTTAGATTCGTTCGTGGTGGTGTTTATAGATGATATCTTGGTGTATTCGAAATCGGAGGCAGAGCATGAGTCTCACTTGAGGCAAGTATTGCAGACTCTAAGGGAGAATCAGCTTTATGCTAAGTTCTCGAAATGTGAGTTTTGGATCGAGAAGGTGGCTTTCTTGGGGCACTTAATTAGTGGAGATGGGGTGGCGGTAGATCCAGCGAAGATTGAAGCCATTAGAGATTGGCCTGTCTTGAGGACCGTGGCGGAAGTCCGGAGTTTCCTTGGACTAGCCGATTATTATAGAAGGTTCGTGGAGAACTTTTCGCGGATGGCGTTGCCCCTCACCACACTCACTCGCAAGGACCAGAGGTTTGTTTGGACACCGGAGTGTGCCCGGGCATTCGAGAATTTGAAGGAAAGATTGATGTCTGCCCCAATCCTTAGTCTTCCTAGTGGGACGGAAGGATTTCAGATCTTTAGCGACGCGTCAGGTTGCGGGTTGGGTTGCGTGCTGGTGCAGCACGGCAAGGTGATAGCGTATGGGTCAAGGCAGTTAAAGACTCATGAGAGGAATTATCCCGTCCATGATCTGGAGTTGGCGGCGGTAATCTTTGCGCTAAAACTGTGGAGACACTATGTTTATGGTGCGAAGGTGGAGATCTTCACGGATCACAAAAGCCTGAGGTATCTCCTAGACCAAAAGGATCTGAATATGCGGCAGCGTAGGTGGGTCGAGTTCCTTGGGGACTACGACGTGGAGATTCAGTATACGCCGGGTAAAGCCAACGTGGTGGCGGATGCTTTGAGTAGGAAGTACTCCGGGCAAGGTAATTGGATGGAGGCGCATAACGAGCGTTTGATTCGAGACTTGGAGTCTCTTGACATCTCTTGTGTGGCTAGAGGTGAGTCTAGCATAGCCCGTTTGAACTGGATTGAAATGCAGTGTGATATAACGGATCGAATCCGAGAGGCGACCAGTGCGGACGAGGAGTGCCAACAGTTGGTGTTGGAGGCTCAACAAAGCGAAGGCACTGCTTTGGAGATGGTTGGTGGAATTCTGAGGAGAGACGGAAGGATCTGTGTTCCGCGCTTTGGCAAGCTTCGCGAGGAGTTGATGTTTGAAGCTCACTTTACGAAGTACTCCGTTCATCCAGGAAGTACAAAGATGTACGCGGATTTGAAGAAATCTTTTTGGTGGCCTGGGATGAAGCGGGATGTAGCCGAGTACGTGAGCCGATGTCAGACTTGTGCCTTGGTGAAGGCTGAGTGCCAAAGGCCCGGCGGGTTCTTGAAGCCTCTTCCCATCCCCGAATGGAAATTTGATGACATCTCTATGGATTTTGTGCATGGTTTGCCTCGATTGCAGCAGGGTAACGATGCGATTTGGGTGATAGTGGATCGCCTGACGAAGGTGGCCCACTTCATTCCGAATCAGAAGAGCGATGGCGTGGAGAAGCTCGTGGAGCTTTATGTTCGAAACATTGTGCGGTTGCACGGGATTCCGAAGAGCATCGTTAATGATCGCGATGGGCGATTCACATCGAAGGACTGGAGATTAGTGCAGAAAAGTCTAGGCACGAAGCTCAAGTTTAGCATCGCATTCCATCCGCAGACCGATGGTCAGACGGAGCGAACGAACCGTACGTTGGAAGACATGTTGAGGATGTGTGCTCTCGACTTTGGCAAAGGTTGGGAGGACCACCTTTTCATGGTGGAGTTCGCCTATAATAATAGCTTCCAGGCGAGTATCAAGATGGCGCCATACGAAGCTTTGTATGGAAGGAAGTGTCGAACGCCGATGTCTTGGGCAGAGGTGGGAGACATTAAGCTTTTGGGAAAGCAAGTGGTGGAAGATGCTTGCGAGATTGTGCGGACGATTCAGGAGCGCATGAAGGTTGCTCAGGATCGACAAGCGAAGTATTTTAATGCGCGCCACAGAAATGTGGAGTTTGCAGTGGGCGACATGGTCTACTTGAAGATCAAGCCGTTCAAGGGTGTTTCGCGGGTGCGGCGACTCAAGAAGTTGAGTCCGAGATATTTGGGTCCGTTCGAGGTTACGGAGCGTATAGGCGAAGCATCCTATCGTTTGGCGTTGTCCGCAGAGCTGAGTGGATTACATGACGTTTTCCATGTCTCCGTGCTGAGGAAAGCTTTGGTAGAGCCGAGTGTCGTGGTCAAAGCGGCGGCGGTGCCGGTGATGGAGAACTTGGGGGCGAGGGTTCGCCCGGTGTGCGTGGAGGATTCAGAAGTCCGGCAGTTGCGTAACAAGCAAGTCAAACTTGTAAAGGTGCGATGGGACAACTGCGGGCGAGACGAATTCTCTTGGGAGCGTGAGCAAGCGATGCGGGAGGATTTCCCGGAACTTTTCGCTCCAGGTATGCGTTATGAATTTCCTATTTAAATTCTGAAATTTCGAGGACGAAATTCTTTTAAAGGGGGTGGAGTTGTAACACCCCAAAAATCGTAGTTCAGCGAGGTAGGCGGGGTGGTAGTGCTGCGCTCGGGATAGGCTAGGAATTCCATAGCAGTTCTCTTCGCGCACGACCATTTCTCCTCTTCGCGCACGACCAGTGATCGTGCGCCAATGATCGTGCGTTAGTCGCAAGGATTCGGAGTTCTGTCTCGAACAGTGCGCACGACCAGTGTCCTCTTCGCGCACGACCAGTGACCGTGCGCATGTGATCGTGCGTTAGTCGCAAGGATTCGGAGTTCTGTCTCGAACAGTGCGCACGACCAGTGTCCTCTTCGCGCACGACCAGTGACCGTGCGCATGTGATCGTGCGCCCTGTTTATTCTGCTCCGCGATTTTGAGCGGAGAAGGAGATCGGTCCGTCCAAATCTATTGGAATTTGATCCAACGGCTGCGATGGATGGCTGGGGGGGTTTAGGGCTTGGTAGAGGAGTTAAACCCTCATTTTTTCCAAGGCTTTCTCTCTCTTAGGTTGGAGAAAGGAGGAGGAGGCAAGGAGGAAGAAGAAGGGGAATCCGCCATTGCCGGAGCTTCGGAGCTCCGTTCGCCGATCCGAGACCGGCAGTGCGTAGAGGGCATCAAGGCGCTTCTTCTCCACCGTTTGTTTGCAAGCTTCTCATGGCTAGGAGGAGATCTCAAAAGGTAACGACATTTCTCCTCCCGGTCTTTAGGATGCGTGTTTGACATCTCTTCTTTTTCTGCATTTTGGCACCGGATCCGTCGAGTGAGAGGGATCCGGGTCGCCTTGGTTCAAGAGAAACCACCGGATTGATTGTGTCCGTCCCCGGCATGTTTTGCACTAGAGATCCGCTCCGCTAGCGGATTAGGCATTGTGGGTGAAGCCGGATTTGTGGCCGTTGGTCCGATCCGGTGATGTTGATTTACGCACATTTTAGGGGTTTTGTTAGAAATCCGATTACGGCGAACTCGTCATTGTGATGCCCTTGTAGCTTCGTGTGGTAACGAATGTTGGGTTTAGGGCGTAGAAATAATGTGCGGATTATGGGGCTTGTGATGCCTAGTGTTGTGCGAAGGCGCGATTGGTCTTTGTGGTCGGCTGGCTATCCCGTGAAGACTGAGATTCACGTGTGGAGAGTGTCCCGGCAAGATTAGTCCCTTCGATTGTTGACTGACGAGAATGTCTGTGCTACGGTTGAGTCCGTTGACGGTCGCCAGGCGAGGCAATCGGTGGACGTTGTCCCGAAAGTAAGCCCAGGGCCTTGGGACGTTTTGGTTGGCCAGAATTCTTAGAATCGGTCTTGGTGCGTTGTTGGCGGCCCGAGCGTGTGAGCTGTCAGACAAGCCCGATGGCATGGTGGGCCAGGCGAGGTGGGTCTCAGCGAGAGCGCTTGGCCTTGGGTTTTGATGCCCTTGTGGGGAAGTATTGAGTACCCTTGTGTTGGTGATGTATGATGATGTGTTAGATTCATACGCTTTAGGGCGCCTTGGGTGAAACCCGGGCTTGCACTCATTTTGCATTGTTAGGCCCCTTTTATTACCTGCTCAACATAGAAACGTGGATGATGCTTGTGACACTCATGCCAGTATTTATGTTGCTTTCCCTTATGTACATTTGCATACGAAGTGCTGACTTGCAGGGTGAAGTAGTTCCCCGGGGTCCGCTAGGACGGCCGGGAGGAGGGATGTTGTTACACCGCTTGTGGTCAGCCATAACTGACCCTCGTTTACCGCTCTTTGTGATTTGGTTGCAGGGCAAGAATCGCAGGCTGGACCCAGCGCGCCGGCCAAAAAGGCCTAAAGCCTCACGAAGTGCTTAGTTGATTTCCTGCATTACTTTCTTCGTACTTTGTTATATCCGGCTTGCATGCCGAGGTAGTTTAGGGAAAAACTATCTTTCCCCTTTTGTTGGGATGTCTTTTATATTGGAATGTTTGATGTTTTGGACATTGTTTTGTAAGGCCTTAAGGCCAGTTGGACTCCTTTGTAGTATGGACAATCTCTGTGGCTTAGTTTGTTTCCGCTGTGTTGTCTAAGTTATGAGATTGGGTAGTTAATATCATCTTTTAATACTAAAGCTGTGGCGGTTATATGCTGTGGGGTCCCGGCCGGACCCATATTATATGGTCATTACAGGGGAGGTGTTACACAGGCTGGGTCTCCAATGTTGTAATGGTGACAAAGGCGGGGGGAAGCTGGAGAATGTGTGTGGATTTTTCCTTAATGAATAAAAGCTGCCCGAAGGATTGTTATCCCTTGCCTCGAATCGACGAGCTGGTTGATTCGGCCGTCGGTTTTTCTGTGATGAGTTTCCTTGATGCGTTTTCAGGATATCACCAGATCCGGATGCATCCCCCCGATTGCCGCGATGTCTCCTTCATCACCGACGATGGCTGCTACAGCTACAAAATGATGCCCTTCGGTTTGAAGAATGCGGGAGCCACCTATCAACGGATGATGGACCATATTTTCAAGAAGCAAAAGGGGAGGAACCTGGAAGTGTATGTGGACGACCTCTTGATCAAAAGCAAGAGTGTCCAGGAACACATAGCCGATCTGGTAGAGACCTTCGCGACGCTAAGAAGATTCAAGATGAGGCTCAATCCGACGAAGTGCGTCTTCGGAGCAGGCAGGGGGAAGTTCCTGGGACATCTCCTTACTCCGAGGGGAGTAGAGCCTAACCCCGACAAGGTTAAGGCGATCCTGGAGATGCCATCCCCAAAAACGGTGAAGGAAGTCCAAAGGTTGACAGGCAGGCTGGCGGGTCTTAGCCGCTTCCTCTCGAAGGCCGGAGAGAAGTGCTCTCCATTCTTCAAAACGCTCCGCAAAACAGAAAGCTTCGAGTGGACCGAAGAATGTGAGATAGCATTCGGACGGCTGAAGGAGCAGTTGACTCAGACACCTCTCCTTCAGAGCCCGAAGGAAGGCGAAGACCTGCTCATCTACCTCGGAGTTGGAGCGGAGGCAGTTAGCTCCATCTTGGTCCGTGAAGAAGGGAAGAGGCAGCTACCTATCTACTATGTCAGCCGGGTGCTGAAGAAGGCGGAGCTGAAGTATCCAATCCTGGAAAAGCTTGCCTTCGCCTTGGTGGTGTCGGCACGGAAGCTCCGGCCTTATTTTCAGGCTCACTCCATCCGAGTGGTAACTGATCATCCTCTCCGCAATGTCCTGGAGGGAGTGGAGCATTCAGGGAGGTTGGCGAAATGGTCGGTAGAACTCAGCGAGTTCGACATTTCCTTCTCTCCCCGAATAGCGATCAAGGCCCAGGCAGTAGCAGACTTCTTGGCTGACTTCTCGGTGGAAGCGGAGCCAGGAGAAGAGGGGCTCAATCCCATTCCTTGGAAGATGTTTGCTGATGGAGCTTCGGGCAAAAGCTCTGTAGGGGTGGGCATCGTGCTCGTCAGCCCACAGGGAACAAGAATCGAGCAAGCCGTCGAGATCCTCTTCCCCGTCACAAACAACCAGGCAGAATACGAGGCAATAGTGGCAGGCTTGCGCCTTGCCAAGGAGCTGGGGATCCGTGATGTCCGGGCTTTCACAGACTCGATGGTGGTCACATCGCAGATTCGAGGCGAGTTCGAGGTGCGCGACACCATCTTGCAGCAGTACCTGATAAAAGTGAAAGGGCTGATGGGAGGCTTCCAATCCTTCTTCGTCGAGCATGTGCCAAGGGAGGAGAACTCGGCAGCAGATCGCCTCGCCAAGTACGGGCCAAGGGCCGGAGGAACTATCACCGAGCTGTTCCGCCCGTCCATTGAAGAGGGAGAGATGATGGAGATGGAGCAACGCCCCTCGTGGATGGATCCCTTCGTGGCATTCCTGGCCAGCGGCCAGCTCCCGGCAGACGAGGGGGATAAAAGAAGATTTCGGTATAAGGCGGCATACTACCTCCTGCAAGATGGGGAGCTGTACCGCAAGACCATCTCGGGCCCCCTGGCCAGATGTGTTTCCGAAGACCAAGTACCCCGAGTGTTGGAGGAGATCCACTCGGGAGAGTGTGGAAGTCATTCTGGGACTCGCACTTTGGAGCAGAGGGTATTGAGGCATGGTTACTTCTGGCCTACTATCCGGAAGGATGCGGAGATCTTCTCGAAGAAGTGCCAGAAGTGCCAGCTCTTCGCCCCCCTTCAGTTGCAGCCGGCCCAGCAGCTCCGATCGATCATCTCCCCATGGCCGTTCGCCATCTGGGGGATGGTCTTGATCGGCCCTTTCCCTCAAGCCAGTGGACAACGAAAGTTCGTTTTTGTCATGATCGACTACTTCTCCAAGTGGATCGAGGCCAAAGCCCTGGCCAAGACTACCTCTCAAGTCGTGAAGAACTTCATCTGGGGAGAGATCGTCTGCATATTCGGGATCCCTCTCGCCATCATCACCGACAATGGTCCCCAGTTCGCCAGCTTAGAACTGGAAGACTTTTGCAGGCAGCTAGGAACCGACCTTCGGTTCGCCTCCGTACATCACCCAAGGAGCAATGGCCAGGTGGAGGCCGCCAACAAACTGATCATCAACCTACTGAAGAAGAAGGTGGAGAACCTAAGAGGTAACTGGGCGGACCAGCTCCCCTCGGTCCTGTGGGCTCTGAGGACCACTCCTAGCTCAGCCACAGGGGAAACACCGTTCAAACTCTCTCACGGGTCAGAAGCTCTCATTCCAGTAGAGTTCGAAGTCAGAAGCCCAAGGGTGGTAGCTGCGGAGAACGGAAGCGAAGAATGGCGACTAGAGAATGAAGAGGTTCAAAAGCTATCTCTCGACTACATCGAGGAACTCCGAGATTTAGCTTCAGCCAGGCAAGAAGAGATCAAGCGCCGGATGGCAAAACATTTTGACAAAAATGTTCGCCTCAAACAATTCCAAGCGGGCGATCTGGTCCTGAAAAAGGTGGACGCAGCAGGAAGGTCTGCGGCCGTTGGGAAGCTCAACCCGAACTGGGAAGGACCTTTCATCATCCAGGAAGCACTCCTGACAGGAGGATACCGCTTACAGAACCAAGAGGGCGAGCTGCTAGGGAGCACCTGGAGCGGTGATGACCTGAAAAGGTTTTATCCCTAAGGGGGAATGTGTATACCCCATCCTTGTAAATTCATTTCTTTGAATAAAATTTGCATCTCCCTGAAACATGGGACGAGGCAGCTTCTTTCGCATCAACAAAGTTTTCATACTAAAGAAGTTAGGTAAAGTCAATCTCCATGCTAGGTTGGAAAATGAGCCTCCGACTTAACCCTCGTAAACACTCAGAACGGATGATGGGACAGTGCCTCGGGTGTGCGTTCCCTTAAGACCAAGCCTCTGCAATGACGGCCGAGATCAGCTCCCCCCTTGCATGTTGGCCGCGGTTCCCACCGACTGCATTTCTCGTCCGACTGTAGAGATTACCAGGAAGAAGTCTGGACGCCGACCTTCCGATTCGGCGAAGAGATGATCGATTTTCCTAGCTCAGGGGACCCTTAAAAAAAGGCGTCGTGTACCCTCGAGAGCTAAAAAGCTCGCAGCAAAGCATTTCATTTTCTAAATTATTGTGTTAGATCATATGAGTTATTGTGCCTAAAGTGTGCTTAACTCTCTGCTAAACTCATTGAGCAACAGGAAGCAGGTCCGATCCACATCCAGCATCCAAGTAGGATGGAGGCCTCGGGATGGTGTGTCCCCTTGGATCTCCCCGACTGCCACTCCCTGCTTGACGTCATCCTACATCAACATTCGCCGCCACAGGTTGGAAGACGAGCCTCCGACTAGACCCTTGTAAAAACTCAGAACGGATGATGGGACAGTGCCTCGGATATGCGTTCCCTTAAGACCAAGCCTCTGCAATAACAGCCGAGATCAGCTCCCCCCTTGCATGTTGGCCGCGGTTCCCACCGACTGCATTTCTCGTCCGGCTGTAGAGATTACTAGGGTAAAGTCTGGAAGCCGATACTCCAACTTGAGAAGGGGAGCGATCGATTCGACCGGCCAGAGGATGGAGACGTTCCAGCACCCAAGTAGGATGGAGACCTCGGGAGGGTGTATCCCCTTGGATCTCCCCGACCGTCATTCCCTACTTAACGCCACTCTTCGTCGACGTTCCAGCACCCAAGTAGGATGGAGGCCTCGGGAAGATATGTCCCTCCAGGCCTCCCCGACTGCCGTTCCCTATCTCCTTCCCCTTCAAAATTTATTGAATGAGTCTAATGAACTCTTCACCAGGTACAGAGCAAGGCCTTGAGAGCATGTATCTTTCGGAACCCTCCAAATCGCCTCCACAGCTCGACTCCACCAAGGGAGATATTGAAGAGTGCGAGTATACATGTGCGAGTACCTAGGCGAGCATACATGCGCGAGTACCTAGGCGAGTATACAGGAGCGAGCATGATATGCGAGTATACAGGTGCGAGAATGAAGGAATGCTCCATCTCGCCGCGATCCTAAGAGCCTAGCGAGCACTCACTCTCGCCCCGAGCCTAGGAGCCTAAGCGACATTCAAAAAAGAAAGCAAGCACCAAAGAAACAGGCGAGCAAAAGCTTTGAGTTTTCATTTATAAATAATTAAATGAATTACATAAATTTTCAGAAGCTTTACAAAAGGTCGCCGGGCGAGCAAAAAAGGGTGCCCAGGCGACTAAGCGACATTCTCGCCATCAATGTCTGCGTCTGGCTCGTCGCCACCATCGTCGCCGCCATCGTCATCAACATCATCGTCATCGTCGTCATCCTCATCCTCGGAATCGTCATCCTCAGCATCACTGGACGGCGGCGAGGATGCCCGCAAGGGGGAGGTGGATTCCTCGGCGAGCAGCGCCGGGATGATGTCCTCCACCGTCAACTCCATGGCCGCCGGCTTCAGGAGATCGTCCGCCTTCAGCTGACTCAGGATGACGGTCCCAGTAGCTCGCGCGATCTCTCGACGAACGCGTGGCATATTGTCGCCATGCATCCGGATCTGCTTGCCGACCCTAGAGGTGCCCGCCACCACTGGCTGTTGCTCGGCGGGCCGAGTTTCCAGCTCAGCGATGCGAACTTGGGCGGCCTCCAAGGCCAGCCGAGTGTCATCCAGCTCCTTCTCCAGCTGGGACACCTTTGTCGCCATCTCCACCTCGGCGACCTACAAAAGCAAGAGAAGACACAAAGTCAGCAAGTTATTCGGCAAAGTGGCGACTATCCCGAAGGCGAGTAGCATTGAGAAGCGAGTACCTCATGCTCCTTAGCCTTGAGCCCCATGGCGATCATTTTCTTAGTACTGATCCGGATCACCTCCTCGTACTCCAGCAACCTCCTCGCCGTCATGTGCGCCAGCTCGGCGGAGCGCAGCAGAGATCGCGAGGTCTGGTGTGCCAAGTACTCGGCAGGCTCCTCCCGCAGCCTCTCAGCGTCCTCGCGACCATAGACGGCATGAAGCACGTCAAAGGCCTCGCCCTGATCCTCCCAGTCCTCTGACCAGGGGGGAAGGTTGGAGCTCAGAGATACCACATGATCGTCCTCCGACCAGGCGACTAGGCGGCGACCATAGGCGTCCTCACCACGAACACCCAAGTTGAAATTCGGGTGGGTATAGGGCTCGCCGGCCTCAGAAGGATCCGCCTTCTTGCCAAGATTCCGATGAGCGACCTCCTTCTTCTTCCTCGAGGGCTCGGAGGGCTCGCCCCTCTCCTTCCGCTTCTTTGAAGGCCCAGATCCTTCGCCGATGATCAAAGGCTCATCGCCTCCTGGCGACAAGTCTATGGGCGAGTAGACCCCTTCCCCGCGAACAGAAGTCCCCGCACCTCCTTGTGTGGAAGCCGTCGCCTTCACCACCGCAGGAAGGAGCTCGCGCGGCAGGACATGGACTGCTGCAGCAAGAAGAGTAATAAGTCCAGTTAGTCGCCAAGATGAAGACGAAGAGCGAGTATTGCGAATACTCGCGCGGTGGATTACCTTCGCCTGCGAAAACCTCAGCAAGTTCATCTACTCGCCTTCTCCAGTGCACCACATCAAGGCGGCGACTTTTGAAAGTCTCAAGCAGCTTCTCGCCACCCGCGCTTAGGAAGGAAACCCCGAAGACGCTCTCCGGTGGCTGGAAGGACTTGTCAGGGACGGCTTGAAAGTCGCCAGCGATGACGACTAATCGCTCTCCCCAGCGATGATTCTTGTTGGCGGTGCCGACCATCGTACAGACGTGGCTGCAGAGGAAGACGACGCCCTCGCCAGTCGCCATAAAATGGAATACTCGCCTAAAGACCTGCAGGTCGAAGGCTATTCCCTGGTCGCGCAGGTAGCAGAGGAAGCCCACGATCATCGCCACCCCATTGGGGTTGATCTGGGCAGGGACTATCCCAAAGTAACGGAGTATCTGGGAGAACTCCGTCCACAATGGTAGTCGCAAGCCCACCTCGAAGTGGCGAATAGGGATCACCCGCTCATTAGTCAAAACGGTGTTTAGTCGCTCGCTCTGGCGAGGAAGCCTCGCGACATACCCTGGCGGGAGGTATTTCGCCCTGATGACCTCCAACTCTTTCTCAGTCGTGACTGCCTTCTTGAAGTTGGTCGCCGCAAAATTCTTGGCGTGATTGGCACGCCGGATGGTCGCCTCGTCAGTCATCTTTTGAAAGGACGGAAAGAAAAGCGAGTATCAAAGAAGAGAAGGGAAAAGTGAGACGGAGGATACTCGCGCAAGAGTTCGGAACTCGCCAAAAGCATAATTAAGACTCACCCACCCCCCCCCCCCCCCCCCTATTTATAGTGGTCGGGTAGCTTGGCGTATCGAGCACGACGGCGCGATCAGGAATAAGGGGGTGGCGAGTATCAAGTTATAATCGCCAAGATCAACAAACTCGCCATGCCTAAGGCGACGCGCAGACAATACTCGCCAAGGTAAAAGAAGATAGAAACAATCAAGAAAACCATCGCAGAAGAGTAAAGCAGAAGCAAGTAATAAAAGGCGAGTTTCTAATACTCGCCGAATGAATATTAATAAATAATTCAGCAGTACAGGGATACTCGCCAAAAGGCGACATGACCTAGGAGGAAGAAAAATAAAGAAAAAGCAACATCTACGGAGGAGCTTGAAGGTTCGCCTGAGTGTCTGGCTGTTGAGGTTGTCGCCCGACCCATCCCAAGCCGCGAGCTCGCCTGAAGTGCTCGGAGGCCACAGACATCGCGTCCTCACCCTGACGCAGCTGGTCTTCGATCCTCGCCAGCCGACCAACCGAGCCCATGCTCGCGCGCATCCCCACCAGCTCGTCGTGGTGCAGTTGTTGGCGATGTTCGAGCCTCCCAAGTCTGCGCTCAAGATCGTTGAACGACTGAAGGCGAGATTCTGTAGCGACCAGCCGAGTATCGAACTCTTCCAGTCGAGAAACCCGCGCCTCCAACTCAGCCAGGCGACGATGAGCATCGCTGCTCGCCAGACGCTCTATGCGCGACTCCACGGCAGTCAAACGACGGTGAGCATCAATGCTCGCCAAGCGCTCAACCCGCGATTCGACATCACTCAGGCGGCGATGAGGCTCGCAGATCGCCAAGCGCTCCAGCTTGGACTCCAGCTCTAGGATGGCGCGAGTAGCCCTCTCCTGGTACTCGCGAGAAGGAAGCCCGACCGCGTCGATCAAGGCTCCTATGGGAGTATGAGCGCGAGCTGCAAAGAGGGCAAAAATATCAGAGCTTTGACAACTGAAGGAACCAAGTGAAGATAGTGGCGACTATCATGAATGGCGACCTAATACCTGGCCGAGGACTACGAGAGCGATGGCGAGGAGAGCCCCTGCCTCGCTGAGGAGACGTGCTATGATGATGATCGCCCCGCCGAGCAGGATGGGATCCAGCCGTCTGATCCCGGCTAGGAGGCGCGTTCTCACGACCGCGACCATCGCCTGGTCGTCCTCCTCCCCTTGGAAGAAAGAAGCCCGAGAAGCCCCCAGTCCCGCCACGGCGCGAGGATTCGCCCTGATGAGTAGAAGGCGCAGTAGAAGTCGAAGGGCGCTGATCGCCCTGAGGAGTAGCAGAAGGAGGGAACGGAGGAGGTGGCGGAAGCCCGCCTACAGGCAGCTGCGAGCTACTCGCTGTCCCCACAGACTGAAGAGGCGGTGGCGGTGGAGGCGGAAGCACGATGCCCGCCAAAGGAGCACGTTGCTCGCTCATCGGCCTCCTCTCCAGCGAGGAGCTGTGAAGAACTCGCCCTGAGCGACCTCCACCTCTAGGCGAGATCATAGGCGACGATCTCAGAGGGGGTGCGGCTACAGGCTCCTCCTGCGCACCAATGGTGGAAGAATCTGCGAGCATAAAAGAAATATTCAACAACCCGGACCAAGTCGTGGTCAGTTAAAAAAGGTGGCGAGTAGATTACTCGCACCTCGCGCGGAAGCGAGAATCTCCAACGGATTCTGGGCCAAGCTCTCAGGAATGCTCGCTTCCTCGGCAACATTTGGAGCAGGAGGATCAGCGGCCGGCGAGTCGCCCTCATTGGAGAGCCCCAGGTCGTCCAGCAGCTGCTGGTGTTGGTCGCCCAGAGGAGCCGCGACCTCTTCCTCGGCGCCTTTCTTCTTCTTCTTCTTCTTCTTCTTCTTCTGGGCGAGCCTCTTCCTCTTCCTGGAAGATGGAAGGTCGCCAGATGCGGGATCCAGGTGAGGAGGGAGCGAAGAACCCTCAAAAAGGCCGACAAGACCAGCCATGGCCGCCTTAGCCTCGGCAGCATAGTCGCGCACCATCTTGAGCGAGTTCAGAAAAGACGTGCCATCAGAGACCCCTGCCCCTCTATTTATAGAGCTCGAGCGTCAGCCATCGAGATGCCAACTATAGACCAAATACTCGCCAGAAAGACAACTCGTCGAATAAGGGTTGGATGATTCTTTCCGAGCAACTACGTTACTCGCAAAGAGCGGGGATTGTGTACAACCCTCATTCTCCGAGGGTGGACCCCCCCAAGGCCACGTAGGCAGAAGTCAAAGTCAAAGAAGTCAACACAGAGCCCGGCAATACTCGCCAGATTGGCGAGTATGGAACAGAAGACCTGGCGACTATTGGTCCGGCGTGTGCGAGCAGCACCCGCTACTCGCCAGATGGGCGACTATGGCAGGATACTCGCCGAGTAACCCATAGTCGTCGGGTTGGGGGCTGGGCTATAAAACCCCCCCTACCCCTTGGTTTTCCTATAAATAGGACCCCAGGGGTACTTGGATTGGCACCTGGACTTGAGCTTTCAAAACCCTGCTCTTGCATTCTAGAACCTGTCGCACTTGGTCGCTACTCCCGGTACTAGCCAAGTCGGTGCCTTCCTCGTACCTTGCTCGGCCATTCTTTGGTCTTGGAGGGGAAGTCTCTTCGGAGCTTCTGGGTACGTGGTGGGACCTCCCTGCCGCAGCACCTGGGGTCCTGTTTGTTGCTCTTCTAGCTTCTTCGTCGTTGCCAGCCAAGCCATCTCGTCGGGCTGCTGGGCGAGTAGCCTACGGCTGCATCGGTCCGAATCTTGAGGTCAGGATTTTCCTGGCGTCAACACGCGGCTCGCGGCAAACAAGCCTCCGGCAGGCAGCCGGCCGGCCGCCCTTGTCCGCGCGTCCGCTGCGCGCGGCCGGGATACCTCGCGGCCGGCCGCCCGCCCTTGGCCACGTATCCGAGGCGCGCGACCCCCGCAGCCGTCCTGCCTTGGTCGTGCACCTGCGGCGCACGGCCGCGGGGCCTCGCGACCGACTTCCCCGCCGGCGCCAGCCCCCGACGCGCGGCCGCTAGTCCCAGCGGCCGGCCGCTTGTCCCAGCGGTCGGCCGCCCCTGGTCGCGCGCCCATAGCGCGCGGGCACCACGACCGGCCTCCCTCGGCTTGGTCGCCGAACGGCCGGGAGATCGGTCGTCCTCGGCCGCGCGGCCGGCCGCCCTCGGCCACGTGTCGTGGCCCCGCCGCCGGCCCTGCGCGACCGAGCGGGCCTCCCTGCCGGCCTGCCGGCCCTCCTCGCCAGGCGGTTCCCGCCCGGCGGGCGTTAATTTTCCTCCTCGTCGGTCGAGTCCTCAACTGCCGTCGTCCGATCGTACGCGCGCGTTCTCCACCTTTCGATTAGCGAGTAACCACCAACGTAACCGCCAATCTAACCACTCGTACTGGACGAGTGCGGATATCCGAAACTGCATTGGTTTGCGTATAGAAAAATACTTAATTAATGTGCATCTTATATCTTATAAAACCGGCCTGCGTTTAGTGTTTATGGTGGTTATGGTCTGTGATTTTCCACATAGCCATCATAACCACCCCTGGGGCCTATAAATAGGACCCCGGGTTCTTCTTCATTTCCACCTTTTTCTCCTCCGCCTTCCTCCTAATTACAAGAGAGAGCTCTCTTGAAGATCTTCTTCGCCTTCAAAGCCGCCCTTGAAGATCTTTCAAACACTTCAAAGGCCAACGAAGATCTTCATCTTCGAGCACTTGGAAGATCGCCCTGCGACCGTCTTCCTCCACCAAACGTCGTCTCGAGCACGGAACCTTCAGCAATCTCCACCTCCAAGACAACGCCCTCCTGCAGGCCCAAGTTCTAGAGCTCGTCCAAGTTCTAGCGCACGCCCAAGTGTCAGAGCACGTCAAGTTCCAGAGCACGGTGCTTCCCATGCACCGCTGCAAAGAAGAAGAAGACTGAGCTTCAGGAGTGGTGGTCTGTCACCCTCCGAACGCTTCTCTCTCCCTTTCTCCCCCAAAGTTGTAACGAAGAGCGGTATGTCGCCCTCGTTCTTTCAAGCAAGCCTTGTAAAAAAATCAGCAAATAGTAAATTTTGGTTGGCACCGTCTCGACCACGTGATTTCTCATCCCTTTCTGGGGTTTTTCACGCTAAAACGATTCTTCGCCATCCGTCTCGTCTCTCAGTAACTGATTGCGCACTCGACCGCTCCCGAGCTAAGATGGTTCGTTCTGAACCGGTTTTAGGAGTCTTGAGTAGACCGCAACATATTTCATTTTAAAAGTATGGCGTTAGCCCTTCAATTTTTATTAAATTTTACATTTAACGAGACAAAAATAACGAGATTTCACTGTCGCGCCGGTCAAACGGGAACCCGTGCACACATGCTTCTATATATATATATTATAATGTTTTCCAGTTCGGATATGGTTATTGAAAAGCCAAGAACCGAAGTTCAACGGCCGGATACCCGAGAACAGAATTGAGAACCGAATGCAAATACTTATTTCATAAATATTAATTAAGTAAAAAAAATATCTTATTTGATTACCACTATATATAATGCAACACAAAATATGCTTATAACAATATCTTATAGATTTATTATTGAACATACACAAGATATAAGAAAATAAGATGTGTAAAAAAATTATAAGAAAATAATAATTTTATAATCATTTTTAGTTGTAATAACGTCCGTGGAACATAAGCAATATGGATCGGTTCTTGGTTTTCGGTGAAACCGATCCGAAACTACCCGAGTCGCACCCCTAGCGTCGTATAAGACACTTTCATAGCACATAAGACTTCGCATAGTGCATGTTGAAACGTCGTATGCGATGCTTTCTCTTCATATACGACACAAAGTGTATGTTGAAGTGTCGTAAAATTGGTTGCTTTTAGTGCAACTAGTTTAGAATTGTTGTAGGTTGTTGTCGTTGTTGTACAAGAGAAAATGATGAGCATGATTGTCGTGTGTTTTGGTTCGCGGGTTAATGAAGCGCAAGACGGAACTAGTTATTTTGTAGCACTTTGCAACTTTCTCATTATATTATATTAGGAGTGGAAAGGGCACAAAGACGCACAACACGCGGCTGAGATGATACACGTATATCGTGTATATAGAGTATACAATGATGCATGTCATTCAAATGTTACCCTCAAAAGGGCAACAAAAATTCTCTAGACACTCTTTTTAGATATTATTGAGGAAAAATAATTCACATAACCACTCCTGTGGGCCTGTAAGTAAAAATCAACCGAATCGTCAAACCGAACCGAACATGCAGTTTGGTTCGGTTTCAGTATGTCACAATTTGGTCATGGTTTTGATTTTAGAAAATTCATACGGTTCGGTTCGGTTCATGATTTTTCATGACAAACCGAAACGAACCGTATTGTATAATAACATTTAATTATATTTACATTTTTTTGTAATACATTTAGATTACACATTTTCCGTAATAACATTTAAATAATTTCAAGGCGGTCTACATTTAGGTTTGAGAGTTGATATTACCAGTCCAATTATCGCTATTTGCACACCAAAAATTGTAAAAATCCTAATTATATTCGCAGTCCGATTCTCGCTAATTGCACCCCAAAGAATAACCTTCTCCTCTACATCTCTCTCCTGTTGCCTAAATCCTAGTTGTAGCTCTATCGGTCGCGTCGTCTTTCCCCCTCTTAGATTCACCTTCAAAAAAGAAAAAAATTATCCAGCGAAAATCCCCCCAAAATAGTCAATTTTCTGGTTAGAGGAAGGTTTGCAAGTCATTTATCTAGGTTTAGAGTCAATACATCTATGCATTGTTAGAATGGTGCTCGAAGCATCCGCGTGAGTGTCTAGTTTGGAACACTCTACTCGTTGCCCCTAGCAGGGTATTTATAGGCAAACCCTATTTCCCCGGCGGGTGCGTGGATCCCTAACGGGTCCTAACCTACCGCTAAGTATCCGTTAACCTGATAGTTCAATATACCTCAACATTCTCCTCCTATATTGTAAATATCGGGGTCACATCACAGATTACTTTAAACAAGAGTTAATAACGACAAACATGAGTTTTCCATAATCATAAATATGAGTTTTAGAATACACAATATCTAAACTCAAACACAATGCTCCAAACAAGAAACAGTAAGCAAAGCTGGAAATAACTCAAAGAACAGATAAGTGAACTGTGATCTATGCAAACAATAGATCATCATCATCTGGGTCGAAATCAACTTTCTCTCCTCCAATCTCCATGTGATCTGCAAACAGACATAATAAGAATGTCATGAGACAAATCTCTATGAATTCTAACATTTGCTAATCAAGAGTAAAGTGAATAGTTCTAGCAGTAAAAGAACGTAATACTCTAACCAGGAAGAAAAGAATCACATATCAGCATCTCTATCCAATTTACACAAAATTAGACAATTGATTTCAAAGAATCAAACCATGTTCCTTCGATTATTAAGATTATTACCAAACGTTTCACAATTGTATTATATCATCAAGTTTGGAATGATGCAACAAACTGTGACCATTATATCATCAAGTTTGAAATGATATAAGTAATGATCATAATATCAGGACGCATATCAGCAACTTCAGTATTCGTTTTTGGAATGATACCCAAATCAGCCTTTGAATTAAAAATAATTGCGTAAGTCATCAAGTTTGGAATGACTGGCAACTATCCATCTCTGGCTTTCATCAGATAGCATCTGGAATACTTCCGTGTGCTCACTCTAGATGCTCAAATGTAAGCAGACTACGGTTCTAAGATTTAAAACATAAGCAGGGTGTTAAGTCATACTAAATGAACCTTAATCCCATCTCCCCCGATGTTTTATGTGTTAGAACCTTACATAAGCCTTTGGTAAGGACATCTGCTACATTATCCTTCGATCTCACGTCCAATAGGGAGATTATCCCCTGACTAGTGAGATGGGTCAACCAGGCATGTTTCTTCCTTAGTTGCCTTCGCTTCCCATTGAACAACGTATTTGTTGCAATGGTCTTTGTGGCTTGATTGTCACAATATAGCGAAATAGAGTTCAATTTTAGACTCGTCATTGGAATGTCGATAATCAGATCTCTTATCCACTCAGCTTCTTCTCCTGCTGAAGCGAGTGCGTAGAGTTCCGATTCCATAGAGGAAAGTGCAATGCACGTTTGCCTCTTTGACTTCCAAGCTACTGCTGCTCCTCCTAGGGTAAATACAAAACCGCTAGTGGATCTACTGTCAACAATTTCTGAACACCAGGAGGCGTCAGAATACCCCTCAAGTACAGGAGGATGTCCACTGTAACATAAAACATACTTTTCGGTGTGCTTTAAGTATCGCATGAGCCTTTCTAAGGCATTCCAGTGGTCCTGCCCAGGGTTACTCGTAAATCTACTTAACATGCCGACCGTAAAGGCTATGTCAGGTCTAGTGCAGGTTGTAGCATACATGAGACTACTTATGAGTTTGGAGTAATCCAACTGTCTAATAGATGAACCTTCATTCGGTTTCAGTCTATTGTTATAATCGTATGGAGTCTCACTACCTTTGATATGAACGTAACCCCACTTCTCAAGTAGATTTCTAATATAGTGACTCTGACTGAGGGTAATACCCTTGTCAGTGAAGTTCACTTCCATTCCTAGGATGGTTTTCACTACGCCTAAGTCAGTCATGCTAAATTGTGTCGTCAAGGCAGCTTTCACGTCTTTCACCTCAGACTGATCAGTGCCCAGAATTAGCATGTCATCAACATACAAGCATATATTTGCAACTTTAGTTGAACTTGTACGAACGTACAAACATTTATCTGAAAAGCTGTATTTAAAACCTATAGCTTTAACACAAGTGTCAAATTTTTCGTGCCACAATTTTGGTGCTTGCTTCAATCCGTATAGTGACTTAATCAACTTACAGACCTTATTTTCTAGACCTTCTACCACAAACCCTTCAGGTTGGTGCATGTAGATCTCTTCGGTCAGATCTCCATTAAGAAATGCAGTCTTGACGTCCATCTGATGAACTGTAAAGTGTTCAATAGATGCTATAGCGAGAAGTATCCTAATTGTCGCATAGTGACAAACAGGTGAGTATATATCAAAGTAGTCTATGCCACTCACTTGAGTGAAGCCTTTTGCAACTAGACGTGCCTTGTATTTGGCAATACTCCCATCAGGATTAAGCTTCTTCTTCAGAACCCATTTGTTTCCAATGGTCTTAGCCCCTTTGGGCAAGTCAACCAATGTCCACGTGTTGTTCTGCAGGAGAGAGTTTAACTCTTCATCGATGGCTTCTTTCCATAAGAGAGAGTCTCGAGATCGCATCGCATCCTTATAGGTGGATGGATCAGCTTCAACTTGGTAAGTCACGAAGTCTGTACCGAAGCTTTTAGGCATTTTCTCTCTACTAGATAGCCTTCTGGTATCTAAACCACCCGTGTCTACAGGCTCAGTGTCAGAGTTACGTTGACTTAACTCAGCTGCTGGCTCAAGTCTAGTGGCTGGCAGACCTGGAAGCGTCAGGTTCTTATCCTTAAGGAACGTATCCTCAAAGAAGACAGCATCTCTAGATTCGATTACAGTGTTTGTTGATAGATCTAGAAATCTGTCTGCAGCACTATCCTCCGCACATCCAATGTAGATACACGTATTTGTCCTAAGTCCAATCTTAGCTCTTCTAAGGTCAGGTATCCTAACATAAGCGATACAGCCCCAGGTCTTAAGATTATCAAATCTAGGAGGTCTCTTAAACCAAAGCTCATAGGGTGTCTTAGTCAACTTGGCATGGGGAACTTTATTAAGAATGTGATTAGACGTGAGGGCAGCTTCACCCCAGTAGGCCGCAAGCATGCCAGCAGTCAACAACATGGAATTCAACATTTCAGTTAAAGTCCTATTTTTCCGCTCAACAATACTGTTGGATTGGGGGGAATAAGGAGCAGTCGTTTCAGGGATGATGCCATTGCTGGCAAGAAAATCTCTGAACTCCCCGGAGACGTATTCTCCTCCTCGATCACTCCTTAGCCGTTTGATTTTCATGTCAAGTTGATTCTCAACCCTAGTTTTGAATATATGAAATTTTTCAAAAGCTTCATCTTTGGATTTAAGTAGATAAATGTGACTGAATCTAGAGTAGTCGTCGATAAAAGTTATCAGATACTTCCGACCTCCACGTGTGACAAAGCTTTTGTAGTCACATATGTCGGAGTGTATTAACTCTAGCAAATGTGTGCTCCTAGAAACCTGACTAAAATGTGCTCTAGTTATCTTTGTTTGAGCACAGATTTCACATTTGTCAAATTTGGTGTTTGTGTCTAAGGGGATGTTATGAGTTCTAGCTAGCAGGAGTAGTTTTCTATAATTGACGTGTCCTAGTCTTGCGTGTAAAGTCTTAGGATCGATCAAATTAGATCTAACCTGATTTACTACTTCGTTTGCTAGACTCAACCTATACATGTCGTTGACAACATACGCACAACCAAAGTAGTGCGAGTGCACCATAAGCGTTACTCGACCACCACTAATGTTAAATGACATACCCGCATCGCATAACAAACTAATGGAAATTAAATTAGCAGCTAATGATGGTATAAATTTAACATTTTTCAAAGTAAGAGGTTTACCTGAGAAGAGCGTCAAGGTAGCATTGCCGACCTTCAGCACGTCAGCAACTCCTCCATCAGCAATAGTAACAGTCTCTCGGACTGCAGTGACATCCTTCAGAAGCGCAGTGTTGTTGCAGACATGACAAGTAGCACCTGAGTCTAGCCACCACTCTGTACTGGCCTGTCCTTTACCGACCATGACAATAAAGTCGGTGGGCGCAGTCTGATGGACCATATTGGCCCTATTATCATGCTTTGGTGTACTAGGATCTCCTCTCTTGGGTTGCTTGCATTCGGAAGCACAGTGACCCCACTTGTTACAATTGTAGCACTTGCCTTTGAATTTCTTTGCCTTCTTGCTCGTGTCCACAACTGCAGGTGCACTGGGTAACGGTCTAGTCTTGCCGGGCTTAAACTTCCGCTTAGGATGCGTGACCATGTTGGCAGCAGAGGACTGCTTGCTAATAGTCTCCCTAGCGTGTCTAGTCCTGTTCTCATCCTCAATGCAAATGAAGCGCTTGAGGTCTTTAAGACTGACCTGCGTTTTCTTCCGATACATCTCCATTTTAAAGGAGTACCACGCCGATGGGAGCTTGAAGATAATAGCTCCTGCAACAAAACCATCTGGCAGTGGGATGTTCTCACTGTTCAGCTTGTCCACCAGATTCTCAAAATCAGCCACCTGTGGAAGGATTTCCCTTTCCTCAGTGAAGGTGAAAGCCATGAACTTGTCCACGAGGTGCGTCTTGGACATATTTTCCTCTTCCTTGAACTGCTCCTCCAGAGCATCCCAGATTTCTTTGGCGGTCTTCATTTTGCTGTACGTCTCAGCAAGCTTGTTGGAAAGGCAGTTCAACAAGTAATCACGGCAGAAATCTTCATCGACCACCCACTGGGTCTCTCCAGCTGTCCCAAGAACCTCAGCACGTACAGTCTGAATGGTGTAGAACACGTTCAGATACTTCATGCCAAACTGAGTGTTTCTCTTCCAAGCACTGAACTCAGAATTGGAGAATTTCTCCAATTTGATCATCGGAACAGGAGTATAGCCCTTCGACATCGTGTGTCTCTTGCCAAATACGTGAAATCCACTAGCAAATTAATGACGAGCAGAAAACCAGAAAGAGATCACCTGAAGCGCGGAGAGGGGAGAATAAAAAAGTCTTCGGATCCAATCCAGAGAATTGCTGTGCTCCACTTCACTGGTCCACGCAAACAAAGACGGCAACAACCAAAAAAAGCCGAAAACGGGATCACCAAGAGGACAGGGCACTGTCGGAATTCCGATATCACTGTCGGAAAAACCGATAGCAGGAAAACGACAGCAATGGCGGCTCTGGAATCGGCTGCGTCGACAAGGATCTGCTTTATCGATAGGAATCGGTTGCGTCGACAGGAGATGCGTCGACAGGGAAGGCGTCGAACGAAATCGACTGCGTCGACTGGGATCGGCGGCGTCGAGATGGTTGAGCGCCTATTCGACGTTGCGTCGAGAAGGCTGGCCTATTCGACGTTGCGTCGAGAAGCACCTGCGTCGACTGGACTTCACTGAATCGGCGCGACTGGAAAGCTGCGACTTCTTCTTCGACGGCGGCGAACTCCGACTCGCACAGGACAACCGGCGACGATGCGCTGTCGAGAAGAACGAAGGCAAGGCGTCTTCAAGGAGAGCGAAAGTTACAGGAAGAACTGCTCCTTGCAGCGATCAAAACTGGCGGCGTCCTCCTTCACTTGCGATCGACAGAGCAGGGGAAGCGACAAAGGGCGGGCTTCTTCCTCCTTGCAGGAAGACGAGTGGTTACGGGAAGGAGATCGACGTTCTCCTTCACGATCGGGAACGAACTCCTCTCACAATCAGCGTTCTTCTCCTTCGATCGATGGAGAAAACCGGCAGTTACCAGAAATTCCTGATCGGCAGCGATGAAGAATCGCGAGAGGAGAAGGGCGGTTACAGGGAGAAACGCACGGGAGAACGAAAAGAACTTCGAGAATGTTAGAATGGTGCTCGAAGCATCCGCGTGAGTGTCTAGTTTGGAACACTCTACTCGTTGCCCCTAGCAGGGTATTTATAGGCAAACCCTATTTCCCCGGCGGGTGCGTGGATCCCTAACGGGTCCTAACCTACCGCTAAGTATCCGTTAACCCGATAGTTCAATATACCTCAACATGCATGTCATTTAAACCACCAAAACCAAATAAAATCGAACCGAACCATTCGGTTCGGTTTCAATATTTGAGCGGTTTGGTTAGGTTCCAAATTTTTGGAATCATATAGGAGTGGTTCGGTTTGTGGTTTTCCTTAAAAATCTAACCGAACCGAACCGTTACAGCCTTACGTGTGGTTACAACCTATAAATAAACAAATTGAAAAATAACATATTTCGAGTCGATTTTGAGCCTGCTCCGAAATATGATTCGAAACAGCTCGAATTAATTAAAAAGTTATGTGCTTATTAATATATTATTATTTTAAAATTAAAAGCGCTGAAGTAAACATAAACTAAAAGATTAATGTGTTAAAAGACTTCATTTACTCAATTTCGAGCCGTCTTGGAATAATGAGAAAAATTACTCAATCTTGAGGTGATTCAATTTCATTTCGAGCTGACTTGGAATCGAGTAATTTCGAGTCGAGCCGACTTGACTTAGAATAATTTCGAATGTGAGCCGAGTTCGATTCAAAAATTTCGATATCTAGTCGAGCCCAAATCGCTCAAACTCTACTCAAAATCAACCCTACTGGCTCGATGGAGAACAATCATCTTAGGCGGAGATGCAGTTGAAAGAAGCTGATCATCATGCAAGGAGATAGAGTTCTACGGTGTCATGCATGAGTTGTGCGTGCTTGTGAAGAGTCTCATGATCATAAGTCATCCTGTTTGGCCTCTAATGTTCGTCGTTGCTACACCTTAATTTGTCAGAGAAGGAGACGACTGTCGTGACGTCGGCGGTAGACTATTTAAACACCAACATCATGCAAGAGTGTCCCGCTTCCGGCTCGGCGTAGCTAGACTTATTTGTAGTGGCGTAATTTGGTCAATCGTCTAACTCTAAAAGGCGAAGAACCACACGCCAAGCAATCTATCTATAAATAAACGCCAAATGGAAACATTTTCTTTATGAAAAGCAAAGCTACTCTGCATCAAAAGGGATCTCTTAGGTCATACAATCCCAAAATATTGGTCACTGATTTGTAAGTGGAAAACCTTTTGTCCTTAAAGAAGCACCATTTGTGTAGTGTAATTGAGTTTAAAACTTTCTAATGACATTATTTAGCTCATTTTTAATAAATTAAGTGTAAGTTAGTAGCTGCATGAAAGCCTATTAATTATAGGATTACTTTTGTTTTTCGAAACGTCAAGAACGTACGAATAAATTAAGGCTCTGTTTGGGGCGCTTATGGTGCTCCATTTCTTTGACAACCGAACTCAGGCGGCAAATGAAGGTCCTCCTCTTCGAACATTATCATGTTTCCCGTCCGAGCCTTGTGTATTGTTAGCGGTGTCTACATCTTTCACCGCACGGCGGGTAACCTAAATGCACTATAAATCTCAACATAAGATATTTAGATTAAAATAATCTTCGAAATATTTTTTGAGAGCATACAATAACTTAAGTTATATATTCAATTAAATGAGTTTAAATGAAAACACTATAAATCCAAAGCAAAAGTACTTTTTATAGATTTATCTCAAAAAAGATTAAAAAATAATTTCGAGATTAAAATTAATGGCTAATGAGTTATATATGATATATTCATATCTATATTTCTTTTTTAATAACATATATATTAATCTAAGAGAGTTTTTTTAAAGTAAAGGAAGAGGAAATGGGGAAACCACCTAAGCTCCTCTTGCTGTTTAATTAATACTCAGAACAAAAGATCTGGATTAGTTCAAACTTTGCATGAATTAAAAGGGAAAAATATTCTTTGGTGCAACATTCAGCCTATACATTTTATCCCTCTTTATTAGAAAAGTTCCAAATATCTTAAATTTATATATTTTTTTGAATTGTCAAAAAAAAAAAACTGAAATTAACTTTATTTTTTTCTTTAATTTGAAAAAAAAAATCGTTATCTCATAGAAGCAGAGTCTCGTGCCTGTTCGCTCGTGTGTGTATCTTTGACAAATATTAAAAAGGAAAAATTGTCAACTTTAGTAAAGTGGTGTATAATTACTTTAGTAAAATTGATTTGAAAAAGGTAATAATGAAAAACCAAGAAGTTGATTTGAAAAAGTAATTATGAAAAAAGAAATGATATATGCATTAAGATGAATATTTTTTTAACAAAAAATGAAAAGTGTTGTATAATTACTTTACGTATTAATTAAATGTCTTCATTTTAAGACACATTAATTAATTAATTGACAGGGACGGAAAGGTTGGCGGGGCGGAGCCCTATGCGTGTCACTCGTGTGTGTGTGTGTGTGTGTGTGCGCAATTTACCGGGATCGCCTACTTAAGTTTGCTAAATTACAGGTTGCACCTCTCTTACTCTTGAAATTACAAAAACCTCTTCTGAAAAGTTTACATTTCATAACATTTATGCACAAAAATTCCTTCCTGAAAATTTACTCCAATGGAGTATTTTTGTGCATGAATGCTATTAAATATAAACTTTGAAAAAAAAATTGTAATTTAAAAAATAAGAGTGGTGCAACCTGTAATTATGCTAACTTTGAGGGTAAATTTTGGTAATTAATCTTCACATGAATCCATTTCAAAGCAGAAGAAACTCCATTAAGGCATTGGTTTCTGTCCACCACAAATAAAAGTATAATAATAATAATAATAATAATAATAATAATAATAATAATAATAATAATAATAATGATAATGATCTCCCTGCCGCAGGTAACTTCCATTAATGGCGGTCGTCACGAAAGCACAGAGAAACCAACCCATTAATCAAAATAATACATATTAATAACGCAAAGTCGCCTCGCCACAACAATATTTCACCATCTTCTCGCCGGAGGGTCCCACTTGTACGGCCGCGCCGCCGCTCAGAAATGCCGGCGTGATCACTCGTAGATAAATCCGTGGAGTGCGTTGGCGGTGACGGTTTCTCGATCGAAGGTCAAGAACTCGAGCAATTGCCAACCGAAGATTCGTTTGGGTGGAATGACAACTCCGCCGAAATTTCACCAAATGCTTCTACTGAATGGTCTATGTTGCGGGATTTTTCGAGAGTAATCAAATGCCACTTAATTTCGGATCGAATTTTCGGTTAGGGAGATCTAATTACCTCCCTAAATTTTGGATCTTTTGAGAAAAAGATAGATGGAAAGAAAGGGAGAGCTCGGAGGTGGTTGCGGCGGTGGGGCCGCCACCTCCAACTCCTTATTCACGTTAGGGGGCTGCCCTAAAGTGAAGGAGGGTGGAAACGGGCCGGGTCGGTTCTGTCTGAACCAGTTCGGTTTGCCTCGTGCACGCCGCTTATGAAGTGCGTTTGAAAGGTGAAGTGACCTATGAATCGTGTAATTTTAGGCTTGTTGGAACCGTCGCAGCGATCCAGTCAAAATTGTGGTCACTTGGGTTTGATCCAACGAATTTGACTTTAGAGGGATCTCAAATAAGAATGATTGTATTATAATATTGTTACTAATAACATTTGAATCTTAGTTAGATTATGACTAAAGATAGAGCGCAAGGGCGACAAAGGATCCACATAGCATACCCCGCTATGGTGGGATAGATGCTTGAGTGTTGTTGTCGTTGTTGTAGTGAGTGATTATCAGACTGCATCCGCAGAGTTGACACCTTTTTTTTTTATTTCTGAATTGATTTCCCCGATAGACCATGTGTAAAACATGTAATCCTATTACTTGTCTATGTGGTTTCAACTTCTCAGATTAGGGTTATATACGTCGAGGAGTTACTGCTTCAGGTTCTTACATGCATGCAAATATTCGTACGAGGATCCTCTCCATTAATTTGGGATCACAAATGAAGGTTTATTTAATGGTCTGGATGCATTCTCACTTGATCTAGCCGCTAGTGGTGTATAATTTTTTGATTAAAATAAAAATAAAATAGGATGAGATTAGTGAATCCGTCGGATCAACCAGAAATAGATCTGAACCGTGAAATGAATACTTTCCAAATAAGTGTCCAAGGTCACCTCTTCATATAATGAGCTAGCTAGCCAATTACATTTTATTGTAGTGAAGTACTATTAGTTGCCAAAGTTCCAATCATTGGGATGTATTAACATTTGCCACAATTTTTGAAATCTTGTCAATAGGCTATTTATTGGCTTTAATTATTTGCTAGCTACATAAAATATATATGAAACAAAACCATTAACATGTTTTGTCATGATAAATATTTTTATCACACAAATAATTAATAACATGACTCCTTTTTATTGGACAAAATGAGGCAAAGTTTTATATTATGTTTTGAATTAGCTAGGGCGTGTAGTACCGACTAAACTCACATAATATTAGAAGTATTATCCCTTTAGTTTCATCTTAGCCCAAACTAAGCTGCACTTTGTTTTGATTTTTCAAAGGTGACCTACGAGCAATTTTCAGGAGGTCATTCAATATAATATATCATAACTAGTTCCACTGGAGCATGCTTAACAATAGAGTTTCCAACACAACACTAGTTGCTATGAAAAAACATCTATGATATTTAGATTTTTGAGTTATTACTTAAACTCGGTAAATTTTTCTTCAATTTCGATGCGATATTCGGTTCATTCGTACATCTCCTTTCACCTAAAAGTATGTTATCATAAAAGCCTACCAAGAGCTACTTTGCATGAGCTTCACCGCCGCCAAAGAATCCTGCCATCATCGGACCACCTTCATTAGATTCAGAATGTTACGGTCCCACCGGCTTCTGCACGGTTCATACTCAAACCACACATTGTAATGTAGGAGAATACTCAAACCACACATTGTAATGTAGGAGAATACTCAAACCACACATTGTAATGTAGGAGATCTGACTATGTTACCCTTACTATATAATCATCAAACCCTTATACTCTGTTACCCTTACTATATAATCATCAAACCCTTATAATATCAGAATTGCAGAAGAGGCTCAAGGAGTTATAGGCGGTTGATCATGGCCCATGCAACGTAGTGAGAATGAATCTAAGGATGATATATGGCGTAAATTTTCCGCACTTCAGTTAATTATTTGGCATATCATATCATTTGTGTTCTTAAATTAATTAGCGACTATTAATTTAAAAATCAATTTTTGATTACACTCCACTAGAGTTAACTGATATTGTTCTTGATGATCCTAAATTTAGCGTTACTAGTTCAGATGAATTAAACTTGATGGGTACTCATGATAAGAGTCTCATATTTATAAAGGTGTCTGACGGAAATGTTCATAAAAGGCAACAAATATTTCCAAAGACGGGTCGTTTCCAAAGACGGATCGTTTCCAGGGGCGGATTATTTCCAAAAAACTCCCCCCCTCCGAAATTGGCAGGAAAAGCAAGGCGCGCAAAACCGCCGCGGACACGACGGAGTTTCTCCCTCCCGTCGCGGGAGGGATCCTCGCCCCCACGCCACGCCCCCTGGGGGTGCGGCCAAGCCGCACCCCCTTAGGGTGCGGCCTTGTCCGCGCCCCCTTTGGGGTGCGGCCGCGCCGCACCCCCTTGGGGTGCGGCCTTGGCGCACCCTATGCGGGGTGCGGCCAAGCCGCACCCCCTCGGGGTGCGGTCAAAGTCGCCCCCTCTTGGGTGCGCCCATGCCGCACCCCCTCGGGATGCGGGAGCGCCGCACTCCCTTGGAGTTCGACCGCGTCGCCCTCCTCTCCCCGCGCGAGGTACGGCCGCCCGCCTCTCCTTCTTTCCCGGCGGAGGGGACTTGCGGGAAGCCCTCACGGGCGTACTTTTCATCAGGAACATCACGCCCTTATTTTCTCCTTAAGGGTGCGGCTTGCCGTTCCACTATTCACACGGAACACCTCGAGGCGTAACCAGAACGCCCTCGCATTTCGTCGCGCACTTGAAACACTTCAGCGCTAACACGCGCTCGGAGCGTTTCTGAGCGCGATCGGGAAACCTTCTAACATTCTGTCTTTCCGGCTTCTCGCTCTCTGGGTTTCCGACTTCTCACTTTTTGTCTTTCAGGCTTCTCACTTTTCAGGAACGGTCAGTCGCCTTTTTCACCTCCAGCGGAACTGCCCGAACTGCCCAAGTTGCCCGAGGGGCAAGATGGTCATTTGCGAAAAATGGCAATCCGAGGGCCCCGAACCGGAGAATATGATTCGTCCACCGAGCATTTATGGAAACGACAAACGGCGAGATTACCGGACTACCCCCGACCAAAGCTATAAAAAGGGGCCTGGGGCTTCATTTGAAGGGACCTTGACTTCTGGACCCGGGAGAGCTCCTTGCAGACTTTTGCGGAATTCTCCTTCGGCGCTTGAAGATCTCCTTCGTGGACTTGAGGATCTTCATCATCCCGAAAGGCGACTAGCCTTCTCACTTCCGAAAGGAGACAAGCATTCTCAGAAGAAAAAGGCGACTAGCCTTCTCACTTCCGAAAGGCGACAAACATTCTCAGAAGGAAAAGACGACTAGCCTTCTCACTTCCGAAAGGCGACAAGCATTCTCAGAAGAAAAAGGCGACTAGCCTTCTCACTTCCGAAAGGCGACCAGCACGCTCAGAAGGAAAAGGCGACTAGCCGTCTCACTTCCGAAAGACGACTAGCATTCTCAGAAGAGAAAAAGACTTAGTTTTTCCGAGAGGTGGCCTGTCACCCTCGGAGCTCGTTCTCTCTCTCTCTCTCCAAATATTGTAACGAGCAGCGGCCTGTCGCGCTCAAGTTCTAGTTTCCAAGTTGTGACCCCCAGAAGATAGTGAAGTTTGGTCGGCATAGCTCCGGCCGCGTGGTTTTTTACCCTTTCCGGGTTTTCCACGTTAAAAACTCCTTGTGTACTCAGCAAATCTCTAATTGACTGTTTGCGCACTTAGTTCGCTCACGAGCTAAGGTGGTTCAAGTGAACCGGTCTACCACGAGCCCTAAGCGTTCCGTAACAGTTTGGCGCCGTCTGTGGGAATGGATTCCCAAATTCGAAGCAAAGAATTCCCGAGCGCAATACCCACTTCGCCGGAATTCTCGGAGCCAGCAAGAGTGGACACCTCCCCTGAACTGTCCGACGCGTACAGCTCCTCGATTCCAGAAAGCCAGGCGAAAGGAGCGCTCACTGCTGCTCCCATCCGGCCCCCTTGGCCGGAATTGGCTGGCAAACCGGCCCCTCCGGCGGGAGGGCAGGATCCGAGCAATGACAAACACCAACAAAGGCGATCCCCCCTCTCTCCAAGTCAGTTTTGGAATACCCAGTTCCGTCATGGCTAAAGCTCCCGTACAACAAGGAATTCCACGGAGCAGAAGATCCATATGAGCACGTTAATCATTTTCTGATAACGACACGGAGGCTCGGACTTCCCGACCCAGCTAGCTGCAAAATCTTCACCAAAACGTTGCGTGGAGACGCCCTCCGCTGGTATCAATCCCTGCCTAACGGAGCGATCCATAGCTTCACCGAGTTGTCCCGACTGTTCATCGAGCAATATGAGTCCTACTCGGCGAAGATCCAGGAAGGAGAAAAGCCCGGTGCAAGCAAACAACCCCTCCTAGGAGAGGGGGAGCGGGGCGTGCAATCAGAGAAAGTCGGCCCAAATTTTCACCGAGAACGCCCCTGCGCATGGATGGATTTCATCTTGGATGCAAGCATAGGGAGTCCGCCCTGTGAGCTGAGGAAGGCGCTGATAACCCACCGCATCTCCTTCAACGTCCTATTCCTGGCAGCAATAGTTTGGCTCAAGCTCCTAAGCGGGAACCTCAAGCTTAGGGCTAGCGAAGCAGAGCTCCCGGATGGAACTACGGTACCCACTATAGGCGTCATCACCCTCCCCGTCCAAGTAGGAGCACACGCTGAACCAATCCAGTACGATATACAATTCGTCATCGCCGAAGCAGACTCCCCCTACGACGCAATATTCGGGAGCCTCCTACTGGACGCCATGGACCACGACGTTTTCATGTCAGGACGCATGGCCAGCAAAGGAAGTATCCTCAAGAGAGCAATGCATAGTCTCGGCACGTCCGCCCCATGGCTCCCCTGGATCAGCAGCAACCCGTCGCCAAAATCAAAGACCGAGATGCAGGGTTCACGAGAAGGCCAAGCAGCTCCTGCGATAGCTGGAAAAGAAAAACTTCAGACACTGACAGACCCGCCGCCCCTCGATTCAAGCCGCAAGAGAAAGGGACAGCATCAGCAACCCGAGGAAGCCGAACGGCCCACTCAGAACCAAGCAGACCGCCCCCAAGATCTAGCAAGTCTAGGCCCCCGGAACTTCACCCCGCTAAACACACCACGCGAGCATATATTGTCCGTAATCTGTCATAGCAAGCTCATCCACTGGCCCAAGAAGCTCTCCTTGCACAGGGGAGATCAGTCTCAGTTTTGCCACTTCCACAAAGGCCGAGGACACCAAACGGAGCAATGTGCCCGACTGAAAGAAGAAATCGAACGTCTTGTCCAACTAGGATACCTGGAGACCTTCCGCAAGAAGACACAGAAGAAGGCCAGCGAAGGCCAATCGCCGGGCCGCCGTTGCCCACCAAGCTAAACGACCGAAAAGATTCGGGCAAACGCGACGCAAGCAAGGCTCGACGCTATCTTCTCTGAAGCCTGTATCAGAAACTTATCGCAAGACTGCACTTGCGAATGTATCAGTATTTATTTTCTAATGAAATCCTACTTGCTCCAATCCATTCTACTGCAGGTACCGCTTCGGGGCCCTGCCCCGGGGACTCTGCACCGCCGTCGATTGAAGGTTCGCCCTTCTCCTCCGCCGTCGAGTCCCGGTGTCGTAGGGGCCTGCCCCCCTGCATTCACCCCCGGTTTGAATACCCCCGCTATTCACCGGCCAAAGTCGCGAGCACAGACTCGTGCAAAAAGCCGCGGGCTCAGAACCGTGCAAAAAGTCGCGAGCAAAGGCTCGTGCACCAAAGCCGCGAGCGCAGACTCGTGCACCAAAGTCGCGGGCAAAGGCTCGTGCAACGAAGCCGCGAGCACAGACTCGTGCGAGAAAGCCGCAAGCACAGACTTGCGCAAGCTAACTATTTATATATGTATATATTTGAAAGCCGCGGGCTCCGACTCGTGCAAAACTCATTTTGAAAACAACCAAACCATGCAGGTGCTAACAACCAGATAAACAGATTGAACAAAGAAGTAAATACGATAAACTCGATAAGAGGGTACAAACGCGTCAGCTCAACGCTGCGCACCAAGCGGACAACAGTACGAAAAGCGGAAAAGCAAAATACCAACAAGCCGACTCAGAGCGACACACAAGCAAACAATAACAGGGAAGTCAAGAAAACAGAGGGCAATCGACATCAATCCTCGGCTACGTCCGAGCACTCATCCTCCGAAAGATCTCCCGCTCCAAGACCGGCGGTGTCACACCCGAACCTCTTCCCCACTAAGCGGAGAGTCTTCTGAACACCGCGCTGGAAGGCGACCTCGTGCTCATCCTCCAACAGGGGCTCGACCTCCTTCGTCATGACCTCAGCACGGATCTCCTCCGCCATCTGGAACCGCTCCTCGACAAAAGCAAGAGAATCTCAGAACTCAGCCACTCCGGCCGCCTTGGCATCCTCAAGGCTGCGCTCGACCGACGACAGCCGCTCCACCTCGCTCCGCAGAAATCCCAGCTCCCCCTCCATACGAAACATCTCCCCCTGGGCCTCAGATAGCTGACGAAGCGCGTCCTGGGCAAGCGCCTTATCTCCACCGTATGCCTCCTGCAGCTTCTCAACCTCGGATTGGGAAGAAGAAAGGTCCGCCTCCAGCTGCTTGATGCGGGACAGTTCGCGATCCCTCCTCTTCTGTAAAGCAGACATGTCCCTCTTCATCACGCTCAGCTCCTCCTGGAGGGAGATGTAACTGTCCTTGAGGCCCACGTAACAGTCGTTCCACGTGAGAGCAACGTTGGTCAGAGCGTTCGCCTGCAAATACGAAGGAAACAATCAGGAAACACGAACAATAAGAGCAAAGACAAGTCAAGACCCAAGAAAGGAGAGATTGACTTACCGCAGAAGTCATCGCCTGGAGGGACGAGGAAACTCGCCTCGACGGTGGATGAGGAGGAGGTGGCGGCAAGTCTCCCTGCGCAACCTGCTCAGCAGTAGGGGAGGCCAGAATCTCGACCTCCGGGTCAGGAGCAATCGGCTCCCCCCGACGGCGGCTCGGACCGGCTTCGTGATCATGGCTCCTAGGCTCCGGCGGAGCAGAACACGAACCAGGAGTTCCATTCCTGAAAACAATCTTTCTCTTTTTCCCACGCTCCAGGGGAACCGCAGCCTCCCGCTCAGGGTCCCAAGAAAGCCCCACCGCGAGCAACCGACTCTCCTCCACACAGTTGTACACGCTAAACAAAGCCTTCGACAGCCCCTCTCGGCCAGGAAAGCCGGGGAGGGGAAGGAACTCGTCCTCCCGACCGGTCAGTCGGCGGCAGCGTCCAGGAAGTGACCTCTAGAGCTCGGGCAGCTCCCAACGATTCCGAACGTATCCATAAAGGGTATTCCCGTGACGATAATCCGTCTTCTCGCCAAAATGAAACCAACTTTTGTTGCTCCGCACCTCAATCCGCCCGCCCAAGTCAGTGGTAGCCTCGCACCAATCCTTGAAGAGTTCGAGTGAAAAGCGCGTACTGTGCTCCCGGAAGAGCACCACCAGCCCCATGATATTCGACATCCCAGCGGGCGCAAACTGAGTGATCGGGACGCCGCAGAACCGGAATATTTCAATAGCCTCCTCCGGTGGAGGAATACGGAATCCAGACTTCAGGCAACTCTCAGAGAGTGTCATGTAACCCGTGGGCGGATTCTGAACACGCTCCTCCGCCCCTGGAATCTTAACCTCGACATTCGGAGGCAATCCGAACCGCTTGCGCCACACTTCGATTCGCGCACCATCTAGAGAAGAGCGTAGACGCATCGGCCTCGATTGGCCGCCCCGCTTCGAAGCCTGCAAGGAAAAGCAAACGCGCATAAGAACGAGCGCTAAAAGGCGACCGTATCAAAAAATCTGAAATATTGCAAGCTACCTCCCCGCGCACCAAGCGCACGAGCGTGAAACAGTTCCGCGCAAAGGCTCAGTACGCGCGCAGGAGCCCGCGCGCACCGTTCGCGCGCAGGCGCCCACGCGCAGGAACGCGCGGCACGGCATCCGCGCACGGGAGCGCGCAGCGCGGCACCCGCGCACGGGAGCGCGCAGCGCGGCACCCGCGCACGGGAGCGCGCACCCCGGCACCCGCGCGCGCTGACGCGCGGGAACAGCACCCGCGCGTCCCGCGCGCGGGAACAGCGCCCGTGCGCCCCGCTTGCAGCACGGCACCCGCGCGCGCGGGAGCGCGGGAACAGCACCCGCGCGTCCCGCGCGTCCCGCGCGCAGAGGCCGCCCGCGCGCACAGGCGCGCGCAGCGCGCCGCCCGCGCGCATAGGCGCGCGCAGCGCGCCGCCTGCGCGCGCAGAGGCCGCCCGCGCGCACCAGCGCGCGCAGCACGCCGCCCGCGCGAGTAGGAGCGCGCAGCGTGCCACCCGCGCGCACAGGGGCCGCGCCCGCCCGCGGGGGCGCGTTCGCCGGGCGCCCTGCTGCCGGCTCCGGCCGGACGCATGCGCGCCCGGGCACCGCCCTTTCGACCGCTCCGCCCGCGCGCCCTCCCGTCCGCCGCTGGCCGTTTGTTCCCTCCGCTCCTATTTCAAAAAAAGCAGAAAGCAAAATCAACTTACCCCAACCATCGTTCGGCGCGTCCTGCCGAGGTAACGACCGGATCCGCCACACAAACGTCCAAAAAACCCTCGCACTCCTTCACAAGTTCTGGACTCCGACGGTTTTGGGGGGCGGCTTATGATGGGTACTCATGATAAGAGTCTCATATTTATAAAGGTGTCTGACGGAAATGTTCATAAAAGGCAACAAATATTTCCAAAGACGGGTCATTTCCAAAGACGGATCGTTTCCAGGGGCGGATTATTTCCAAAAAACTCTCCCCCTCCGAAATTGGCAGGAAAAGCAAGGCGCGCAAAACCGCCGCGGACACGACGGAGTTTCTCCCTCCCGTCGCGGGAGGGATCCTCGCCCCCACGCCACGCCCCCTGGGGGTGCGGCCAAGCCGCACCCCTCGCGGGGTGCGGCCAAGCCGCACCCCGCGAGGGGTGCGGCCTTGGCCGCACCCCCTTTGGGGTGCGGCCGCGCCGCACCCCCTTGGGGTGCGGCCTTGGCGCACCTTATGCGGGGTGCGGCTTGGCCGCACCCCCTCGGGGTGCGGTCAAAGTCGCCCCCTCTTGGGTGCGCCCATGCCGCACCCCCTCGGGATGCGGGCGCGCCGCACTCCCTTGGAGTTCGACCGCGTCGCCCTCCTCTCCCCGCGCGAGGTACGGCCGCCCGCCTCTCCTTCTTTCCCGGCGGAGGGGACTTGCGGGAAGCCCTCACGGGCGTACTTTTCATCAGGAACATCACGCCCTTATTTTCTCCTTAAGGGTGCGGCTTGCCGTTCCACTATTCACACGGAACACCTCGAGGCGTAACCAGAACGCCCTCGCATTTCGTCGCGCACTTGAAACACTTCAGCGCTAACACGCGCTCGGAGCGTTTCTGAGCGCGATCGGGAAACCTTCTCACATTCTGTCTTTCCGGCTTCTCGCTCTCTGGGTTTCCGGCTTCTCACTTTTTGTCTTTCCGGCTTCTCACTCTCTGGGTTTCCGGCTTCTCACTTTTTGTCTTTCCGGCTTCTCACTCTCTGGGTTTCCGGCTTCTCACTTTTTGTCTTTCAGGCTTCTCACTTTTCAGGAACGGTCAGTCGCCTTTTTCACCTCCAGCGGAACTGCCCGAACTGCCCAAGCTGCCCAAGCTGCCCGAGGGGCAAGGTGGTCATTTGCGAAAAATGACAATCCGAGGGCCCCGAACCGGAGAATATGATTCGTCCACCGAGCATTTATGGAAACGGCAAACGGCGAGATTACCGGACTACCCCCGGCCAAAGCTATAAAAAGGGGCCTGGGGCTTCATTTGAAGGGACCTTGACTTCTGGACCCGGGAGAGCTCCTTGCAGACTTTTGCGGAATTCTCCTTCGGCGCTTGAAGATCTCCTTCGTGGACTTGAGGATCTTCATCATCCCGAAAGGCGACTAGCCTTCTCACTTCCGAAAGGCGACAAGCATTCTCAGAAGAAAAAGGCGACTAGCCTTCTCACTTCCGAAAGACGACAAACATTCTTAGAAGGAAAAGACGAATAGCCTTCTCACTTCCGAAAGGCGACAAGCATTCTCAGAAGAAAAAGGCGACTAGCCTTCTCACTTCCGAAAGGCGACCAGCACGCTCAGAAGGAAAATGCGACTAGCCGTCTCACTTCCGAAAGGCGACTAGCATTCTCAGAAGAGAAAAAGACTTAGTTTTTCCGAGAGGTGGTCTGTCACCCTCGGAGCTCGTTCTCTCTCTCTCTCCAAATATTGTAACGAGCAGCGGCCTGTCGCGCTCAAGTTCTAGTTTCCAAGTTGTGACCCCCAGAAGATAGTGAAGTTTGGTCGGCACAGCTCCGACCGCGTGGTTTTTTACCCTTTCCGGGTTTTCCACGTTAAAAACTCCCTGTGTACTCAGCAAATCTCTAATTGACTGTTTGCGCGCTTAGTTCGCTCACGAGCTAAGGTGGTTCAAGTGAACCGGTCTACCACGAGCCCTAAGCGTTCCGCAACAAAACTTAAGAAAATTTTAATTCTCATATAGCACATGCATACATCTTTCATTAAATTCTATCAACTAGTTCTGAGATGGCCGCTGACATCCTAAAAAGTGCTCGTAAGTCACATATGAAAAAAAAATCAGAATCGGATGGTTCAGTATGGTTTGTGATTAATTAAAATATACAATACTTCAACTATTGCATGCGATGGTTGATAGTTACAGAGTACACGCTTAATTGTGCCCTAATTCCCCGCTATCGTCCTCCTCTACTCCCCATAGACATACACATATTCACTCCCCTTATAATTTTTTTTTGTAAATAGTATTTTTCAAAATCACTAAATTAATTTAAAAATTAATAATGGTCACTATTTTAATTTTAAAAAAAATTAAAGACTAAATTGACTTGTGACTAACAAGAATAAAAAACACAATTAGTATTTATCAACAAAATAATTATTTATATAAATATTTGCACTTAATTCAAATTTATTTTGATGGCTATAAAACAGAATTATCATCCAATCCATTCTTTATTCAAATTTTTATTATACTCCACTAGACTTAACATTTATTTACCTTAAAAACTTATATAAGAAATTTGATCATTTTGTTATCAATTATTACTATTAATTAATATATATAATAGATAAAAATAATTAAATTAGTCTCTGAATTTTAACTTAAGTTTAAAATATATTCATAAACGTTAATTTTTCGCATATTAGTCTTAAAATTTTAGGCAAGAATTATTATTTTATTAATGTTTTATTTTATTTATGATATATATAATATTTCGGTCATTACAAAATAATAATAAAATTATTTTAAATTTTTATAATAAAATAATAATAATACTTAATATACACTTAGCGCCATATCATCGCCTTAGAGCCATTATTAAAACAGCTTTAATTATTTAAATATTTTGGCAAAAAATATATGGATATTTATCAATAAATAAATGCGCTGCACACTACTTTTGTTCCTGAATATTTTTTTATTTGACTCCAGTAAACTGAACCGACGCCGGTCCGCCCCTCTATAAAATCCATCTTCGTCTTCTTCTTCCCATTCTCTCCTCTCTGCTTCTCACATCTCTCCCTGCCCCACCAGTATCATCTCGCCGGCTTCCATGTACTTCCCTGAGTTCGCCGGAATCCTCTTACACTCCCCTGCACCACCCACAAACCCCCTCCACGATTCCTTCGGGTTTTCACCCTGGCATCATCCCTCCATAACCCTCTACGGCGATCTCAACCTCCCCACCAACTCCACCTCCGACGAGCTCGACACCCACCACCACCACCACCACCACCACCTCAGCCTCGCCGACGAGCGGCGGAGAAGACGCATGATATCTAACCGCGAGTCCGCAAGACGGTCGAGGATTCGAAAAAAGAGGCACCTCGACCAGCTCCGGCAGCAGGTCTCCGCCCTTCGCGCCGCCAGCCGTCAGCTTCTCGACGAGCTCAACCAGATGATGCGGAAGCAGGAAGACATTCTCCATGAGAATGCCGAGCTTCGAGAGGAAGAAGAAGAGCTGCGGAAGAAGCTGAAGGAGTTGCAGGCGGCTGATAATGGCCCATGCAACGTGGCGCACATGAGAAAGGAGGCTGCTTTAATGAGTTCGTCATGCATGGCTTCGCCGCTGGTTTTCCCCTGCGTTTTGTCATCGCTATTCTTTTACCCGTTTGGATAATCTCCGTTCGCCACCGCTCTCCCAAAGTGGGCCTTTGAGAAATATTAGTTCAATAAAGTTTAATTCTTCAGCAATGTTATAATCTGCTCGATTTTGGTTATTCGCAGTCCAAAATAATATTTTCAAACTTCTCTAGTTTTTGGACTGTGATTATAATGTAGAATTTAGGGGAGTTTTCGGGGGTGCGAATAGCCATTTTAGGACTGCTTATAACATTAATTAATATGATCACACTTTTAATTTTTATTTAAATATTCATTAAGTTTCTATCTATGAAAAGATAAAGTTATGAGTTACCTAGCTTTAGTTGAGGAGGCATGCGAATAAATAATTTGCCTCATACTTTAGTATGAGTGTCATTAATCTTTTTCTCATATTTTTATTAGGGTTTAATTAGATAATTTGAGGAGTCAATTTATATATAGAATTAATTATATAAAGTAAGGGCTTATAATTATATGACTAGTAAGTTTTTTTTAATGTGAATTATATTCTCAGCATGCTCATATATATGTAAAATATTATTTGATTCATATAATTAAGTCCGTTACACGATTATTATTTTGATAATTTAAGATAATTTTTGATCTAGGGCTACTTTGATTCCTTGTGAATTAAAAAAATATGCTCACCAAATGATATATTTTTTAAAGGCCATCGATTATTTTAGCAAGTTCTTAAGTTAGAGTTTCAATTTGATATTAGCTTCTAATTACATCTGATAAAGTGGTGACTTTAACAAGTTTTATTATTGTATAAATCATGATTTCTATATATATATATATAACATGTTTGTGTGAAAATTTTTTTTCTTCTTTTTTTAATTTTATTCATCCTTTAATTTGTATGTTTTTTTTATTTTACTAAAAAAATGCCATTATCCATTCAATTTTTTTTATTTATGTACTTATAAAATATAAAATTTCACAAGAACGGAGAAGGTACTATTGTTGCCTAGATATGGATCGGGATCCTCTCCATTTGAAAACTCCTAGATTGATTCTCACTTGATCTAATGGTATAGAATTTTTTGATTAAAAAAAATAAAATAGGATGAGATTAATGAATCCGTCGGATCAGCTAGATCTTGATTCCCTAAATTTGGGGGTAATCCCCTGCACAACTTCAGAGCTGGTATATACTTCAGGTGTTTTGAGAAAAGAAAGAGAAGGTGGTGCCAATTAATGAATGCCAGAGTGGAGAAGATTGATAGCTAGAACAGGAAAGCACAGAGCAAATGTCTTCCACTATAATAAGGAAAACAGTATTTAATTTGTGAGATTCATGATTCATCATATATTGTTTATATAGAACACTTGTGGATAAGTTGAGTCACGGTGGGACCCACATACAAATTATTTCAAAGACTGGCCTGTGTCTGTGTATTTATATACGAGTGATAGTGCACGGGGATCCCCATGTGTTCCACCACTCGCGGTCTCTCGGGCCACGATTACAATCTCAAGGGATTGTGAGTGGGGAGAAATTTTTATTTAATAAAATGAAAAATAAAGAGAGGAGATGATGATTGAATGGAGGGCTATGATTGCTTTGATGGTGCACACAATTACACCATAAGGAAATATTCTTATATAATAGTAATATATATATATATATCAGATATATGTTTATACACGCAACGCGGTTTCTCCCTATATCCGCGCTAGGTTAAATCTTCCGACGGGCTTGGTATTTCTCTTCCGGGAAGTGGGCGACGACGACGATGCCGTGATCTCCTCGCGATGGGCTTAGTATTTCTCTTCCGGGAGGGGGGCGACGGCGATGATGCGGTGATCTCCTCGCTAGGTTAACGAAGGGCAACGACGACAACGAAAAAGCCATTACTTAACCTGCGGAACAGCGCCGACGACCTACTCTGGTGGCCCTGCCGGAGCGCCGCCGGACTAACCCCGGCAGGTTCGCCGGGGTCCGGCGATCACGCCGGTGGTGGCCGGCAAGGGCGGCGACGGCGGGAAAGGGAACCATTGTTGGGCGGTGAACAGTGCAACCAACGTTAAAAAAAATCGGGATTTGGAGAAGGCGGGGGAAGCATTGCAGGGCTATATGCAGACCACCGACATCTATTCACAGACCTTTTTGATGTAAATGGAGGGTTGTGATTTGTTTTGTGGTTCTATTTAGGGTTCAAAATGATCCTAAAAGTATTTCTTTATAATATATATATATATTTTTGACATAGTAATGATTAGACTAATTAAAGGAAACATTTAATTAATTTGAAGCTAGGATGTGGCATAAGTAAATGTTCCATGATTCAAAATTAAAACTACAAAAATGAATTCATTTGACTATTTGATTACATGTTTTCTTGTGAGATATTTTTTTTCCAGTTAATTATACATTTATTCCTAACATTTTATTAAAACTAAAGGTATATCATGTCCAAAATTGATACAATTCAAAAAGTTTTATTTCTAATATTTATTGCTCTTCAATGAAATATATAATCTTCTACATATTTTATAGTATTATTCATATAATTACTTATATACATTTAGTAGTGCAAATAATTCTTAATATTTATAAGTTATAAGAAAAATGATGTAATACTATAGAAGCCTACATCAAATAAGGAATTAAAAATCATTGATAAGTAAACATTTCAAATATGATCATTTATATATGCAATTTTATATTTAAGTTTTTCAAACTAATTAAATTATCTACAAATATAAAAGTCTATTAATATGTTCCTAAGTATTATTATATCCCTATTCATAATAAAAATAATAATATAAAGAAATTTATGTCCATTATTAATGGCTTTTAAGGGTACTAAACTACTAATGAAAGAGGTAGCTAGGATGAAGTCAAATATGGTCACAAGGATTCGGATTGAGATTGTTAAGCTTGGAGTTGTATAAACAAGTTTACGGGTCTGTTTGGTACGACGGTGGCTGTCGCGAACACAGTGGTTACGAACCGTTATTCGTTTGGACAAAAAAGTCATCGTAATGAAATCTATGTTTGACCTAACAATGGTTAATTACAACCGCCCTGAAGATTAAAAAAAAAACTATTTTTAAACATAAAAATTGACGAAGTTCCTTCGGCGAGGTCCCCAAGTTTCATGGCAATTTCCAATAATTCAAATTTTGTGAGTATTAAGAAAAAAAATGAAAAGGATGATTAAGTTTTATAAGTATCATATTATTATGATTAATGAAATGATGCTCATTGCTCTTCCACTAAGTTAATTGGCTAATCTATAAATGTGTCAAATGGTCAACCAACATCCAAAGACAAAGTTCTACACACTTTGAGATTTCATGTCTCTTTGTTTGCCACATAACAACTATTGACTTGAAAGAAAGATCCCCTTTTAATAATATGCAAGAAATTTCCATCCCCTTTAAAATTGTCATTTTTCTCATGATATCTTTCATGAATTTGACCTAGTAGAGAAGAAAAAAGGAATATAAAATTGAAACCTCATTGTGCATTTTTTTTTTGCATTAATGTATTTATTTTTAACTCTAAAGATATCTTTACAAAAAAAATCAAAACATATATTTATTTTCTAGCATAAAATGAGTTAAATGACAGTTTAAAAGACATCAAACTTGAATAGCAAAGAATCCAGCATTTAGAGTTCCAGGAGAATTTTCAAAGGGTGTTAGTCAGTCTACTACTTGAAAAATGGAGATAAGTGCATATATCAGCAACATGTGTCAGCCCAGAGCTTAGGAAATCAGTGACACCTAGTGGCCAAAAAAGGCGGTTTAGGTTGATCATTAGCGGAGAAAGATCCATTCTCATAAGAGTTCTCTCGAAGAATGCTCGAGAAGACAAAAAAAAAAGGGCAGCCCGATGCACAAACCATCCCCGCGCAGCGAGGGCTCGGGGAAGGATCCCACCACAGACTTATTTTTTCATGCGTCGGACGCACGAAAGCTATGTGCGCGGGGAGAAATCCAGGCCGTTCATCGCCTGTTTTTATTTTTTAAAACTTTTTTTAAAGGCGTCTTTTCCCCAACCTTTGGATCATGGATCGGACGGTGCGCGTGCGCTGCGCACATAGACCTATGTGCACACGCGCACCTAAATATCTTTCAAGGGTGAAATGCTCGAGAAGACAATCTTGAAAATAATAATACAAAAACATCTCCCTAATCAATTAGAGTTGTACTAGTCATAATGACACTGCGTGTTTCAAGATTATGCATTTCTTCGGTTGAGGATGTAACTGTTGGGTGTGGCCCGCCATCCAGGTGTTGGATGAGGCGCCTCCCTAGCGCACCCGGGTTGTCTTCTGGCATGGGTGCAGAGGAACTTCATGGTACGATTTAGTGCAAGGGAGCCGGGTTGGCTCCGGGCATGAGTACAGGGGAGTTCCGGGCACGGTTTAGTGTGAGGGAGTCATGAGAATAATTTGATCGGTCCTGCTTGATAATAATAAAGGAGTTGACAGCGTCTTTCCTAACACTCCGAGGAATTGGGATAGTTGGTAGGCGTCACTCCCTAACAGTAACACCCCAAATTTGCCTTTAAGACTTTGTTGATGACGTGTTATTGGATGATACGCGTGAGGGTAGACTTCCGAGGAGAGCTCGTGAAGTAAACCAGTTTTACCTTCTCATACGATCGTGCAATTTGGAATCACAGAACCGTGCAATTTTGTAGAATTGAAATGAGAGATTTCGGACGTACTGAAGACGGTCGTGCGTCATTCGTACAATCGTGCGAGGACCTCATGCGTGAAGGCTGGCGCAAATGGCCAAATCCTGTGGACTTGAAGATGCACATGCGATATTCACGACCGTTGATTGCCCCGTGCGCGTTTGAGTTGCAGTTAACAAATAATAGCACACGATCGTGTGCCCGAGCACATGACCGTGCAATCAACATAGATAAGTATTTTAAGGTTTGATTTTAGTCGTGGATCTTGATCCAATGGCCCAGATTTCTTGCCCTCTACCTAATATCGTGGAAGGGACGAACATAAACCTCATTTCAGTCATTCTTACCAGGAAGAGAGGGGAGAGGAAGAAGGGGAAGAAGACGGCTAATGTTTGAGGAATCGAGCAATTTGAGAGAATTTGGAGCTCCAAACAAAGAGCTGAGGCTGGATTTGACATGAGGAACTCCTTCCGGTCATTCTCCACCCAAACATTTGAGGATTCATGGCGCCAAGGAAGACTTTGAGGTTAATGATCTCTTCCTCTGATCTTAGGACCATTTTGTATGGAGCCTGCCTCTATTTTCTTGCATTATGGGAGTCTCGTATAACTAATTAGTGGAGGGCATGATCTCCTTTGGTTTGTTAGAACCCCAAGGCGTGGGATTGCATCCTCGACATGACTTTGCATTGCAAATCCGGTGCTCATTCCATATTAGGTATCGTGTGAAGTCTACTCGTGGTCGTCGACTCAGATCGATGATGTTGATGTGACAATTGCATTTAGGGAAGCCCTAGTTTGTGTGAACGAAGAATACTCCGTAAAAGTCATCATGATGAATGCGGAGATGTGGGCCCATGGAAGATTTAGCCATCCCTGGGTTAACCCTATGTCTAGGTGTAATTGTTTGATAGTATAGAATTCCATGCTTCTATGGTAACCTAAATGATGTGAATGTCCGTCGTCCGTGAGTGAGCAATTTATGATCCCTCCCTATTTGCTTGTGCTTGAGACATACCCAATTCGTGTATTGATGATTGATGTTATGCTAGAAGAAAACATAGGCTGATATGATAGAGGTTGTGGTGGATCTTCGGACAAACCCAATCGTCATGATACATGCATTAGCCTCCCTTTTATTACTTGCTCAACCTAGAAAGTGATTGATGCCCGGGTCTTTGCATATGTAGCGTAGATGTTATACTTTCTGCTTTGATTATACATATTTCTTGCCAAAGTGACGCGTACTTGCAGGGGTGGGATGACTTGCCCCAAAGTCCACTAGGTTGGCTGGGGGGAGAGGTTGTTACGCGGTTTGTTGTCAGCTCATAGTTAACTCTCATTTTATATGTATTTGATTTCAAGGAGCGTAGTTCGTGATGGTGCTTAGCGGGCCAAGCCCAAAGTTGCTTAAATGAAAACAATATTTAGTTTTTTTATCATTTCTTGTGATTCCGGCGTGCTCGCAGAAGTAGAAGATTGTATTTGATGTATGAACTTATTGATGTAAGGTCATAAGACCAAAGCTTGTACTTCCTTAACTAGATGTGAACATTCTTATTGAATAGTAAACTTACATGTTTCCGCTAGTTGCCTTAACTCTTAGATGTGAGTTTTATTTATTTGTACCTCTTTATAATATTTTGCTTGTGAAGACTGTATTTTGTGAGGAGTGAGGACCAAGAAGATCTCATATCATACAATATTTAAAGGTTGAGTGTTACATAGAAAACATAGTTAATATAAGAAATTCTCATCTAACATCATACTATCTGACCCAACAAACATCTAAGTTTTTTTTTTTAATTTATAATTTAAAACTTAATAAATTCACCTAAAATTGAAAACAAAGATATTTACAAAGTTTCTAATTAGTATTATTATTATTTTTTTAAAAAGGTTTCATATTTTATTAATATTATTAGTATGCTTCATAATGACTACTACTAAAATAATATTTAAAAAGAATCCCACTAACATCACACCTAAACTATAACTTTTCAAGTTGCAACGATTTTACAGCCCATCCACAAACAACTATAGTTCTTAAAAAAATGAGTTTCTTAGGCTCTATTTGTTTGATCGTTTTTGCTCCATCTTCATCGAGGGGAAAACGTCAACACTAAAAAAAACTATTTGGTAACCCTCCAATTCGCACCACTAACCCTCCAAAACGTCATTTTGACCATTTTTGAGACCGCATCCACCCCCCCCCCCCCCCCCCCTTCATTTTCCATCGCTCCAGCTCTCACCGCCAAAACAAACAGACCCTTATACCATCATATCATCAAAACATTATTTTAGCATCTCTAATGAATAATTAAATCTTTAAGAAATTAACTAATTCAATTCAATTTTCAAGTAAATTTTATATTGTAGGTGAAGGAATGTAAAATTTTAGGAGTATTCCCAATAACCCCCTACTTGAGGATAGAGAGAGAGAGAAAATATTAAGTTTATTCACCGCAATGAAAAAATTGAGTATGAATAATTAATTTTGTGAGTAAGGATTCCTAAGAGAATAGCCCTATGGAAGGAGAGAGAAAATCAAAAGATAAGAAGAATTGTAGGAGAGAGAGTAGTCGGTGTATTTCTAAGAGGTAGAGCTACTGAAAAAGGGTGGACCGGTCAGCTTCAACGAGGGCTAGGTCGAATCACGAGCAGGGAGGCACGCGCGGGTATCGAGCGGAAACAACTCTCTACATAATTTTAAAGATTCGAAAAAAGACTAAAAAAATAAACCTTTTGTTTGCTAACAGCCAGTTGAGATTTGCTTCTAACAACTCTCTACATAAACAATCCTATTTTCTAATCCAAACTTTAATTTGAAACCAACAAAATCCAACATAATTACATATTTAATTTAAATATAAAGAAAGAAATCTATATTTGCATTCATAATATATTTTAATTTAACAAATTACTCCCAAACTCAATTGACAAAATCCCCTGCTTGATGATGACTATTTTGACTACTTATCTGAAAGCCTTTGCAATTTGCAGTTTCCACTAAACTTTCTCAAAAAGGAATGATTGCCAACTACCAACAAGACAGAATTGTGCCAATCAGTACCCAAGAATAGAAAGAATCGGCGAACAAGGCGATGCCGCCGAGAGAAAACGACGACAATTGGGAACCCATCCCCACCACTTAGAAAGAACACACAATACAGGCATGTTTGTGTGGGTACAGCACATAAATGAAATACATAGATAAGCACATAAATCTAATTACAAAGAATTACTAAAGAAATAATGTCGGCGTTGAGGACTTGGCGGCGAAATCTCAGCAAGGCAGCTAGACAAAATGAATTTTAAGCGACCGAAGTTGTCGGCGTCAAAAAGTTCGCAGCGAACGAGATGACAAATAAGGGTTATATATACACTAGCCTCCCCTATGAGTTTGTGTAATTACAAAAACTTCCATCAGAGTTCCAAGATGCTACTAAGAAAAAATATTCAAGGTTAGAATAAAACATTGTGCAGTTGCAAAGATTAAATATTCAAAAAGGGGACAATCTGTTCACCAGCTAAAAAAGCTACACATCAAACCACAATGACCATTTATTTTTGAATTACAAATTTGATGCTGAAGACGTCGAACCTGGTTTCTCACTTCGCTCCGGCGAGCACGGTAGCCGCCTGGCGAGCAAAATATGTGAGGATAATATTGGCACCGGCACTTCTGAGGCACAATAGGGATTCCATCATCACCTTCTCCTCATCAAACATTTTAAGAATACCACCAGCTTTTATCATTGAATATTCACCAGAAACCTTGAATAATGAAAAATGGAAAGATATTACAAGACTTACAGTGTGGAATGATAAGAGTTTTAATCATTTCATTTTGCTTAAGAGTCATTTTGTTGATTGGAATTAGAGAACATGTCTAAGAAATGATAAAATTAAGAGTTTTTATTTCAAAATTAAAGAGTTTAAATTTCAGATTTGGGTTTGGGGTTAGTTTGATATTGCTGACTAGGTTAAGATATTGCATAATATTGTTTAACATAAACATAATAGTGGCAATACATATTTTTTATTTGATATTTTTGTGATCATCTTCTATATAGGCGTCACGATATGTATATCGAGTATGGATAAAATAGAAAAATGAAGAATTTTATGAAATAGTCATGTTTCAAACCGAGCGTGGAAGAGCGAATTTGAGCATAGATTCGTTACACCAAGATTGTCATAGTAGATCCTTGGTTGATGTTTTGAAGAATGATATATACGAAGTTCACTGAACAGAGAGCACATCAAAGAACCTTAACAGTAGAAGTAGCAACAAATCTACAATTGAGAGGCACCAGTAGAAATCAATGCATGTAGAGATAAAGGAGAATGATTGATGGGGATCGCGACACACATTGGCTTACACGATGATAGAAGCCGTCCATTTTATGCGGATCGATAATATGAGAAACAACGATCGGAGCCGTCCATTTTATGTGGATCGACGATACGAGAATTGTAGTTATTTTCTGTATTATTTTTTTGAATTTTATTTCATGTATTTTAAGGGCCGTCATGATCGGAGAATCATGACCGTCCATGATGACCCTGTAGTCTATAAATAGGGGTAGAGGACTCATATTTGGTTGTTGAAAGTTGAGTGAAAAGAAGCCTCTCCGGAATCCAAGTGTCAGACAGCCATAGGAACTTCCATAGCTGTCCAGCTACTTGACTTCATCTCCTCCAAATTCCAAGGCTCATGGCACATTGGTAAGCAAAAGAGGCTAAAAAAACATGATAAACACTTTGGTAAAAATAATATTTAGCATCTTGAACTCATAAACCATTCACACCCAGTTCAAGATGAGTAAATTTCTTCAAAAATTGCTTTTTGCATTTGGTTTTCTGCAAAAAATGTAGTGCCATTGAACTAGATTTGCTTGTTCATAAACTTCCATGTTTCTCTTTAATACAAAATCTTGTTGGAGAGATAGGATATGTGATCAAAACACAGGGATTACTTCCTTTGCATTTAGAAGAGAAACATAGAAATTGCTTACATCCCAAAGGTAGAGAATTGATATAAGGAAGTCTCTAAATGAATACAAGTCAAGCACATAGAAATTGCTTTCATCAAAAGTTGAATTCCCTCTCTTTTACCAACCGTTTTAGGAGAGAAAGAAAACCCAATGTCAAGAGGAAAATCTTTCCTCTTCTTTCTGTTGGTATTTGTTATATTGGTGTATTTTTGGTTTCTTTTAATTCTGGCTTCTCTATGTCCTCCTCACCCATATATAGTGGGTTGTATCGCTCTATTATGATTATTGAATACAATTAAGAGTTTTATCATGGTATCAGAGCTCTAGGGAGATCACTCTCCTCATCAACTCATCCACACTCTGCTTCGTTCCTCTCGACTCGTCCACGCTTGCCGCATTCGCTCGCGGCTCCGCTCCATCTCCGTTCCGCAGCGCTCATCCAGCAGACGTCCAACGCTCGTCCAGCGCCCCTCCAATCATCGCTAGCTCCGGATGTCACTCTTGCCTTGAAGAGTAGACGTCTGTTTGGTTATGTTCTGGGTACTATGAAGGCGCCTGCACAGGATTCCCCTGATTGGTTACAATGGGAGTCAGAGAACTCTCTTGTCATGTCTTGACTGACCAACTCCACGGTGGGCTCTATTGCCAGGAATTACTTGTTCTTAGATATTGTTGCAGATATTTAGAAGAGTTGAGGCCACATACTCTTGCAGGGGGAATACTGCCCAAATTTATCAACTGAGGCGGAACATCTTTCTTCTCCGTCAGGGGGATCACCCTCCTTCTGTCTACTACCTGGAATTCACTCAACTTTATCAAGAATACGATCATTTTGACTCCCTTACTCTTTTGTCCCCCGAGGATGATATCCTTGTCCAGGCTAGGGAAGAAAGGAACATAGTTTTTGAGTTCTTTCATGGTCTGCATCGGGACTTCGATCAAATTAGTGTTCAGATACTTGGGCACACGCCCACGCCATCTCGATCTCTCAGAGGTTTATTGTCTTGTTCAACAAGAATTTGATAGGCATCAGACTTGGACTCCTGATGCTGCTCCTGAAGGTTCTGCCCTCGCTGCTCAGTTTAGTAGTCGAACTTCTCGTGACCCAATGTCCAAGTCCACTGACAAGGAACATTTGTTATGTGACTACTGTGGGAAGTCTCGTCATACCAGAAACACATGCTTCCGTCTTCATGTGTTTCCTACACCACGAGGTGGTTCTACACCAAGAGGAGGTCGTGGTTATGGTCGCTCCCAAGGCCGCTCTACTCAGTCTCGGTCTGCTCATCTTTCTGACGCCTCGGCAGAGCTCTTGCCTTCGTCTGACACTCTAGCTCCATTGACTCTATCTGCAAATGAGATCAATGCGTTCCACCGATTGATGCAAGGCAATCTGTTGAGACCCCTGCTTCTTCGTCCTCATATGCTCATCAGGGATCCTCCGGTGCTCATACTGCGTCTTCTCGTCCGTCTACTCACTGGATTATTGATTCTGGCGCCACAGATCATATGACTGACTCTGCCACATGTTTTGTTTCTTACCTTCCATTGTCTGGTAGGGACAAGGCGACCATTACTGATGGATCTTTCTCTCCGATTGCTGGGAAAGGATCCATCGCCTGCTCCTCTCTCACCCTTTCTTTTGTTATTCATGTACCAAAGTTTACTCACAATCTTCTCTCCATTAGTTATCTGACCAATTCTATGAACTGTTATGTGACCTTCTTTCCTTTGTCTTGTGTTATTCAGGACCTGAAGACGGGAATGGTGCTTGGCTATGGTAGTCTGTTGGATGGGCTCTACGTGCTTGACTCCTCCCACCCTACTTCTCCACACACGGCTCTTCATGTTGATCAGTCGGCCACCTTGGAGTCCTAATTATCTTGTCGATGAAACATTTATTTCCTACTATACCACCTATATTAGTTGATAATTTTCATTATGATGTTTGTGAACTTGACAAACATCATCGTGCTTCTTTTAATCATGTTTCCTCTCCAAGTTCTACACCGTTTGATATTATACATAGTGATGTGTGGGGGCCTTGCCCCGTTGCTTCTATTTCTGGGTGTTTTTGGTTTGTCACTTTCATTAACTATTTTTCCGGAACATGTGTTTACCTAATGAAAGCAAAAAATGAAGTTTTTTCCTTGTTTTAACAGTTTCATAACATGATTTCTACCCAATTTGGTACCCTTATCAAAATTCTTCGTACTGACAATGGTCGTGAGTATATTGACTCCCATTTCGAACATTATCTCGCTAATCATGGCATTATCCACCAGATATCTTGTGTTTACTCACTTGCCCAAAATGGGGTGGCCGAATTAATGTAAACCGAAGCTAGGGAAATACGATATTTTATGCGACCGATTTTAATTTTGAAAATAGGCCGAGCGGGCTAAATCGAATTGTGCGCGCGATATCAAACTTGTCGTTATGAACTTTAAGAGATTCGTTAATTTTATTCGGGTTAGACTCTCACATGATTTTACGAGTCGAATCTCCACGAATCAATACATCCACAAGCAAGATTCACAAACAAAAATTTATGAGTAGCGGTAATAAAATAATTTGAACGCAAAGACAAGCTTAAAGTTATTTAAATGGAATGCATAAATTAAGGTTAATGCAAGGAGCGAGGATACCCAACATATACGGCAGAGAGGAACAGTGCCTGATCCAAGCTTCGGTCGCACACGGGTGACAATAGTCGCCTACTGATTGACGGAAGAATGATGTTGTGGTCGACGTCAATCGGCAGAAGCAGGTTCGAGCGGACGCCAGAGTAAGGAGGTGAGGTCGACGACGTCTAAGCAGTTGGTGGTTGGCGTCGACGGGATGCGTGTGAATCCAGATGGAGGAGGGCGCGTTCGTCGGCATCGAGCGGCGTGGCTTCCGTCGGATTCATCAGGCGTCGGAATAGCGGGGAGAAGGATCGGAGGCACGGGAGCGGGAGATAAAACCGGCAGTTTGCAGAGAAACATAAATTCGTTTCTGTGCTTTGTCTGAGATCCCCTTCTTCTTTTGGTGTCTGCCTTTAATAGTGCTTAGTATTTCTCCAGATCTCAATATTTCTCCAGAAATAGATTTGTTTCCAAATCTTATTTTCCATAGATATTAACTTTATTTTTTTGGTGGCTGCCTTTATTAGTTTGTTTCCAAGTCTTGTTTTCCAAATCTGAGTTTCCAATTGGGCCACCCTCTTACGATAGCAGCAGTTCTTGAGGTATAATATTTAGTAGAAAGGAGGGAAAAATACTTGATTGATTCTTATTCATCCATATAGGGCTCAATATATAGAAAATATATTGACACATACAACCTGACTCACGATGTGGAACTAAACCCACGTACATCCAAATAGACTAATATAAAAATACGAAATTAATAATCTCAACTCTCCCCCTCAAGTTGAGAATATAAATTGATCATTCCCAGCTTGACAGTATTGTTCTGGAAGTTGTCACTGCTTAACCCCTTGGTAAAAACATCGGCTAGTTGATCATATGAGCTCACAAAAGGAGTACAGATGTTCCCCTTGTCGAGATGATCTTTAATGAAATGTCTGTCAACTTCAACATGTTTTATTCTGTCATGCTGAACAGGATTGTGCGCGATACTGATGACAGCCTTGTTGTCGCAGTAGACAGTAACTGGTTTGTTCACCTGGAGGCCCATATCTTGAAGGATAGTCTTCAACCACAATCCCTCACACACTCCTTGTGTCATAGCACTATATTCTGCTTCAGCACTTGAGCGAGCAACAACATTTTGCTTTTTGCTCTTCCATGAAACCAGGTTCCCTCCTACAAACGAGCAATATCCAGTGGTAGACTTTCTATCATCTTGACTACCAGCCCAATCAACATTAGTAAACACCTCAATCTCTAATGCTTGGTTAACTTTGAACAGAATCCCCAGTCCAGGTAACTTCTTGAGGTATCGCAATACTCTGACTGCAGCCTGCTGATGGCGAATAAAGGGAGAGTGCATAAATCTGCTTAGGACCCCTACAACGTATGTAATATCAGGGCGAGTATGAGATAAATATATGAGCCTGCCAACCAACCGTTGGTATTTTGAAGCATCAACTTTCTCCCCACTAATATCTGCATCAATCTTGTGATTAGATTCAATTGGAGTATCCACGGGAGCACACCCTAGCATCCCAGTCTCATCCAGAAGATCAAGGGTATACTTCCTCTGAGAGATGAAGATCCCTCATTCAGACCTCACTACTTCAATTCCCAAGAAGTATTCCAGCCTCCCCAGATCCTTGACTTCAAATTCCTCACCCAGTTGTTTTTTCAAGAGCATAATCTCCTCCATGTCATCACCAGTAATGATGATGTCATCCACAAACAATAAGAATAGAAACCTGCACTCCTCTCCTCTTGATAAAGAGAGTATGATCAGCATGTCCTTGAGTGTAGCCCAGTTGAAGCATGGTCTTGTTAAAACGTCCAAACCAAGCTCTCGGAGACTGTTTCAGGCCATACAGGGATTTCTGCAGACGACAGACCTTCCCATTGGATCCTTCGGTAACGAAGCCTGGGGGAATATTCATGTAGACCTCTTCTTCCATATCACCATGTAAGAATGCATTCTTGACATCGAGTTGTTGTAGCTCCCATCCATGACTGGCAGCACAAGAGAGAAGAACACGATTTGAGTTCATCTTAGCAACAGGGGCAAAGGTCTCTTAGTAGTCAATGCCTTGAGCCTGGGTATACTCTTGAGCCACCAATCGAACTTTGTACCGCTCCACCACCCCATCTTGATTTTGTTTAACCGTGAAGATAAACCGAGACCCAACCGTTCGCTTCCCAGGAGGAAGACTAGCAAGCCACCATGTTTCATTTTTTTCCAGGGCACACAGTTCCTCCTCCATTGCCTGTTTTCACTCAGGTATCTGAACATCCTCCTGCCATGTCTTAGGAATTATAATAGATGAAAGGGTGAGATAAAGACTTTATGGGCCTGAGAGAGGTGAGTATAACAAATGTAGTTGGCAATAGGGTGTTTGGTGCCACCTTTTTTACCAAAAAGACGAGCAAGAGGAACATGGAGGTCATCCTCTGAATCTGGAGCGGAAACAGTCACCGGTACTGGCGGAACATCCACAGTCTGCACTTGCACAACAGTCCGGGGACAACGGGAGTATGTGTATAATGTAGGAGGAGCGGAGATGGAAGGAACTGGAGCAGTAGACGGACTATGGGAAGGAGAAATAGGAGGGGTGGTAACAATCGGAAGAGGAGAGGCGATGGTCTCGTCATCGTTACTACTCGTTTCCCCCTAACGAGGACTGAAGTATGACTCCCCCTCACGAAATGTAACATCAACAGTGCAATAGTAGCGACGAGTCGGAGGGTGATAACACCGATATCCTTTGGTAGTAGGAGAGTACCCAACGAAAACACATCGGAGGGAACGCGCATCCAGTTTATCCCGATGCGGGGTATGAACGTGGACAAAACAGACAGATCCAAAGATACGAGGGAAAAGATGAGAGGTGTGGACGATGTGGTTCTTGGCAAGACAGGAGAGAGGCGTATCATAGGAGAGGGTGCGAGACGGACGATGGTTGATGGATGAGCAGCCGTGAGAACGACATCACCCCAGTAGGATTTGGGAAGGTGCATAGCAAGGAGTAAACACCGAGCCACCTCCAGCAAGTGCCTGTTTTTTCGTTCGGTTCTATTATCCTGTGCTGCTTGTAAGGGATGGAATCTCAGCCAACTGGATGTCAAAAATATGTTCCTTCATGGGGATCTAGAAGAGGAAGTATACATGGATCTACCTGTTGGTCTTTCCCCTGAAAGATCGGAAGGTAAGGTGTGCAAGCTTAAGAAGACTTTGTATGGCCTAAAGCAATCTCCTAGAGCTGGGTTTAGGAGATTCACAAGGCCATAACAAGCTTTGGATACTCCAGAGCCCTTTTCATCAAACACAGGGATGGAAAGGTGACGGCTCTGATAGTTTATGTGGATGACATCATTATAACCGGAGATGATCAAGATGAGGAACTTGCTCTAAAGGAAATGTTGACAAGAGAATTTGAAGTGAAAGACTTGGGGAACCTTAAGTACTTTTGGGGCATTGAGATTGCGAGGTCCAAACATGGGATCTACATATCGCAGAGGAAATATATTCTTGATTTTCTTGCAGTTTAAGGAATAAGTGAGTGTAGACTTGCTGACACCCCAATTGAAGCTAACCACAAATTTGGAAGAGATGATGGTGATACTATTTGAGACATCCCTAACTTTCAGAGACTTGTGAGAAAGATAATCTACTTGTCGCATACTTATCCAGATATCTCCTATGCGGTTGGAGTAGTCATCCAATATATGCATTCCCCAAAGACTCGCCATCTTGATGTCGTTTATCGTATTCTTAGATACCTCAAGACCTCACCTGGGAAGGGCATCCTATGCTCACCAAATAATGAACTGACTATTGAAGTTTACATTGATGCTGACTGGGCTGGATCGATTGATGATCGACGGTCCACCTCAGGATATTGTGCAATTGTGGGTGGAAATTTAGTTACCTGGAGGAGCAAAAAACAACATGTGGTTGCCAGATCCAGTGCTGAGGCAGAGTTTAGGGTTATGGCTCAAGGGATCTGTGAAGGGCTCTGGATCCTAACTATCGTGAAAGATCTTGCTCTTAAAAAGGAGGAGCCTATCAGACTATACTGTGATAACAAGGCGGTCATCAGTATTGCTCATAACCCAGAACAAAACGATCGAATTAAACTACAACTTGAGATCGACCAACACTTTATCAAAGAAAATATTGTGAGAGGTATTATGGTTACTCCATTTGTGTCATTTGAACACCAATTGGCCGACATTCTCACTAAGGGATTGAGTGCAAGTGTGTTTGGAAAGATCATTGGCAAGTTGGGTATGGTTGTGTTAGAAAAGTCCATGTAAAGGCCCATATTGGAGCCCATTTATTTTCTTGTTTTTCTCTCTTTTCTTTAGTCCTGCATCGTGTATAAGGAACTCCTCTCTCTTTCTCCCTCCTATATATTTGTATTCATACATTGTATTTATATACAGAAGAGGAATATATAAGATTCTGTTTTTCTCTACATGGTATCAGAGCCAGGTTCCCGAACCTGCGGTCTCCCCTCTCCTAACCGTGCGGTCTCCCTCTAACTGCAGCTCCCCTACGATCTTCCCTCTAGTCGCAGCGGTCTTCCCCTGCGATCTCTCCTCACCTGTCCGCTTCCGGCTTCTTCTCGCCGGTGGATTCCTCCTCCTCAAGTTCCTCGGCTCTCTTATAGCCTTCTCACTTCGGACAAGTGGGCCCCGCTCCTCCTGGCCAGCGATCTCCAGCCGAGCTCCAGCGATCTCTAGTCCAGCAATCTCCAGCGGCCTCGTCTCCAGCGGTCTTCAGTCAATCTCCAGCGGCCTCTAGTCGATCTTCAACAATCTCCAGCGGCCTCATCAAGCGGTCTCCAGTCAGTCGATCTCCAGTAATCTCCAAGCGGCCTCGTCTCCAGTCGATCTCCAGCGATCTCCAGCAATCTCCAGCGGTCTCTAGTCCAGCGGTTCCCAGCGATCTTCAGCCGAGCTCCAACGATCTCCAACATCTCTCTACGATCTCCAGTCGATCTCCCAACAATCTCTAGTCCAGCTGCTTCCGCGATCGCACAGCGATCTCCAGCATCTCTCTGCTCTAGTCGATCTAACAGTTGTAACCCAATGGGTTCCTCGATTGATCCTTCATCTCACAGCAATCTCCAGTGGTCTCTAGTTCAGCTACTCCCGACTCCCGAACTGCGCGACGAGCTGAGAATCACCACCATCTCTTTGACTGGAAAGAAAAATTTCGTTGAATGGGTGCACTCAGTCAGCCGTGTTCTCCAGTCCAAGGGACTTCTGTTTCATCTCACTATGGAGCCTCCTTCTGATCCTACTAATGACTGGCTACGTAACGATGGACGTGTTCATACATGGCTTCTAAACTCCCTTGATGGCGAGTCTTACCGTATGACCATGTATCACGAGACGGCTAAGGCAATGTGGGAGGAGCTCCATTCCTTGTATTCCGACAAGGACAGTCGTCGGCACTTGTATGACATTATTACCGAGCTTCAAACTCTTGACACTGGCGGTGCTGCCGACTTAACCTCCTTTGTTGCTCGGGCTAAGACTCTGGCTGAAGCTTGGATCCAACATCAGCCCTCTACTACGGATCTAGCTGCCCAGCGTGCTCAAAAAGAGGCTGTTTGTATTTCCATGATGATGGCTCGTGTCCCGCTTCATCTTCAAAGTATTCATGCTCAGATCCTTTCGTATGCTATTACCCCGTCATTATCTGATGTATACTCCACGTTGCTTAAAGTTTCACCACCTCCTGATACTACTGGACCTCCCTCACCGGTCCTTCTCCAGCACTCATCTGCGCCATTACTACATTTCCCTCCCGCTGCTCGTGGAGGACGTTCAGGCTCTGAGGGCGGGGGATCGCGGAGGCCGGCCACGTCTTAAGTGTTCGTTCTGTGGAAAGGATGGACATCTTGAGGCGACCTACTACCGCAAACATGGTCGTCCTCCTCATTCGACTGCTTATATTGCCGCTGACAATCCCTCTGCCACTCGTGCTGATCTTGAAGCGGTTCGCCTCCAGCTCCAGCAACTTCACGGGATGCTCCACCACCCACCTGCCTCCGTCGCCTCCATCTCCAATGAAGGTATCGCTTGTCTCTCCACTAGTCTGCGCTGGATAGTGGATTCAGGTGCTACCCACCATATCACCTCGCTGAAACCACATCAATACTTGGATTCTCCTCATCCTAAGTATATCACAGTGGCCAATGGCGACACCGTCCCAGTCTCCGACTCTGCTGATATCCCTCTTAATCCTTCTATCTCTCTCCGCTCGGCTCTTCATGTTCCAGGCTCCACGTTTAATTTACTTTCTATTAGTCACCTCACTACCAATTTGGATTGCTCTGTAACATTCACTTCTTCTTTTCTGATGCAGGATCGACGGACGCAAAGTATCATTGGTAAGGGATGACTGCAAAACGGGCTCTACCTTGATGTTTCTCCTACCATCCTCTCCTCAGTCTCCTCCGTTGATTGGCATCGGCGTCTTGGGAATGCACCTCTTCCAGTCCTTCAGAAGGCTCTTCCAGATATCTCTCTTTCTACTTTTATGTGTGAATCATGTATTTTGGGAAAACAACATCGTTCCTGTTTTCCTCCTCATTGTACTTGGAGTTATGCTCCTTTTATCTTAGTGCATTCCGATGTTTGAGGCCTGTACAAAATTACTAGTATCTCTGGTTATCGCTATTTCATCACCTTTATTGATGATTATTTTCGCACAACATGGTTGTATTTACTTCGTGATCGCTCCAAGCTTCCCCGTGTTTTTCGAGCTTTCGTTCTTGAGATTCGCACGCAGTTTTCTGAAAACATAAAAACTCTCCGGACAGATAATGCTCGCGAATATCCTAGCCATGAATTTGCTAATCTCTGCTCTGAATTTGGGATCATTCACCAGGCGTCGTGTGCCTATACCCCCTAACAAAACGGCGTTGCTGAATGAAAAAATAGACATCTGCTCGATGTTGCTCGTTCTCTTATGATTCACATGCAGGTCCCCAAAACCTATTGGAACTTTGCGCTGTCCACGACATGTTATTTCATTAACCGTCTCCCTTCCTCCGTCCTCCAAATGCTACTCCGTTTAGCCTCCTTTTTCTATCCACTCCGACATTCTCTCTCACACCCCACATATTTGGTTGTACTTGCTACGTTCACCTACTTGGTCCATCCACGGACAAGTTGGATCCCCGAGCAGCCAAACACATGTTTGTCGGCTATTCACGTACTCAGAAAGGCTACGTCTGCCACTCTCCTGCCACCTGAAAAGTGACCGTTTCTGCTGATGTTACCTTTTGGGAGGATCAACCTTTCTTCTCCGCTCCAGCCCCACCTCTTCCACCACAATCCTTCCCACGACCTGCCATTCCCGTTACCACTCCTCTACCAATACTCCTTCCTGACCCGGCTTCAGCTCTCCACAAGCCATCTCTTATCTGTGTCTACACTCGTCACCCTCCTCGCTCCGTTACCTCAATGCAGTCAGCTTCGATCTCTGACACTCTGCGCCCTGCTGATCCGGCACCAGCCTCCACCGCTCATCCCATGGCGAACTATGTATCCTTACATCGTTTGTCCCCACAGCTTCACCTTTGTTATTTCATTATCCTCTATTTCTGTACCTAATTCTGTGCAGGAGGCTCTCCAACATCCAGGCTGACGGGCAGCCATGGAAGAAGAAATGACAGCCCTCTGGGCTAACCAGACATGGAACCTGGTCCCTCTCCCTCCAGACCAGACTCATGTTGGATGTAAATGGGTCTTTGTCATCAAGCATGCTCTTGATGGGATAATTGACCGGCTGAAAGCCCGACTGGTGGCGCGTGACTTTACTCAACAACAAGATCTCGATTATGAGGAAACATTCTCTCCAATGGCCAAGCTCAACACAGTTCGTGACCTCCTCTCCGTGGTTGTGCATCGTTGATGGCCCTTACATCAACTGGATATCAAGAATGTCTTTTTAAATGGTGACCTATAAGAAACAGTCTACATGCAACAACCTCCTGGGTTTGAGACCACGGGGGAGTCCCGAGTTTGTCACCTTAAGAAGTCAATCTATGGTCTCAAACAATCCCCTCGGGCAAGGTTTGACAAGATCAGTAAGGCTGTCCGAGAATTTGGCTTTACTCGGAGCTCGGCAGACTTTTTCCTGTTCACTCGACATCGAACAACAGGAACAGTTCTTCTGTTGGTATATGTTGATGACATCCTAATCACTGGAGATGATTCAAAGGGAATACAAGCGGTCAAACAACATCTTAGCTCCATTTTTCAAACAAAAGATCTGGGGAACCTTCGATACTTTCTGGGTCTTGAGATCGCGAGACGTCCTGATGGACTTGTCCTCTCTCAACGGAAATACTGTCTCGATCTTCTTCAAGATGTTGGCTACTCTGGATGCAAGTCGATTAACACTCTTATGGATGTCAATCACAAGCTGTGGTTGCTCGATCTTCAGCTAAAGCGGAATACCGTTCGATGACATCAGTTGTCTCTGAACTCACATGGCTTGAAAGTCTCCTCGCTGATCTAGGAGCAAAACTTCCCTCACCAGCTATCTTACTATGTGTCAGTCAAGCCGCTATACACAGCTAAGAACCCGGTTTCCACGAAAGAACGAAACACATTGAAGTGGACTGTCACTTCATCCGGAAGAAAGTTCAAATGAAGAAATTAGAATTAAAGCATGTTCCGGGTACTGACCAAGTTGCTGATATTCTCATCAAGGCCCTACCAAGTACCCTATTTTATCAATTCCTGTCCAAGCTGGGTGCCTACGACTTGTACGCTCCAGCTTGCGAGGGAGTGTTAGAAAAGTTCATGTAAAGGCCCATATTGGAGTCTATTTATTTTCTTGTTTCTCTCTCTTTCCTTTAATCCCACATCATGTATAAGGAACTCCTCTCTCTTTCTCCCTCCTATATATTTGTATTCATACATTGTATTTATATACAGAAGAGAAATATACAATGTTGGAACCCGGATACCGGTCCAACTGTTCGAGACTTGGGGAGTAGCTTGAGTTACTTCTCTCTTCGTCGGATCCTTAGAACTAAGTGTTCCGAGCTAAGAACTGACCCTCACCGGTTGGTAGGTAGCTCCCTAAGAATGACCCACTGGCTGCAGCGAGGAGGTCCCGCCACTAACCCGGAAATCTGACTTGATTTCCCCTCCCAAAAACCAGAAGCTGAGCCTGTCTCAGACAACACAGGAAAAAAGCACAGGCTCTCCTAAGGGGGGTGGATCTGTGCTGATCTGAGACATAATGGGTCCTATTTATAGGCAAACTCTTATGAGGGTAAAATGGTCCGGATGGCATGCGGATAGCGTAGTTCCGCTTTACGTTTCCGCTAAGCGCACCCCAAGTTGGTCTGCTGATAGCCGGGCTCCGCTGTTCTGAGGAGCTATGGGCAGACCACTAAGGGCATCCAGGGGATTTTATCTCGAAAGATCTTCCTGGGCGGGTTCTCCCGTCCTGATCTTGCCTAAGAACGGATCTACTCGCCAGGGGGTGCCAGCCTTCTCGCCGGACACCCTGGGCTCTACTCGCCAGGGGGTGCCAGCCTTCTCGCCGGACACCCTGGGCTCTACTCGCCAGGGGGTGCCAGCCTACTCGCCGGACACCCTGGGCTCTACTCGCCAGGGGGTGCCAGCCTACTCGCCGGACACCCTGGGCTCTACTCGCCAGGGGGTGCCAGCCTACTCGCCGGACACCCTGGGCTCTTGTCTGACGAATAGGGGTTGTACATACAAGGTTCTGTTTTTCTCTACAGTTGATATCACACGCCCAACTTGAGGAGGGATGTTGGTATTTGTTATATTTGTGTATTTTTTTTATTTCTTTTAATTCTGGCTTCCATATGTCCTCCCCACCCATATATAGTGGGTTGTATCACTATTATGATTATTGAATACAATTAAGAGTTTCATCACTTTCTTTTCTTCTCAATTTATGAAAATTTTCATTTGCTTTCTAGTTCCCTTATTCTCTCTCTAAATTCCGACTTCAAATACATAACATATTCAGCCAAATATCAATAAAAAGCGATGCTAAATTGATATTCAAGGTTGAAATTGCAAGCCATATGTTCAAAGAAGAGAAGTTAACATAAATAATTGCTGTAAAGAAACAAATATACCTGGTAGGCGGCAATTGGCAAGGAAGAATTATCTCGAAGAAGACGAATTATATGAGAATATGGCAGCCCAGGTTTTACCTGCCAAACAATATAATTCAGCATAAATAATAGCCAAAAGTGAAGCACCAACTGCAATAGAGGAAAAAATTTACCAAGAGAATGTCAGCTCCTTCGGAAGTGTCCTTCTCCATTTTGATGAGAGCTTCTCTATAGTTCCCCGGGCCCATTTGATAACTTTCGTGGACAAATAAATCAAATAGTTCATCCCACGCAGGTAGACGAATAATTGAATAAAAAACCAAGTAAAATCCACAACTTACGTTTTCTCATCACCAAATCGCGGATTCAAATCTAAAGCTTCGCGAAATGGGTCATCAAAAGAACTTGCATACCTGCCGGAAATGTAATGAAAGAAGAAAAAGAATCAAGGACTAATCACGAAAACTGCTTCTAAAATTAATGACTCCCCTCTGAGTTTACATCGTTAACATACTGATGAGGATCACCATCCAGAGTACGTGCGTGTCTATACGCGTCGTAGGCGCTGATCGGAATTGCAACTTGACGAACTGGGACACATCCGAACCTGTCCCGTTTTATATTTTTGGGTTTTTTTTAAGGCTTATTTTGTGGGTTTAAGAATTCATTAACGACGCGCGATCTGATCCGTCCATGATAAAAGCCCTAACCCCCCCCCCCCCCCCCCCCCCACCCCACCCCACCCACCCACCCCCACCCCCACACCCCCACCCCCACCCACCCCCACACCCCCCCCCCACACACCCCCACACACCCCCACACACACCCCCACACCCACACCCACACCCACCCACCCACACCCACCCACCCACACCCACACACACCCCCCACCCCCACACCCACCCGCCCGCCCGTGCGCCCGCGCCCCGCGCGCGCGCGCGCCCGCGCGCACCCGCCCGCGCGCGCCCGCGCCCGCCCGCGCGCCCGCCCGCGCGCGCACACACACACACGCGAGTGACAGTGCACGGGGAGCCCCCCTGTGCCTCGCGCGACAGTGCACGGGGAGCCCCCTGCGGGGATCGCCCGCCCCCGGCCCGCACCCAATTTTTTCGTTTCTTTTTTTTGCCCGCCCCTTACTAGCGGGTTTCGCCCTCCCCAAGCCAGTCCCAGATCGGCGGTCTTCGCCCGCCCCCGACCAGCGTGCTTTTTTTTAATTATCTTTTTAATTATTCATTTTTAAAGATTTTTTCCTTTTTTTCTATTATAGTTTTATTTTTTTAATTACTGTTTTAAAATTTAAAAAAACCCCCAAAAAAAAACGTCGGTGGGTGGTTGCGTCTTGAGAAGTAAAAGAAAACTGTCCATTCATATAGAGTAATGTAAGTGCTTGCAACAACTTGCCAGTTGGTGTGGTTGTGTCTTGATTCAATATATTACAGGTTTTGGGTTCGATTCCATGCAAGAGCAATTTTGGAATTATTAAATTTTTAATGAAAATAAGGACAAAATCATAATTTCACCTTGTAGGGTAGTGACTTGAAAATATAGGTCTAAGACACCTTAACATAGTAGGTATAAAAGATCTAGTAAAAATAATATGTGGCTAGATTTGATTTCAGGGAGATTGAACGGTTGTGATTGACTTGAAGGTAAACAGTTACACCATAAGTGAATATCTTTATATAGTAGTAAAGATATATATATGTATATACATGTATGTATATATATGTATGTATATATATATGTATATACATATGTATATACATATGTATATACATATCTTTATTATATAAGTGAATATTGCATTCTTCATGCTCTTACCGTGTTTTCATTTTCCATCGTTGGATCTTTCACATGTTTTATCCGAAACATCTTTGATATAAAAAAATAAAAATAAAATTCTCGGGAGAGAGAGAAAGTGGGAGAGAGAAAGAGAGGAGAGAGAGGGGGAGAGAGTGCGGCAGAGAGGGAAAAACTAATCTTTTTAAGTATATACGTATTTTTTTTTATAAAATAAATATTGTAATATTGATGTATATTTTTTACGGTCATTTCGAGTACTCATATGTATATGTTGCGGTCGCAGCCCGCAGACGCATCGAGCACGGGTGAAGCCCGTGCGGAGGCGAGCGAAGCCTGCCTAGATGCGATCGAAGGCCGCCCAACAGCATCGCGTCGGGGCCCGACGTCGACGGCCGGGCACTGTCGCGCTTGGCCGTAGGGGCGGAGCCCCGTGTCGGGCATTCGTGTATATATATATGTTACATATATATATATGTTACGTATATATATGTTACATATATATATGTTACATATATATATGTTACATATATATATGTATATATATGTACGAGAGACAGACACGGGGCTCCGCCCTTATGGCTAACCGCGACAGTACTCCGGGTACGACATTACCCGATGCTCTCGGGCGGGCTACTCCCGCATCTATTTATATTTTTATCTATTTATATTTTATTTAATGTCTTGTTTTGTATTTATATTTTTATTTAATGTCTCTCTCCCCCTCTCTTTCTCTCTCCTCTATTTTCCTCATTCTCTCTCTCTATTTCTTTAATTTTAAATAGATGTGGGTCCCTCCACTCTCTCTCTCCCCTTATTTTTTTTAAACTGAAGGGTAAAAAAGGAATATTGAATGTTTAACCAAATGCCTCTTCTCACTTTTAATATATATATATATATAAACATGTATATATATGTGTATAAACATGTATAGATATATGTATAGATATATGTATATATATATGTATATGTATATGTATATATATGTATATGTATATATATGTATATGTATATATATATATGTATATGCGTGTATCCCGTCAGTGCTAAAGCCGACGCCCGTGCCCTTGGTGCCGACGCTCGTGCCCTTGGTGTCGACGCCTAGGGTGTGTATTCCTCCACCTCCTGCCGTCTCACGCCGCCTCCTACTGTCTCCTACCAGGTATTCCCCCCTTCCCAACCTTCAACCGAGCCACTCCTCTTCCCGTTCTAGTAAGCCGCCCCCACCACCTCCCCACCTCAGATCCGAGCCTCCCCTTTCCTTCCCGCTCTAAAATATCACCCGTAACTTCATTCCCGTCAGCCCTCCACAACCCAGGTCCATGCTCTCCTTCCCTCCCCGCTGCATATCCTATAGCCTTCCCGTCCCTCTACACTCCACAATACATCCTCCAGCACCTCCCTGCAGCAAATCTGACCTTCCTCGCCACAGATTTCAGCATTCCAGACCTCCCCACTCCAAAATCATACCTCTCAGCACCTCCCCGTTGTTAAACCCTGCTTTCCAGCCACTTCCCACTCCAAATACATACCACTCAGCACCTCTGCGCAGTTAAACACTACTGTCCAACCCCTTCGCACTGCCAAATTCACTTTCTCGCTCCTATCCACCATATGCAACACCTCCACAAACAACTTCCAGCCCATACCCCTCTCTTTATCCCCCCCCCCCCCCCCCCCCCACGCCGCCGAACACCTCTCTGCATCCATCGAGCACCTCAAAGCAGCCCTAATACTTGTAAGTTTTATAGTTTTGGTTGTGTAGTTCCTTTATTGTGCACTCCAAGTGGAAGAGCTAAACTTGCTTGTTTTCACTATATTTGCAAGTTGCTGAATGTTTTACTAAGTTTTCTAATTTCATTATTAAAGTGTTAATCTAACGACAAAAAAACTTGCATGCATTTAATTTCAATACACACACACATTGTTCATGAGTCCACCTTGCACATTCACCATCATTAAGCATTGTGTTTTAGGTGTCCGAACACACTTACCAAGCCTAACCTACATCACATACACTTACAAAAACTAGAGGGGAAGTCCATGTAATTATGAAAAGTTAGAGGGGAGGTCCCCGTAAATCATCCTATTTAAGAATGCATTGTTATTCTCCAAAACTTGTTAAAAAAACTTTTAGCTCTTGCATTGGTTGAGGGAAGAGGATTAAGATAATACTTTGCCGTGTACGACATAATAGAGACATCGTGAAAGCCATCCGCATCAAGTGCAGCTCGAATTGCTCCGACGCGCCCATCCATCATATCCCTCGGGCTGACGACGTCAGCACCAGCACGGGCCTGTAGGCAATATCATGATGCATCAGCTTGAAAAAGTTCAAAGTGAAGTTAGAAACATAAAAACATAACAATACCTGCGAAACTGCTTGTTTACATAGTTGGGGACAGTTTCAGCATTCATGATGACACCTGTTCAATGGGAAAAATGGATATAACATTAGCCAAAGTTATTTGAAAATAGATAAATATAAGTGGCTGGACACCTTAAGGTTTTGTCTGAGCCAACTGTGATATTTGAGTGGTGATAGTGTGAAATTATGATCGTAAATATCAGTGTGATGATTTATGTTATGAACGCTAGAGGAAGAAGATAGAACTAGGAGAAACTAAGGGAAAACTAGGGTTAGAGAGGAAGAGGGGGGAGAAATACCTTGTAATAATACTTGCTTGCCGATCCCAAAGGAGCCACCCAGGTATAAATACCCGGGCAAGAGAGGGGCCGGCCGGCCCCTCCCAATGGGACTGAACCCGCTTGGTTCAGCCCCGGCCGGCCGGTTCAGTGAGTGGGGGCTGAACCGGAAGGTTCAGCCCCGTTGTTCGTTGCTCCTTTGCGCCGAGTATATTGACGCCCCGCAAAGCGTAACGGGGGCGTAACATTCCCCTCCCCATCAAGAACCAGCTTGTCCTCAAGGTGGTAGTCGGGGTAGAGAGCTTTGAAATCCAAGAAATCCACCCAAGAATTATGTGCGGACGAGAGATTCTTCCACTTGATCAAAAGTTCAGGGCGGTACTCCGTGCCTCGGTGCTTCCACCTAAGCGTCACGATGTCCTCCGGAAGTGGGCGTAACTCACCCGAAGAAGTAGTATCGGGTAGAAGAGTGCTGGGTTGAACCTAAGTGCCCACCTTCCGCTTAAGCAAGGAGACATGGAAAGTCGGATGAATGCGGGAGCCTTCTGGCAAGGCCAAAGTATAAGCCACCGGTCCCACCCTTCTGAGTACACGAAAGGGACCATAGTAGCGAGGGGACAGCTTCTGATTGCCGCGATGAGCAACCGACAACTGCCGATAGGGCTGGAGCTTCAGAAACACTTCGTCACCCACCACGAACTCCCGTTCCTTGCGGTGCTTATCCGCCTGCGTTTTCATTCGATCCCGCGCAAGGTGAAGATTGTCCCGAAGGGTGACCAGCATGTGATCCCGGTCACGAAGAGCCCGCTCAACTGCCGGGATAGCCGTACTACCCGGCTCGTAGCTAGCCAACGTCGGGGGTGGCCGCCCGTAAACGACCTCAAACGGTGTCATCCTGCTGGCGGTATGATAGGACGTGTTGTAGCAGTATTCCGCCCAATGTAACCAGTCCGGCCAGCTGCGTGGCTCGTCCATGACAAAGCAGCGAAGATATGTCTCGACCCCTCGGTTGAGAACCTCAGTCTGGCCGTCCGACTGGGGATGGTGCGCCGTGCTGAAATGTAAGCGAGTACCCTGCAACCTGAAAAGCTCCCTCCAGAAGCCGCTGACGAAGGTAGGGTCTCGGTCCGAGATGATGGCACGAGGAAGGCCGTGTAAGCGAACAATCTCCCGAGCAAAGAGCGCGGCAACGGACTCGCCAGTATACGGATGACTGAGAGATATGAAGTGTCCGTACTTAGAGAGTTTGTCAACCACCACCAATATCACCGACTTGCCTTTGGACTTGGGCAGTCCATCAATGAAGTCAAGGGAGACCGTATCCCAGAGATGCTGTGGAATCTCCAAGGGAACCAGTAGGCCAGCCGGAGAGGAAGTCTCATACTTCTGTCGTTGGCAGACGTCGCACTGTCGTACAAACTGTTGTATGTCCCGTCGCATACCGGCCCAAAAGACATTAGCTCGTGCCCGCTGGAGGGTGCGGAGCACCCCTGCGTGCCCTCCAGTCGGCGAAGAGTGAAACTCATGCATCATAACCGTCTTCCATGCTGAATCGGCGGGCACAACCACCCGGCCCCGATAATATAACCGGCTATTACACAAGTGATAACCCACAGCCACTGTCTCGCCCCGCTGCAAAGCCTCCACCAAGGGACGTAAGGAATCTGACCTCAAGACCTCCTCCTGAATATCCTCCAAGGAGTCCACCAACGGACCCGAGATGTGAGCGAGAGTGCTCTCCGGTATGCGGGAAAGAGCATCCGCGACCACGTTCTCCTTACCCCGGCGATAGACAATCTCATAATCGTAGCCAAGAAGTTTAGTAACCCACTTTTGCTGCAGAGGAGAGGAGACCCGTTGCTCCAAAAAATGCTTCAGACTCTGGTGATCAGTACGGATAGTAAAGTGCCGTCCCAACAAATAGGGCCGCCATAGGGCCACCGCATGAATGATAGCCAACATTTCCTTCTCGTATGTGGCTAAACCCAAAGTGCGTGGAGCCAGAGCCTTGCTGTAGAAGGCCAACGGCCGTCCCGCCTGCATCAACACCGCTCCAATGCCCACACCGGACGCATCCGTCTCCAGAATAAACTCCTTGGTAAAATCCGGCAAAGCAAGAACCGGAGTGGTAGTCATGGCCTGTTTGAGGGCCTGGAATGCCTCCTCAGCTTCCTCGCTCCAAGAGAAAGAATCCTTCTGTAGCAGCTGAGTCAAGGGGCGAACGATCTTCCCGTAATCCCGGACAAACCGCCGGTAATATCCTGTAAGCCCAAGAAAACCCCGCAACGCACGAACTGTAACAGGGCGCGGCCAAGACTGCATGCCCTGAATCTTCTGCGGGTCGGCCCGCACCCCCTGGCCGGAAACCAAATGGCCCAAGTATTCCACCTCCTCTTGGCCGAAAGAGCACTTGGAGCGTTTGGCATAGAGCCGATGCTGACGAAGTCGGCCCAACACCTGCTCGACATGGCCTACATGCTCCTCCCAATTGGCGCTGTAGATGAGGATGTCATCAAAGAAGATCAATACAAAGATCCGCAAGAAATCCCGAAACATCTCGTTCATGTTGGCCTGAAAGGTGGAGGGTCCTCCGGTCACCCCATTGGGCATGACTAAGAACTCATAGTGGCCGTCATGTGTCCGAAACGCTGTTTTATGAACGTCCTCCTCCGCCATCCGAATCTGATAGTAGCCTGATCGTAGATCGAGCTTGGTAAATCTGTGTGCCCCATGCAGCTCATCCAGTAACTCTTCGATGTGAGGGATCGGAAAGTTATCCTTTACCGTGGCACTATTCAAAGCCCGGTAGTCCACACAGAATCTCCAAGAACCGTCTTTTTTCTTGACCAAAATAATGGGTGCCGAGAAAGAACTTGTACTCGGCTGTATAATGCCTGCCTCCAGCATCTCGCGGACACTACGCTCAATTTCCGTTTTTTGAATATGAGGGTAGCGATATGGCCGAATATTTGTGGGTTCGGCTCCCGCCTTGAGCGGAATGTGATGATACCGAAATCGGGGCGGTGGCAAGGTGCGTGGCTCCTGAAAAACATCAGAATAGTCTGCCAGAAGTGACTGTAACTGAACTGGTACCTGGGATGAAGCGGTGTCGTCGGCTTGAACTTCCCGGAGGATGGCCATCATCCCTCCTTCGTCGCCCAATCGCTGCATGCTACGAAGAGCAATCTCCTTGATAGGAGATGATATGATACCCCGCAGGCAGAACTGCTTCTCCCCATGAACAAACTCCATCGTCATATGTTCCCAGTCGAATGTCACCCGCTGCAACTGGCGAAGCCACTGCACCCCTAACACCATGTCGGAGCCCCGAATGGGTAATAGATAGACGTCGGTGCGTCCCACATAACCGCGTATCCGCAGCTCCACCCCTTTTAACACCCCTTCACACTGCAGTTTGCTACCATCCGCCACCATAACATGAAAGGCAGCTCCCTTGTCGATCACAAGTCCAACGCGCTTAGCCACCGCTGGATGAATAAAGTTGTGGGTGCTCCCACTGTCCACCAAGATAGTAAGCTTCTCCTGGGCAATCCGACCCGCTAGACGCATGGTAAGCGGAGGAGCGCACCCTTCAAGAGCATGTATGGAAACCCCGAACTCGATCTCATCCAAGTCCACCTCCACCTCCTCTCCTGGGGACGGCTCGTCCTCCGTATCCTCGTGTAACATGAAGACCTGTATTTTCTGGCATTTATGGCCCGGAATGAACTTCTCGTCGCAGTTGAAACATAGCCCCTTCTCCCTTCGGGCCGCGAGCTCACTCCACGACAGACGAGTCATTGTCGGCTTGCTGCCCGTTGGCGGCTCCCGCCGAGCTGCCGTGACTGGGGCCCCAGATGGCCTGCTCGTAGCACGTGCCCGCTGCCGGTTGAACCTCTCCTCTTGCATACGGGCCAAAGTGATGGCGTGATTTAACGAACGAGGCATAAGCGCCTGCACCTCATCACGGAGATGCTCCTTGAGACCTGATATGAAGCAACTAAAGAGTGTCCTTTCCGGCCACTGCACCCGATTTGCCAATTTTTCGAACTCAGTGCGGTACTCCGTCACCGAGCCCTTCTGTCGAAGTTTTTGAAGGAGGGCTTCAACGTTCTCATACTCCAATGGTCCGAATCGGGCCACAAACCCGTCCACAAACTCTCCCCACGGCATGTGATCGCGTCCCCTCAAGAACCCCTGCGTCCATTGGTAAGCGTCATCCTTCAAATGAAAGGATGCCAATTGCACCCACTGCCCCTCTGGCACATCTTGATACTGGAAAAATAATTCGGCCTTCTGGATCCATTCTAAAGCGTCGCCACCATTGAACTCCGGGAAGTACATGCGAGACAGCCCTGGAGCCAAACGTGGTGCGCCGTGGCCCCCTTCCCGTCTTCCTGGATCCATGTGCTCAAATCCTCCATATCCTTGGTGTTGACCGTTTCCCCAAGGAGGAGGTGGTGGTTGTCCGCCCCATGCTTGTCCAAATCCGGCCACACCCGGCGGACCAAATCCACGGGGAGGAGGGAGAAGCCCCCCTCTTTGCTGTCCCGCGAGTTCTGGAGGTCGCCAATGCCCAGCCGGCTCTTCCCAGTCACGGCGAAACCCTGTCGGCTCCGCCCAGCCCTGCCGACCCTGTCCCGCTAGGTCTGGGGGTCGCCCGAGCCCAGACGGCTCGTCCCAGCCCCGTCGATGCCCTATCGGGTCCGCCCAGCCTTGCCGCGCCTGTCCCCGACTCGATCCGGGCTCGCCGAGTCCCCCGTATGCCGCCATCGTCGGGATCGAGCCCGCTGGACCAAGCCCCGCCGCTGTCGAGCCTTGCCACGCTGCGCCCGGTTGATTCCCGTCGACCCGCACCCCGCCGTCTCCTGGTAGGACCGATCGAGCGTGATCGGCGCTATCGGGGCCTAATCCGACGGGATCTGTGCTCGCCGACCCCTTTCCTCTCAGCAGAGATTTTAACTCCTCCATTTGGGTCACCATCCTCCCTTCCATAGCCGCCATCGAATCCGTCAAGCCAACCACATTCTCTTCCAAAGTTTCCAGCCGTGAGGACTCCTCTTGAGTGCGCGTAGTCACCATGGTGGAGAAAGGAACACCTCTGATACCAAATGTTATGAACGCTAGAGGAAGAAGATAGAACTAGGAGAAACTAAGGGAAAACTAGGGTTAGAGAGGAAGAGGGGGGAGAAATACCTTGTAATAATACTTGCTTGCCGATCCCAAAGGAGCCACCCGGGTATAAATACCCGGGCAAGAGAGGGGCCGGCCGGCCCCTCCCAATGGGACTGAACCCGCTTGGTTCAGCCCCGGCCGGCCGGTTCAGTGAGTGGGGGCTGAACCGGAAGGTTCAGCCCCGTTGTTCGTTGCTCCTTTGCGCCGAGTATATTGACGCCCCGCAAAGCGTAACGGGGGCGTAACAATTTACTTGTGTTAGAAACTTTCATGACAAATTCTTTTTGAACCAAGTTTCACTTTCTAGGGTCTTGTGTTCATAACCGATAAAGCTACACGATATCTGTATGAATGTGGTGGTTTTTTGACCTAAATGTCATTGTTTAAAAATACCACCACATATACTCAAAGATTACCTATGTTTTGTATAACTGAGTTCACAACTTTCACTGCTCCCCCAAACATGGCCTAAACAAAGGTTTTAAACTAAGTTTTGATTCTATTGTGAAATTTCAATTTTGATTGCTTGTATTTTTCTTTTAAAAAATTAAATATTTATGGTAGGAAGACAAAAAAAGATAATCTAATTGTGGCTCAAATTACAACAAATATGAAATTTAGCAGGGCCTCTAATATAATTCTTATAGAACTTTGATGATTGCTCAAGAGTTCCAATAAAATTTCATTCAAATTCTATGAGTATGCGAAGCTCTTCAATGCTAGACTTTGCTAGAGCCAAGAATAATAGTTGATAATCGTGTCCTCAACTCAATATATAAGATTTAAAAATGGTTTTGGTTGGCTAAGAGAGTATTGACTAGGGTGCAAGGGAAATCAAAAGCAAACCGGATCCCCCATCAAATGTAGCAAAAGAAGGGCATGCCCTAAATACTAAGGTTTTAACCAGATGAATAGACTAAAGTGATTTAGACTTAAGAAATAAACAAGGTAAAAAAATTAAATCATTAGACGGATAGATAAAACTGGCAAAGGAATAATAATGAGGGCTGACTTAAGAAACCATTGATTGAAACTGTTAAAAATGAATATAGAAGAAAAGGCTTAATAGTTGGAATAAGCTCAATGGAGGAATTCCAATTCAACAATGAAAACCAAATTCAAAATTTGGCATTGATATGATATGTAGTCTTTGGACCAGCATTTTACTCAGAAAACATGGGGAACTAAATTTTGATGCAGTAATCATAAAATCTGCAAACTATAATTTTCATCCTCTCCAAAAAATTTATATTATGCTAAAGCTTCAAAAATATATTCCCATTTTAGCTTAAAATAGTCAAAACAAGATCCAGATAAAAAAGGGTAGCCCGGTGCACAAAGAATCCCCACGCAGCGAGGGTCCGGGGAAGGGTCCCACCACAAGGGTGAAATATAGGCTAACCTTACCCTGCATTTTTGCAAGAAGCTGCTTCCAGGAATGGAACCCGTGATTTCAAGGTCACACGACAACACCTTAACCGGTGCGCCAAGACTCCCCTTCAAAACAAGATCCAGATAATGTGATAAAAATTTATTTGAGCGCCAAATCCAAGGTATTCTAAAGTATATAACCAGAAGAGAAAATATTATTTAAAAAACATAATAGAAGATTCTTCTGTGTTACGGGTATCACGTATGACGTAACGCAATCATAACTCGCCAGAGAGGTGGTTGGTGGCGGCGAGGATGCCAAAGATATCGTCTGAAAGAAGCCAAGCTCAGCCTAAGGGGAGCGGCGAGAGCCGCGCTCAACCAAAGGAGAGGAGGGAGAAAGAGGGGAGCATTGCTCAACCCAAACTCTAAGAGGAGCGAAAGAGATAACTAATAGACCAAGAGAAACATTTTGTGCTTGTCATTAATAACCCAATGAGGTCTTTAAATATAAGAGACATGGCAGCTTTGCAAATAAGTTTACATACTCCGACTAATTACAACATACCCCAACATGAAATAACTATAATAGGGATTGGAAAGTTGTCTTTAATAGTATTCTTGTTCAAGTGCTTATACTCTATGCACATTCTCCAGGAACCACATTTTTCTTCACTAGTAGATGAAAAGAGGCTCCTGCTTGGTTTAATCACTCCGGTATCCAACAATTCACTAATCAACTTTTGAATCTCATTTTTTGTAATGTCGGGTATATGTAAGATTTAACAATGGTGTTTAGATGAAATTCTTTGAGATGAAATTGATGATCATGTGAACTAGTGGGTGGTAAATTCATTCGCATTGCAAAAATCTCTTCTTTTAGAAGGTTTACATTTTTTATATTACATTTTTCTACCCTTGTATGCTGCCTTCCTATATATAGGACTAATAGGAGAGGGCTCATTATGCTTATTAATAATACAATTTTTCATTCCCATAACAAAATTATCCTCAGCATAACGTAGTCTGTTGATTAGTCTCATATCGCCTACCGCGCATCACTCGTATGTGCTTATAAGCCTTGTCCCACTCCTCATATCACTTCGGAGTTTTGGGATGGGAGGACGGGTTTCTCACATGATATCTGAGCGAGGTTTGACCCGTTGCGGGGGGTGTTAGTTGAACTGATTCCAGCGTAACTAGCGTGTCGTGTGGGATCGGTTTATGTTCGGATTATCCATGGCCTGACGCGGTCTATTGATTATTTCCATAACGCCTACCGCGCATCACCCGACTGTGCTTATAAGCCCCATCCCACTCCAATCATTTCAGTGTCTCGCCGACTACTCCTGACCTAACATCCCCCCTCGTTTCCGTGTCTCGCCGACTTTCGCGAACAAACCCAGGTGACGATCACGCGATCAAATCCAGCCGCCGACTCCCGCGCCATCTCCTGTGGCTTGCTCACACCATCGTACCCACCAGAAAATCCTCGCCCACCGATTTGGAACGACCGTGAACCCGCACAGTCGGACGGCTCCGACTGTGAGTGTAACTCTGATGGCCTATTTTGGCAATGTTTCGTCCACATTTCTTCAGAAATGACATCTCTTTGGCTCCTCTGGATTCCTTATGAGTCTAGCCTTGATCTAATGACATTTTCCCCTTGACTTCTTGGCCAAAAATACCCCTTTATCTTCCTTTTTCTTTCTCGCTTGCCGCAAGATCATTTCTATTGAGGCTATGACGGAAGTTGAAAAATCTCACCCTACACCACTGTCAATCCCTCCACTGTATCCCCTACTCTCACCGGCTTAACCCGGGGAAATCCTGATAAGAATATTCATAACCCCTCAAATTACTACCATCCGTTTGGATGACACTAATTATCTTTCATGGTCTCGGTCGGTTACTCTTGCACTCAAAAGTCGGCGCTTGTTCGGATATGTCAGTGGGACTATTTATGCACCATCACCAAATTCTCTAGGTTGGCGTCGACGGGAAGCAGAGAACTCATTGATTATTCCCTGGCTCATTAACTCAATGCAAGAGACAATAGCCCACAACTACCTTTTCCTCGACATAGCTGGAGACATTTGGAAGCGTGCTGAATCCAGTTACTAACAGAAGGGTAGCGCGACACAGATTTTCCAGCATCGTCGCAAAATTAGTCTGCGTCGACAGGGGGACTCCCCTCCTTCAACTTACTAACTGGAGTTCACATAGTTGTACCAGGAGTATGATCATTTTGATCCACTGATCATGGTATGCAACCCAAACGCGCTTCTTGTTCGGACTCGGGAGGAACGCAATCGGTTGTTTGAGTTTTTACCATGTCTTCACAAAGATTTCGAGCAGACTATTATTCACATCCTTGGTCGACCACAACTGCCTACCTTGTCGAAAGCTTTTAGCATCGTCCAATAGGAGTTTGATTGACGACAAACATGGCACTCTAATACGGCTCCTGCTGGCTCTGTTCTTGTTGCTACTCACCATGCATCTGATCACCGTATTCCATAGGACATCTGACCCAAGCCACCAGACAAAGATCTCCTGGCTTGTGATTATTGTGGAAAGCCCCATAAGACTCGTGATACTTGCTTCAAACTTCATGGATTCCAACAGCAGAGAGGTGGTCCGACTTCACAGGGTGGCCGCGACAGTGGTAGATCACAGGGAAGGACTACTCCTTGCTTTACACATTTCTTTGACTTTACTGATGAGAGATCCTTTCCATGGGAGTTTATGATGCTTCTGCTGTCCCTGTCTCCTTCTCTATAGAATAGATTCACACTCTTCACCACCTAATGCAAGGTCTCTCCACTGAGTCTGTGCCCACCTCATCATCCTATGCTCATTCAGGTATACCAGGTGCTCACTCTGCTACAACTCATCCTTCTACCCAAGGAATCTTTGAATTTGAAGCCACTGATCATATGAACGACTCCTCACCAGGTTTTGTATCCTACTCCTTCCTTTCAGGAAGAGATAGTCAGCATTACCGATGGCTCCCTCTCCTCCATTGCGAGAAAGGGATCCATCCCTTGCCCTGCACTTACCCTATCCTCTGTTCTCCATGTACCTAGCTTTACTCGCAATTTATTGTCCATTAGTCGCATAACAAACTCCATGAATTGCTCGGTGACTTTATTTCCGTCTCATTGTCTTTTCAGGACCTGAAGACGGGGACGGTGATTGGCTCGGGTAGCTTGTGCAATGGCCTCTATGTGTTAAACTCCTCCAATATTTTTTCACCAACGTAGGCCTTACACTCGTCCCAGACATCTGCTGCTTATTCCTGACACTGTCTCTTAGGACATACTTCACTTTCTGTTATGAAACATTTAGTTCACTCTATTCGGTCTTTGTTGCTTAAAACTTTTGTTTGTGATGTGTGTGAACTGGCGAAATACCGCTACACTTCTTTTATGCATGTCCCTTTACCTAGTTTTATGCCTTTTCATATTATCCATACAAATGTGTGGTCCGTGTAAAGTACTTTCTCTTGCATATTCCTCCGGCCTATATGACCCTCCTACTACTCCCACACAAACACCTCATATCTCATTATGTTTCATATGACTCCTTCACCACTCCATATAAAGCGGTTGTGCTCTCCTTAGCCTCATTTTCTATTCCCACATCTTGGCAGGATGCCAGGATGCACTTAGTCATCATGAATGGAAGCAGTCAATGAGTGAGAAGATGACAACTCTGGAGAAGAACTTTACTTGGGACCTTGCTCCTCTTCCTACCGGAAAGAAGACGGTTGGTTGTAAATGGGTGAACTCAGTTAAGCAGAACTCACAGGGTATTACAAAAAGATGCAAAGCCAGACTTGTTGCCAGAGCGTACACATAAACTCTTGGAATAGACTACCAGGAAACATTTTCATTAGTTGACATGATGAACTCAATTAGAGTCCTATCATGTGTTGCTTGTAAAAGATGAGACCTCAACCAATTAGAAGTAAAAACGCCATCCTTCATAGTGATTTGGAGGAGGAAGTATATATGTCTACCACCAAGATTCACTCCTAAAGGATCGGAAGGCAAAGTCTGCAAGTTAAATAAATCCCTCTACGGATTAAAGCAATCACCACGGGCGTGGTTTGGGCGGTTTTATGGTGCTATGGTTTCTTTTGGTTAAAAACAAAGTCATGTTGATCATACCCTGTTTATAAAACACAAGGGAAGTTATTATTCTCATAGTATACGTTGATAACGTAATAATTACAGGTGATGATACTCAAGATCGACAAACCTTGAAAACAACAACTTGTCGTTGAATTTGAGGTTAAAGACCTTGGAAATCTTAAATATTTTTTAGGTATCGAAGTGGCAAGATCCAAACATGGTATTTTCATCTCCCAAAGAAAGTATGTGAATGACCTCCTTGAACAAAGTGGAATGAGTGAGTGCAGACCTGCTGATACACATCAAAACAAATCACAAATTGGGAAGGGACGACGGGGAAACTGAAGACATTTACGGATGTCAGAGATTGATGGGGTGTCTTATCTATCTGTCACACACCCGACCTGATATTACATATGTTGTTGGAGCGGTGAGCCAATTCATGTAGTCGCTGTGGACCAGACATCTTGATGCAGTTCATAGGATCCTGAGATACCTGAAAGGCTCACCCGGAAGGGGCATACACCCCACACACTGAGTTAAGGATAGAAGTGTATAGTGATGCAGATTGGTCCGGATCTACTGAGGACAGACGTTCTACCTCCGAATATTGTACTGTGATTGGTGGGAACCTAGTCACATGGAGGAGTAAGGAACAATAAATCGTTGTTCGATCTAGTGCAGAAGCTGGGTTTCAGATTATGGCTCACGAGATTTGTCAAGGGCTATGGCTTCGTTCTTTGATGAGTGGCATAGGGCAAAGCATGGAGGCGCCTCTCAAAATATTCAGTGACAATAAGGCCGCCATTAGCATTGTCAATAATCCAGTTCAACATGATCGGACTAAACATATTGAATTTGATTGACATTTTATTAAGAAAAACAATGAGGATGGAACCATTTGTACTTTGTTTGTTCCCTCTGAAGGACAACTTAATGATGTTCTAACCAAGGGTCTGAGTGGAAAAGCTCTCGGGAAATTATTGACAAGTTGAGCATGAACAACATTACCAACCCAACTTAATGGGGAGTAATTCTTCTAACAATATCATAACTTCCTAATTGTTATTCCACTTCATTGATTATCAATGTCAGTACTGATATGCATAAAAGTAGAGTAGGTAGCTACGTCTAAATGTATCCAGTAGACTGATAATAATGACAATTGAAATAAATGTATCCAGTAGACTGATAATAATGACAATTGAGATGTTTTCTGGATTAACTTACCATTTGCCCCTTGCTAATGAACTTATTTTGTATGGGTCTGGTTCCAATTAAGGATATCTTCTTGTTGTTGGCTATAAATTTCATTTTCAAGTTCAGGAAATCCCATTGAATGGGACCAAGTGTGACCAACCGTTGGATTCCTAACACAACACCACAACTTCCTTGGAGTATTACCAACAAGTTAGTTTCAAAGTGGGCTACTTGCATGCCCCGTCTGAATCATTCACATGATTGCTGGCTCAAGAGCATGTTATCGTGAGAAACAACTACAGTGAAAGCAGGGATGCCAGCTAAAATGCAACCCAATCGAGAAGCAATGGCTTAATCCAAGAAATTATGTGTTGATCCTGTGTCAATGACCAGAAATAATTGTTGTCCTTTGTAGGTTCCAATAATCTTCATTGTGTGCTAGTCGTTTACACCTGTGATGGCATGCATGGATACTTGAGGAATTATAAGGCTCAGAGACAAGAATGAGTTCTTTTGATAAAGCTTCTTCAATTGACTTCTCACCTTCATTATCATCTTCATCCCCCTCCATTTCAAGCACATAAAGTTGAGTTTGAGATCCACACTTATGACCCCGAATATACCTCTCATCACAACAGAAGCATAATCCCTTGGCCCTCGTCTCATCCATCTCCTTGGGCGATAATCATTTTGTTGTTTTGGTTGGTTGTTGCAAGATTGAAGTTGAGGCACATGATGGCTTGCTTACTTCAAGTCCATGGCCGACAACAAATAATCCATGGGGATGATGGCTCCGCTAGGCCCCAAAATTAATTTGTTATTCTTGAAGTCTTACCAAATTATAAGCTTTCTGAAGGGATTGTGGCATGAATATACGCACATGTAAGGCTACTTTTTTTAACATGTGAGGAAGAGATTGATAGTGTATTCCTCAGTTATAAAAACCTTATTTACCAACGCTTTTAACTCATCCAGGTAGTTCTAAACTAATGATTGTTTCCGCAATTCCATAAATTCACACATGTGTTCATCATACATGGTTGATCCAAAACGATAATGAATAGTCAGTGTAAACTCATCACAAGATATTGAAATATTTGAGAGTCGAGACTTGATAATAATTCAAAATCATGTCAATGCTCTGCCTTCAAAATGAAGAGAAGCCAAATTCAACTTCATCTCCTCCATTGTGCCATCAATTTAAAAGAATTGTTCGCTTCTATAAAGCCAGTTTTTCACTGCGTAGCCAGAAAAATGCGGGAAGTCTAAGCAGACACATCTGGATGGCATATTATAAAGTCGTGTTGGCATGTACTAAACATAACTGGAGGGGAAGACGTCGACGCCTCATGCTCCATAGTCGCCACCGTTTTCATCTGTCGTATTTTAGCCATTGTTATTGATTGTTTGATGTTCATCTCCTACAACACCCATTTTAGATTCTATATTTCCATGCATAGGTCATGATTGCAGGTGTTGTGATCTCCCATGGCAGAGGGGGACGTGCACAAAAAGGGGCTCTAATACCATTGGTAGAATCCTAATTGAATTCTATTTTTACTCTTGCAGATCTACCTTAAAGTGGAACGCCGGGTAGGGGAAATACAAAGAGGATACCATGGAACCACAAATATTTCATAGAGGAGGAAAGGTGGAAGTTGAGGTATAACAAGAACAATATTTTTTACATACATATTTCCATTTACAAAGGAGCATACTGCATATACCCTCCACCCAGTACATCCAGTCATACATATTCAAATAAACGGAAACAATTATACGCTCAGCGGGAACAACTACATCTCACGGGACATTCACAGTTATGTTACTAATGGCTACGACAAATTATCAATAATACAAACATATATACTAACATATAATAATAAATGACACATAACAAAGAGATAACTAATTGTGCAAGATGAAAACTTCTTGCTTGTCATTCATGACAAATGGAGATCTTTAAATAGAAGATACATGACACCTTTATAAATAAGTCTACATACTCGGACTAATTATAAAATACCCGAACATGAAATAAAGACGCAACATGCCTAACAACTCTAAATAACAATACTGACACGACAACTAATTAACTATACGCAAAATAACAGATAACTAATCATATGGGTCAATAACATTATGTTATATAGTTCATTTTGGTGGAAAATTAAATACATATATTGAAACAAAGTTAAAGGAAGTAATTGTTTATTAAACAAGTTAGAAGATTAAAAAAAACATAAGAGCATATGTATATTCATCATCATTAGCCTTATCACATCTATTTGACATCAACTACATTAATTCATTTTCCATTCGACCCCATTGAATGGTCGTTTTTTGAAAATCATTTTAAATGACTGTTATATAGTACCATAGGTCTATCTTTTTGTGTTAATCCTTCAACCTTAATTTCATATATTCGTTCAAAATGTGCATTTATGTGTTGTATATGTTCAAGGCCAGCCAAAATGAAAATATTGATTTCACTGTAGTTAACAAGAATAGAAACAAGAATAAAGCTGAGAACAATATTGTATCTCACCATCTTCCCTCACAATACCATCATGCCCATCAGACGAATATAGATCCAAAGCTACATCAGTATAAATCACCTGTAAATATAGTGTGAAATTAGCATTTGTTAAACAAGCAGAACCTAAAGAAAAAAATTCAGATGGAATTCACTAACACTGTCAGGATATTTGTCCTTAAGTAGGCGAATTGTTCGTGGGATTAGACCGTTGTCATTGAATGCTTCATCCCCAGTTGGAGTCTAGACAAGAAATAAGTAATTCTTATCTTCCAAAGACCATAAAAAGAAATGCAGAATTGAAGCGCAAGAGATAAACCTTTAATGCATTAGGGATTTTTGGAAAGAGGACAAAACTTTTTACACCTACATCTCTGGCCATGTATACCTACATTAAGTGGTATAAATTAGTTAATATTGGTTAGACAGTTTCATATATATATATACATGAAGTGAAAAATAGAAGCAGATTTGACATATTAGTACTAACAAGACACAAATGACAAATGATTACTATTGAGAACATAGTCCCACATTGAAAAATTTGTGTAGACTTACGCACTTAATATAGATTTGAGCCTCTCTACTTAGAACCATTTGTTTTTAGGAAGGGTACTTCGTTTCTAACATGGTATCAGAGTTGATTTAGGTCACATACTTCTTCCTCGTCGCCCATGTCTCATATGTTTCATTATTAGGGGTGGATCCTTGCCCCACATGTACATGTGATGGTGTATTTTTTATATACGAAGAAATGTTGGCTACCTCGTCAAGAAGACCATGTCTCCATCCCAATCTGTTGCATCCTGGCATAGCTACTCCAATTGGGACATCATCTTCACCTGAAACAATTAGAACCTTTGTTCGTTGTGATTGTTTGGTTTGGAAAAATTAGAGAGAATGCAAATGATGCAAAGGTAATATACTTCACAACTTCAACTTAGGTGTTTGATTCTTTTGTAACTAAAAAGTAATTGAATCTACCTACAAATTTTAAAAAATGCATTTTTTCATAGATACATTCCGATTAAACCCATGTGAAAATTTAGAAAAATTTATTGGAGGATCAATGTAACTCACATCAGCTCATAACAAAATACAAAGTCATTTTTATCAACCAAAAAAGTAGGTGAAAATACATTCAAATTCAATTCTTCTATCATTATCATTTTAAATTCCTCTCTTATGATTCCTTCAATTAAGAGAAACTAGTATCTTATTCAATAGATAATTTTTCTTCACAATAGAAGTGCAATCGATAAGTACAACGTTAATGACTCATACTTTGGCACAAGATGGGAGGTATATACACATATATTTTGAGAATATAAATGCATCAGCAATATATTCAATAGAAGCACATGCATCAGCAATAGAAGCACATGCATCAGCAATATAAACATTCTTTAAACACATCTACTAAACCACTGACCTTCATGAATAAATAAAGGAAGCACAAAATTTGCAGCCGATATCGTGGTTTCTTGAAAAGCAGACCTCAGTATCGAAGATTTCCGATTTCTACGTGGCCTTCTAGTTATCACCTATAAAATTAACCATCTAAGAGCATCAATGAGAAGAAAAGAAAACTTAAACATCTAAGAACAATGGAAAGTATACTCAACAAATTATAGATTTTCTTCCCAAAACATCAAATAATTTTGAGAATTCACCACAAGAACCACACATGGATTTCAAAATATTGAACATATATAAGATCATACATACAAGTGGCTTCACAACAGGAGTTCCTTTGGGGCCTGCTGGCTTAGTAAGATGTGGGGGATCTGGGAAATCCCCAGCAACACCATTGGCTTCAGATTCCTCAATGCTCAAACTTGCGCTCATTACTGGTTCCTTCTGCTCACTACATGCTCTTACAACTGCATGTTTTTTAGTTTTTCGAACAAAAATCTTCGAGCCACGACATTTCTGATCACATGTTCCTCTTGCAACTTGAGAAATATATGGAACTAGGGAGAACATGGAGGCCATTTTCACTGTGTGGAGTGTTCTTCTTTACCACTTCTTTCCTTTAGCAGCACAAAAAAAAATTATATGAGCATTCAAATTGTTTGAATTTTTTAGATGTTGTTCAGGTAAGAAGAGTTTTGTTTGAAATACTGAAATAGATTTAAGAAATTGTGAGGAAAGATAAGAGAAGCAGTAATAGGCGTAAAAATCGATTTGTAAGGAATGATAGAGCGTGAAAAAGGTGTTCCGTGTACCTCTGGATAGCAGTGTGAAGAGCAACTGATGAAGGCGAGAACGGTAGGGCACGGGTCGCGTACTAGGGCACGAGAATGATTTCGAGCATTTACTCGTCAACAGCGCCTCGGAGGCAGAACGCGGGATCGCCGTCGGCAAGACTCGGCGGCACAACGCGGGGTCGCCCTCCTCGAATTGTAAGGATTGAAGGTAATTTTAGGGAATTGAATATAAGCAGCCATACACGCAGACTCTAAACTGCTATTTATACATCATACTATTATTAGGCTTCGTTTGGCTCGGCTTATTTGCTCCGGTGAGTCCGGACAAAAACGTCATTGTCATAGAATTTAAAGATAAAAATTTTTCTACTTTTATTCGTAGCCTAAAATAAAAATAAAAATAGTCTTTAAATTTTCAAAATCCAAGTATGTAAAGAAAAATGTGCATACATACATGAGAATTATGATATATGATCAAAAAACTCTTCTAACAAATGCTCATAATTCAATGCCAAGACAATGCTGACAGCCCTTGACAACAATAGACATCTTAAGAACCAAATATCCAAGTGCAATGAAACTTCAGGATCTGATTCAATTCTCATGTATGATTTCGGGATCTGATTCAATTCTCCTTCAGCATAAATGAGGCTTGTAGGTCCATGCAATGCTTTAACTTCTTCAATACTGACACCAAAGAATGACATCTAAATAAAATTTGAACAGTTATAAAATATTCATTAAAAAAAATTTTGGTTATTTAAAAAATTTGGTTATTTAAAAAAAGTTATTTTTTAAAAACAGTTTTATTTAAAAAAAACTATTTTCAAAAATTGGCTCAAAATTTTTTTTCCAATAAGAAATTACTGAATATAATTTTATTTGTATTCTCATTTTATAATTATCGACTCTTTTAATTGTTTTGGTTCAAAATGAATAGATGAATAATTACATTACAATGCGTACATAATAGCATTGACTATAAGCAATTTAAATCAAATATTCATTATGATTTAGCTTAATTAAATACAACTAGAATGTTTTCTGACTTTTAGTTTATTACTCTTTAATTTATTTATTTTTTAAATGAAAATTGGTATTTAAGTCGAGCACAAGGGAGAGTGAAATTATCATTTTAAAAACAAATATCCAAATGGGTTCGGTTTTACATACGAACACATAGGCATGTGCCCCGCCATCGCCAGGGTCACCCCTCGCGGTCGGAACCATCAAATCAACAATGGCTAAGGCCGCGCTCCCGGTTAGACAAGATGAAATATCCCTACACCGACATAGTAAGTATGTGCCCCTCCATCGCCACAGCATGCTCCCCTTGCAGTCGGCACTATCAAATAAACAATGGGTAAGGTCGCGCTTCAGGTTAGACAGGGTGAAACATCCTTACACCGGCATAGTAAGTCTGCGCCCCGCCATCGCTAGTGTTCAAACCGTATTCAGCGAGCCAAGCCCAGACCGCATTTTTGAAGAGCAATAGGCGAGCCCAGAAAGAGAGATAGGTAGGCCAGGCGAGCTCGGGCCAAAGAGAAATAGGCATTTCAGGGTCCCTGCACGAGCTCCTCTCATGCATACTGGCTAATTGCCCTCTCGAGTAAAGTTCAAGTCTTCGAGCTATGTAGTTGGCGTAGTATGGGTCCTTGCACGAGCTCCTCTCCCGCATACCGGCTACTGGACCCCTCAAGTTAAGTTCAAGTCCTCAAGCTGTGTAAACAGTCAATTAGAGATTCGTTGATTGCACATGGTCACCCCTCGCGGTCGGAACCACCTTAGCTCGTGAGCGAACTAAGCGCGCAAACAGTCAATTAGAGATTCGTTGATTGCACTGGGACTTTTTAGCGTGGAAAACCCGGAAAGGGTGAAAAACCACGTGATCGGAGCTGTGCCGACCAAATTCCACTATCTTCAGGGGGGTTACAAAGTGAGACTTAGAACTCGAGTGCGACAGGCCGCAACCCGTTACAGTAGTAGAGAGATAGAGAGATCCGAAGGCGGCAGGCCGCCTCTTGGAAAAAACTAAGTCCCTTTCTCCTTCTGAGAAAGGTGGAGAACAAAAGTGAGCTGCTCCGGGGAACAAAAGTGAGCTGCTCCGGGGAACAAAAGTGAGCTGCTCCGGGGAACAAAAGTGAGCTGCTACGTCGCCTTTCGGGATGAAAGAAATCTTCAAGTCCGGAAAGGAAATCTTCAAGCTCCGAAGGAGAATTCCGCAAAAGTCTGCAAGGAGCTCTCCCAGGTCCAGAAGTCCAGGTCCCTTCAAATGAAGCCCCAGGGCCCTTTTTATAGCTTTGGCCGGGGGTAGTCTGGTAATCTTGTCGTTGGCAGTTTCCATAAATGCTTGGTGGACGAATCATATTTTCCGGTTTGGGGCACACGGATCGCCATTTTTCGTAAATGACCACCTTGCCCTTCGGGCAGCTTGGGCGGCTCGGGCAGTTCGGGCAGCTCTGTTGGAGGCGAAAAAGGCGACTGGCCGTTCCTGAAAAGTGAGATACCTGAAAGACAAAATGTGAGACGCCTGAAAGATAAAAAGTGAGAAGTCAGAAAGACAGAAAGTGAGAAGTCAGAAAGACGGAAAGTGAGAAGTGCGCGCTCAGAAGCGTTCTGAGCGCGCAACGAGCGAGGGAGCGCTCTGAGCGTGTAATGAGCACGTGGGCGTTCTGAGCGAATGGAGAGGCGTTCTGAGCGCGCAATGAGCGCGGGAGTATTCTGAGCGAACGGAGAGGCGATTGGTCGCGATCCGAGAAGGAAAATGGGGTCCGTCGTTCCTGGCGAGGAGCTCGCCCGAAAAGGCGCCCCGTGAGTCCCCCTGTCAGAAAGGGGGGAAGGAGGGGGAGGAAACGGTCACCCTCCCCCGCAGAGAGGGAAGGCGGACGGGACGCGCTCCCGGGAGACGCGGCCAGGCCGCACCCAAGGGGGGTGCGGCAAGCCACACCCAAGGGGGGGTGCGGCCAGGCCGCACCCCACCCGAGGTGGGTGCGGCCGGGCCGCTCCCCTCCCAAGGGGGTGCGTGCGGCAAGGCCGCACCCCACCCGAAGGGGGTGCGGCAGGGCCGCACCCCAAGGGGGGTGCGGCCAGGCCGCACCCCACCCGAGAGGGGTGCGGCCGGGCCGCACCCCACCCGAGAGGGGTGCGGCCGGGCCGCACCCCCCCCCCCCCCCCAAGGGGGGTGCGGCAAGGCCGTACCCCACCCGAGGGGCCGCACCCCAAGGGGGGTGCAGCCAGGCCGCACCCCAAGGGGGGTGCGGCCAGGCCGCACCCCACCCGAGGGGGGGGGGGGGGGGGGTGCGGTCGGGCTTCACCCCATGGGGGTGCGGCGGCGAGGCCGCACCCCGAGTCCGGCCGCACCCCTTGCGGGCGTGCGGCTCGGCCGCGCCCCGTAAGGCGGCGCGGTTGCGTGGGACGACTTCAAGATGGGAGGCGGTCCCGCTGCCATTCTCGGCGTGGCTCCGTATGGCAACTCTGGCTTTATTTCCCTGGATCCCCTGCCAAACTGGTGGGGGAAGCGCTTTTGGAAACATCTGCTGCCATTGCGGCTTATAAATAAGAGTCCGTTATACGAGCCCCCATCAAATATAATTTTATTTGTATTCTCATTTTATAATTATCGACTCTTTTAATTGTTTTGGTTCAAAATGACTAGATGAATCATTACATTACAATGCGTACATAATAGCATTGACTATAAGCAATTTAAATCAAATATTCATTATGATTTAGCTTAATTAAATACATTACAATGCGTACATAGTAAGTCTGCGCCCCGCCATCGCTAGTGTTCAAACCGTATTCAGCGAGCCAAGCCCAGACCGCATTTTTGAAGAGCAATAGGCGAGCCCAGAAAGAGAGATAGGTAGGCCAGGCGAGCTCGGGCCAAAGAGAAATAGGCATTTCAGGGTCCCTGCACGAGCTCCTCTCATGCATACTGGCTAATTGCCCTCTCGAGTAAAGTTCAAGTCTTCGAGCTATGTAGTTGGCGTAGTCTGGGTCCTTGCACGAGCTCCTCTCCCGCATATCGGCTACTGGACCCCTCAAGTTAAGTTCAAGTCCTCAAGCTGTGTAGTTGTCGCAGTCCGGGTCCCTGCACGAGCTCCTCTCCTGCATACCGGCTACTTGCCCCCTCGAGTGAAGTTCAAGTCCTCGAGCTGTGTAGTTGTCGTAGTCCAAGTCTCTGCACGAGCTCCTCTCCTGCATACCGGCTACTTGCCCCCTCAAGTGAAGTTCAAGTCCACGAGGTGTGTAGTTGTCGTAATCCAGGTCCCTGCACGAGCTCCTCACCTCCATACCGGCTACTTGCCCACTCGAGTGAAGTTCAAGTCCTCGAGCTGTGTAGTTGTCGTAGTATGGGTCCCTGCACGAGCACCTCTCCTACATACCGACTACTTGCCCCTTGAGTGAACTTCAAGTCCTCGAGCTGTGTAGTTGTCGTAGTCTGGGTCTTTGCATGAGCTCCTCTCCTGCATACCGGCTGCTTTCCCCCTCGAGTGAAGCTCAAGTCCTCGAGTTGTGTAGTTGTGGTAGTTCGGGTCCCTGCACGAGCTCTTCTTCTACATACCGGCTCCTTGCCCCCTCGAGTGAAGTTCAAGTACTCGAACTGTGTAGTCGTAGTCCGAGTCCATATACGAGCTCCTCTCCTGCTTACCGATTGCTTCCGTGATTAGCCAACTCAACTGATGGAGGTTTTGGCGAGCATTTCAGCGTCATCTCTGTTGGAATATGCGTTCCGCATCTCTTGGTTTGAGAATAACAAATCTCATTGTGTATTTGATCGTGCTTGTCGTGTGTTTATAGTGTGCAGGAACTACTGGTACAATACCTCTATGTATAGAATAAAGAATGAAGACGATGCTCTGAAAATAGAGCTAACGCCTGGTGGTATCGATAACGCCTGGTGGTAGCTTGTCAACGAGAAAAGAGAGTTAACGCTTGGTGGTATCGATAACGTCTGGTGGTAGCATGTCGACGAGAAAAATGAGCTAACGCCCGACGTTAGCGTTACCGCGGGTGGTAGATCCACGATCTGCCACGAATTTCCACGTCAGCCACAATTGCACGATTTCAGCCACGGTCTCCTCGATGGGCTAACGCTGGCGGTAGCTCCCTGACCTATTTAAAGACCGGCTTGGCTCATTCTTCAATAACAATTCTTCTTCCACCAAAGCCAGAACTTCAAATCTTTTGTGAGAGGCTCGTCTCCAGACATAGAGAGAATTCCCTTGGGCAAACATGATCATCGGAAGAAGAATCTAAAGGGGAAGTGTTAAAGCTCATATTCAACACGAAGAGCGAGCGCATCAAGAATGCTGACGTTTACATCGCCTTCTTGGGGAGTTTCTCTTATGCTTTATTTATCTTGTAATCTTTTTTGTTTTATTTTGTTGTAACGGGAGTGGAGAAATCGTTCGGGGAGAACGTCGGATTTCAGGAAGGATTATGTGGGAAATTCGCCGCATTTTGTGGCGACTAAGTCTTACGAGACTTCGGGGGGGGGGGGGACGTCCGGAGTGGACGTCAGATTTTGGGGAGGATTCCGTAATTCACCGCCTTGTGTGTGGCGACTAGGCCTTGTGAGGTTTAGGGGAAAATTCGACGCCTTGTATGTGCCGACTAGGTCTAGGGTAGTCTAGGGGGAGGTTCGAGGTCTTATCTGGGGAGAGATAGGTTAGCACTAACCGGTCCTTGGGAGAAGAGTCAGTATAGAAAACAAAACAGAATTTTCATATTCACGCCTTGATTTCCAGAGTTATAGAAATCAAACATTTTTTTAAACAATATATTGTGAAATAAAATCATGTCTTTCATTGTTCTATTCAATTGGTTTTATTTCCCGTTCTAAAATGTTTAAATTATATTTTCATTAAAGCATTAAAGCAAAATCTATTGTAAGATTCGTTTTGTTCATTAACTTGAGAAATTCAATTTATGTCAGCAAGCGCTAGGCGTTAGTACTAACGCCGGCGGTAGTGAAGAGAAATAGATTTCTGTTTTCTTTAAAAAAGAATCTTCAACATAATAATTTCTGAGATATTAAAATATATTTTTCTATAAAATATTCTGAAACTTCATTGATAAACTCTAACAAATTTTATTTAAGTATGAATTCCTTAAAACTCGTATTCACCCCCTCCCCCTCTAAAGGTGCCTAAAGATTCAACAAGTGGTATCAGAAGGAGGTTATTCCAATACGACTTCACAACCGAGAATAATGACGCTTCATGACCTCGCATCCACTAGAGGGCATAATTTTTATAAAAATGAAAAATCTTTATCACCACCTTTATTTATGGGTGAAAATTACAAAATGTGGAAAACTTTAATGGAAAACTTTCTTAAATCTTTAGATATTGAAGTTTGGAATATTAGTTTTAAAATGCCCCTAAGTACTCTAAATAAAAATGAAGTATTTTTAAATGTCAAATCTATGAATAGTCAATATTGTGCACTAGATCAAAATATTTTCAAATTTATTTATACGCTTCTACTGCTTATGAAGTTTGGAAATTTCTTGAGAATTCTTATAATCTTCCTACCATAAATGATGAACAAAAGCAATTCCTTATGGATCCAAGAGAAGAAACGAACGATGACTCATGCTTGGAGGAATATTTATCAAAAAGAGAAAAATGCAACATCACAATATTGTACTCAAATGATGACAATACATCAAGCGGAAGAGAAGATGGAAACTTAATTATGGAAGAGGAATGTCAAGAAGATGTCAAAAGAACCTTGTACTCAAATCTTGCCTCATCCCATAACAATGTAAGAAAATCAAAATCTTTTTTTTGTAACAAATTCTATTTCTACACTACATATGTTTGAAATTACTAAACATAGAATTAAAAACTTGAAAAATGTTATGTACAACCCTCATATTTTTCGAGCTGGTGTGACCCGATGTGGGCGAGATCGCAGTAGTGAAGGTAGTCGTGGCGCGACGAGTCGACCTGTTGAAGGGGTCTGAAGCCACCTAAGGCAAAAGGAGGGAGGTTGATGTTTCGGTCTACTCCCCCGAGTTCCGCCAGGGCCTAGGGGGCGAGTGGACCTTCAGTCGAAGGTCCACTCGCCCCGGCCTAGTGGACCGACTCTAGGAGCGAGTGGACCAAAGGTCCACTCGCCCGGCTCTAGGGGGCGAGTGGACCAAAGGTCCACTCGCCCAGACCTAGGGGCGAGTGGACATTCGGTCCACTCGCCCGGCTCTAGGGGACGAGTGGACCAAAGGTCCACTCGCCCAGACCTAGGGGCGAGTGAACCTTCAGTTCACTCGCCCAGCCCTAGGGGATGGGTGGACCGAAGGTCCACTCGCCCAGTCCTAGGGGAGAGGCAGGCTGTCCCGGCAAGTGGGGAAGTGGACGTCTCATCTCCACTCGCATCCCCCTTTTGCGCTGGTCGTTCAGGTTCTTGATTGAGCTGCAGATAATAGGTTTTTGGCTATCCGCAACCCAATTTTGGGAAATCTATAAATAGACCCACATGGGCACCTTGGGAAGGGATGTTGGTACCCCCTCCCTCGCGTGTGAGCAAGTACTACCCCTCCCCTCCCCCTGTCATTGAAGGTGGATGGTGAGGTGATCCTTAGTGCCCTCCAATGTGCCCAGGCTCAACATTGGCTTGGGAGGGGAAGTTCCTTGTGAGCTTCCGGGTATGTGGTGGGACCTCCACGCTGCAGCTTAAGGGGTTCGTTTGTTGACTTAGAAGTTTTCCAAGGGTTAGGTTCTTCGGTTCTTAGTGACTGGTCAAGGGTCTCAGGTCAAGTAAGGGTTAACTGCATCCCCCTTGCGAACGTCGAGACCAGTTCTCTGGTTTCAACATTATGGTGCGGTGAGCGTGGAAGGAGCTAGTTCGGAAAACCCTGAGCAAGTCTCATGGCTGGAAGCGACGAGCCGGGGGACTCATCCCCTACCGGCAGGTGCGTGACGAAAGATGACTTTGAAGAGTCCAGGAAGTCGATCCTGGAGCTCTTGCGGGTCGCACTCCCCCTCACGGCGAGTGGTCAACACCACCCGCACCCGTGCTCGCCTCGCCATCTCCAATGGAGGCGGAGCAAGCGCATCGGCAAAGGAAGGAGCTGGACACAGAGGAAGGCTTGGGTCTCCAAGCGGGAGAGCTCTTCGACAGCTCTCCGGGGACCGGCCACCCCAGTAAGGAGGAAGCGAGAAGTCAGGAGGATCAGGGACCTCCCGTTGGGCAGGAGCAAGGATGGGGGTCTCAACCACCGGTCGCCCGTCCAACCTGGAGACAGCCAGGAGGATCCCCACAAGGTCAGGGTAGAGGCCATTCCCAGGAGAGAGAGAACTTTCAGGGAGGGCAGGAACGGTTCGACTCAGCAGGCTGGCAACCTGACTCAAGGCTAGTGCAACCCCAACCCCAGCAGGCCATGCCGATTGGCCGAAGAAGAGGAAAAGAGAGGAGAGGTCGCGCAGGGAAGGAAGTAGAGCTCCGGTAGAGGGGAGATAGCTTTACACGGAAGGACAAGGAGCAAGCTGAGAAGGAATGGAGGAGTCGATGAAGGAGATGGCCATGGTGCATGTGGCCAGGTAGGCCCAGGGAGGCGCGCTGTAATAAACATATAACTTCTCGATTATGAATGCAAATGGTTTTCCAGGTAACACCTACGGTAAAATCCCCGACTAGAGACCATTCTCCGGGCTCAGTCATGCCGGCAGATGGGAGACTCATCGGGTCGACTCGCCACATGCGAAGTGGCTTGGGAAGGTGTTGGGTTCCTTTGCCTCCAGGTGAAGGTAAGCACCTAGGATATGGATGGGTACTCCGCCCCCAGTTGGTAAAATCCCCGACTAGAGACCATTCTCCAGGCTCAGTCATGCCGGCAGATAGGAGACTCATCGGGTCGACTGATTGGTAAAATCCTCGACTAGAGACCATTCTCCGGGCTCAGTCATGCCGACAGATGGGAGACTCATCGGGTCGACTGATTGGTAAAATCCCCGACTAGAGACCATTCTCCGGGCTCAGTCATGCCGGCAAATGGGAGACTCATCGGGTCGACTGATTGGTAAAATCCCCGACTAGAGACCATTCTCTGGGCTCAGTCATGCCGGCAGATGGGAGACTCATCGGGTCGACTGATTGGTAAAATCCCCGACTAGAGACCATTCTCCGGGCTCAGTCATGCCGGCAGATGGGAGACTCATCGGGTCAACTCGCCACATACGGAGTGGCTTGAGAAGGTGTTGAGTTCCTCTGCCTCCAGGTGAAGGTAAGCACCTAGGACGTGGATGGGTACTCCGCTCCCATTTGGTAAGATCCCCGACTAGAGACCATTCTCCGGGCTCAGTCATGCCGGCATATGGGAGACTCATCGGGTCGACTCGCTACTTGACTAAGTGACTTGGAAAGATGATGAGCTCCTCCGCCTCCAGGTAAGCTAGGCCCCTAGGACGTGGATGGGTATTCCACCTCCAGTTGGTTTGAAAAGTGTTGAGTTCCTCTGCCACCAGGTAAGCTGGGCCCCTAGGACGTGGATGGGTATTCCGCCCCAACTGGTTTGGGAAGGTGTTGGGTTTCTCTGCCTCCAGGCAAGCTAAGCCCCTAGGACGTGGACGAGTACTCAGCCCCAAATTGGTTCGGAAAGATGTTGAATTACTCTACCTCCAGGAAAGCTAAGCACCTAAGACGTGGATTGGATCTCTGCCTCAGTTGCTTTGATAAGACGGTCGAGTACCTCCACCTCTAGGTGAAGGTAAGAACTTAAGACGTGGATTGGATCTCTGCCTCAGTTGCTTTGATAAGATGGTGGAGTTTCTCTGCCTCTAGGTGAAGGTAAGCACCTAAGACGTGGATTGGATCTCTGCCTCAGTTGCTTTGATAAGACGGTCGAGTTCCTCCGCCTCTAGGTGAAGATAAACACCTAAGATGTGGATTGGATCTCTGCCTCAGTTGCTTTGATAAGACGGTCGAGTTCCTCCACCTCTAGGTGAAGGTAAGAACCTAAGACGTGGATTGGATCTCTGCCTCAGTTGCTTCAATAAGATGGTTGAATCCCTCCGTCCCTCGGTGAGGGTAAGCACCTGGGACATGGACTGGTTCTCCGCCCCCGGATAGTTCGTGAAATTGTTGATTCCCTCCCCCTCCAGGAGAGCTCGGCTCCCTGGTAGGTGCGGAGTCCCCTCCCCCTCCAGGTGAGCTTGGCTCACTAGTAGGTGTGGAGTTCCCGCCTTCCACCTCAGGTCGAGTTCGGCTCGACTAGAGGTGTTGAGTTGCCTTCCACCTCAGGTCGAGTTCGGCTGGAATAGAGGTGTTGAGTTGCCTTCCACCTCAGGTCGAGGTCGGCTCGACTAGAGGTGTTGAGTTGTCTTCCACCTCAGGTCGAGCTCGGCTCGACTAAGGGTGTTGGGTTTTTCTTCCACCTCAGGTCAAGTTCAATTCGACCTAAGCTGTTGAGCTTTCTCCACCTCCAGTTGAGCTCGGCTCATAGGAGGGTTGTTAAGTGGAGAAAGGTTTGCCTTCCAACTCAGGTCGGGCTCAGCTCGACTAGAGGTGTTGAGTTGCCTTCCACCTCAGGTCGAGTTCGGCTCGACTAGTGGTGTTGAGTTTTTCTTCCACCTCAGGTCGAGCTCGGCTCGACTAAGGGTGTTGAGTTTTTCTCCACCTAAGGTAAAGTTCAATTCGACCTAAGGTGTTGAGTTTTCTACACCTCCAGCTGAGCTCGGCTCACAGTAGGGTTGTTAAGTGGAGAAAGGTTCGCCTTTGGCCCAAGTCAGGTTCAACTGATAAACTCGGCAGGAGCATCCCATTGGCAGGGCCCTTCGTGGATTCCTCTAGGGTCCCACCTACTCGTCAAATAGGTGGGTTGGACTTTCTTTCTGAGCTTAAGGCAAGCTCGAAAAGAGCGGGGATTGTGTACAACCCTCATATTTTCCGAGCTGGTGTGACCCGATGCGGGCGAGATCGCAGTAGTGAAGGTAGTAGTGGCGCGACGAGTCGACCTGTTGAAGGGGTTTGAAGCCACCTAAGGCGAAATGAGGGGGGTTGATGTTTCGGTCTACTCCCCCGAGTTCCGCCAGGGCCTAGGGGGCGAGTGGACCGAAGGTCCACTCGCCTAGTGGACCGGCTCCAGGGGGCGAGTGGACCAAAGGTCCACTCGCCCGGCTCTAGGGGGCGAGTGGACCAAAGGTCCACTCGCCCAGACCTAGGGTTCGGTCCACTCGCCCGACTCTAGGGGACGAGTGGACATTGGTCCACTCGCCCAGACCTAGGGGCGAGTGGACCTTGGTCCACTCGCCCAGACCTAGGTGCGAGTGGACCTTCGGTCCACTCGCCCGGCTCTAGGGGACGAGCGGACCAAAGGTCCACTCGCCCAGACCTAGTGTACCAAAGGTTCACTCGCCCGACCCTATGGGATGGGTGGACCGAAGGTCCACTCGCCCAGGCCTAGGGGAGAGGCAGGCTGTCCCGGCAAGTGGGGAAGTGGACGTCTCATCTCCACTCGCCTCCCCCCTTTTGCGCTAGTCGTTCAGGTTCTTGATTGAGCTGCGGATAGTAGGTTTTTGGCTATCCGCAGCCCAATTTTGGGAAGTCTATAAATAGACCCCCATGGACACCTTGGGAAGGGATGTTGGTACTCCCTTCCCTCGCGTGTGAGCAAGCACTACCCCTCCCCTCCCCCTGTCAATGAAGGTGGATGGTGAGGTGATCCTTAGGTGCCCTCCAAGGTGCCCAGTCTCAGCATTGGCTTGGGAGGGGAAGTTCCTTGTGAGCTTCCGGGTATGTGGTGGGACCTCCACGCTGCAGCTTAAGAGGTTCGTTTATGGACTTAGACGTTTTCAAAGGGTTAGGTTCTTCAGTTCTTAGTGACTGGTCAAGGGTCTCGCTCAGGTCAAGTAAGGGTTAGCTGCACCCCCCTTGCGAACGTCGAGACCAGTTCTCTGATTTCAACATGTTAATTTCAAACTACGTTTAGAAAATAAAACTTTAAAAGCAAACGGTAAAGTAGAATCTCATATTGATGTGTTAAATTCTCTTTCATGCTCTTTAGTTGAAAATGTTATACCTTGTTTTGATTATAATACTTTTAAAAAAGAACTCAAGGTTTTGGAAAAAAGCTTTTTAACTTCAAAAGAGCATAATGAAAAATTGATAACATAAAATAATGCTTTAAAGGATAAACTAGAATCATTAAAAATATTTATTCAAATTTTTCATGTAATAAAAAATCTCTCATTTCTAGTTGATCAAATCATCAAAATTCCAAAAGTTATGAGTAGGTTTATAAGAAAGTGTGGAAATGAAAATCGACAAGTAAATAAGAACTATTTATATAATGCTCATAATCACCCACTCTTTCAACATTCAATTATTAAGAAAGAATTTCACTCTTATAAACTTTCAAAGAATGATTTTTCTAAAACTCTTTATGATTATCAACATCAATCTATTTTGAAAAACAATATCAACAAACATAAATCACCAACGAATTATTGTTCAACCAACTATCACTACATAAAGATGTCATATAATCATTATATGAATTTGAAAGATAAATATCCAAAGTATGAATGAATGCCCAAAATTAAAAATGAAACACTAACTCCACTTGTAAGGGCACATTCATCACTATCTCCCCACAAACCAACACGTTATATTTGGGTGCCCAAATGAATCATCACACTTGGTCCCCTTTGGATACCTAAATCTTCTATTCATTAGTATCAAATCAAATGCATGAAGTAGAAACAAATCAAAATTGAATATTCAAAATTCTACTTCATGATATGCTTAACTTAAAATTAAAAACAAAAACAATTTTCTTTTCTTTTTGGTTTGCACAATTTTTTTGTTTTGTTTTTCACTTTTGATCTAACATCTTTATGGTTATTTTACACATAATGTGATAAGACACAATCACCTTGCATAAGCTTATATTTTAATAAATCAAATTGAAAGAAATTGAATAAAAGGCATATCATTTCAAGTGACTTATTTATTCTCTTTTCTAGTTTTTATCATTTTTAAATCATTTTGCCTATAAATATCTTATATTATCGTTATAAATTGGATATTGAATTTGCAAAATGATATTATCAAGATTAATGAAATCATTTTCAAAAATGAATTTAAATAGGCTATTAGGGGTCTTAGGCTATAAACTTACAACTTTTTATTTATTTGTCTAATTTCTTTACTGCATATAATAGTCCATATCATGTTAAATCATAATTAAGAAAAACCGGAATAAAAAATCAAGAAAAATCGGAATAAAAAAATCACGAAAAATATGTTTAATTCATAAAAAATCTAGTCTCTGTGAGCTATACCGCGCGCCCGACGATAACACTTACCGCGGGCGGTAGCTTATTTTCTTGAAAAACTCCAATTTCTCTAAATATTAATTTCTGAAAAATTATTCTGCTACTTTAATCATCACTATGTTTGCATTCAGAAAATTTTATATATGTTTGGTTAATATTCAAAAACCAATGAGAAAATTTACAAAACCTTTCAAAATAACCAAAAATATATTCTCATTATATATATATTCATTATTCACCTTACAATCTTTCACTTTAATAATTTGAAAAGGATGAATACAATTTTTTTCATAATACTTCGCTTGCATCATCATGCAAAATTAATTATGAGTACTTAATTTCTATGTGTTAAAGTAAAAGATCATTTATAATAATCATGCAAAATCAAAAGATCTTTTAATTCAAACATTAAACATAATTGAAAAAGACCCTATTGCTTTCAAAATATGTTGTGTTCATGACCATTATATGAATGTATTATGTTTGCATATATCTCATTTATATGTAGACTCTAGAATCAACTTTATACCAATAAGAACAAATCAAATAGAATCATCACTTCATTCTATGTCTATAAATTGAAATTCTATTTTTGAATACATGCAATATTATCACTATTAATCTTATGACATAACATTGCATTCAAACTCATCATTCTAGCATTATCAACTAATAAATATTAGTATTCATGCTAGTTATCTCATATTGTCATAATAAATTAATTTTAAAGTAGAAAAACTGAAAGTTAAAATTCATAATAACTATGTGACTTTAAAATCAACTATAATTAGAAATCAATCTCACATAAAAGCCATAGTTTATGAATTGGTCCATAGGATTAAATGCTTAGTATGTCCATGATCATTAACCCATGACATGTGTATCACAATAGCGAGGACATAGGATTGTGTGCATTAGAGATCTAATCTCTAAGTCATGTATTATCCTTAACCGGGGAGGGTTCTAATGGGGCATTGTGAGGCACTGGGGAAAGAGTGCTAGGTTGAGCGTCGTCTTTTGTATGCATATGAGATTAACACCCCAACCTACGACATATGTGCAGCTCATCATGCCCATCCGTCACTTAGTACGCAGCTAGAGTGTAGACATGTAGTTAGGTATCTTGATCTTAGACATACTCATATTATATACATTGCATGAATATTATTTCACTCTTTATGATCATTTCTGATGTGGATCGCTAGGGGCCTCCGGTAGATCGGGCAATTTGTCCGCCTTAGCCTGCTAGAGCCCGAACATGCAAATAGATAAATGTGTCTCTTGAGAAGACCGAGTCAAAGAGCTGATGACGTGGAAAACCCGCAATCGGGGTGAAAAACCACGCGGCCAGAGCTGTGCCGACCTAACCTTCATTATGCCTTGAGTTCCTTTGTAGGTTTGTTCTTGAGAGAGCGAGGGCGACAGGCCGCACCTCGTTATAATGACGGGGGTGAGAGAGAGAGTTCGTTTTCTTGCTCCAATGAGAGCTTGCCCCCCCCCCCCGAGTCCAAGCTTCGTCCGTACCACTGCGGGCCTTCGACTCCTTGATAGGTCTGCTAATAATGAGCCCCAAGCCTCCAAGCGGGCTACCAATAACGAGCTCCGAGCCTCCAAGCGGTCTACTGATAGTGTTCTCCAAGTCTCCAATCTCTAGAGAGAGCCCAAGGCGGTCGCGGCCTTGGGCGGCCGCGTTAGGCTGCGACCGCCAAGGGGCCTCCACCCAAGGCCGCGCTGTCCTTGGGCGAGGCCGCCCTTGGCCGCGACCGCCAAGGGGGTCGCCGCCCAAGGTCGTGCCGGCCTTGGGCGAGGCTGCCCTTGGCCGCGGCCGCCAAGGGCGTCGCCGCCCTAGGCCGCGACCGCCTAGGGCGCCGCCACCCTAGGCCAGGTCGGCCTCCCTCCGTCCCGGCTGCCATCTCGGCCGATGGTCGGGAGCCGTTTCCTCCTTCCGTCCGCATCTGTTTAGGGTTTGGGGGTAGGGCCGTCATTTTCGAGAATTTGGTGATCCGCGTGATAGGATCTGAGCGATCCTATTGGCCGGTTCGATAATTAACGGGTATAATTACCAGACCGCCCCCTCAAAAGCATACAAATAAACCCCCTTATTCTCTCATTTACACACTTTTTGGGGTGGAGGAAGAATCTCTCCTTTCTCTCTCTCTCTCTCTTTCCTCTCCCTCTCTCTATAGAGATTGGAGACTTGGAGAACGCTATTCGCAGACCGCTTGGAGACTTGGAGTTCACTATTCGCAGACCGCTTGGAGACTTGGAGAACGCTATTTGCAGACCGCTTGGAGACTTGGAGTTCACTATTCGCAGACCGCTTGGAGACTTGGAGAATGCTATTCGCAGACCACTTGGAGGATTGGGACTCGTTATCAGCAGACCGCTTGGATGCTCGGAGCTCGCTATTGGCAGCCCGCTTGGAGGCTTATGGCTAATTATTGGCAGACCTATAAAGGAGTCGAAGGCCCGCAGTGGTACAGACGAAGCTTGGACTCGCAAGCTCGCATTGGAGCAAGAAAACGAACTCTCTCTCTCACCCCCGTCATTATAATGAGGCGCGGTTTGTCGCCCTCGCTCTCTCAAGAACAAACTTGTAAAGGAACTCAAGGCATAATGAAGGTTAGGTCGGCACAGCTCCGGTCGCGTGGTTTCTCACCCTGATTGCGAGGTTTCCACGTCATCAGCTCTTTGACTCGGTTTTCTCAAGAGACCCATTTATCTGTTTGCACGTTCGGGCGCTAGCGGGCTAAGGCTGTCAAATTGCCCGATCGACCGGAGGCCCCGAGCGATCCGCTACAGTTTTAATCATGCATATTTTGTTCAAACATGCTATCTTGTGTTTTTCATACTATATACTCTTTGGGCTTTCATGATTTTGAAAAACATAAGTATTTTGAAAGACTATTTTGACACCTTAGGCCCAAAATCTTTTATCTGCAACTTTTTTATTATTATTCAAAACTCTTTACGGTACTTGGTGTCACTTATCTTAGAAAATATGAATCAAGAAAAACCATATCGAAACATTATTAAAAATTGTGTTTTCTAAGCAAAAGAAAAATTCTCTGTTACTACCGTTGGCGATAGCATAAAATCGATTTTTTCTTTCTTTTTCTCTGGCATAGAAGATCATTATACTGATATGCTCTTAATATACTTCTATGTTTTCTAGAAAACTATTTATTTTAAAATATTTAAAAATCAAATACAAAATTACAAAACAATTTCAATGAACAAAAATATGCTTTTCTTATTGTTTCTTTGTGTTTATTATTTTGTATTTTTTATAAAAAATCAAAAATTATAAAAATTGATTGTTATTAATTATCATTGTCAATGATGATTAATTATATCAATTAAAGATTAAATACAATATTTTTATTTAATTTTCAAGTTTGTTAAAAATATTGTTTTGTATTTGTCATGCTTTAAAAATTATCTTGTTTATGTGCAATAAAATTGATTGTAGAAAATATGTGTAGAAATGTTTAGCATGTCTCTAAGTATGAGTAATGTTTTATGTTTGATAATGATATATTCACTCACTTATTTTTATAATCTACATGTGTTGTTAATCTTAGACTTGCATGATGGTGTAGTGTAATAACAAAATAAATTAAAATGCGTAAATAAATTACCAACACAACATTGAATTGTTTATTGCAATTCTTTGTTTTTTCTTGCACTTATTCATTAGAGAAAATTGGTTTAAAAAATTAAAATATTGTTATTTGCAAAACAAGTGAATTCAGAGTCCTTTGTCACTCAAATAAAAATTAGTAAGGAAAACTCTATCAAACACTACTTACCCTCCTGATAAGTCTTAATGAGCATTGTGGGGTTGAGCATATTGGAAATGATTGTAAAGTGTCTTGTAGCAAACAAATTATACACCACTTCTCTTAGTACATTGGATCACAAAAATAAAATTAAAAGTAAAAAGAATAAATGTGATCCCCCAAGCACTGCTTTGCACCATGATAAGTCTTAATAAGCATTGTGTGTGCAGAGCACCTAAGTAGTTGTACTCTTTATTCATGTGCATTGAAATATTATGGAAGTAATATTATTTGTGTATTTTAATGTTGTGTTATTCAATTATATATGTCATGTGTTTTGATTAATTCATTTGTATATTTTATCAAAACACTATTTTGTACACATCATTATCTTTCATAAACTTCTACTCATAAAAAATGGACCTTAAAGCACATCTGCACTATTCTTTACAAACTTAAGTAAATGCACTATATGACAAAACATGACCGCTGCAATGTTTAATTTTACTTAAATTACAAATTAATTTACATTGTAGTTCTTATCTCTTCTTGATATTTTGAAATCATGCTTACAATTTTACCTCTAAAATTACAATGAAATAGCATCTCTTGGACTATAATTGAAAACATCTTCTTATTAGACTTAAAACTCATTATATTTTATACGATCTTATTTTCTAAAAAGATGTTCATTTTAAGAGTGTTTACCACATTTTTTTTTGCTTACTACTTGTGCTTAATTATGATTATTTTATCAACAAGTAGTATAATATGTCTAAACAAGTGGTATTTTTTTACTCTCTACTAGTATATTCAATCATGCATACATTTTTCTCAACAAGCGGTAGAGTGGTATTTATGAACTTCCTCGTTGCATCATATTTCCTTCTCTACATGGATCCCATTAAATCATATTGCATGCACTCTCCTCTACCCTCTTTTGATACTACAAACATGGGGGAAATATCTTGCATAAATCCATAATTTAGGGGAAGTACATTAAAAAATTCATAAGAAACATCTATGTAGGGGGGTAATCATAGGAGGTGCATACTTTACTACTTAAGCTCGATTATGACTTTTTTTGTTAAGTGATAACTCTAAAGTTAAAATTTCTTTCATCTCTACATAGAACAAAATAAAATGTATTGCTAAAACTCTATCCCATCCTCTTTTGATAATTTACCAAAAAGGGGAGAATAAATTAAAGAAATCTATTATCTAGGGGGAGTACATATCTAGGGGGTACATTTAAAAAATTCCTAGAATGCATCTATGTAGGGGGAGCTTCCATCTAGGGGGAGTATGCACATTTATCATGTTTATCATTTACTATAAACACCACTCTTGTAATAATTGATTTCATTCTAAAGGATTTGTTATTATTAAAATGGGAGTTTGTTGGAATATGCGTTCCACATCTATTGGTTTGAGAATAACAAATTTCATTGTGTATTTGATCATGATTGTCGTGTGTTTACAGTGTGCATGAACTACTGGTACAATACCCCTATGTATAGAATAAAGAATGAAGACGAAGCTCTGAAAAGAGAACTAACGCCTGGTGGTATCGATAACGCCTGGTGGTAGCTTGTCAACGAGAAAAGAGAGCTAACGCCTGGTGGTATCCATAACGCCTGGTGGTAGCCTGTCGACGAGAAAAATGAGCTAACGCCCGACGTTAGCGTTATCGCAGGCGGTAGGTCCACGATCTGCCGCAAATTTCCACGTCGGACACGATTGCACGAATTCAGCCACGGACTCCTCGATGGGCTAACACTGGAGGTATCGATACCGCTGGCGGTAGCTCCCTGGCCTATTTAAAGACCGACTTGGCTCATTCTTCAATAACAATTCCTCTTCCACCAAAGCCAGAACTCTGAATCTTCTGTGAGAGGCTCGTCTCCAGACATAGAGAGAATTTCCTTGGACAAACACGATCATCGGAAGAAGAATCTAAAGGGGAAGTGCTAAAACACATATTCAACACAAAGGGCGAGTGCATCAAGAACGTCGACGTCTACCTCGCCTTCGTTTTCACCTTCAAAAATTCTTGGGGAGTTTCTCTTATACTTTATTTATTTTGTAATCATTTTTGTTTTATCTTATTGTAACGGGGGTGGAGAAATCGTTCGGGGAGAACATCGGATTCCAGGAAGGATTCTGTGGGAAATTCGTTACGTTTTGTGGCAATTAAGTCTTGCGAGACTTGGAAGGGGGGGGGGGGGGGGGGGGGAATTGTCTGGAGTGGACGTCAGATTCCGGGGAAAATTCTGTAATTCGTCGTCTTGCGTGTGGCAACTAGGCCTTGTAAGGTTTAGGGGAAAATTCGCCGCCTTATGTGTGGTGACTAGTTCTAGGGGAGGTTTGAGGTCTTATCTGGGGAGAGATAGGCTAGAACCAATCGGTCCTTGGGAGAATGGTCGATATATAAAACAAAAAGGGATTTTAATATTCACGCCTTTATTTCTAGTGTTATAGAAATCAAACATTTTTTAAATCAATATATTGTGAAATAAAATCATACCTTTCATTGTTCTATTCAATTGATTTTATTTCTTTTTCTAAAATATTTTAAATTATATTTTTATTAAAACATTAAAGCAAAATCTATTGTAAGATTCGTTTTGTTCATTAACTTGAGGAATTCAATTTATGTGAACTAGTGTTGGGCGTTAACACTAATGCCGACGGTAGTGAAGAGAAATAGATTTCCGTTTTCTTTAAAAATGAATCTTCAACATAATAATTTCTGAGATATTAAAATATTTTTTCTATAAAATATTCTGAAACTTTATCAATAAACTCTGATACATTTTATTTAAATATAAATTCCTTAAAACCCTTATTCACCCCCTCTAAGGGCGCCTAAAGATCCAACAATTTCAGTCAGAGAGGCCGTAGAGAATGTAGAAAGCATCGCGTCTAGATTTTCTTCCTCCATCAAAGAAGGGAGACGCGAGCTCAAGGAGACCCTGTTCTACGACTGCTTCCATTGCAGCAGCATATCCCCCATGATGTCCTCGCCTCAGTAGGCCTGCAAGCGGTTCGGTTCGGTTTTAGATAAAACCGAAACCGAACCGAATAGGCTCGGTTTTTACACACCCAAAACCGAAACCGAACCAAAATGGATCGGTTCGGTTCGGTTTGGTTCGGTTTTTTAACATCGGTTCGGTTTTTCGGTAAACCTAAAACATATTATCCCCCAAAATAAATGTTAATGTTTGTCCAAGTGATTTTCTAATAGTAAATCTAGAAAGCAGTTCATCAACATTGAAGGGAAATTGAAAAAACACAATAACATTTAGATTAACTTGTACAATTAATACAATAAGTTCAAGTATTAGTTTAAAATAAAAATAAATAAGTACAACATATTTAATTTACTCGTTCACGCTCGGGTAATTGTTACAAACTTATGATAAGATAAGTGATATTACATGGTCTCGTTATTTTGGGTTCAACTTCAAAGTCAATGCTCACCACCTCATGTTTTAATACGACGGAACAAACTCCAATTCCAAACTTATAATCGGTTCGGTTTTTTCGGTTTATCGACCCTATAAGCCGAAACCGAACCGAATAGGCTCGGTTTCAGCCCCCCAAAACCGAAACCGAACCGAACTGATCGGTTCGGTCCAAATTCGGTTCGGTTTGGGTCGGTTTGGTCGGTTTCGGTTTTCTGTGCACACCCTTGCTCGCCTCGCATCCCCAACCCAAAATTAAAATGGGAATTGGTTTCTTCGCCCAGGTTGCTTGCACCAACTGTACTCGCCTCGCCAGTCTTTTGCTTCTTTTTCTTTGGTTCGCTGGAAAAGGTAACTCCAGGATGAACTTTTTACTTACCCTTCGAAAGGGCAGAGGGCGAGTCGCTCTCAACCAAGACAATCGGCTTGGCGAGGCGGGGTTCAGACACCTTGCTGGTCGGTACCTATGAAAGCTCAGACGGCGAGTGCTCTGAAAGCGAGATCGAATTCTATTTTTCCTCGCGCATGTAGCAGATAAATGTGATCATGGCGATGATCGCATTGGGATTGACCTGCGCGGGGACCAATCCAAAGTACTTGAAGATCTGGCGGATTTCTAGCCACATTGGGAGCCACAGTCCCACCTGGAAATGCACCAGCGGGATGGCAAGCTCATCTTGGAAGAACGAGTTGATGTGCTCGCCCGGTGCGGGGTGCCTCGCCGTGAACCCACTAGGGATGAAATTGGTCGTGAAGGTCGCGAACTCCGCTGCAGTCGTCTGCGAGTTGGGAAAATTGTGTCCGCGGAAGTTCACTACGCAGTTGGCCCGCCCCTCCCCGCCTTTGGTCTCGCGAACCATGATTGGATAAAAAGGTGAATACGATGACTAGAGTGTAGAAGTTTGGAAGTGTTTTCGAAGGCTGGAGAGTGTAACCCTCACTGAGCGTTACCCCTTATTTTATAGCCTAGGGTCCCAGGGGACCACGCACGACAACTCACGTACTAATGTGCGAACCCGCAACGCCTCTCACTTAGACGTGCACAAAAAAACTGGGTCTGGAAAGCCCGATTGGGCCCGGCCTGGCAAAAGCCTGGTTAGGTCTGGGCCCGGGTAAGACTGGTCCAGGCCCAGGCCGGTCCTAAGAGGCCTAAAAAGACCTTCAAATTAATAAATTGCCTGGCCCGGTGCCTGGCCCGGGCCAGGCCCAGGCTAGGCCCGGTCCTAGGCTTTGCCTGGGCCCGATCTCAGGCCTTACCTGGGCCTGGCCCAGGATTGGCCCAGGCAAAGCTGGAGGCGTAGCAACATCTCTTAAAAAAGAGATGTTGCGTTGCCAGCAACGTCTCTTTTTTAAGAGACGTTGCTGGCAAGTGGCAACGTCTCTTTAAAAAGAGACGTTGCCCAACGTCTCTTTTTAAGAGACCTGCCACATTAAATTAATTTAATGTGGCAGCCCACTTGCCATATTAAATTTTTTTTTTTTTAATTATTAATTATAATAATTATTTATTATTGCTTTTATAAATTTTTAAAATATGATTTTTTTTCTATAAATAGAGGAGACACTCTTCTAAATTTTTTTTAATTACACTTTAAGCTTAAACTCTCACATATTTCATCCTCTCAATTTCTTACTCCGGAGTTTCGATCGATGGCATCTTCATCTGGTACCGTTCCCGAAATTGTTGAGCACAAACATAGTGCTCCAATCTGGGAGCACTTCGACAAAGTGCGTATCGGCAATGATTATAAAGCGAAGTGCCGACATTGTTCAAAGTTGTTGACGGCGGCCGGAAACTCCACACTCGTGCGACACATCAAATCATGTGTTGCAAAACAAGCTCCGGAATCAAGTCAATCACAGCTAACAGCGGCCGGACAAATTTGGACTTACGATCAAATGCGGCAAAGAGAAGCGCAGATGGAGAATATCATCGGGCGTGGGTTGCCATTTAATCACTACGACAATGCCCGTGAGACCGCTTATGTTCATCGAGCTCTCCAACCGAAATATCATCAAGTAAGTAGAACTACAATAAGACGTGACGCATATAAAGCTTATATTAAAGCAAAAAAAAATTTAATTAAATATTTTGAAAATTTAGATAGTAGGATTAGTTTAACTTGCGATGTTTGGAGTAGCGGTATACAATTAGGACATTCTTATATTTGCATTACAAGTCATTGGATAGATCCTACTTCATGGGAGTTATCCAAGCGCATCATTTATTTCAATAGTTTTGAAGTTCCGCATACTGGAACAGCAATTTATCAAGTAATTATGAATTGTATACGCGAATTTAAAATAAAAGATAAAATTATTAGTATTTCATTTGATAACGCTAGTAATAATACGTCGGCTATTGATAGTTTAAAAAGAGATTTAAAACCTATGTTAAATGGAGCATTTTTTCATACTCGTTGTGTTTGTCATGTTTTAAATTTAATTGTCCAAGATAGTTTAAAATTAATGGATCCATATATTATTAAAATTAGAACTATGCTACAATATATATATAGCTCTCAAAAGAGACGACAAGATTTTAAAAAATTTGTAACAAATCAGGGCGAAAAATTTTTAAAACCAGAATATGACATGCCAATTAGGTGGAATTCCACTTACAAAATGTTAAAAAGAGCAATCCGCCAAAAAACTCTCCTAATGGAATTTTATTCAACAAATACAACTCATGATTTAAATGACGATGATTGGGAAACAATTATGATTTATATGCGCTTATTAGAATGCTTTTATAGAGCGACGATTCAATTATCCGGTGTTTATTATCCCACTAGTTCCCGAGTTATCGAAAATTTTTTAATTATTACGAAAACTTTAAATTATTATAAACAATATAGGTTTTGGCAGCCCGTAATTGAAATAATGGAAACAAAATTTTTAAAATACTATAAGGAAATGCCACCTATGTTTTCATGTGCGGCGGCTTTAAATCCTTTATTAGGTGTTTTAGGTGTTGAAAATCTTTTAGAAGAAATAAATAAAAATTTACACTTGGATTTAAATAATTTGGAATATGAAGATTCAATAATTTCAAAATTTAATACAATTTTTACAGATTTCTATAATTATTATTATGATTTATATGGGTCGCGACAGCGAGAAGATTCAACACAAGTACAAATGACAGATGATTTTCAAAATGAAATTTATGAGATTGCGTCTAGAAAGAAATCACGAACTACTAGTACATTAAATGAATTAGGATTATACACTAAAATACAATTTAGAGAGTATATGACTAAAACAGAAATTGAAAATTTTAATATATTAGAGTGGTGGAAAAATAAAACTAACACGTATCCTATTTTGGCTTTAATGGCACGTGATATACTAACTGTCCAAGCTAGTACGGTAGCTTCGGAGTCTGCTTTTTCTTTGAGTGGCAGGGTTTTGAATGAACGACGGAGTCGACTTAACGAAGAGTCGTTGGAGATTTGTATTTGCTATAAAGATTATTTGGACGCGGCGAATAGAGAGCAACATATTACTTCCATCGAAGACAGCTCCTCGTCAGTAGAAGAAGAACTGAGTTCGTTAAACTTGGCCGATGAAGATTGAGTATTGGTGATGTATTTTTTTTTTGGGTTGGCCGCCATACGGTGCTTTGACACCTTACTTATTGTGGGTGGGTAGGTTGAGAGTTGTGAGATTTTGTGCGTTTTGTAAGTTCGGGTAGTTTTTCTCGGGGTTGGCGGCCGACCCGTTTGTGTGTGTTGTAATATTTTTTAATAGAAATAAAATATAACATTTTATCTTATTAAATATTTAAAATTTTAATATATATGTCTTACATAATATATTTATATTAAGTATTTTTTATATAAAAAATAATTTTTTTTTGAAAAAATCAGCCTTGAGTGGGCCTGGGCCTGGTTAGGCCTGCCTGGGCCTGGCCTAGGCCTGGCCGAAAAGGCCTAACTAGTCCCCATTTATACAGGGGGCCTGAGCCTGGGTCTGGGCCTGGCTATTGTCAGGCCTAGGCCTGGGCCTGGGCGTAAAAAGCCTGGGCCTGGCAGACCCAGACCTAAACTGGGCCTGCCAGGCTTTATGTGCACGGCTACTCTCACTGATTAAAAAGTAGAATCAAGTTAAAGAGAAGGCGAGTACATTGCACAAAAAACAAAATCGTTCATTAAGTTGTTGAATGGCGAGTACAAAAGGATGCGAATAGAAAAAAGTGACATTAATAATACATTTATTCTGCTCGCGGTGTATTTGCCCGCGACCTCGTCGGTGTGGGCGAGGAGGGTGGTGAGCACTCCAGGTAATATGTCTGGCAGCGGGAAAATGTTCTTGTGATTGGCGAAGGAGCTCCTCACCTAGACGAAGGTGCTCCTCCAGCTTGGAGGCCTCGCCCACGGTCCCCGCCACCCGGGGAATCAGTGCAGCTCTTCTTCAATAGCCTTTTGTCGTGTCTCCAACTTGCATAATCTCTCTTCAACGTCGAGCATGCGCGAGAAGATCCCTTCGTCACTTTCCATTTGTGTTTGAAAATGTTCCGCAGCGTCGACGCGAGGCCGCATTTCGGCGAGTTCTGGCCTAATCTCAGCCGACAACGCAACCGTCAGAAGGGAATTGTGGGCCGCGAGTACGGCGAGGAGGCGAGGTCTAAACTCGGGACCCTCCATTTGTGCATTCTCCGGTAGTTCACTAAAGGGAGTCGTCATCCGAGGAGAGGGCGACTCCGACAGAGATTTCAGGGAGGACAGTTCTTGCGAGTCGGATGGATGCACACCTAACAAGATTGGACAAGGTTAGCAAAGAACCTAGCTAAGAGAAGTTTTGGTCGCGGCGAGTAGTTACCACTTACCTGTGGAGGTCGCACCACCTTCTTCTGGTTGGCGAGGTGAATCCAACCGAGGGTTCTCGGCAGATTGCGGCCGAAAAGATTTTTCGCTTAATATGGGCGGGATCTTCAACAACGACTTCCCTACGGTATGATGCCTAGTCGTCTTGCCCAAGCCAGGTTGTTGCTTAGAAGTTGAAAGCACGGGGGTATCCGCGGGAGGTGGAATCGAGTTTTTAGGAAGGAGCGCGCCTTTGTAAGTCGCCTCGCCCCGCTCGGTTAAGCCGTGAAGGTCAGTAAAAGGGGGAACTGTAGAAGACATTTTCAGAACGCGCCTCGCAGAAATAGCCGGAGTTAAAACTCCTTACCGGGAATATCGAGTATAGGCGGTTTTTTAGAGGTTTAGGGCTCAGTCTTGTCCTAGCGACGGTCATCAGCAAGAGGGCTCTGCAGCGCGAGCACCACAGTAGAATTATCAACAACTTGCCTCAATTCACAAAGTCGCGGGCGGGGTCAGCACCCACGCCTCAAAGGTATCAAAAAGCAAATACGGGCTTAGCTCACCTGGTTCGACGGGCTAAGAAGCTCAAAGGTGGGTCGGTCGCAAGCCCGCGCCCTGCCATCGCAAGGGGCTAAGCACATCACCAATGAAAAAGATCGCACTCCTTGGTCAAACAGTGCAACACAGCCTTACACTAACCAACGAACTTGCGCCTCATGAACGCATCAAGCTATACAAAACAATAGCAAGCCATCACACAAGCAGTGCAAAGGAACAATGTATCCACTAAAAGCAAACACGGAAAACAAAATCCAAGTACACATACATTAGAACGCAACTCTGCGCATCACAGACAAAATCTACAAACAAAGCAGGGAAAGCAAAATGATGCAAAATACAAGCAAAAGTACATATGAGGAACCAAGATCAACCCTCAATGTCTACACCAGAACAATTATTTCTGGAGAGGTCCCCCAAGCCAACACCGGTAGTGATGCATTCAAACATTCTCTCCATCATGCAGAGAGTCTTCCTGATGCCCCTCTGCAAAAAGAAGGTGATCAAAACTCATAACGAAGAAGATAATAAAAGCACAAACCACAGTTCTTCCTCTTACCTTCGATGTAGTCGCCTGCATAGAAGATGAAACATGTCTCGTCCCCTTAACCACTGAAGCAAGTGGAAGGTGGGCATCACGAGAAGGCCGATCGACAACAACAGCCACTAGAACCTCCTCGACCTTAGGATTGGCAGGGATGGTCTCCACCACCAGGTTGTTGGGACCCGCATCGTCTGTGTGACCTCCCAACCCAGGGAGGGAAGACGCCGCTCTAGGCTCTCGACAGTTGAAGATGAGCTTCCTATTCTTGTCCCGAGCTAGAGGAATAGCGACATCCCGCTCAACATCTGAAGAAAGGCCGGACAATAGTAACCTCTTCTCCTCCACAAAGGTGCCAATACGAAAAAGAGCACTCGCCAATCCGTCGGGGTCTGCAAAGCCCAAGATAAGTCTAAAATCGCTCTCCCGACCTGCCAAACAGCGACAACGACAAGGAAGCGTTGTACAACTCTCATATTTTCCGAGTCGGTGTGGCCCGACATGAATGAGGTCGTGATAGAGAGGGTGACCGTGGTGCAGCAGACCGAACCGTCGAAGGTCGTCAAAGACCAAAAAAGAGAAGGCCCGGGGGGGGGGGGGGGGGCAGACCTCCTTGGACGAGTGGACCTTGGGTCCACTCGCCCAAGGCCCCGGGCGAGTGAACCCTTGGTCCACTCGCCCAAGGACCCGGGCGAGTGGACCTTTGGTCCACTCGCCCAAGTGGTGGGGCGAGTGGACCATGGGTGTAACACCTCCCCTGTAATGACTATATAATATAGGTCCGGCCGGGACCCCACAACATATAACCGCCACAGTTTCAGTATTAAAAGATGATATAACTACCCAACTCAAAACTCAGATAACACAGCGGAAACAAAACTAAGAAACACAGAGATTGTCCACAACTACATAGGAGTAAACCGGCCTTAAGGCCTTACAAACCAGTGTCCAAATCATCAAACATTCACCACAATCATGAAATCCCCAAAAGGGAAGAACTAGCTCTCCTAAGCTACCTCGGCATGCAAGCCGGAAACAAGAAAAGACAAGTACATGAATGTAGGAAAACAAAATAAACACTTCATGAGGCTTTAGGCCTTTTTGGCCTGCGAGCTGGTTTCGGCCTGCGATCCTTGGCCTGCATCCAAATCACAAAGAGCGGTAAACGAGGGTCAGCTATGGCTGACCACAAACGGTGTAACAACACCCCTCCTCCCGGTCGTCCTAGTGGACCCCGGGAAACTACATCACCATGCAAGTCAGCACTTCGTATGCACATGTATGTAAAGAAAAGCAACATAAACAACATGCGTGAGTGCCACAACCATCATCCACGTTTCTATGTTGAGCAAGTAATAAAATGAGCCTACAAATGCAATATGAATGCAACCCGGGTTTCACCCAAGGCACCCTACAACGTATGAATCTAACACATCATCATACATCAACAACACAACCACGAGGTACTCGGCATTTCCCCCAAAGGGCATCGTAACCCAAGGCCAAGAACTCACGTTGTGACCCACCTCGCCTGATCCACCATGCCATCGGGCTTGTCAAACAGCTCACATGTTCTTGCCGCCAACATTGCGCACAGCACAACCACAGGGTACTCAACACTTCCCCCAAAGGGCATCGTAGCCCAAGGCCAAGAGCTCACGCTGTGACCCACCGCGCCTGGCCCACCATGCCATCGGGCTTGTCAGACAGCTCACTTGCTCTTGCCGCCAACACCGAAGGGACTTGTCTTGCCGGGACACTCTCCACGCATGAATTCTGGCATTCACGGGATAGCCAGGCGACCACAAAGACCAAATCACACCTTCGCACATCTGTGGGCATCACACGCCTCATAACAAGCACATTAATCTCCCCGCCCAAAACCCAACATTCGTTAACATACGAACCTACAAGGGCATCACGACGACGAATTCGCCGTATTAGGATTTCTAGCCAAAACCCCTAAAATTGCCGTCAATCAACATCACCGAATCGGACCAACGGTCGCGAATCCAGCTTCAACCACAATGCCTAATCCACTAACAGAGCGGATTTCTAGTGCAACACATGTCGGGGACGGACTCAATCAACCCGAAGGTTCCTCTTGAACCAATGCGACCCGGATCCCTCTCACTCGACGGATCCGGTGCCCAAAATGCAGCAAAAATAGAGAGAAAAAAGGATGTCATGCACGCATCATAAAGACCGGGAGGAGAAATGTCGTTACCTTTTGAGATTTCCTCCTAGCCATGGGAAACTTGGAAAAGAATGGAGGAGAAGAAGCGCCTCGACGTCCCCTACGCGCTGTCGGTCTCGGATCGGCGAACGGAACTCCGAAGTTCCAACAATGGCGGGATCTAAGCTCTCTTCCTCCTCCAAACCCCTTCTCTCTCTCAACCCTCAAAACCCACGATGGAAAGAAAATGAAGAGGGAAAACCCTCTCAGCCCTACTTAGGGTCCTCCCACGAGCCCCTCACAGCAGTCCGATCAAGAACTAAACCAAACGGACGCCCAAATTTCGCTGTTTATGGATTTGTTTCCGTCAGTTTGCGAACGCACAGTCGAACGCACGGCCGTGCGTAAAAACGCACGAATAAATTCAAAACACCATTTTCCAGCCGAAGAGCACGCACGGGTGGATCGATCGTGCGTCAAGAAAAACGCATGATCGTGCGTTTAAGAAAAATCTGCCATTACGGCAGTTTTCAGCGAAGAAGACCTAGCGCGCGGCGTTAACTCTCAGATCAGCAAAACTGGGGTGTTACAACTCCACCCCCCTTAAAAGAATTTCGTCCTCGAAATTTCAAAACTGAAACAGAAAACTGCGATGCATACCTGATGCAAAAAAGTTCTGGGAAGTCCTCCCGCATCTCTTGCTCACGCTCCCAAGAGAATTCGTCTCGCCCGCAATTGTCCCATCGCACCTTTACAAGCCTGACTTCCTTGTTACGCAACTGCCGGACTTCCGAGTCCTCCACGCAGATCGGACGAACCTTCGTCCTCAGATCCTCCATCACCGGCACTGCCGCCGCTTCAACCACGACGCTTGGCTCCACCAAAGCTTTCCTCAGCACAGAGACATGGAAAACATCATGTAATCCACTCAGCTCAGCGGACAGAGCCAAACGATAGGCTGCTTCGCCTATACGCTCCGTAACCTCGAACAGACCCAAATATCTCGGACTCAACTTCTTGAGTCATCGCACACGCGAAACTCCCTTGAACGGCTTGATCTTCAAGTAGACCATGTCGCCCACTGCAAACTCCACATTTCTATGGCGCGCGTTAAAATACTTCGCTTGCCTATCCTGAGCAACCTTCATGCGCTCCTGAATCGTCCGCACGATCTCGCAAGCATCCGCCACCACTTGCTTTCCCAAAAGCTTAGTGTCTCCCGCCTCTGCCCAAGACATCGGCGTTCGACACCTCCTTCCATACAATGCTTCGTATGGCGCCATCTTGATACTCGCCTGGAAGCTATTATTATAAGCGAACTCCACCATGAAAAGGTGATCTTCCCAACTCCTACCAAAGTCAAGAGCACACATCCTCAACATATCCTCCAATGTACGGTTCGTTCGCTCCGTCTGACCGTCGGTCTGCGGATGGAACGCGGTACTAAACCTGAGTTTGGTGCCTAAACTTTTCTGCACTAACCTCCAGTCCTTCGACGTGAACCGCCCATCGCGATCACTAACAATGCTCTTAGGAATCCCGTGCAACCGCACAATATTTCGAACATAAATCTCCACGAGCTTCTCCACGCCATCGCCCTTCTGATTCAGAATGAAGTGAGCCACTTTGGTCAGACGATCCACTATCACCCAAATCGCATCGTTACCCTGCTGCGATCGAGGCAAACCATGCACAAAAGCCATGGAGATATCGTCGAATTTCCATTCGGGGATAGGAAGAGGCTTCAAGAACCCGCCGGGCCTTTGGCACTCAGCCTTCACTAAAGCACAAGTCTGACACCGGCTTACATACTCAGCTACGTCCCGCTTCATCCCAGGCCACCAAAAGGATTTCTTCATATCCGAGTACATCTTTGTACTACCTGGATGAATGGAGTACTTCGTAAAATGAGCCTCAAACATCAACTCCTCGCGGAGCTTGCCAAAACGCGGAACACAAACCCTTCCGTCTCTTTTCAAAATCCCACCGACCGTCTTCAAAGCACTGTCTTCGTTTTGCTGAGCTTCCAACACCAACTGTTGGCACTCTTCGTCTGCACTAGTCGCCTCTCGGATTCGATCCGTTATATCACACTGCATTTCAATCCAGTTCAACCGAGCCACGCTAGACTCACCTCTAACCACACAAGCAATGTCAAGAGACTCCAAGTCTCGCACCAAACGCTCGTCATGCGCCTCAATCCAATTACCTTGCCCGGAGTACATCCTACTCAAGGCATCTGCCACCACGTTGGCTTTACCTGGCGTATACTGAATCTCCACGTCGTAGTCCCCAAGGAACTCGACCCACCTACGCTGCCGCATATTCAGATCCTTTTGGTCTAGGAGATACCTCAGGCTTTTGTGATCCGTGAAGATCTCCACCTTTGCACCATATACGTAGTGCCGCCACAATTTTAAGGCAAAGATTACCGCCGCCAACTCCAGATCATGGACGGGGTAATTCCTCTCATGAGTCTTTAACTGCCTTGACCCATAAGCTATCACATTGTCGTGCTGCACCAGCACGCAACCCAAACCGCAACCTGATGCGTCACTGAAAATCTGAAATCCTTCTGTCCCACTAGGAAGACTAAGGATTGGAGCAGACATCAACCTTTCCTTCAAATTCTCAAACGCACGGGCACACTCCGGCGTCCATACAAACTTTTGGTCCTTGCGGGTAAGAGTGGTGAGGGGCAATGCCACCCGCGAGAAGTTCTCCACGAACCTCCTGTAATAACCGGCTAGTCCAAGGAAACTCCGGACTTCCGCCACGGTTCTCAAAACAGGTCAATCTCTAATGGCTTCAATCTTCGCTGGATATACCGCCACCCCATCTCCACTGATCATGTGACCCAAAAATGCCACCTTCTCGATCCAAAACTCGCACTTTGAGAACTTAGCATAAAGCTGGTTCTCCCTTAGAGTCTGCAATACTAGCCTCAAGTGAGACTCATGCTCCGCTTCCGATTTCGAATATACCAAGATATCATCTATGAACACCACCACAAACGAATCCAAAAACGGTTGAAAAACCCTGTTCATCAAATCCATGAACACAGATGGCGCGCGTTAGTCCGAACGGCATCACCGAAAACTCATAGTGGCCATGCTGAGTCCCAAACGCTGTCTTGGCAATGTCCTCTTCTCGAATCTTCAACTGGTAGTACCCCGACTTCAAGTCCAACTTGGAGTACACCACCGACCCCACTAACTGGTCAAACAAATCATCGATTCGGGGAATCAGATATTTATTCTTGAAGGCCAACTTATTTAGCTCACGATAGTCAATACACAACAGCATACTTCCGTCCTTTTTCTTTACGAACAATACTGACGCGCTCCACGGCGAAGAGTTGCGCCTAATGTACCCTTGCTCTAACAATTCTTGCAACTGAACCTTAAGCTCGGCCAGTTCCTTCGGTGCCATCCTAAACGGAGGACGCGACACCGGCCTCACACCCGGTACCAATTCTATCGAAAAATTTATTTTACGCTGAGGAGGTGCTCCCGGAAGCTCCTCGGGGAATACATCATCAAACTCTTCCACCACCGGAACATCTCCAAAAGCCAACCTTGGGGAGTGAGTCTCCAACAAAGCTATAAACGCCTCGCCTCCTTGGTTTACCGCACGCCTCACTTGTATGGCGGAAATCAGGGAGCCAGCCACTCCGCTTAGGCCTTCAAACTTGACCTCTGCTTTACCCTCGCCTCTCAGGGTTACCACCTTCAACTGGCAGTCGATACTAGCTCGCTGCTCTGCAAGCCAGTCCATCCCTAAGATAACGTCAAATTCTACCAGTGGCAGAATCGTTGCTACCAACTCGAAATCGCAATCGCAAATTTGCAACACAATGCGTCCTTTCCTCACGGTGGTCATGAAAGACCCATTCGGCATGCGCACGCTCAGCTCCGCCTCTGCCTCGACGGACTCAGCGCCAATCCTCCGGATAAAGCTTTCCGCGAGAAAAGAGTGTGATGCTCCCGTGTCGAACAACACTCGAGAGGGGTAGCTCGAAACTAGCACGAAACCTAACCACGTGCATAACAAACATAAAAGGGCGCAAACTACATTACCGTAACAAACGAAAACTTAAACTTTTCGTACCTGTCACCACACCAGGTTGACGAATCGCTTCCTGCTGCCCAAGATTATACGCTCTAGGCTGCACCGGAGGGAACCGCGAAGCGCTAGACTCTGCCGCCTTCCCTTTCTCCACTGCGCTAGGGCCGGAACGCACCGATTGTTCCTGCCTCGGCTCTGGCTCAGCTCCGCCCTCGGTACAAAACCGACTTATGTGACCCACCTTGCCACACTTGAAACAAGTAAACGGACCTTTGGAGCGAAAATCTCCCGAAGGCGCGCCACTTCTCTCCCCAGGCCCACTAGGACGGGGCTTCTTCTTCCATCGGTTTCCCTCGGACTTCCACTGAGGCTGAGACTGAGAAGGCTTTCCTTCTCCCTGCTTTGCCGCAAAACCCTTTCGTCGCTGGGTTCGCTCCAGGTCGCTTTCTAATGTGCGAGCGGCTTCGACCAATTCATTAAACCCTGCGTTCTTTAAGGCTATCAACGGTTGCCTTAAATTCTCTCTTAGGCCTTGATAGAAGAGATTGTCCCTCTCTTCATCGTCTGCCATAGTCGTTCCCGCATAACGGCCCAAGCGAGTGAACTCTTGCAGATACTCGTCCACTGTCTTCTCTCGCTGCACCAAATGCAAGAACTGACGCTGCAGTGCTAACCTCGTTGACGACGAAATATAACGCTTGAGGAACGCATTCCCAAACTCCTCCATGGACGGAACGCGCCCAAGGAAATGGCGACCACTGTGATTCACCCAGCACAACTTCACATCGCCCTCTAACATGAAGCTCGCGAAGTGGGACTGCCTCTCCGCTGGGGTCTCTGCTGCCTTCAAAAGTTCCTGGATCCTCGAAAGCCAATCTTCGGCATCCGTTGGAGTGCCAAATCCCTTGAATGTCGGAGGATGGAAACTCAAGAAGTACTTCATAAATCGATCGCCCATCCCATAAGCTCTCTCCGCTAAAGGCTCTGCTTGCCTCGCTCCAACCTCCGGTGTATCTGGTGTAGCAGCCGGAGTATCAGGAGTCGTAACATGCACCACCGGCGTCGGAACCCGTGGCATCACCGCAGCTTGAGCCGCTACCATTACTTCCGCTAGCATGCGACAGAAAATCAGCCAGGGACATGCCCACATTCATGAGGCCCGGAGCAGTAGCACTGCTTCCCGAAGGCTCCTCTTGCCTTCTCGATGTCCCTGCATCGTCGCCAACATCCTAGCATAAGCAAGGAAATAAACTCATCAAGTTCTATTCGCAAGACTCGAACGCAGGGATACTCATGATCCCGCACAACACTCCTATGTGGACAACCTCTTTACGCGATCCGAATACACTAGACCTCGCATGAATACAAACCTAGCTCTGATACCAAATTGTAACACCTCCCCTGTAATGACTATATAATATAGGTCCGATCGGGACCCCACAGCATATAACCGCCACAGTTTCAGTATTAAAAGATGATATAACTACCCAACTCAAAACTCAGATAACACAGCGGAAACAAAATTAAGAAACACAGAGATTGTCCACAACTACATAGGAGTAAACCGGCCTTAAGGCCTTACAAACCAGTGCCCAAATCATCAAACATTCACCACAATCATGAAATCCCCAAAAGGGAAGAACTAGCTCTCCTAAGCTACCTCGGCATGCAAGCCGGAAACAAGAAAAGACAAGTACAGGAATGTAGGAAAACAAAATAAACACTTCATGAGGCTTTAGGCCTTTTTGGCCTGCGAGCTGGTTTCGGCCTGCGATCTTTGACCTGCATCCAAATCACAAAGAGCGGTAAACGAGGGTCAGCTATGGCTGACCCCAAACGGTGTAACAACACCCCCTCCTCCCGGTCGTCCTAGTGGACCCCGGGAAACTACATCACCCTGCAAGTCAGCACTTCGTATGCACATGTATGTAAAGAAAAGCAACATAAACAACATGCGTGAGTGTCACAACCATCATCCACGTTTCTATGTTGAGCAAGTAATAAAAGGGGCCTACAAATGCAATATGAATGCAACCCGGGTTTCACCCAAGGCACCCTACAGCGTATGAATCTAACACATCATCATACATCAACAACACAACCACGGGGTACTCGACATTTCCCCCAAAGGGCATCATAGCCCAAGGCCAAGAACTCACGCTGTGACCCACCTCGCCTGACCCACCATGCCATCGGGCTTGTCAAACAGCTCACATGTTCTTGCCGCCAACATTGCGCACAGCACAACCATGGGGTACTAAACACTTCCCCCAAAGGGCATCGTAGCCCAATGCCAAGAGCTCACGCTGTGACCCACCGTGCCTGGCCTACCATGCCATCGGGCTTGTCAGACAGCTCACTTGCTCTTGCCGCCAACACCGAAGGGACTTGTCTTGCCGGGACACTCTCCACACATGAATTCCGGCATTCACGGGATAGCCAGCTGACCACAAAGACCAAATCACACCTTCGCACATCACTGGGCATCACAAGCCTCATAACACGCACATTAATCTCCCCGCCCAAAACCCAACATTCGTTAACATACGAACCTACAAGGGCATCACGACGACGAATTCGCCGTATTCGGATTTCTAGCCCAAACCCCTAAAATGCGCGTCAATCAACATCACTGAATCGGACCAACGGTCGCGAATCCAGCTTCAACCACAATGCCTAATCCACTAACGGAGCGTATTTCTAGTGCAACACATGTCGGGGACGGACTCAATCAACCCGAAGGTTCCTCTTGAACCAAGGCGACCCGGATCCCTCTCACTCGACGGATCCGGTGCCCAAAATGCAGCAAAAATAGAGAGAAAAAGGGATATCATGCACGCATTCTAAAGACCGGGAGGAGAAATGTCGTTAACGTTTGAGATTTCCTTCTAGCCATGGGAAACTTGGAAAAGAATGGAGGAGAAGAAGCGCCTCGACGTCCCCTACAAGCTGCCGGTCTCGGAACGGCGAACGGAGCTCCGAAGCTCCAACAATGGCGGGATCTAAGCCCTCTTCCTCCTCCAAACCCCTTCTCTCTCTCAACCCTCAAAACCCACGATGGAAAGAAAATGAAGAGGGAAAACCCTCTCAGCCCTACTTAGGGTCCTCCCACGAGCCCCTCACAGCCGTCCGATCAAGAACTAAACCAAACGGACGCCCAGATTTCGCTGTTTACGGATCTGTTTCCGTCAGTTTGCGAACGCACAGTCGAACGCACGAATGTGCGTAAAAACGCACGAATAAATTCAGAACACCATTTTCCAGCCGAAGAGCACGCACGGGCGGATCGATCGTGCGTCAAGAAAAACGCACGATCGCGCGTTTAAGAAAAAGCTGCCATTACGACAGTTTTCAGCGAAGAAGACCTAGGGCACGGCGTTAACTCTCAGATCAGCAAAACTGGGGTGTTACAATGGGTCCACTTGCCCAAGGGTGTGGGCGAGTGGAACCATGGTCCACTCGCCCCATGCAATTGGGCGAGTTGACTAAGGGTCCACTCGCCCGAAGGGTGGAGTGGACCCTGAGGTCCACTCGCCCGGTCAGGGCGGTGGACCTCGATCCACTCGTCCGACGGGGGGGGGGGGGGGGGGGGGGAGTGGACGTCTCGCCCTCCACTCGCCCCTCCTCCTGCTTGATCGTCCAGGTTCGTGGTTGAGCTGCGGATAGCAGAATTTTGGCTATCCGCGGCCCAATTTTGGGAAGTCTATAAATAGACCCCCATGTGCACCTTGAGAAAGGTCGGTCTCTACCCCCTCTCCCTCGCGTATGTCTTGTGATCAAGCACTACCCCTCCCCCCCTTGTCAGTGAAGGTTGGTGGTGAGGTGAGCCTTAGTGCCCTCCAAGATGCCCAAACTCAGCATTGGCTTGGGAGGGGAAGTTCCTTGTGAGCTTCCGGGTATGTGGTGGTACCTCCACGATGCAGCTTAAGGGGTTCGTTTGTGGACTCATGTGTTCTTTAAGGGTGTTCTTCAAGGGCAGGGTCCTTCGGTTCTTAGCGACTGGTCAAGGGTTCCAGCTCAGGTCAAGTAAGGGTTAGCTGCATCCCCCTTTCGAACGTCGAGACCAATTCTCTGGTTTCAACATTCTGGTGCGGTGAGCGTGGAAGCAGCTAGTTCGGAAATCTCTGGGCAAGTCTCATGGCTGGAAGCGATGAGCTGGGGGACTCACCTCCTATCGGCAGGTGCGTGAAGAAAAGGGATTTTGAGGGGTTCAGGAAGTCGATCCAGGAGCTCTTGCGGGTCGCACTCCCCCCTCACAGCGAGTGCTCGACACCACCTGCACCCATGCTCGCCTTGGCATCTCCGGTAGAGACGGGGCAAGCACGTCGGCAAGGGAAGGAGCTAGCCACAGGGGAGGGCTCGGGTCTCTAAGCAAGAATGTTCTTCAACAGCTCTCCTGGGACCAGCTATCCAGTGAGGAGGCAGGGATAACGCCTTCGACTCGCCAGGAAGGTGGTGGAGTCCCTGTTCTTGATTCGACGGAAGCAGGGGGAGACACGGGGAAGCTACGTGGATCAATTTCGGGAACAAGTCATCCACCTCCAGATGGGCCGAAGAAGCAGGAGGGACCAGGAGAAAGAGAAGGAATGAGAAGGCAGAGAAAGTGGAGGAGGTGATAAAAGAGATGGCCGAGATGCATGTGGCCGAGTAGGCGCAAGAAGGCGCGTTGTAATAGATATGTAACCTCCCCATGTTGAATGAAAAGTAGGTAGAGATAGAACCTTAGGTAAAGCCTTTGGGAAGGTGTTGAGTTCCTCTCCCTTCAGGTGAAGGTAAGCACCTAGGACGTGGATGGGTACTCCGCCCCCAGTTGGTAAGATCCCCGACTAGAGACCATTCACCGGGCTCAGTCATGTCGGCTGATGGGAGACTCATCGGGTCGACTGGCTACATGTTAAGTGGCTTGGGAAGGTGTTGAGTTCCCCTGCCTCCAGGTGAAGGCAAGCACCTAGGACGTGGATGGGTACTCCGCCCCCAGTTGGTAAGATCCTCGACTAGAGACCATTCACCGGGCTCAATCATGTCGGCTGATGGGAGACTCATCGGGTCGACTGGCTACATGCTAAGTGGCTTGGGAAGGTGTTGAGTTCATCTGCCTCCAGGTGAAGGTAAGCACCTAGGACGTGGATGGGTACTCCGCCCCCAGTTGGTAAGATCCCCGACTAGAGACCATTCACCGGGCTCAGTCATGCCGGCTGATGGGAGACTCATCGGGTCGACTGGCTACATGCTAAGTAGCTTGGGAAGGTGTTGAGTTCCTCTGCCTCCAGGTGAAGGTAAGCACCTAGGACGTGGATGGGTACTCCGCCCCCAGTTGGTAAGATCCCCGACTAGAGACCATCCACCGGGCTCAGTCATGTCGGCTGCTGGGAGACTCATCAGGTCGACTGGCTACATGCTAAGTGGCTTGGGAAGGTGTTGAGTTCCTCTGCCTCCAGGTGAAGGTAAGCACCTAGGACGTGGATGGGTACTTCGCCCCCAGTTGGTAAGATCCCCGACTAGAGACCATTCATCGGGCTAAGTCATGTCGGCTGATGGGAGACTCATCGGGTCGGCTGACTACATGCTAAGTGGCTTGCGAAGGTGTTGAGTTCATCTGCCTTCAGGTGAAGGTAAGCACCTAGGACGTGGATGGGTACTCCGCCCCCAGTTGGTAAGATCCCCGACTAGAGACCATTCACCGGGCTCATTCATGTCGGCTGATGGGAGACTCATCGGGTCGACTGGCTACATGATAAGTGGCTTGGGAAGGTGTAGAGTTCCTCCGCCTCCCGGTAAGCTAAGCCCCTAGGACGCGGACTGGTTCTCCGCCCCCACTCGGTTTGGGAAGGTGTTGAGTTCCTCTGCCTCCAGGTAAGCTAAGCGCCTAAGGTGTGGACGGGTACTCCGCCCCCAATTGGTAGGATCCCCGACTAGAGACCATTCTCCGGGCTCAGTCATGCCGGCAGATGGGAGGCTCATCGGGTCGACTCGCTATGGGCAAGACTTTAGGAAGGGCGATTGGTTTGGTAAGATGGTTGAATCCCTCCGTCCCGCGGTGAAGGTAAGCACCTGGGACGTGGACTGGTTCTTCGCCCCCGGATAGTTCGGGAAAGTGTTGATTTCTTCCCCCTCCAGGCGAGCTCGGCTCCCTGGTAGGTGTGGAGTTTCCTCCCCCTCCAGGTGAGCTCGGCTCCCTGGTAGGTGTGGAGTTTCCTCCCCCTCCAGGTGAGCTCGGCTCCCTGGTAGGTGTGGAGTTCCTTCCCCCTCCAAGTGAGCTCGGCTCCCTGGTAGGTGTGGAGTTCCTTCCCCCTCTAGGTGAGCTCGGCTCCCTGGTAGGTGTGGAGTTTCCTCCCCCTCCAGGTGAGCTCGGCTCCCTGGTAGGTGTGGAGTTTCCTCCCCCTCCAGGTGAGCTCGGCTCCCTGGTAGGTGTGGAGTTTCCTCCCCCTCCAGGTGAGCTCGGCTCCCTGGTAGGTGTGGAGTTCCCTCCCCCTCCAGGTGAGCTCGGCTCCCTGGTAGGTGTGAAGTTTCCTCCCCCTCCAGGTGAGCTCGGCTCCCTGGTAGGTGTGGAGTTTCCTCCCCCTCTAGGTGAGCCTAGTAGGTGTGGAGTTTCCTCCCCCTCCAGGTGAGCTCGGCTCCCTGGTAGGTGTGGAGTTTCCTCCCCCTCCAAGTGAGCTCGACTCCCTGGTAGGTGTGGAGTTTCCTCCCCCTCCAGGTGAGCTCGGCTCCCTGGTAGGTGTGGAGTTCCCTCCCCCTCCAGGTGAGCTCAGCTCCCTGGTAGGTGTGGAGTTCCCTCCCCCTCCAGGTGAGCTCGGCTCCCTGGTAGGTGTGGAGTTTCCTCCCCCTCCAGGTGCTCGGCTCCCTGGTAGGTGTGGAGTTTCCTCCCCCTCCAGGTGAGTTCGGCTCCCTGGAAGGTGTGGAGTTCCTTCCCCCTCCAGGTGAGCTCGGCTCCCTGGTAGGTGTGGAGTTTCCTCCCCCTCCAGGTGAGCTCGGCTCCCTGGTAGGTGTGGAGTTTCCTCCCCCTCCAGGTGAGCTCGGCTCCCTGGTAGGTGTGGAGTTTCCTCCCCCTCCAGGTGAGCTCGGCTCCCTGGTAGGTGTGGAGTTCCCTCCCCCTCCAGGTGAGCTCGGCTCCCTGGTAGGTGTGGAGTTTCCTCCCACTCCAGGTGAGCTCGGCTCCCTGGTAGGTGTGGAGTTTCCTCCCCCTCTAGGTGAGCTCGACTCCCTGGTAGGTGTGGAGTTTCCTCCCCCTTCAGGTGAGCTCGGCTCCTTGGTAGGTGTGGAGTTCCTTCCCCCTCCAGGTGAGCTCGGCTCCCTGGTAGGTGTGGAGTTTCCTCCCCCTCTAGGTGAGCTCGGCTCCCTGATAGTTGTGGAGTTTCCTCCCCCTCTAGGTGAGCTCGTCTCCCTAGTAGGTGTGGAGTTCCCTCCCCCTCCAGGTGAGCTCGGCTCCCTGGTAGGTGTGGAGTTTCCTCCCCCTTCAGGTGAGTTCGGCTCCCTGGTAGGTGTGGAGTTTCCTCCCCCTCCAGGTGAGCTCGGCTGTCGGCTCCCTGGTAGGTGTGGAGTTCCCTCCCCCTCTAGGTGAGCTCGGCTCCCTGGTAGGTGTGGAGTTTCCTCCCCCTCCAGGTGAGCTCGGCTCCCTGGTAGGTGTGGAGTTTCCTCCCCCTCCAGGTGAGCTCGGCTCCCTGGTAGGTGTGGAGTTCCCTCCCCCTCCAGGTGAGTTCGGCTCCTTGGTAGGTGTGGAGTTTCCTCCCCCTCCAGGTGAGCTCGGCTCCCTGGTAGGTGTGGAGTTTCCTCCCCCTCCAGGTGAGCTCAGCTCCCTGGTAGGTGTGGAGTTCCCTCCCCCTACAGGTGAGCTCGGCTCCCTGGTAGGTGTGGAGTTCCCTCCCCCCCCCCCCCCCCCCAGGTGAGCTCGACTCCCTGGTAGGTGTGGAGTTTCCTCCCCCTCCAGGTGAGCTCGGCTCCCTGGTAGGTGTGGAGTTTCCTCCCCCTCTAGGTGAGCTCGGCTCCCTGGTAGGTGTGGAGTTTCCTCCCCCTCTAGGTGAGCTCGGCTCCCTGGTAGGTGTGGAGTTTCCTCCCCCTCCAGGTGAGCTCGGTTCCCGGGTGGGTGTGGAGTTTTCGCCTTCCACCTCAGGTCGAGTTCAGCTCGACCAGAGGTGTTTAGTTTTTCCTCCACCTCAGGTCGAGTTCAGCTCGACCATAGGTGTTGAGCTTTCTCCACCTCCAGTTGAACTCGATTCACAGGAGGGTTGTTAAGTGGAGAAAGGTTCGCCTTCCACCTCAGGTCGAGTTCGGCTCGACTAGAGGTGTTGATTTTTCCTCCACCTCAGGTCGAGTTCAGCTCGACCATAGGTGTTGAGCTTTCTCCACCTCCAGTTGAACTCGGTTCACAGGAGGGTTGTTAAGTGGAGAAATGTTCGCTTTCCGCCTCAAGTCAGGTTCAGGTGAAAACTCGGTAAGAGTAACCCCTTGACAGGGCCCTCCGTAGATTCCCCTAAGGCCCCACCTACTCGTCAAATAGGTGGGTTGGACTTTCTTTCCGAGCTTGAGACAAGCTCGAAAAGAGTAGGGATTGTGTACAACCCTATTATTTTCTGAGTCGGTGTGGCCCGACATGGATGAGGTCGTGATAGAGAGGGTGACCGTGGCGCAGCAGACCGAACCATCGAAGGTCGTCAAAGACCAAAAAAGAGAGGGGGGGGGGGGGGGGGGGGGGGGGGGCAGACCTCCTTGGACGAGTGGACTGTAACGGCTCAAAATAAAAGAAAGAAAAATAATGAATGAAATTCCCGATGATGAAATATGAAATCAGTGTCGAGACGACGTCGCACTTTAAGTTTGAATTTTTTGGATTTATTCGATGATTTTTGCGACGCTCGTTTCGTTTTAATTTGTTATGTTGATTTATTTTTTATGCTATTGGCACTTATGCTATTGGCACCTAGCATTATATATATATTGGATTGTTGGCTTGCGGATTGTTGGCTTTGGGGTGAGTCCTCCTGTTATATAAATCATGATGGCAGAAATACTACTGTTGGTATGGAATTATTTGGGCTGTTAATAGCCTTCTATGCTGCTGAAATTTTGGGCTGGCTGGGTTTCCTTGTGGCTGCTGAATGTTGTATTATTCAGAACATATTAAAATATTATCATCATTAAGAGGCGGTGGATTTATTTGAGGTGGTGGCTTTCTCCTCTTATTATACCTAGCTGCTTTTATTTTTCCCGCCCCTTCCGTCTCCTGGAGAGCTCGATGAGCTAGGGCTGGCTGTGCTTCTTCTTCCCCATCGACGATTCCCCTCTCTTCTCCTATTCTCAGTGTTGGGAGAGTTAAGAACCTGCAGCTGCCTCCTTCTACTGCTGCCTTTTTGCAGTTTTGCTGTAGGTTGGCCGGCGGCTTTGGGAGAAACCTTCTCACTGTGAGCTCCTCTTTATTCTCTCTTTTCCTTCCTTAATTCCAGTTATAGTGGGGCTTGTTTAGTGAGTTATGGTGTAGCTCTTCTTCACTGGATTTTGGTATTCTGTTGGCCGGTTAGGGTTTTGAATTTGATTTCAAGGTGCTGCTGTTCCTTTTCTTTTAATTCTTGTGGCCGACTGTTGCTATGTTGTTCCTCTTTTCACTTGTGGCTGGTGGTTGTGCTGTAGCCTTCCTTCACTTGGTTTTAGTACTTTGTTGGCCGGTTGTTGCCTTGTTTCTATGGGATTTTAAACAACCTATTGCTGGCTGATCTTCTACCTGTTATTAAATTAGTGTTGGTTGTTGTTCCTAGCTGTTGTGGGCTGCCATGAGATGTTTTATTATTGCTGTTTGGGTTCCTGTTTAGTGCTCTTTTGATGGGGGGAAAACTCATTAGATGGTTGCCCTATTCACTTGCTGATTTTACTTGAGCTGTCCAGTTTTTGGAAAGGGTTTTACTTAGTTTTGAGCTGCTATTAACAGCACTTGGAGCTGTGGTTTCCGCAGCCCTTGGAGCTGTTATAGTACGAACACTGTCGTTACTGTTATTAATTGTTGTTGATTATACATTAGAATTGAATACCTGTTAGTACTTATACTGAAATTGAATATTTATGCATATTGCTACTGACGTTTGTTGCCTGCATGTACAGCAATTAAAGAGGTATGTTACCCGCTTAGTCATATTCTTTATGACTAAACACGTCGTGGTTTATCTTTTTAGGCAGCGGATGCGACTCCGAGTGCTCAGAGGAAAGCTAGAATGACTCGAACTGAAGAACGAGCAAATGTATGAATTTTGTTTATGTATTTTTCATTGTACTCATAGTTTACTATGCTGCGATAAATACTTGCAAAAAAAAGAGACTCAGATACAGAATTTCTGTGAGGTCTGGCTCGGGGCCTCACATGGACCTTGGGTCCACTCGCCCAAGACCCTGGGCGAGTGAACCCTTGGTCCACTCGCCCAAGGACCCGGGCGAGTGGACTTGGTCCACTCGCCCGAGTGTGTGTGGGGGGGGGGGGGGGGGGGGGCGAGTGGACCATGGGTCCACTCACCCAAGGGTGTGGGCGAGTGGACCCATCGCCCCATGCAATTGGGCGTGTGGACCAAGGGTCCACTCGCCAGAAGGGTGGAGTGGACCCTGAGGTCCACTCGCCCGGTCAGGGCGGTGGACCTCGGTCCACTCGTCCGACCCCCAACAAGGAGGGGGGAGTGGACGTCTCGCCCTCCACTCGCCCCTCCTCCTGTCTTGATCGTCCAGGTTCGTGGTTGAGCTGCGGATAGCAGAATTTTGGCTATCTGCAGCCCAATTTTGGGAGTCTATAAATAGACTCCCATGGGCACCTTGGGAAAGGTCGGTCTCTACCCCCTCTCCCTCGCGTGTCTTGTGAGCAAGCACTACCCCTCCCCCTTGTCAGTGAAGGTTGGTGGTGAGGTGAGCCTTAGTGCCCTCCAAGGTGCCCAGGCTCAGCATTGGCTTGGGAGGGGAAGTTCTTTGTGAGCTTCCGGGTATGTGGTGGGACCTCCACGCTGCAGCTTAAGGGGTTTGTTTGTGGACTCAGGTGTTCTTCAAGGGTGTTCTTCAAGGGCAGGGTCCTTCGATTCTTAGCGACTGGTCAAGGGTTCCAGCTCAGGTCAAGTAAGGGTTAGCTGCATCCCCCTTTCGAACGTCGAGACCAGTTCTCTGGTTTCAACAAACGTCATCCACAACTCGGGCAGCTACGATGAATTCCTGACATACCAGTACAAAGTATCCTCATGGCGGTAATCAGTCTTCTCCTCAAAGTAAAGTCACCTCCAATTGCTGCGAACCTCAATCCTGCCACCTGGCTCAGTGAAAATCTCGCACCACTTCTTGAAGACCTCCAGTGAAAGTCATGAGTCATGCTCTCGCAAGAAGACAATCAGTCTCATGACTCTCGTCATCCCTGCAGATGTAAATTGAGAGATCGGAACGCCACAAAATTGGAAGACCTCGGTAGACTCCTCCGAGGGTGGAATATGAAATCCCGCCTTCAAGAAGTTCTCTGAAAGAGTGACGAAGCATTTGGTGGATTTTGGGCATGCTCCCCCGAACGCGGGATCTTCACCTCAATGCTTACAGGTAACCCGTAGCATTTTCGCCATGTATCGACCCGCTCGCTATTGATAGTAGTGTGCAATCTCATCGGTCTCGACTAAGCACCTCGTCTCGGCACCAAGAAAATCAAAAGACCATGGGTAAGAAAAATAAAATAAAAAATATTCAAAATAAAAAGCAAGGTATCTCACAAGCTCGCAAACGCATGACAGACATTCGTGTGACTCCCCATCCAAAGCATGATGACCTCAAAGACGAGGTGAAAGACCGAGCAGCCTCACCAAGCCATGCAGCCACACCGGGTTGCGCTAGGCCGCGCGGCTGCGCAAACTCGCACGGCCGAACGACGACACCAAGCCGCGCGACCGCGCAAACCTGTGTGGCCATGTAAGGTCGCACAGTCGCGCAAGGCCGCGCAGGCCCGCGCGGCTGCAAGACCACGCGAGGTCGCGCAGCCGCGAGGCTGCACTGCCGCTCAGCTGCGCCAATCCGCACACCCGCCCGGTCGCGTGAGTCCCGCGCACGTGTCGAGCCACGCGGCATCCCCCCGTCGGCCGGCCATGCATGCTCGCGCGTCGGCTGGCGGCTCCATCTCCCTCGCTCTCTCCAAATTTCTTACCTCGGGCATGGTGGAAGCTCCGGCGTCTCTCTCGCCACCGCAGCCTCTACTTGAATGGCATGGTGGAGACAAAAATTTATTAACTCCACTTGCACATGCCGCAACCTCCAGAAATTTGGGGGTCAACTGATAGGGTCCCCCCCAAATAAAAAAGGTAAATGTTGTGCAGATAGTAGAACCCCCACATCATGAGGGGTGTGAATAGCATAATCCCTCCCATCATGGAGGTGCGGATAACCGCGCACCATAACATGAGGGTGCAAATAGTCACACCTCCCCCGTCATGGGGGTGCGAATAACCACACCCCTTAGTGGGAAGTGGTAACCGCCTGGGTAACCACAGAAGCACGGTCGCGCGACAACGACCAAATGACCGTGCAGAACCAACTGCCGCCCCCGAGCACGCCCCGATAGGCCACGCGGCGCAACCGGCGCTGGCCTCGCGTGACGCGGCACCCGCCGCACGATTGTGCGGCCCGTGCGTGGAATCCCTCCCGCGCACGGGTCAATCGTACGCAGGGGGGACAGCCTTCCGTCGCTCTCCATCATCTCCATCGCTTGCCTCCACAACGCTCGTCATCGCCGAACTCACCACCGTCGTCGCCGCCGACATCACCGCCGACCCTGCCTGAACTACCCGAAATGCCCGGGGGCCAAGATCGTCATATTCGCAAAATTGGTGATCTGTGTGCTCCAGAACGGGAGTTCCTATTCACCCGCTCGATGGTTATGGTTGCGCAATTACCATGACACCCCTCTCGAAGGCTATAAAAAGGACTTTGCGCCACCATTTGAAGACATTCTCTCCAGCACCAGCAAGAGCTCTCAACTCTCAAGCCTTCCTACGAAGATCGCCCAGAGACCTCCTTCAGAGTTCGAAGATCTCCTTCGGCGTTCGAAGATCTCAATCAGCGTTTGAAGATCTTATTCGGTGTTCGAAGATCCCTTTGAAGACAGGTCGAAGATCTCCTTCGGTGTACGAAGATCCCTTCGAAGACGGCTCAAAGATCTCCTTCATCTCCGTGCTTCGAGTCCAGATCGTTCGTTGCTGCGTTCATCTCTTCAGACTGCTTCTGAGCATGCTTCACTGCACTCCACTTCCAGCATCCCCGGTGATCCTGAATCTCTTTGTAACGAGCGGTGATCTGTCACCCTCAAGAAACAATTATTTGTAACATACTGAAAGCTAGAGGATATTGGCTGACACCGATCCGGGCCCGTAGTTTTTTCCCTTTCCAGGGTTTTCCACGTCAAACTTCTTGTTGTCTTTTTGTTGGTTCTTTTTGTGAGATTGTAAAACTTGAAGTTGTATAAATGAGTTTAAGGGTCTGTTTGACACGACGGTGGTGGTCGTGAACATACGTTTGGCGTGGAGTTTTGATCTGGTGAGTTCATACAAAAAAGGTCGTCATGAAATTTATGTTTGACCTGACAACGGTTATGACCGTCCCCGAGAAAAAAATATCCATGTGTAAAACATAAAAATAGATGGATAATTTCCTTCGGCCAGGTAGGGTGTTCAGTGGCGGAACTAGGATTTCGAAGTCGCACGGGCACAATTAAAGTATTATCAATTCGGGGGGCAGTGCCCCCTGATGTGGGGGTTCGGGGGCAGCGTCCCCGAAAAATTTTTTTTTTGATGATATATTTATGTAAGGAAAATATTGAACAAAATATTACACAACATAGCATAGAAGATTTAAAAATTGTTTGTCAAATACTAAAAACTTACAGTTCAACAAGATACTTTCCGCTGACACATGCTCTGAAAACGAGAAATAATAGTTTCTGTTGTAATAGTATCTGCAACATCTTTTTCAATGTACGCAACCAAGCAATCATTCATCCATTCATCCCCCATTCTATTTCGCAACCGATTCTTTATGATCTTCATTGCAGAAAACATTCTTTCAACAGTAGCTGTAGCAACTGGTAGGAGGCAAGCCAATTTCAATAATCTAAAAACTAACTGATAGTGATCTTGTTTTTTTAATTCCACAATTTTTTTCAGAAGATCACTAATTCCTTTAACATCTGAAAATGTGTCCGTTGATGTAGATCGCATATCAAAAATATATATGTCAAGTTGTCCTTCAAGTAACTGCAACTCTATTGGCGTAAAATCATATGGATATAATTCAGCAAGATGAATTAATTTTTGTTTATCATAAGAACTAAACTGATCTTTTTGGTCTAGACAAGCAAAACATAAGAGTAATTCTGTGTTGACTTCATCAAAGCGATCATTTAGCTCATTTAGCATCCAATCAAGCACTGCATTAAAAATTGCAATCCTGAAATAATGTTTATTTGTAATCTCATGTGCATTGCGTCTTGATCTACCTGGCTGGACAAACTTCTCATCCATATTCAGAACTTCTATGCCATGTTTTGTACAGAAAGTAGAGACTTCAGTCATAAAAAATTCCCACTCAACTTCATCATTTCTCATCTTTAATAGTAATAGTTTTGACAACTTTACGAAATGCATTGCATTTACAATATCTTGATCTTTCCTTTGCAATGCTTGGGATAATTCATTTGTTTTTGACAAAATATTTTTCATCAAATGAATCACAAAGGCAAAATTGAAAGTCAAGATAACTTGGAGAAGTGTGCTTGCCATTCCTCTTTGGTTTCCATCTGCCCCATCAACTATGATAATTTCCAGCACATCAACAATAGATGAGAACATGCGAATAAAATTTAAAATTGTATCATAATGTGAACCCCACCTAGTGTCTCCAGCACGTTTGAACTCTACAGGTTGATTCAACCCTTTTCCACTTTCCAAGTCTCCACATCCAAGTTCTCTAGCAACTCGATCAACTTTCAAAGCTCTAAGAGAATCACGACGTTTGCAAGAGCCACCAACAACATTCAACACTGTATTAATAAGTGTGAAAAGCTCGGCAATATCAGAATTCCTTTCTGCAACAACTACTAGTACCAATTGTAGTTGATGTGCAAAACAGTGAACATAAAAAGCGCAACCATTCTCATTCAAAATTAAAGCTTTTAACCCTCTGAACTCACCTTTCATATTGCTAGCACCATCATATCCTTGCCCCCGCAATTTAGAGATACTAAGACCATGTTTCATAAATAAATTATCAATAGCTGCTTTAAGGGATAATGCGGAAGTGTCTGATACATGAACAAAACCAAGGAGACGTTCTTTGATTGTGCCATTTGCATCCAGATATCGTAAAATAACAGACATCTGCTCTTTTGTAGATGCATCACGAGATTCATCCACTAAAATTGTATAACATTCTTCTCCGATTTCTTGAACAATTTTTTTTGTTGTCTCTGTTGTGATTGCTGATACTATTTCCTTTTGAATCTTGGGTGATGTAAGTTGACAGTTTTGAGGAGCATTCTGTAACACAACTGACTTGATGTCATCATTATGTGATGCAAGAAAGTCCAAAAGCTCGAGAAAATTCCCCCTGTTCATAGAATCCTTTGTCTCATCGTGACCACGAAAGGATAATCCTTGACGTAAAAGAAATCTAACACAATCAATCGATGAACATAAACGAGCACGATATTCTAAAGTTTGTTGCTCATCTAGTCTAGCAAATGCAATCTCAATACCTTGTTTTTGATTCATCAAAGACTCACATAGTATTCTAGAAGCATTGTGTGGAGTAGTGTGAGTTCCTACATGTCTTTCCAATACTGTTTTGTCTTTCCAATATCTGAATCTTCTGGAAGTAAACGTAGGCTCACAACCTTTTTGCGGGAAAACGTAACAGTAAAGGCAAAAGGCGACATCTTTTTCTTTACTGTATTCTAACCAGCCTTTATACTCGTTGAACCAATTCTTATTAAAGCGCCGAGCTTTGTTTCCGATTTCTGTTTGAGGAAAACTTTCTAAATTAGGTTGGCAAGGACCCTTTTGCAAATAATATCTTCTAATGGAATCTTGAATATTCGTATCATAGGAACTAACAGGAGGTCTTAAGCCAGGATCCGAAGGTAAATTTTCTAATTTGATCTCTTCAACACGACTCCTTTTACAAGTTAAAGCTAACTGCTGAGAATCGATCGAACTTTGACATGCTCCTTTTCTAGAAAAAAATCTCTCCATTCCACTAACTTATCACACTGCATAAATAAGACGGGACAATCCCGTTAGCGCAAGACGTGTTTACCAATACGTGCTTAAAAATAGGTGTTAAATTATATCCTACCTAAATCTATACCAAACTGGATTAAATCACAAACCTAAATCTATATCTATCTATATATAATTTATATCCTACCTAGATCTAAGTGAGGAAGAAGAATGGACCTTGCGTCCTTGCCGTAAGCTTGAATTTTCTTGCAATCAGATGGAAAAAGTGCTCGAATGTCCTGTCAAATTTGAAGAAGATTACAAAATTAATAACAAATCTAAAATTTTAACATAAGTAGCATTGGGATTGGGAAATCAGAAATCAGAAATCTAATTTAGAAGAAATAAGAAATCTGATTTCTAAGAAATCAGAAATCTGATTTAGAAGAAATCAGATTTCTGATTTCTAAGAAATCACATTTCTGATTTCTTCTAAATCAGATTTCTGATTTCTATTTCTGATTTCTTAGAAATCAGAAATCTGATTTCTTAGAAATCAGATTTCTGAAAATCTGATTTCTTAGAAATCAGATTTCTGATTTCTTAGAAAATCTGATTCCTTAGAAAATCTGATTTCTTAGATCAGAAATATCAGACTGATTTAGATTCTTAGAAAATCTGATTTCTTAGATTAGAAATGAAGAAGAAGAAGAAGAAGAAGAAGAAGAAGAGGAAGAAGAAGAAGAAGAGGAGGAGGAGGAGGAGGACGAGGAGGAGGAGGAGGACGAGGAGGAGGAGGAAGAAGAAGAAGAAGAAGAAGAAGAAGCGTACCAGGTCCGATCGCCCCGCTCGCCAGTCGCCCCGCTCGCCCCGCTCGCCCCGCTCGCCCCGCTCGCCCCGCTCGCCCCGCTCGCCCCGCTCGCCCCGCTCGCCCCGCTCGCCCCGCTCGCCCCGCTCGCCCCGCTCGCCCCGCTCGCCCCGCTCGCCCCGCTCGCCCCGCTCGCCCCGCTCGCCCCGCTCGCCCCACGACGCCCCGCTCGCCCCGCTCTTTGCCCTAGCAGCGCGAAAAAATCAAGCGCCGACACTGTGCCTAATACTCTATCGGCGATATTTACGCTCGGGCACGTGCCCAAGCGTGTCCAGTCGTGGGTCCGCGCCACAATTCGTAACCACTGTGTTCACGACCACCACCAAGTGTTCTAGAGGATTGATGGTTCCAATTGGAAGGTATTCAAACGGGTACAAAACTGCATTTGCATTTTCTGAAAAAAAAAACACACCGGAGAAAAAACAAATAGAGCCTAAGGTTTTATATTTCAAATGAAGAAATTATGAGACATGATATACTGGTCAGGGGAAGGGTTCCAGCACAAGGGTGAAATGTAGGAAAACCTTACCTTGCATTTATGTAGACAAATGATATACCTAGATAAGCACATCAATTTAATTACAAAGAATTACAAAGAAATAATGTCAGTGTTGAGGACTTGGCGGTGAAATCTCAGCACGGCTCGACAAAATGAATTTTAAGCGACCAAAGTTGTCGGCGTCAAAAAGTTCGCAGCAAGCGAGATGACAAATGAGGGCTATATATACTGAACTCCCCAATGAGTTTGTGTAATTACAAAAACCTCCATCGGAGTTCACATTGTTATTTTCTGGTGCAATGACTATACATTCTGAGACGAGCACTCGTAATGTACGTAAATTTGAATGTATGAGTCGGAAAGAGATTTTTCTAATTTTGCAAGGAGGAGATGTTCCGAAAGGAGGTCAATATGCTTAACCCCTATAAATTAAACAACAAAGCTGAATGAAACATTTGATGCATATGCGATCACATGAATTGCCCACAACTTTGAATTTTGTCACAAAAAAAAAATCAACAAACTCCAAGATGCTACTAAAAATATTCAAAGTTAGAATAAAACATTGTGCAGTTGCAAAGATTAAATATTCAAAAAGAGGACTATCGGTTCACCGGCTAAAAAAGCTACACATCAAACCACAATGACGATTTATTTTTGAATTGCAAATTTGATGCCGAAGACGTCGAACCTGGTTTCTCACTTCGCTCCGGCGAGCACGGTAGCCGCCTGGCGAGCAAAATATGTGAGGATAATATTGGCACCGGCATCTCTGAGGGCCAATAGGGAGTCCATCATCAACTTCTTCTCATCAAACATTTTAAGAATACCACCAGCTTTTATCATTGAATATTCACCAGAAACCTTGAATAATGAAAAATGTAAAGATATTACAAGACTTACAGTGTGGAATGATAAGAGTTTTAATCATTTCATTTTGCTTAAGAGTCATATTGTTAATTGGAATTAGAAAACATGTCTAAGAAATGATAAAATTAAGAGTTTTTATTTCAGAATTAAAGAGTTTGAATTTCAGATTTGGGTTTGGGGTTAGTTTGATATTGCTGACTAGGTTAAGATATTGCATAATATTGTTTAACATAAACATAATAGTGGCAATACATATTTTTATTTGATATTTTTGTGATCAGCTTCTCTATAGGCGTCACGATATGTATATCGAGTATGGATAAAATAGAAAAACGAAGAATTTTATGAAATAGTCCAGAGCATCATGTTTCATCCGAGCGTGGAAGAGCGAATTTGAGCATAGATTACACCAAGATTGTCATAGTAGATTCTTGGTTGATGTTTTGAAGAATGATATATACGAAGTTCAGTGAACAGAGAGCACATCAAAGAGTCTTAGCAGTAGAAATAGCAACAAATCTACAGTTGAGAGGCACCGGTAGAAATGAATGCATGGAGAGATAGGGGAGAATGATTGATGGGGATCACGACACACATTGGCCTGCTGCCTACACGATGATAGAAGTCGTCCATTTTATGCGAATCGATAATATGAGAAACGGCGATCAGAGCCGTCCATTTTATGTGGATCGATGATACAAGAATTTTAGTTATTTTCTGTATTATTTTTTTAAATTTTATTTCATGTATTTTAAGGGCCGTCATGATCGGAGAATCATGACCGTCCATGATGACCCCGTAGTCTATAAATAGGGGTAGAGGACTCATACTTGGTTGTTGAAAGTTGAGTGAAAAGAAGCCTCTCCGGAACACAAGTGTCAGACAGCCATAGGAACTTCCATAGCTGTCCAGCTACTTGACTTCATCTCCTCCAAATTCCAAGGCTCATGGCAAATTGGTAAGGAGAAAAAATAGAGGTTACATAAGCAAAAGAGGCTAAAAAAACATGATAAACACTTTGGTAAAAATAATTTGGCTATTTAGCATCTTGAACTCATAAACCATTCACACCCAGTTCAAGATGAGTAAATTTCTTGAAAATTGCTTTTTGCATTTGGTTTTCTGCAAAAAATGTAGTGCCATTGAACTAGATTTGCTTGTTCATAAACTTCTATGTTTCTCTTTAATACAAAATCTTGTTGGAGAGATAGGATATGTGATCAAAAGACAGGGATTACTTCCTTTGCATTTAGAAGAGAAACATAGAAATTGCTTACATCCCAAAGGTAGAGAATTGATATAAGGAAGTCTCTAAATGAATACAAGTCAAGCACTCAGAAAGAAAAAAAAAGTATTTAAGCAGAGAGAAAAATATATAAATAATGTATATGCATATTTTTTATTTTTTATTAATTGAGAGTTGAAAAAAAAAATTAGAAAACAAGTATACTTTACCATCATAGATGGAAAGATAAACGAGGGATCAGCATTTGTTCTTTCATCAAAAGTTGAATTCCCTCTCTTTTACCAACCGTTTTAGGAGAGAAACAAAACCCAATGTCAAGAGGAAAATCTTTCCTCTTCTTTCTGTTGGTATTTGTTATATTGGTGTATTTTTGGCTTCTTTTAATTCTGGCTTCCCTATGTCCTCCTCACCCATATATAGTGGGTTGTATCGCTCTATTATGATTATTGAATACAATTAAGAGTTTCATCATGGTATCAGAGCACTAGGGAGACCAGTCTCCTCATCAACTCATCCACACTCTGCTTCGTTCCTCTCGACTCGTCCACGCTCGCCGCATTCGCTCGAGTCTCCGCTCCATCTCCGCTCCGCTCCGTCTCCGCGGCGCTCGTCCAGCAGTCGTCCAACGCTCATCCAACGCCCCTCCAGTCACCGCTAGCCTCGGATGTCACTCTTGCCTTGAAGAGTAAACGTTTGTTTGGTTATGTTCTGGGTACTATGAAGGCGCCTGCCCAAGATTCCCCTGATTGGTTACAGTGGGAGTCGGAGAACTCTCTTGTCATGTCTTGGCTGACCAACTCCATGGTGGACTCTATTGCCAGGAATTACTTGTTCTTAGATACTGCTGCAGATATTTGGAAGAAATGAGGCCGCATACTCATGCAGGGGGAATGCTGCCCAGATTTATCAACTGAGGCGGAAGATCTTTCTTCTCCGTCAGGGGGATCGCCCTCCTTCTGTCTACTACCTGGAATTCACCCAACTTTATCAAGAATACGATCATTTTGACACCCTCACCCTTGTGTCCCCCGAGGATGATATCCTTGTCCGGGCTAGGGAAGAAAGGAATAGAGTTTTTGAGTTCCTTCATGGTCTGCATCGAGATTTCGATCAGATCAGTGTTCTTTCATGGTTAATAATTTTCATTATGATGCTTGTGAACTTGGCAAACACCATCATGCTTCTTTTAATTATGTTTCCTCTCCTATTACTACACCGTTTGATGTTATACATAGTGATGTTGATGATGTTTATCGTATCCTTAGATACCTCAAGTCCTCACCTGGGAAGGGCATCCTATTCTCACCAAATGATGAACTGACTATTGAAGTTTACACTGATGCTGACTGGGCTGGTCGATTGATGATCGACAGTCCACCTCAGAATATTATGCAATGGTGGGTGGAAATTTAGTTACCTGAAAGAGCAAAAAAATAATGTGGTCGCCAGATCCAGTGTTGAGGTAGAATTTAGGGCTATGGCTCAAGGGATCTGTGAAGGGCTCTGGATCCTAACTATCATGAAAGATCTTAGTCTTAGAAAGGAGGAGCCTATCAGACTATACTGTGATAACAAGGCGGCCAACACTATTGCTCATAACCCAGTACAAAACGATCGTATTAAACATATTGAGATCGACCGACACTTCATCAAAGAAAACATTGTGAGAAGCATTGTGGTTACTCCATTTGTGTCATCCGAACATCAGTTGGCCGACATTCTCACAAAGGGATTGAGTACAAATGTATTTGGAAAGATCACTGGCAAGTTGGGCATGGTTGATATCACACGCCCAACTTGAGGGGGAATGTTGGTATTTGTTATATTCGTGTATTTTTTTGTTTCTTTTAATTTTAGCTTCCATATGTCCTCCCCACCCATATATAGTGGGTCGTATCACTTTATTATGATTATTGAATACAATTAAGAGATTCATCACTTTCTTTTCTTCTCAATTTATGAAATTTTTATTTACTTTCTAATTCCCTTATTCCCTCTCTAAATTCTGACTCCAAATACATAACATATTCAGCCAAATATCAATAAAAAGAGATGCTAAATTGATATTCAAGGTGGAAATTGCAAGACATGTGTTTCCCATCTAAAGCAATAACTAATGTTCAAAGAAGAGAAATTAACATAAATAATTACTGTAAAGAAACAAATATACCTGGTAGGCAGCAATTGGCAAGGAAGAATTATCTCGAAGAAGACGAATTATCTGCGAAAATGGCTGCCCAGGTTTTACCTGCCAAACAATATAATTCAGCATAAATAATAGGCAAAAGTGAAGCACCAACTGCAAAGAAGAAAAAGTTTACCAAGAGAATGTCAGCTCCTTCCGAAGTGTCCTCCTCCATTTCGATGATAGCTTCTCTATAGTTCGCCGGGTCCATTTGATAACTTACGTGGACAAATCAAACAAATAGTTCATCCCACGCAGGTAGACGAATAATTGAATAAAACCAAGCGAAAACTACAACTTACGTTTTCTTATCACCAAATCGCGGATTCGAATCTAAAGCTTCGCGAAATGGGCCATAAAAAGAACTAGCATACCTGCAGGAAATGCAATGAAAGAAGAAAATATTCAAGAACTAATTACGAAAACTGCTTCTAAAATTACTAAGACTCCCCTCTGAGTTTACATTGTTAACATACAGATGAGGATCATCATCCAAAGCACGTGAGTGTCTATACGCGCCGTAGGCGCTGATCGGAACTGCAACTTGACGAACTGGGCCACATCAGCACCCGACCCGTTTTTTTTTGTATTTTTGGATATTTATTGTATTTTAATGGCCTAATTTGTGGGTTTAAGCATCCATTATCGACAGGCGACCTCATCCGCCCATGATGGAAGCCCTAAACCCTCCATCTCATATATACATACATATATGTGTGTGTGTGTGGTGGTGGTGGGGGGGGGGGGGGGGGGGGGGGGGGGGGGGGGGGGGGGGGCTGCTTGAGGTTTTATCCAGGTTTGATGAGAGTTCCGCGTGGATCCCGTCGGTGCTAAAGCCGACGTTCGTGCCCTTGGTGCCCACGCCTAGGGCGTGTCTTCCTCCACCTTCTACCGTCTCCCGACGCCTCCTACCGTCTCCTGCCATGTATTCTGCCCCTTCCCAACCTTCAACCGAGCCACTCCTCTTCCCTTTCCAGTACGCCGCCACCACCACCCCACCACCTCAGATCTGAGACTACCCTTTCCTTCCCGCTCTAAAACACCACCTGTAACTTCATTCCCACACATCTTCAGCCATCCACAGCTCAGGTCCGTGCCTCTCCTTCCCTCCATGCTGCATATCCTATAGCCTTCCTGCCCCTCTACACTCCACAATACATCCTCCAGTACCTCCCCGCAGCAGATCCGACCTTCCTCGCAACAAATTTCAGCATTACAGCCCCTCCCCACTCTAAAATCATACCTCTCAGCACCTCTCAGCACCTTCCCACTCCAAATACATACCACCCAGCACCCCCCGTAGTTAACCCCTGAGGTGAAGCCTCTTCCCACTGCCAAATTCACATCCCCGCTCCATATCCACCATATTCAGCACCTCCACAAAATACTTCCAGCCCATACCCCTCTCTTTATCCACCCCCGCAGCCGCCGGACACCTCTTCGCATCCACCGAGCACCTCAAAGCAGCAATACTTGTAAGTCTTATAGTTTTGGTTGTGTAGTTCCTTTGTTGTGCACTATGAATGTTTGTATTATTTTGTGGAACCTATTTTGTAATCCTTTGCCTCTCTAATTAAGCAATATAAATTGTGGGATTCAATTGCTTAGTATTCTTACTTGTGCACTCCATGTGGAATAGATAAACTCGCTTGTTTTCACTATATTTGCAAGCTGCTGAATGTTTTGCTAAGCTTTCTGATTTCATTATTAAAGTGTTAATCTAATGACAAAAAACTTGCATGCATTTAATTTTAGTACACACGCGCACTAGTCACAAGTCCACCTTGCACACTCACCATCATTAAGCATTGTGTTTTAGGTGTCCGAACACACTCACCAAGCCTACCCTACATCACATACACATACAAAAAAAGTAGACAGAAAGTCCATGTAATTATGAAAAGTTAGAGGGGAGGTCCCTGTAAATCATCCTATTTAAGAATGCATTGTTATTCTCCAAAAGTTGTTAAAAAAACTTTAAGCTCTTGCATTGGTTGAGGGAAGAAGATTAAGATAATACTTTGCCGTGTACGACATAATAGAGACATCGTGAAAGCCATCCGCATCAAGTGCAGCTCGAATTGCTCCGACGCGCCCATCCATCATATCGCTTGGGCTGACGACGTCAGCACCAGCACGGGCCTATAGACAATATCATAATGCATCAGCTTGAAAAAGTTCGAAGTGAAGTCAGAAACATAACCATACCTGCGAAACTGCTTGTTTACATAGTTGGTGGACAGTTTCATCATTCATGATGACACCTGTTCAATGGGAAAAATGGATACAACATTAGCCAAAGTTATTTGAAAATAGATAAATATAGGTGGTTAGACAGCTTAAGATTTTGTTTGGGCAAACTGTGACATTTGAGTGGTGATGGTGTGAAATTATGATCGTAAATGTTGGTGTGATGATTTACTTGTGTTAGAAACTTTCATGACAATTTTTTTGACCAAAATTTCACTTTCTAGGGTCTTGCATTCATAACTGATAAAGCTACACAATATATGTATGAATGCGGTGATTTTTTGACCTAAATGTCATTGTTTGAAAATACCACCACATATACTCAAACATTACCTATGTTTTTTATAACTGAGTTCACAACTTTCACCGCTCTCCCAAACATGGCCTAAACTAAGGGTATAAACTCAGTTTTTATTCCATTGTGAAATTTCAATTTTGATTGCTTGGATTTTTCTTTTAAAAATTAAATATTTGTGGTAGGAAGACAAAAAAGATTATCTAATAAAATTACAACAAACATGAAATTTAGCATGTGAAGCTCAGAGTTCCAATAAAATTTCGTTCAAATTCTATGAGTATATGAAACTCTTCAATGCAAGACTTTGCTAGAGCCAAGAATAATAGTTGATAATCGTGTCCTCAACTCAATATATAAGATTTAAAAATGGTTTTGGTTGGTTAAGAGAGTATTGACTAGGGTGCAAGGGAAATCAAAAGCAAACCGCATCCCCCATCAAATGTAGTAAAAGAAGGGTATGCCCTAGATATTACGGTTTTAACCAGATGAATAGACTAAAGTGGTTTAGACTTAAGAAATAAACAAGGTTAAAAAATGAAATCCTTTAACGGATAGATGAAACTGGTAAAGAAATAATAATAATGAGGAGGGCCAACTTAAGATACCATGGATTGAAACTATTAAAATGAATATAGAAGAAAAGGCTAAATAGTTGGAATAAGCTTAATGGAGGAATTCCAATTCAACAATGAAACCAAATTCAAAATTTGGCATTGATATGATATGTAGTCTTTGGACCAGCATCTTAGTCAGAAAAAATGGGGAACTAAATTTTGATGCAGTAATCATAAAGTCTGTAGACTATAATTTTCCTATAATGCATGCCAAAGTAGCAGTATGGTTAATAATAATCAACCTTTACAGTAATTATCATAAGAGAAAATGATAGGAACGAAGTGGGAGAGAGAGAGAGAGAGATCTAGAGAAATAGAGAGAAACTAGGGTTTGAAGAAGAAGAAGGAGAGAATTACCTGGAAATATTCTTGCATGCCCATCCAAAAGGGGGTTCCGGGCTATTTATACCCGGAACCAAGGGGGGCCGGCCAAAGAGGGCTGGCCGGCCCCAATAGGGGCTGAACCGGTTTGGTTCAGCCCCCAATAGCCGATATTTAGAGAGTGGGGGCTGAACCAGATGGTTCAGCCCCGTTGCTGCCTTCTTCCTGCCGTTGCCGACGCTTGTATTGTCTCCCAAATAGCCGCGACTCGGCCCCGGGCAGTAACATTCCCTTCCCCATCAAGAACCAGCTTGTCCTCAAGGTGGTAGTCGGGATAAAGCTCCTTGAAATCCAGCAAATCAACCCAAGAATTGTGTGCCGCCGATAAATTCTTCTACTTGACCAACAGCTCTGGACGGTACTCCGCACCTCGCCGCTTCCACTTAAGCAGCAGCACATCCTCCGGAAGTTGGCGAAGTTCGCCCGCACCGGTGACCTCAGGCAAAAGAGCACTTGGCTGCACATTGGCACTCACCTTCCGCTTGAGCAATGAGACATGAAACGTCGGGTGAATGCGGGAACCCGTAGGAAGATCCAGCTTGTAAGCCACCGGCCCCACCCTGCTGAGAATACGAAAGGGGCCGTAATAACGAGGAGATAACTTCTGGTTGAATCGGCGAGCTACAGACAGTTGACGGTAGGGTTGGAGCTTGAGAAAGACTTCATCACCAACTGCAAATTCCCTCTCCTTGTGATGCTTGTCGGCCTGGAGCTTCATACGGTCCTGGGCAAGGCGGAGGTTGTCGCGTAGTGTCACTATCATACGATCTCGAAGAGCCCGATCAACGGCGGGCAAAGCCGTGTTGCCCGGCTCATAGCTGCTCAGAGTCGGCGGAGGACGGCCGTAAACAATCTCAAAGGGGGTCATCCTGCTGGCCGAATGATAAGACGTGTTGTAACAATACTTCCCAGTGCAACCAAACGGGCCATGTGCGGGGCTCGTCCAAATGATAGGAACTCGTAGTGGCCATCATGTGTCCGGAAGGCTGTCTTGTGGATGTCCTCCCGCATCCGAATCTGATAATAGCCGGAACGTAAGTCCAGCTTGGGGAATACGCACGCCCCATGTAACTCATCCAACAACTCCTCCACTAGAGGGATTGGGAATTTATCCTTCACCGTGACACTGTTCAGAGCTCGATAATCAACACAGAACAGCCACGAACCATCCTTCTTTTTCACTAGAATGATCGGCGCTGAAAAGGCACTAATACTGGGACGGATAATTCCCGCATCCAACATCTCCCGAACACTACGCTCGATCTCTGCCTTCTGAATATGCGGATAACGATAGGGTCGAACATTGATTGGCTCGGTCCCCGCCTTAAGCTGGATCTGATGCCCATATTCATTCCCTTCACCGCTCCAAGCTTGATCATCGTGCCCTCAAGTGTTTCTTCATTGGGTATTCACTTACCCTAAAAGGGTGCAAGTGATTTCACCCTTCTACGCAGAAGACCTTTATTACTATGGATGTCACATTCCATGAATCTCATCCTTAGTATGAGACCTTTCTTCAGGGGGAGTCTCTACTGGATAATGAAGAGAGTTCCCTACTCTTCCCTTGCATATTCCTCCAGCCTATGACCCTCCTATGGTCAAGAGGAGACAAGTTACCCATGCTAACGAAACAATTGCAAGTTTATACTCGGAGGACAACCGCACAAACACAGCCCACGGTTATTGTTGTTGATTTTCTTATGCATCTTATGCGTAGAGGAAAACTAGCAAGAAACTCATTTCTATTTGATCATACAAAAACAAATAGATCAAAAATCGAGTTCATACTTGCGTTGAATTCAATATTCGGAGAAGAATAACTGTCGTGTGAGAACCACAATGTAGAACGAGATCTACATCTCTATGAATATCCACACAAACATCGAAAACGCTTCGTTGTTAGTCGTACGAACGCGGGTTGGAAGAAGATCGTTCTCCTTCGTCTCCACTGTTAGCATTATTAGCGAGTTTTTATCCTTTTTTGTTTCTGGTGTGCTATTAGCATGTATGTACCTTTTATTCCTCCTCTATATATAGAGGAGCCTCTTATTGAATGAATACAATTTTGCTCGTAACCATTCAACATGGTATCAGAGGGAGAAATCCCGTGACCTAAATCTATCGCGCCTGCGCTTCCGCCTCGCTTTTGCCTCGCCCCCGTCTCGCCCGACAACGCCGTCTCGCCAGCGCTCCTCTCCGCTTTCCGCCAGCGACCAGCGCTCCTCTCAGCGTCCAGCGTCCAGCGCTCCTCTCCGCTCGTCCAGCGACCAGCGCTCCTCTCAGCGTCCAGCGTCCAGCGCCCCTCTCCTCTCCGCTTTTCGCCAGCGACCCAGCGACCAGCGCTCGACAGTCAGCGTCCAGCCCCCCTCTTCTGCTTCATCCTCTCCTCATGGCCCCGGAATAAGTCCTTTCCGGCGCCACCTTTCTTGTGATGCTTGAATGGCTGAAACCATTCACCTCTTGATGCCCTAAATTTTTTTTTTTGGGGGGGGCTTTCCTCCTATCCGGATTTCTATTCCGGTTCTATCTTTCTCCCCGGATTTCTATTCCAGTTTGCCATGGCATCTAGTGGAATGGAGTCTCCCACTCTTTCTACCGGTGTTACCCCGGCTCCTCTCTCTACCGGTGTTGCCCCGGCTCTCTCTAGTGGTCCTTCTTCATCGGTTTTTTACCGTGGAACCACCGATCAAAATACCTCTCAGATCACTACTCTCCGGCTCGATGAATCCAATTACCTCTCATGGTCCCGTTCCATCACCCTGGCGCTGAAAAGTCGGCGTCTCTTTGGCTATGTCTCCGGCCACATGAAGGAACCTGACAGGACTTCTCCTGAATGGCAGCAGTGGGAATCCGAGAATTCCTTGGTTATGTCCTGGCTCACCAACTCCATGCAAGAGTCCATTGCCCGCAACTACCTCTTTCTTGATAGTGCTGCTGATATTTGGCGTCGTGCGGAGTCAACCTACTCCCGTCGTGGCAATGCGGCTCAGATCTTTCAGCTACGCCGCCGGATTAGCTTACTCCGACAGGGTGACCGACCTCCTTCAGCGTATTACTTGGAGTTCACGCAACTTTACCAAGAGTATGATCACTTTGATCCCCTTGTATTCGTTAGCCCTATTGACGAGGCGATGGTTCGGGCCAGAGATGATCGCAATCGCATATTTGAGTTTCTTCATGGATTGCATCGCGACTTCGATCAGATCAGTGTTCAGATTCTCGGGCGATCGTTGCTTCCCTCCCTTTCTGAGGTCTACAGCATAGTGCAGCAGGAGTTTGATCGTCGTCAGACTCTCCTACCTGACCCTGTGCCAGAGAGCTCTGCTCTGGCTGCCTCTACTCCCTCTCTTCTTGGCACTCGTCCATTCCGTGATCTCAAGTTGAGGAGCTCAGATAAGGATCATCTTGTATGTGATTATTGTGGCAAGAATCGCCATACACGGGATACCTGCTTCAAGCTTCATGGGTTCCCTACCCCAAGAGGGGGTGTTTCGCTTCGTGGCGGTCGTGGTTCTGGACGCTCCTCGGGTCGTCATGTTGCTCCCCGTGCGGCCCATCTTACTGACGCTACTGCTGATGCTTCTTATGGATACTCTGGTACTGACGTCTGTGCTACACCTGGTGGCTTCACGGCGGATGAAATGCAAGCTCTGAGACGCATGATGCAGGGTCTTTCTACGGAGCCTTCTGCCTCTTCCTCCTACGCTCATACAGGACTGCCAGGTGCTCATTCTGCTGTTTCTTCTTCATCCACCCAATGGGTCATTGACTCTGGGGCCACGGATCATATGACCGGGTCCTCTACAGGTTTTGTTTCCTATACTCCTCTTTCTGGGCGTGATAAGGTGAGTATTGCAGATGGTTCTCTTTCCTCCATTGCTGGAAAGGGAACCATACCCTGCTCCTCCCTCACCTTGTCCTCTGTCCTCCACGTGCCTACCTTTACTCGTAATCTACTTTCCATTAGTCATTTGACCAACTCCATGCATTGCTCTGTGACCTTTCTTCCGTCTTCTTGTGTGTTTCAGGACCTGACGACGGGGAAGGTGATTGGCTCTGGTAGCATGGTGAATGGTCTCTATGTGCTTGACTCTGGCGGCGCTGATTCTTCCCCTCTAGCTCTTCATTCCAGCACTGTTCACCCTCTGTACTCCTGGCATTGTCGCCTGGGACACCCATCTCTTTCTGTTATGAAACTGTTATTTCCTGCTCTTTCTGCTACTATTTTGGAGTCTTTTGTGTGTGATGTCTGTAGTGTCAACAAACATCATCGTACTTCATTTAAACATGTATCTTTGTCAAGTTCTATTCCATTTGCTGTTATTCATACTGATATCTGGGGCCCATGCTTGCTCCCTTCTATTTCTGGTTGTACGTGGTTTATTACTTTCATTGATTGCTTCTCGCGCACCACATGGTTATATTTGATACGTCGCAAAAGTGATGCGTTCTCCGTTTTTCGACAATTCCATGCCATGATCGCCACCCAATTTCAGTCCAAAATTCAAATTCTTCGCAGTGACAATGGCCGGGAATACATGGATTCTCAGTTTGCGCGCTACCTGGCTGACCACGGTATCTTACACCAGACTACCTGTGCGTATTCCCCTGCTCAAAATGGCGTTGCTGAGCGAAAAAATCGCCATTTGTTGGAGGTTGCTCGCTGCCTCTTGTCCACAATGCATCTCCCAAAATTCTATTGGGGGGATGCGGTTCTCACTGCTGCTTACCTCATCAATCGTATGCCCACACGTGTTCTCGGGAACTCTACCCCTTTGGACACGCTGGGGGTGACTCCCACCCGCCTTCCTCCTAAAGTGTTTGGTTGTGTTTGCTTTGTTCACATCCATCACCCTCGTCCATCCAAACTTGATCTGCGTGCCCTCAAGTGTGTCTTTATTGGGTACTCTCCTACGCAAAAGGGTTACAAGTGTTTTCATCCACCTACAAGAAAGGTGTTTGTTAGCATGGATGTCACTTTCCGTGAATCCGAATCATATTACCCTTTGTCCTCTTCCTCACCATCGGGTGTTCCATCCGTTTCTTTGCCCATACCTCCACCATATCCCTCACTTCAGGGGGAGACTTTACCAAAGGAAGTGAGTCCTGCTATTCCAGTGGAGGTGGGCTCTTTTCCTATGTCTCCTCCTGTCTCTCTGGATCCTTCCTCCGCTATGCCTCCACCTCCGATTCTGCAGGTCTATACTCGGCGTGCAAAGGGGACAAGCACACAAGAGCCTACTATGTTACCAGAACAGTCAGTGGATCCTGACTCAGGGCCTTCTGATTTACCGATTGCCCTTCGTAAAGGTATCCGGTCTTGTACCCGCCATCCTCTCTCTAATTATGTATCTTATGATTCTCTATCTACCTCCTATAAGGCCTTTGTCTCCTCTCTTGCTACTTCTTCTATACCTGTGTCATGACAACAGGCTCTTGAGGTTCCTGTGTGGCGTGAGGCGATGGTTGAGGAAATGAAGGCTCTGGAGAAGAACCATACATGGGATCTAGTCTCTCTTCCCTATGGAAAAAAACTTGTTGGGTGCAAGTGGGTGTTCTCTGTGAAACAGAATCCACAAGGGATTGTTGAGAGATGCAAGGCACGGTTGGTTGCAAGGGGTTATACCCAAACCCAGGGCATTGATTATCAGGAGACATTTGCCCCTGTTGCTAAAATGAATACCATCAGGGTATTGGTTTCCGTTGCTGTTTTCAAAAATTGGGATCTTCTGCAGCTTGATGTGAAGAATGCCTTTCTCCATGGTGACTTGGAGGAGGAGGTCTATATGTCTATTCCTCCAGGTCTCACTCCGGCTGGTTCTTCAGGGAAAGTTTGTAGATTGTTGAAGGCTCTATACGGACTGAAGCAGTCCCCAAGAGCATGGTTTGGCAGGTTCCACAAGGCGATGGTGTCGTTTGGATACTCTCAGAGCAATGCTGACCATACGCTGTTCATCAAACGTAGGCTTGGGAAAATCACTGTTCTTATTGTGTATGTTGATGACATTGTCATAACTGGTGATGATCATGAAGAAATTCAGAATCTGAAGTTGAAGCTTGCCAAAGAGTTTGAAGTCAAGGATCTAGGAAAACTCAAGTACTTCTTGGGAATTGAAGTTGCTAGATCAAAGCAGGGGATCCTTCTCTCTCAGCAGAAATACACGTTAGATCTTCTTGAGAAGATGGGGATGAGCGGATGCAGACCGGCTGATACTCCGATTGAGGCAAATCACCGATTGGGGCGTGATGATGGAGTGGCGATTGAGGATATTTCAGGGTTCCAAAGGTTAGTGGGGAGGCTCATATATCTTTCTCATACTCGTTCGGATATTTCCTATGCAGTGAGTGTTGTGAGTCAGTACATGCATGCTCCAAAGACACGGCACATGGATGCAGCACGCAGAATTCTTCGGTACCTCAAGTCCTCACCAGGAAGGGGAATCCTGTTTTCCCCGAGTACTGATCTCAAGATTGAAGTTTATACTGATGCTGATTGGGCCGGGTCAGTGGATGATAGGCGATCCACTTCTGGATACTGCTCTTTTGTTGGAGGTAACCTTGTCACTTGGAGGAGCAAGAAGCAACAGGTTGTGGCACGGTCTAGTGCCGAGGCTGAGTTTAGAGCTATGGCTCATGGGGTCTGTGAAGGCTTATGGCTTCGGGCCTTATTGAGCGACCTTGGACTTGTTGAAGAAGGACCCATCCGTCTATATTGTGACAATAAGTCTGCCATTAATATCGCCCACAACCCGGTTCAACATGACCGGACAAAACACATTGAGGTGGATCGACACTTTATCAAGGAGAATATTGAAAGGGGAATCATTTGTACTCCTTTTGTGCCCTCCAACGGGCAACTTGCCGACATTCTCACCAAAGGGTTGTGTGTGAATTCCTTTGACCAGATTGTGAACAAGTTGGGCATGTTTAATATCACTCGCCCAACTTGAGGGGGAGTGTTAGCATTATTAGCGAGTTTTTATCCTTTTTTGTTTCTGGTGTGCTATTAGCATGTATGTACCTTTTATTCCTCCTCTATATATAGAGGAGCCTCTTATTGAATGAATACAATTTTGCTCGTAACCATTCAACATCCACAAAATATTAGTTTCGTTCCAGGAGAGGATGCGGCAGCAGGTTCTTCGGGAGTCGTCAAAGACGTGCCCGAAAAACCCTAAAACGCACTGCATATAGCAGTTTCATAAACCGCCTATTTGTGCGTCGAGACGGAGAAGATCGTGCGTTGAGTTCTATTTCTAGTCGACGTACGCCGACTTCATAAGTTGACGTGCGTCGACTACTATCTCATAGTATAGAAAATCGATTATCCGCACACCAACTCGACGCACGTCGACATCATAAGTCGTCGTGCGTCGAGTATTATCTGGTTACTCACAACTCGACATACATCGACTTCACAAGTCGACGTACGTCAAATAGCATCCAAAAATGTTTGTATTTATGTTAAACGCGCACCAAGTCGACATGCGCCGACTTCACAAGTCAACATACGTCGAGTACCCGTTTAACATCCCCATTTCGAATCCAATTCGACATACAGTTACTCCCAATCATTATTTAATTAATTCATAATTAATTAAATATTATGTTAGGCTTGGTTCTTCACTTATATGCAATATAAGTAGAAACTAACACGATCAATTATCCATTTTCCGTTCGTTCTTATGTGTGACCTCATATGTTCAATTTACGTTGACAGTAAGACAAAATTCTTGATTACTTATAGATCATAGATTCCAACAATTGTGCCATCATCGGAACTGCATACAGAGTCTGCAAATCTTCTTATTGCTTTCAGAAAAGGTACTAAATCTTGTACCCAACACCCCATATCTCATTATGTTTCATACGACTCCTCCACTCCATATAAAGTGGTTGTGTCCTCCTTAGCCTCATTTTCTATTCCCACGTCTTGGCAGGATGCACTTGGTCATCATGAATGGAAGCAGTCAATGAGTGAGGAGATGAACTCTGGAGAAGAACTTTAATTGGGACCTTGCTCCTCTTCCTACCGGTAAGAAGACGGTTGGGTGTAAATGGGTGTACTTTGTTAAACATAACTCGCAGGGTATTGTGGAAAGATGCAAAGACAGACTTGTTGCCATAGGGTACATATAAACTCTTGGAATAGACTACCAGGAAACCTTTTCGTCAGTTAACAGGATGAACCCAATTAGAGTCCTTCTATCATGTGTTGCTTGTAAAGGATGGGACCTCAACCAGTTAGAAGTAAAAACAGTTGAAGAGCGTAGAGAAAAATAAACATGATAATGTAATAAACCAACCCCCTTACTCATATATAGAGTAAGGGATAAAACCAAAAAGCAACAAGGACAATACTACCCTTCAGCGGGTATTTACACAATAATATAACAAAGACTTGAATTCAACTCTCCCCCTCAAGTCGAACGATAGAGGTCCGTCATTCCGAGTCTGGAGATATCATCTATAAAGACATCGCTCCTTAAGCTCTTTGTGAAGACATCGGCCAACTGATCTCTAGAGTGAACAAAGGGGGTAACTAAATTTCCTTTTTCGATATGATCTTTGATGAAATGGCGGTCAACCTCAACATGCTTAGTTCTGTCATGTTGGACTGGGTTATGATCAATACTGATAGCGGCCTTGTTGTCACAGAATAGAGAGATAGGAGTGTCATCCTGAAGGTCCAAGTCCCTTAATAAAGTGCGCAGCCATAAGCCTTCGCAGAGTCCTTGAGACATTGACAGATACTCGGCTTCAGCACTAGATCTGGCCACCACATTTTGTTTCTTGCTACGCCATATGACTAAATTGCCACCAACGAAGGTGCAATAGCCTGTAGTAGACTTTCTGTCATCACGGCTTCCGGCCCAATCCGCATCGGTAAAGACTTCGATCTTCAAATGATTGTTCTTTGAAAACATCAAACCCCGACCCGGAGCCTTCTTTAAGTAACGGAGGACACGATATGCGGCATCCTGATGTCTGATCCTAGGAGCATGCATATATCTGCTCAGGATCCCAACAGCATATGTAATGTCAGGGCGAGTGTGTGAGAGGTATAACAACCTTCCTACCAATCTCTGGTAACTTGCAACATCCGTGCGATCTCCGTCAGTATCTTCATCGATCTTATGGTTCTCCTCCATAGGTGTGTTAGCAGGAGCACACCCAAGCATCCCGGTCTCAGTTAACAAATCAAGCACATACTTGCGTTGCGAGATGAAGATTCCCTGATCGGAGCGAGTTACTTCAATTCCCAGAAAGTAGCGGAGCCTTCCCAGGTCCTTGACTTCAAACTCAACAGACAGAAGGGCTTTCAGCTTCGAGATTTCATCTGAATCATCTCCAGTGATCACGATATCGTCCACATAAACAATAAGAACAACAATCTTCCCTTCATTTTTCCTGATGAATAGAGTATGATCAGAATGTCCCTGTTGGTATCCAAACTTGACCATAGCCTTGTGGAACCTGCCAAACCAAGCCCTGGGAGACTGTTTCAACCCGTAGAGGGATTTCCTTAGGCGACATACAAGGCTTTCTTGCCCCTTCTTCACAAATCCTGGGGGAAAGGTCATGTAAACTTCTTCATCGAGGTCACCATGCAGGAAGGCATTTTTAACATCCAGTTGATGAAGATCCCAGCCCAAGCAAGCAGCACATGATAGAATAACACGAACGGTGTCCATCTTAGCCACAGGAGCAAAGGTCTCCTGGTAGTCGACTCCCTGAGTCTGAGTGTAGCCGCGAGCCACCAAACGGGCTTTGCACCGCTCAACTTTGCCATCCTGATTTTGCTTGACAGAGAACACCCATCTAGAACCAATGGCTTTCTTTTCAGGAGGAAGAGGGGTGATGTCCCATGTGTGATTTTTCTCCAAGGCTGCCATTTCCTCCTCCATTGCATGAGCCCATGCCTGAGTGCCAAGAGCCTCCTGCCATGTCTTAGGGATAGTGATCACAGACAAGGAGGATATAAAAACCTGATGAAGCTGGGAAAGATGACCATAAGCAGCATGATTTGAGATAGGGTGATTAGTACACAAAGTTTTACCTCTTAGAGCAGCAAGAGGAACATGCAGATCAGAATCTGAATCTGAGTCCAAAGACGGCACCGGCAGCGACGGAATCACGGAGGACTGTTCACCTGTTTGCCGAAGACGATATATATGAGGAAGAGGAGAGATGAGGGGCAGATTGTGGTATATAGGAGAAAAAGGCGTAGGTGAAGGAGGTGTAGGAGGAGCGGCAAGAATAGGTGAAGGGGTTGTAAGAATAGGTGAAGGGGTTGTAGGATGAGTGGCAGGAATAGGAGGAATCAGAGGGAGAGGCGCGTCAATAAGCTCATTCTCCCCCTGACGAACAGTGTGAGGCGAATCAACATAGTAAGATTCCTCCTCACGAAAGGTCACGTCCATGGTACAGAAGACGCGTCTGGTAGGAGGGTGGTAGCACCGATACCCCTTAGTGGTGGCAGAGTAACCAATGAAGACACAGCGAAGAGCTCGAGGATCAAGCTTGTCACGTTGAGGCTGATGAACGTGAACAAAACAAACACACCCGAATACGCGGGGTTGAAGGTGGGAAGTATGAACAACGGAAGTCGCAGAGAGACGGGTTAGAGGAGTAGAAAAATCGAGAACCCGGGAGGGAAGACGATTGATAAGATGAGTGGCAGTGAGGATAGCATCACCCCAATATGATTTTGGGAGATGCATGGTATGGAGAAGGCAACGGGCGACGTCCAGGAGGTGCGGGTTTTTCCGTTCAGCGACACCATTTTGGGTAGAGGTGTAGACACAAGTAGTTTGGTGAATAATTCCATGACTCGTGAGGTATGTTCCAAACGCGCCACGATCATCGTATTCCCCCCCCCCCCCATTATCGCTACGAAGAACACGAATGGTAGCCTGGAACTGGGTTTGCACCATTTTATGGAAGGCTTGGAAGACAGAAAACACCTCATTTTTTTTCTTTAAAAGATAAACTCACGCCGTGCGAGAAAAACAATCTATAAAAGTAACAAACCATCGATATCCATTTAAAGAAACCACAGGGGAAGGTCCCCAAACATCAGAGTGTATAATAGCAAAAGGGGTAGTACTAGGAGAAGAAACATTGGAAAAAGAGTGCCGAACATGTTTGGACATGTCACAAACATCACAGTTTAAAGTTTTAACAAGATGCGATAAAGTAGGAAACAATTTTGAAAGATAAACAGGAGAAGGATGCCCGAGACGCAAGTGTCAGCGTCGAGCAGCAGCAGCAGTAGCAGCAGAAGATGAGAGAGGAAAGGACGGTCGGGAAGCATCCAGATAGTACAAGCCACCGTGATTCCTACCACTGCCAATGATCCGCTTCGTACCCAGTTCCTGGAAAACACACGAATCAGGAAAAAAGGTTACAGAGCAATTAAGAGACCGAGTAAGATTGCTAATAGACAGAAGATTGCGAGGAAAAGACGGTATATGTAAGACAGATGAAAGAGATAAGGAGGAGGAACAGGAAATGTTTCCCTTCCCAGCAATGGGAGACAGTGTCATTCGCAGAAATGACCTTGTCTTTACCTGACAGAGGTGTGTAAGAGGAAAAACCTGAGGAGGAGCCGGTCATGTGATCGGTGGCTCCGGAGTCAATAATCCATTCAGACAGAGGAGTAGCAGCAGCATTGGCGCTAGGCATGGTAGCAGTGGCAAAAGAGGTAGATATAGCACTCGGTGAAGCATCAGACTGTGAATGCAGAAGACGGCGGAGAGCATCCATTTCCGATGTGGAAAAATGTCCAGGTGACTGACCCTGATGGTCATCCAGCACCTCAGTAGAGAAAGCAGCATCGTGAGAACGAGAACCGGTCGGACGATATCCCCCTCGTCCGGAACCACGACCACGGCCAGGGCCACGACCACGGCTGTATCCAGGTGGAATGAGATGAGGATGAAGTTTGAAGTAACCGTCCCGAGTGTGTCCCCTACGACCACAGTGATCACAGGTCGGAACACCACTAGGAGTGTTGGAGCCTCCACGGCCCACACTGGTCAAGGCAGAACGATCTGGAGAAGGTGTTGTGATGAAGGATCTTCGACGATCTTCGTCGCCAAGAACCATGCTGAACGCCTCCCGAAGAGACGGAAGGGGAGAGCGGTGAAGAATATTTGTGTGAACCATGTCCAATTCCATGCTCAACCCCATCAGAAACACAGTAGGCGAAATCGTTCGTCACGTTTATGCAGCTGAACTGCATCGGCAGTGCAGGCAGGGGTAAACTGATCAAAGTAATCCAACTCCTGAACGATGCGTTCGAACTCAGAGAAGTAGGAGGATACCGTCATGGTTCCCTGACGAAGCTCCAGCATACGCCGTGTCAGCTCGTACGTATGAGTGGAACTGCCAATCTGTGAATATGTCTCTCGCGCTCGAGTCCAGATCTCGTAGGCAGAGTCCATCAACATATAACTCCTGTACACCTTCGGGGACATAGAGTGAAGGAGCCAGGATACAACCAGGGAATTTTCTGAGTCCCATCGAGGCCAGGTAGGGTCCGCCAAAGGAGGAGCCACCTTTGTCCCATCAATGTATCCATACAACTGATGACTACGAATGACATGCTGAGCAGCACGAGACCATTCCAAATAATTGGTCCCATCCAAGGGAACCGTGGTGATCTTTAGGGAGCCAAAATGTCCAGGAGGGCGTTGAGAGTCGCTCATCCGGGGGGTTACCACACTTGGTGAAGGGGAGTCACTGGCGGCAGACGAATCATCCATGGGAACAAAACAGAGGCAAACAAATGAGATCAGATATGTCGAAGATCAGTGAACCAGAACCATCCAGCAGGCATAATGCAGCAAATCAGCGGGAAAGCAGCGGGAAAATCAGTCATAGATAGCAGCAGACATGAACATCCTGTAGCAGATCACTGGCAAAGACAGCGCAGGAAGGCAGCAGCCCAAACGGCGGTACAAACAGATCCTGCAGCAGCACAAACAGCACAGATCCGAGATCTGGGATTTGCGTCGGCCAGGAAAAACACGAACGCACGGCGTACAGGCAGAAAACACGAGCAGCGCAGCTGGGAGTCGCGGCAAATCGGAGAGGAAACGGCGGAGAAGCTTCAGCGCACCTGGATTTGCGGCAAATCAGCGGCAGAGGAAACGACGGGAACGTCCCTAGCAACCAGCATCACGGGCGGCGGCTAGGGCACGCAGGGACGGGAGCGGAAACATCCACGGTGGACTCTCAAAATGAAGGAGAGGGCGTGAGGGAGAGGCGGCGACGATCGAAGGGGAAGGCGGCGACGAGCGGAGCGGAGGCTGCGACGATCGAAGGGCGCGGAGTGCGGCTAGGGCATGGGTTTTCCTCTGATACCAAGTTGAAGAGCGTAGAGCAAAATAAACATGATAATGTATTAAACCAACCCCCTTACTCATATATACTACCCTTCAGCGGGTATTTACACAATAATATAACAAAGACTTGAATTCAACTAAAACGCCTTCCTTCGTAGTGATCTGGAGGAGGAAGTATATATGTCTCTACCAACAGGCTTCGCTCATAAAGGATCGGAAGGCAAAGTCTGCAAGTTAAAGAAAGCCCTCTACGGATTAAAGCAATCACCACGGGCGTGGTTTGGGCGGTTTCATAGGGTTATGGTTTCTTTTGGTTAAAAACAAAGTCATGTTGATCATATTCTGTTTATAAAACACAAGGAAGGGAAGTTATTATTCTCATAGTATACGTTGATCACATAATAATTACACGTGATGATACTCAAGATCGACAAACCTAGAAAACAACAACTTATCGTGGAATTTGAGGTTAAAGACCTTGGAAATCTTAAATATTTTTTAGGAATCGAAGTGGCAAGACCCAAACACAGTATTTTCATCTCCCAAAGGAAGTATGTGAATGACCTCTTTGAACAAAGTGGAAAGAGTGGGTGCAGACGTGTTGATACACCTATTAAAACAAATCACAAATTGGGAAGGGACGACGGGGAAACTATTGAAGACATTTACAGATGTTAAAGATTGGTGGGGTGTCTTATCTATCTGTCACGCACCCGACCTGATATTACATATGTTGTTGGAGTGGTGAGTCAATTCATGCAGTCACCGCGGACCAGACATCTTGATGCATTTCATAGGATCCTACGATACCTGAAAGGCTCACGAGGAAGGGGCATACACCCCACACAATGAGTTAAGGATAAAAGAGTATATTGAGGCAGCTTGGCCCGGATCTACTGAGGACAGACGTTCTACCTCAGGGTATTGTACTATGATTGGTGGGAACTTAGTCACATGGAGGAGTAAGAAACAATAAATAGTCGCTCAATCTAGTGCTGAAGCTGAGTTTCGGATTATGGCTCGCGGGATCTGTCAAGGGCTATGACTTCGTTCTTTGATGAGTGGCATAGGGCAAAGCATGGAGGCGCCTCTCAAAATATTCAGTGACAATAAGGCCTCCATTAGCATTGTCAATAATCCAGTTCAACATATAATCGGATTAAGCATATTGAAGTTGATTGTCATTTTATTAAGAAAAATAATGAGAACGGAACCATTTGTACCTTATTTGTTCCCTCTGAAGGACAACTTAATGATGTTCTAACCAAGGATCTGAGTGAAAAAGCTCATGAAAATTATTGGCAAGTTGGGCATGAACAACATTACCAGCCCAACTTGACGGGGAGTATTAGAATGTTTACATTTTTATATTACCCTTTTCTGCCCTTGTATGATGCTGTTACGGAGCTGCACGACGTCGAGCCACCATGGCGAGTCTAAACTCGCCAGGCGCATGTACCGGACGGTTCCACCCAAACCGCGGAGCAGATTGCGGCTTAAACCGCTATCGTAGCTTTTATTTTCTGCTTTGTTATTTCCTTTCTATTTATTTCCTGTTTTCATTTGTTTCCTTTTATTTTTCGCCCCCTGCTACTATAAAGGGCAGCGCTTGTACCTTTTTATCTTCATGTTGGATGATATTAAGAATTTTCCTCCTCTCCTCTTAACCCTAAGATCTCTCCCTCTCTTTCCCTCTCTCTCTCTCTGCCGACCAAACCCCCGTCCTCCTCCCTCTCTCTCGTCGGTTAGTAACAACTGGTCTGATCATGCCGCTTCCGCCCGCTGAAGGCCGCCGGAGTTCCCTGCCGCTTCAGCCCACCTCCGTCGCACGCGTGTACCGCGCCGTTTCCGCGCGTTGTCCGTCGCGTCTTCCGTGCGTGTGTCCGCGCGCATCTCCCGCCGCATCATTCAGCGAAGTTTCCGCCTGCTGTCGCGCCCGGCCACCAGCGCCGCCCTCAGCCTCTCCCAGGCCACCACCGCCCCGCTCTACTTCCTCACCCCATGGCCCCCACAACCCGCCGGCATTCCGACGCGTCCGGCGTCGATAGCCCCGACGACGACGTCCAGCGTCGCCTCGACGCCCATGAGTCCCTCGTAGCCTCCATGCACGCTTCCCTCGTCGCCCTGCATGCCAAGATCGACGCCCTCCAAACTGTCACTGCCGCCTCCACCTCCGGATCTGCGGGCCCGACCACTGGCGCATCCATCCTCGGCGCGACCCCCCTCCAGCACAACGGGGAGTCTGTGGCGTCGTTACCGCCGGACCGTCCTACCCTAGCCCTGGATCTTCCCACCTTCACCGGTGTGGATCCGATAGGGTGGATTGCCAAGGCCGGGCAGTACTTCGACCTCCACCGTACCCCCGAGAGGGACAAGGTCGCTACCATGGTCGTCGGCCTCGACGGATCCGCCCTTCATTGGGCTCGGTGGCTCCGACAGTCCAATTCGACGATCTCTTGGCCGGAACTCAAACAAGAGATGATCAGCCGCTATGACAGCAGTTATTCCGGCTCCGCCATCGAACGACTTTGTGGGGTACGCCAAACCGACACCTTGGACGATTACATCGACGAGTTTGTGGCCCTCGTAACCCACGTCACGGGCCTTCCTCCAAAACATTATCTCGCCTTCTTCATGCAGGGCCTCAAGCCCCACATCCGGTCCCGACTCCGCACCCATCATCCCCAGACGATTTAGGAGGCCCTCGACATGAGCCGCCTCGTGGAGGCGGATCTGTCTCCTCGACCGCCTCCGGCTACCGAGGGACTTTCAACGGGGGGCCGGCCATGGCGGGCTGCTACTCAGGAAACACCGATCCCTCGACCCCATCCCGGCGGCCGCCCTGGCCGTCCAGGCCCACCACAACGCCTCTCCAACCGCGAGCTCGACGGCCGCTGCCGCAAAGGACTATGTTTTCGCTGCCGACAGCCCTACTACCCTACACACGTCTGCACGGTCAAGGAATTCCACGCCATCATCGGCGACTTCGAACTGGAGGTTACCCTGGCGGATTTTGAGGAACTCAAGATTTCTGCGGAGGACACCACCGAGACCGCTGCCGACGCCGACCTTCACAACTTGGAGCTCCCATGTTTCTCCGTGGGCGGCATTTCAGGGTCCCAAACCATGAAATTGGCAGGCAAATTGGGAGATCGCCACATCGTGATCATGGTGGACAGCGGAGCAAGCCATAATTTTCTCTCATCTCAACTAGCCCAGCAGCTCCACCTGCCAATGGAACCCACTCCGGACTTCACGGTCAGCCTGGGCAATGGTCTTCGCCGCGCAATCCAGGGCCGTTGTCTGGCCGTCTCTCTTTCAGTGGGCCCTTACTCGGTAACGACGGACTTCTACGTCTTCGGCATGGGCGGGATCGACGCCATCTTGGGCGTCACGTGGCTCTGCACACTGGGCGATGTGCGCGTCAACTGGAGGAATATGACGATGTGTTTCTTACAAAGACGGTCAGGAGCACTGCCTGGTGGGAGATGTCGCACTACTTCGCTCCCCTGTCTCCTTCCGCGATATTTAGAGGACCGCAGACGTGGAATTTTCGGCGTGGCTCTGGTCCGTCTCGGGCGCCGAGCCGCAGGCCTCCTCTACACCACCAGCCCTTCAGGACCTCCTGTCTGAGTTCACAGACCTCTTTACTGCACCCTCCGGGTTACCGCCGGTTCGGCCCCACGATCACGTCATCCCTCTTCAGGTCGGCGTGTCCGCGGTCTCGATCTACCCATACCGCTACGGGCACGTGCAAAAGGACGAGATCGAGAAGCCGGTACACGACATGCTGATGGGGGGCTTTATTCGCCCCAACGCAAGCCCTTTTTCCAGCTCGGTACTCTTGGTCAGGAAAAAAGATGGCAGCTGGTGTTTTTGCGTGGACTATCGGGAGCTTAACAAAGCCACCGTCCCAGACAAGTACCCAATCCCAATTATTCAGGAGCTTCTGGACGAGCTCCACGGCGTGACCATTTTCACCAAGCTGGACCTTCGCGCTGGCTACCACCAGATTCGCGTTCGGACGGCCGACGTCGCCAAGACGGCCTTCCGGACCCATGATGGACACTATGAGTTCTTGGTTATGCCTTTCGGCTTGACCAACGCGCCAGCCACATTTCAGGCCACGATGAACGACATTTTTCGCCCGGTACTCCGACAACATGTACTTGTTTTTTTATGACATATTGGTCTACAGTTCTTCTTGGCAGGAACACCTCCAGCACGTTCGCCAGACTTTGACCACCCTGCGGCGCAATCGCCTGAAGCTCCACCCAACAAAGTGTTCCTTTGGGGTTCTAAAGGTGTGCTATCTGGGACACACCATCTCCGTTGCGGAGGTCGCGATGGGCAGAGATAAGATCGAGGCGGCTCTCCAGTGGCCGACTCCTTCATCCCTCCGCATTGTCTGTGGTTTTTTGGGACTGACAGGGTACTACCGCTGGGTCATCCAGGGGTACGACACGTTGGCCCGACCCCTCAACCCAGCTCCTGAAGAAGTCGGCTGAAGGTCCATTCGAGTGGTCGGCGGCGGCCTCCGTCGCGTTTATCGCGCTGCAGCAAGCCTTGGTCCGCACCCCGGTGTTAGCCATGCCGGATTTCTCCCAGCCTTTCCTTGTCGAGTGCGACACCTCGGGCGTCGGCGTGGGGGACGTACTTATGAAGGCCGGACGCCCTGTGGCCTATTTCAGCCGCGCTTTTTCTGACACCATCCGCAGCCGCTCCGCTTACGAGAACGAGCTCAAGGGCCTCGTCCTCGCAGTTCAGCACTGGCGACCTTACCTCTTGGGCCGAAGGTTCGTGGTTCGCACCGACCACCACAGCCTCTGCTACCTCCTACAACAGAAGACTGCTACGCCCGCTCAACAAGTGTGGGTGGCCAAGCTACTAGGCTGCGATTTCAGTATCGAGTTTCGGCCAGGGAAGACAAATTGTGCGGCCGACGCCCTCTCCCGCAACCCCATACTGGCAGCCATCTCCCGCACGGTCTGGGAGGATGCGGATACCCTCCAACGAGAAGTTGAAGTTGACACGGCGCTCAACGAGATTCAGACAGCACTCATCGTGGATGCCACAGCCCGCCCACCTTACTCCCTGGTCAACGATCGCCTCTTCTTCGAGCATTCCTCGATTGTTGGTCGAGTTCCATGCATCTCCGACGGGGGGACACGCCGGAGCCTATCGGACATACCGACGGCTCGCCTCCTCCCTCTATTGTCCACACATGTTCCGACAGGTCAAGGCCTTCGTAGCCGCCTACCTCGTCTGCCAGAAGGCCAAGTACGAGGCCATGTTTTCGGGTGGCCTCCTGCAGCCCCTTCCGATCCCCGACCGCGTCTGGGACGACATCGCCATGGATGACATCGCCATGGATTTCATCGCACGCCTACCCCGCTCACAGGGACACGACTGCATCTTAGTCGTGGTGGACCGGCTTTCGAAGTATGCCCATTTCATTCCCCTCCGCCACCCCACACCGCAGCCACCGTCGCCGACAACTTCATCCAGGGGATCGTGCGCCTCCACTGGTTCCCTCGGTCGATCGTAAGCGACCGCGACCCGCTCTTCTTGAGTACCTTTTGGACTACACTGTTCCGACTTCAGGGCACCCGTCTCCGCATGAGCACGACATACCACCCGCAGGCCGACGGCCAGTCGGAAGTCCTCAACCGGTGTCTGAAGACGTACCTCCGCTGCTTCGTGGGGGAGCAACCTCGCAGCTGGGCCAAGTGGCTAGGGTGGGCCGAGTACTCTTACAACACCGCCTACCACCAAGCAGCCGGCACTACCCCATTCAAGGTTGTTTATGGTCGCCCGCCTCCGTCTATTATCTGCCACCTTCCAGGAGAATGCCAGGTGGAGGGACACCATTCTGGATCATTTGAAGCACCACCTGTAGCGGGCCCAACAGAAGATGATTTCCTTTGCCAACAGGAAAACGACGGGACCTCACCTTCGAGGTAGGAGAGAAGGTCTTCATCAAACTCCACCCCTACCAACAGCTTTTGATGGCCCGCAGACCTTGTCCGAAGCTGGAACCTCGATTTTTCGGGCCCTTCGAGATCCTCGCCCGCATAGAGGCGGTCGCCTACCGCCTTCGCCTCCCAATCGGGAGCCGCATCCATCCGATCTTCCATGCATCGCATCTTAGACGCGTGGTGGGCGAGCACACCACCACTGATCACATCCCGACTGACCTCGACCTTGTGGGAGAGGCACCGTACTATCCCGCCGCGATCCTCGACCATAGACGCCGCACCCCGGGGGATCATACATCGGAGGAGATCCAGGTAACATGGACCGGCCGGCCCGACTCGGACGCGACATGGCTGCCCCGAGATGACTTTCGCCGCTAGTTTGCCGACTACTGCCTTGACTTATTTCATTTATATGCCATATAAGACGAAGATAAACTTCAATCCACATTCCTTTCCTTAACTATGGCTTGCAAATGATTTCAAAGCTTTGACAATGAATATGGTCATGTAACCTTTCTACGGACATTTAACAGTGTTTCCATGACAACAAAATATGGTGTGTAACTCGAAGTTAACTTTTCAACCCCTTAAACTTTTTGTGAACTAAGGGTCAGATATTTACCATGTTGTAATTCTTTATCTTGTTTCTTTTCCTTCATCTTTCTAACATTATCTTTGTAACACCTCTTTCAAATCCATATAACATATCAACGATTCGGCCGAAATCCAAGATATATTATATAGAGTGAAAGTGAAATTACAATTCATTAAAGTCTTTACTTTGCTTATTCATTTCCTTCAATACCCATCATAACATTCTCCTTTTTGTCTTAGCAATAAGTATTTTATGATCTTTATTTATAATTCATATGGTCTTCATAGCTTTTACATCGAATGTCGTTATTTAAACTTACTACGGATATTTCAGCGGGCTTATATTGAAAACAATCATGTCTTTTATGATGTTAGAAACCTTTTATCTGTGCACTCATCCTTAGCTATTCTACTTTCATAATTATTCTTCCTTTACTATGTTGTATCATACCTATAAGTCTATTTTCATTTTTACCAAATAATTTGCAATCGTTGGTCATCTTATATTAAAATGGAGAGATTTTCTATCTTGACTACTCTTCATATACCTTTGCTAGTATGGTTAATATTTTATACTCATTTGAAGCCGCGTGATAGACATTATATATATGTAATCATTCGAGTAGTAGCTCCATATTATGGGTCGGATCATTTTTCTCTTGCATCTTTTACATCCTAAATGAAACCACAAGAACAGGAACTAGTAGTAGTTTTTTCCTTCAACGATATTTCCATCTAGTTCTTAATTATATGTTGATCTTTGTCATTCCATCTAAATATAACATCTATTCGATTTAAAATTAACTTAAACCCAACAACTTTCTGTTTCATTTACCATCATATATTTCTGAATTTAACGATACCCTTCTCTCTTCACACATCAATGTTTTCTTTTCATCCTCTCATATGTTTCGTTTCTTGTTTATTGTGGCGGTTTGTCAATCGCTTTAATTCTAGGAGTTCGGATCACGGGAAAGTGAGTGAAAGTTTGAATGCATGGGAAAGTAAATAATGTCATATGTGAGAATTTATATCGTGTCCTATTTTCGAGGACGAAAATTTCTATAAGAGGGAAAGAATTTGTAACGGCCCAAATGTGACATGATCCAAATGAATAATAAAAGTACATAAAAGTTCGTCCCCTATGATGAAAATATAAATCAGTGTATGAATTTCTTTGATATTTTGTAGCGCTCCAAATTTTAGCGGAATATGAACTTTATCCTATAAAATATTGGCAAATTATATAAAGAGATATGTGTATGTTAACCGAAAGGTTTGGTTTGGAGTATATATGTTGAATGATGTTATGTTTATTATCATGGTTTAAGAGGTTGCCTCCTAGTTTACGTGGGGTGCTAATAAAAGGTTGCCTAGCTGCAAGTGGTGTGCTAATAAAGGTTTTCCTAGAACTAAAATGGGGTGCTACTAAAAAACTGTATAAGGGCTTTATGTGGTTTGATTTGTAGACTTTTGGTTACACGTTAATAGTGAGGATAACAAAATGTTTATATGGGCTTGGCTTGGTTGCTTGGGCTGCGGTTAAAGGAAAGGCTGGACTTTAATATTAGACATGATGTTTTAAGCGGTGGGTTTTGTTTCCCCTGCCTCTAAACCCTACCAAACCGAGCGACTCTTGTCATTTCCTCCCTCTCCCTCGTTGGTGTCGCGCTAGGGCACAGCTCCGACTCAATCTCCAGTCTCCTCTTCCTCTCGTAATCTGTTGTGGGGGACTCTGCGGCTAGTCCTGGGATCGATGGTTTACGACTGTGTTTGATTTGGATCTCGGTTGGTTGGTCGTTTTGGTGAAGCAGGGCCTCGGCTGTTTGGTCCTTAGTTCTCACGCACTGTAAGCTTCATTTCTTTTTCCCCTTAATTCCTGCCTAGTCCAGTTGGATTCTGGGAAGATATTTGAGGTAGTCTTGGAAGTGATTTGGGGATTACTGTTGGTTTTGTATGGTCTATTGTTTTACTTTTCCTGTTATTGAATAGAGGGGGATTACCTGGGCTCTTCCTTTATTGGTTTTCAAAGTGATATTGTGGTATTTTCCTTTTGTTGACCGGCTGCTATGGTTTATTCTGTTTGGGGAAATTTTATAGTTCGGCTGCTCTTGTCTTGGCTCCATTCAGTTTTGAATTTTTATGATTTTGGGGGCTTTGTAGTTAACTGCTATAATAGAATAGTGGGGAGAAAATTTTTAAATGTTGCTACAAGGGGGACTACTAGTGTGCTGTTGTCTTCATCTGAAGGGAAGCATGTGTTTCTTTCATTGTTTTGCCTTACCCGTGAACTGCAGCACTTCCTTCTCCTTCCTGTTGACAGGCTGCAGTTGGAACATTTTTACTGAATTTCTGCAGTAAGGCAGGGCTGTTTGGCTGTCCTTAGGCTGTCCAATAACTGCTGTTTTGATATATGTCTGAATTTGGGAGCACTCCAGCTTCAGCCTCCTTTATATAGTGTGTTTCTTTGATCAAGTCTTGAAATATTTAGGTCACCCCTAGAGGTCAACGTCAACGCTAAAATTGTGATGCAACCCCGATAAAATGCGCTTTAACTACATGATTCCTTATCAGATATCGCGAAGGATGACATCCAACGGTAGAGGTGACGGTGACTTGGGGCGTGACATGGGAAAGGAAAGAGTCACGGTGAGAGCTACCTGTTTCATTTAAGCTTTATAGCTTTATTTTCTTTTTACGTATGCACTCTTATTATACTGAATGTTAAATAAATAGTTGATATCACTGATACTTAATGTCGCTATTGTACAACCCTGTATTCGCCGAGTAGGTCCTCGAAGCATAAGAAGCATTTGGGAGCGTTATTGTTCACTATGATCCGGGGTAAGGAAAGAGGAGGGCGAGCGGTGGAGGTGGAGACCTCCCGCTCGCCCAGCTCAGTAAGGGGGGCGATCTACCCTCGTCCCGTGCCCCCCAAGGTAGGGGGGCGAGAACCCCAGTAAGGGGCGAGACCAGCCAGGGGGCGACCCTGGCTGGGTCTCGCCCAGCCCCAGTAGGGGGCGAGACCAGCCAGGGGGGCCGCCCCTGGCTGGGTCTCGCCCAGCCCCAGTAGGTGGGCGAGACCAGCCAGGGGGGCCGCCCCTGGCTGGGTCTCGCCCAGCCCCAGTAAGGGGCGAGACCAGCCAGGGGGGCGACCCTGGCTGGGTCTCGCCCAGCCCCAGTAGGGGGGCGAGACCAGCCAGGGGGGCCGCCCCTGGCTGGGTCTCGCCCAGCCCCAGTAAGGGGCGAGACCAGCAGGGGGGCCGCCCCTGGCTGGGTCTCGCCCAGCCCCAACAGGAAGGGGCGAGATCAGCAGGGGGGCCGCCCCTGGCTGGGTCTCGCCCAGCCCTAGTTAGGGGGTTCGCCGAGCCCCGCGAGGTACCCCCTCTCGCCCAGTTCCGGGGGGAGGGGTTGGTCTGCGTTTAGCGCTCCAGAACAGCGGGATTTGGCTATCCGCAGGCCATTTCCGAGGGTATTTTGGGAATTTCGCGGACCAATTGGTGGTTATTTGCAGCCCAAATCCTGAAATCCTATAAATAGGACCAAGGGGGCACCATTTGGAGGCAATCTTATCCTAGGCTAGCTCTCTCTCCCTCTCCCTCCCCAGGTCTCTCTCTAGTGGGGTGAGGAGAGCCTCCAGTGGTGCCCAAGCCCGGCATTAGCTTGGGAGGGGAAGCGCTCTAAAGATCTTCCGGGTATGTGGTGGGACCTCCTCGCCGAGCCCTTGGTCCAGTTCATAGTGCCTCAACCTTCAACCTAGAGCTCTCCCTTGGGGGGAGTAAGTGTTGGTCGCCCCTCAGCTTGCTGAGGGTCCCGAACTCCACAGAGACCGAGGCTTGTTCATCAAGTTGCCGGTTTCAACAGCTATAATGTATGGCCTTGATAAAGGCAAACAGGCGAATGATTTCTGAGGGGATTATAAACTGAATAACTCACTATTATGAAGACGTGTCGACACGAGGTTATATTACGGGCGACTTGAACTGCATGCACATGAATGAAATGAATGAAATATGATAACCCTTCGGGGTGGGCCCCAATGAATGGAACATGATGAGTCATGTAAAGTAAAGAGGGAAAAGGATTCAAATCGCCCCTAATATTACCTAAGGAACGAAACATTCATGGAAATACTGATTTTTAAGGTTACACGGGTACATTGATAAATGCTTATGAACATGAAAACTGACATGATGTTATGTATTCGCACTGCTTCCATGATATAGATACAGTTAACACTACTTACATGTTCCATAACTTATATGAATGCTAATGTTTCATAACTGCTTATACTGTTTATGATTACCGACATGTTCCTACAGTTATTATGTTCTTTCACAGATACTAATACATAGAAATACAGATATACTGATATACAGAGACACTGATATACTGATACACTGATGTAGACATACTGATACATGGAATTATTGCATACGCTGATATACTGATACATGGATTTATTGCTTACACAAATATACTGCTTTAATGTTACATTGTTACATGATATGGTTATGATCCTATACTGCTCATACTGTTTTATTGGTACTAACATGTTCATATAGCTATATGCTTCATAAGTTCACTGCTGAGACAGAAAAACGGTTAGTATGGTAAATATGTTTTGAAATACGTAAGTTTATTTTAATTGGATACAGCAAAGAAAGAGGTATATCCTCACTTAGTCATATTTTTATGACTAAGCCCGTCGTCAATTTTGTATGTAACGGAAGTGACTTGGGATACGTAAAACCAAAAGAACTGATTATGGTAGGACAACGAAGATTCGACGAATAATTCAAGGTATGAGAGTAAAATTCTTATTATGTGTTTTATTTTGTATTCACTAGCCTTACTTCAACCTGGGACACATGTTGTGAACATAGCTTAGATACAGATGTATGTGGGGTCTAAAAGGGGGCCCCACAAGGCGCATTTTCCAGACAAAGGCATTGTTACGGAGCTGCACGACGTCAAGCCACCATGGCGAGTCTACACTCGTCGGGCGCATGTACCGGATGGTTCCACCCAAACCGCGGAGCAGATTGCGGCTTAAACCGCTATCGTAACGTTTATTTCCTGCTTTGTTATTTCCTTTCTATTTATTTCTTATTTCCGTTTATTTCATGTTTTCGTTTGTTTCCTTTTATTTTCCGCCCCCTGCTACTATAAAGGGCAGCGCTTATACCTTTTTTATTTTCATGTTGGATGATATTAAGAATTTCCCTCCTCTCCTCTTAACCCTAAGATCTCTCCCTCTCTTTCCCTCTCTCTCTCTGCCGACCGAAACCCCCTCCTCGTCCCTCTCTCCCGCCGGTTAGTAACAGATGCCCTCCTATATGTAGGAGAGAGCTCATTATGCTTAATAATAATACAATTTTTCATTCGAGTAACACCTGCAAATTCTTCTAACAACATCATCACTTACTAATTGTTATTCCACTTCATTGATTTATCAATGTCAGTACTGATATGAATAAAAGTAGAGTAGGAAGCTACATCTAAATGTATCCAGTAGACTGATAATAATGACAATTGAGGTGTTTTCTGGATTAACTTACCATTTGCCCCTTGCTAATGAACTTATTTTGTGTTGAGCCTGTGTCAATGACGAGAAATAATTTTGTCCTTTGTAGGTTCCAATAATCTTCATTGTGTGCTAGTCGTTTACACCTGTGATGGCATGCATGGATACTTGAGGAATTATAAGGCTCGGAGACAGGAATGAGTTCTTTTCATAAAGCTTCTTCATTTGACTTCTCTCTTTCATTCATCTTCATCCCCCTCCATTTCAAGCACATAAAGTTGAGTTTGAGATCCACACTTATGACCCCGAATATACCTCTCATCACAACAGAAGCATAATCCCTTGGCCCTCATCTCATTCATCTCCTTGGGAGATAATCATTTTGTTGTTTTGGTTGGTTGTTGCAAGATTGAAGTTGAGGCAAAATTAGTCACGACATATTCAAATGAGCGGAAACAAATAAACCCTCGGCGGAAACAAGTACATCTCACGGGACATTCACAGTTATGTTACTAATGGCTACGACAATTTATCAATAATACAAACATATATACTAACATATAATAATAAATGACACATAACAAAGAGATAACTAAGAGTGCAAGATGAAAACTTCTTGCTTGTCATTCATGACCCATGGAGATCTTTAAATAGAAGATACATGACACCTTTATAAATAAGTCTACATACTCTGACTAATTACAAAATACCCGAACATGAAATAAAGACGCAACATGCCTAACAATTCTAAATAACAATACTGACACGACAACTAATTAAGTATACGTAAAATAACAGATAACTAATCAGGGGGGTCAATAACATTATGTTATACAGTTTATTTTGGTGAAAAATTCAATACATATATTGAAACAAAGTTAACGGAAGTCATCATTCATTAAACCAAGTAAGAAAAAAAAGGGCAGCCCGGTGCACGAAGCATCCCCGCGCAACGAGAGTCCGGGGAAGGGTCCCACCACAAGGGTGAAATGTAGGCAAACCTTACCATAGGTCACACGGCAACACCTCAACCAGTGCACCAAGGCTCCCCTTCTAAACCAAGTAAGAAGATTAAAAAAAACATGAGAGCATATATATTCATATTCATCATCATTAGCCTTATCACATCTATTTGACATCAACTATATGAATTTATTTTGCATCCGTTCCCATTGAATGGTCATTTTTTGAAAATCATTTTAAACGACTGTTATATATTACCATAGGTCGGTCTTTCGTGTCAATCTTTCAACCTTAATTTCATATATTCGTTTAAAATGTGCATTTATGTGTTGTATATGTTCAAGGCCATCCAAAATGAAAATATTGATTTCACTAAAGTTAACAAGAATAGAGCTGAGAACAAAATTGTATCTCACCATCTTCCCTCACAATACCATCATGCCCATCAGAAGAATATGGATCCAAAGCTACATCAGTATAAATCACCTGTAAACATAGTGTGAAATTAGCATTTGTTAAACACAAGCAGAACCTAAAGAAAAAAATCAACTAGAATTCACTAACAATGTCAGGAAATTTGTCCTTAAGTAGGCGAATCGTTCGTGGGATCAGACCAGTGTCATTGAATGCTTCATCCCCAGTTGGAGTCTGGATAAGAAATAAGTAATTCTTAACTTCCAAAGACCATCAAAATGAAATGCAAAACTGAAGCAGAAGAGATAAACCTTCAATGCATCCGGAATCTTTGGAAAGAGGACAAAACTTTTGACACCTACATCTCTGGCCATGTATACCTACATTAAGTGGTATAAATTAGTGAATATTGATTAAACAGGTTCACATATTTCCATTAAGTGAAAAATAAAAGAAAATTTGACATATTAGTACAAACAACAACACACATGACAAATGATTATTGTTGAGAACATAGTCCCGCATTAAAAAACTCATGTAGGGTTATGCATTTAATATAGATTTGACCCTCTCTACGTAGAACTAAATGATTTTATGAAAGGTACTTAATTTCTAACATGGTATCAGAGTGTGTTTAGTTCACATCCTTCTTCCTCGACGCCCATGGCTCAAATGTTCCATTATTAGGGGCGGAGCCTTGCCCCACATGTATAAGTGATGGTGTATTTTTATATAGGAAGAAGCGTTGGCTACCTCGTCAAGAAGACCATCTCTCCATCCCAATCTACTGCAACCTGGCATAGATCCAATTGGGACATCATCTTCACCTGAAACAATTAGAAGCTTTGTTTATTGTGATTGTTTGGTTTGGAGAGATTAGAAAGAATGCAAATGATGCAAAGGCAATATACTGCACAACTTCACCTTGGGTGTTTGATCTTTTGTAACTAAGAGGTAATTGAATCTACCTACAAATTTTAAAAATGCATTTTTTTCATAGATACAACCCTACTAAACCCAAGTGAAAATTAAGAAAAAATTATCGGAGGATCAATGCAACTCACATCTCTGCATAATAAAATACAAAGGAATTTTTATCAACCAAAAAGGTAGGTGAAAGTACATTCAAATTCAATTATTCTATCATTATCATTTTCAATTCCTCCCTTCCGATTCCTTCAATTAAGAGAAACTAGTATCTGATTCAATAGAGAATTCCTCTTCACAAGAGAGGTGCAATCGATATGTACAACGTTAATGACACATGTTTTGAGAATATATATGTTACTACTCTTTTGCTGACACTAGCCAATTCCATTCAATAGAAGCACATGCATCAGCAAAATAAATATTCTTTAAGCACATCTATTAAACAACTGACCTTCATGAATAAATAAAGGAAGCACAAAGTTTGCCGCTGATATCGTGGTTTCTTGAAAAGTAGACATCAATATCGAAGATATCCGATTTTGACGTGGTTGTCTAGTTATCACCTATAAAATTAACCATCACAAAGCATCAATGAGAAGAAAAGAAAACTTAAACATCTAAGAATAATGGAAATTATACTCAACAAATTATAGATTTTCTTCCAAAAACATCAAATAATTTTGACAAAGCACCCTAAGAACTACTCGTAGATTTCAAAATATTGAATATATATAAAATCATACATACAAGTGGCTTCACAACAGTTGTTCCTTTGGGGCCTACTGGCTTAGTAAGAGGTGGGGGATCTGGGAAATTCCCAGCAACGCCATTGGCTTCAGATTCCTCAATGCTCAAACTTGTGCTCATTACTGGTTCCTTCTGCTCACTACATGCTCTTACAACAGCATGTTTTTGAGTTTTTCGAATAAAAATCTTCGAGCCACGACATTTCTGATCACATGTTCCTCTTGCAACTTGAGAAATATATGAAACTAGGGAGAACATGGAAGCCATTTTTACTGGGTGGAGTGTTCTTCTTTACCGCTTCTTTCCTTTAGCAGCACAAAAAAATTTATATAAGCATTCAAATTGTTTGAATTTTTTAGAAGTTGTTCAGGTAAGAAGAGTTTTGAAATACTGAAATAGATTTAAGAAATTGTGAGGAAAGAAAAGAGAAGCAGTAATAGGCGTAAAAATCGATTTGTAACGAGTGATAGAGCGTGAAAAAGGTGTTCCGTCCACCTCTGGATAGCAGTGTGAAGAGCAACTGATGAAGGCGAGAACGGTAGGGCACGGGGCGCGGCTCGGCGGCACAACGCGGGGTCGCCGTCGGCGCGTTTCGGCGGCACAACGCGGGGTCGCCCTCGAATTGTAAGGATGGGTGTTATTGGCAGACCAACTACAATTATGGGCAGATCATTAAGTTAACGGCAGATCAAAATAAAAAATTAAAGAGATGTGAACCCGTAAAATAATCTACGGATAGCTATTTTTTCAAGAGTACGTGCTGCCAATAGCCACATGTGATCTGTTATTAATTTTTTCCATTTTATATTGTGTGAAAATATAAAATCAATCATTAAATTTTGGGTTATTTTTTAAAACAAGTCCTAGAATTTTCAAAAAAAAAATTTAGAAATATCAAAAAGTAGCCAATTTTTAGGGGTTTTTTTACCAATAAGAAATTATTGAAGGTAATTTTATTTGTATTCTCATTTTATAATAGTTGCGGGTCGCTCGACGCTCTGCAGATCTGTCGAATTGAACCGTCTTAGCTCAGGAGCGGGTTGAGCGTGCAAACAGTCACAGAAAATTCAAACAGATGCAAGAAGACTTTTTTTAACATGGAAAACCCGGAAATGGTGAAAAATCACGTGCCCGGTTCGGTGCCGACCAAATTCCACTATCTCTTTTAGTGTTGCGAGTTATAAAATGCAAGAGGGTGACAGGTCACCGCTCATTGCTGGGGTGCAGAGAAGAAAGAGAGAGATCTGAAGATGAAGGAGATCTCCAAGTGCCTAAAGGAGATCTTCAAGTCACCTTCGAATGAGATCTTCGAAGGGGAAGGAGATCTTCGAAGGCCGAAGGAGATCTTCGAAGGATTCTTCGAACGCCGAAAGAGAACTCTGAAGGATATTCGAATAAGCTCTCTCAGGCGGCAAGGTCCCTTGAAATGAAGGTTCTTGGCTCCTTTTATAGTTTTTGGTAGGGCGGTCTGGTAATTGCGCCATTGTAACCGTCATAACTACCGGAAAGGCTAATCACGTTCCTCGATCTGGAGCACACGGATCGTCATTTTTGCACATGTGACGATTTTTGCCCCTTGGTAGTTTGGGCAGAAACGAACTACGAACTGCGAGCAGTTCTGTTGTCCCTGCAAGAGAAAGTAGATTGTTATGCGCGCCCGGAGGGAAATCTGTGCGCTTAGACATAGTCGGGCAGCTGCCGGGAGTGTAAACCACACATTTGCTACCGCGTGGTTACTGCTGCGTGGTAGCCCATGTTACCACGATTTGTGGGAACATGGGGACGTGGCGGCTACCGCGCGGGCTACCGCTCACACGGTAACTTTTGGTTTTCTCTTTGGGGGCTGGTTACGGGCGGTTTCTCCCACTCCCCACTCCCCACTCCCTCCAATATGAGCCTGAATTCTCCTTTAAATAAAGGGGGTACCCATCAAATGCCCCCCAAATTCTCGGAGTCCAAATTCGGTGCTAGGGGAGTGCGAAGATTTTTCAAGCTTTGTGTTGCGATCGAGATGGTACCATGGAGGTAAACTTGTCTTTCTTTCCAACGGGCGGAGCTACGTCGGCAAAAGGGGACGAGCGTGATTGTGCGGTCGCGCGCATGGGCGGAATTGCGTGCGGTAGCGCGCGTGGGCAGTTACGCGTCTGCGTGCGGGACGGAAATGCGCACGCCTGCGCTGCTACATCCGCGCGGTAGCTGCTACCGCGGGCAATAGCAACTACCGCGGGCGGTTGCATGCGTGGGCGGAATTGTGTGTGGTAGCGCGTGTGGGTAGTTACGTGGGCGTGTTCAGGTGGTGTGCTTGCGCGGGCGGGCGAAAATGCACGCGCCGGCGCTGCTTCCGCTAAGCGGTAGCACGCAGTCACGCTGCTGCGTTTGTGCTCTCTTTTTTCACATGTCACATGTCATTCGAGATGTTTTTCTGACATTTATCATTGTTTCTGCCAGGGGTTAAGGCGATGCGGGTCATCGATCAAAACCGATACGTTTGCGTTCTACGCTTGACAGCGCGCAGGTTGATATGTGGTGAAAGCGGTTTGGATTGCCCGTGAATATTGAAGTGAAGCTCCCGCATGCCGAGGAACGCGCCCAAAACCCACCGACTGGTTTTATCACGCTTACGGAATGCTGCATGAAGTCGGGTTTTCGCTTTCCTCCGTCTGACGAGGCGATCGAGATCTTTCGGTTTTGCGGAGTGTCGATTTCCCAGTTCACTCCCGTCGGGATGGCGCGAATCATGGGTCCGATTGTGCTCTTTCGGGAGCACGGGTCGCAGCTCACGCTGGAGGTCTTTAAGGATTGGTGCGGGGTCTTCACAGTCCCGGGTGGCAGGGTAGAGATCTGCAGCAACAAGCGATGGTTCCGTTTTCGGGGAGAGATCTGACTACCGCCATGAGAATACTCTTTATGGTTATGTTCGTAATCATTGGGACTTGCCCGAGTTATGGAGGGAGTTTCCTGGTCATTGTTGCCGCCAAGGCGGGAGAGAGAGTGAATTCCTGCCCCTTCCTGGATTCCCGTATCGTAATGGATTGTCGAAGGATCTCTCATGTATCACTAGCTGTGTGCAGGAGGACAGACTGTTGTCGATCGGCCTTTCTTCAAATCCTCAGGGTGACGTCGCCGCTCCCTTAGCTCGTGACAAGAAGAGGAATCTTGTTTTCATATGTGGGAGCTCTGATGATGCGCCTTCTACCTCTCGGGCGAGGAGTCATGCTGATGTGGCAGGTCCAAGCCACAGTGTCAGGGAAGTTGTTGTTAATGTCCCCGAGATTGAGGAGATCATGGTCACTTCCGTTACGGATCCACCTCGTCGAGATAATCCTCCTACCGCTTCGGGGATGGTGAGACGAGTTTCTTCTTCACTACAGGCCACGGTGGCTACGGTAAGTGGAGGTATGGTTGTTTGTGCTTTTATTACTTCATAAACTCTGATTTTCTTCTCTTTGCAGCTTGGAGAGTTGAACAATATTGCTCGTACTTGGAACAACTGCTACGTCTGCCTGAAAGATGGGTGATTCGCTCTCCAAGAGGAGTTACGGAAGGTGAAGAGCGCCCTGGCTAAATCCCAGAAGAAGGTTGAGTGTGACACTTCTCGCATCCAGCATATGGAGTCAGATTACTCGTGTTCCGAGGCTGAGCTCGAGAGAGTCTGAGAGGAGCACTGTGCGACCAAGGCACTTGCTGAGGATGCTATTCGACAACTATCAGAGGCCCGCAAGAGATGTTTCGCCAGGATGGTGAGATGAGATTTTTGAGGGGAGAGGTGGAGAGGCTCTCTTCCTTAGAGCTTGACGTCGAGGAGACCAAGGTTACGGGAGTTGTGGAGTACATGGATTCTCTGGCTATCAGTACCCCCAAAACAATCGACCGACCTCAACAGATTCAAGATGTTATATATATTTTATGTCTATATTTATATAGAAGAAATATGTTTACCAATTGACTCATATTGAAATGAATGTTCTATTTGGGCAACATCAAACTTAACAAATGATATCCATCAAATTCAAATACAATAACATATTCTCTCATGTAACATTATTATTATAAGAAATGTTAATCAACAAACATAAGCATTAAATCTTCTTGACCAATACACAATTTCACTCTAAGCACTAGACACCCCCTCCTAATGATTATGGCTCTGTTTGGCGCGGAGGTTGGAGGAGCGGCGGTTGGAGGAGTGATCCACAACCGTGGGTACATAGCGGCGGTTGGAGGAGCGGCGTTTTTCTGCTGATTCAGCGGAGGAGCTGCAAACCGCGCCCCGCATCCGCTCCGCCAAACGGAAAACTTTCCACGGCTGCGGATCAGGAATCTCTCTCTGATCCGCAGCCGCTCCGCCAAACAGAGCCTATATCATGAGTTCGAACATATCTCATAATGATGCAAGCAATGTGTTCAAAATATAGGAACAGATCCATTATCGTATGTATGGCTGACAATGACTAACAATTCAAACTTCATGCAAGTTACATACAAACTAGCGGATTTTGGAGTTAACTCATCCTTGGAGAACATACAAACTCTAATAGGTGAAGAGTTCATTCGATTATTTAAAATTATAAAAATATATTTTTCATAAATGATAAACCCACCACTCAGTTGGATCTACATAGATCCAAAACATGAAGTTCAAACTCAACATATCTATTCAAAACACCATAAAAATATGGTTTCAAATAAATGCTTAGAACTTACTACCATAGTAATTTATGTTGAAATGTGATATATATATATAAATATAAGCACAAAATCACTTCATTGGATCATTGTATTCTTCACTGATTTTGAGCTTTATAATTATCATCTAACTTTATGTATAATAATAGGGAGAAGCTCCAATCTAAGATCAAGTAGTTCAATCATATTATAAATTAAAACCAAACATGAAACTACATGATCCAAAACCAATGGATTATAGCTCAAATGACTCCAGATTTACACAAATTTACTAATGTGAGGGGCAAGTCGTTGGGACTTGTAATAAATCCCGAACAAAAACCACTGATTATAGGCGGAGGAGCCCAGAATCTCTATAGATTGCAGAAGACCGCATGAATTTCTCGATGTGGACTATACTTACAACATAGTATATATGATCTAAAAATAAACAAAACTATAATCCAGCCATGACATTGCAAATTATAGCATCAATTTTCTGCATTGCCATAGCTTGGAAATTTTGTTTCAGCAGCTGTAACTAAATTGATGATTCAGCCTCTGTGGAAGACGGAAATTTATTCTGATCCTCCATGTTCTGAATCAGAGCAGCAAATGATCTTGTGCACGGCCATCTGAAATGGAAGAATATTAAAAATAAAATGTAATCAACATACAAGATTATAATAAATTATAGGTTTACCTGCTTGACATAATAAAATTATAGGGTTTACCTGCTTGACTTTATGACCACATTGTTTGCTGCGGTTTCATGGTTAAAATGTCGTCTGCAATGTGAAAAGGAGCAAATCAATCACAAAAAGCAAGCAAATTCTAAAAGGAAAAGGCTATTAAAAAGCTAGGAATTATTTATCTTGTATAAGTTGCATCATTTATAATCGTTGAGATGTCTTAAATCTTAATTTGATTGTAGTCGGTCTAGTTTTGTCACATTCGTGGAAGATTTAATGTTCGATATATTTTTTGAAAAATTCAGCAATATTGAGGAGTGATATATAAACTCAGGTTAGCTATAAGGATTGATGTGTGCTAAACACAGAGACGTGTACAACCATTCTCCATAAGGAAAAAAGATCCTCTCCATTTGGAGGCAAATGGATAGTATCCATTTCACGGTCTAGATTGTTTCTTCCTTCATCTGACGGGTTAAGTAATTTCATCTATTTTATCTTCCATAAAGACTATATTTTGCAGTTTTAGATACATAAGATTGAATTTGGACCGTGAAATGGACCCCTCCATTTGGTCGCACATGGAGAGGATCTCCATTCTCTCCCTAATGAACATTTGCCAGTACCCGTAGACAGCCCAATTTGGGTGAACCACATAAATTTCTTGTATTCTATGTGATCTTGCTTTTCTTCTTTCCTTGCTCGATTATCCATAATAATCATCATTGATAGTATTATCCTATATTCCTTGGGAGTTGGATTATGAATGTTCGATCTATTCGGCACAAAAAAATTTCAACATTACCAAACTTCGTTATCTTAACTATTTAACCCCATAGTCCTTTGAGACTAATGTTTTATGTCCATTATATTAATATGTTCAAACCGCCAAAACTCTATTTTTCAATACCTTGTATTCGATATTTCATTTCATTAGCATCAACAATCGTACGTGTCACCGAAACTGTTACGCCCCCGAACGCGCTGCGATTCACGGGTCATCACTATGCTCGCCGAGCAAAGGAAGCCACAAGGAGCAACGGGACTGAACCATCCGGTTCAGCCCCCGATCACTAAAAGGAAGCCGACGGGGCTGATCCACACGGTTCATCCCCTATTGAGGGGGCCGGCCGGCCCCCTCTAGTCTCGGGGTATTTATAACCCCGGGACTCTCTTGGATGGGCTAAGAAGATTATATTTCAGGTATTCTCCCTCCTTCCCACTCAACCCTAACCCTAGTCTCTTCTTCTTCTCTAGATCTCCTTCATTCTCGCTCTCTCCCTTCCACTTTCATAACATTTGGTATCAAAGCACCTTCTTGCGGCCATGTTGACCATACGCTCGGACGCGGAAATCGCAAGTTTGACAACCCTAGAGAAAAACTATGCAGGGTTGACGGATACGGTGACGGCTATGGAATAAAAGGATGATGACATCCACGAAACAGTTGGAAGAACGCTTGGACGCTCGCATGGAGGAGATCAAATCCCTCCTCGCTCAAAATCTGAAGGGAAAAATGACCGCCAACGACGGATCGGGGGCGAAGGATTCACAACATCAATCGATACCTCACGGAATGGGGGATCACGCTCGGCAGCAGCCGATCCCGCCGATTCACGCGACGGACAGGCCGTCGAGCGGTTGGATGGCGACCGACCCGTCCAGATTCGCTGGAAGTAATGCGGGAAGGATCGGGGAGACTTCGACTCAGCCGCTGGAGATGGGAGTAGCCGCCGGTGGGGGAAGCGGAGCCGGAGGAAGCCGTCCAGGGACATGGAGGCCTGCGGAGGCTCGGGCTGGGCCGTCCGTCCTGGGAACAGCAGCGGCGGCCTGGAATGGGGTCGGGATGGGGCGTACGCCTAATTGGCAGCCTCCAGAGCATACACCGGGGGGTTTTCAATCTAACGGAGCATCGGGTGCTTCGTTCGGAGGTGTCGCGGGACTCCTACCGCTGCCACGGACCTTCGGACCACCTAGAGGCTACGGAAACGGAAACCCAGGATACGAACGGCCTCCAACAACCACTCAACGGGGAGGCATGTATTTTCAGGGACCCCAAGGACCACCCAATCAGCCCATGGAACAACGGAGGCCGGGAGGGTACGGCCAGGAACCAGGGGATACGGGCAGGTAAATCAGAGAGCGTACATGCCACCGAAGAGGACTCGAATGAATTTTCCCAAATTCAGAGGAGATGCGTTGGAGAGGGTACAGAAAGCGGAACTTTTTTTCAATTACCAGGAAATTCCCGAGGAACAATGGGTGCAGCTGGCAGCTTTTCACCTGGAGGAGGACGCCTACCAGTGGACACAGTGGTTCTTGAGGGGTCGTGATTACGCACCTTGGACTGAGTTCGTAGAAGAATTTGTAGCCCGATTTGGCCCTCTGGAGTATGAAGACGTTGAGACCATGCTACAGAAGCTTCGACAGAAGGGAAAGGTGATGGAGAACCGCACCGAGTTTGAGAGGTTGGCCAACAGGGTCCGATGGGAAGAGAAAACACTGCTGAGTTGTTTCATCTCGGGTCTGAAGGATCATCTGAGGGACGAGGTCCATGCCTATATGCCCCGCAGCTTGAGTCACGCCATCAGTCTTGCACGGATACAGGAGGAGCGTTTCAACAGACAGAGGAACCGCACCATGGGCAGAGCAGCCACGACTACCACACCTGCCCGGAGAGACCCGCCGACGACCCGCCGCCCGACGGTGACCAGACTGACCTGGCCTGAGCTGCAGGCGAGGAAGGAGAAAGGCATGTGCTTCAACTGTGATGAAAAGTACGGACCCGGGCACAAGTGTCAGAAGATCCAGGTCTTCATGTTGCGAGAGGAGGAGAAGGACGAAGAAACCACCGCGTTGGAACTAGAGGAGGAATTGGATCTGACGGAATTCGAGGTGTCCATACAGGCAATGGAGGGCTATAAGGCCCCCCTCACCATGCGCATATCCGAGAAAGTAACCCAGGAGCGGGTTACAATTCTGATCGATAGTGGAATCACACACAACTTCATCAACCCTGCAGTGGCACTGAAGGTGGGACACACCATAGACCGTGGCACCGCTTTCCAAGTCAAGGTAGCGGATGGGAGCAAATTAAGGTGTGAAGGGGCGATGAGGGGAGTCGAACTGCGGATGCAGGGGTACACCTGCCATACCGACGTCTATCTTCTACCCATCCGGGGATCTGATATGGTACTAGGAGTCCAGTGGCTGAGACAGTTGAAGAGAGTCACCTTTGACTGGGACCAGATGATCATGGAGTTCACACAGCTTGGGGAGGATTACTGCCTTCACGACCTCAAATCATCTTCGTTGAAGGAGATCTCTGTCAGGAGCTTGGAACGTCTGGGCGAGCAGGGGAGCTCGATGGCGATGATCATGGGGCTAGCAGCGGCCACTAATATTCCATCAGAGATTCCGACACATGCGACCCGTATTGACCCAGTACAAAGATGTCTTTCAGGAGCCGCACGCACTTCCCCCGCCGAGGTTCAGAGACCACGCGATTCAGCTCAAGGTGGGGACGGAACCCACCAATATCAGACCGTACCGCTACCCGCACATACAGAAAGCAGAGATCGAGCGTAGCGTTAGAGAGATGCTTGCTACCGGGATCATCCGCCCCAGTACAAGTTCCTTCTCCTCGCCCATCATTCTAGTGAAGAAGAAAGACGGCTCATGGAGGTTCTGCATTGATTACCGAGGCCTGAATAGTTCTACAATCAAAGACAAATTTCCCATATCCATGATTGAGGAGCTGTTAGACGAGCTACACGGAGCGTGCCTATTCACCAAGCTGGACCCGCGTTTCGGCTACCATCAGATTCGGATGCAAGAGGGAGACATCCACAAGACTGCTTTCAGGACCCATGACGGACATTACGAGTTTCTCGCGATGCCCTTCGGGCTATCCAACGCCCCGTCCACATTCCAGGCCGTGATGAACGAGATCTTTCGGCCACTCCTGCGCCGCTCAGTGTTGATCTTCTTCGACGACATCCTGATCTACAGTAGCAGTTGGGAGGAGCATCTGGAGCATGTGCAGCAAGTCCTCGCCCTCTTGCGCCAACAGCAGCTATACGCCAAACAGTCCAAGTGCTCTTTCGGCCAAGCAGAGGTCGAGTACTTGGGCCATCTTGTTTCGGCACAGGGCGTTCGGGCCGACCAAAACAAAGTCGCGAGCATGGTGACCTGGCCTCGCCCCACGACGATCCGGGCTCTACGGGGATTCCTCGGGCTCACGGGCTACTACCGTCGGTTCGTGAAGGACTACGGCAAGATCGCGAGACCGCTCACTCAGTTGTTACAGAAGGATGCCTTTGTGTGGCAGGAGGACGCCGAGGAGGCGTTTTAGGCTCTAAAATGAGTCATGACAACTACACCGGTCCTGGCTCTTCCGGATTTAGGCAAGGAGTTTGTGTTGGAGACCGACGCATCCAGGGTAGGGATTGGAGCAGTGTTGATGCAGGAAGGGAGACCCCTGGCCTATTTCAGCAAGGCACTAGCTCCGAGGACCTTGGGATTATCTACCTATGAAAAGGAGATGCTAGCAATAATACACGTGGTGGCCTTATGGAGGCCGTACTTGCTGGGACACCACTTCAAGGTTTGCACAGACCACCAGAGTTTGAAACACTTCCTGGAGCAAAGGGTAGCCTTCCCTCTTTAGCAGAAGTGGGTGACCAAGTTGTTGGGATATGACTATGAGATCGTCTACAAGCAAGGGAAAGAGAATGTGGTCGTTGATGCTCTATCACGACTCCCGGAGAGCTCCCTCTCCCACATTTCGGGTCCCCTGATCGACTCCCTCGACGACATATAGAAGGAGGTACAACAAGATCCCGAGCTTCGGATCATCGTGGATGCACTACGACAGGGACAAACGACCACACCAGGGTACCAGTTACAGGGAGGGCACCTATATTATCAGGGCTGAGTCGTTCTTCCACCTACCTCAGCCTGGAAGACAGTTATGATGCATGAGTTCCATTCTTCTCCGATGGGGGGGGGGGGGGGGGGGGGGGCATGCAGGCGTGCTCCGAACTCTCCAACGGCTGCGAGCGAATGTCTTTTGGAAAGGCTTACGTCAGGACGTACAGCAATTTGTGCAGCAATGTGAGGTTTGCCAACGACAGAAATATGAAACAACCTCCCCAGCGGGCTTGCTCACTCCGCTGGAAATTCTGCACAATATCTGGGACACGATCTCCATGGACTTCATAGACGGCCTACCCAAATCTCAGGGAAAGTCCATCATCTTGGTCGTGGTCGACAAACTCTCGAAGTACGGGCACTTCCTCTCCATGAACCACCCCTACACCGGGGAATCGGTAGCCGATCTTTTTGTCCGCGAGATCGATCGACTGCATGGCGTACCCAGGTCTATCATTTCGGATCGCGATCCGGTGTTCATCAACAACTTTTGGCGGGAGCTTTTTCGGTTACAAGGTACGCGGTTGAGCCTGAGCACGGCCAACCATCCCCAGACGGACGGACAGACGGAAGTTCTCAATCGGGGGGTGGAGACATACCTCTAATGCTTCGTGATGGACGAGCAGCGCACTTGGACCCGCTGGTTACATTGGGCAGAGTACTGCAACAACACCTCATATCATACAACCAGCAGGCTTACTCCGTTCGAGGTTGTCTATGGTCGTCCGCCTCCATCCTTGGGTTCTTACGAGCCAGGCAACACAGCTCTTCCAGCAGTTGAACGCACACTGGGCGACCGGGATCGCACATTGGCCCTCCTACGGGACAACCTCAGAGTGGCTCAGGACAGGATGAAAACACAGGCAGACAAACATTGGACAGAGCGGAAGTTCGCGGTCGGAGATGAAGTCTTCCTCAAACTACAACCGTACCGACAGCTCTCTGTCTCCCGCAGGGCAAATCAGAAATTGGCACCACGGTACTACGGGCCGTTCCGCATTACTCATCGGGTCGGACCGGTGGCCTACACCTTAACGCTTCCGGAAGGCTCTCGTATTCACCCAACCTTTCATGTGTCCCTTCTCAAAAAGAAGATTGGCGACGCAGTTCAGGCGAGCCCTCTATTACCTGAAGCTACCACGACAAGGGAACTGCGACCCTCACCGGAGGAAATCTTGCTGACCAAGTGGAAGAAGCGGGGCACTGAATACCGTCCCGAGCTCTTGGTTAAATGGAAGAACTTGACAGCTGCACACAACACCTGGGTTGATCTGCTAGAGTTCCGTGACTTGTTTCCGGACTTTCACCTTGGGGACAAGTTGGTGCTTGATGGGGAGGAGAATGTTACGCCCCTGAACGCGTTGCGATTCACGGGGAATCACTATGCTCGCCGACCAAAGGAAGCCACAAGGAGCAACGGGGCTGAACCATCTGGTTCAGCCCCCGATCATTAAAAGGAAGCCGACGGGGCTGAACCACACGGTTCAACCCCTATTGAGGGGGCCGGCCGGCCCCCTCTAGTACCGGGGTAGTTATAACCCCGGGACTCTCTTGGATGGGCTAAGAAGATTATATTTCAGGTATTCTCCCTCCTTCCCTCTCAACCCTAACCCATGTCTCTTCTTCTTCTCAAGATCTCCTTCATTCTCGCTCTCTCCCTTCCACTCTCATAACACAAACATTCCATCATTGAAACAATGTGTGTCCTACGACAAAATTACCTCGCGATTTTGTCATGTTGGTGGAACTCCCGAAGCGATCATAAGAATGCTTCACCATGGAGACGGTTAACTTATATCTATAATCGCGATACCAAAATCTTATCATATCATATAATCCTTGGGAGTTGGATTATGAATGCTCGACCTATTCGACACAAATTTTTTTCAACATTACCAAACTACGTTATCTTTATCTTAACTATTTAACCCCATAGTCCTTTGAGACTAATGTTTTATATCCATTATATTAATATGTTCAAACCGCCAAAACTCTATTTTTCAATACCTTGTATTCGATATTTCATTTTATTAGCATCAACAATCGTACAATGTGTCACGCAAACATTCCACCATCGATACAATGCGAGTCCTTCGACCAAACTACCGAAGCGATCATAAGAATGCTTCACAATGAGAAGCTCAACTTATGGAGCTCCCGGAAAACTCTAACCGTGATACCAAAAGAGATTGATATTTAAGAGTCCGTTCGTTTGGACGGGAATTAATTTTCTGGAATTGACATTGGAGATTAGATATTCAATTCTAGCATTCGGCGCGACCAAATTTACGTGGATATTGGCATTTATGTGAAAACTCATGACTTTGACTTTGAACTAAAAAATCAAATCGTCAATTCTTACCTCCGTCCATGGGTTTTCTGCATAATCGAGTGTTTTCGCCTGAGGGTGCATTTTTCGGCCCGGGCACGTATTTTTCTATCGGGCGAGCATTTTTCGCCCGAGCGTGCGAATTTTCGCCCGGGTACGCGTCTTTTGCCTAGACGAGCGTTATTAGGCCAAGGCGCGCGTTTTTCGTCCCAGGCGGGAGTTTTTTTGCCCGGACGCGTATTTTTCGCCTAAGCGCGAGTTTTTCTCCTAGGCGCGCATTTTTCGCTTGGGCCGGCATTTTTGGACCCTGGCGCACAATTATTTGCCCAGGCGCATTAATTCACTCGGGCGCGCATTTTTCGCCAGGGCACGTTTTTTTGGCCGAGCGGGTATTATTCGCCCGGGCGCGTGTTTTTTTTTCCGGGCGCGCGTTTTTTCGCCCATGCACGCGCTTTTAGCTTGAACGCGTGTGTTTTTCTCCCGGGCACACGTTTTTCGCCCGGTCGCGCATTTTTGTCCCGGGCGCACATTTTTGGTTCGGGCGCGCGTATTTCGCCAGGGTTCGTATTTTTTCGCCCGGGCAAGCGATTTTCTCCAAGCGCGCGTTTTTCGCCCGGGTGGGCATTTTTGGCCTGAACGCACGATTTTTACCCTGACAAGCCTGTTTTGGCCATGCGCACGTTTTTCGCCCATGTGCACATTTTTTACCCCAGCTGAAAAACGTGCGCCCGGGAAAAAAAGCGCGCTCTGACAAAAACATGCTCCCGTGCTGAAAAACGCATTCCCGGCCGTAGAACTCGCGATCTGGAAAAAAATACGGTCTCGGGCCGAAAAACGCGCACCCGGGCGAAAAACACGCCCCGCGAGTAAAATGCACCCAGAGCAAAAAAAGCACACCCGGGCGAAAAAAGCGCGTCTTAGAAGATATAATGTGCCTCAATTCCAATTCTAATACAATTCCATCATTCAGCCGAACAACTTTTGTGCCTCAATTCCAATTCTGTTGACTAAATTCAATCCTGCAACATAATTGGAGTTTTGTAAAAAGCCAATTCCTCTAGATATTGGTTTTCGTCGAAAAGCCAATTTCAGAAAGCCAATTCCGTCTTAAACGAACGGACCCTAAGAGTTTTGCATAATAAAAAATATTATGCAGAACAAAAGATACAGCACAATAAATTAAAAGGCTCTTTAGGGAGCGCACAACAAACCACATTGGAAACATTGCGACTCCGAATTTCCATCCCCATGTCGGGTGGCCGTTGTGCACCCTCGTTTCGGGTCTACGAGCAAATACCAATTATCCTCTCTCCGCTGCCAACAAACTCGTGGCTCTCCGCACCATGGAGCAACTTCATCACCAATTGTGAGCAATTATTGACACTGGTGACAAAATATGCGCAGCAGCTCGAAGCCGTAAAGGCACGCGACCTAACAGATGAAAAGCAGTTAACGTCGCCTGAGCACCTGAACTGACCAACAATAGCCAGACACATCATCATCTCTTGCATGCCCTATTGCCGCCCCACCCCTTACTGTACAACCCGTTCCACCGGTCACTGTCCAGCCATTAATTCAGGCAATTGCTCCCCAACAAACACTTCCACTTCAAATCCTTGCACTAGCCAATTCATGGGTCCATCAACTGTTGCCCATTGCATGCACACTGGGCCCTCTTGCTCCAATTCCAGACACAATCGCCATGCCTGTCGCTGCCACCCACAAAGTTCATTGATTCCGCCTCTACGCAAGCAACAACCCTCCTACAACATCACCATCATTTCACGTCATCAGTGAGCACAACACCTCTCGATGAAGTCTCGGATCCGACAACACGATACAAGGAGCTATTCTGGAGAGAAATCAAGGAACTGGATAAACCTACTCACAAGTTTCTATAACCTTCTCTGAACTTGAGGGAAGGCTCAAAGTGAAGGAGGGGTAAAATGATATGGGTTGTTGTTATGGGTCAAATACTAGGACATGCCCATCTCGAACATCCTTTGTATCTTCAATTATTGTCATATATGTTGATCGAGTCTAGAGTATGTACTTTTTATATAAATCAAAGTGTTCAAATTTATTACATTTAGTAGGATCATAAATGAATGAAAGTATGAAGTAATCTCCTTTTTCTTCTCCTTAGTTCCCACTTCTCTCTCTCTCTTTCTCTCTCTCCCGAACCCTAGCTGATCCCCACCACGGGGCATTGTGAGGTTGAGCCCGACACCCTCATAGCATGCATCTTGTAGGTTGAGCTCGGCTCCCCTCAGACAACTCCCCTTATATGTTTGGCATCCCCTACACTCATGCTATCTCCGACCACATCTTCGGCGAGTTTCCAACCACGTTAGGGGCGGCCCGTAATAGAAGTATGATAAAACTAATGCTATAGTGGGACAATTTGAGCACACCACAGCTGTGGGACAACACAACATGGATATTATGCTACTACCAGTATTACTTGAAGATAGCGACTGGAGCTTCACACAAGAGCTTGATTTAAGGGCATAGTCTGGTTGGTTGTTGGCTTTAGTATTTTGGGTAAAAGATGTGAGAAAGATATTGGGAGGAAAAAATGGGAAAAGATAAAAATCGAGTGAAAATTTTAGAGTGTTCACAAATGAATCAGATACATTTGGCGCTGAACTAGAGTTACTATAAATCTATCTGTGTGGTCATGTGATTAAGTGATTTTTCGCCAAAATACATAAATCATATCACTTTTTTTTGTGTTCTTCCTTGAGGTTATTTGTTCCTATTATTTATTCACTCTTCCCAATATACGGCACTTAACATTTCACAATATAGTTGTAATGTAACAAGAACTACAGGAAATGTAAAGAGCATATGCAGTTTCAGGTAAGAATTTAAGCTTGACTTTGTTATACCGGTAAGCGGTCTACCATGATGATTATATTCTAAGAGAGTGAAGAACTTTTATTTAAAATATGATTCACAATGATCTATTATGGTTGACAAACTATGACATTCAACTCTACAACAATCTACTATGGTGATAAATACAATAATCAACTCTACAAATATGGCAACGTAACAACAAGATCAGTAAGATTAGCTCAACAAGTTGTATTTGCCCCAACAGATCACAATTCATGGGTAGATAAAGACTGTAGCTTCCAATAGCAGGTAAAAAATTGTATAATTCTAAAATGTGAAGTTAAGGCATGAATCCATGCGGAGAAAAAAACTAACTGAATCTCCGCCTGTCTAAAAAATGTACATGTTTTTGAATCACTAGAAGTAATTAGAGGTGTAAACGAGTCGAGCTCGAGTCGAGCTTGGCAAAAATCCCAAGCTCGAGCTTGAGCTAAATATTTCGAGCTCGACGAGCTCATCCTGCTTGGCTCGAGCTCGAGACCAGTATATTGAGCTCGAGCTCGAGCGAGCTCGAGCTTTCGAGCGAGCTCGAGCTTTCGAGCTCGCGAGCTTGATTCGAGCTCGAGCTGCTCATGAGCCTATTTTTCTTTATATTTATAATATATATTTTTAAAAAAATGACCCAAAAAAAAGCTCACGAGCCGGCTCGCGAGCTCATGAACAAGAGCAATCGAGCTCGAGCTCGTCGAGCTCGAGCTCAACTAGCTCAAGCTCGAGTCGAGCTTTTTTCGAGCCGACTCATTGAGCTCACGAGCCGGCTCAACTTAACCTGCACCCCTAGAAGTAATTAACTACCTCCATTTAAAGTTTTATTGGAGAAGTATTTAGCCTTTAGTCTTCGGGCATATGTAGCTTGATATTTCTTTAGCTTCTCAACATTCTCTGTATTCCATTCATCCCTAAGAGAGCAAAGCATGGTAAAGTATATAAAAATGTACAAATGGAATCTAAGAAATATATGAAAGATCGTGTTCAATGGATTTAGAGATATGCATCACTGTGCAATGAGTACTATCTATGGTTTAGGAGACATGCATCTTGAACCACCACCACTGTTCCGAACGGAGCCTAATGTTTATGTATCACCATGTGAACGATAAGCAAAAGAAGATCAAATTTTAGAAGGTACTAGAACCTTACCGTCAATAATATTATAATACCTAAGCTATCTGAGATCAATAAAACTAATTTATGAAGTGTATGCTCCAAAAATTTACTCAACTCGAAAGAAAATGAGTAGATCTAAAAGCTGTGTCAAAATGAAGGAAAGAAAGTGTGATAGGAGAAGCCAGACGATGAAGCTCGCATTTTGAGTTCTTGAAATTGAAAGAGGGTTTCTGATGCCAGGGTAAGTTGGTGATGAAAGCCCTAATATGCCGCACTAAATGGAATGCGGTATTCCTACTAATAAACACTAGTATGAGTGTAAATGCAATGGACATTCCGATACAAATTGACAATAAGCAATTATTTGAGATAAAACTTAAGCAAGTGCACAATTGTTCATAGAAAATTTTAATTGGAAAACAAATGTTAATCCACACATAATAGAGGTGCAAGATATTTTGAGCGCGTGCCGAATATGTTCTGCAAATCAATGATTTCACGGAAATAAATCATATAATTTCGCATCCGGTAAACTCTAGTCCAAGCACACAATAATAGGAAAAAAGAATACGAAACTATGACTTACACATGTGGCGGCGACAAAATGCAGCAAAAGGTGGAAATCTGAGGCTGTTGGCTCTACGTGGGTGATGAAAACTGATGGTGGCTACTGGCTGGTATTGGAATGAGTTTGGGAGGATGTGGGAGTGGTTTGGGAGGTTGGTGGGGTTGTTGGCTACCACCCACAGGGTCATGATATGTAAATCGAGAATTGATAAAATAGAAAAAGAAGAATTTTATGAAATTTCTATGTCAACATGTATTATAAAGATCAGATGAGACGCGTAGAATAGCAGTATTCTAGAGATAGAAGTATTAAATATAGAATATGCTGCCATAAGATGGAGTTCTTAGAGAAGTTCCATCTATATAGAATATGTCGCCGCAAGATGGAGCTCCTAGAGAAGTTCCATCTATATCAGCCTCAGTGGATGAGCAAGTCATAAAGCACTACTTTTTAAAATTTCAGGATATAAGAGTCATAAGACTACAGTTGAGATATTTAAGATAGGCACCGATAGAGATGAATCATCGTTATTAACTGCCCAAGTGTGCATCGAAGAATGCATGGAAAGATAGAGCAAAATCCCATGATACAAAGTCTTGTAGAGGTAGCAGAATAACTGTTTGACATCCATTGTATGGCCATGAGCTGGTCGATGCATGAACCTATAGAGCTTACTTAGATATCGGAGGCTATTAATGTTGGTGCAATAGTCCGAGGGATTGGAAAGTGTTGAGACAGAGTAAAGTGTAAGTACCAGGGAAGTTGCAAGAGGTGTGGCAATAGGTTTTGCATTAATCATGTCAAGGTGATCCCTGCTATACTGGTATGGGATATAAATAATCTTAGAATACTTATACTCCTAGAAAGAAGTTCAATAAACTTTTCCCCGATCTCTTTGTGAACACCTATGATGATAATGCCATCAAAATAGACTTAAAGGTGTTGAAGATGAATGGAGAGGTGGCGGCATGGGAGTTGGTTTGCATGCTGCAGCTTTTGCATTCTATGCACACCACAAGTCCAACTGTGGGACACAGCCATGCTTAAAACCATCACCTTAAGCACTAAGAGGGATGCTGAAGGTAAAATTAGTGCTTGGAATGATCAGCTATTGAAATAGATTGAGTTGATAATGTTTAGATGATCTGAAAGTAGGAGGGCTCCATACATGATATAACTCAAATCTGAACATTATAAAACCATGGTCCTCCTAGGACAAGTGTCAGACAGACAGACAGACATATGAACTTCCATAGCTGTCCAGCTACTCGACTTCATCTCCAAATTCCAAGGCTCATGGCACATTGGTAAGGAGAAAAATGAGAGGTTACATAAACAAAAGAGGCTAAACAAACATGATAAACACTTTGGTAAAAATAACTTGGCTATTTCGAAGGTACTTTCACACATCTTCAACTCATAAACCATTCACACCCAGTTCAAGAAGAGTAAATTTCTTGAAAGTTATTTTTTGTATTGATTTTCTGCCAAAAAATGTAGTGCCACTGAACTAGACTTGCATGTTCATAGACTTCTTTATTTCTCCTTAATCCAAAATCTTGTTGGAGAAACATAGAAATTGCTTACATCCCAAGAGTAGAAAATTGATATAAGGCAGTCTCTAAATAAATGCAAGTCGAGCACTCATAAGGAAAAAAATGTATTTAGGCAGAGAGAAGAAATAAATAATGTATATGTATATTTTTTATTTATTCTTGATTGAGAGTTGAAAGGAAAAAAATAGAAAACAAATATACTATACTTAATTTGACATATATACCATCATAGTAAGAAAGATAAACGAGGGATCAACATTTGTACTTCCAGTAAAATTTGAATTTCCTCTGTTACCAACCGTTTTAGGCGAGAAACAAAACCATCCGTCCAGAGGAATATCTTTCCTTTTCTTCTCAATTTATGAAAATTTTCATTTGGTTTCTAATTTACATATTCTCTCTCTAAATTCTGACTCCAAATATATAACACATTCAGCCAAATATCGATAAAAAACGCTGCTAAATTAATATTAAAGGTTGAAAGAATAAAAGTTAACTAATGTTCAAATAATAGAAGTTAACATAGAAGGATTACGGTAAAGAAACAAATATACCTGGACCTGGAAGGCAGCAATTGGCAATGAAGAATTATCTTGAGAAAGACGAATTATATCCAAATATGACAACCCATATTTTACCTGCCAAACAATACAATTCAGCATACATAATAGGCTAACTGCTAAAGTGAAGCACCAACTGAATAGAGGAAAAAGTTTACCAAGAGAATGTCAGCTCCTTCGGAAGAGTCCTCCATTTCGATGATACCTACTCTAGAATTTGCGGGATCCATTTGATAACGTTCGCGGAACGAATCAAACAAATAATTCATCGCAGGCAGGTGACGAATAAAACCAAGTGAAATTCACAACTCAGTGGCACGTGGGCGCTGGGTTAATTATAAAAAGTTGGTGGGGAGGTCCATGTAAACGATCCTATTCAAGAATGCATTGTTATTATTCAAAATTTGATAAAAAAAAAATTTAACTCTTGCATTGATTGAGGGAAGAGGATTAAAAAAATAATTTTGCAGTGTACGGCATAATAGAGACATCGTGAAAACCTTCCTTATCAAGAGCGACTCGAATTGCTCTGATGCGCCCATCTAACATATCACTTGGACTAACGACATAAACACCATTACGGGTCTATAGACAATATCATGATGCATCAGCTCGAAAAAGTTCGAAGTGAAGATGGATTTAGAAACATATAAACTTAACCATACCTGGGAAATTGCTTGTTTACATAGTTGATGGACAGTTTCATCTTTCATGATGACACTTATTCAATGGACACAACAACTTAAGGTTCTGTTTGGATAGCTGTGGACAGTTCCCAAACAGAACCTTAAGTTGTTGTGTCCATTGAACAGGTGTCATCATGAACGATGAAATTGTCTATCAACTATGTAAACAAGCAATTTCACAGGTATGGTTAAGTTTATATGTTTCTAAATCCATCTTCACTTCGAACTTTTTCGAGCTGATGCATCATGATATTGTTTATAGACTCGTAATGGTGTTGATGTCGTTAGTCCAAGCGATATGTTAGATGGGCGCATCAGAGCAATTCGAGTCGCTCTTGATAAGGAAGGCTTTCACGACGTCTCTATTATGTCATACACTGCAAAATTATTTCTTTAATCCTCTTCCCTCAACCAATGCAAGAGTTAAAATTCTTTAGGAAATTTGAAGAATAGCAATGCATTCTTAAATAAATCATTTGCAGGGACCTCCCCACCACCGTTTCTGTGCGAGCTCTCGCCTCCTCTACTGTAGATTTAGAAGGCTCGCCTCCCTCCTCGCCGATTTCCTCGGCAGACTTCAGAGGCGACTTGGCGCCATGGGACTTCTTTCTCCCCGAGCTCTCGGGCTGAGTGACCTCTTCCATGCGGACAAGGTCATCTAGTGAGATTGTTCTTTTGAGGTCTTCCTCAAAGCTTGCGAGCTTCAATGCTGCTTCATTCCCAAGAATCTTTGTCGCCCCTCCACTGTCGTCACTGAAGAGGGCAATGAAGCCTCCCTGCGGAGGAGTAACGTTAATAAAGTTGTTAATAAACGTATTATCTAAAATGCTAGAAGTAGTTGCAGGTTGTGCCGCAATCTCGCAAACGAAAGGGGTTCTCACCTTAGAGGCAACAAATCCAGTGATGTCGATGAGGGGAGAAGTCGCAGCCATAGTTTTAGGAGCACTCGCGTCCCCTGATTCTCCTACCATCGGGGAGACGAGCAGCTTCTTCCACTTTTTCGCCAGATGGCGGGCATAAAGCTAAGCCAAGGAAGATGCTTTTTACCGCCATATCTTTCATTGATACATCCCTACTAAACCAATTAGAAAAAAAAATTATTGGAGGATCAAAGTGACTCACATTTCCTCATAACAAAATACAAACTCATTTTTATCAACCAACAAAGCAGGTGAAAACACATTCAAATTCAATTCTTCTGTCATTGTCACTTCCAACATTTCCAATTTCTCTCTTCTGAATTCTGATTTCCATCAATTAAGAGAAACTTGCATCTTATTCAATAGAGAAATTCTCTTCACAGCAGAGGCATAATCGATATGCGCAAACGTTAATGACTCATACTTTGGCCCAAAACATATATATACATATATTTTGAGAATATAAATGCCACTACTCTTTCGCTGACACCAGCCAATTACATTCAATATGAGCACATGCATCAGCAATACAATCACTCTCTAAATGCATCTACTAAACGTCTAACCCGCTGACCTTCATGAACAAATAAAGTAAGCACAAAGTTTGCAGCTGATACCATGGCTTCCGAAAAAGTAGACCTCGGTAGCGAAGATTTCCGATTTCGACGCGAACGTCTAGTTAACACCTATAAAATTAACCATCTCAAATCATCAATGAGAAGAAAAGAAAACTTTTAGAGATCTAAGAATAATGGAGAGTATGCTCAACAAATTATAGATTTTCTTCCAAAAACATCAAGGAAGAGAGAAGCAGTTCAGGCGTAAAGAGTGATAGAGCGTGAAAAGGTGTTCCGCCATTTCGGGTACCTTTGGATAGCAGCGGGAAGAAGGAGAACGGCAGGGCACGGGTTGCGTATTAGGGCACGAGAATTGAGTTTCGCGTATTTTACTACTCGCCCTCGGCTTTCCAAAAGGTTTTAAAGAGAATTGTTAACCGCAACCCGAATTTAGCTTTTCGCACCCCATTGTTAACCGCAACCCAAAAATTTAACCGCAGCCTAATTTTGTGCTTGCCGCACCCCTTTGCTAACCGCACCCAAAAATTTTAAAACATTTATCCGCACACCAAAATCACTATCAATTGGTTATTGGTACCGGAAATTTGGCTAAAAGAAACATAACCTGCATCGTTCGTAGCCTTATATAAATATTGTATAGACGTTCCACCATCCAATTCCTTCTTATGTAACTTCACTCGTTCATTGTAAATTGTCCTAATAACCGTTTTATTTTCATAATTTTCCTTCTTCACCGCGGCTAGTATTTTGCGTGGCTTGACCCCTGAATTATACATCTGTTCAACCAATTTTACCTCTTCCTTATCTAATCTTCCTGCGTAAGCATGTCCTTCCAGATGGACTCTTTCATGATTGTGTGTCCCACATATTATGTAAATTTTCCATTTTTCAGTGATCAACTCTCGTTGCCCTTTGAGTGAGAATGAACAACCACAACGCTTTGACGATGATCTATGCATTCCTTTATTCACCCAAGGTTTCCTGTTCTGATTATCTCAGTATTCACCCCCCCCCCTATCACAACCAAGAAATACACGGGGCTTTGGTCGCTCATTCAACTTATCAGACGATTTTATGGTTACTACATAACCCAAACTCATAGCAACACCACGAGCCCATTCTACTAATTCCCCTTTAGAATCGAACAATATGTCTATGTCAAAGTGACTACCAACATCCACTTCTACCTTTTCAAAGGTTTCATCATTTTCATTGTTGACATCTAGAGAAATATAAAAAATAAGTATGAGATTCGTATAAAAACATGTAATACTGAAAGTAATTAGTAGACGCGTTTCTCTTACTGATCATAGGTAAAGAACATATGCACCATAATCCAACATTTTGTTGATATCACTTGAAAATTCCTCCATGTAAGGGTAACCTACAAATAGATATTTCTAGTTACTAACGACAGAGGCATACAACAATCACCTCACCTAATTTTATCCAGAAATTTTCTAAGCTTAAATGCAAAATATAAAGCTATAAACCCTAACCTAAAATTATTTTGTTGCAAAAATCAGGAGAAGGAGTTACCTGTTGCAAAAATCGTTCTGAAGCTTTGGAAGGAGGAAGACGACCCCGGCCGTTGCTCTGCTTCAGGAGAGGGGAAGGAGGCGCGGGTCGCTCTGCTTCAGGAGAGGGGAAGGAGGCGCGGGTCGCTCTGCTTCAAGAGAGGGGAAGGAGGCGCGGGTCGCTCTGCTTCAGGAGAGGGGAAGGAGGCGCGGGTCGCTCTGCTTCAGGAGAGGGGAAGGAGGCGCGGGTCGGTCGCTCTGCTTCAGGAGAGGGGAAGGAGGCGCGGGGAATACGACCCCGGCAGGATCCCGCCGGTCGTTGAAGGAGGAAGCGCCCCGGCCGGTGGCTCTGCTTCAGGAGAGGGGAAGGAGGCGCGGGGAAGACGATAGGAACGAGGAGCGGCTGCGACGGGGAGAACAAGCGGAAGCGACAGAATGGGGGGGTTTGGGTTTAGGGTTGCGAGGAAAATAAAAACGAGAAAGCTTTTTTTTTTTTTTAAATGGGGTGCGGATAGCTAAACTCGGGTTGCGGTTAACAATCGCCTTTTTTTTTTTTGTAATTCTTGATTTACTTTTCGTTGTTTTTTTATTTTCTCTAATTTAATAAAGGATGCGTACTTTTTAAGGGTCCGAAGTTGGTACGTATACGTACATAATAATATATACGTTTATAAATAGCATTTTCGTGTGGAGAGCCCAGCATATTCACCGTCTCGACTCTTCTCCTCCCTGTGTTGGCTCTCGTGCTTCAAAACCCTTGAAACAGTGTGCGGCTGCTGAACTCCCCTCCTTTCGGCGACGAAAAACATCGGCGATTTCGAAAATAGGGTTTGAAAAAGCTTTGAAGGTTTGATAATCGGTCGCCGAGGACATCATTCTCATCAACGAAGGTACACTTCGTTTTTCTTAACGTTAACACCGCGGAAAACGGCCATTAATACTCTTACTACACTGCAAATTTCTCTGATGCACTATACTATCTATGTGGTCTATGGTAATACTTTTATAATACGACCGTAAATTTCCACATTCTCAATATTTCTCCCTAAATACTGACCGTATCCAGGACTTAGGTTATAAGTATTTATATATTTCATTTGTACACTTATTGAAGATACTGGGTAAATACAACCATATATTGTTGCAATATGGTGCAAATACGACCGTATAGATAATGAATACTATAAAATTTTCTAGTAATATGAGTTATTTCCGGTGATGTATGGACAGTACAAGTATCCACTTATAGTGTTAGAGGTATTTCATGTATATACATTGTGTATTGTTTTTGTGAGTATTTAGGTTTCTGAGGTGTTTCATATGTATTGAATTCATGCACCAAATTTCAAAGGTATCGTTAGTGAATATAACTGGTAAATACGACCGTATTAAACAGTTTTGATGTCTTAATACCATCATATTTTAAACGTTTTTCATAATATTACCGATTTATTAGATTATCTATGTTTTCAAATATATTTACGGTAGGTGTCCACATTTTAGGTTGTCACTACTATGGATCCATTCAAAATACTGCTTTAATATACTTATGCAAAGTCGTTTTTCATTTGTATCAAACTTATTTTGACAAATTTCTTTATGCTATATCAGCAGTTCTTATTGCAGATGACTCGTTCAATAATATTAAACTCTCGTTGCGTGGTGTCTTCGTTTAAGGAGAAAGCACAACCCTTATTGAATAAATTGCGTGATAATACGAGAAATGAATTACAAGAAGCTGGGATTCTTCCCTTGTTTTCTATTCCCAACATAAACCAAAACATTCCTCTGATTGCCACCTTGCTACAGTCATACTCAAGAAAACATAGGGGTTTTCAATTGGGAAAAGTTTAAAAAAAAATGACAGTTAATGATGTTGCATTGATGCTTGGTCTACCAAATAGAGGGTTGCATTTTACATTTAATAGGACCCCTATAGCTAACTACGAGCAGAAGGATTTGGCAGCAGAGTTGTTGCGACTTTCAGAGGCACAATGTAGTGAAGAGGTTGATGCTCTACAGGTTGATGCCCTTGTTAAGTATGTTCTATGCAAGCTATTTTTCCCACTGAAGATAATGAAGATACCTAGATGTCTACACACATTTTGAGGATTGGAGGAATTTAAAAAATATAACTGGCCCGAAGCAGTTCATATATTTTTGCAGTCACAAATTCGGGAATTAAGTTATGCAGCTTCCAGAAGTGATTATAAAGAGAGTTTGGGGTACATGGAAGGTTGCTCGATCCTCTTGGTGGTGAGCCACAATCAATGATAGCATTAATTTTATCTAATAAATATTGTTTTTAATGTTAAATTGTGTATGTGCATGTGTGGTTTTATGAATACACTAACTTTCTATCGGTTGATGATGAATTAGCGAGGCCACGACTTTGTCGATGGTCTCCAAATTATAGTTTTTCTAATAAATTTTGTGCAGAATTAAATACAAAGTTATGCGTCCGCGGGAGGGTACAATTTTGTTAGCCTATTAATTAGTGAGATTAAATTGCAAATTTGTAGACATTTATAAATTATCATCAAAGTATTCTACAGGTTAAGCAGTCGTTCGAGAATATATTGCCAAGCGAGGAGCTATTATTAGGAGCTGTAGCAACAACCGACAGCGATTTTGAAGAGTCGGACAGCAAGCAAGCAGAAGAAATGGAGGACCAAGATTGTGTGGAGTTGGAAACACATAAAGAAGAATTGAAGAAGTATATGAAAAGAAAAGTCCAAAGGTATTTGGAGAAATTAGGTGAAAACCAAAAGAAGATAAGAAAAAACCCAGAAAGGGAGAACAAGAATTACTTAATGAGCAAAAAATATAAAGGCAAAGATAAGGTCAAAGGAGAGGCAGGTGTAAAGATAGAGGGGAATAAGGAAGATAAAAGTAAGGAGAAAAATGAGGAGAAACAAGTGGGGGAACAAATGGAAAAATTTGCGGATCGAATTACTTTAGAGATAGTGATTCAGTCGAAAAAGATTCATGATTTTGTAGCAGAAGAGATGAATAAATTACGTGGCGATATATATAGTAAGATAGATGCATTAACTTCCACCATTTTAGATGACCTCAATCGGCCACCACCACGCACATATGAAGAACCAACAGTCTCCGAAAATTCTACACCTATCGGCTCGAACCACTCTTCACCGAATAAAGAGCCAAATGATAATGATGATGTCCACCAGCCAGAACCTAATATTTGTGATGCTTTGGTGCTTGGTACTGATCTTTCAAATAAGATGGAGAGCGATAGAAGCTTGATAAAAATGATTAAAGGGCGATGTGATCGGAGATAGAATTCTAAATTTCCTTTGTCAACCTCCGAATTAACATATCCAGGAAGGTCAAAAATTTCCAAAGCAAAGCGTGTTATATTAGACCACGTTAGAGAAACGTTCTCTAGCAGGTTATAATTTTTTATATTTTATTCTTATTTGTCAATGTTTTTGAATTTAAAATAACCAATTTTATAGTTTAACTTGTAAAAACATTTGTGCAGAAATAGTGTGGTGATTCAAGTAGGTAATATTGTTTTGTATCGATCCCAATTTGATGATCTACTAGGAAATGGATGGATAAGTGATGCACACCTGGATGCTTACAGCATAGTGCTTACAGTACAAAAATCACTTAGTCCATTAAAATTTAAGCACTTCTTGTACGTGTCTCCAAATCATGCTGTTAGTATTAATTCTCCATTCTATGATGCGTACATACCTTCACCTTATGTTTAGAGGACTGATAGAGTACTTACATTTGTTATGCAGAACCTCAAGAGAAGTAAAATGAGTGCTAAAGCACTGGTCAGCCACATCACCATTAACTCGGTGATGTACGCAGAATTTTTTCTTATCCCCGTACACCATACAAATCATTGGGCTTTGCTGGTTGGGAACATCAAGGAGGAGTGTTGGCAATACTATGACTCTTTGTATAAAATTTCAAATTACAACAAGCTTCAGAAAGTGGTACGATAATTTAATAAATGGTAATAATTGTTAAAATATTTGTAAAACCTTCTTTATCTATTGCAGATCGATTATTTTGAAGAAGATCTAGGGGAAGAACTTCCAGAAAACATACATGAATGGCTCATCTTCTGTGTTTCTGAAAATCCAACACAAGATAACTCAGATGATTGTGGGGTTTTCGTGATGATGTTTATGAAGACAATTGTTAGCCAAAAAAAAATTGATTAAAGAAAGTATCAATTTTGGGAAAAACAAATGGCCAAAATTCGGGCAGAAGTTGCATTAGAGATAATCAAAGCCTTTCCGGACAAGATAATGAGTAAGTGGTTTTCGGCAATAGAATTAAATACTTAGAATCATATGTTAGGAAAATAATTGTGCTCTGTCTTTTTGCCACGTAGCATTGGCTTAAATAATAAATGGAATATGGCTGGATTTCATAATTACTCACTGAATATGCGGCAATACGACCGTAATATGGTTTAATACACCAGTTTTAGTACAAATACGGACGCATTTAAGCAATACAGTATCATTCAGATAGTTGATCTTGTTTATACCATTCAGATCCTTATTTATATCATTCATCTTATTTTTGACAAGTCGTTGAAGAGGTCGTTCAAGGGTGAGATAGGTTGATTAGCCAAGAAGATCTCAGCTGGGAGTTTTTAGAAGGACTTTCATAGTTTTTAATTTTGGATTATTAAGTAATTTTGAACATTATTATTAAATGTAATATTTAGTGCATTAGTAAGTGGCTTGAAGCTTAGTTTTGGTTGCAATGAACAAGTGTATTATTATATTGCAGCTTATCATAATCAAATCTAAAATGTCACTGCATGATATCATATACAAATCCAAAATGTGAGAATTTATGTTGTCCGGCTTGGACGAAACCAAGACACCAAAGTCTCAAGTTTTTCCAGAGATGTATTTGGTCAAATCTATTGAGATTTGTGTAATAAAATCAGATTTGAATTTTTTTTTCTTTGGAAACTAGCTTATTCAGATAGAACGAAATAAAAATACTACCGTATTCAGGCCATATAAAAACAAAACATAGATACAATTGTACGCTTTAAAACCTTACAACTGATTACTTTAACAAAGAGTTCATCATTTGAAAACATCAGGGATACATGAGAAGTTAAACGGTACATTAATAGATAAGTCGTCATTTATCGAGAAATCGTTGTTCAAATCACCATTTGGTGGTGTGGGGTTTGAATTTGAATCGACATCGTAAGAAATATCCATAAAATTATGCTCCTGCGGTGGCACACTATAATCAACCATAGCTGGCGCCTTTCCTTTAGCTACACGCGACTTCTCTGTTTGACAATTGTTAAAAAATACAAGTTAATACCAAAGTTATTAAATGCAAATAAAAACAAATTATGTAAACATACTTGATTTTTTGGAGGTAGATTCCCAATAACTCTTCAAACGTGTCTTAGGGGCTCCTTTTGGACGCATAGAAACTGGATCTTTCAAAACACCTTTGGCCATCTCTAACTTGTCAACAATTCCCTTTTTCTTTTTTTCCATCCTTGTCAACCATATTTTCTAAAACTTCACCAACATCATTGAATACATTTACCATGTACTTCTTTGCAATTTGACAATTTTCAATTCGTTGGCATAAGTCATAGGTGCACCGCATCATCTGATTTCGGAAAATTAAGTTTGACTCATAGTGGTTTGAGGTTGTCGGGACTGCAAATTTGTTTCGTTTCTTAGCTTGCATTGTAAATCTCCTTAATATGTAAGTTGGTGGAATGTTTTGTACATTACGAAAATGGTAAACCCGCAAAGCATGCTCACACAATAAACCTTTTGTTTGAAAACCTCTACAAGAGCAATCTACATCATTGCTCTTAGTGTTTATTGTCACAATCCACTGCTTCTCAAAACCACAATTATTGGTCAGACGTGTGATGTATACAATCGTATCTTGGTCATATATTGATTGCTCAGCCACGAGCAAAGTAAGCACACCCTCCATAAAAGTATGCTCAAATATTGAATATATTTTTCTAGTATATATTTTTGACATTTGTTTAAGGATCAAACAATTATTGAATTTTAGAGAAATGGAACCTTGTTTGCATTTGAAGTCTTCCTCGTGTTCCCTCCTTCGCCAACTATCAATCAATTTTTCAACACCAAGGAAGCATTCGGCTAGTGAACTTGTAACGTTTGAGCACCCGTGGAGACTATGATTTGCAGATTCACTACGTTGGGTAGATAAAATGCCGAGATCAAATACATCCTTATTAAATGCAGTAGACCGCTTCTTCTTTATGTTGTAAAGATCACTTAACCATCGGTTGTTTTGCAAATTTCCTTGGGTTAGAATTTGGCTCCAATATAGCTCAAACTCCAATTCAGTGTCACATTTACTCATGCACGTAAGAAATAAAGATCTAATGTCCTTGTTTTGATTAAAAGCAGGTACCTTAGAAGGTGCTTTCTTCGAAATATGTCACTGACATAAGCGATGGCGAGTAGAAGGGAAGACCATCTCAATAGCAACTGCCATTGCCTGGTCTTGATCTGTGTATATCGTGATTGGTTGCTTTCCTCCTACAAACTTTAAGAAGGCCTCAAATACCCAACAGAAAGATTCTATTATCTCATGTGCCACAAACGCGCAACCAACAAAAACATTCTGCCAATGGTTGTTTACTGATATAAAAGGAGCGCATGCCAAATTATATTTGTTTAGCCTATAAGTGGTGTCAAAAATAATGACATCGCCAAAACATTCATAATCCAATTTTGCGAGCCCATCAATCCAAAAGAAATTGTGCAAGTGGTTCATTTCATCTGTTTGTATATCAAAAGAGAACATGTTATCTAACAACTGTCGCTCCTTAAATATTTCCAATAATTTAGCTGCATCTTCGGTTTCGATGAGCGTTTTTCTTTCACGTTGCACAAAGTTATAAGCATCCCCTTTCGTGAAGCCTAAATTATGAGCACCACCAACTTCTCCTGCCATTAGATTGAACGCATCAATTGTTCGTATTCCAACTCCTGTCATATTCTTAATCAACATGGCTTGACCATTAGATACACGGCGATGCGATCTCAACAAATGGGCATCTTGCTGTAATGCCAAAGGATGATTGTGCTCGTCAATAAATTTAAGCACCTTCCAGTTCTTACCGTCTTTGTCGGCAGTGAAGTGTAAGCAGGCTAAGCAACCTGTCCTAGTATCGCTCTGGCGAAATTTCTTCTGCACATCACTACACGCTTTATGAATCTTAAACCCTGCTTTTGAGCAAGAGAACTCACGCCCCTTGATGATCCGTGTATGAGTCCAGTAAAATACATGTTGCTTTCGCACGCTAAACCCGCATTTAAGAGCATATTCTGAGTACATTTTGTAAGCCTCTTCTTCTGAATGAACCGTGGGAAACAATATTTCCTCCTGGTGCACCTGCAAATACGTCTGTTATAGGGACCTGCGTATACTACAGAAATTCGGTCGTATTCTGTCTGAATACAGGCTGAATACGACCGTATTATATTATATACAGTCGGAATAAGTTAATATCATACGGTTTTCATCTCATCCTTCAGTGGAGGAGAAATCATGTCGTCCTCCTTCGAGTTCTCGGATGACAAATTGTTGGACGACATACCAGTATACTAAGCAGACGGAAGTTGTTAAGTTGTGATGCTATAGCAGATGTCCCTTGCAACCAGATTAAGTTGGAAGTCGTCTTGAAATGCGATTTCCGTCAACGTCGTCGAAGATGAAACCCAAAAAAACATTAAAGCAGCATTGAAAATAGGAGTGGAGTTACAGAGAAATACATAGTGACCTTCGCTTTAGAGTTCGCCGGCGAACTGCATTGCTATGCTTTTTCCGCATTTACCGAAGGAGTGGAGATCCGGCTGCAGTTCGCCGGCGGTGGGGAGATCGCTATTTAGGTCAGAGCTGGGGGGAGGGAGAACACAAGAGCCTAAAAGCGAAAATAGGAGCGGGAAAAGATAAGGGCGGACGATAAATTGAGTATTTATATACGCACCGAAGCAATAGGTACGTATACGTACCAAACAATTTGTCTTTTTTTAAAGGGTGGTGTTAAAGGCAAACCAGAATTGGTTATTGGCAAACCAATGTCTATGAGTTATTACGCATCTTTTAAAAATACGTCTTGTGCGTATCTTCAAAAGGCGCGTAATAACTCATAGAAATTGGTTTGCCAATAGCCAATTCTGATTTGCCTTTAACACCACCCCTGGGTTCCTTTGGGGTGGCTTCCGCGCTCTGTCGAGGAGCGAACGAACCGCCGTTGTGTTATCGGAGGTGGAGAGCATGGGTTGGAGACTGGGCTTCTTCTCCGTTTTGCGCTTGATCACGGGAGCATACGCCGTCGGAGCTCGCCAGCAGGGGTTTATTTTTCCGCCTTCCGGCGGTGTTTTCTTCCTCACCGGAGCTCTGCCGGCGCGCCAAACAGAGCCTTCACCTCTCACCCTAGTCGTAGAATGCCCGAGTCCTAGCCTTGAGAAAATCATGCGAAAAACACATTTCTAATCAATTAGAGAAGTAATCATAATGACACGGTGTGATTCGAAACCATACCTTTCCTCAGATGAGCAGACACTCAGATTGAGGAAACATAATTATCTGTCATGAAATTATCACACACACACGCGAGTGATCGGCACCAGCTCCGCTCTCGTTTTTTCTTTGTGCACAGGTTTTACGAGCGACGAAAAGAGCATATTTTTTTATTATAGGTAAAAGAAAGATCAATTTAAAAAAAAAACATAAATTAAAGAAATTGAAATTTTTGTGATAAAGAGAGGTAAAATCTAAAAGTTGAATGTTTCAAGGATGTTTTTTTATGTAGTATAGATGCTATATTGAAGGAAAAAACTCTACGGCTCCCGTTCGTTTGGTAGGTTTTGAGAGACATGAATTGATTTTGGCCGAAAATCTATGGCGCAAAGATTTTGGAAATGGGCAAAAAGTAAATTCTTGTGTTCGTTTGGAGAAAGTTTTGAGAGAAAAGAATTCTAAGTTGAAGCGAAACTCCGGCTAAAATGATGATGAACAGTGTCAAAACTGTCCCAAAATCTATCTAAATAGGTAAATTTTGGGTATAGAAGGATTTTTTAAAGAGCAAAACTCATGGATTTTGGGCCAAAACCAATCCCCTCTTTTGAAATAAGCAAACGAACACTAGAATTAATTTTGGTCAAACACCTTCCTCCAAAACCCATAGGTTTTCTGTGAATTTCAATTCCTTCCTAAAAACGTCAAACGAATAGAAAAACTGAAATTCTAGTGTTAAGTAGTCTCCAATCGCTGCGTAACGAACGCAGCCGTACATATATTTTTATTTTATAGTTAAGTAGTTAAAAAAGTACCTAAAATAGAAAGACAATGCAAAGACATACAATATTTCTAATCGGTATTATTAAAAAAAAATCAAAAGTTTAATATTTTATCAATATTATTAGTATGTTTTATAATGACTATTATTAAAATATAGTATTTAAAAAGAATCGCATTAACAGCACACCTAAACAATGACTTTTCAAGTTGCAACAATTTTACAGCCCATTCTCAAACAACCATATTTCTTCAAGGAATACTTTATTTTAGCATCCCCATATAAATCTTTAAGAAAATTAACAAATTAAATTAAATTTTCAGGTAAAAACCGCCCGCACCGCACAAACCGCACCGATTTTTAAACTGCACCGCGTAGTTTTGGTGCAGTGCGGTTTTGAACTTTTACAAACCGAGCGCGGTTCGGTGCGATTTTTGGATCTTGAAAACCGCAAAAACCGCACCGCACCGACTAATTACATATTTTCAATTTTCATATAATTATATGGGTGTTGTGTATATAAGAACTTAAAATCATATAGATTCATTATATTTGTATTTGATGTGTCATTTCATATGCAACTAAAACAGTTATATCATGCGAATTGTAGTATCTGAAGATCAATTTTTAGTTCGTGGTTGATTTTGTAGTATTTGTATTTTAAAAATATATGTATTACACATTTTTCATGAAAATATAACATATGCAACTATATTTTTGCCCAAATTTTACATCTTATTTTGCCTCACATTATTCTCTTGGTGCAGTTTGGTGCGGTTTTGCTCGTGCCAAAACCGCACCCTTGCGGTGCGATTGCGGTTTGGGCCAAAACCGCACCAAACCGCACCGCGCACACCCATAATTGTAGGTGAAGGAATGTAAAATTTTAGGAGAAATTCTGAATACTCTTGGAGGAGAAAGAGAGAAAATTAAGTATTCTCACGGTAGCGAAAAAATGAATATGAATTAATTTTGGGAGTAAAGTTTCGTCCGAGAATAGCCCTACTCGGGTGAGAGAGAAACCCGAAGGAGAAAATATTAATTGTATTCATCACAACGAAAATAGTTGAATATGAGTTATATAATTTGGGGGAGCAAGGATTCTTGAGAGAATACCTCTAATTGGAGGAGAGAAAGCAATCAAAAGAGAGAAATATTAATTCTATTCACCACAATGTAAACAATTTCCTCCATTCCAAGAAAATAGAAATAGCTAAAGTCACAATTAAATTAAAGAGAATTGTTAGAGGCAAATCATATATCGCTATTAGCAAGCCATTGCTAAATGCTAATAGCAAACCACTATTCTTCAAACCTTTATTCACAAACCAATTTTATTATTAGTAAACCCGAAAAAAGAGAGCTGGGGACTGCAAATATCACCCAAAAGTCCTGACTAAATCCACATGCATTCAAAACACAACATCCCTCAATGTGTCTTAAGAAACTTCAACAAACTACTAAAGCGAAGAATTACAAAATTGAAGCCAATTATTTTTGAATTACAAAATTGATGCCGAAGACGTTGAACCTGGTTTCTCACTTCGCTCCGGCGAGCACGGAAGCCGCTTGGCGAGCAAAATATGTTAGGATAATATTGGCACCGGCCCTTCTGAGGCACAGCAGGGATTCCATCATCACCTTCTCTTCATCCACCATTTTAAGAATACCAGCAGCTTTTATCATTGAATATTCACCAGAAACCTTAGATAATGAAAAATGTAAAAGACATTACAAGACTTACAGTGTGGAATGATAAGAGTTTTAATCATTTCATTTTGTTTAAGTCATTTTGTTGATTGGAATTAAAAGACATGTCTAAAAATTGATAAAATTAAGAGTTTCAGATTTGGGTTTGGGATTAGTCTGATATAGCTGACTAGGTTAATGAATTGCGTACTATTGTTTAGGGTAAACATAATATAGTGGCAATACATATTTTTTATTTGAGATTTTTGTGATCATCTTCTCTATAGGCGTCACGATATGTATGCCGAGTATTGATAAAATAGAAAAACGAAGAATTTTATGAAATAATCCAGAGCATCATGTTTCATCCGAGCGTGGAAGAGCGAATTTGAGCATAGACTCGTTACACCAAGATTGTCATAGTAGACTCTTGGTTGATGTTTTGGAGAAAGATATATACCAAGTTCACTGAACAGAGAGCACATCCAAGGAGTCTTAGTGGATGAGCAAGCCATAAAGCACTACATTTTAAAATTTCAAGGGATAAGGCTACAGTTGAGATATTTCAGGAGATAAGGCTACAGTATGCATCGGAGAATGCATGGAGAGAGAGAAAGGAGTGTTGAAGCCAGGTAAATCCTAGCTCCAAATGTTCGGGCCTAAGTGTAGCCGAAGGTTACTGATCCTGCGGTCGAACGCCACAACTCTAATGGCTAGAACAGGAGAGAGAAAACTGTCTACAAGCACATCTCAGACGCTTCAACAGGGAGGTCCCGTCACGTACTCGGAAGTCTAGAAGAGCTTCCCCTCTAAAACCAAAGACTGAGCTAGGTACGAGGAAGGCATGGACTTGACGAGTATCTTGCTTGGGAGGGGGGGAGGGGGTCAACCTCTTCCAAAGTATCATTCCTGGTACCCCTAGGGGTCTATTTATAGACAAATCCTGGGGGGGATAGTTACCTGACCATACTCGCGATTTGCAATGGGTACTCGCCCATACTCGCCCATGCTCGCCTCCTTGAGGATGTCCAGTACTCTACTGGCGAGGTCTGCGAATAGTCGTCTCCTTGAGCATTTCTGATCTCGACGAATTACGGGTTATACAAGGAGAGTGGTGATAGAGGATAATTCCATGATCCATTTTATGGCCATGAACTGGTAGATGCATGAACCTTGAGAGCTTATTTAGATATTGGAGGCTATTAAATCTGAGGGATTAGAAACTGTTGAGACAGACTAATGTGTAAGTACAAGGGAAGTTGAAAGAGGTGTGGCAATAGCGTTTGCATTAATCTTAGACTAGTTTTCCCAGAAGAAACTGATTAAAGTTTTCCCTAACCTATTTGTGAACAGAGTATGATGGTAATGTCATCGATATAGACTCGGAAGGAAATTGTAGTGTCCCGGTGTTGAAGATGAGCGGAGAGGTGTCGGCATGGGAGTTGGTTGGCATACAGCAGCCTGTAGCATTCTATGCACACCACCAGTCCAACTGTGGGACACAGCCATGCTTATAACCATCACCTTAAAACCACTAAGGAAGAGGGATGCTGAAGTTAAAATAGTGCTTGGAATGATCAGCCATTGAAATAGATTGAGTTGATGATGTTTTGATGATCTGAAAGATTGCAGGGCTCCATACATGATAGAACTACAAATCTGAACATTATAAAACCATGGTCCTCCTTAATCCAAAATTACTTAAAAATTACTGTGTTTGATTTTCTGAAAAAATATTATTGCAATTGAACTAGATTTGCTGGTTCATAGACTTCTATATTTCTCCTTAATCCAAAACCCTGTTGGAGAGATAGGGGGATCCTGTCCTTTGCATTTAAAAGAGAATCCTAGAAAATGCTTACATCCGAAAGGCAGAGAATTGATACAAGGCAGTTTCTAAATGAATACAAGTCAAGCATTCAGAAAGAAAAGAAAGTATTTAGGTTAGAGAGAAATAAATAAATAAATAATGCATATGTATATTTTTTATTTATTCTTAAGTTGAAAGGAAAATAAATAGAAAACATATATATACTTAATTTGACATATATACCATCATAGTAAGATAAAAACGAGGGATAGAAATTTGTTCTTTCATTAAAAGTTGGATTCTCTTCTCTCTGTTACCAACCATTTTAAGAGAAAAAAACCCTCTGTCCAGAAAAAAATCTTTCCTTTTCTTTCGTTTCTTCTCAATTTATGTAAATTTTCATTTCCATTCTAATTCCCTTATTCTCTCTCTAAATTCTGACTCCAAATACAGAATACATTCAGCCAAATATCGATAAGAAACGCTGCTAAATTAATATTAAAGGTTGAAATTACAAAATGTGGTCATATGTTTCCCATTTAAAGCAATAACTAATGATCAAAGAATAGAAGTTAGCATAAAAGAATTAAGCAATAACAAATGTTCAAAGAATAGAAGTTAGCATAAAAGAATTACTGTAAAGAAACAAGTATACCTGGTAGGCAGCAATTGGCAAGGAAGAATTATCCCGAAGAAGACGAATTATATCCAAAAATGGCAGCCCAGGTTTTACCTGCCAAACAGTATAATTCAGCATACATAATAGGCTAAAGTGAAGCACCAACTGCATAGAGGAAACAGTTTACCAAGAGAATGTCAGCTCCTTCCGAAGTGTCCTCCTCCATTTCGATGATAGCTTCTCTATAGTTCGCCGGGTCCATTTGATAACTTTTGTGGAACAAATCAAACAAATAGTTCATCCCACGCAAGCAGACGAATAATTGAATAAAACCAAGCAAAGTCCATAACTTACGTTTTCTTATCACCAAACCGTGGATTCGAATCTAAAGCTTCGCGAAATGGGCCATAAAAAGAACTAGCATATCTGCCAGAAATGCAATGAAAGAAGAAAATATTTAGGACTAATTACAAAAAACTGCTTATAAAATTACTAAGACTCCCCTTTGAGTTTACATTGTTAACATACACCTACAGAAAAAGTAGAGGGGAAGTCCATGTAATTATGAAAAGTTGGAGGGGAAGTCTCTTAAAATGATCTTATTTAAGAATGCATTGTTATTCTCCAAGACTGGCTAAAGAACTTTTAGCTCTTGCATTGGTTGTAGGAAAAGGATTAAAAAAATACTTTGCAGTGTACGCCATAATAGAGACATCTTGAAAGCCGTCCGCATCAAGAGCAGCTCGAATTGCTCCGACGCGCCCATCCATCATATCGCTTGGGCTGACGACGTCAGCACCAGCACGGGCCTATAAGCAACATCATGATGCATCAGCTTGAAAAATTTCGAAGTAAAAAACATAGAAACTTAACCATACCTGCGAAACTGCTTGTTTACATAACTGATGGATAGTTTCATCATTCACGATGACACCTGTTCAATGGGTAAAATGGATACAAAATTAGCCAAAGCTATTTGAAAACAGATAAATATAAGTGGTTGGACAGTTTAAGATATTGTTTGGGACAACAGTGACATTTGAGTGGTGATGGTTTGAAATTATGATCGTAAATGCAGGTGTGATGGTTTACTTGTGTTAGAAACTTTCATGACAACTTTTTGGCCCAAATTTCACTTTTTAGAGTCTTGCGTTCATAACGATAAAGCTTGACGACACCTGAATAAATGCGGTGATTTTTTGACCTAAATGTCATTGTTTGAAAGTAGCACCACATATACTCAAACATTACCTATGTTTTGTTAAACTAATATCACAACTTTCACGGCTCTGCCAAACATGGCCTAAACCAAGGTTTTAAACTATGTTTTGATTCTATTGTGAAATTTCGATTTTGATTGCTTGGATACTTTTTCTTTTAAATAATTAAATATTTATGGTAGGAAGACAAAAAGTGTTGAAACCAGCAACTGGTCTCTTGAGTTCGGACCCACTGGGGGGTGTAGCCGATGCTTATTTCTCCCTCACTAGACTCTCTTGACGGTGGATGTTAGAATAGGGATAGACCCAAGGCTGAAGCGAGGAGGTCCCGCCACACACCCGGAAGATCTTAGAGAGCTTCCCCTCCCAAACCAAAGCTCAACCGGGCACCTTGGAGGGCACTGGCTGCCAACCAAAACTAGCCTAGAGGAGAGGATTCTCTAAAATCGGATCTCCTCCAAGGTGCCCTTAAGGGTCTATTTATAGATTTTTCCAGGCGGGTTTGCAAATAACATGAATCCGCTTTTTAGTTTTACTAGTCGCACCCCAAATTGGTATGCTAATAGCCTAACTCCGCTGTTCTGAAGGGCTGTTTGCAGCCCACCAGGGGTATTATGGTCTTTTCCTCCTCAAATCATCCTGGGCGAGTGGTCCGTGAGGGCACCACTCGCTGAGCACCCGCTTAGCTGGGCGAGTGCCCATACCTCTGGGCGAATGGTCCGTGAGGGCACCACTCGCCGAATTCCTTCTCGCCTGCACCCACCCCTACTGCCCTGGGGGCCCTTCTACCTATCCTAACCTAGGCGAATGATCTGGGTGACCCAGGTCTCGTCAGTTGGCTTGAGGGGCCCACTCGGCGAATACGGGTTGTACACAATCCCCGCTCTTTGCGAGCGGTTCCTGCGCTCGGAAAGAACAGTCCAACCCTGTAGTCGGTGAGTGCTTGCTGACTGGACCTCATAAGATTCTGTGGGTCCCACCGTCGTTCTATATATACATCCTCATGTCAGGTTTTTTCTGGACCACTTTCACATCTCGGCTCAGAGTTTCTCCACTTCCAATGTCTTTCCACAAACCTTCTGCGAAACCCCTCTCGCGGGAGATGATCGACCGCCTGGCTGCGGCCCAAGCTGTAACTGCCCCCAAGGCAGCCAAATTTGCTCCCTGGCTGATGTCTAAACGGGATCCGAATGCCCCCTAGTCTCGCGCCGCGCCAAGGCGATTCGGCTGAATCGTCAAAGAGGCGAGGCCGCCTCGGAATCCCCGGCGAGTACTCCTCAGGCGAATATCCCTCCGGCGAAAACTCCTCCGGACCTCGGGACGCAGGTATGAGGGCTCTTTCTGTTTCTGCTTGGTGCCTGCCACTAATCCTTCAATTGTTCTGACCACTCGCAGGGGGTTTTGGTCCCCGAGGACGGCCACGGGGTCGTTTCGAACAGCGCCGTGGTGCCACCTCCCGATCTGGATCTTGCTCCTCCGCCTCCTCCTGGGGAGACTGTACCCCAATCCCGTGAGTTGTGAACCTTCTCGCTTTTTTCCTTTATGAGGTCGGCTACTAACCATTACCTTTTCGCAGCCCTCAACCCTGATGTCCCGCTGCGGGACTCCATTCTTCCAAGTCCCCCTGCTCAGGTGAACCCCTCTGTCACCGTGAATGAACGAAGGGTCTCCCCTGAGCGAGAGCTGGATCAGCATCTCCGTGCTGATGACCGTGCGGATGCTCCGGCTCCTTCTTCACAGCCTTACCGTCCAGGAAAGGGAAAGGTCTTACCTCCCGCCTGGCTGTTTGGGACGCACCCCCATTCGTCTCGTCCTTCAGGTCACCTGTACCCCACCCCAGGTCAGTTCACTCACCCGCCTCTATCGCACTCGCACATTTTATCACCACTAACCTAGTTGTGATTTCGCAGGCTATCAGGAAGCCTCCTCCTTTGACTCCTATTATGAGGGGGGAGAGGGGATGCTCTCGCCTCTCCCCTCCCCCGAAGATCTTGCTGACTTTCTGGGCGACTCCTCGGATCACGCGACCCTGAAGGATCGGATCTCGGAGGTCATGGGGAAGCTCATTCACATCCAGCGGAATGTTGCCGGCCAGGTGGACGACGTGCGACTGAGAGTCGCGCGTGAGTTAAAGGACCTTCAGCGGGACTACTCGCGCCTTTTCGCGGCGGTGGAGCGCCTGGGGGGTGAAGGAGGGGAGTTGTCTCCCGAAAGGCACGTCGCGCGAGCCCGGGACCAACTCCAACTGGCTTCCCACGAGATCACCAACCTGCTCGCGTGCATCCGTCCGCGAATGCCCCAGGGAGCTGGGTCGCAAAAGCGAGGTCGGTGGGTCTGGGAGGAGATCTGATCTACCCAACGTCCACCCCTCTTATCATCCCCCTTTCTTACTTTATGCTGCGAATGTTGAACGTTATTTTTGTCTGTAATAATTTCTCTATGCTTGGTGAATGCTTCTTTATTCGTTTTTCATATCTCATAGCTTTGCTTGGGTATTGCCGAGTGATAACTTATGGCCGGATGCCCTTCCACCCTCGTTGCGTAGCCGCGGAATGAATAAACATAGGGCATTTGCTATTAATGGGCGAGAGGGGCCGGCTCGGGCTTCGAGGTGTCGGGAAGGCGCGATGGCTATCCGCACATCCGTGGCCTCGAAAGTCCAAACGCCGTTTAGTCCCTCTATAAATAGATCTTTCAACCACCGTATTAAATACCTAACCATCCGCTCTCTTCCCTCGCGCTAGCACTCGCGCTTCTTCCTTATCCGTTGCTCCCCCTTCCTTCTTCACTCGCAAAAATGGGTGGCGATGCGGAAGGCAGGGCCAAATGCGCCAGCGCATTCGCCAACCACGTCTTTGATTCCTGCGACCTCTCCGAGGAGGCCTACCTGACTGCTGTCGCCGACTACGTCCCGCCGGGTTTCGAGGCGCGAAAGCCCAGGCCGGACGAGCGCCTGAATTCCATCTCGCCTTGTGCTCTTGCGATCCCGCTAGAGCATTTCGAGGTGGGGTTTCGCCTCCCGATCTGGCCGGAACTCCGCCAGACCTTCAGGTACTACGGGGTCGTGCCTGGCCAGCTCAACCCCAACTCCATCGCTATGTTGGTTGCGTACGCGAGCTACCTGCGAGAGGAGGGAATCGAGTTCTCGCTGCCCGTCTTCCGCAAGCTCTATACCTTCCGCTGCACCCATGGTATCTCGTTCTTCTCGGGACTGAGCCCCCTAAAGCACTACGGGCTCCCGAACAAGAACCATGACTGGGTTCGCCGCTTTATTTTCGTAAGCGGGAACCTGGGGAATACTCTTCTCGCGCCGGTACAGGAGGAGGAGTCAACCTTCCGCCCCCCGACCCTAGGGGGGCACGAAGCCAAACTCTACCAATACATCCTGGAGCACGGGATGGATCTCGTCCATCTCCGGCGAAACGTCAACTCGCTTCCACCCATTCCGCAGGGCGAGGGTAAGTGTTCGAGACTTCATTTGCTTTCGCTTTGTGGTTTTTTCATCATTCGCTAGAACCATTTTTTCATCATTCGCTATATTATGCAGGTGTGCGCCACCTCCCCCTTCATCCGCCGCGTCCCTCCGGTTCTACCCTCTCTCTCGCACAGGCCGCTGCGGATGCCTGTCGGGAGGAACCTTCTTCCTCCAAGCCTGGCGGAAAGAAGCGCAAGCCAGCGGTGCTGACCTCTTCCTCTTCCAAGAAGTCCAAAAACCCTCCCTCCGCCAAGGGGAAGGGGTCCTGGACGAGACCCTCGGGGCGGGTGCTCAGATCCAAGCCCTGGGGACGAGTGCGCCAGGAGAGACCACCCCTCGCGCGGGACCGTCGTTGCCGCCGCCCCCACTTCCCAGGGACCATCGGAACTTCCCCAGCGGCGAGAAGTACATGGACCCCTCGGGGGCTCCCTTGGTCAAGTGGGACAGGAATGCTAACCGGGTCTCGCTCTCCACCCTCCATCCGTCGTGGATAGAGAGCGATCTCGCCAGCGGGGAGGCTTACGCCATCGCGTATGCCCTCTATGGCCGAGAAGACGCTCATGAGAGTGCCAGGGCCATGCTGCGGGCGCTCGAGCTCGCGCACATGTCTTCGCGCTGGAGCATCAAACTGGCGCGGGACTTGGCGGTGGTTGAGGAGTCCCGGTCCGTTGCTTCTGCTGAGGCGATGGAGCTTAGGACTAAGCTGGCGGCTGCGGAGACCCTTCTCGCCAACCGTCCTGTCGCAGAGGTATGTATGCTTTCCCCTTTCCCGCGAGTGACTCGTTGCCGATTGACAAACTTTATTCTTATCACCTTTGTTATTATTTTCAGGATACCACGGTTGCCGAGATGCTCCGCGCTCGGGTGGCCGGCCTTGAGGATGAAATCCGTCTGGCCAAAGCCGAGGTCCAGCGATTGCGAGAGGCTGGTGCGTCAGCACTCGACCCGGGGAGCGGGGGTCATTTTTACCCCCATCACGAGTTGGAGCAGCTGATGCAAGAGAACGCGCAAAATGTCGTCAAGCATGCGCTGCAGGTGCTGCGGCGAGCGGGATACCTGAAGGCGGAGGCCGAACGCCTTTCCGCTCGCCAAGTCGTCCCCGAGCTTTACATCCCGATTCCCTTTCCCGAGGACGACCACGTCGAGCCGCGAGAAGACGCACTTATCCCAGACTCTGGTGGGAGCGGCGGATCTTCAAGCGAGAGACCTGTTGATCCTTGAGAAGGGCCTCTTGTACTTCCCCTTTTTGCGTTTATCTTTTTTTATTGTAATCTTGAACGGGCGAGTGCTTTTAAAAGATGTATACATTGATTACAATTTGTATTATTCTCAGCTTTTCTCTCATTCGCCGCTATATCTCGCTAGGCTCGCTAGGACGTTAACTGCGGCTACTTTGACCACACAGCGAATGCCCAAGGATGACTTTGACATGCTGCCCTTCTTTGACTTCTCGCTTCTTGTTCCCTTCGAAACCCCCTTACCATTCGCTCGGGCCGTGGTTTCGCCTGGGTAGTTAGGAAAAAAGATGAGGCACATCTTGCCGGCGCGTGGTCCCGGCGAGTGTTCTCGAGATCCTCCCTTGAGTTTGGAATCTGCCACCGAGTGAGCCTTCGGACCTGCCAGCTAGATGAGAGCCTGGACAGCGGGTCTGCTCAGGGCCAACCTTTGGAACATGGAACCTGCCACCGAGTGAGCCTTCGGACCTGCCAGCTAGATGAGAGCCTGGACAGCGGGTCTGCTCGGGGCCAACCTTTGGAACATGGAACCTGCCACCGAGTGAGCCTTCGGACCTGCCAGCTAGATGAGAGCCTGGACAGCGGGTCTGCTCGGGGCCAACCTTTGGAACATGGAACCTGCCACCGAGTGAGCCTTCGGACCTGCCAGCTAGATGAGAGCCTGGACAGCGGGTCTGCTCGGGGCCAACCTTTGGAACATGGAACCTGCCACCGAGTGAGCCTTCGGACCTGCCAGCTAGATGAGAGCCTGGACAGCGGGTCTGCTCGGGGCCAACCTTTGGAACATGGAACCTGCCACCGAGTGAGCCTTCGGAACTGCCAGCTAGATGAGAGCCTGGACAGCGGGTCTGCTCGGGGCCAACCTCTGGAACATGGAACCTGCCACCGAGTGAGCCTTCGGACCTGCCAGCTAGATGAGAGCCTGGACAGCGGGTCTGCTCGGGGCCAACCTCTGGAACATGGAACCTGCCACCGAGTGAGCCTTCGGACCTGCCAGCTAGATGAGAGCCTGGACAGCGGGTCTGCTCGGGGCCAACCTCTGGAACATGGAACCTGCCACCGAGTGAGCCTTCGGACCTGCCAGCTAGATGAGAGCCTGGACAGCGGGTCTGCTCGGGGCCAACCTCTGGAACATGGAACCTGCCACCGAGTGAGCCTTCGGACCTGCCAGCTAGATGAGAGCCTGGACAGCGGGTCTGCTCGGGGCCCACCTTTGGAACTTTTAGGGTCTCTCCTGCGAGCTGTAGCATCATTTTTATGCACACAGTTTAAATAAAATGTTTTCATTCAAGAACCACTGTTACAACATGGTGCTAAGGATAAAAACGTTTAAGGTCGTCGCCACTCCATGTGTGGCTGAGGGGTTGGCCCTCCACATTCTGAAGGCGATACCCCCCAGATTTTAGTGCTTCTTCCACAACATAGGGGCCTTCCCAGTTGAGGTTAAGTTTTCCCACCGCGGCGGATCTCCCAGCCGCGTCGACCTTCTTGAGTACCAGATCTCCCTCCACGAACTGCTTGATCCTGACGTGCCTGTCAAAATATTTAGCCATCCGCCGCTTGACCTCTTCTTGATGGATGGCTGCTCGATCCCGGGCTTCTTCGATGAGGTCGAGGGAGAGCCGCAACTCCTCCTCGTTCTCGGCTCTCCAATCTTCCTCTCCATTTGCGGCAACCTTTACCCTCGGTGTCATAACCTCGAACTCTATGGGGATGACGGCCTCGCAGCCGTGAGAGAGCTTGAAAGGGGTCTCCCCCGTGGCGGTGTTGGGGGTGGTTCTTAAAGCCCATAGGACCGAGGGGAGCTGCTCCACCCAATTGCCCTTGAGATTTTCCACCTTCTTCTTGAGTAAGTTCACGATGACCTTGTTCGCCGCCTCCACCTGCCCGTTGCTCCTGGGATGGTGAACGGACGCGAACCTAAGGTCTATCCCCAACTGGCCACAGAAGCTGATAAATTCCTCGCTTGCGAACTGCGGTCCATTATCCGTGACTATGGCCTGCGGAAGCCCATGTCGACAAATGATCTCCCCCCATACGAAGTTGCGGATTACCTGGGAGGTGACCTTAGCCAACGCCTTGACCTCCAACCACTTTGAGAAGTAGTCAATCATGACTAGGAGAAATCTCCTCTGCCCACTAGCCTGGGGGAAGGGTCCTACCAGATCCATTCCCCATATGGCGAATGGCCAAGGCGCCGTGATACTCTTTAGCCTCTGAGCTGGCATGAGCTGAAGCGGGGCGAACATCTGGCACTTCGGGCATCTCTTGGCGAAGGCTGCCTCGTCTCTACTTAGGGTTGGCCAGAAGTAACCCTGCCTTATTATCCTTGCTTCCAACATCCTGCTCCCTGAGTGGCTGCCACACTCGCCGGAGTGAACTTCTTCTAAGATCCTTGGGACCTCTTCTTCCGAGATGCATCGGGCCAGGAGGCCCGAGAGGGTCTTCCGATACAGGTCACCCTCCTGGAGCACATAGTAGGTGGACTTATACCGAAAGCGCCTCTGGTCCGGAACTTCTTCCGGAAATTTTCCCGTTGCAAGGAAGGTGACGAAGGGATCCTTCCAGGAGGGCCGCTGTTCAACTTCCATGAGCTCTCCCTCTTCAATCGAAGGACGGAATAGGTCCGTCAGGGTCCCCCCGGCTCGAGGACCAGATTTTGCCAACCGATCTGCCGGGGTGCTCTCCTCTCGAGGGACGTGCCGGATGGAGAAAGTTTTGAACGTCCCTACGAGACCTTTGACTTTTGTTAAGTACCTCATAAGCACAGGTTCCCTTGTTTCGAACTCTCCCCTTATCTGAGAAGCTATTATCATGGAGTCAGTGAGGACCTCTACGTCATGGACCCCGAGCTCCCGGGCCAACCGCAGACCGGCGATTACAGCCTCATACTCCGCCTGGTTGTTGGTGATTGGGAAGTGTATCACTAGTGTCTGCTCTATCTTTACTCCGTGGGGACTCTCCAGCACCACCCCTCCTCCGAGAGAATTCTTGCCCGAAGCCCCGTCCACCAGCAGCTTCCACGGAACGTGGCGAGGGGCTCCGTCTTCTTTCATCTCGGCCACGAAATCTGACATGAAATCAGCCACCACCTGCGCCTTCATAGATAATCGAGGGACAAAGGTAATGTTGAATTCACTTAGCTCTATTGACCATTTTGCGAGCCTTCCCGAATGCTCCACTCCTTCGAAAATCTGGCGAAGAGGATGGTCCGTCACTACTTGGATCGAATGAGCCTGGAAGTATGGCCTGAGTTTCCTTGCTGCGATGACCAGGGCAAAGGCCAACTTCTCTAAAATTGGGTACCTGAGCTCCGCTTCCCTCAGGACCCTGCTTACGTAGTAGACGGACAGCTGCTTTTTGCCTTCCTCTCGAACCAGGACGGAGCTTACGGCCCCTGTCCCGACCCCGAGATATAGATATAGATCTTCCCCCTCTTTGGGACCTTGGAGCAGTGGAGCCTTGGTGAGTTGGCTCTTCAAGGCCTGGAAGGCCTCCTCGCACTCTTTCGTCCATTCGAACTTCTGGTTACCTCGCAATGTTTTGAAAAAGGGGGAGCATTTCTCCCCGGCTCGGGAGAGAAACCTGCTCAGCCCTGCGAGTCTTCCGGTCAAGCGTTGAACTTCCCTGGTGTTCCGCGGCGACCCCAGCTCCATTACGGCCTTCACCTTGTCTGGGTTAGGTTCCACCCCCCAGGGGGTGAGAAGGTGCCCCAGGAACTTCCCCTTGCTGACCCCGAACACACACTTCAGGGGGTTCAGGCGCATCTTGTACTCGCGTAGGGTGGCGAAGGTCTCCTCGAGGTCCCGGATGTGAGAGTTCACACACTTGCTCTTTATCATAAGGTCATCCACGTAGACCTCCAGGTTCCTTCCCCTTTGCTTCTTAAATACCCGGTCCATCATCTTCTGGTAGGTTGCTCCTGCATTTTTCAGCCCGAAGGGCATCATCTTATAGCAGTAGCACCCCTCCCTGGTGATGAACGAGACATCTTTGACGTCCGGGGGGTGCATTCTTATTTGGTGATAACCTGAAAAAGCATCCAAAAAACTCATCACAGAAAAACCGACGGCTGAGTCAACCAGCGCGTCGATCCGAGGCAAGGGATAACAATCCTTAGGGCAGGCTTTGTTTAATAGAGAAAAATCAATACACATACGGCAGCGGCCATCGCCTTTTCCTACCATGACGACGTTGGAGACCCAGCCTGGATACTGGATCTCCGATACAAAACCTGCTTCGAGGAGCTTGGCCACCTCCTTGCGGATAGGTTCTTCAAGTTTGTCGGCGATGGCCCTCCTCTTCTGCCGGATGGGGCGAGCTCCTAGCTCGAGGTTGAGACGATGGCAAACCACGTCCGCATCGATGTCAGGCATGTCCGCTGCGCTCCATGCGAAGACGTCCACGTTCTTCTGGATGCAATCCAGCATCCTTCTCTGGTCCTCTGGGCCGAGGCCCCCGCTGATCCGCACCTTCTCCACCCTTCCTGCCCGAGTGATGACCTCCATCTCAACTATCTTTTCTGCCGCCCTCAGCCGGGCCGGCTCTTCCTCCGCTGGCTCAACCCGCTCCCCCTGAGCCATCTCCATCAGCTCGACCTCCTGCTCCTCACGAGCGACTTCCATCAGCTCGACCTCCTGCTCCTCACGAGCGACCTCCATCAACTCGACCTCCTGCTCCTCACGAGCGACCTCCATCAACTCGACCTCCTGCTCCTCACGAGCGACTTCCATCAACTCGACCTTCTGGGCACCGCCCTCTCCCCCTACTTCTCTCTGCTCCACTTCTTTTCCCGGCTCTTCCGACCTTGCCATCTCCCCATCCATCTTCTCAGCGTCTGCCATCCAAGAGATGGTGTTGACGGCAGTCACATAGCACTGCCTCGCCACCTTCGCATCTCCTCGGATTCGGATCTGGACTCCTCCGCTATGGAACTTTAGGCATTGGTGGTATGATGAGGGCACACATCGGAAAGCACTGATGAGAGGGCGTCCGAATATGGCATTGTAACTGCTCGGAGAGTCAACGATGACAAACCGGCAATTCCTGGGGACCCCTCCCAACGTCACCTGGAGGCCCACACCTCCCTCAACCTCCTTCCTTTCCCCGGAGAAACCGAACAGCGGCCCATCCGAGGCCTGCACTCTCTACTTCTCCACCTTCATCGCATCGAAAGCCTTTTTAAAGATGACATTCACCGAGCTCCCGTTGTCCACCAAAATCCGGGAGACCGTGAAGTTTTCTATGGCCGTCTGGATCACCAGGGCGTCGCAAAACGGATCCTCATAATCGGGCATGTCCTCCGAGGAGAAAGTGAGCTTCTCTGTGGGGGGTGGGGTCTGGGAGGTTGACGCGACGTCTTTCCGGAACATCGCTTGGAAACTCTTCTTTCGGGAGGCCTCTATCCCGACCCCCCCACGAATCACCCCGATTCCCCCTCGAGCTCCTATATCCACCCGGTCTTCACACCTATCTTCTTCCGCCTCTGGGAGTACTTCCTCGATCCTGGCCTGCTGCCGTCGCGGCTGACCTCTCTCCCTTATCTCCAAGAATTCCGGGCAGGTGGCGGTTGCGTGACCTTCTTCCTGATGAAAATCACAATAAGGCAACTCCATCCTGCCTCCTCTCCCTGCTCTTCCTCTTCCTCCTCTCGCTCCTCTGCCTCCTCTTCCCCGGCCTACTGTCATAGCTTGCACCCTTGGGGGGTGAGGGGGTCTGGGACCCTGCCTCCACCCCGGATTCACTCCTCCCGCTTCTCTTCCTTGGTACCCCTCTTCCTGACCTCTCGCTGGTCCTTCTTGATGCCTCCAGCCCAACCTGTTGTTGGGCTCCTGATTCCTCCAATTCCGAGGCGGTCTCTCGAACCCATGACCCCTGGGTTCCTCTCTCCTTCTTCCCTCCTGTTGCTTCACCTCGGGCTCGCTCATCTTCGCCAACCTTTTGTAGAATTCGGGGTTGGCCGCCTCCCCTTCAATCTCCTCTGCGGCTCGTTCCATCAACTCCTCGAAGGACACCGGAGGTCTTCTCTTTAGGTCCATCTTGAAGAACCCATCTCGCAACCCTACTATGAATGCCATCTGGAGGGCGAATCCTGGCACCTCCTGTACAAGGTGTACCTCCTCCTGGAACCTATCCACATACTTGGCCAGGGGTTCTCCCTCCCTCTGCCTGATCTTGAAGAGAGCCTCCGCATCCTTCTTCCTCTTTTTCGACGTTGAGAAGCGCAGCCGGAAGCTTCGGCGCAGATCCTCGAACGCGTAGATAGAACCTGTGGGGAGCTGGTGGAACCAGTCCCTCGCTTTCTCCTTCAGGGTGGTTGCGAAGAGTCGGCATTGAAAAGCATCCGACATGGGAAGGATTGACGTCATATCTTCAAACCACTGCAGGTGCACGACTGGATCCTCCTTGCCGGTGTAGTAGGACATCTCCGGCCCACGAAACCCTTCTGGCACCGGGGCAGAGAGGATCATCTCGCAAAAGGGGCTCCCTTCCCCTGCTCGGCGAGTGGTCCTCTCGCGCGGAGCCAACTCACACACCTCAGCACTCGCCGGACTGCTGAACAGCTGCCGTCCGGGGAGATCTCGCGTGCTTCCTTCTGCTGGCACTTCCTTCCCCGGCCGCTGCCCCGGTGCGTTCTCGCCGATCTGCAAAGGCGGAACCACTGGGACCGCCGGGGTCTCGCACTCGCTCCTTGCCGCGAGAACTGTCTGTAGGACCTCTCGCTTGAACTTTTCAAACATCTCCAACCACTCCCCTGCCGCTGGTGGCTGCGAGTGACCTGAGTCAGAACCATTTCCTCCATCTCCTGTCATCGAAACTAACTTGGGATTTTCTTTCACCGGCTACGGTCCACGCAGAAGAAGAAGAAGAAGCAGTATGGTTAATAGTAATCAACATTTACAGAGATTATCATAAGAGAAAAAGAACTATAAAGACTTGTTGCAAGGTTTCACACTTCTTCATCCTCTCCAAAAAATTTACATTATGCTAAAGCTTCAAGAATATATTCCCTTTTTAGCTGCCGTCCGGGGAGATCTCGCGTGCTTCCTTCTGCTGGCACTTCCTTCCCCGGCCGCTGCCCCGGTGCGTTCTCGCCGATCTGCAAAGGCGGAACCACTGGGACCGCCGGGGTCTCGCACTCGCTCCTTGCCGCGAGAACTGTCTGTAGGACCTCTCGCTTGAACTTTTCAAACATCTCCAACCACTCCCCTGCCGCTGGTGGCTGCGAGTGACCTGAGTCAGAACCATTTCCTCCATCTCCTGTCATCGAAACTAACTTGGGATTTTCTTTCACCGGCTACGGTCCACGCAAGGAATAAAGAAGATTATCATAAGAGAAAAAGAAAGAAGAAGAAGAAGAAGAAGAAGAAGAAGAAGAAGAAGAAGAAGAAGAAGAAGAAGAAGAAGAAGAAGAAGAAGAAGAAGAAGAAGAAGAAGAAGAAGAAGAAGAAGAAGAAGAAGAAGAAGAAGAAGAAGAAGAAGAAGAAGAAGAAGAAGAAGAAGAAGAAGAAGAAGAAGAAGAAGAAGAAGAAGAAGAAGAAGAAGAAGAAGAAGAAGAAGAAGAAGAAGAAGAAGAAGAAGAAGAAGAAGAAGAAGAAGAAGAAGAAGAAGAAGAAGAAGAAGAAGAAGAAAAGAAGAAGAAGAAGAAGAAGAAGAAGAAGAAGAAGAAGAAGAAGAAGAAGAAGAAGAAGAAGAAGAAGAAGAAGAAGAAGAAGAAGAAGAAGAAGAAGAAGAAGAAGAAGAAGAAGAAGAAGAAGAAGAAGAAGAAGAAGAAGAAGAAGAAGAAGAAGAAGTATGGTTAATAGTAATCAACATTTACAGAGATTATCATAAGAGAAAAAGAACTATAAAGACTTGTTGCAAGGTTTCACACTTCTTCATCCTCTCCAAAAAATACAGAGATTATCATAAGAGAAGAAGAAGAAGAAGAAGAAGAAGAAGAAGAAGAAGAAGAAGAAGAAGAAGAAGAAGAAGAAGAAGAAGAAGAAGAAGAAGAAGAAGAAGAAGAAGAAGAAGAAGAAGAAGAAGAAGAAGAAGAAGAAGAAGAAGAAGAAGAAGAAGAAGAAGAAGTATGGTTAATAGTAATCAACATTTACAGAGATTATCATAAGAGAAAAAGAACTATAAAGACTTGTTGCAAGGTTTCACACTTCTTCATCCTCTCCAAAAAATTTACATTATGCTAAAGCTTCAAGAATATATTCCCTTTTTAGCTTAAACTACCAAGGAATAAAATAGTAGAACAAAACAAGCTCCAGATAATGTGATAAAAATTTATTTGAGCGCCAAATCAAGGTATTCTATAATATATAACCAGAAGAGAAGATATTATTTTAAAAAAACAGAAGAGAAGATTCTTATATGTTACGGGCGTCACGTAAGTCGTAACACGGTCAAAGCTCGCCAGAGAGGTGGTTGGTGGTGGCGAAGATGTCAGAGATATCACCAGAAAGGAGCCGAGCTTAGAAAGGGGAGCGGCGGGAGCCGCGCTCAACTGAAGGAGAGGAGGGACAAAGAGGGGAGCATTGCTCAACCCAAACTCTAAGAGGAGGAGAGGAAGAGAAAGCTAATAGACTAAGAGGAATACTTTGTGTCTGTCATTTATGACCCAAGGAGGTCTTTAAATAGAAGAGACATGATGACGCCTTTGCAAATAAGTCTACATACTCGACTACATACCTTGACATGAAACAACTATAATATGGATTGGAAAGTTGTCTGTAATAGTATTCTTGCTCAAGTGCTTGTACTCCATGCACATTCTCCACGAACCATCTTTTTTCTTCACTAGTACTCGGGAGATGAAAAGGGACTCATACTTAGTCTAATCTCTCCAGTATCAACAGTTCACTGATCAACTTTTGAATCTCAACTTTTTGTAATGTCAGGTATCTGTAAGGTTTAACAATGGTGTAGAGATGAAGTTCTTTGAGATAAATTTGATGATCATGTGATCTAGTGGGTGGTAAATTCATTGGCATTAAAAAAATCTCTTCTTTTAGAATGTATACATTTTTATATTACCCTTTTCTACCCTTGTATGCCGCCCTCCTATATATAGGAGAGGGCTCATTATGTTTAATAATAATACATTTTTAATTCCCGTAACATGATTATCCCCAGCCTGTCGTAGTTTGTTGATTAGTCCAATATCGTCTACCGCGCATCACTCGCATGAGCTTATAAGCTTCGTCCCACTCCTCCTATCACTTCAGAGTTTTGGGATGGAATGGTGGGTTTTTTACATGGTATCTGAGCAAGGTTTGACCCGTTGCGGGGGGTGTTAGTTGACTTGATTACATTGTGAACAATGTATCGTGTGGGACCGGTTTATGTACGGATTATCCCCGGTCTGGCACGGTCTGTTAATTAGTCTCACATCGTCTATCGTGCATCACCCGTCTGTGCTTATAATCCACGTCCCACTCTTATCACTTCGAAGTTTTGGGATGGAAGGACAGACCGACAAATTGGGATGGATCTACTGAGGGCAAACGTTCTACCTCAGGGTACTGTACTATGATTGATAGGAACCTAGTCACATGGAGTAAGAAACAATAGATCGTTGTTCGATCTAGTGTTGAAGCTGAGTTCCGAGCTATGGCTCACGGGATCTATGAAAGGCTATGGCTTCGCTCTTTGATGAGTGACATAGGGCAAAGAGTGGAAGAGCCTCTCAAAATATTGTGGCAATAAGGCCGCCACTAGCATCGCCAATAATCCAGTTCAACACGGTTGGACTAAACATATTGAATTTGATCGACATTTTATTAAGAAAAAATATGAGAACGAAACCATTTGTACCTTGTTTGTTCCCTATGAAGGAAAACTTGCTGATGTTCTAACCAAGGGTTTTAGTGGAAAAGCTTTCGGGAAAATTATTGCCAAGTTGTACATGAATAAAACTATCAGCCAAACTTGATGGGGAGTGTTAGAATGTTTATATTTTATATTACCCTTTTCTACCCTTATATGATGCCCTCATATATATAGGAGAGGGCTCGTTATGTTTAACAACAATACAATTTTACATTCCCGCCATCTTCATATCCTAATTGTCATTCCACTTGATTGATTTATCAATGCCAGTACTGATATGCATAAAAGTAGAGTAGGAAGCTACCTCTAAATGTATGTAGTAGACTGATAATAATGACAATTGAGGTGTTTTCTGGATTAACTTGCCCATTTTCCCCTTGCTAATGAACTTATTTTGTATGGGCCTGCTTCCAATTTCAAAGTGTGGCATTTGCATGCCCCCATTTGAATCCTCACATAATTGTTGGCTTAAGAGCATATTGTCGTCAGCAACAGCTACTGTGAAAGCAGGGAAGTCAGTTAAAATGCAACCCAATCGAGAAGCAATGGCTTGATCCAAGAAATTATGTGTTGAGCCTGTGTCAATGTGGAGAAATAATTTGTCCTTTGTAGGTTCCAGTAATCTTCACTGTGTGATAGTAGTTTGCACCTGTGATGGCATGCATGGATACTAGAGGAATTATTGAAGGCTCAGAGAGGAATGAGTTTTTTTATAAAGCTTCGTCAACTGGCTTCTCTTCTTCATTATCATCTTAATCCCCCCTCCATTTCAAGCACAAAGTTGAGTTTGAGATCCACACTTATGACCCGGAATATACCTCTCATCACAACAGAAGCATAATCCCTTGGCCTTCCTTTCTTCCATCTCCTTGGGCGATAATCATTTTGGTGTTTTGACAGGTTGTTGCAATATTGAAGTTGAGGAAAAATTACTCATTATGGCTTGCTTGCTTCCTTCCTTCAAGTCCTTGGCCGACAACTGATAATCCCTGGTGCTGATGGCTCCGCTAGGCCCCAAGATTAATTTGTTGTTCATGAAGTGTTGCCAAATTATAAGCTTTCTAAAGGGATTGTGGCATGAACATACGCAAAGGTAAGGCAACTTTTTTAAGGCCCATGAGAAAGAGATTGATAGTTTATTCCTCAATTATAAAACCCTTATTTATCAATGCTTTAAACTCATCGAGGTAGTTCTAAACTAATGATTGTTTCCGCAATACCTTAAATTCACACATGGGTACATCACACACGATTAATCCAAAACGCTAATGAATAGTCAATGTAAACTCAACCCAAGATATTAAACTATTTGAGAGTCGAGACTTGATAAAAATTTAAAACCATGTCAATGCTATGCCTTCAAAATGAATAGAAGTCAGTTTCACCTCCATCTCTCCTCCAATGTGCCATCGATTTCAAAGAATTGTTCGCTTTTATAAAGCCAGCCTTTCACCGCGCCACTAGAAAAATGAGGGAAGTCTAAACAGGCACATCTGGTTGAAATATTATTAAATCATGTTGGCATGTATTAGACATAACTGGAGGGGAAGATGTCAACGCCTCGGGCTCCATAGTCGTCATCGTTTTCATTTGTCGTATTTCATTCAGTGTTATTGATTGTTTGATGTTCATCTCCTGCAATGCCGATTTTAGATTCTATATTTCTTTACATAGGCCTTGATTGCAAGTGTTGTGATCTCCCATGGCAGATGGGGACGTGGACGAAAAGGGGCTTTAATATCACTGATAGAATCCTAATTGAATTTTAATTTTACTCTTGCGGATCATCCTTGAAGTTAACAATTCTAAGTATACATAAAATAACAAATAACTGATCATGTGGGTCGACAACATTATGTTATACTGTTCATTTTGGTGGAAAATTTAATACCTATATTGAAACAAAGTTAACGAAAGTTATCGTTTATTAAACCAAGTAGATTCAAGGAAAACATAAGAGAATGTATATTCATATTCACCATCATTAGCCCTATCACATATATTTGGCATTAACTTTATGAATTCATTGTCCATTCGTTCCTATTGAATGGTCATTTTTTGAAAATCATTTTAAACAACTATTACATATTATCATAGGTTTATCTCTTTGTGTTAATCATTCGACCCTAATTTCATATATTCGTTTAAAATGTGCATGTATGTGTTGTACATGTTCAAGGCCATTCAAAATGAGAATAAAGATTTCACTGAAGTTAACAATAATAGAGCTGAGAACAGAATTGTATCTCACCATCTTCCCTCACAATACCATCGTGCCCATCAGAAGAATATGGATCCAAAGCTACATCAGTATAAATCACCTGTAAATATAGTGTGGAAATTTAGCATTTGTTAAACACAAGCAAAACCTAAAGAAAAAAATCATATGAAATTCACTAACAATATCAGGATATTTGTCCTTAAGTAGGCGAATCGTTCGAGGGATTAGACCGTTGTCATTGAATGCTTCATCCCCAGTTGGAGTCTATGGCCAAGAAATAAGCAGTTGGAGTCTTCCAAAGACCATAAAATAAAATGCAGAGCTGAAGCACAAGAGATAAACCTTCAATGCATCAGGGATCTTTGGAAAGAGGACAAAACTTTTGACACCTACATCTCTGGCCATGTAAACCTACATTAAGTGGTATAAATTAGCTAATATTGGTTAGACAGTTTCACATATTTACATGAAGTGAAAATTAGAAGCAAATTTGACATATTAGTACTAACAACAACACAAACGACAAAAGATTACTATTGAGAACATAGTCCAAGGTTGAAAAATTCGTGAAGGATTACACACTTAATATAGATTTGAGCTTCTCTACTTAGAACCATTTGGTTTCAGGAAGGGTACTTAGTTTCTAACATGGTATCAGAGTGGTTTTAGCTCACATACTTCTTCCTCGTCGCACGTGTCTCAGATGTTTCATTATTAGGGGTGGAGCCTTGCCCCACATGTACAGGTGATGGTGTATTTTTTTATATAGGAAGAAACATTGGCTACCTCGTCAAGAAGACCATGTCTCCATCCCAATCTGCTGCAACCTGGCATAGCTCCAATTGGGACATCGTCTTCACCTGAAACAATTAGAACCTTTGTTCATTTTGATTGTTTGGTTTGGAGAGATTAGAGAGAATGCAAATGATGCAAAGGTAACAAACTTCACAACTTCAACTTGGGTGTTTGATTCTTTTGTGACTAAAAGGTAATTGAATCTACCTACAAATTTTAAAAATGCATTTTTTTCATAGATACATCCCTATTAAACCCAAGTGAAAATTTAGAAAAAAAAAATTATTGGAGGATTATTGTAACTCGCATCTCCTCATAACAAAATACAAAGTCATTTTTATCAACCAAAAAAGTAGGAGAAAATGCATTCAAATTCAATTCTATCATTATCATTTTCAATTCCTCCCTTCTGATTCCTTCAATTAAGAGAAACTAATATTTTATTCAATAGAGAATTTTTCTTCACAATAGAAGTGCAATCTATGTGCAACGTTAATGACTCATACTTCGGCACAAGATGGATGGTATATACACATATATTTTGAGAATATACATGTTACTACTCTTTTGCATATGTCGGCCATTTCTATTCAATTGAAGCACATGCATCAACAATATAAACATTCTTTAAACACATCTACTAAACCACTGACCTTCATGAATAAATAAAGGAAGCACAAAGTTTGCAGCTGATATCGTGGTTTCTTGAAAAGCAGACCTCAGTATCGAAGATTTCCGATTTCTACGTGGCCGTCTAGTTATCACCTAAAAAATTAACCATCTCAAAGCATCAATGAGAAGAAAAGAAAGCTTAAACATCTAAGAACAATGGAGAGTATACTCAACAAATTATAGATTTTCTTCCAAAAACATCAAATAATTTTGAGAATTCACCATAAGAACCAATCATAGGTTTCAAAATATTGAACATATATAAGATCATACATACAAGTGGCTTCACAACAGGAGTTCCTTTGGGGCATGCTGGCTTAGTAAGAGGTGGGGGATCTGGGAAATTCCCAGCAACACCATTGGCTTCAGATTCCTCAATGCTCAAACTTGTGCTCATTACTGGTTCCTTCTGCTCACTACATGCTCTTACAGCTGCATGTTTCTGAGTTTTTCGAACAAAAATCTTCGAGCCATGACATTTCTGAACACATGTTCCTCTTGCAACTTGAGAAACATATGGAACTAGGGAGAACATCGAAGCCATTTTCACTGTGTGGAGTGTTCTTCTTTACCCCTTCTTTCCTTTGGCAGCACCAAAAAAATTTGAATAAGCATTCAAATTGTTTGAATTTTTTGGAAGTTGTTGAGGTAAGAAGAGTTTTAAAATACTGAATCACATTCTTTCTCCATAAACTGAATTTAACTGTTCAGCTAGAGCATACAGTCATTTCAGGGGGATTTAAAGGTATAAAAACTGCAGATGATTCCTGAAATTTGTTTATTTACTTTCTGAGAGCTACTGAAATTGCGCCGTAGGCGAATTTTTGGCTTGCCCAACTGGGTTGTCGTTCGAATGCTGCTGGTTCCCGTCGGATCTGAGCTGCGCCACCGGTGAGTCGCCGGGAGAGAGGAGAACAGTACGTACCACGAAATAGATCTAAGAAATTGGCGTGAAAAGTTGTTTCGGGTTACCTTTGGGCTTTGGATAGCAGTGGGAAGAGAAGGCGAGAACGAGAAAGTTAGGGCACGAAAATGGATGGCAGTGGGAAGAGAAGAGGAATTGTTTCGGGTTATCTCATGCTGTCCACCGAATGGATTTCCAGGACTGGATTTCTTATGGCTATTGTTATCGGTACCCATAAATAGGATTATTTTCTTTATTTTATATTTTTTGAATAATTCGGGATTCGATTCAATTAAAATTTATATTTTTTGAATTCAAATTTGAATTTGAATTTGAAAATTTTTCGAATTCAAATTTGAATTTGAATTTGAAAATTTTTCGAATCCAAATCCGAATAATTTTATTTATGTTCGAAGGATTTACGAATAGTAAAATATATAATTAAATAAATTATATATATGTTATTAATATTAAATATAATTATATTTTAACATTATAAAATCCGAATTCAAATCCATTTTCAAATCTTAATTCGAACCTAAATTCGAATCCAACATTTCATGACGAATCTGAATCCGAATCCGACTCCGAATATTTGAACGAATCTGAATCCGAATCCGACTCCGAATATTTGAACGAATATGAATCTGAATTCAAATCTTTGCATTCTATGTTAAATTTGGATTCGATTGAAGAGTTATTCTATTCGATCCGGTTCGTGAACATCCCTACCCATAAATGAATACTTGTAACTCGTTGATATTTGTACTCATTAAGAACAATTTTTTTGGTCTCATATGTATATACATATGTGTTTGTTAGTGTATGAGAGTATGTGTATATACCCTTCCAAGAAGAGGAATGATCATTATCCTCATAATTTTATCTTTCCACGGCATTATGTGATTCTATTAAATTCGATAGCAAGCATATAACCCAATCATTCTTAAAAGCAAGGATGTAATGTTACCCATGCATTTCACCATTAAAAACCATAAACTAAGATCTCAATATCTTCACCGATCCATTTGTCAATTGCAAGCAATTTAAAAGAGACTAAACCCGTGAACATAAGATCTTAAATATATGAAAAAAATGAGGTAAATTTTCTAAAACACACTGCATAATAGAACAAGAAATTGTTTGGTGGAAGAATCATCAAAAACTCCTCAGAATCACATTGTATATATCTTTCCATGCCAAAATGACCTCCCCTACAAAGACAAATGGTTTGTGAATGTGTATGTTGAATGTGGTGTATGTGAGTGTGAATGTGTATGTGAATGTGAGTGTGAATGTGTATGTTGAATGTGAATGTGTGTGTGAATGTGTGTGTGAATGTGTGTGTGAATGTGTGTGTGAATGTGGTGTATGTGAATTTGGTGTATGTGAATGTGTGAATTTGTGTTGATTGTGTTGGTGTGAATGTGTGTGAATTTTTGCCATGGCCATGCTTGTGTGTGTTGGTGTGAATGTGTGTGTGTTGTTATTAGATTATTTATGTATTATTTTATTTGTAATTGTGTAGATGAATGAAATAGAAAGACGTCGTATACGTAAGAAGGCAGCTGTTGCAGCGTCTCTTGCTGCGGCGATAATAGTTTTAAAGCCTAAGATATGCAGGGATCTTATGGAGTCCGAAGCAAAAAATATTCTACGCAAATCATTATTCAAACGCTTATACAGTGGAACAGATATAAACTGTTTTAACCAACTCCGTATGAATAAGAGTTCATTTGAAGCCCTATGCCATATTCTTACGCATCGTAGATTATTAAATGACACACAACACATTATGGTTAAAGAGTCAGTATGTGTGTTCTTGTATGTGCTAGCACATAATAAGAAATTCCGTGATGTTGGACGCACATATCTTTGTTCAATTGATACAATTAGTAGACATTTCAACGATGTTTTGGTGGCAATTCTAAAGTTATCTCCAGACTTTATAAAGCTCCCTGATACAACTACAACACAATGATGGCGTGATTTTGCGGTGAGTAAGTCATTTATATATGTATATATATTGAGTAGTATGTTAAACGCACCTTTAAGATATATATATTCTCTTCTCACTTAGGACTGCGTTGGAGCCATAGATGACACTCATATTGAAGTAACAGTGTCTGTTAAAGATCAAGGTAGATATCAAAATAGAAAGCAAGCAATAACAACAAACGTCATGGGTGTATGTGATTCAAACATGAGGATTGCCTTGATGGGAGGGTTCATCATCGGATTCCAGAGTTCTACGTAATGCACTGGAACGAACTGATCGTTTTGAAGTGCCGGTGGGCAAATACTATCTTGTGGATGCGGGATACACAAATGGCCCTGGCTATCTTGCGCCTTACAGGTCCACAAGATATCATCTTAAAGAGTGGTCTGCACAGGGGAATAATCCCTCAAACTACAAAAAGTTATTTAATCTTCGTCATTCAAAGGCAAGAAATGTGATTGAGAGATTATTTGGCCTACTTAAGAAACGATGGGCTATCTTGCGTGGACCATCCTTCTTCGATATTAATGTGCAGGTTCAAATCCAAGCCAATTATTTTATGTTAGCATATATTAATGTTTACTTTACAACCAATTGTTTTATGTTAGCCTAAAATAATATTTACATTACGCAGGTTCAAATCATAAATGCTTGTTGTATCTTGCATAATTTCCTTATAGAGAGGAGATTAGATCATGATGCTAGATTACTTGCTGAGGTTGATGCGGAGATATTACTACAAGATACAGGAGGTGATAGTTATGAGTACGCAGACGTAGTGGGGCAAGTTCAAGCAACACCCGAGTGGTCTCATTTTAGAGATACATTGGCTATGAACATGTTCAATGAGTATCAGGGTCGGCAAGGAGCATAAAATTTTAAAATTTATGTTTATTTTGGATGTTGTTTTGATTGCTAGATGTTACATGTCTGGTTTATGGTTTTTTGGATGTTACATGTTTAGTTTATTTTGTAAAAGATATTGTTACATCTCTAGCTTATGGCTTTTTTGAATATTACATATTTTTTCATTTGACTCTGTTATAATTGTGAACAGCTAGTAAATGAAAATAAACAAAGGAAAGGAACGTTCTTATATTCAATGGACAACACAGATGGATACCGCTTTATCAGCATCTCTACTCGAGCAGCAAAGTTTGGGAAATAAAGCGGCAAATGGTTGGAAAAGTGTTGCATTCACCGCTGCTATCCAAGCAGTGAAGGAGGAATGTAATGTTGTGATAAATAAGGAGAAAATAATGGCCCGCTTAATGACATGGAACAAGTATTATCAAGAAATATCGGCTATGTTGGATACAAACGGCTTCGGTTGGGATTGGGAGCGCAATGTCGTCAAGGTAGATAGCGAGGATGTTTGGGCGAACAATGTTACGGTAATGTTTGTTATTTTAGAAAAGTAAATTACCAAAATTTATAAATTATTTTTATAATCTTTAATTTACTTGCAGGCACACCCAACTGTAAAGCATTACAGGAGTAAGGTGATCGTCAATTGGGGCGACTTAGGTATGTTGTGCGGGGTGGATAGAGCTACTGGAGCTTAAGCTGCGACTGCAACAGAGGCTATGAATGAAGTTAACATAGAAGCACCTATGGATGAAAACATCATTGAAGAGGTCGAACCACGACCAAAGAAGAAGAAGAAGAAGGTTGCAGTTGATATTATTGCAGATGTAATTACATCAATTGCAAGGAACATGGAGCAGGAGACCAACGTACCAGTTCAGCCGTGACAGCTATCGATAGCCGATTGGATATATGCGGCCCTTGCAGATATTACTGATTTGACTGAGCAGGAGATCATCAAAGCTATCGATATGTTGAACGTTGATGTAGCAAAGAGTGACGTGTTTATGCAAAATAGGAGTCTGAGGGATTTTAGGCGAGTGAGGCCCCACTTGCGGGGCACTCACATGGTGTCAAAGCGGACAGGCGAGAGTTGGTAGCCAAGACCTCACCCGCCGAGCGAGCCGAGTGCCTGACGAATGGTGTCCTCACGAGCCATTCGCCCGGTGAAATACGACGGGCAAGGAGCCTGGCGAGTGGTCCCTTCACGGACCACTCGGCCAGAGGGCTTTAGGGGGAAATTACCTAGATACCCTTCGTGGGCTGCCAATAGCCCTTCAGGACAGCGGAATTAGGTTGTTAGCAGACCAATTTGGGGTGCGGTTAGTAAAACCAAAAAGCAGATTCATGTTATTTGCAGACCAGCCTAGAAAATCTATAAATAGACCCTTAAGGGCACCTTGGAGGAGATCAGATCTTTTTGAGCTCTCTCCTCCAGGCTAGTTTCAAAGTTGGTCATTAGTGCCCTCCAAGGTGCCCCGGCTGAGCATTGATTTGGGAGGGGAAGCTCTCTAAAACCCTCCGAGTGTGTGGCGGGACCTCCTCGCTACAGCCTTCGGTTTGTTCCAAATTTTCCATCCACCGTCAAGAGAGTTTAGTGAGGGAGAAGTAAGCACAGGCTACACCCCCCTGTGTGTCCGAACTCAAGAGACCGGTTGACGATTTCAACAACATGCATCTTGATGATTGAATGATTGTGCGACCCGAGACATTATCATTTTTTGGTTGAACCATGTTTTGAGGGATGAACTTTAGAATTATTATTTCTATGTATTATGCGAACTTAGTTTATCTTGGCGGACATTTTGATATTTTAGTATTTCTCTGCAATTTTGTCAGTTTTTTAAAATTTGAATTTCAATTCCTATCAATTATTTCTAACATGCAACCGAGCAGCGGAAATGTTAATTCCAATTCCACTGCCAGAATTTCTGCATTCAGCCGAACAGTAGAATTAGAATTGAGTTCAATTCCAATTCCTGCAGAATTGGAATTGGTCCAATTCCAATTCTGTCCCCCCAATTCCGTCCAAACGAACGGACCATAAGTAAATTCGCCGATTCATTTCGACGAATTCGTCGAAATAGATTTAGACTTCCGTGAAATAGTTAAGTCAATTTGCCGATTTCGTCGAATGCTTCCGTTAGAGATTTCATCGAGTGTCCTTGGGATTCATCGATTCATTTCGACGAATTCGTCGAGTATACCTTGGTTTCGTCGAGTGCTTTCGACGAACTTGTTGTAAAGGTTGTTTTCCTGGGAGTTTTTCTCCAGGTTTTTCTGTGGTGTATGTTTTGGTCAGGATTTTGTGAACCTCTATTCTCAGTCGGTTGTTTTTAGGCTGTTGGTGTAGTTGGACAATGAGGCCACTACCACTGTGCCTTTTTTTCTTTCCGTGGACGTGTAGATTGTTGGTTGTGTGGGCTGTAACCACCGCCACAGTGCTTTTGTGCCTTGGATGTTTTAGTCTGATGGTTGGTTGGAACGAATACCTCCGCCTCAGTACTGTTTTTGGCTGGGATAATGATTCATTTCTTGGACAACTCAATACCTTTTCCTTTTGGATGTTATTGGAATGCAACTTTGACCGCACTTTGTGACAGTCTTTCCTTACTTGTTGGATGCTTATACTTCTTTATTAGATTTGCTGATGTTTTACAGCTATTTCTTGGTGGGTTGGTAACCCTCTTTATCTTGTTAAGATTTCTCTTACTTTTGATTTTGTGCCGTCTTTTCGTGCATTTGTGCTGAGGCATTCTTTTCTTTTGAATGCCTCGAGTTTGGATCAGTAGCAGGTTGAGCTGACCGAGTTCAGTTTTCGTCAGATCCGCAGTAGTTGTTTTCTTTACTCCTTTTGGAGAGGTAGACTGTTGTTTTCTTTAGAACTTGTTAAGGATATGGGTTCGTGTCAGTATGTTGACGCCCATATCCTAAATTTTCTTTTGTGATAGGCATTGTCTTGCTATTTTTATGCTACTACCGTTGTTTGTTGTTAGTGAAAATGCTCTCTGGAAAGGTTTTATGTTAGAATGCATAGTAGTTATTCTATATACAAAACTGCATAATTCTTCATACATGACATCACTTTTAAAATTATCATCCTTCTACTTTGAAGCTCATAAAAGAGACCTTTTTACCTATACTAAATCTAGAAGTTGCATATCATTAGAATGCTGGTTAGTTTATCATGCTCATATAGGGTAAATTAAAGTAAATTATGTATTTTCCGCTGCGTAAATCTATACTTTCTTATTTATGGACTAGTTGATCCATTAAACCGAGGGACACGGTGTTTGAAAACTTTAACTTAACTTATGTTTTAAACACAAGTTCATAACTTTCTAAGGAAAAGTTGGAGGTAGAGCTGTCTGAGCGTCTGCAGTTGTCCTCTGCACGACGTGGCATCACGACGCGTATTTTCTCCTACTCTGATAATATATGTATATATATTGAGAAAATGCGGGTTATGACAGTTGGTATCAGAGGGAGGTTTGTTTGACAAATTGGTCGAACGACTTTTTCTGATCAGGTGTTAATCATCTTATCTCATTGCATACACACACCGAAGTGTCATCTGTACGTCTTGGTTGAAGCATGCATGAACACTACACTCATAGTATGATAAAAAGTATACGGGGCATATTATGTAGTATGAGATGCATAATATGTGTTTATATATGGATCCTTATAAGTGACAACATGTGACTGTTATGTAACATCAGTCTCATAGATGTCCATTAGCTCGATTTTTATTTTATTTTTTTCATTGCATGCGATATTATGTATTATGGGGTGCATAATATTTCATGTGTACGCCGCTCATAACATGCATTAATGATTTTTATTATAATGCATATCACAACATGGACATCATAACATCGCATAAAACACCCGTGTCAAGCTAAAGATTTATATGATGACACTCATACACACATGATTTGAAATGAAGATTTAAACATTCATGCATGCATGTGATATGCAGAAGAGTCAAAGGATGATAGTATATCATCCTAAGTTAAAGCATAACATCATTTATATAAAATTTCAGAGCAAGAGCCTTTTCCTGTTTGGTTTGAGTTAAGTTGAGTAGTTCTAGTTTCAAGCTAGGGTTTTGATGAGCCGTTTGTTCATATTTATAGATATGTCACCGAGGCGTGTTGCGACGAGGTTGACTCCCCAATCGGAAGGTGAGTCTTCGGGTGCGCAGAGTGAAGCCATAATCGAGAGTCTACGACAGAGTAATGATCCTCTGTCGAGGCAGTTGGTTGCGATGCAATCGCAAATTCAGACGTTGATGACTGCAGCCGTTGTGCATCAGCCAGGGGTGCAGGACCCTACAGTGGGCCAGGTTGTACCTGTACCTCCCGCTCCTTTGGTGCCTCTAGTTTTGCTACCACCAGAGATGAACTTTATATTGCATTTCCAGAGATTAGGACCTCCTACGTATGACGGAAAAGCTGATTTCATGGCATTGGATGAATGGTTAGTCGCCATTGAGGAGACGTTTTCGTGCTCGGGAATCTCGGCGGTCCAAAGGGTGATGGTTGCCACTTACTAGCTAAAAGGACTTTCTAAGAGCTGGTGGATCAGGGAGAGATAGAGCCTCGTAGATGGATGTTTGTGGGAGTCGTTTAAGGCGATGTTACTAAAGAAGTTCCTGCCATCGGTCGAGCAAGACCGTTTGATGAATGATTTTCTGCACCTGAAGCAGAGGCAACTCACAGTTAGTTAGTATGAGATTGAATTCAGTAAGTTGAGCAAGTTTGCTCCAGATTTAGTGGCTTCTGAGACAGGAAGAGTGAAGCGATTTCTCGGAGGACTTCGTAGTGACGTTCAACAATTGGCTAGCGCATACAGATCTGAAAGCTATGCTGAAGTAGTAGAGGCTGTGCTGAAAGTCGAGGTCATCGACAACGCCAAGAATAGAGGTGCGTTGATGAGAAAGGACAAGAGAAAGGCCGAAGAGGGGGAAAGCTCCAAGGTATCTGGCCCCGCTCCAAAGAAAAAGAGTGGCGAAGTTTGTAGTTTCTGTGGTCGCCCCAGCCATCCGTTTGAGAAATGTTTTAAGAGATTGGGAGCCCAGAAGCAGCAGCAGCAAGTGTCGGCAATTCAGAGCGCTCCTAGAGGAGATCTGACATGTACCTTCTGTAAACGAAGGGGGCATGACATTGCTCATTGCTGGTCTAAAGATAACGTGTTTTTTCAATGCGGACAGAAGGGGCACGTTAAATTCAAAGTGTGCACATGAATTTGTTTTTAAATTTTTTAGAAAAGTGTTTCTCAACATGAAGAAACTTTTGTCGACGATAAAATGTCGAGGTACTCATGGCATTCGATTCTCGAAACCATCTTAACTGTATCCAAAGGATCATACCTACAATACACATCCTCCAAACATAGCATGATGTCTACTAGGTTTTACGTTTTTCAAGGTCCTTATATTTCCAATATCAAGTCATGGTAAGATAATTAAAATTGTCAAGCATCACAAATGTTTACCGCTTGACTTCTAATTCATATAATGTTTACCGCTTGACTTCTAATTCATATAATGGTCACGTACTGCAATCACGCCACCTCACTTGCCATGACATTATGCCCTTTCTGTTCAACCCGTAATTCATCGAGATCAGAAAGGCCTAAGGAGATGCCTATTCGCAGACCTAGCTGGGCGAGCAAGGCGCGAGCTGGGCGAGCAAGGCGCGAGCTGGGCGAGCAAGGCGCGAGCTGGGCGAGCAAGGCACGAGCTGGGCGAGCAAGGCGCGAGCTAGGAGAGCAGAGGGCGAGCTGGGCGAGCAAGGCGCAATCTGGGCGAGCAAGAGGCGAGCTGGGCGAGCAAGGCGCGAGCTGGGCGAGCAAGGCGCGAGCTGGGCGAGCAAGGCGCGAGCTGGGCGAGCAAGGCGCGAGCTGGGCGAGCAGAGGGCGAGTTGGGCAAGCAAGGCGCGAGCCGGGCGAGCAAGAGGCGAGCCGGGCGAGCAAGAGGCGAGCTGGGCGAGCTGAGGGAGAGTTGAGCGAGCTGAGGGCGAGTTGGGCGAGCAGAGGCGAGTATGACCAGGTAACTACCCCCCCCCCCCCCCCAGGATTTGTCTATAAATATACCCTCAGGGGTACAAGAAAGAAGACCTTTTGGACGAGGTTGACCCCCTCAGGCGAGATACTCGTCAGGTCCCTGCCTTCCTTGTACCAAACTCGGCCATTTTTGGTTTTGGAGGGGACGACTCCCTTGAGCTTCCGGGTACGTGGTGGGACCTCCCTGTCGCAGCACCTGGGGTCCTGTTTGTTGCTCTTCTAGCTTCTTCGTCGTTGCCAGCCAAGTCATCTCGTTGGACTGCTGGGCGAGTAGCTTCCGGCTGTATTGGTCCGAATTTTGGAGCCTAGGATTTTCCTGGTTTCAACACTTTCAATCCACCAATTACCAAACATGATGTTACCACCTCAAGGGTTTAAGCTCAGAAGCTTTTATGTTTCCAAATAGTTCCAAAAATTCGTATATGATCATCCGGTGATGCTTAAAAATTGGTCTCAGTGATATTACGAAGCATTATTGTAGGCTCATGGCAAGGTGAATCCATGACTCTACACCTCGCATAGGTTATTATCACATCATTCCCTTCTAAGAACATGAGACCCGAGTCAAGTGTTATTTTTGTCTAATTCAGGTCTTACTTAGACTTGCACCGAATTCAGAAATTGGTGCAAATTTTCTCTTGTGATTTAGATCATTTCATTTAAGGGCTCTTCAACCGTGAACATAAACCTTATCCAACAGCCGGGTTACGATATAGAGCCTCTAGAAAACTGCCTTGTCGAGGCAATAATGTTAAACGTACTCCTACTTGCACATATATTCTTCCCAAACTCCAAGGTCGTCCCAAAATTTGACCCTTTAATTTGAAGGCAATTTGCTCAACCCCTTAGTATATTTACAACTGCACTTTACAGAAGGGGGGTCATCATGCATTAAGACATCACGACTTACCATTTGTAAGACCCCCCTCTCGGATCACAGGACACGGTCAAGGGGAGTCCTATGCCAAACCAACTCTGACTGTTGGAAGGGGAATACCAATTACTGTCTCGGAATGCGCCAGCATCTACACATAAGGGTATGCGTTTTGGATTAGGTTGGCAATTTTATAGGAAAAAGTGGACATACTTAATGTGAATCACACATGGGCACATGCACCACTGCTTCCGCTAAATTAGTTTGTCCTCAAACTGAACTATCGAGCGGGGTGGCCACATGGTTTAATGGACTTCTTTATCGCATGATCGTTGCAAGCTGATACCATTTGTAAGCATCCGATAAATATTTTGGGAGAAATCAGTAAAACATTAAAACTCTGTACAAATTCATTAATGTTTACTAAATCAAGATTTCTGGGAGCTACAGACCACCAAAAATAATATGTCACCCCATTCCAAAAAGGTATCGCCAAGGGCTACAACTTTCTTTTTGAGCCCAAGGTCCAGATCAAAGCCTTACCTTTCTAAAATGGGTTTGAACCCAGCAGAGTAAATCTGGACAGCAAGTTGTCCTGTACATAAACCAGATCATTTTCTGCACATTCATTTTCGATTTCACTTTGCCGGAGCTACAGAGCTCCCCTGAAAATGCACAACCACTCGTTGGAAGCTGTCCTATACATAAACAAATCAAAAAGCAACAGAACTCTTCAAATATATTTGAATGGAATACAACTAGCTGGGAGTTTGGGAATACAGCTAGCTGGGAGTCTGGGACAAGCTCGTTTGACGCAAATAAGATATATATTGCGGGAAAATGATAGCAGTATTAGAGAAGTATTTCAGATGTATTGCGGGAGATGCATCTCGACGGTTGATCGCGAGATCATACGGTCGAATCTGCTCGCGCACCTCCAAATTACGTGCGCATACGTACCAAATTCGGACCATATACTTTATGGTATGTACAAGCGGCTGTAAACAAAGATTTCCTACAATACAGGACGATTTGCCGCCAGATTGCAGGACAATTTGCCGCCAGAGTACATGATGATTTGCCGCCAGAGCAGACAGCTTCTTTTCCAGCTAGCTCTTATCCAGTACCTTGGGCTCTGTTTGGCCCCGCAATTGCGGAGCAGAGGACCACTCTTCTTCAAAAACAATGTATTATTAATTCAATGTATTAATAAATAACGTGTATAAACATAACTTATATAATATATTATAAATTATTAATATAACTTATTAATAATATTAATAATGAATTATTAATAGAATAAATAACAAATTATTATTAATATAAATAAAGCATTATTAATAATATAAATAATGCATTATTAGTTTAATAAATTATTAAAATAATTTATATAATATAAATAATTTATGTTATATTATATTAATAAAATAAACGTAAATTGGACTATCAAAATAATATCAATTTATAAGATCATTCTATTTAGTACATCATGTGTTGTACGCTTGAACGGCTCGGTTTCGAGGAAGGGGATGAACTCAGATCTCGTGGTTTCCTTGGGTCACCATCCGCGGACGACAGTTGGCAAGGCGGTCACCAGGCGGGCGAAGGAGTCCCAGCGCGGCTGGTAAAGTCGGTGTAGGAGAGGTCTGGCAAGTGAACCGGAAAATATTTGTTTTAATTTATTTATAATTTTTAGGGCATAATGTCAGAAAAACACACTATCAGAGAAAAAATAAATATGCAAACTATATTATACACATATGCTAATATTTAGCTCTTATTTAATATATATTTAATATTTATTGTGGCTTAACATGTTTAATACATATTTAACTTTAGCCGATTTGCTTTGCCGATTTGCTGTGACAGTAGTCCTCGTTTTTCACGGGAGCAGGACAAGGTTTGATTTGCCTGACCATTTGCTGCCATAAAGGTAACAGCAATAAAAATAGCATTGTTGCGGAATGCTTAGGGCTCTTGGTAGACCGGTTCACTTGAACCGCCTCAGCTCGTGAGCGAGCTAAGCGCGCAAACAGTCAATTAGAGGTTCGTTGAGTACGCAGAGACTTTTTAACGTGGAAAACCCGGAAAGGGTAAAAAACCACGCGGCCGGAGCTGTGCCTACCAAACTTCACTATTTTCTGGGGGGTTACAATTAGGAAACTTGGATTCGAGCGCGACAGGCCGCTGCTCGTTGCAATACTTGGAGAGAGAGAGAGCTCTGAGGGTGACAGGCCACCTCTCGAAAAACTAAGTCCTTTTTACTTTTGAGACTACTAGTCGCCTTTCGGAAGCGGGAAGGCCAGTCGCCTTTCCCTTCTGAGATTGCTGGTCGCCTTTCGGAAGCGGGAAGGCCAGTCGCCTTCCCTTCTGGGATTGCTGGTCGCCTTTCTGGAAGTGAGAAGGTCAGTCGCCTTTCTCTTCTGAGAACGCTGGTCGCCTTTCTGGAAGTGAGAAGGACAGTCGCCTTCCTCTTCTGAGAACGCTGGTCGCCTTTCTGGAAGTGAGAAGGTCAGTCGCCTTTCTCTTCTGAGAACGCTGGTCGCCTTTCTGGAAGTGAGAAGGTCAGTCGCCTTTCTCTTCTGAGAACGCTGGTCGCCTTTCTGGAAGATGAAGATCTTCAAGTCCCGAAGGAGATATTCAAATCCGAAGGAGATCTTCAAGTGCCGAAGGAGAATTCCGCAAAAGTCTGCAAGGAGCTCTCCTGGGTCCAGAAGTCAAGGTCCTTACAAATGAAGCCCCAGGGCCCTTTTTATAGCTTTGGCCGGGGGTAGTCCGGTAATCTCGCCGTTTGCAGTTTCCATAAATGTTTGGTGGACGAATCATATTCTCCGGTTCGGGGCCCTCGGATCGCCATTTTTCGTAAATGACCACCTTACCCCTCGGGCAGCTTGGGCAGCTCGGGCAGTTCGGGCAGTTCCGTTGGAGGCGAAAAAGGCGACTAACCATCATAAGCCCCCCAAAACCGTCGGAGTCCAGACCTTGAGAAGGAGTGCGAGGGTTTTTTGAACGTTTGCGTGGCGGAACCGGTTGTTATCTCGGCAGGACGCGTTGAACGATGGTTGGGGTAAGTTCACTTTGCCTTCTACCTTTTTGAAATATGAGCGGAGGGAACAAACGGCCAGCGGCGGACGGGAGGGCGCGCGGGCGAAGCGGTCGAGAGGACGGCGCCCGGGCGCACTTGCGTCCGGCCGGGGCCGGCAGCGGGGCGCCCGACGAACGCGCCCCCGCGGGCGGGCGCAGCCCCTGTGCGCGCGAGGGGCGTGTTGCGCGCGCGGGCGTCGTGCGGCGCGCGCTTGCGTGCGCGGATGCCGAGCCGCGCGTTCGTGCGGGCGCTCGTGTGCGCACGGTGCGTGCGGGTTCCTGCGCGCGTACGGTGCCTTTGCGTGGGACTGTTTTACGCCCGCGCGCTTGGTGCGCGGGGAGGTAGCTTGCAATATCTCAGATTTTTTGACACGGTCACCTTCTAGCGCTCGTTCTTATACGCGTTTGCTTTTCCTTGCAGGCTTCGAAGCGGGGCGGCCAATCGAGGTCGATGCGTTTACGCTCTTCTCTAGATGGTGCGCGAATCGAGGTGTGGCGCAAGCGGTTCGGATTGCCTCCGAATGTTGAGATTAAGATTCCAGGGGCGGAGGAGCGCGTTCAAAATCCGCCTACGGGTTACATAACACTCTCTGAGAGTTGCCTGAAGTCTGGATTCCGTATTCCTCCACCGGAGGAGGCCATTGAAATATTTCGGTTCTGCGGCGTCCCGATCACTCAGTTTACGCCCGCTGGGATGTCGAATATCATGGGGCTGGTGGTGCTCTTCCGGGAACACAGTACGCGCTTTTCACTCGAGCTCTTCAAGGATTGGTGTGAGGCTACCACTGACTTGGGCGGACGGATTGAGGTGCGGAGCAACAAAAGTTGGTTTCATTTTGGTGAGAAGACGGATTATCGCCATGGGAATACCCTTTACGGATACGTTCGGAATCGTTGGGAGCTGCCCGAGCTTTGGAGGTCACTTCCTGGACGCTGCCGCCGACTGACCGGTCGGGAGGACGAGTTCCTTCCTCTCCCCGGCTTCCCTGGCCGAGAGGGGCTGTCGAAGGCTTTGTTTAGCGTGTACAACTGTGTGGAGGAGAGTCGGCTGCTCGCGGTGGGGCTTTCTTGGGACCCTGAGCGGGAGGCTGCGGTTCCCCTGGAGCGCGGAAAAAAGAGAAAGATTGTTTTCAGGAATAGAACTCCTGGTTCGGTTCTGCTCCGCCGGAGCCTAGGAGCCATGATCATGAAGCCGGTCCGAGCCGCCGTCGGGGGGAGCCGATTGCTCCCGACCCGGAGGTCGAGATTCTGGCCTCCCCAACTGCTGAGCAGGTTGCGCAGGGAGACTTGCCGCCACCTCCCCCTCATCCGCCGTCGCGGCGAGTTTCCTCGTCCCTCCAGGCGATGACTTCAACGGTAAGTCAATCTCTCCTTTTTGGGGCCTTGACTTGTCTCTGCCTTTGTCGTTCGTGTTTCCTGATTGTTTCCTTCGTGTTGGCAGGCGAACGCTCTGACCAACGTTGCTCTCACGTGGAACGACTGTTACGTGGGCCTCAAGGACAGCTACATCTCACTCCAGGAGGAGCTGAGCGTGATGAAGAGGGACATGTCTGCTTTACAGAAGAGGAGGGATCGCGATCTGTCCCGCATCAAGCAGCTGGAGGCGGACCTTTCTTCTTCCCAGTCCGAGGTTGAGAAGCTGCAGGAGGCGTATGGTGGAGATAAGGCGCTTGCCCAGGACGCGCTTCGTCAACTGTCTGAGGCCCAAGGGGAAATGTTTCGTATGGAGGGGGAGCTGGGATTTCTGCGAAGCGAGGTGGAGCGACTATCGTCGGTCGAGCGCAGCCTTGAGGATGCCAAGGCGGCCGGAGTGGCTGAGTTCCGAGATTCTCTTGCTTTCGTCGAGGAGCGGTTCCAGATGGCGGAGGAGATCCGTGTTGAGGTCATGACGAAGGAGGTCGAGCCCCTGTTGGAGGATGAGCGCGAGGTCGCCTTCCAGCGCGGTGTTCAGAAGACTCTCCGCTTAGTGGGGAAGAGGTTCGGGTGTGACACCACTGGTCTTGGAGCGGGAGATCTTTCAGAGGATGAGTGCTCGGACGCAACCGAGGATTGATGCCGATTGCCCTCCGTTTTCTTGACTTCCCTGTTATTGTTTGTTTTTGTGTCGCTCTGAGTCGGCTTGTTGGTGTTTTGCTTTTCCGCTTTTCGTATCGTTGTCCGCTTGGCGCGCAGCGTTGAGCTGACGCGTTTGTACCCTCTTATCGAGTTTATCGTATTTGCTTCTTTGTTTGATCTGTTTATCTGGTTGTTAGCACCTGCATGGTTTGGTTGTTTTTAAAATGAGTTTTGCACGGGTCGGAGCCCGCGGCTTTCAAATATGTACATATATAAAGAGTTAGCTTGCGCGAGTCTGTGCTTGCGGCTTTCTCGCACGAGTCTGTGCTCGCGGCTTTGGTGCACGAGTCTGTGCTCGCGGCTTTGTTGCACGAGCCTTTGCCCGCGACTTTGGTGCACGAGTCTGTGCTCGCGGCTTTGGTGCACGAGTCTGTGCTCGCGGCTTTGGTGCACGAGCCTTTGCTCGCGACTTTTTGCACGGTTCTGAGCCCGCGGCTTTTTGCACGAGTCTGTGCTCGCGACTTTGGCCGGTGAATAGCGGGGGTATTCAAACCGGGGGTGAACGCAGGGGGGGCAGGCCCCTACGACACCGGGACTCGACGGCGGAGGAGAAGGGCGAACCTTCAATCGACGGCGGTGCAGAGTCCCCGGGGCAGGGCCCCGAAGCGATACCTGCAATAGAATGGATTGGAGCAAGTAGGATTTCATTAGAAAACAAATACTGATACATTCGCAAGTGCAGTCTTGTGATAAGTTTCTGATACAGGCTTCAGAGAAGATAGCGTCGAGCTTCGCTTGCGTTGAGTTTGCCCGAATCTTTTCGGTCGTTCAGCTTGGTGGGCGACGGCGGCCCGGCGATTGGCCTTCGCTGGCCTTCTTCTGTGTCTTCTTGCGGAAGGCCTCCAGGTATCCTAGTTGGACAAGACGTTCGATTTCTTCTTTCAGTCGGGCACACTGCTCCGTTTGGTGTCCTCGGCCTTTGTGGAAGTGGCAAAACTGAGACTGGTCTCCCCTGTGCAAGGAGAGCTTCCTAGGCCATTGGATAAGCTTGCTATGACAGATTACGGACAATATATGCTCGCGTGGTGTGTTTAGCGGGGTGAAGTTCCGGGGGCCTTGACTTGCTAGCTCCCGGGGGGCGGTCTGCTTGGTTCTGAGTGGGCCGTTCGGCTTCCTCGGACTGCTGCTGCTGTCCCTTTCTCTTGCGGCTTGTATCGAAGGGCGGCGGGTCTGTCGGTATCTGAAGTTTTTCTTTTCCAGCTATCGCAGGGGCTGCTTGGCCTTCCCGTGCACCCTGCATCTCGGTCTTTGATTTCGGCGATGAATTGCTGCTGATCCAGGGGAGCCATGGGGCGGACGCGCCGAGACTATGCATTGCGCTCTTGAGAATACTTCCTTTACTGGCCATGCGTCCTGACATGAGAACGTCGTGGTCCATTACGTCCAGCAGGAGGCTCCCGAATATTGCGTCGTAGGGGGAGTCTGCTTCGGCGACGATGAATTGTATATCGTACTGGATTGGTTCAGCGTGTGCTCCTACTTGGACGGGGAGGGTGATGACTCCTATGGTGGGTACCGCAGTTCCATCCGGGAGCTCTGCCTCGCTAGCCCTAAGCTTGAGGTTCCCGCTTAGAAGCTTGAGCCGAGCTATTGTTGTCAGGAATAGGACGTTGAAGGAGATGCGGTGGGTTATCAGTGCTTTCCTCAGCTCACGGGGCGGACTCCCTATGCTTGCGTCCAAGGTGAAATCCATCCATGCGCAGGGGCGTTCTTGGTGAAAGCTTGGGCCGATTTTCTCTGGTTGCTCGCCCCGCTCCCCCTCTCCTAGGAGGGGTTGTTTGCTTGCGCCGGGCTTTTCTCCTTCTTGGATCTTTGCCGAGTAGGACTCGTGTTGCTCGATGAACAGTCGGGACAACTCGGTGAAGCTATGGATCGCTCCGTTAGGCAAGGATTGATACCAGCGGAGGGCGTCTCCATGCAGTGTTTTGGTGAAGATTTTGCAGCTGACTGGGTCGGGAAGTCCGAGCCTTCGTATCGTTACCAGGAAATGATTAACGTGCTCATATGGATCTTCTGCTCCGTGGAATTCCTTGTTGTACGGGAGCTTTAGCCATGACGGTACTGGGTATTCCAAAATTGACTTGGAGAGGGGGGATCGCCTTTGTTGGTGTTTGTCATTGCTCGGATCCTGCCCACCCGCCGGAGGGGCCGGTTTGCCAGCCGATTCCGGCCAAGGGGGCCGGATAGGTGCAGCAGTGAGCGCTCCTTTCGCCTGGCTTTCTGGAATCGAGGAGCTGTGTGCGTCGGACAGTTCAGGGGAGGTTTCCACTCTTGCTGGCTCCGAGGATTCCGGCGAAGTGGGGATTGCGCTCGGGAGTTCTTTGCTTCGAATTTGGCAATCCATTCCCACAGACGGCGCCAAACTGTTGCGGAATGCTTAGAGCTCTTGGTAGACCGGTTCACTTGAACCGCCTCAGCTCGTGAGCGAGTTAAGCGCGCAAACAGTCAATTAGAGGTTCGTTGAGTACGCAGAGACTTTTTAACGTGGAAAACCCGGAAAGGGTAAAAAACCACGCGGCCGGAGCTGTGCCGACCAAACTTCACTATTTTCTGGGGGGTTACAATTGGGAAACTTGGATTCGAGCGCGACAGGCCGCTGCTCGTTGCAATACTTGGAGAGAGAGAGAGCTCTGAGGGTGACAGGCCACCTCTCGAAAAACTAAGTCCTTTTTACTTTTGAGACTACTAGTCGCCTTTCGGAAGCGGGAAGGCCAGTCGCCTTTCCCTTCTGAGATTGCTGGTCGCCTTTCGGAAGCGGGAAGGCCAGTCGCCTTCCCTTCTGGGATTGCTGGTCGCCTTTCTGGAAGTGAGAAGGTCAGTCGCCTTTCTCTTCTGAGAACGCTGGTCGCCTTTCTGGAAGTGAGAAGGCCAGTCGCCTTCCTCTTCTGAGAGCGCTGGTCGCCTTTCTGGAAGTGAGAAGGTCAGTCGCCTTTCTCTTCTGAGAACGCTGGTCGCCTTTCTGGAAGTGAGAAGGTCAGTCGCCTTTCTCTTCTGAGAACGCTGGTCGCCTTTCTGGAAGATGAAGATCTTCAAGTCCCGAAGGAGATATTCAAATCCCGAAGGAGATCTTCAAGTGCCGAAGGAGAATTCCGCAAAAGTCTGCAAGGAGCTCTCCTGGGTCCAGAAGTCAAGGTCCTTACAAATGAAGCCCCAGGACCCTTTTTATAGCTTTGGCCGGGGGTAGTCCGGTAATCTCGCCATTTGCAGTTTCCATAAATGTTTGGTGGACGAATCATATTCTCCGGTTCGGGGCCCTCGGATCGCCATTTTTCGTAAATGACCACCTTACCCCTCGGGCAGCTTGGGCAGCTCGGGCAGTTCGGGCAGTTCCGTTGGAGGCGAAAAAGGCGACTAACCATCAAGCATAATAAGTAAACACACCTATTTATATGAAGAAAAGAAATGTAAATCCAGCTGCCGGACGATTTGATTTTTCACAGCTATAGCAGAACGATTTGATTTTTCACAGCAGTAGCAGGACGATTTGATCCGTAGGACGTTAAGATGGGAGGCTGTTTTCATCTTCTATAAATAAAACAACCCAACACGAACATCTTTTTCGAACTCATACTTCAATGGAAGCTTATCATTTTAGAGTGGTCGTAAGCAATTTCGTTTCAGAGAAAACAAGCGAGCAGAATTTGCGTGAGTTGTTCGAACCTTGCGGAGAAATAATCCATATGAAGGTTGTATTTGATCTTCATTCTCGCTCCTCTCTCTCTATCTCTCTCCCCGTCACTTATTTTTGCCCGATGGCTCTTATTTTTTTTCTTTTTATTATTATTATTTGGATTTCAACATCTCCTCAAGGAGACGAAGCATTTATAGCATTTTCTACATTTGAGTCGGCCAGTAAGGCTTGTAAGCTGGACGGACACTATTTGGAAGGCAAAAGGCTGGTAGTATTCTAGCACAAGACTACTTCTGTAAGAGAAAGAAATTGAAGAAAAAAGTGATTAAATATTTTTTTCATTATTAATAGACAAGTAAATATAGTTTTTATTTATAACTGTTATGCTAATTTTTATAGGACATGCTTTTTACCCTCCGGAGCCCGGGCTGGAGAGGAAAATGGGTATTGTTCAAAAAACTGTCGGAAATGTGGTTCGCCGCGTCGACGGGATGGAGAACACACTTGGCGAGGTTATACATCACATCCAGGGGATCGACAATCGCGTTAGCGAGTTGGAACATCCAACCGACATGGATCATGGCGGGGATCATGGACGCGGGGGCGAGTAGAAGGGCGGACTTTTTCATAATTATCTATATATATTTTTATTTCCCATTGTTATATTTAAGCCCAAATGGGGGGCAAATACAATATTAAACAATTATGTTTAACAAACTTAATATTTATTATTAAGTTCTTATGATAGTTTAACGCTTATTTTAATGCTTTTTAAAATTCTTCTATACTATTGAGTAACAACTAATAACACCTAGTACAATACTTATAATACTCATACACTATCTGTCGATGAATTGTGTGTGTATTTATTTGTTTGTGTGCAAATATTTATTTACACATCAATTAGCCATATTTTTGGTAACAGATTTATGATTCTTTTGGCAAAACACAAAAACAGCAAGACACATCACTTAGTGATCTATCTAAAGTAAGTATTTAAAAAGATGATATAAGCGGTATTTACTTTTTTCTCTAATGAATAAAATATTTCTTTTTTATTTTTGTAATTCATTTCAAACATAGGTAAGAAGTAAGTGTTCTTTCAAGTTTTGAAAAAAAAGAAATTTAAGAAACAGGTAAACTCCATATAACTATTACTTTTTAAATCCTTCATTTTATATCCATATGTTCTAACATAGAATTTCACTGAATTGATAAATGAAGGTTATGAAAGAAGCAGTGGTTCACATGAACTACGGGTGGCTACAGTTCAAGACTTTTGTGGATGAAGGAGCCACGTGTGCGGACTAGAGATGAAGTCTTAGAGAATCTGTTTGGATAAATGTAAACTCTCTCGAAGCTTGTCCAGTGCACTATTGTTGTACAGTATGTTAAGGGAGAGGATTACAACATATTGATTTTTTTTTTTGTATATAAAAAATTAATGTTAGTAATTTTTTTTACAAAATATAAATTATTGAATTTTTTATGATCATTGTAAGTAACTATTTATTCATATTCTGAGTACTCATGAAATTTTTTTGGAGAATGCCTTGGGAGTTGTTGGGGAAATCCTCGATATCTGAGTATGCATTTGAATACATCGAAATTTAAATGATTAATTAATTAATTTCGGAATACATATTATTTAATAGTTTAATTTTCTTGTTTGCCCAAAGTAATCATAGTCCTAATTTGACAAATTTTTTTATTCATGGTTTACTTGGTTGTTCACACGAATAAATCATACCAATATTTTGCAAGCGCAGTACGAACATACAAATACACTAAAAATAAAGAACAAACTTGCGCTAAAACATGCGATGCAACATATTAATATGTTATGATGGAAGTTAAACTCTCTGAAACTAACACAAATATTTTCACATAAAACGTGCAGGGAAAGGGAATATTGTACAAGCTTACAGAAGCTTTCAAGGGGGTGGAATATCAGTTCTTGGATGAGGGGGGAAAGTTCAAAGTTAATGGAGAAGAGAGACCGGAAATGGGGTCTGATTTGACTAAAAATAATGGGATAAATACTTCTCATGCTATGATTTCTGTGCTTCTTCCCTAGTCACCACATTCAACTTGCCGTTCCCTCTATCCTGATGCTGCGGCTGCGGCGGCGGCAAATCCTGAAGTGGCACTGGGTGCAGAGCAGGCTGGAAACGCGGGCATTTAGTCTTAACGTGCCCCTTAATAAATCCGTCCATGCCTGAGCCAAAACTCTCAAGTGAGATTTGGGCATGCACACGTTCCTCAACCTTCTGTTCTCTTCGTCCAGGGGCGTACCCAACCTGCCCCCCAAATATTTTGCAAAAAGAGATGGTGGATTTGGATTTCTTTTTTCGAGGCAGTGACTTTTGACTACTTACATGTAAAAAATGATGACTGAATGGTAGATGAACGACTCCTATAAGGTGGAGACGTTCAAAAAAAAACTTCCTAGATCCGCCTCCGTCTTCGTCCATGGACGGAGATAGACCTTCGAAAATCAAGCCTGCGCTAATCATCAATAACTATTGAGATTGCAAACTTGTAGAAATCAGCTATCAATAACTACTAATATCATGAGCATACATCAACTCTTTCCATCTAAAGATATCATGTTACTGTCGACAAATTAATCTCAGCCGTTCGATCGTTAAACACATCCTGGGTCCGTCCGATTGATTATGAATGCAAATATATACCCCCAAACTTCCGCCCAAACCCTACGCCGCTCTCCATCGCCAGAAGCATCTTTCCTCTCTCTAACTCAGTCATCGCCCAAATTCCGGCGAAATGTTGCTCCGGAACCTTCAAAATCACTCGAGCTAAACAGCAGCTCCGCCTCTATTGTCTACTCCGGCCACAGGAGCGTGGTAGGGTTTCGACACTCAAGCCAGGGGCTCCATCTTCACTGCGCGCTTGCTTCTACTTCCGACCCAGGGCTCCATTGACGCCATCGCGCCGGTATTTAGGTCATCCGCTCTTCCGTTTTCCCACTCTTTTTCTAAACAGTTACCGGCAGCTACGCGCTTTCTACTTCTCCGACTAGTCGCTAGCTATGCCTTTCTGTCGGTCCACTTGAGCTTTTATTTCTCCTGACAGTTCTCCATGTTCTGGTACTTCTTTCTCCTCCAGCAATATGACGTCTTGACACTCTTCACCGACCACAAAGGCTACAACTCCCGGAGCCAGGGCAGGACCTTCTCTACTTTCTCAACACTGGGGCTTTCATTTATGAATGATGGCGGGCAATATTTTTCAGTTGTTTCTCTAAAGCATCACTGCTGTAAGGTATTTTTTTCTCTCTCCCATCTTTATTTCTCATGCAATACAATTATTTGTTGGATTGCCCCAGTGAACTTGATAAGATTACCAAGTTGTGCTTTCTCCTCATTTTTATGATCTTGATGCTGCAACTGTTTGTTGGAATGTCTGGATGAATTTGATTAATTTCAAATGCAGGCTTCTTTTTCTCTTAATGAAGTTCTGTTTTATTTGTATAATAAAATATAATTTAAGCATGCAATCATTGCATATAGAGCATTGTTGGGCCTGTACAAGGACCTCGTGGATGGGCGAAGCCTATCTATAACTAAGCACAATCTCAGACGGGAGCATGACCAAGGAGCTCCGATGGGATGGTTTATATATGGGATTAAACTCTCTCTAAGCAAGGATTTCAAATATATTTTAGCTTTGATTTTTATTAGTTTTGATTGTTAATGGTTTTCAGTCCTAGAGGTATTGCTCATTACACATTTAGAATTTGATCCAATGCTTAAATCATTCAAATTTTGATCCATTATTGCTTAAATGTTTTTGCTGGTTCATCTCCATTATTGCTTGCATAATAGTATGCCTATGACTAAGTGATTTATAAAATATTCTCATTTACAAAGTACTCTCCCACTCAATTTTACCTTCTATTCTTAATTTCTTTTCCGATCCGGTGCATTTGTTTTCATGATTTCCTATTTATGCACATTTCACAGCAACCTATTGATGAAATTCTAAACACTACTATTTAGAAGCTTCCATTTAAAAAACACGAGCGTAGGTAGTCGTGGATTGGTACTGTCGCGGTTGTGTGGGAGAAGCCCCATACACTGTCACTTATATAATATATAAGTTTCCATTTTCAAAAATGCATGGATCATGCTACATAATATGAAGTTAAATTCATTGCATTTTTCGAGCGAGAGGACGTAGAGCGAGTGATGCAGGACGGACATTCCACCCGCCTGCCACCTTGTGGCCTGGCGTCACACCCCGACCCGGGGGTCCCACCGGGAGTCCACCCGATAGGCCTTATCAGGGCCGCGGCCCGTACACCCCAACCCATCCCAGCCCCACCACAGGGTCAATAGGTTGTTGAGGTCGGGGCTCGATCCCCCTGACCTCCTTGATTTGACATCTAAATGAAAGGTTGGATATTGATGTTGTGCTGCATATGCGAGGAGAAAATAGTGTTTTGAATTGGCAATCAGAGAAAAAGATACTTATGACGGTTAAGCCAATTATGACCCCCATCCATTTCGCAGATACCCTAAATGATATTCCCTCTCAAGGTATGCAAGATACACAAGGTTCTCAATCATTACATGATTCAGAATGAGATTCAGTCTCATCATCATTGCTAAAGGATATTCTCAGAAACATGGTGCAAATTTCTTTTAAACTTCCTCCCCTGTGGTAAGGATGGATGCTATACATTTTCTCCTCGCATATGCAACACAACTTCAGTATCCAACATTTCATTTAGATGTCAAATCGGCATTTCTTAAAGGAAAAATTCAAGAGGAGATATATGTAGACCAACCACCTGGATATCAGAAACAAGGAAAGCAAGTGGAAAGGTTTATAAATTGTATAAGGCTTTGCATGACTTTAAACAAGCTCCACGAGCGTGGAACCATAATATTGATACTTTCATGGTTCAACAAAAATTCACTAGATGCCCAAGTGATCCCTCTCTTTATGTGAAAGAAGTTTCAATCAGATACTCTTAATAGGCTTATATGTAGATGATATTTTTACTTTCAAAATATGGTCGGACGCCTGCCCACTCTCTCTTTCTTTCTCTCTCTCCCTCTCTTTCTCCAATTTAATCACAAACGTTCAATCTCGCTGAAATCAAATCCAACCACATTATTTTTACTATATCTCCTATACCTACTATGGTAGGGTGTCCTATACCTATATTTTCAAATCACTACCATACAATATGAATTATGATTTTGCTCTTATCTTCATTAAAAATTTAATAATTGTAAAATTACGCTTGCATGGGATCGAACCCACAATCTGTAATATTTTCAATGAAGACACATCCACCACATCAACTAACAAGTTGTTGCAAGAACTCAAATTACTATATATATGCAAAGAATTGTAACTTTTAGAATAGTGTGGGTGAAGCCCACTTGGATGCGGCGAAGCCCGCCTAAAGGCCGTCCGCCGAATGATGTCATCCACCGATAATACAATATTTAATAATAATAATAATTATAATTATAATTATAAACATAAAATATGAATTTAAATATAAAATATGAAGCCCATGCTCGATACTTTCAGGGCGGGCAACATGCGCACAAGAGTTTGCGAGCTGAGATCGCTGTCACGCCAGGGCAATGTCGCGGCCGAGGTACAGTCGCGTGGGGTTTTTTGGCCGAGATACGTGCACACGGGGCCAGTGCACTGTCAAATATAAAAAATTATTAATAATAATTATAAAATTAATTATAAATATCATATATATAAATAGGAATATGATAAATATAAATTTGAATATTATTACTATACAAGGGACAGTGCACGAAGAGCCCCCCGTGCCCTGCGCGCCAGTACCTCGGCCGCGGCATTGCCGTGGCGCGACGGCTCTCTCCCAGCTCGCAAACCCCCGTGTGTTGCGCTCCACATGTCACTCGATTTGATGTGCACACGAAGGTTTGCGAGCTGAGAGCGCTGTCGCGTCAGGGTAATATCGGGGCCGAGGTACTGTCGCGCGGGCACGGGGGGCTCTCTGTGCACTCTCACTCATGTATATATATATCGATTCTTGAAAATTGAGTAATTCTCTCTGATACCATCTTATGATAAAAAAATATTCAAATAGAATACATAATCTTATTCATAATCGGTACTCGAAATTCTAATTACAAAGGGGGAGCCTGAAGGCATATATATATATATCTAAAATACATATTCGTTGGAGGATAAATATCAAAAAATAAAAAAAGACACCTGGCAGTTTCAATATTCAAAAATAAAAGGCCCAACTAAAACTCTGTTTTAGACGGTAAGACTAATAGTGATAATAACGCTAATAATACTCCGAAATGGCGAGAACCGGTTGACCCTCTAATTCGGTAATTTTTCTCATTCTACAAAAAGACCTTCCTATTATGTTTTTAATTACATCTTGCCTTCTTCCTTTTATGTTTTGAGGTACATCTTACAGTCATGGACGACCTAATCCAAACTTTCCGAAACAATGAAATCGTTATTTTCCTGAAGCGCTGCTTCTATTTTGCAATGTTCTGTATTGTTAATGTGGGCTTTACAACATGGGTTAGAGAAAATGTGTTCTACCCGCAGCTGTTATCTCGGATTCAAGCGCCATTGGTGTATATCTGTCTCTTTATTTATCTGTTCTGGGCCAATGTCTACAATATTTTCTAGTATGGATGGTAAGCTGTTTTTTCTTTACCTTTTTTCTTGAATTTTTTTCTTAATTTCCGCTCTTCTTTTTTGTAGGAGATGAGGCTCATACCTGAAGATGGAGATTGCACACATTTTAAAATTGTTTTCAATTTTTGTTCTATTTTTACGTCTTTCTTGTTTGCTATTCTATTCTGGAGCCTGTACCAGTCGTATATTTCAATCATAAATAAGTGACGCACCCTCTCTTCAGGGATTAATTCTTGAATCCTGATGTTTGAGTTTCTTTTTTTCTCTTTAACGTTCAATAAAGATGCATTTGTTGTTTGTTCAATAAAGATGCATTTGTTGTTTGTTCAATAAAGATGCATTTGTTGTTTGCTATTCTCTTCGCTTCTATTTTCTTTATTGAACAAACAACAACTGCATCTTTATTGAACGTTAAAGAGAAAAAAAGAAATTCAAACATCAGGATTCAAGAATTATTCCCTGAAGAGAGGGTGCGTCACTTATTTATGATTGAAATATACGACTGGTACAGACTCCAGAATAGAATAGCAAACAAGAAAGACGTAAAAATAGAACAAAAGATTGAAAACAAAATGAAAACATAACAAATTTAAAATGTGCGCAATCTCCATCTTCAGGTATGAGCCTCATCTCCTATAAAAAATAAGAGCGAGGTTTAAGATTTTTTTTTAGAAAAAAGGTAAAGAAAAAACAACTTACCATCCATATTAGAAAATATTGTAGACATTGGCTCAGAATAGATAAATAAAGAGGCAGATATACACCAATGGCGCTTGGATCCGAGATAACAACGAGTAGAACACATTGTCTCTAAACCATGCTGTAAAGCCCACAGTAACAATACAGAACATTGCAGAATAGAAGCATCACTTCAAGAAAATAACGATTTCATTGTCCTGGAAAGCTTGGATTTGGCCGTCCATGACTGTAAGATGTACCTCAAAGCACAAAAGGAAGAAGGAAAGATGTAATTAAAAACATAATAAGGTTTTTTTATAGAATGAGATTTTTTTTTTACTAAACTAGGGGGCCAGCCGGTTCTCGCCATTTTGGACGGCGTCGTCCGTACCCCACCCTTAAAAGTGGGGTATGAAGCTGAGTATTATTAACGTTATTATCACTATTAGTCTTACCGTCTAAATCAGAATTTTAGTTAGGCCTTTTATTTTTGAGTATTGAAACTGCCAGGTGTCTTTTATTTTCTGTTATTTATCCTCCAACGGATATGTATTTTATATATATATGTGCCTTTTAGGCTCCCCCTTTGTAATTAGAATTTTGAGTACCGATTATGAATAAGATTATGTATTCTATTTGATTACTTTTTCTATCATAAGATGGTATCAGAGAGAGTTGCGCAGTTTTCAAGAATCGATATATATATATATATATATATGCACGAGTGACAGTGCACTCTCAGCTCGCAAACCTCCGTGCGCACGTCAAATCGAATGACATGTGGAGCGCAACACACGGGGGTTTGCGAGCTGGGAGAGAGACGTCGCGCCACGACAATGCCACGACCGATGTACTACCGCGCAGGTCACGCGGGGCTCCCCGTGCACTGTCCCTTGTATAGTAATAATATTCAAATTTATATTTATGCATACATGACTGAGAACACAGTATTTACTCTCGATATGTCTAAAGCATCCCTTAAAAGCCATCTATTTCACATTAAACAATAAAACACCATATGAACAACTATATCAGAAAAAGCCATCTATTTCACATCTTAAAGTTTTTGGATTTCCAGCTTACTCTTTTATTTTATTCCAGCCATGAATAGAGACAAGTTAGATAGGAAAGGTGAATGCAACTTATTTATTGGTTGCAGTGACATGTAAAAAGCATATAAAACTATTTCAAACATCAACAAAAAGAACTCTAACCAGCCGCAATGTAAGCTTTGATGAAAATTGTGTTTGGAATTGGCAATCAGAGAAAAAGATACTTATGACGGTTAAGCCAATTATGACCTCCCATCCATTTCGCAGATACCCTAAATGATGTTCCCTCTCTAGGTATGCAAGATACACAAGGTTCTCAATCATTACATGATTCAGAATGAGATTTAGATTCATCATCGCCAATTCATACACGCAACCTTAAAGAAATTTATGAATCAACAGAAATAGCATTGCCAGCTTTTACCCCCACAACATTTCCTGAAGAAACTAAAGAAGAAGTGTGGAAGAAGAATTGGAAACAATAGAAAGAAATAAAACCTGAAAGCTTGTTTTAAAACCCAGTAAATAAAACTTCAGTTGGTTTGAAATGGGTCTTCAAAACCAAGCTGAATGTCGATGGTGCCATACCCAAGCATAAAGCAAGGTTAGTTGCTAAAGGATATTCTCAGAAAAATGGTGCAGATTTCTTTGAAACCTTCTCCCCTGTGGTAAGAATGGATACTATACATTTTCTCCTCGCATATGCAGCACACCATCAGTATCCAACCATTCATTTAGATGTCAAATCAGCATTTCGTAATGGAGAAATTCAAGAGGAGATCTACAGCTCAGTTGGTGATAAGTCTTCCGCTGAAGGATTCTTATCAAGGAGGTCGGGGGATCGAGCCCCGGCCTCAACAACCTATCGGCCCTGTGATGGGGCCGGGGATGGGTTGCGGTGTACGTGCCGCTAACCTGATAAGGCCCATCGGGTGGACTCACGGTGGGACATCTGGGCCGGGGTGTGACGCCAAGCTGCAGGGTGGCAGGCGGTTGGGATGCCGTCCTGCATCATAAAAGTGCACGACTCAGTTGGTGATGAGTGCTTTTATGATGCAGGACGGGCATCCCACCCGCCTGCCACCCTGCGACCTGGCGTCACATCCCTACCCAGGGGTCCACCAGGAGTCCACCCGATAGGCCTTATCAGGTACGCGGCCCGTACACCCCAACCCAACCCCGACCCCACCACATGGCCGATAAGTTGTTAAGGTCGGGGCTCGATCTCCCGACCTCCTTGATAAGAATCCTTCAGCTGAAGACTTATCACCAACTGAGCTGCGCCGCAGACCTGATAAAGACGCCTTGGTGAGACGCCAAGGTGGGCCACTGGGGTGGTGCGACGCCAAGCTACAGGGTGGCAGGCAGGTGCGACGCCTGTCCTGCATCAGCGAGGCTGAGGGTCTTATCGTTACCCATCATTGCATGCAGGAGAAGGAGAGCGACATGAGTATTGTCCTCCGGGGCACTCGTGATGCCGGCTCAGTTAAATAACGATCGGATTACCTTCTAACAAATCCTCATTTTAGTCATTATTGCTTGTACATATTGATTGCACCTCTATTGTGAAGAGAAATTCTCTATTGAATATAAAATGCAAGTTTGTCTTAATTGAACGAATGAGAAGAGAGGAATTGAAAATGTTGGTAATGGATAATGATAATGATAGAAGAATTGAACATTAATGTGTTTTCATCAACTTGTTTAGTTGATAAAAAATGAGTTAGTATTTTTTTATGAGGAGATTGTTGTGAGTCGCATTGATCCTCCATTAACTTTTTTCTAAATTTTCTCTAGGGTTTAGTAGAGATGTATCTATGGAAAATGCATTTTTAAAATATGTAAGTAGATTCAATTACCTCTTAATTACAAAAGAACCAAACACCCAAGGTAAAGTTGTGAAGTATATTGTCTTTGCATCATTTGCATTCTCTCCAATCTCTCCGGACCAAACAATCACAATGAACAAAGCTTTTAATTGTTTCAGGTGAAGATGATGTCCCGATTGGAGCTATGCCAGGTTGCTCCATATTGAGATGAGGACATGATCTTCTTGATGAGGTAGCCAATGTTTCATTTTATATAAAAACACATTTGTAGTTTGTGTTGTTGTTAGTACTAATATGTCAAATCTGCTTTTGTTTTTTCATTTCATGTAATTATATGAACCTGTCTTAACATATAATAGCTAATTTATACCACTTATTGTAGGTATACAAGACCAGAGATGTAGGTGTCAGAAGTTTTGCCCTCTTTTCAATGATCCTAGATGCATTAAAGGTTTATCTTGTGTTTAGTTTCGCATTTCATTTTATGGTCTTTGGAAGATAACATATACTTATTTCTCGATCATAGACTTTAACCGGGGGCAAAGCATTGAATGAGAATGATCTAATTTCTCGATCGATTCGTCTGCTTAAGGAAAAATATCCTAACATTGTTAGTAAATTCCATCCAACTTTTTCTTATGCTATGCCTGTGTAACAAATGTTGAATTTTCACAATATATTTACAAGTGATTTATACTGATGCATACGAAATTAAGATTGAAGAATTAACACAAATAGACAACCCTATGATGATAATATACAACAATCATTTAAAATAATTTCCAATAGAAGACCAGTAAGTATGAACAAATGAAAAATGAATTCATAAAGTTGATGTCAAATAGATGTGATAGAGCTAATGATGCTGGTGAATATGAATATATATACTTTCATGTTTTTGTTGAATCATTTAACTTGGTTTAAAAAATGACTTTCAAATTTTCTTTAGTTAATTTTGTTTTAATATAGATGTTGAATTTTCCACTAAAATAAATTGTATATCATAATGTTATTGGCCTATATGATTAGTTTTATGTTATTTTGCGAATTTGCATATACTTAAATAGGCGCCGTGTGGGTATTGTTATTTAGAGTTGTTATACATGTCGCATCTATAGTTAAGTATGTGCAAAATATCAACACGCACATGCCACCTAATTAAGTATGCACAAAATAACATGAAACTAATCATGTGGGCCAATAACCTTGTGCTATACAGTTTATTTTGGTTGAAAATTCAACATTTATATCGAAACAAAGTTAACTAAAGAAAATTTGGAAATCATTGTTTTTAAACCAAGAGGATTCAACAAAAACATAAAAGGTTATATATTCATATTCACCACCATCATTAGCCCTATCATATCTATTTGACATCAACTTTATAAATTCATTTTTCATTAGTTCCTATTGATTGGCCTTTTATTGAAATAATTTTAAATGACTGTCACATATTATCATCATATGGTTGTCTCTTTGTGCTAATCTTTCGGCTTTAATATCATATTCTCGTTTAAAATATATTATATTTGCGGTACATGTTCAAGGAAGTCTAAAATGATATCTCACCATTTACTCTTACAATTCCATTATGACCATAAAAAAATGTGGACCCAAAAATGCATAAGTATAAATCATATGTAAATATTGTGTGAAAATTCAGCATTTGTTAAACACAAGCAGAGCATAAGAAAATGTCTTATGAAATTTACTAATAATGTCAGAATATTTATCCTTGAGTAGGAGAATCGATCGAAGAATTAGATCATTCTCGTTCAATGCTTCGTCCCTGGTTGGAGTCTATGACCGAAAAATAGGCCAATGTCATATTCCAAAGACCATAAAAATGAAATGCATATCTAAAGCAAGCAAGCACAAGAGATAAACTTTTAATGCATGAGATTTTTGGAAAAATGGCGGTCTTTCTCCTGATGGTCTCACCTGCGAGCAACGATGGGACCAGAAGCTCACCAGTCCATGGACGAAGTGGCTAGAAAGTTGAGGAAAGTGTGCATGCCCAAATCTTCTTGAGAGTTTTGGTACGTGGAAAATGGACCAGATGATTGATATGGCCCATATACAAAGAGGTCGAGGAATGTGTGCAGGGAGAAGGTGCATTTTCAATTCACGCACTAATCTTACTTGCATTTTGGTTCAGGATGTTTAATTCATTTAATTTATGGCTTTTAAATGCATGAATTTAAAAAGCCAACCCATATTTGTCGTGGACGGGGATATTTGTCGTGGGCAGGGTCATTTGTTGTGGGCGGCGGCATTTGTCTTGGGCGAGGACATTTGTCGTGGGCGGGGACATTGTTGAAGTTGTTTTGGCATTATTATTCCTCCATTTCTATCCCCACTTCATCAGTTCTTATCGTTGAAGGTCGCTAAAGATGGTGCAACATTCCTAAAATATGTAGCAAGGCCAATCATCAAAACATCGTGGTGGGTCCAACAGAGGTTTGCAGGTGGATAATGAGAGCAAGAAAATGAAAATCCCTTGAATGAAATATCCGACTCAAGGTCCTAGAAAACTTTCTACTTCGACAGCAAGACTAAATAATCCTGAAAATTTTCAGCATCCCGAATTAACTGAAAAGCAGGGGAACAATCATCACACAAAGATTATAATGAAGAACCATTTGTATTCATTAGGAAAAACTGAAATTTTGGTTTTCTAAACACCAACCCATGGGAAATCAAAGTAAGAGATAAATAAATGCATTTTAAATCATCTAAGCGGAGTAAATACCTAGAAGAACACTAGGAAATGCGAATCAATACTTAATTTACCTTTTCCTGGAGAGGTGTGAGGTCGCCTGTGGAAGCAATGCAACAACTTTCTTTTCGAATGAACTCCTAGTACTTCATCCCTGAAATAGTTTTCAAATCAAAAATCATATCAAATCAAGTAGCGCGCCTTTTACAATTTGCTAGCAAGATCTCATCGTTTTCATGAAGTAAAATTACATTAATTAAGACATCTGCATGAAAACAATTTTTTGTCCTTACTAACTATGACCATACTCAGATCTTTTCGAATGACTTCAAAACAACTGAATTCATCTTTAACAGGTAGTAGCTAATGTGCTGATGAGTATTAAAGTATTCTCAATACCGTAAGCGCCGGATATCAGGTTCTCTTGTCTGCATAGTTATCTCCATCATGAGTCATCCTTGAAAATACATTTAGTACAAAGATCTGAGCCAAAGAAGGTACCCAAAAAGAGTAGGCTACAAACTAATCACAGGATAATAGAAACCTACCTCGCCATTATTTCTTGAAATCGCTTGATGTGGTGCAAACTTTCTGCCCTTAGAAAATAAGGAAGATGATTCAGATAAAAAATTCTTCCGAGAAGGACCTATGCCAACTCAAAAATTGTTGCTGAAAATATAAATTGTTGTTGCAGTAGGAAATTTGTATTCCTGAAATATATATATCAATACATAAGAAATCCCCCCACTTTACTAAGCAGCTGATGGATCCATATAATAATCTTTTTTCAAAAACATGGTACTTCAAAGTTGTTTTATGAACCATCTACGGGCGAGTGTGTGTGTATAATAGTTTTACGGGCAAGAGGCGATTTTTGTGTGTGGGGGTTTTAAATAGTTTATATATAGCAGAACTAATAAATTTCCTAGATTTAGCATTCCTAATACCACTGATGAATGGATCCTAAATAAGAAATAATGATGATCTAAATTACATCTATCTTCGAAAATTGTCAACGTTGAATCTAAATTACTATGTAACTGTGTGAAATGATAGATTAAAAGTGATTGGAGCATTCAGACAAACGCATATTGAGCAGTAAAAAGTAATTGATAATTTTGAATGAGCTGGGAATCAATAGTTGGCATTACCATAAATTAAACCTAAAATAAGTATAGTTAACATTTTGAATGAAGAACATAATTATAATTTAGCATAATTCAAATAAAAGTGATAGCTTTTCTTACCAAGCAGAACTGTAAAAGTCTTCCAATTCGAGCAAATCAAAAGTGCTCCATGTATAATAAAGATTCCCCTTCATTATGACCTAAATCACCTGTCATGGAGTATCTAAATTAATAAGAGAAATTAGTTATCATTGAGGAATGAGTTACCTTCATAAGTTAATATTGCTCTTGAAGATGCCGCATAGCAAATAAAGGTAAATGGAAGTGATGTGAAAGATTATATAGGTATATAATCTAATTCATCTAGAGGAGGGGGGGATAGGTCGTTTGATTTACATGTTTACAATTATTCTAACCAAGTAATGAAGCACACCCAGAAAACACACAAGTGTTTATAGTGGTTCCCCAAGACAGTGTATCTATGGGTAGTCCACTTTCCCCCTTCACCCTTCTAACAGTGTGTTAGACATGGCCAACTCCTCTAAACTCAGCTCCAAGAGCTTACAACACAGATCCCTCAGGATCTCTCAGATTTTCCCCAAACCTACCTCAGGCACAGCAGCCCAAGTTCAGAGAAAAACACTTCCTACAGCTCAGACCACCTCCAGGTCCTACCTCAAGCTGATCTCTCAGCTTTACAACTCAGGCTATTCAGCCCTACCTCAGATCTCACAGATCTTATCTCAGAGGTCTCCACCTCCTACAGCTCAGACCACCTCCGGGTCCTACAACCTCAGGCCAAATGGCCTTACAAACTCAGAACCCAAAGGCTTCTACATATAATATAAAGAGGTTTACAGAATGAAAGAAGAAAAGATCAAGTCTGTTCTTCTTCTTCTTTTCTGCTGCTGTTGCAGACTTGAATCAGGGAGGAGTGGTACATCTCCAATCTTGATTCTACTTGATTAGCACTTCAGATGAAGGTCTGGATCTACTTGCTCTATCTTGAGATGAATCAAGATGTGTTATCTCTTTTTCTCCTTGCAGCCTTGTGTTGGTTCAGTTCTTGGCTACCGACAATGGAACAGTTCGCTTCCGCTTCTTTGTGTGCTCGAGAGAAAGATTGATAGTAGAAAAAGAAGTTTCTCAAACCTAATTTATCTCTTTTATACATCCCCGACCTTCAACGACTCTCAGCCATCCTTCTGACTAATATGGGAGAGACTGGTGGACCCCCACAATGCCTTTCTGCACCTTGCGCCAAGGGCAGAACACACAATCTGCGTTCGGCGAACTGAGTTCTGCGTTCGACGAACTGAGTTCTGCGTTCGACGAACTCGCCAAGTCTCAGCGCTTGCTTCTGTCCAGTCTCTGCGTTCGAAGAACTGAGTTCTGCGTTCGACGAACTTCATTCTTCGTTCGACGATCCCACATTCTGCGTTCGACGAACTCCAGTCTGAGTTCGACGAACTTGCCAAATCTCAGCGGTTCAGCTGAGACAAGTCTTCATCCCTTAGGAGGTGATTTCTCCTGATCTAAGGGCATGATTGGCCCTTTCTCTTGAGTTACCTGAGCCTGTATATCTTACAAAAATATGGCTTTATCAAATACATCTTGTACTTAGCATTGTGAGTGATGACTCTTCAAATCAAAAGAATATTGAGGGCAATATTCCCAACATGATGCTTACCTTCATCAGAGATGGAGAAGTTGCCAAGAATGAAATCTGACATGCTCCTGGGTAGAGGGCGGAGACACTGGAGTAGGAGATGGGGAAGAAGATGTCAAGTTCACCGGAGAAGAGATCATAGTCCGAAATGACAGCGACTGGCCATAAAATTGAGATCAGGGCAAGATTTTGCAAGAAGAGTAGAAATCTTACCGTAGGTCGGACTTTGTTTCTGTTGTTGGGTTTGAGGAAGAGTTGATTTTGCGATGCGCAGACCCTTAAACCACAGAACGATCATCATTGAAGTGTGATGTAGGAAGAAGTTAGGTGGTCTACGTAGACATGAGTTTTCCCTTGCGATGAAGGCGGCGAAGGAGAAGATAACACAGGGGCGCCATATCTGCAGTCGTTGGGGCAGACACAGAGTAGCAGCCGCTCGGCGAGCACAGGGACGCCGCTCTTTGCGAGAGCTTGGGGAAAGGGGGGTTGCGAATTATTTAGGTTGTCGTGGATTTGTAAAGCAGTGAGTAATCTTTTTTAATTATAAACCGCAGATTAGATAATGGAGGGTCAAGATTTAATCTATGGCTTTTAAATGCACGACTTTAAAAAGCCAACCCATATTTCTTTTTATAATAGTATAGATATATATATAGTTATTTATTTACTACACATCAACATCATCAACTTCACAAAAGAGATTTTTCAAGCACAAAATCTCTTAATTAATCATAGTATTCTCCATTGATTTTGAGTTTTATAATAACTTTGGTCGTCCTCTTCGCCTTCCTCACTATAGGGAGAATGTAGCCTTCGCTATCCAAATCTTCCCAAACAAACCCCAGCTATCTAAATATTTCCAAATAACCCTAAATCGCATGAACAATGATGAAATTTTCATTCTTCCTTAACTCGGTCTTTATCCGCGTATTCATTTTATGAATCACGATTCGTGCACACATTGAAGTGCTCAGAAGGTCGTCGGAGATTTCCTTCGTTGTCGGGCCCTGCTAAGGAGAACGAAGACATCGTCTGCTGAAGTTTAAAATTGGTCAGCGAATAACAATTTGTAAACACAAATGAAGAGGGAAATTGTTGGTCTACGGATAGACAAGTGTGGTTTGCGAATAACAACCGCCTAAATTTAAAAATGAAGGGCCACAATTGGCATTTTGAATGTTGCACCAAAGAGTATTTTCCTCTATAAAATAACGTGCGATAGACCCGGGGCTCCACCCCTATGACCAACCGTGAAAGTATCCCGACTGTGACAGTACCCCGATCGCGACAGGCACGGGGCTCCGCCCATATCAATTAATTAATGCAGTTTAAAATAAACACATTATTGCGGAAAATAGTTATACACCATTTTTTTTGGTTAAAAAAACTTATTATTATTCATATTTTTTTTCATCATTACTTTAACAAATTAAATTAATTAGTTTATATCGCTACTTTTCAAAATAACTTTAATAAAGTTAACATGCATAATGATAGTCTGCTATAAGAGGTATATGAGCTATACTAAATTTTTTTCAATGAATTTTCATCATTGCTTTTAATTTGAGAATATAATGTAATTATATAAATGAGCATTGTATTTTATTTTTTTAAAATAAATTATAATATATATTAAGCCGCTAGATGCAAACAACAAGACTATAGCTGACAATTTTGAATGTTTCATTATAGGCAACTTTTTTCCTTTAAATATAGTAAAAGTATAAATATAATTTTTTTTTCAGTTTCATTTTTCTCGGGTTAACTTGCTTATTTCAAGAGCCTCAGATAATGATTTGATCCATTTTCCACGTATTACCTTTCAGGGCCTCATTGGTGCGTCCTAAGCCCAGGGACGGAGCTAGATTTTTTTAAGGGGGGTCAAAAATAGTTACATACTAATGATTTATGAAAATACTAACATATAACACGATATATAATTAAAATAAACATTAATGACCTCATAAGTCAAAATTTAAATACTTTGAAACATGATTTATAATTGAATGAATACTTTGTAGCGTTGATAATCACTTGCAAATAACATAAGTAAGCGAACTTAAACTAAATACATAAATTATTAAATAATTTTCTATCAATGAATTGAAAAAATAAATGAAAAAGTACATTTCTAAAGTTGTCCTCGACTAATTTTCTATAATATTGCCCAAGACTTCGAGATAAAAATTGATAATTTTACCGTGAGAAATTGAGAATGGAGAACAATGAGAAAATAAGAGAATCAAGATTAACCTCAAAAGTCCAAACCCTCCACTAATCCCAACTTAAAGTGTCTCAATTCTCAAAGACCATTTCAATTCCTCTTCAATCTCCCCTCCACGGCTCCACGCTCTTGATGTTCTTGATTTATTATGAGGGGAGATCTTCCAGTAGCCTGACGCGGTGACGCCCTGGTTGCCTGAGAGGCTGAGAACTAGTGAAACTGTGAAAGCAGGCTGAAGGGCAGGGGAAGAAGACGGACGACTGAACTGGAATGGGATTGCGTTTGCGTGGCGCCGCCGTACCGGTGGCGACCCATTTTGCTATGCCTCGCCTGAGCCGGAAACGGGAATGACGGGAAGAAGACGGGATCGCTGGGGATCACGCGAGTAGTGGAGCCGATTCGCCGGATCAGGGAAGGAACTGTGCGGGGCCGCGGGCTTAGGATTTAGTCTTTAATGATATTAATTTTTTTGTTTAAAATCCGGGGGGGGGGTCAATTGACCCCCCTGGTCCCTTAATTAATCCGCCCATGCCTGAGCCAAAACTCTCAAGTGAGATTTGGGCATGCGCACGTTCCTCAACCTTCTAGTCTCTTCGTCCAGGGGCGGACCCAACCTGCCCCCCAAATATTTTGCAAAAAGAGAGGGTGGATTTGGATTCCTTTTTTCGAGGCAGTGAATTATGGATTCCTTTTTTCGAGGCAGTGAATTTTGACTACTTACATGTCAAAAACGATGACTGAATCGTAGATGAACGCCTCCTATAAGGTGGAGACGTTCAAAAAAAACTTTGGCCGGAAAAAGACAATATCTGACCCCCTTATCGAACTTCCTAGATCCGCCTCCGTCTTCGTCCATGGACGGAGATAGACCTTCGAAAATCAAGCCGGCGCTAATCATCAACAACTATTGAGATTGCAAACTTGTAGAAATCAGCTATCACGTACTACTAATATCATGAGCATACATCAACTCTTTCCGTCGTCTAAAGATATCATGTTACTGTCGACAAATTAATCTCAGCCGCTCGATCGTTAAAAACATCCTGGGTCCGTCCGATCAATTATGAATGCAAATATATACCCCCAAACTTCCGCCCAAACCCTACGCCTCTCTCCATCGCCAGAAGCATCTTTCCTCTCTCTAACTCAGTCATCGCCCAAACTCCGGCGAAATGTTGCTCCGGAACCTTCAAAATCACTCGAGCTAAACAGCAGCTCCGCCTCTATTGTCTACTCCGGCCACAAGAGCGTGCTAGGGTTTCGACACTCAAGCTAGGGGCTCCATCTTCACTGCGCGCTTGATTCTACTTCCGACCCAGGGATCCATTGACTCCATCGCGCCGGTATTTAGGTCATCCACTCTTCCGTTTTTCCTCTCTTTTTAAAACAGTTTAGGCGTGACGTCGTGACGTCATCTTGCCCCAGTGAACTTGATAAGATTACCAAGTTGTGCTTGCTTCTCATTTTTATGATCTTGATGCTGCAACTGTTTGTTGGAATGTTGTTGGAAATATCAACATTAAATCAACGGCCCCAGTTCAGCAGCAGGAAAGCCACGGCCAGGATCGCGACAACACTAAAACCATAAATATAATATCAACGGTCTCAGTCCCTCTCCAGATAATCAACGAAGGTAAAGGCAGCAGCAACAAAGTCACATCGATAGAAGCAACCAGCCAACCCCAGATGGGCGCCAGCTCACACATCCAAAGGACAGGATTTCATCAGGATCTGCCAACTCAGAATGGCGACAGCACAAGGCCTATCAACGGCAAGGATGCATCATCGATCGCCTAAAACTATCAAACTGTTTTTGTATTTTCCTATTTTATGAAAGTCAACTTTTCCGCTATTTTAATTATGTCGTATATGTAACGGCTATGGCCAAAAGTATTATATATTCTCTTCCCCCCGCATCACTGTAGGCATGCAAGATATTATGAAATAGTATTTTTGTCAACTTCAACCTCTCAGCCTCGTCTCTCCTACTCCCGGCCACCCTCGGCCCTTTCTTCTCGTTTACTTTTTCCGACGAACTCAGCCACCATCAACAACGGGGTCGTAACATTTGGTGCTCTCGTTGAGAGATAGGCCGATCCCGTTGCTCCCCATGGCAGAAGGATTACGTTCCCTCGCAGATGTTAGAGTGGCCCTTCAGGCAGAGCAATCCAGCCGCTCTATCCAGCTCGAAGAAATGCATCAAAGAATCATTAACGAGATGACCATGCAGACTCAGCAGCTACACCAACAATTCACACAAGAACTACAAACCAGAGAAAATATGCTGACTCGCCAGATCATGGAAAACAAGGACCAGTCAGCAGACCAAGTCACGGATCAAATGGCATTACTTCGGAAGGACATGCTTGTACAATTTGAACTAATTCAGAAGACGATAGGTAAAGGGAGTGCTCCAGAACAACAGCCCCCCCTATCATTGATGAAGCCCATAGCGCAAGACGAATCCCAGAGTTCATGCAGGGCCAGACATCAGCGGGTCTCCTTCGCTCTCCTCCAGGCATCAACCAAACCCAGGTAGTTTCTAACCGACCCGGTAATTTAGATGTATCATGCCCGCGTTTCTCAGAAGGTGACCCTACGGATTGGTTATATGACCTAAGGCAATATTTTGAGTATAATGATATTCGCACACAGGACTATCTCTTAATCGCTGCGTTTCATTTAGATAAACCCGCCTCCAAGTGGTACCAAGCCACCCTCAAGGATCACCCGACTCTAACTTTTCCCTTATTTGTCGACGCAATACAAAAACGATTCGGGCCCTCATTATATATCAAACCCGCCGGGCTGTTAACAAAGCTGCAACAGACCAGCACGGTTCTTCACTATAAGACGGACTTCGAAGACCTTATCACCAAAGTCCCGGGATTATCCCCAGAGTTTATTTGCGATATGTTCGTTTCAGGGCTCAAGGAGCACATCAGAGGACCCACACTCTTAGCCCGCCCAACGGAGATTCACGATGCTTATTCGATTGCGCGAATGTACGAGGATCAAAGCGCTAGAGATAATCGACCACGCCAAGGACACTACCCAAACCCACAACCACCTCATAAAGAAGTAAATCGCTTCCCGCAAAATAATTACCAACCTAACAACTTTAGACACAAATACCCCCCGATTAAGAGGTTATCACCAGCGGAGTTACAAGCGAGACGTGACAAAGGACTGTGTTACAATTGCGATGAGAAATACCACGTCGGACATAAATGCAAAGGCAAGGGAGCCCTACTATACTTAGTCGGGACCGAAGAGGAAGATGACACCGACGGCAACGACCCTGATATCAACGACTGGAAACCCGAAGAGGAAGGCAACACTACGATGATTTGCCTACAAACGCTGACAGGAGCCTTACCCGACCATGGGCTCCGCATGACCGGTTTTATCCATCATAAACCTTTACAAATTTTTATAGACAGTGGTAGCACTCATAATTTTATATCCCCAAGAATGGCCCAGTTTTTAAAATTACCAATCCTTGCGGTACAAAATTTTCCGGTGTTTATGGGAAATGGTTCGACCGAAACCTGCAAAGGGAGTGTAAGGACACTTCGCTGCTCATTCAGACTAACCAGTATTTGGTTCACCTATACGTCCTCGACATCGAAGGGACAGATCTGATTTTGGGACAAAGCTGGCTTAAAACCCTAGGACCGGTCACCATGGACTATGTCCAGCTAACCTTATCATATAACCACCCAGGAGGACAGGTGACACTGATGGGCCATAAAAAGGGAACCTCGACCACCCAAGTCTCATCATCGCAGCTTATGCGAATGATTGCGGTCAAACCATCGGCCATGTGCCTTATGTTATCCAAAATATCCTCAGACGGCAATTCCCCACAAACACCAGAAACTAACACAGTTAACATGCCCCAACACTTCCATCGACTTTTAAAAAAATTTGCACACCTCTTCGGTGAACCAAGCTCTCTGCCCCCACCCCGAGGAATAGATCACAAAATTACTTTAAGCAACAACACCGCTGCACCAAACTTAAAACCATTCCGCTACCCGTACCACCAAAAGAATGAGATAGAGAGGCTAGTAGTCGAGATGTTGGAACATGGGCATATTAGACCCAGCACTTCAGTTTTTAGTTCCCCAATACTCTTAGTTAAGAAAAAGGACGGCACTTGGCGTTTCTGCGTAGATTACCGGGCATTAAACAAATTGACCATTAAAGATAAATTCCCTATACCTACAATTGACGAACTCTTATATGAACTATTTATGGCAAGAATTTTTTCCAAACTAGACTTAAAATCCGGGTACCACCAAATCCGGATGGACAAGGCTGACGTTCATAAGACCGCATTCTGAACACATAACGGGCATTACGAATTCCTCGTAATGCCCTTCGGCTTAACCAACGCACCATCGATGTTTCAAGCACTTATGAACACCATCTTCCAACCCTTTCTAAGAAAATTTATCGTAGTATTTTTCGACGATATATTAATTTATAGCGCCATTGAGAAGGATCACTACGAACATCTGGAGTTAACATTAAAAACCCTCGCCAATCACACCTTGTTCATTAAACTATCCAAGTGCTCTTTTCTATCGGACAAAATAGAATTTTTAGGTCATAATATATGTAACGGGACAGTTAGTCCCAATAAAACAAATGTCATATCCATTGAAAATTTCCCAGCACCCACAAACCAAAAACAAATTAGAGCATTCCTGGGCTTAACAGGTTATTACCGTAAGTTTATTAAAGATTACGCCAAAATCGCGTATCCATTAACCGAGTTATTAAAAAAAATATCTTTTAGATGGACCAACCAAACTCAGGAGGCTTTCACCGAGCTTAAGGAGCAGCTATTATCCTACCCGATTCTCACATTACCCAATTTCACTGAATCGTTTATATTAGAGACGGACGCATCGGGCACCGGTATCGGTGCCGTATTAAAACAAAGCTCAGGCACCATAACTTATTATAGCAAGAAATTATCACCCACAATGCAAGCAAAATCCACATATCTCAGAGAGCTATACGCAGTTACAGCGGCCGTAGCAAAATGGCGTCAGTACTTGTTGGGGCACCAATTCCTCATCATAACTGATCATCAAAGCCTCCATCACTTAGTGACCCAACAAATACAGACCCCAGATCAGCAGTATTTCTTATCTAAGCTATTAGGATACGACTTTGTTATACAATACAGAGCTGGAAAGAACAACCAGGCGGCAGACACGCTATCTAGGTTGCCAGAAATTCCAGAATGCCCTGCACTTCTAAGCCTCACCACCATCACAAGCCCAATTTCAAATTTACCAGCAGGAATAGAGCAAGATTACAAAGCCGACCCAGCTGTACAACAATTCCTACTTTCCCCAGAAACTCACCCAGAATGGGGCCAAAAAGGGAACATCATAACATACAAGAACAAAATTTACATTCTCAGCCAATCGCAGATCACACAAAACATCATCCAGGAGGCACATTCTAGCTTAATAGGAGGGCACTCCGGAATTAAGGGCACCCTACATAGAATAAAAAATCAATTTATCTGGCACAATATGAAGAAAGACATAACCACAACAATTAACCAGTGCGACATATGCCAGAAGGCAAAATCTGCAAATCACGCCCCCTATGGTCTACTGCAACCTCTACCCATTCCTCAAAAATTATGGGCTGACCTTACCATGGATTTTATTACCTGCCTACCTAATTCCCGTGGATTCACTATCGTCCTTGTGGTCGTGGATCGATTCTCCAGGGCCGCCCGATTTGTTCCCCTCAAGCACCCAATATCCGGACCCACAGTTGCCCAGGAATTCTGGAACTATGTCGGAAAAATACACGGGATGCCTGAATCGATCATTACTGATCGTGGAGCAACCTTCCTCAGTAATTTCTGGGTTGAGCTATTCCGATTACAAGGGATAACACTAAAATACAGCTCCTCCTACCACCCTCAGACTGACGGACTCACTGAACGTGTCAATCGAAGCCTAGAACAATATCTTAGGGTTTTTACGCACAACACACCAAAAAAATGGTCAAGCTTTTTATCTCTTGCTGAATATCACTATAACACCTCCTATAACTCTGCGACTAACACGACCCCTTTTGAGGTCATGTTTGGTCGCCCACCCCCCGCTTTATTTCATGCAGGGAGCACTGGAAATGAAGCCGTCGAAGAAACCTTAAAAACCTGAGAAGAAATCGTAAGCAATCTCAAGGAGAATTTGGCAAGAACTCGTCAACAGATGAAAAACCAGGCAGATAAAAAAAGGAAAGAACTCGGGTTAGAAAAAGGCGACTGGGTCCTCCTCAAGCTTCACCCTTACCGACAAACAACTATGCGAAGGCAGCAAGGGAGAAAGCTAGGGCTCAAATACTACTGCCCTTATCAAGTCTCAGAGATCATCGGGAAAGCAGCCTATCGACTGCTTCTACCTCCCTCTTCCAAAATACACCCAGTATTCCACGCGTCACTGTTAAAACCATACAACGGAGATCCAAAACTACAGGTTAACGCTCTACCAGACATCAGTTGGGAAAACAACCCGTTACACCAGCCACTAGCCGTCATCAGCACCCGCCAAATCATACGACAGGGCAACAGAATACCTCAAGCCCTCATCCAATGGCAAGGGCTTCCTCCTTCAGACAGTACTTGGGAGGATTTTGCCGATCTCGAAGATAACCCCCAGATACAAGCAGAAATACAACGGCAACAAAAAACTAGCCCCTCATCACTTGCCTGGGAAGGAAAACAGAAACGAACCCCAAGAAAAAAATAACAAAAAGAAATAGCAGACCTCGAATGGGGACGGAAGAAACATCGCAGAGAAAAAACACAGAAAAACAGCCATAAAACAACCAGAGCAGAAGCAAGTGTACCACACAGCTCTTCCGAGGATTTGGCGTGTTGGCCCTCAGAATCAGCCTCGACTGACCATAGCCACCATCACCGCTGCCATCTCCGCCTTACCCACCATCCACGACGAAGCAGTATCTCCGGACTTTCCCTTTCCATCCCCGCCCAGGGCCCCTTTCACCAATTCGGAAGAAGACAGCAGAGGGAACCCTAAGAGCGCTGAGGACAGCGCTCGTAAAGAGGAAGGCATTGTTGGAAATATCAACATTAAATCAACGGCCCCAGTTCAGCAGCAGGAAAGCCACGGCCAGGATCGCGACAACACTAAAACCATAAATATAAGATCAACGGTCTCAGTCCCTCTGCAGATAATCAACGAAGGTAAAGGCAGCAGCAACAAAGTCACATCGATAGAAGCAACCAGCCAACCCCAGATGGGCGCCAGCTCACACATCCAAAGGACATGATTTCATCAGGATCTGCCAACTCAGAATGGCGACAGCACAAGGCCTATCAACGGCAGGGATGCATCATCGACCGCCTAAAACTATCAAACTGTTTTTGTATTTTCCTATTTTATGAAAGTCAACTTTTTCGCTATTTTAATTATGTCGTATATGTAACGGCTATGGCCAAAAGTATTATATATTCTCTTCCCCCCGCATCACTGTAGGCATGCAAGATATTATGAAATAGTATTTTCGTCAACTTCAACCTCTCAGCCTCGTCTCTCCTACTCCCGGCCACCCTCGGCCCTTTCTTCTCGTTTACTTTTTCCGACGAACTCAGCCACCATCAACAACGGGGTCGTAACAAATGTCTGGATGAATTTGATAAATTTCAAATGCAGGCTTCTTTTTCTCTTAATGAAGGTCTGTTTTATTTGTATAATAAAATATAATTTAAGCATACAATCTTGCATACTGAGCATTGTTGGACCTGTACAAGGGCCTCGTGGATGGGCGAAGCCTATCTATAACTAAGCACAATCTCAGACGGGAGCATGAACACGGCCAAGTAGCTCCGATGGGATGGTTTATATATGGGACAAAACTCTCTCTGAGCAAGGATTTCAAATATATTTTGGCTTTGAATTTTATTAGTTTTGATTGTTAGTAGTTTTCAGTCTTATAGGTATTGCTCATTACACATTTAGAATTTGATCCAATGCTTAAATCATTCAATTTTTGATCCATTATTGCTTGCATAACAGTATGCCTATGACTAAGTGATTTATATAATATTCTCATTTACAAAGTACTCCGACGCACTTTTACCTTCTATTCTTAATTTTCTTTTTCGATCCGGTGCATTTGTTTTCAAGATTTCCTATTTATGCACATTTCACAGCAGCCTATTTGGTGAGGCTGAGGGTCTGATCGTTACCCATCATTGCAAGCAGGAGAAGGAGAGCGACATGAGTATTGTCCTCCGAGACACGGGGGCCCCTCGTGCACTGTTTCTCGGGATGCCGGCTCAGATAAATAGCGATTGGATTACCTTCTAACATTTCTTCATTTTAGTCATTAATGCTTGCACATATTGATTGCACCTCTATTGTGAAGAGAAATTCTCTATTGAATATAAAATACAAGTTTGTCTTAATTGAACGAATGAGAAAAGAGGAATTGAAAATGTTGGTAATGAATAGTGATAATGATAGAAGAATTGAACATTAATGTGTTTTCACCTACTTGGTTAGCTGATAAAAATGAGTTAGTATTTTTTATGAGGAGATTGTTGTGAGTCGCATTGATCCTCCATTAACTTTTTTCTAAATTTTCTATAGGGTTTAGTAGAGATGTATTTATGGAAAAATGTATTTTTAAAATATGTAAGTAGATTCAATTACCTCTTAATTACAAAAGAATCAAACACCCAAGGTAAAGTTGTGAAGTATATTGTCTTTGTTTCATTTGCATTCTGTCCAAGCTCTCCCGACCAAACAATCACAATGAATGAAGCATTTAATTGTTTTAGGTGAAGATGATGTCCCGGTTGGAGCTATGCCAGGTTGCTCCATATTGGGATGAGGACATGATCTTCTTGACGAGGTAGCCAATGTTTCATTTTATATAAAAACACATTTGTAGTTTGTGTTGTTGTTAGTACTAATATGTCAAATCTGCTTTTGTTTTTCATTTCATGTAATTATATGAACATGTCTTAACATATAATAGCTAATTTCTACTACTTATTGTAGGTATACAAGACCAGAGATGTAGGTGTCAGAAGTTTTACCCTTTCCAATGGTCCTAGATGCATTAAAGGTTTATCTTGTGTTTAGTTTCACATTTTATTTTATGATCTTTGGAAGATAACATTTACTTATTTCTCGGTCAGACTTTAACTGGGGGCAAAACATTGAACGAAAATGATCTAATTTCTCAATCAATTCGTGTGCTTAAGGACAAATATCCTAACATTGTTAGTAAATACCATCCGACTTTTTTTATGCTCTGCTTGTGTTTAACAAATGTTGAATTTTCACACTATATTTACAAGTGATTTATACTGATGCATCTTTGGGTGCATATTCTTCTTATGAGCATGATGATATTGTGAGGATAAATGGTGAGATACAATTTTGGACTTATTTGAACATATACAACAAATATAGTAAAATTTTAAACAAGCATACGAAATTAATATTGAAGAATTAACACAAATAGACAATCCCTATGATGATAATAACAACAATCATTTAAAATAATTTCCAATAAAAGACCAGTAAATATGAACGAATGAAAAATGAATTCATAAAGTTGATGTCAAATAGATGTGATAGTGCTAATGATGCCGGTGAATATGAATATATATACTTTCATGTTTTTGTTGAATTATTTTACTTGGTTTAAAAAACAATGACTTTCAAATTTTCTTTAGTTAACTTTGTTTTAATATAGATGTTGAATTTTTCACCAAAATAAACTGTATATAATAATGTTATTGTCCTATATGATTAGTTTTATGTTATTTTGCGAATTTGCATATACATAATTAGGCGCCGTGTGGGTGTTGTTATTTAGAGTTGTTATACATGCCGCATCTATTGTTAAGTATGCGCAAAATAACAACACCCACACGACAATTAATTAAGTATACCCAAAATAACATGAAACTAATCATGTGAGCCAATAACGTTATGCTATACAGTTTATTTTAATTGAAAATTTAACATTTATATTGAAACAAAGTTAACTAAAGAAAGTTTGAAAACAATTATTTTTAAAACCAAGAGGATTCAACAGAAACATAAACGGTTATATATTTATATTCACCACCTTCATTAGTCTTATTATATCTATTTGACATCAACTTTATAAATTTATTTTTTATTCGATCATATTAACTGGTCTTTTATTGAAAATCATTTTAAATGATTGCTACATATTATCATCATATGGTTGTCTCTTTGTTTTTATCTTCGACTTTACTTTTATATTCTCGCTTAAAATTTTATTATATTTGTTGTATATGTTCAAGGAAGTCCAAAATTATATCTCACCATTTACCCTTACAATACTATCATGACCATAAAAAGAACGTGGATCCAAAGATGCATTTGTTAAATATATTGTTAAAACTCTGCATTTGTTAAATACAAGCAGAACATAAAAAAAGGTCTTATGAAATTTACTAACAATGTCAGAATATTTGTCCTTGAGTAGGCGCAAATTGACTGAGGTATTAGATCATTCTCGTTCAATGCTTCTCCCCTAGTTGGAGTCTATGACCGAGAAATAAACCGTTGTTATCTTCCAAAGACCATAAAAATGAAATGCAGAACTAAAGCAAGCACAAGAGATAAACCTCTAATGCATATGAGATCTTTGGAAAAATGGCGGTCTTTCTCCTGATGGTCTCACCTGCGAGCAACGATGGGACCACAAGCTTCACCAGTCCATGGACGAAGTAGCCAGAAGGTTGAGGAAAGTGTGCATGCCCAAATCTCCTTGAGAGTTTTGGTTCAGGATGCAACGATGAGACCCCGAAGGGTAATACGTGGAAAATGGACCAGAAGATTGATTGGCCCATATACGAAGAGGTCGAAGGTTGAGGAATGTGTGCATGGTGAAGGTGCATTTTCAATTCACGCACTAATCTTACTTGCATTTTGGTTCAGGATGTTTATTTCATTAAATGAAGATTGGCTCTTACATTTGGTGAGATTCTTGAGTATTGTGACATTTCTTTCTATTAATAGCCCCGATTTTTAGTTCATCTGAAGACGATGTATTCTATTCTCTATTGCGTTTTTTTTCTCACTACTTCTTAACATAATATTTTTGTCTTCAAAGAAGCATCTACGGTTACAAGGACCTGCTCCATTCTTATCGGACACCTGATGTCAATGTTTGGATGATCGTGTCGAATGACTACAAGCTTTCTTTTAAATAAAATATTTAATTTGAGTTAAATTCTTCTTATTTTCTCCTAGGAGCATCTCCGTACGGTAGATCCGGTCAGTACATTGGAGGAAAATTGAGTTTTATGTTTGATTCTTTAGATTGCTTTCATATTAAATTATGAAAATTAAGTTTCCAAACAAGTACTTCATAATTAAGGTCAATAATGTTGCAAATTCTCAGATATCTATCAATATCAATGGTGCTATATTTATATCAAACAAATGAACAGAGAAGAACAAAAAAACACATTAGCATGCCTTGGAAAGGATATTGACTAGCTTAAACCCTCTGTAGAAAAGTTTGAGTTTCTAGGATCAGTCCAATCCCAAGTCAACTCACAATATGTTTTGTCATAGTCTGGCTAGCTTTCTCTAATATAGTAGCTCCCCTGTATTGCCATTCCATCCTTATATAAATTATCCATGTCTTTTGATGATTAGTTTAAATTGTGAATTACGATTTCGTTGCTTTATAAGTTGTCTTATTCCATGTGTTTGACGTGAAAAATGTTAGATGTGTTGTATATTGTGTAGTATTAGCCTATAATCACCTCGGGTGTTAGGATCACTCTCCTATTGTATATGTACTGGTTCAACTGTGAATAGAAAGAATTATTCATTCATTCTCCTAACATGGTATCAGAGGACAACCCTAATTCCTCCTAGCCGACGTCTCGCTCGTGCCTTCCGATCGATCCTGCCTTCTCGATCGATCCTTGCCTTCTCGATCGATCCTGCATTCTCGAAAGATCGATCCTTCTTGATCGGGACTTCCGCCTGTTTTCCGCCTGCTTACGATCGATCCGGCCGCTCTAGATCGATCGTTCGGGCTCTGATTTTTTTTTGCTCCGTTCGATCCCGCTGCTTCGTCTCTGCTACTGCTTCCGATCTCCCTCCACTCGATCTATTGCTTCCGTGTTGCTGTTGAGCTTCTCCGATCGATCCCGTCGAGCCTCTCCGATCGATCCAGTCGATCCCGTCAAGCTTCGCCGATCGATCCAGTCGATCCCGTCGAGCTTCTCCTGCTACTAGATCGATCCCGTCGAGCTGCTCTCCTGATCGTTCGATCCTGCTACTAGTTCGATCCCGCCTGGACGGCGCGTCTCTCCCTCGACCTTGCCGATCCCGACTTCCCCCAGCCGCTGTTGTGACTTCCAGCCGCTGCTGCCAGCGGCTGTTGTGACTTCCAGCCGCTGTTGTGAATCCATCCGCTGTTGTGACTTCCAGCCGCCGTCGTGATTGTCTCTGCCGCTGTTGTTCTCCTCCTCCGGCTGATCCCGCAGCCCTGATATCCTCGGTTGTTTTTCTCGATGGCCTCCGGTGCTCGTCCTCCTCCGACACCTTCTGCAGCTCAGTCTGGTGCTTCTCGCCGCCCGCCTGCCCACTGCCACTACTGTCAGTGCCTTGGTCATGTCAGATCTGAGTGCCGCAAGCTTCAGAGCGCTCAGCAGCGTGCTCCCGGTGTTTCTTCCGCTCATTTCTCGGCTCCAGCGCAGTCTCTCTCTGTCTCTGAGCTTGTGCAGCTGATTGTCCAGCAGTTCTCTCCGGCCTGCTCTCCTGCTTCTGTCTCTCAGCTGGCTGCCTCCGCCCCTGCAGGTATCTCTACCTCCGACTGGTTGCTTGACTCTGGAGCCTCTTTTCACATGACCTATGATGCTACACACCTTTTGTCATGTCAGTCCATTACTCCTGCCCTTAGTATCATGGTAGCAGATGGCACCATTCACCCCATCACCAGTCGTGGCCTCCTTCACACCACCCATTTTCACGTTCCTGATGTTGCCTACATACCTGAGTTATCCATGAACCTTATATCCGCCAGTCAGCTCACATCCCATGGTTGTCTGGTTACCTTTGATGAGTTCACATGCCGTGTGCAGGATCGTCTGACTGGGGCACTCCTTGGGGCTGGTCGTCGTCGCTGTGGGGTGTACGTCCTTGATCGTCTCCACCTTCCATCCACTTCGTGGTCACCTGCAGCTTCCTCCCTTTGTCTTCCTTCGGTGGGTTTCTCTCAGTGGCACCACCGTCTTGGTCATCCCAGTGGTTCACGTCTAGCTTCTCTCATTAGTCATGGTTTCCTTGGTCGTGTTTCTATTGATCGGTCTCACTCATGTTCAGGTTGTAAGCTCGGTAAACAATTACAACTCCCCTATCAGTCTAGTGAGTCCAGGTCTCAGCGTTCCTTTGATCTTGCTCATTCTGATGTCTGGGGACCCGCACCTTTTGTATCCAAGGGTGGACACCGGTACTATGTTCTTTTCGTTGATGACTACTCTCGTTATTGTTGGGTCTATTTTATGCGTTCTCGATCTGAATTTTTTCAGATCTATATTACTTTTTCTGCTATGGTGCGCACACAGTTTTCTGCTTCCATACGCATTTTTCGTTCTGACTCAGGGGGGGAGTATCTCTCTCATGCTTTTCGAGATTTGCTAGCTACTCACGACACTCTCCCTCAGCTTGCCTGTCCCGGTGCCCATGCTCAGAATGGCACCGCTGAAAGGAAGCATCGTCATATTTTTGAGACAACTCGCACCCTTCTTATCTCCTCTCACGTTCCTCCTCACTTCTGGGCTGAGGCTGTTTCCACCGCTGTTTATCTTATTAATCTGCAGCCCTCCACTTTCCTTCAGGGTCAATGTCCCGGTGAGTGTCTGTACTCTCGACCCCCACGTTATACTCATCTTCGTGTTTTTGGTTGTCGATGTTATGTTCTTCTCTCTCCACGTGAGCGTACTAAGCTCTCTGTTCAGTCTGTCCCTTGTGCCTTTCTTGGGTACAGTGCTGAGCACAAGGGCTATCGATGCTATGACCCTGTTGCACGTCGACTTCGCATTTCACGTGATGTCACTTTTGATGAGTCTCATCCTTTCTTTGTGTCCCCTGTTTCCCCGACCTCACACTCATCCGTTACTCCCTCTGACGTGCAGTTTCTTACTCTTCCCATTTCTCCGCCTCATGTATCCTCCCCTCCGGTATGTCCCCCTCCTCTTCCCTTGCCACAGTCTACTCCGTCACCTCCTTCTCCCTTGCCGCAGTCTACTTCGTCTCCCTTGCCGCAGTCTACTTCCTCTTCCTCTGATGAGCTGTCCACTTGGGATCGTGTCTCTCCTCTTCCCTATCACTATACTCGTCGTCCTCCTCCCATCTCCTCGCCTCCAGTGCCCCCAGACTCAGTGCCTACCTCCTCCAGCGAGTGCCCTATGGATGATCCTCCTGTGCGCCGCAACCCACCTCGTGAGAGGCGTCCTCCCGACCGTCTTAGCCTTGCTACCCTACCGCTGGATCTACCTGCCCTTCTTGCCACTGCCTGCAGTACTCCAGAGCCGACTTCCTATCGTGAGGCTGCCCAGATACCTGAGTGGCAGGTTGCTATGTCGGCTGAGTTGGAGGCGCTTGAGCACACTCGTACATGGGAGCTTCTTCCTCTTCCACCTGGTGCTGTTCCTATTACTTGCAAGTGGGTCTTTAAGGTTAAGACTCGCTCCGATGGTTCTGTGGAGAGGTACAAGGCTCGACTTGTTGCTCGTGGTTTTCAGCAGGAGCAGGGGAGAGACTATGACGATACTTTTGCTCCAGTTGCTCACATGACTACAGTACGAACTCTTATTGCTGTTGCCGCTGTTCGCCACTGGTCCCTGTCACAGCTCGACGTGAAGAATGCCTTTCTTCACGGTGATCTTCAGCAGGAGGTATACATGCTTCCTCCTCCGGGTCTATCCTCTCCTCCAGGCCTTGTCTGTCGCTTGAGGCGAGCTCTTTATGGGCTCAAGCAGGCCCCCCGCGCGTGGTTTGCACGTTTTAGTTCTGCCATTACAGCCGCCGGATTCCTGCCATGTCTACATGATCCAGCTCTGTTCGTGCACTCCTCCCGTGGTCGTACCCTTTTGTTACTATACGTGGATGATATGATTATTACTGGTGATGATCCTTCTCATGTGGCCTTCGTCAAACATCACCTTCAGCAGCAGTTTCAGATGACCGACCTTGGACAGCTGAGCTACTTCTTGGGTCTTGAGGTCAGCTCTACAGATCGCGGGTTTCAGCTCTCTCAGCAACACTACACATCTGATCTTCTTGCTCGGGCTGCTCTCTCTGACTCTCGCACAGTGGACACTCCTATGGAGCTTCATCTTCAGCTACGTCCGGATGATGGGGTTCCACTCTCCGATCCTACTCGATACCGCCACCTCGTGGGGAGTCTCGTCTATCTCACCAATACTCGGCCCGACATTGCCCATGCTGTTCATGTGCTGAGCCAGTTTGTTAGTACGCCCACCTCTGTGCATTATGGCCATCTGCTGCGGCTCCTGCGCTATCTCCGGGCGACGACCTCTCGTGGTCTATTCTTCTCCAGCAGTAGTTCTCTACAGCTACGTGCGTACTCTGATTCCACCTGGGCTAGTGATCCTGTTGATCGTCGTTCTGTCACCGGTTTCTGTCTGTTCTTGGGTTCTTCACTTATTGCATGGAAGTCCAAGAAACAGACTGGTGTTTCCCGTTCCAGCACCGAGGCTGAGCTTAGAGCCATGACTACCACCGTTGAGGATATTATTTGGCTCCGTTGGCTTCTTGGGGATCTTGGCGTCTCTTCTCCAGATCCCACTCCCCTCTACTGTGACAACACCAGTGCCATTCAGATTACTCTAAACCCGGTGAAGCATTCTCTCTCCAAGCATATCGGGGTGGATGACTTCTTCTTGCGTGAGCACTATAGTCAGGGCACTCTTGCCCCTTCCTTTATTCCTTCCGAGCAGCAGATTGCAGATTTGATGACTAAGCCGCAGACGAGGACCCAGCATGCCTATCTACTGTCCAAACTCTCGGTGTATGATCCCCCGTGAGTTTGTGGGGGGGGGGGGGGGTGTTAGATGTGTTGTATATTGTGTAGTATTAGCCTATAATCACCTCGGGTGTTAGGATCACTCTCCTATTGTATATGTACTGGTTCAACTGTGAATAGAAAGAATTATTCATTCATTCTCCTAACAAAAAACACTGCACATTAGGGTGAGTGTTCAAAAAACTTAAAATTTTCTGTTTTTGTTTTTCAAAATGATAGTCTTATACTTGGAGATTTGTCGAGATTGGTTCTTAAACCCGTAAATTTTGTATGCCGTCAGATACGAACGATTTGTGATTCCACCTGATCTACCTCATCACGCGCGCACTCCAACACATTTCTCTGTCAAATTTTCTGTTGCTTGGACTTAGGTAAATTTTCATGAAATAGCTTTTCATAGATTATTATTATTAGTGTTCTTGGCATTATGGTTGGTCAACCTTATTGTTCAAGAACATTGTGGTAGTATGTAAATTACAAATATTGACCAAGGATTATCCATACTAGATGAAGGATTATCCATAATGAATTGCTTATTTAATTATTTTGTAAGAGATTTTTGTAAGTATGGACAAAATTATTGACAAAAGATTATCCATTAAATAACACACTTGACTTTTGGGGAATTTTTCGAATTAAAAGCTAATAAAGAACAAGGATGAACTTATTCAATCTCATGATCATTTCACATATAAAGCAGCAACATATAGCTTCAACAATCGCCACATTATATCAATATATCCGCTTAACATGCACATAAAAACAGACTCTTAATGATCTAATTGCTATTAATCAAAGTAAACAACAATATTTATATCATTTTCTTCTCTAAATATTCACAAAATCTCAGATACAACAACAACAACAGAACCCATATAGTCCCCAATCATTGGGGGTATGGGCGGGGGAAGATTGGAAACAGACCTAACCTTTGGCACTATGCAGTATGCACAAAGTGGCTTCTCTCAGAGGAGAAAGACCTAACCTTTGACAGTAAATGCACAAAGTGGCTGCTCACAGAGTAGCACTGAAATAGTGGCCCCCTATACCGTCGCGTTTGCTGCGGAATCATGCCCTCAAATCAAAGCCGAAGACATCAGAGAGTGCAGAATCATGCCCTCACAGAGTATCAAAAATCTCAGATAATTGAGAATATAAATAGTTCAAAGAATGTTAATGCAAATCTACCTTCCTGAATAAATAAAGGGGCAGCACAAAGTTTGCAGCAGATAACGTTGGTTCCCTCAACTCTAGACGCGATCTTACATCAGGCAGCACAATCTTTTAGCCACAACATTTCTGACCATGCATGCCTCTTGCAACTCGAGGAAAGAACTCAGAAGTCGAAAATGCAGGCATTGGATATCTCGTTCGACACACCGCACCCCTCGGGTGCAAAATGTCAGATTTATATGGGGGGGGGGGGCAAAGTGCCAAACCTAAACATTTTGGGTGCAAAGTGCCAAAACCCTGAAATTTGGGGATGCAAAATGCCAAATACCCTGTTTTTTTACATTCATGAAAAAATAATATCTTTTCAAGTGATTGTATGCAGTTTTGTTTCTCATTCTCTATATAGATTATTTTTTGTTAGAGATTTTTTTGTTTATTATTTGCATATTTCTTACGGGGAAAAGTGAAATGCTTTGACATACAAATTTATAGGGTCTGAATAGGCTTGAAATTTGCAGCTCCTTTATTGTATGCAGCAATCCCACAAGAAACCACCTGCAGGCCAGGAACAGGTGCTTTAGCTCACAAATGCCATCTAAATCAAAAAAATTGCCACAACCTGCACCTTCAGAACAGGTTCTTGCACATAAAGGTATTATTTTTTAACTTAAGCTTCTAGAAGCTTCGGACTTAGAGTTCTTTGACCACTAAGCGATTAACAAGTTCACTTTAGAGTGTAAAATGTTTCTGAAGCATCCCAAAAACAGGTTCTTGCACATTCTGATATTGCAATCTTCCTTTATTAGCTCCAGGCAGACCGACTGACCAATGGGGAGTCCAAAAAGGAATTTGGAGAGAACCTAGGGCACTTTCTTCTCTTGCAATCTTTATCGATGTTTCTATTTTGATCATGCTTCTAAACAGGTTTTGATCTTGCAATCTTTGTTGAAATTAACCAAACATGCTTGTTAACATTGTTAATCCAGTGCAATCTTTGTCGAAATTAACCCCAGCTTGGTATATATGCTGTTTGTTTATTGCCAGAGGTAGCGTCTATGTGCTGCTACATTCTTATTTCCGGCTACATCAACCATGTGCTGCTCCTCGATTACTTTAGTGTTTCTCAGCAGGAGCATGTCTTTTCAGCATGGCCAAAAATCATGGAAAATAAAAATCTTGAGTTCATGCAATGAAAACCTAGAGGCCTCCTGCTAATCTTCCTATATTATAGTTCATTAAAAATCATTGAATTGATGTCAATCAACACAATCCTCAAGGATCAGTACATAAAAACTACATAAATAGATTCTCAACCTAAATCTACAATATATCTTCATGTTTAAATCATTAAGCTAACATATATAGATTCTCAACCAGAGAAGTGCAAAGCCTTCACATAAAAACTATTCGATTGAAGAATGAAAGAATTATAGAACCATCGTAATAACTTAAAAAATATGGTGAACAAAAATGCCAAAATAAATTTAATAACCGGGGCATCTAACAAGTATTAATTCCTCCTATACGCATCATTTATCCAACTTTAAATCATTAAAAAAGCATAGAACTCGCAGCCCGGTCTCTTCCTCTCTTTGAATTTTCTATACATAGAACTCTCTCTTAATTTTGATTAAAAACCGAGCTATTATCGAGCGAGTTTTGCCAACGCTGCATGTGCGCATGGTGGGCAGCTGCGCTTTGAGCAATGCTTTACTCGACATTGTTTTTTGTTAATTAAAAAAATTTATTGATATGTTTTTCTTTTGGTGAATACCGTTGTAATGCTTTTACTCCAATTTGGCAGGTTGATGGCGACACTCTCGATAAAGCATTGGCTCGTGTTCAAGAGGGAGCATTTTATTCAGTTTATTTCTATGCATGATATGCATAGAAAACCACATCCTAGCTACTTATATGCTCTCAATACTTTATATGTTCAAGAGGGAGCATTCAAGAGAGTGCAGCAACATGATATGCTCTCAATACTAAGAGTTTTTCAGATACAAAACATCCAACGTGAATTGAGTGGTGTCGATATGAATTCTTATGAACATCTAGTGCAGCAACAGCGCAGCCCCCGAGAGTAGTCGTGCACGGGTATATGTCGGGTGTTGCGCCCGCTTCAAAGCGGGCGCAGCCTGCCAGAGATGCATTGTTTCTAAAACGACATCCTAGCTACTTATTAGAAATGTATGTTTAAAGCGTATTCCATACGTTATTTAGGCTCAGTTTAGCGCGGCGGTAGTAACTGTGAATGCGGTGGTTATGAACCGTCGTTTGTTCATAGTTTTCTTCATAACTGTTGACATGCGAAACATACATTCCTTGCCAGCGTTTTTTTTACCAAACTCAAAAAATGCAGCTCCAATCCATTCTGTTTTCAATAATTCAATTCTGGACCCTAAATAAAAAAATGAAGTTAAAGATCAAATCTATTCTGTTTCATTTTATTTATGCTTTTATCTATTTGGTTGAGCTTCTGCAGGAGACGTTCTGGAATCTACAACTATTTCCCCTTTGGTTGCACATGCTCTCCTCACAGGTCTCCAATTGGTTTCAACGCAAGGGTGCGGCCATGGAAAGCAATGGTCGAGGAGATGTACGCGCTGAAAATAAAAGAACACGAATTCCAGCCGGCCGAAAACCAGCAAGATGACCGGAACTCCGACCCAAGCTAAAACAATTAAACCTTACTTCAAAAACTACCTGGCAAAGTGCCCAGGTTGCTTTGAGTTTTGGAAGGAGAACTACTGCCCTTCGTTTTGTTTTTTGCATTTGTAAGTGCTTTGGTTCTTATATTTTAATAATAATAATCAGGAGCTTTTAGTGGTTATGTTCCTACATTTTGTGATGGTTTTGTCAGATTTACTGCTCAGGTTTTTTGGCATCTAATTTCAGTTATCTAATGTGGGTTGATCATCTACTTCAACTGGTTTTTTGCTCCAGTTTTGGTGCCCAGGTACTCCATTACACACATTTCCAGTGTGCTGCACCAGCTGCCGGCGGATTCTTGAGCGTTCAGTTTTTACTTCATAAATTGAGTGTCAGGATGAGAAAAAACCCTACTTTGCGGTTTAGTAGCTGTCCGCATCACGCAACCAGGCAGAAGGCAGAGGGAAGGGTTTGATGGGTTAATCCATTCCCTGTAAAATTTTTTCTTAAATTTGTAGTTGTCTGATTTCTTTTATGTGACTGATTCCTAGAATTTTTCATCATAAATTGAGTGCTAAGATAAAAGAAAAACTCAATCTTTGTCGTTCAGTTCATTAATGAATCCACATTCCCTTTTTCTTACGTTTTATTTGGAACTGATTCATGTCGATATATTAATATATGTTTAATAATTCGTCTGCAACATTATTAGAAGAGCAATTCCAAACAAAAAGAGGAATGAAATTGGTTTGTTACTTTGTTTGCCTTCTGCATTATTCATCTTCGGTTTCCCTCTCATAATTTATGGCTATTGGTTAAGTTTACAGTAGTTTATTCGTGTTTAATTAGTCTTTAATGTTAATATCAATTTAAAATTAGTTTTTGCTTTTTTGAAGCAAAACTAATTTTTGGGTTCTCCACACTATTGTTGTCTTGAAGTGTTTGAAAATTGTGTTATAGTTGTTAGTGTTACGGCTCACTCGAGGCTCCTAAATCCGGTCGAGACTGACCGTCATAGTCGGGAGCGTTTGAGCGCGCAATTAGTCACAGAGAAATGAGCGGCTGGCAAGACGCCTTTTTTACAGAGTAATGAGCGGCTGGTGAGAAAGAGAGCCAGAAAAATTGCAATTGTCAGCAGGAGATCGTGTCGTGGATATAAGATGGTATACGTTATTAATTAAAAATTTAATTGTTTATACTGCTTTGGATAATTAATCTATTCTCTAAGAAATTTTGAAATCCGAACCCGGCCCGGGCTAGAACCAGGATTTTCTCCATTTGAGTTAAGATGATTAATATCAATTTCACGGTTCGGATTAATTTGTGGCTAATCCGATGAATCCACTAATCTCAATCTCTTAAACTCTTATAACATGTTAAATATCACTACCAGCTCTTTAAATTACTTGTTATATGAAATCTCATTTACAACAAATGATTAGCATGCAAAAAGAGAAGAAAAAAACCCAATGAAAAGGCTAATTACTTTACATCTATCATCTCATTATGATTAATCAAATGATGCTCATGTCATATGGACATGAGCATCATTTAATGTCTCTTTGTTTGCCACATATCAGCTATTGACTTGAAAGATCATCTTTAATAATATGCCAAAAATCTTATATTCCCTCTTTAAAAATGTCATTTTCTCATGACATATTTCATGAATTTGACCTAATAGAGAAAAAAAGGGAATATAAGATTGAAATCTCACTGTATTTTTATTTTGTATATGTATTTATTTTCAGCTCTAAAGATTCTTTATCTCATTGTTGTGCCCCTATCTTTAGTCATAATTTTTACAACTCCAATGCTATCCTAAAAAAGTTTCAAAATATATATTTATTTTCAAGTATAAAATGAGTGAAATGATAATTTAAAAGACATCAAATTTGAATAGCAAAGAATACGACATTTCGAGTTCCAAGAAACTTTTCAAAGAATGTTAAGAGTCATTCTACGACTTAAACGTGTGCCACCCTAGCACTTGGGAGATCAGTGACACCTAATGGCCAAAGAAGGCGATTTATGGGGACCATTAGCTGAGAAAGACCCTTTCTCGTTGCTGGTCTAGACGTAGAATGTCTGAAAAGACAATTTTGAGAAACACCTCTCTGATCAACCAGAGTAGTCATAGTGACACTATAAACTTGCTCACTAAAGATCCATCTCTCTTTTTTCTCTCTCAATCTCTTCTCCTATTCGGCCCAAAACACAAGCCATTGTAGCATCAAATCGCCATCACCTCTCATGCTCAATCGATCAAATATATCATTTATTGGCTTCAGTTGACTTCGACAACATCCGAGATACGCCAACGGTATGAATGAAAATACTGAGAGATCCTCAGAACCACACATTAGCGAGGGTGGAGGAAGTCTGTGAGCATCACAATAGCAAGGGTGTCGGAATTGTGGGGGAAAGAAATAGCTAGGCTATTATAAATTCTTAAGGAATTGAGGCGAATTTCAATTTCTAGCAAATTTTTTGGACGCCTATTGGCGGAATTAGAATTGGGAGCCCATTTAATTTCTATGCCCCAATTTCACCTAAACAAACACCAATTGTTTCGGATTCGCAATTGGAAAAAAATCAAAAGAATTAAAATTTGACATGGATACTGAATTGAATGCGAGTTTGAAGTTGGCCATTTGTTTCGGATTTAAATACACTAAAACCAGCTCAAAGAAAAATGATGCAAGCTCAAATCAATCTGATATGGTGTTCAAAATCCTCACACAAGTCGACAATAACGAACACCAACTGGAGTTGTCCTCTAACGCGAAGATCTATATGGTGCTAAATGTGGACAACTTGAACTCATTTGAACATTCAATGCTTGACAAAGAGTCGGTGGAGATATTGTCGCCGCTTGACTATTTACTTATGCAGCGAGAATAAGCATGCAAGTTGTATAACATTTGTGGTTACTTCCACTTAACTTGAAAAAAGTAACATTAACTCCATAACATCATCATCATCCCTTAAACCATCCAAACAATTGTATAAATTATGTTCAGCATCCTCGGCAACTTGAACTCACCCAAAAAAAACATAATCAACCACAAATACTAACTTCCCTTAGAATAAGGCATCGAACTTAAGTGAAGATGATGTCGGCACCGGAATACGAAAAAAATTTCAGGGCCTCCATCACCCGCTGCTCTTCGCATCCATATCAAGGTGACCAACAAGTTTTATAGTCATATATTCACCAGAAATCTGAAAAAAAAAATGAAAAGATATTGCAAGGCTTACGGTGCAGAATGAGAAGAGTTTAATGAGTTAATTTGGCTTGAGTCATCTTGTGATTGGAATTAGAAAAAATGTATAGAAAATAATAGAATCAAGATTTCTTATTTCCAAATTAAAGAAAGCTTGCATACTATTGTTTAACATAAACATAATATTAGCATGATGCGAGATTTCCTAGAGAGATAGTCGCGCTCGTGGCAGGGTGTACCCGATGCAAAATTCTAGAGAGCGAAGAAAAACTAATATTGTGATTTAAATACTATCTTAAATATACTAGAGAGATCACCGTTGGGGTAAAAATGAAAAGCTCTGTTTCCTAGAGATCACCATTGGGGTAAAAATGAAAATCCCTGTTTTCCCCCTCTCTTATGCCCACAGTCATAATTTTTGTTAGAGATATTGTATATGGTAGCCCACTCATGTATATATATGTAACACTATTGTTGATAATGATTATTTATTCTTTTCTTCTATCATGGTATCAGAGCATTAGGGTTCCCGTTCCGTGCCGCCTCGTCCCGCGCGTGAGCATCTTCTGGCTTCATTGACCACATCGCCAACTTCGATCTTCCGCGACCAGAACGATCTTCCGCCCCGTCGACGACAACGACAAGAACGAGCATCTTCCGCCACCAGAACGAGCATCTTCCGGCTTCTTCGACGACAGCGCCAGTCTGCCTTCGCCCTGCATACGCAAGTGAACTTAGCTGCGCACATAGATCCGGATGGCTGGCATCAGCTCTTCAAGGATGTGAAGAAGCTTCCTCAGGCTGAAGACTTCAAACCTGTACGTATTTGGATGAAACTGACCGCTGCTTGTGTTTTTCACCTTATACTCTGATTTTCTTTTCTTACAATTTTTCCATTGATATTATAATGGCTGTTTTCTATCTTTGCGGTTAGAGATATGACAAACAAATGAGAACTTTTAAATTAAGAATGTATATAAGATTTATTCTCGTTTCTACTCCCAAAGTACTAGTCATTATTATGGATATTATGCATTATGATATTATTAATGTCAAAATTTTCATGACAATATTATGTATTAGACTCTATAATTTCTTTTCTCACTATTTGTTTTTGTACATGCGACTAGCTTTGTGGGCATGATGTGGAGGACATGCCTTCCCGGAGGAGCCTAAGTTAATAAATGACACATCAGGCAAATATCAATAAAAAATGCTGTTGAATTAATATTAAAAGATGAAATAACAAAATGTGGCTTATGTTTTCCAACTAAAGCAATAACTAATGTTCAAAAAAAATTTAACATAAAATAATTAATGTAAAGAAACAAATACCTGATAGACGGCAATTGGCAAGGAAGAAGTCTGATGAAAAAGATTAATTATAGACAGATTTGGCACCCCGGGTATTACCTGCCAAACAATATAATTCATCGTACATAATAGGCTAAAGTGAAGCACCAACTGTATAGAGGAAATAATTTACCATGATAACGTCAGCCCCATCGGAGGAGTCCTTCATTTTGATGACCATTTCTCTATGATTCAGTGTGCTCAGTTGATACCTTTCGTGGAGCAAACCAAACAAATAGTTTATCAACACAAATAGACAAATATCTAAAACCAAGCGAAAACCACAACTTACATTTTCTTTTCATGAAATCGCAGATTCAAATATGAATCTTCGCACGATGGTAAATACGCTTGAGACAGTCCTGCAGGAAATGCAATGAAAGAAAAAATATTCAAGGGCTAATTACAAAAAACTACTTTGCGAAGTTGCATGATTACAAGGACCTCCCCTCTACTTTTTATTTTACCAAGACGTCCTCTCTGAGTTTACATCTTTAGCATACACGTACAAAAAGTAGAGGGAAAGATCATGTTATTATGAAGTGTTGAAGTGGAGGATCCTTTGAATGATCCTATTTAAGAATACATTGTTATTCTTTAACAATTGTTAATAATTAAGAGAAGAGGATTAAAAAACTACTTTGCAGTGTATGTCATAATAAAGACACTGTCAAAGCCTTCATAATAAAGAGCATCTCAAAAAGTTCAAATTTAAGATGAATTTAGAAACATAGAAACTCAATCATGCCTGTGAAAGTGCTTGTAAGCATAACGGACGGAGACTGTCATAATTCATGGTGAGACCTATTCAATGAGCATAAATGTGTACAATATTAGCCAAAGCTATTTTAAAATAGATAAATATAAGTGGTTAGACAACTTAGGGTTATGTTTGGGACAACTGTGAATAAGTCTACATACTCAGACTACGTACAAATACCCGAATATGAAATGAAGATGCGAAATGTATAGCAACTCTAAATAAAAACACTCATACGTTACCTAATTAAGTACATGCAAAATAACATGAAACTAATCATGTGAGTTAATAACATTATACTATACAATTTATTTTTGAGGAAAATACAACATTTATATTGAAACAAAGTTAATTAAAGAAAATTGAGAGTCATTGTTTTTTAAACCAAGAGGATTCAACGAAAACAAAAAAGTATATATTTCATGTTCACCGCCATCATTAGCCCTATAACAGCTATTTGACATCAACTTATGAGTTTATTTTTTATTCATTCGGGTCACTCGGCGCTCTCACGGTCCGGTCGAAGAGAACTGTTTCGGCTTGAGAGTGAGTCGAGCGCGCAAACAGTCACAGAAAGGCTAACAAGTGACAACAATGCTTTTTATGTGGAAAAACCCGGAAAGAGAAAAATCACGGGGCCAGATCGGTGCCAACCAATATTCACTAGTCTTCATAGTATTACAAGTAGCAGTTTCTCGAAGGTGACATACCATTGCTCGTTACAATGAGACTTCAAGGAACATTGAGGTCACCAGAGGCGGAGTGTAGAGGAGCTCGGTTTGAAACCGTTGAGATGATGAATGACGCAACTGGAGTTCTAGGCTCGGAGCTGGGAAGGAGATCTTCGAGGCGATCTTCAAGGGACGAAGAAGATCTTCGAGTTGTCTTCAAGTTTTGCAGGAGATCTTCAAGGTGATTTTCAAAGGCTGGAGGAGATCTTCGAGTTGTCTTCAAGGTCCGAAGGGGATCTTCGAGTTCTGAAGGAGATCTTCAAGTGAATTTTCAAAGGCCGAAGGGAATCCTCGAGTTCTGAAGGAAATCTTCAAGGTGATCTTCAAAGACCGAAGGAGATCTTCGAACTATATTCAAGGGCCGAAGAAGATCTTTGAGTTTTGAAGGAGATCTTCAAGGGCCGAAGATGATCTTCGAATTTTGAAGGAGATCTTCAAGAAGATCTTCAAAGGCCGAAGAAGATCCTCGAGACTGGTGAATGAGTGTGATGGGCGTCGGGAGGGGACGACAAGCATCGAGAGTGAGTGCGGCGGGCGTCAGGAGGCGGCGACAAGCGCTAGAGTGAGTGTGGCAAACGTCAGGAGGCGACGACAAGCGCCGGGAGTGAGCGTTGAGCTCGCAATCGCGTGCGCATGGAGTCGTGTATGCGGAAGCGCGCATGCACTCTACTGGCTGAGCGGCCTCCCTGGACACAGATGCGCCTAGTTTGGGCACTGACTGTTGGAATCTTCTGTGATCTAGAAGTGATCAAAGTACCAGTCTTGCGGACAACATGATATGAACCTTTGAGGTCGCACATGAAGAACGTACGGTCGTAATTGGATAAATGATCGTGTTGGTTATGAACCAAACCTTAATTGACAACATTTGACGGAGGTGTTGAATTCGTAGAAGGGTTTTCACTGCATCGATTAGTAGGACTATTCGATGCATGCGTCAATTTGTAGAAATCGACGCAACTTTGATTTGGTGTGCGTTTATCAGAATACTATGTTTCAGATAGTATTCGACGCAACATTGATTTGTAGAAATCAACAAAGAGGTCGAAGGTTGAGGAATGTGTGCAGGGAGAAGGTGCATTTTCAATTCAAGCACTAATCTTACTTGCATTTTTGTTCAGGATGTTTAATTCATTAAATGAAGATTGGCTCTTACATTTGGTGAGATTCTTGAGTATCGTGACATTTCTTTCTATTAGTAGCCCCGATTTTTAGTTCATGACACCTGATGTCAATGTTTGGATAACCGTGTCGAATGGCTACAAGCTTTCTTTTAAATAAAATATTTAATTTGGATTAAATTCTTCTTATTTTCTCCTAGGAGCATCTCCGTACGGTAGATCCGGTCGGTACATTAGAGAAAAATTGAGTTTTATGTTTGATTCTTTAGATTGCTTTTATAAAATTGAGAAGTGAATGGGAAGCGGGAGCAAGAAACAAAAATCTGGGAGAAAAAAAAAGAGAAAAAAAAAGGCTTGGAGTAAAAATCCAATCTGATCGAATGTTTCGGGAACCTTATGTGGAACATAAAACTCAAGCGATCTATTATTCTCATTGCGTTCTTGTGCAAAATGTCAGATTTTACATATTGGGTGGGTGGGTGGGTGCAAAGTGCCAAACTTAAACATTTTGGATGCAAAGTGACAAAACCTGAAATTTGGGGATGCAAAATGCCAAATAAGATGTTTTTTTACATTCATGAAAAAAATAATATCTTTTCAAGTGATTGTATGTAGTTTTGTTTCTCATTCTCTATATAGATTATTCTTTGTTAGAGTTTTTTTGTTTATTAATTGCATATTTCTTACGGGGGAAAAGTGAAATGCTTTGACACTACAAATTTATAGGTTCTGAATAGGCTTGAAATTTGTAGCTCCTTTATTGTATGTTGCAACAGCAATCCCACAAGAAACCACATGCAGGCCAGGAACAGGTGCTTTAGCTCACAAATGCAATCTAGATCAAAAAATAGCCACAACCTACACCTTCAAAACAGGTTCTTGCACATAAAGGTACTCTTCTTTAACTTAAGCTTCTAGAAGCTTCGGACGTAGCGTTCTTTGACCACTAAGCGATTAACATGATCACTTTATATGCTCCAGGCAGACCGACTGACCAAAACCGATGGGGAGTCCAAAAAGGAAATTTGGAGATATCCTAGGGCACTTTCTTCTCTTGCAATCTTTGTCGACGTTTCGATTTTGATCATGCTTCTAAACAGGTTTTTATCTTGCAATCTTTGTCGAAATTAACCAAACATGCTTGTTAACATTGTTAATCCAGAGCAATCTTTGTCGAAATTAACCCCAGCTTGGTATATGCTGTTTGTTTATTGCCAGAGGTGTAGCGTCTATATGCTGTTTGTTTATTGCCAGAGGTAGCGTCTATGTGCTGCTCCATTCTCAATTGGTTCATCAACGCAAGGGAAAGCAATGGTTGAGGAGATGACCGGAACTCCGACCCAAGCTAAAACAATTAAACCTTACTTAAAAACTACCCGGCAAAGTACCCAGGTTGCTTTGAGTTTTGGAAGGAGAACTACTGCCCTTCGTTTTGTTTTTGCATTTGTAAGTGCTTTGGTTCTTATATTTTAATAATAATCAGGAGCTTTTAGTGGTTATGTTCCTACATTTTGTGATGGTTTTGTCAGAATTACTGCTCAGGTATTTTGGCATCTAATTTCAGTTATCTAATGTGGGTTGATCATCTACTTCTACTGGGTTTGTGCTCCAGTTTTGTCTTTATTGGTGCCCAGGTACTCCATTACACACATTTCCAGTGTGCTGCACCAGCTGCTGGCGGATTCTTGAGCGTTCAGTTTTTACTTCATAAATTTAGTGTCGGGATGAGAAAAAACCCTACTTCGCGGTTTAGTAGCTGTCCTCATCACGCAACCAGGACGAAGGCGGAGGGAAGGGTTTGATGGGTTAATCCATTTCCTGTAAAAAATTTCTTAAATTTGTAGTTGTCTGATATCTTTTATGTGACTGATTCCTAGAATTTTTCATCATAAATTGAGTGCGAAGATAAAAGAAAAACTCAATCTTTGTCGTTCAGTTCATTAATGAATCCACATTACCTTTTTCTTACGTTTTATTTGGAACTGAGTCATGTCAGAATTGTGGGGAAAAGAAAATAGCTAGCCTATTATAAATTCTTAAGGAATTGAGGCGAATTTCCAGCAAATTTTTTGGACGCCTAACAGCGGAATTGAAATTGGGAGTCCATTTAATTTCTATGCCCCAATTTCGCCTAAACAAACACCAATTGTTTCGGATTCTCAATTGGAAACAAATCAAAAGAATTAAAATTTAAATGATGGACACTAAATTGAATGCGAGTTTGAAGTTGGCCATTTATTTCGGATTTAAATACGCTAAAACCAGCTCAAAGAAAAATGATGCAAGCTCAAATCAATCTGATATGGTGTTCAAAATCCTCACACAAGTCGACAATAACGAACACCAACTGGAGCTGTCCTCTAACGCGAAGATCTATATGGTGCTAAATGTGGACAACTTGAACTCATTTGAACATTCAATGCTTGACAAAGAGTCGGTGGAGATATTGTCGCCGCTTGACTATTTACTTATGCAGCGAGAATAAGCATGCAAGTTGTATAACATTTGTGGTTACTTCCACTTAACTTGAAAAAAGTAACATTAACTCAATAACATCATCTCTTAAAGTCTTAAACCATCCAAACAATTGTATAAATTCTGTTCAGCGTCCTCAACAACTTGTACTTACCAAAAAAAACATAATCAACCACAAATACTAACTTCCCCCCAAAAAAGCATAATCATCCCTTAGAATAAGGCATCGAACCTGGTTTGCTTACGTCTCTCCACTGAGCATGGCAGCCGCCTGGCGAGCAAAATAAGTGAAGATGATGTTGGCACCGACAGACGAAATCATTTTCAGGATCGTCAACATCGAGTTGTTCTTCGCATCCATATAAAGGAGATCAACATGTTTTATAGTCATATATTCACTAGAAACCTGAAAAAATGAAAAGATATTGCAAGGCTTACAGTGCAGAATGAGAAGATCAGTTTAATGAGTTAATTTGGCTTGAGTCATCTTGTGAGTGGAATTAGAAAAAATGTCTAGAAAATAATTGAATCAAGAGTTCTTATTTCCAAATTAAAGAAAGCTGGCTGGGTTAATAAATTGCAAACTATTGTTTAACATAAACATAATATTAGCATGATGCGAGATTTCCTAGAGAGATAGTCGCGCTCGTGGCAGGGTGTACCCGGTGCAAAATTCTAGAGAGAGGAGAAAAACTAATATTATGATTTAAATATTATCTTAAATATACTACAGAGATCACCATTGGGGTAAAAATAAAAATCCCTGTTTTCGCCCTCTCTTATGCCCACACTCATAATTTTTGTTAGAGATATTGTATATGTTAGCCCACTCATGTATATATATAACACTATTGTTGATAATGATTATTTATTCTTTTCTTCTATCATGATATCAGAGCATTAGAGTTCCCGTTCCGTGCCGCCTCGTTCCGCCTCGTCGCGCCTCGTCCCGCATCTTCCGCGACCAAAATGATCTTCCGCCTCGTCGACGACAACGACAAGACAGCATCTTCCGCCACCAGAACGAGCATCTTCCGGCTTCGTCGACGACAACGCCAGTCTGCTTCACCCTGCATCGTTCGGCGCCTTCAGCGACCAGCCGCTCTCTGGTTTCTGAACGAGCCCTAGCCGATCTCTTTCTCCGGCGAGAATCGGTTTCTGAACTCCTTCCCCGTCTTGCGTCTCTCATCAGTCATGGTTTCCTTGGTCGTGTTTCTGTTGATCGGTCTCACTCTTGTACGGATTGTAAGCTTGGTAAACAACTACAACTCCCATATCAGTCTAATGAGTCTAGGTCTCGACATCTTTTTGATTTAATTCATTCAGATGTATGGGTCCCGCACCTTTTGTATCAAAGGTGCGTGTCTGTACTCTCGACCCTCACCGTAGTCATGTTGGCGACCAGAGCAAAAGTCTCGTCATAGTCTCGTCCTTCCTCCTGCTGAAAACCCCTTCGCCACCCACTTCTCCCTTTAATGAGCTCGTCGCCCCCCTTCCATATCACTACACTCGTCGCCCCCAGACCCAGTGCATGTCTTCTCCAGCGAGTGTCTGATGGATGATCCTCATGCGCGTCACAACCCACCTCGTGCTAAACATCCTCCCAACCGCCTTAGCCTTGCTACACTACCACTGAACCTGCCCACCCTTCCTACTACTGTCTGTGGTACTCCAGAGCCGACTTCGTACTGTGAGGTTGCCCAGATACCTGAGTGGCAGACTGTCACGTCTGCTGAGTTGGAGGCACTTGAGCATACTCGTACCTAGGAGTTTGCTCCTCTTCCACCTGATGTTGTTCATATTACTTGCAAGTGGGTCTTCAAGGTCAAGATTCACTCAGATGGTTCTGTTGAGAGGTACAAGGCTCGACTTGTGGCTCGTAGTTTTCAGCAGGAGCAAGGATGAGACTATGACGAGACCTTTGCACCGGTCGCCCACATGACTACTGTTTATACTTTTGTTGTCGTTACAGATGTTCGTCACTAGTCTCTGTTCCAGCTCGACGTGACGAATGTCTTTCTTCACGACGACCATCAACAGGAGGTGTACACGCTCCCTCCTCCCGCTCTCTCCTCTCCTCTAGGCCTTGTCTGCCGCTTGAGGCGAGCTATTTACGGGCTCAAGTAGGCGTGATGCGCGTGGTTTGCGCGTTTCAGCTCAGCCATTACAGCCTCCGATTTTCAGCTGAGCCCACATGATCTAGCCCTGTTTGTGCACTCCTCCTCTCGTGTCCGAACTCTTCTGTTACTTTATGTGGATGATATGATCATTACTGGTGATGATCTTTCTCATGTGGCGTTCGTCAAACATCACCTTTAGCTGCAGTTTCATATGACCGCCCATGGACAGCTGAGCTACTTCTTGGGCCTTGAAGTCACATCTACAGACCGTGGTTTTCAACTCTCTCAGCACCGTTACACATCAGATCTCTTAGCTCGGGATGCTCTCTCTGGCTCTCGCACTGTGGAAACCCCTATGGAGCTTCACCTTCAGCTACGCCCAAATGATGGGGTTCCACTCTCTGATGCTACTCGCTATCGTCATCTTGTTGGGATCTCGTATACCTTACTATTACTCGGCCCTGCATTGCTCATGTTGTTCATGTGATGAGCCAGATTGTTAGTGCGCCTACTTCTGTGCATTATGGTCACCTACTGCGGCTCCTACGATATCTCCGCGAGACGACTTCACGTGGTCTCTTCTTCTCCAGTTGTAGTTCTCTGCAACTCCGTGCTTACTCGGATGATACTTGGGCCTGTGATCCTATTGACCGTCGATCTGTCACTAGTTTCTATCTGTTCCTGGGTTCTTCACTTATTGCATAGAAGTTCAATAAACAGACCGGTGTTACAAGTTCCAGCACTGAGGCTGAGCTTCGGGTCATGGCTACCACCGCTGAGGACATTATTTGGCTTTGTTGGCTTCCTGAGGACCTTTGTGGCTCTTCTCTGGATCCCACTCCACTCCACTGTGATAACATCGGTGTCATTGAGATTACTCTGAACCCAGTGAAACACTCTCTTTCCAAGCATATATGGGTAGATGCTTTCTTCCTACGTGAGCAGTATGATCGTGACACACTTGCTCCTTACATTGTTCCTTCTGAGCAGCAGCTTGCAGATTTGATGACTAAGCCACAGACGCGGACCCAACATACCTCTCTATTGTCCAAACTCTCGGTGTATGTTCCCCGTGAGTTTGAGGGGTGTGTTAGAGATATTGTACATGGTATCCCTCCCATGTGTATATATGTAACACTATTGATTATTGATTCTTTTCTTCTACCAATTTTCACTCAGATCTATCGATGCCTGCGCTCTACATATTGCGACTACACAAGTGAACTTAGCTGCGCACATAGATCCGGATGGCTGGCATCAACTCTTCAAGGATGCAAAGAAGCTTCCTCAAGCTGAAGACTTCAAACCTGTATTTGGATGAAACTGACCGCTGCTTGTGTTTTTCACCTTATACTCTGATTTTCTTTTCTTACAATTTTTCCATTTATATTATAATGGCTGTTTTCTATCTTTGTGGTTAGAGATATGACAAACAAATGAGAACTTTTAGATTAAGAATGTATATAAGATTTATTCTCGTTTCTACTCCCAAAGTACTAGTCATTATTATGGATATTATGTATTATGATATTATTAATGTCAAAAAATTTCATTACAATATTATGTAGACTCTATAATTTCTTTTCTCACTATTTGTTTTTGTACATGCGACTAGCTTTGTGGGCATGATGTGGAGGACTTGCCTTCCCGGAGGAGTCTAGGTTAATAAATGACACATCAGACAAATATCAATAAAAACGTTGTTGAATTAATATTAAAAGATGAAATAACAAAATGTGGCATATGTTTTCCAACTAAAGCAATAACTAATGTTCAAAATAAAAAGTTAACATAAAAAGATTAATGTAAAGAAACAAATACCTGATAGACGGCAATTGGCAAGGAAGAATATTGATGAAAATCCTTAATTATAGTCAGATTTGGCAACCCGGGCATTACCTGCCAAACAATATAATTCATCGTACATAATAGGCTAAAGTGAAACACCAATTGTATAGAGGAAATAATTTACCATGATAATGCCAGCTCCATCAGAGGAGTCCTTCATTTTGATGACCATTTCTGTATGATCCAATGTGCTCGGATCATAACTTTCGTGGAGCAAACCAAACAAATAGTTTATCAACACAAATAGATAAATATCTAAAACCAAGCGAAAACACAACTTACTTTTCCTTTTCAAGAAATCGCAGATTCAAATATGAATCTTCGCACGATGGTAAACAGAATTGAGTTGTAGTCCTGCAGGAAATGCAATGAAAGAAAAAAAATATTCATGAAGGACTAATTACAAAAAACTACTTTGCGAAGTTGCATGATTACAAGGACCTCCCCTCTACTTTTTATATTACCAAGACGTCCTCTCTGAGTTTACATCTTTAGCATACACGTACAAAAAGTAGAGGGGAAGATCATGTTATTATGAAGTGTTGAAGTGGAGGATCCTGTAAATGATCCTATTTAAGAATACATTGTTATTCTTTAACAATTGTTAATAATTAAGAGAAGAGGATTAAAAAATTACTTTGCAGTGTATGCCATAATAGAGACACTATCAAAGCCTTCATAATTAAGAGCATCTCGAGTTGCTCTGATGCTCCCATCTAACATATCACTTTGGAGTGAGCGCGGGGCTCGCGATCGCATGCGCATGGAGTCGCGTATGCGAAAGCGCGCACACACTCTATTCGCTGAGCGGCCTCCCTGGGCACCGATCTCAGCGCCTAGTTTGGGCGCTGACTGTTGGAATCTTTTGTGATCTAGAAGTGATCAAAGTATCAGTCTTGCATCCTCTCCAGTGAAAACAAATCTAGTATTTCGTGGAGACGAAGAAGCACGGTCATCTTCCAACCCGAGTTCGCCCGACGAACAGCGAGGTGTTTCCGGAGTTCTGTGTGGATATTCATAGAGACGTAGATTTTGTTCTACGTTGTGGTTCTCCCACGACTGTTATCCTTCTCGAAAATTGTGATTTCGACGTAGGTATAAACTCGTTCTTGATCTATTGTTTTTTGCAAGGTAAATGCTATAAGTTTCTCGAAATATTCCACTGCGCATTCGATGCTTGAGAAACCCCAACACTGACTTGGTCAGAGCCCAATAATGTTGGGGCATTGAATCAGCCGCCCATACAGGCGGGGGCACGGATGCCCCTGCAAGAGGCAGAGGAGGGAGCACGAATGCCCCCAATACGCGGCCGGCGCTGCAATTTCGCACGTCAATTGCAAGCTTCCGCGCAGGCAGTGCCGCGTACAACTCTTGTGTCGTGCCGCATGCGGAGCTTGCGCACTGTGAGCGCGGTGCTTGAGCACGGCGCTTGCGTGTACGTGTGTTTCAACATCCGTTCGGGAGACCAAACAGACTCGGAATTGAGCGAGAATGAGCCCGCTGGAATTTTATCGACGAGCCGGTCGAGGTTGAGGAAAAAATCTCCGGTTCGACCAAACTATTTTTGGGGAACCCCATCATTACTGACTGGCCTTTTAATGGAAATCATTTAGACTGAATGTTACATATTGTAATCATGTGGTTGTTTCTTTGTGTTAACCCTTCGACCTTAATTTCATATAGGGCAGCCCGTGTTGGATTGTGGAGCCTGACTGCGTTGGGAGTACTGGACACTCACCACGATTTCGCCGGTCGAGCGGCGGAAGAAGAGAAGTGTAATTTCTTCTTTGATCCTTTCATAGTGATTTTCTGGGCGCGGGTGGTCGTGGTTTTTTCCCGGATTTGGGGGTTTTCCACGTTAAAAATTTGTGTGTTTGTCTGCGTTTTTCTGCCATTCTTGTGGTTTCCGTTAAGCATCGTTTTTCCCTAACAGCCCGGTGCACAAAGCATCGCCGCGAAGCGAGGGTCCGGGGAAGTGTCCCACCAGGCCACCACAAGGGTGAAATATAGGCAAACCTTACCATGCATTTTTGCAAGAGGCTGCTTCCAGGACTCGAACCCGTGACCTCAAGGTCACACGACAACTCCTACACTTCCAACATATAAAGTATAAATAAACTAAAAAAGAAAATGGTGTCCAGTCATTTAAGATATTAAAAGACATCAAAGCAAATTAATTTGCTATTAGTTTTAGATGTGCACGGTACAAGTGTCCAGAGAGAATGGACAAATTCAATCAAGAAACTCATTATCTAGCACAAAACAACATTAATGTATAAAAATGTCAAGCGACATTCTATCAGTAGTACCAACCTGTAAGGATAAAATCACCAAGACAATCTTAAAAAAACTATATGAACAATAACTTTTAAAACTGAAATTTATCACAGATATAGAAGATTAGTGCATTTTATGATGATGTAGAATATAGCATTCTAATCATCAAAAGCGTATAAATAAAAGATTTAAGAATGAATTGGTAAACACATTAAATAAACACACAAAAACATAAAAGGGAACCAATCAAATATTATATGATAAAGTAAAATTGGACATGAGTGAATATAGCTTCGATTAACGCCTACTCTAGTACCTATTGCATTCTCTCCTAGCAAATGCATCTTGCTACAAAATGATCCACAAAATTGATTCTAAGGAAATAAAATTAAATTAACATGAGTAAGGGAGACACAATGCCAGATTCTTTAAAATAATGGAGTGCATTGATCATAATACAAAATCATGCATAATAAATTTTAGGATAAACATAAATAGAAGAAAATAAAAGGAAGTCAAACATTTGTTTGCTTAAAATTTTGACCTTAATGTCATATGCGTGTTTAAAATTTTACCATATTTGTTGTATATATATGTTCAAGGAAGTCGAAAAATATATCCCACCATTTATCCTGGCAGTTCCATCAGACCCATAAGAAATATATGGATGCAAAGATGCATCCGTATAAATTTTCTGTAAATATAGTGTCAAAAATCATCATTTGTTAAACACATGTAGAGCATAAAAAAATTGGATGTAATTTACTAACAATATCAGGATATTTCTCCTTCAGCAGACGAATTGATCGAGGAAGCAGGCCATCCTCGTTCAATGCTTCCCTCCCAGTTAGAGTCTATGACCGAGAAATAAGACAATGTTATCTTACAAAGACCATAAAAATGAAATGCAGAACTAAAACACAAGAGATAAACCTTTAATGAAGGAGAGATTTTTGGAAATAGGGCAAAACTTTTGACCCCAACATCCATGGCTTTGTATACCTTCGTTAAGTGGTATAAATTAGCTACTATTGGTTAATAGGTTCATATATTTACATGAAAGTGAAAAACAGAAGCATATTTGACATATTAGTACTACCTCGTCAAGAAGGTCATATCTCCATCCTAAGATGCTGCAACCTGGCATATCGCTGATCAGGAGATCATCTTTGCCTAAAACGAATAGAAGCATTGTTCATTGTAATTGTTTGGTTCTTTTGTAACTAAGAGGTAATTGAAACTAGCTACTTACATATTTTAAAAATGCATTTTTTTCATTCCTCGATTCTCATTCCTTCAATTAAAATAAACTTATATCTTATATTTCAATAGAGAATTTCTCTTCACAATAGAGGTGCAATCCATATATACAAGCATTAATGAGTAATGAGGATCTGTTAGAGGGCAATTTGATGACTACTAATATGAGCCGGCATCCCAAGATGGAACATATGATTTTTTTGCTTGCACTAATCACTACAACAAAAATGCCGATTAACAAGAAAAATTAGAAAGGCAAAAAAAATATCTTGCTAATTAACAATAAACTTTGCAAGGAATACGTTTTTTTTGTTCACATGCAAAATTTAAAACAAAAGTTTTTGTTGCTAAATTTCAAACAAATGTTTTTGTTGCAAAAGTTTATTGATAATTCAGCAACAAAAATTTCATTTCAAATTTTGTAGGAGATCAAAAGAATTATATTCCTTGCTAAATTCAATTGTTAATTGTCATGGAATTATTTTGTCTTTTTAATTTTTCTTACTAATCAATATATGTTGTAAACCTAAATTTTTTGTTTCAATTATTTATAGTTAGCCACTTTGGCAAGTAAAAATATAGAGAATTCTTATAGCTCAAATTTATGTAAAAATACTAATTTAAATATTAACAAAATAACTCTTATTGAAATATGTGAACGAAAAATTATTTTAAGAATACAATAATACATTGTAAGTGAGACCAATGTTTGACAATCTAACAATAAGTTGAGGCGTGATAATATATTAAACATGAAAGATCAGTAGTTGAGTGCAAGTAAATTTATATTTTAATTTCAAAGTTAGTTATAAGATTGTGAATGACACTAAATGATCTAGACTTGGTTTGGCGCAGCGGATTTCCCGCAGAGGAAATCTGCACGGAAGCGACCGCGACCGCGGTCACCTCCACACGGTGGATTTCCTTGGGAAATTCGCGAAAAATCATTGGCGGGGCGGATCCCTACCGCCCGGCCACGACCCAGCCAAACGTCGGGCGGTCGCAGCCGGGCGGTGCCGTCCAAGCGACCGGCACCGTGAATCTGCCCTGCCAAACAGGGCCCTAATCTTTTAGTAAAACAAAAGAGATTAAGCTTTATTTTAATAACATTTCTCTAATTTGATCAAACATGTTTGAATTTAAGTCATATATATATAATACTTATTTATTTTATATATTTAATATATATTTAATTTTTAATGCTTATTTATATATTTAATATATATATTTATATAGTATAATAGTTGCTTATAAAATACAAATGTGTAAAGCTATACTATATATATATATATATATTAACTCTCTGTTGGAATAGCTCATTAAACTTCAAGTTGCTGCTCCATCTGGGAGGTTAAGAGAATTTCTCCTCTCTGTTTTTTTTCTCTCAAACCCATGCAGCTGATCAACTTCATATTGCAGTCTGCTCATGGTTAAATTCAAACACTATCACACATGTGACAAATGTATTTAATTGAGCCTTATAATATATATATATATATTTTTTCAAAGCAAGTTCAATTTTATAATAAACAAAATGAATGCACCGTGGATTCTTCATTTTAAATAAAGCTCATTAATAGTGCTTCAACTTAACAGTAGAGTAATTTTCATGCACTTTCATGTTTCAGCTTGCAAAAGAGATAACGGTGAGCAGCATAAAAACTATTGCAATAAGAATATAAATATATATTCAACAAGGTGGCCCAGCGGGACTGCGGGAGAGCTGCCATACGACCTACGCCGGGGTCGTCGGCGTCTAACATGGTCAGCCTGCCGGTGATGGCCACGGTAGTGATAAAATTTTATTTTGATTAGTGAATTTTCTAATTAAATAAGAACTTAATTTTCCATTATAAGAATATATAATTTTAATTTGTTAATAGTATTTTCATGAAGTATATTAAAAAAAAGTCAGTCCGCCAAACATTTTTGAAGTCATTTTCATTTCCTTCCAGCTTTAAAACTAAGAGCGAGCCTAACTAAATTCAGTAGGGGTCCTTAATTAGGGACAAACTTTTTTGTGCGTCGGACGCACAAATATCTATGTGCACCGGCAAAATCCTGGCCGTTGATCGCTGGATTTTTATTTAAATATTTTTTTGTTTTTTAAAACCCCGCTTTTTACTGATCGTTGGATAAAAAATAGGGCACACGAAAATATATGTGCACCTACATTTATGTGCGCAGGCGCAGCTGCAATTAAATAAGAACTTAATTTACCATAAACCACCGGTACACGCGCAGTTCACCAATGTTCATATCTTTGGCGTATTTCTAAATGTGTTTCGAGTACATTTGGTCCATCGATCAGACGAAATTGACTAAACAATAATTTTTTTAGTTTGACTCGAAAGTGGAAGTGCGACTTTTGATAATTCTGGATACCCAATATGGTACAAAACAATTAATTTTGGTTATTGTCGACCTTTCCAGACCGGTCGTCGTCAGCAAGGCGTAAGGGCGAGGAGGGTGATTTCTCTAATACCAAATTAATTTTGAGATCCAAATTATGATGGCACAATTCAAACTCCAAAGCAGAAGGCCACACGGGTGAACCTAATGATCAAAATATAATGCAAGGCAAGTATCATGTAAGATAATATTAATTGTGACCACTATTTGTAAAGATATACTACACTTCTTACAAATAAGTATAATTAACTGTGACATCTATTTTGTGATCAAAACTAATTGAATTGTATTATCATACATTTGTTTAATTAAATGTTAATGAAAGTATGAAACAAAACTTGAATATATTTGAAGATGCAAAGCGGACTACACGGGCATGTTAATAGTTTAACAAATAAAATTCATTCGTACAATTGTATTTGTTAAATCACAACAAGGTACAAAATAGGACTATTTTTTAAATTATCGCAGCATGTTAATATCGTAACAAATAAAATTAATAAACAAAAAATATGTACCTTAATTTTTCCGATATCACCCAAGCCAACATTTAACGTATCATACGAAATTGTTCTAGAGTTTGGAGGATCGTTGTCTTCATCACTATGAGATCTGAATTCCATGGTATGTGAGCCTCGTAAAAACTGCAATAATGCAATAATAAGTGCAGAAAATGAAGCAAATTATGGAGTGCAAAATGGGTATGGGGTATTTCAAATTTACTCACATAAAATCGTATTTAAAATTTACCAACAACAAAACCTTAAATCCTAGTGCAAACACCCAAGTTGTCTCAAAAATCACTATAAATACCATACAACTCATAGGTAGGCATATTTAATTTGGATACAATGCTTGGTTGGTAGCTATCATGCTATATTCCTTGTTTTGCAAGAGGTTGTAAGATACAAGCGATCTTTACAAACTTGTATTCATGATGTAAGCCCGGATTAGGGCTTCAATAGTAAGTAGTTTGTGATCGATTTTAGCCTGATTCACGTACATTAGATTCCTCAAATAATAAAAAATGGTAATCAACTTAGGGTTTGTAGGATTCCTGTAAGAATCTAGCAATCGAGCGTAATTCGCATCTTGAAATAACTCATCTACATGTAAAGACGGACAATCCAGTTTTTTCAAAACTAAAGCAAATAGGTACGAATGAAAATTAAGACAAACATGCTCTAAGATTTTAAAAGATACAAATAAATAAAAAGCATTAAATCATTTTGACAAGATTAGGGCAAAGAGAGAGAGGTATACCCCTATATTCGGAGATGTAGGGCGATCGGGTTCTCTGGTAGGAAGGTTCTGGTAGTTTGAATGGGGGTTTGGACTTAGGGAGAGTGATGTAAATTCGTGTTCAGACTTACTAAATAACGGTGCGAATTAATTTGGCACGCGATAAAATAGTGTGCTCAATTACGTTAATGTGGTAACAACCCGCACGACCTCCGAAAAAGCCAACAGAGTTTATGACACTTCGCTCCGTAGTGGCGGCAACACTTTTTGCAATGATATTTGTATTTTCTTCAACAAAAATGAAAAAAATAAAACTCAAGGGCGTGCTTGGAGGAAACGACGGGACGGTGAACGACAAGAATGATGCTACCCCTTAACTTTGCAATTTAATTTGACTGCATTAACTAATTCATTAACAGTGCTGGATTGGAGAATGAATGGGAGAGGATTTCACCTAGCGGTCCAAAGGACCAACAGCGGGCTGGACTGGAGGAAGGGTCGAACAGGAGCTGGCCGGTTCTGGATTCAACAGTGGAGAGCGGCCGTGGAGTTCCAGACGGATCGGGAGTCGCGGTCGACGCCTGGAACAGAACGAAGAGAGGTACAGGCAGCGGGTTAGGTGCAGTGAAGAGAGGGCAGCCGATCCGGACGGAGGCAAGGTCGCAGTCGACGTCCAGATCCGGAAAATGGTGGAGTAACGGCCGGACGGAATCGACGTAGGTGCTGGCTCCAATCGACCCAGGCGGAATGTCCTTCCGAAGTCGACGCCGAGTCGATCGAAGGAGCAGAGGTCGATCGTCGAGCGATGGAGTGGAGCAGGGTGGTCGTCGAGCGGGGATGGGAACAGGGCAGTCGAGCGAGGGAGTTGAACAGGGCACGGGAGTAGGCGACGCGCGAGGAGTAGCCGCCAACGTGGTAGCCCTAGCCCTCCTCCTTCCTATTTATAGCAATTTCCAGCCCTAAGGAATTAGATGAGGGGAATTTTGTTAAACGCAGCCCCAAATGAAGGGTTTTAATAATTGCAGTCCAAATGTTAATTTTAATTAAGGGATAGCGTTATTCTCGTCACACACACATCACGCGGGACCATTTATTTAGGGTCATGTGAGGTGGTCGGACTCACATGCCGGACTAACATTGCAAAAGGAAATACATGAAGGGAAATACATGAATAACGCAAGAAATAAAATACAACACAAGCTAGATGGTTCCGATGCGGGTTACACCAATTCCCCCGGGGTTGAAAGAACTCGACTCCGGCGAGATGGCGTTCATGACGGCGATGGAGAGATCCGGGCGACGACACTGTAGTTCTTTGGCGCTGATCCATGAACTGTCCAAGATGTCTCGTCCTCGTCACGTGACTAAATACTTCTGATATGTGCCATGGCGAGTCTGGAACTCACGAACGTCAAGGACTTGCTCGATCTCCTCATCTGTGGGCGTGAAGGTGGGTTGGAACCCCGTTTCGGTGCTCGACCCCAACGGTGGTGGTGGTATTGGTAGCTCAGGCGGGGAACCATAGAACGACGCTAGATCGGAGATGTTGAAGATGGGGGACGTGCCGAACTCCAATGGCAAATCCAGAAGGTAGGCATTCTCCCCCAACCGCTTCCTCACCTGAAAGGGTCCGAAACGGCGCTGTTGGAGCTTATGATATGACCCTGTGGGAAACCTCTCCTTGCGGAAGTGAGCCAACACCCAATCTCCCTCGGAAAAGTGAAGTTCGTGACGGTGCATGTCCGTCGCGACCTTATACTTTTCGGAAGCTACCTGCAACTGCTTATGAATTGATTTATGCAGTAATTTAATTTGATCAATTAAAGTAGTAGCATCGAACGAGAGGCGCTCATGGCAAGGGAGGGAGTGACGATCCAAGAAGTGAGGAATGGGAAAACCATACACAATCTCAAATGGGGATTTTTGTGTGGAGCGGTTAACGGAATTGTTGTACGCAAATTCAGCTTGTGGAAGAAATAAATCCCATTGCTTAGGGTGTTCACCCGCCAAACATCGCAGTAAGTCTCCTAAACTCCGGTTGACCACTTCGGTTTGCCCGTCCATTTGGGGATGATATGCACTACTAAATTTTAACTTCGTGCCAAGTTTACTCCATAAAGTCTTCCAAAAATAACCCATGAAACGAGTGTCCCTGTCCGAGAGAAAAGTGTGTGGGACTCCGTGCAATCTAACGACCTCTCGAAAGAAAAGTTGCGCTACGTGTGCAGCATCGGAGGTTTTTCGGCAAGGTATAAAATGGGCCATCTTGGAGAACCTATCGACTACTACAAAAATAGCATCGACCCGGCGGGAGGTAGGGGGTAAGACGCTGATGAAGTCCATGGACACTTCATCCCAGGGTCGTTCTGGAATGGATAACGGTGTGCACAACCCGGTGTTTTGTGATTGTCCCTTGAATAGTTGGCATGTGTGACACGTCTGGACTAGTCGAACGACATCCTTCCTCAGATGTGGCCAGTAGTAACGGGTGGTGGCGAGGTCCAACATCTTCGACTGTCCAAAGTGTCCCCCTAATCCCGAGGAGTGCAACTCAATGAGGAGTAATTCACGCAATGGGCCCCGGCAGATGCACAGGCGTGTGCCCCGAAATAGATACCCCTCACTCAAAATGTAGTGGCTGGAACTGTCCGCACCCCTTATACGGCATTCCTCCCAAATGGTGCCAAAGTCGGGGTCAGTAGCATAGGAGTCTCGCTGGGAATCTAAGTCAGTGATTCTCGGATGAAGGGATACGAGTAAATGGGCACGACGGCTAAGGGCATCGGCCACTCGGTTGGTCACCCCGGGCTTGTGTCGAATGTGAAACGTGTACTCCTGCAAAAACGCAGCCCACTTCGCGTGGCGTCTGACCTCCTTTTGGGAGTTCAAATGTCGCAACGCGTCATGGTCCGTGTTCAGCACGAATTCACGTTGAATGAGATAATGGCGCCAATGACGGAGAGCCTGAACGATGGCGAAGAATTCAATGTCGTAAGTCGAGTATCGAGTCTTTGCATCGTCAAGCTTCTCACTATGGAAGGCTACATGTCGGCCCTCCTGGCTCAAGACGGCTCCTATGCCAATGTGTGAGGCATCACAGTCTACTTCGAATACTTTCTCAAAATCAGGAAGAGCTAGCACGGGAGCGCTAGACATCTTCTCCTTCATGAGGAGAAATGCTGCTTCCGCCTCGGCGGTCCAAGTGAATTGGCCCTTCTTGAGGCAATCGGTGATGGGGGCAATGTGAGTACTAAAATTACGGATGAAACGCCGATAAAACGACGCCAGTCCGTGGAATCTGCGGGCCTCCGTAAAGCTCCTGGGAGTGGGCCAGGAGATAATCGCCCTCACCTTTTCCTGATCGACCTGGATTCCTTCGGAGGACACTATGTAGCCTAAGAATGTGAGACTATCAGTAAGGAATGTGCACTTTTTCAGGTTGATAATTAGCCTATGCTCACACAAGATCTGAAGTACCTGGCGCAGGTGGGTGATGTGCTGATCCGCCTCAGTACTATAGATCAAAATATCATCAAAATATACGACAACACATGTTCCGATCAGGGGTCGTAGAACTTGAGTCATCAACCTCATGAAAGTGCTCGGTGCGTTGGACAGTCCGAAGGGCATGACCATCCATTCGTACAACCCCTCCTTGGTCTTAAAAGCGGTTTTCCACTCATCTCCGGGACGCACCCGAATCTGATGGTAGCCACTTCTAAGGTCGATCTTGGAGAATATCTTTGCACCGCTCAACATATCAAGCATATCGTCCAATCGGGGGATCGGGAAACGATACTTAACGGTGATCTTGTTGATCGCGCGGCTATCTACACACATTCGCCACGTTCCGTCCTTCTTGGGGACAAGCAGGGTAGGAACGGCGCATGGGCTAAGACTCTCGCGTATGAGCCCCTTTTGGAGGAGCTTAGATACTTGCCGCCTCAGCTCCTCGTGCTCTCGTGGGCTCATGCGATAATGAGGTAAGTGGGGTAAACTAGCTCCTGGGACAAGGTCAATACAGTGTTGTATGTCCCGTAGGGGGGGAAGCTGGTCGGGCAGCTCGTCAGGGGTGAGATCGTGAAACTCAGCGACTAGTGGTTGTACTCGGGGGGTGTATCTCAGCGGCAGGAGTGGGGGACTCTCTACCCAACAACATGTAAACTATACCCACGTCCTCCACCTCCCGACAGAATTGTCGAGCGGACATAATCATCGTGATGGACGGGTAGACAGTAGCGGACGAGGAAGTGGAAGTGATAGTAGGTGTAGGGTGGGCGAGAGCATCAGTGTGAGCAGTAGGTGGGGGTGGGAGTCTCTGAGGGACTAGACTATTCTTCTGGGGAAGAAGAACAATTCGGCGACCCTGATGCTCGAAGGTGTAGGTGTTCCTGCGTCCGTCATGAATAACATGTCGATCGTATTGCCACGGGCGGCCCAGTAGGATGTGACACACGTCTAGAGGGCGCGACGTGACACCATACAGAATCTGAGTAGGTGCTTCCAATGGAGAATGATACGAGGCAACGGTGCGTGATAACTATCGTGGTACCGCTAGTGACCCAAGACAACTTGTATGCTCGCTCTAATAACTGGGTGGAAAGTTTTAGTTTTTCCACCATCAGTTGGGAAACAAAATTTTCCATGCTCCCACCATCAGAAATGACAGAACAGAAGTGCTCCCGAATACGCGCAGTGGTGCGAAAGATGTTGTGGCGCAGCCATGCGTCGTGTGTGGGAACGCGCGGACTCAAAAGGCTATGATGCATGACGGAGACTAGGTGTGTAGGCTGCTCGCCTTCCACCTCGTACTCAATCCTAGGTGCGTCTGTCACGTCAGTAGTGACGTCCTCGTCCCAAATCCCATACTCGGGCTCTCGGCCATCGTCGGCCTCGACTATAGCCGTGAATCGGCGGCGCGGGCACTCAGATGACTTGTGGCCCGGCTCCATACATTTAAAACAACGAAAGACCGAGCGGGAACCCTCTGCCTCCTTCCCCTTGGCGACAACGGGTGCTGTGCCGGGGGGGGGGGGGGGGGGGTGGGGGCTGGCAGTAGAGGCCTAGTAGGGGCTGGGGATCTCGAATAGGGTGCCGGACTAGACCGATCAGTCGAAGCCAGAGGTGATGTGTGTGAGGTTCAGTCAACTGACCTCTGTCCTCCGGTCCTCTTCTGGAGGGCCTCCACACGTCGTGCGCGACTGGAAGCCTCTTCCGAGTTCTGAAAATCGTGTAGTTCTACCTGATCACGAATAGCGTATCGTAACCCGTTGAGGTAACGAGCCACCACCATGTGATCCTCCTCACGTAAGTCTAATCGAGCCTGAAGTGTAAGAAACTCGTCTGTGTACTCGTCGACCGTCATCTTATCCTGTCGCAGGTTGTGGTACCTACGATACAGGGTCTGCAAGAAATCCGCAGGGACATGCCTCTTTTTGAGTTGAGCCTTGAACTCGACCCACGTGGTGATGGGAGGTAATCCCATAGTGTAGCGCATACGCTCCGTTTGTCCCCACCAAGTGATGGCGGGTCCCTTCAGTTTTAATGATGCATACTCCACCTGTTGGTGGGCAGGAGTGCGCTTCCAGGTCATGAATCTCTCTAACCGCTGGCACCAGTCGAGACACTTCTCAGGCTCGAGGGTGCCTTCAAAGTCTCCGACATAAAGTTTGACTCCCGCATCCCACCTAGGTGCAAATCTAGGATCCTGGGGACCTACGTCAACCGGGTTTGGTTCCTGGGGCATATGGTTCGGTGGTACTCGAGGTGGTACTGCAGGCTGCGCAGGAAGACCCCCAACGTGGATGAGGCCCTCTATGTTGTTGACAGAGGTGTGCAGTCCTAACATTACCTGGTTGGTGTCGCGCATGGATGTGGAGAGTGTCGTGACAACGGTCATAAGATCTCCCATACGGGCGGTGAGCTCCGCTAATCCTCCCTCGACATTTGTCATTCTCGATTCCATGGGTTAAATTTAGACAACACCCGAAACTTATAAATCCTGAACACCGATACGCTCGGCTATCCCACGATGAAAGTGAGATATCCCAGCAGACACACCAAATTGAAGTAAATTCGTGTTCAGACTTACTAAATAACGGTGCGAATTAATTTGGCACGCGATAAAATAGTGTGCTCAATTACGTTAATGTGGTAACAACCCGCACGACCTCCGAAAAAGCCAACGAGTTTATGACACTTCGCTCCGTAGTGGCGGACAACACTTTTCGCAATGATATTTGTATTTTCTTCCACAAAAATGAAAAAAATAAAACTCAAGGGCGTGCTTGGAGGAAACGACGGGACGGTGAACGACAAGAATGATGCTACCCCTTAACTTTGCAATTTAATTTGACTGCATTAACTAATTCATTAACAGTGCTGGATTGGAGAATGAATGGGAGAGGATTTCACCTAGCGGTCCAAAGGACCAACAGCGGGCTGGACTGGAGGAAGGGTCGGACAGGAGCTGGCCGGTTCTGGATTCAACAGTGGACAGCGGCCGTGGAGTTCCAGACAGATCGGGAGTCGCGGTCGACGCCTGGAACAGAACGAAGAGAGGTACACGCAGCAGGTTAGGTGCAGTGAAGAGAGGGCAGCCGATCCGGACGGAGGCAAGGTCGCAGTCGACGTCCAGATCCGGAAAATGGTGGAGTAAGGTGCTGGCTCCAATCGACCCAGGCGGAATGTCGTTCCGAAGTCGACGCCGAGTCGATCGAAGGAGCAGAGGTCGGCCGTCGAGCGATGGAGTGGAGCAGGGTGGTCGTCGAGCGGGGATGGGAACAGGGCAGTGGAGCGAGGGAGTTGAACAGGGCACGGGAGTAGGCGACGCGCGAGGAGTAGCCGCCCGAGAGAAAAAGAAGGAATCCTTTTCTCTCAGCCAACGTGGTAGCCCTAGCCCTCCTCCTTCCTATTTATAGCAATTTCCAGCCCTAAGGAATTAGATGAGGGGAATTTTGTTAAACGCAGCCCCAAATGAAGGGTTTTGATAATTGCAGTCCAAATGTTAATTTTAATTAAGGGGTAGCGTTATTCTCGTCACACACACATGACGCCGGACCATTTATTTAGGGTCATGTGAGGTGGTCGGACTCACATGCCGGACTAACATTGCAAAAGGAAATACATGAAGGGAAATACATGAATAACGCAAAAAATAAAATACAACATAAGCTAGATGGTTCCGATGCGGGTTACACCAGAGAGGATTGTGAGGTTGTGGACTCCTCGGATTGGAAGGAGATGGCTGGATGGGACACAGTGGAGGTGGTACGACGATTGGAGGGTGGCCGACTGGCTAACTACTAGTTGTAGGAGGCCCATATTTTCGGGCCGAATGAAAATTAAGACAAACATGCTCTAAGATTTTAAAAGATCAAATAAATCAAAAGCATTAAATCATTTTGACAAGATTAGGGCAAAGAGAGAGAGGTATACCCCTATATTCGGAGATGTAGGGAGATCGAGTTCTCTGGTAAGAAGGTTCGGGTAGTTCGAATGGGGGTTTGGACTTAGGGAGAGGATTGTGAGGCTGTGCACTCCTCGGATTGGAAGGAGATGGCTGAATGGGACTCGGTGGAGGTGGTACGACGACTGGAGGGTGGCCGACTGGCTAGCTACGAGTTGTAGGAGGCCCCTATATTCGGGCCGAATGAAATTTAAGACAAACATGCTCTAAGATTTTAAAAGATCAAATAAATAAAAAGCATTAAATCATTTTGACAAGAATAGGGCAAAGAGAGAGAGGTATACCCCCTTATATTCGGAGATGTAGGGAGATCGGGTTCTCTGATAGGAAGGCTCGAGTAGGTCGAATGGGGGTTTGGACTTAGGGAGAGGATTTGTGAGGTCGTGGACTCCTCGGATTGGAAGGAGATGGCTGAATGGGACTCAGTGGAGGTGGTACGTCGACTGGAGGGTGGCCGACTGGCTAGCTACGAGTTGTAGGAGGCCGGACGAAGGTGTAGGTGATGACCAGAGGCCCAAAGTGGTGCAATAGATGACCAATAAGACAGGGAAATGTCAAACAAAACCTGGACGGCAGAGAATATGTCTGTTGGACTGAGCTAGGATGCGAGAAACTAGACGTTGGCGGGATTGGATGCTGAGGCAGAGGTCATCGGACTTCAGAGAAGCCTCCAGCGGAAGAGACTGGGCGGAATGAGGCGTTGGGAAGCAGGTGGGGAGTGGGCGCGACAGTCGTGCTGGAGAAATTGAAACAAAGAAAATTCTCTTTCCAATTTTTATTCCAGCCTGTCATTCACAGAGGGAGGGTTGCCATTCTAATAGGAAACAAATATTAGGTATTCAGGTTTAAGAGGAAATGAAATTTTAAAATAGGAGACTTTTTCAAAGGACCCCAAAAGGATTTTTCAAAATATTTTCCCACTTAGTAATTCTTGCCATAATTTAATTACGAAAATAGAATATGCTTAATTTTTACTTCAATATTAACTAATTTTGAATATACTTTTAATATATTAATTTTTATTGTGTTTGTCTTAATTAACATGTTACCTAATTTTGACAGATCATTCTATTTAGGGACTTATCGGATAGTCACACCAATAAGTCATAATAACAAGCGCAATTGATGTGCGTGCTACAAAATAAACGAGTACGGGCATGATAAAAGAAGACATGTGCTAAAATAAAGATATGCGAGTAAAAAAACATAATGCAATGATGTGGCGCAGGTTGCACCAAATTCACATTCCAGGTATTAAGGAATAAGGACAAGCCGAGATTGTTGATATGTAAATCTACCTAGAGTAACAAGCATAACTACCATCGGCATTAACTCCAGGTTAATATCACATAGCAAACTAGTGGGAAAGCTTAACCATCAATTTGAATTAAAAAAACCAAAAATAGCAAAGAAGGTATTCATGGGAGACAACCTAATACATTTGGAATCTAAGCATGAGAACTAAAATTGGTACTTGCTACTAGTAGGTTTCTGAATAATGTAAAGGTATCCAAGCGATTCATTCATTAAAATACTAGGAGTATAAGAAACCTTCGAAGAGGAGGATTGGGTAGGCATGAAGGGGACTCGAATTGCACGAAAAAATGCCAAAATGCACAAATACACAAAAGAATAACGGTCCTAAGACCGGAGAAAGGGATTGTTACCTTTGGAGCACGTTTTGGACTCATGGAGTTGGCAAAGAAACGATCCCTACGGTTTTCCTTTCATGTACACACACTCTCTCGACCAGTCACACACGGCAAGGGAGCAAGGAGTGCAACCGATTTTCGGCAGCAGGTAACTGGCAGCATAAGGTCTTCTCCTTCTCGGTCGCCGACGCTGCAGGGCAGGGATCCGTCGAGGAGGCTATCGGCGACGATAACATGGATCATGGCAGACCTCCACTTCTCTGCTTCTGAATATCCACAGCAAGAAGCGACGAGCTCCACTACCGTCTCTCTCGACAGCGCCGCAGGGGGAGTGAAACGGAATATAGAATCTAGATTTAGGTTTTAGGATTTAAGTTGCCATTTATGTACGCACTACTGTTTTGGATATTCGCACTTTAATCATTGCTTTTTTATGTTTTTTCAATTGCATATCCGCACTCATTCTTTCCCCGCCTCTGTCTTTCGAGACTCGATACTTGTTCCCCTTTCTGTTTCGCGAAATCAGTGCGCCTCCTTCCCGACCTCTCTTCCAGATTCTTCGGCGGCATTCCTCACGGTCTCGAGAGTGGAATCTCTCTTTGATCTCCAGGGTGCCCAGGCTCAGCATTGGCTTGGGATAGAAAGCTCTCTTTGATCTTCCGGGTTTGTGGTGGGACCTCCTCGTTGTAGCTCAAGTGGCCTGTTTTGGGCTTCAAGTCTTCTTCGGTGCAACTGTGCAAGGTCCTTCGACTCTCAGCGACTGGTCAGACGTTCTAGGCTTCTAGCTCAGGTAAAGTAAGGGTCAACTGCATACTCATTGCGAACGTCGAATCCAGTTATCTGGTTTCAACATTCTGGTGCGGTGAGCGTGGAAGCAGCTGGTTCGGAAAGCCCTGAGTAGGTCTCATGATTTTAGCATGTCTCATGATTTTAGCAAATACTGTTTTTAGCATGTTTCATGTGTGTTTTTCATTCCTAAGTGGACATTCATGAGTTCTTTTCACGTTATACCGGCAACGCACGAGTGTGCTCATCACCCCTTAAAAGAATTCGACCACGAATTCGTGGAAGGAAATGACACCAGAGTCTGATACCAAATTGTAACACCCCCATCCGTCACAAATAATATAACAGGAGGTCCGGCCGGGGCCCCACGCTATACTATACGGACAGACGGACGCATTACTAAATGAAACCAAATAATCCTTTTATTTTCAAAACGCACCCTAACACAAAGTTGCATTCTAACGGAAGCTTTTAAAAGAGATGAAATAACCACCCAACGAGGAATGTCCACTAAACATAGGAAAACCAGAATGAAAAGACGCACAAACAAAGTCGGGCCTTAAGGCCTTACATCAATACTGTTTAAACAAAGAGAAGCGTTTTGCATACATCGGCACGCAGGCCGGCAACACATGAAAAAGGGGAAAGCAAAACATTCGGGCCTTCGAGGGCCGGCTCAGCACAAGGGCTTCAGCCAGCTACTTCCCGCTCGGCTCACCTGCTCCTGCATAAGAACATTCCACCAAGCGGTGGCAAACAAAGCAACGGTCAACATAGCTGACCAAATTATAACGACCTCACCCCTTTCTCGGGGTGGCGGAGCTTCTTCCCTACAAGCAAGTTAGCATAATCACATATAGCTAGAATGTGTTGTAAAAGCACCAAACATCACAAACGTTGGCTCGATCGGCCCAACGTCTCGTGCACTCAGGGCACCTTAACGGTGTACCGGATTTCCCCGGTCCCACCACCATCCTCAGTCCCAGACTGGATGGCCCAAAGTTGAGCATTCGCTAACCGAGACCCAATTGCCACAGCTCTCTCCTATGCCTATAGCAAAATGTCAGATACCTTAGGTAGTCGAACTACACCACATAGGGCAGGTACAATTCAGTCAAGCCCGTTGCTCAAGTCGTCGTACCCAACACGCACGACGCGGGTCAACCTCCCCTTGCCTGTTATCGCCTACATACCCGCTTGTTATGTAATAAGGGTGGCACTCGCGGCCACCTAAGTTGGGAACCCAAGGCGCACAACTCCACACGCTAGCCCAATGGTCTCAGAGATACGGGCTTCGCACAAACTCAACAGAAGTTCCCCGTGAACTAACGTCTACGATCCAAACATACACATTCCACGAAATCTTCTTGGGGAACCCCAGAACATCACCAATCCAGACCAACATGTCCGGATGGGCTTCACACAGCACGCCTAATATGTACTCACGCTTCCGGATACTAATGCAATTAAATGCAGGGATGTAAACATCGACCCGTCCGAGGGCACTCTTCCCCACCAGTCGGTGGAGAGGGGCTTTCATGCAAATATGCTAAATAAGGGCTTCACCTGCCCAAGAAGAAAAGTCGTTACCCTTGAAGTGTGCTTCGGAGGCATGGGAACGTGCCCGGATTTGACGACTAAGGAAAGTAATGGCTGTCCACGCACAGACTTGACCTCCAAGCTTACGCTGCGGCTTGCGGTCCCCCTTTGCAGCAGCCCTAGAATGAGAGAGATGGAGAAGGGCTCGGGTGGCTCCTCCTTGTCGACGAGAGAGAGGGAGAAGGAGAGAGCTCGAGCTCTCCTTGCTGCAGGCCGACGGGGAGGAGAGGGAGAAGAAGAGGGCTCGGCTCTCCTAGCTTCAGGCCGACGGGGAGAGAGGGAGAAGGAGGCGGGGTTGCGCTTCCCTGCTCCAGGCGGCGACGGGAGAGAGGGAGATCGGGAGGGGGAGGACCTGCGGCTGCTTCACGCGAAAAGAAAGAGGAAGAGGGGATCAGGAAGAGGGAGGGGATTTTTAGGGGTTTTATTAAAACCCCAGCACATCCCTTCTATCCACAGACCAAGCTCCTATCCGCACCCCAAACACCACTATTCGCAGACCAAAATCATTTTCTTTGAAATTAAGGTGGCGTTTGGTTTAGCTTATTTGCTCCGGTGCTGATTGGCCAAAACAGAGGTTTGATTAAAAGCAGCGTTTGGATTCAGTAAGTTGAAAACGTCGTTTATTAAAAAACGCTGGCTTTAGGTCGTATGATAAGCAGATATTTCTGCCGGTCACAGCAACGATACGCGTCTGGAGATTCGTCTTCCGCTTCTCCTCCCGATCTCCCGCAGCCGACAGTGCGAAACCCCGCTTCTTGTCCGCGACTCTTCTCTCCTCTCTTTGTGGAGCCGCCGACGAAAAATCGCGACTCTTCTCCGCAACTCTTCTCTCCGCTTCTTCTCCGCGACTCCCTAACCTAGCGGCGATTCCCGATTCTCCCTAACCTGGCGATTTCGAAGAAGAGCCCTCTCCCTTTCGACGACGAGCCCTCTTCCTCAGCGACGACGTCCTCCGACGGCAAGCCCTCAGCGACGACGAGCCCTCTCCCTTTCGACGACGTCCTCTGCTCGATCTGACGCCGCCAGCGCTCTCGAAGACGCCGCCAGCGCTCCATCAAAGGGGGTAAATTGATTTCTGCTTCCTGTGCTATGATTTCTGCTCGGATTTTTTCCGATTTCTGCTTGGATTGTTTCCGATTTCTGCCTGATGTGCTTCCTTTTGTGTTGGATTTCAATTTCTGCTTGTTTGTGTATATATGTGTGATATGTTCTTCCTTGCTGCAGGTTGTTAGCGATTTCTTCTAGCCGCACCCGATTTTGCTTCTCCTTCTCCGGGATTTTGCTACTGCAGGGTTGAACGGCTGCAGGTAATCCCTCCCTCTCTCTTCTGTCTTTATTTTAATTAGTTGCGGGATTTTTGTGTTTGATTGTGTTTGTTGGTGTGTGTATATGATGTGTGTGTTTGTATGTATTTGGTGTGTGTGTGGTCTCTTTGTTTTATATGTGTTTGGTGTGTGTATGTGGTTGTGAGTGTTTGTTGGTGGGTGGGTGTGTATGTATGTGTGTTGGTGTTGTTTGTGTGCTGTGTTGGTGTGTGTGTGTGATGTGATGATTGCTGTGTGTGTGCTGTGTTGGTGTGTGTGTGTGTGTGTTTATTTGGTGTGTGTGTGCTGTTTTCGGTTGTGTGTGTGCTGTTTTTGTTGTGTTATTGTTGGTGTTGGTGTTGGTGTTGGTGTTGTGTGTATTATTTGTTTTTGTGTTGTATGTGTGTGTTGTATGTGTTGGTGAATGTGTGTGTTGGTGTATGTGTGTGTATGTGAATGTATGTGTGTACGTGAATGTGTGTGTGTGTGTGTGTTGGTGTATGTGTGTGTGTGTGTGTGTGTGTGTGTGTGTGTTGGTGTATGTGTGTGTTGGTGTATGTGTGTGTTGTTTATCATATTGTTTTTTGTGGTTATTGTGTGTTTGTGTTGGTGTATTATTTTGTGTGTGTTGGTGTATTTGTTTGTGTTATTTAGTGTATATATGTTGGTGTTGTATGTGTTGGTGTTGTGTGTGTTGGTGTATATGTGTTGGTGTTGTGTTGGCTGTTAGTATTGTTTTTGTGTTTTTGTTGTGTTGGTATGTGTTGGTATGTGTTTGTGTATGTGTGTGTTGGCTGTTGGTATGTGTTTGTGTGTATGTGGTGTGTTGGTGTGTTGGTGTTGGTTTATTTGTTGTGTGTGTTTGTTTATTTGTCGTATGTGTTGGTGTTGTGTTGGTGTGTTGTGTGTTGGTTGTTGGTATGTGTTTGTGTGTGCTGTGTTGGTGGGTTGGTGTGTTGTGTGTTGGCTGTGTTGGTGTATGTGTGTGTTGGTGCTGTGTTGGTGTGTTGGTTGTTGGTGTTGTGTTGGTTTGTATGTGTTTTTTTGTTGGTTTATTTGTTGGTGTATGTTATTGTTAATGTTGTTTAATGTTTTAAGGATGGGCAAAGCAAAGGATGGTGGGGTGTCTGCTATGTGAGACAATAACGATGTGATTCTATTTTGTGATATCTGCCTAAAAGAGATAGAGCGTGGTAATCGACCAACCACACATTTTAATAAACATGGGTGGACAAATGTTATGAAAAACTTTGAAGCACAGACCGGTAAAAAATATGATAAAGTCCAACTTAAGAATAAATGTGATCATTTGAAGAAAGAGTGGAAATTATGGACAGAGTTGAAACGTGGTGAGACCGGTTTGGGTTGGAATCCATCGAGGAAGACTATAGACGCCTCAGACGAGTGGTGGGACGAAAGATTGAAGGTATTTAGTAATTAAAATCATTGGTATTTCTTATTTAGTAGTTTAAATTTTTTAATCTCTAATTTAAAACCCTTTATTTTTTAGGTTGTCCCGTTGGCAAAGAAATTCAGATATGCCGGAATCCCCCCGGAGTTAGAGGATAAACTGAACTTGATGTTCAGTTCGATTGTTGCTACAGGACATCATTCTTGCACTCCTCACTCCAGGAATCTTGCTACGGAGTCTATCGATGAAAGAGCAATGTCAGAGGATGAACATGATGACATTGAGGTTAGCGAAGTTCCTCATCCAGCTGAGACCTCAGAAACAAGCAAAAAGAGAAAGAAAGGAAAGAAGAAAGCTACTAGCTCGGTGTTAGAAGATTTGGCCGAGTCCTCGAAGATCATAAGTCGAAGCATCCAGGAGCCACAAGTGATTTTATCTTCTTCTTTTACTATTGGACTTGCACTACAAAAATTAGGCGCGTACCCAGAAGTGCAATCCGATGAAAACTTCTATGATTTTGCCATCACATATTTGATGGAAACAAAACATAGAGAGACTTTCATGTGCCTTCCGGAAGGCATGAACATAAAGTGGCTGAAAAACCGATTTACTCGTGGGGCGTAGTAGGAGACATGATATTATATTTTTACTATTGAACTATGGATATTATATTTTTTGTTTTGATGTGGACAATTTTATCTTTTTTTCTGGTTGTGATGATAACACTATTTCATTGCATTATGTTTAATTACTTGATGTGGACATTATGGATATTATGAGATTTTAACTTGCTATTTCTGATGTTGTAATTATTGGTATTGCTTTTATTTAACAGAAAATATCTAGTGATGAATCGGAGAATACCAGAGCAGAGCACGAGAAGCACGCGATCTTTAGAAGAAATTGTGCTATCGCCCATCATCAAAATGTGGTGGCAGCAATATGTTATATCTCCGAACACAAAATATATGATGGAAAATATATTTATTTTTCATATATTTGGTGAGAAAAAAAAATCACTCAAAACTCCGTTTTGTTTCCAAACAACATTTTCAAAACTCCGTTTTACAAACTCCATTTTCCAGAATCAGCAACTTTTCATCCAAACAGTTTTTTTTAGCAAAACTCCGTTTTTCAGAATCAGCATTTTCCATCCAAACAGTTTTTTCGCAAAACTCCGGTTTCCAGAATCAGCACTTTTTCTATCAGCAGCTTTCCATCAGCAGCAGCCCAACCAAACAGAGCCTAAGGTGTTACATAAGTGCTCTCCCTTCGTCAAAGCCCTGCGCCAGGGCCAAAAGTTTGAGTGGGCACCAGAGTGCGAGAAGGCTTTTCAGGCAATGAAGGAACAACTGACGTAGTCTCCATTGCTCTAGGGACCGACGGAAGGGGGAAGATTTTTTTTCTCTATCTGGGGGTAGGGGTTGAGGCGGTGAGCTCGGTCCTGGTTCGGGAGGAGGGAAAGAAGTAGATGTCGATCTACTATGTCAGCTGAGTCCTGAAAAAGGCGGAGCTCAGGTATCCCATCCTGGAGAAGTTGGCATTTGACTTGATCATCTTGGCCCAGAAGCTCTGCCCCTATTTCCAGGCTCATTCGATCAGAGTGGTGATCAATCACCCCCTTCACAGCGTTATGGAAGGAGTGAAGCACTCAGGCAGGTTGGCAAAGTGTTCAGTCGAGCTTCGCGAGTTTGATGTCACCTTCGTCCTCTGGATATCGATGAAAGCGCAGATGGTAGCGGACTTCCTGGCAGAGTATGTGACCGAGGTGGATGAGTCAGAACCCCAAAGTTGGTAGCATAGGAGTTATTCGCGGACGGGGCATCAGGAAAGCATTCCCTCGGCGGAGGGGTGGTCCTAGTCAGCCCACATTGGATAAGGATCGAGCAAGCGATCGACATTCGATTCCCCATAACCAACAACCAGGCCAAATATGAAGCAGCGGTGATTGGGCTTCGTCTGGAGAGGGAACTGGGAATCCGGGATGTGAAGGTTTTCACAGATTCGATGGTGGTGGCCTCCCATGTTTAAGGAGAGTTCGAGGCGAAGGAGCCGACCCTCCAGAAGCATCTGGTGAAGGTTAAGGATCTCATCGGGTGGTTCCACACTTTCTCCATCCAGCATATTTTGAGAGAAGAAGATGTCTGAGCAGATCTGTTGGTGAAATATGGCCCCCGCGCGGGAGGAATAATGACTGAGTTGTTCCATCCATCCATCGAGGAAGGAGAGCTGATGGAGATCGATCAGAGAGCCTCATGAGTGGATCTGATCATTGTCTTTCTGACCTCAGGCGAGTTCCCAGAGGGGGTTCCGGATAAAAGGCGATTCAGGCACAAGTCAGCCTATTATCTGATGCGCGAAGGAAGCTTGTACAGGAAGACCCTGACTGGGCTCATAGCAAGGTGTGTGCGGAAGATAAAGTTGCAAAGGTCTTGGAGGAAATCCACTCTGGGGAGTGCGGAAGCCATTCCAAAAGTCGAATCTTAGAGAAGAGGGTGCTAAGGCAGGAATACTTCTGTCCGACTCTTCGAAAGGACACCACGGAGTTTGCGAAGAATTGCCAGCTCTTCGCGCCACTCCAACTTCAGCCCGCGCAGAGGCTCAGGACAATCACGACACCCTGACCCTTTTCCATCTGGGGAATGGACTTGGTCGGCCCATTCCCTCAGGCCAGCGGTCAAAGAAGGTTCCTATTAGTCATCATAGATTACTTCTCCAAGTGGGTGGAGGTTAAGGCTTTGGCGAAAACAACATCGCAGGTAATAAAGAATTTTATTTGAGGAAAAATAATTTGCAGGTACGGGCTCCCCCTCGCCATAGTGACAGACAATGGACCACAATTCGCCAGTGGAGAATTCATTAGCTTCTGTGGTCAGTTGGGCATTGACCTCCGCTTCGCCTCCGTTCATCATCCTCGGAGCAACGGGCAGGTAGATGCGGCAAACAAAGTCATAGTCAACCTGCTGAAGAAAAGGGTGAACTTGAAGGGAAACTAAGTGGAGCAGCTTCCCTCGGTCTCGTGGGCCTTGAGAATGACACACAACACGGCGATGGGAGAAACTCCGTTCAAGCTCTCTCATGGATCTGAGGTCGTACTTCCGGTGGAATTCGAGGTCAGGTCCCCCCGGGTCATGGCCGCCGAGGAAGGGGACGAAGACTGAAGGATGGACAATGAGGAGGAACAACGACTCTCGCTGGATATGGTTGAGGAGCTCCGAGACCTCGCAGCGATTCGGCGAGAGGAAGTGAAGCGCCGAATGGCCATGTACTTTGATAAAAACATTAGAATCAAGCAATTCACCCTGGGAGATCTAGTACTTAAAAAGGTCGACGTCGCAGGAAGGTCGGCGAACGAGGAAAGCTCCAGCCCGATTGGGAGGGACTCTATGTAATTAATCCTGGAGGCCCTGAAGTTAGGGGTATCACCTTCAAAATGTTAAGGGGATCCCCCTTGGTAATACTTGGAGTGACGACGATCTAAAACATTTTTATCCTTAATAAATTTTAAAATTCTTCTCGGGAAGACTTCTTACTCTTGCTTAAAATAGTTATTCTAACCCCTGAGAACTGAGGTTGGTTAAGGACCCGACTAGAGACCGCTGACCGGACTTGGTAATGCCGGCAGCTGGGAGGCTCATCGGGTTGGCGGATTCTGGCTAAGGCCCCGAGGAGAGGCCCCTGACCGGGCTTGTTGATGTCCGCGGCAGGGAGGCTCACTCGGAGAGGCAGATGTTGGTTAACTCCCCGAGAAGAGAGACCGGTGTTGTACAACCCAGTGTTCACCGACTCGCGGAGAAACTAATCGCAGGTGATTTGGGGAGTACTCGCCGATTCACAGCGAGCACCCTGGCAGGACGAGGCGAGGCGGCGCAGAGACCTAGCCCGCGAGAAGTGAGCGGGGGTGGTTTAGCGAGTTCCAAAGAACCGCTCTAGGTGCATTTAGCCAGAGCAAATCAGATGAGGCCTTGCAGCGCCAGTCTGGTGTGGCGAGTGGAGGTTCGCCCCCACTCGCAAGAGGAGCTCTTGCGAGCCCAGCTCGCTGAGAGGATAGCGAGTGACGCCTTCATGGACCACCCGCCCAGCAGGGGTCTATAGGTGAATTTACCCTGATACCCTTGGTGGGCAGCCAATAGCCCTCCAGAAAAGCAGAGTTTGACTGTTAGCAGACCAGTTTAGGGTGTGTATAGCAAAACCAAAAGACGGGATTGCGCTATTAGCATGAGACCGGACTAGAAAATGCTATATATAAACCTTGAAGGGCACCTTTGGAGAGGATCCCAATTACTGGCTTCTTCCTCCTCAGGTTCTTTGGTTAGCTCCTCATGCTCTCCAAGGAGTCCAGCTTTAGCTTTGGCTTAAGAGGGGAAGCGCTCTAAGATCTTCTGGGTGTGTGGTGGGACTTCTGTGCTATAGCCAAGGTTCTGTGTTAAGCTCTTAGTCTTCGGTCTGCTTCTTCTGCGGGATCAGTATGTAACATCCCGACTTTTATTGGGTCACTAGACCCTAGTGAGCCCAATAAAAGTAGGCCCAAGCGATAGAAAATGACCTGATATAGGATTGTGTACTAGGGGACTACGATCTGACTCCCGTCAGTTCTGTTAGACTTGTATAATCGATACGAGTGTAATGGAACCCGTCTCATTCCAATCCAAGGTCGTTTGGAGAAAACGACCATTTTTGGTATTATTGTGCGCCACAACTAAGTTGTTGGGGTACAGTGACCAAATGTACTCCGATCTGACTTCCGTAAGCTCTGTTAGACTCATATAATCGATACAATTGTAATGGAGCTCATTCCATTCCAATCTGAGGTCGTTTGAAGAAAATGACCGTTTTTGGTATTATTGTGCGCCACAACTAAGTCGTTGGGGTACAATGACCAAATGTACTCTGATTTGACTTCCGTCAGTTATGTTAGACTCGTATAACCGATACAAGTGTAATGGAACTCGTTCCATTTTGATCCGAGGTCATACGAAGAATATGCCCGTTTTGAATTATGCAGACCGCCTCGGCACAATGCACGAAATACGGAGAGCACGAACTCGGAACCGGCCCCAGTAAATCTTGGTGGACCTCCGGGACCATGGAGTACCCCACCCTAAGTTGACCTTGGTCACCCCCCCCAAACACGAATTTTGGGGAAAAGAAAAGAAAGGGGGGAGGAGAGAGAGGCTCCTCCCTCAAGGGAGGGGGCTGCCCATGAACAGACAACCCCTATCAGGGCAAGGGAAGAAGAGGGGGGGGGGGGGGAGAAAATATCTCCCCCACCCATCCCTCCCTTAACCCCACGTGGGGATAAAGGGAGGGAGAGGGGATGCCTCCCTCATCCCCTATAAAAAGGGCCCCAGCCCCTCCCTGAGCGCACACCAGCCTCCTCCTCCTCCCCTGCCAGCCAGCTTTCCCCTCATCCCCTACCGGAGCTCCTCCCAGCCAAGACGCCACTTCCCCCACCATGGCCAGCCGCCCCTCAGCTTCCCGAGCTCCTCCGACCCAGGTAGAGAATCCTCTCCCTCCTCCTTCCTACTCCCCTAAGGCAGTCGCCCCCCGGTCGTCAGAGCGCCGCCAGCCCCACCCCAAATCTCGCCATGGTTCGGGTGGGGGAGGGGCTGGCCGTGAACCTGCACCCCCAGCGCCGGTGGTGGCGCTGGGGGAGCAGGTCCTCACTCGGAGATCTGAGCTCCGACGGGAGTATGCGGCAAGGCCGCCGAAGGACGCGCCACCGGCGACACCCGCGCCCTTCCCCTTCCCTCTCTGCTTCCTATACGGGGTAAAAGCCCCACCCCAGGCGGCGACCGGTGGCGCCAGGCTGCCGGACCCCCGCCGGAGGACTGCCCCCTCCCTGGCGCCCCAGCCATGGGCGGCAGGGTGGTTCCTCCAGCAGGGGAGGTGGCGCAGCAAGCCTGCATGACGCATGCAGGCTGCACCACCGCCCCCGCCCCCCTTTCTTCCTATATTCCTATATTCTAGCGGTGGCCGGCTGCGCCAGACCGCCGGACCACCATTGGAGTGGTCGCCGCCCCTCGACGCACCGACCGGGGGCGGCGCCGGCCGCTGCCCGGCGCCGGCAGCGCCCGCCTCCCGCTGGGATAGCGGGAGTCGTCCGATCTCCTCCAGGAGACCGGGCTGCTCCCCTAACCTCGTTTCCCCCCGCCCCCGCCTCCACATGTGTGCCCCCACAGCGGATCCGTCGTAGATCCGTTGTGGGGACCCCAGGAGGGCGCACGGTGCAGCGCCCCCTGCTCTCCCTCCTTTCCGCTATTTGCACCCCAAAAGCCCTTCCCCCTTCCTCAATTTTCTGAGGGTAAATGGGGCAGTTTTGGAAAAAACTCCCAACATGAAAAATGTTCCCCACTCAGAGGGGCACCTCCTGTAATATTTTGTGATTTTTAGGAGAAGTGTTGTTATTTTTAAACCCCTATGCAAGGTTTATTTAAAGGAATTAAAAGCCCAAATGAATTTGGATAATTTCTCAAAAATCATAGGCTCTAATTTATGGTATTTTGCAATTACTATCAAGGTTTGAAGGTGTGACCTTTTTTTTGGTCCTTTAAAAGGACTTTTACGAGCAAAATAAACGCCCAAAAGTGAGCGAAATTAATTGGAATAAATTGGCGGACTCGCGACGCGTATTTTTAGTTACGTAGTAAAATTATGCGTATCGATCTACGGAATCGACTAAGTTAAAAGTATCGACGCAAAATTTGGGTCACAATCGCGAGGCGACACTGCAAATTCAATAACGTCGAGATATTTAAGACATGAACCCAAGACACACGAAATATAAGTAATCTCATAAAATCTAAGTAAGCTCCTACGAACGGAGAAAAAAACCCTATGAACGGGGATCGAACGGAACTTCCTCCTAAGAACGGAGTCGACATTGAAGCCTCCTGTCATGGAGTGATTGGAAGACTAACCCTTTTATTTATTATGCTCTCTAGTCTCGTACTGGTCCTGCATTTACTTTCGACATTTATTCTTTAAATCTAGTCTCGCACCGGTCCCCCTACTTTTGCTTTCTGTTTATGCTTTTAGTAATCCAGTCACGCACTGGTCCGCTTACTTATATTTCTGTTTGTTCATTTTCTGTAATCCAGTCTCACACTGGTCCTTTATTTACTCTTTCTGTACTTTCAGTTATCCAGTCTCGCACTGGTCCTTTATTTACTGCTTTCTGTACTTTCAATTCTCCAGTCTCATACTGGTCTTGATATTTCGGCCCCTGCTTCCGGCCTTTCTTACTACTTATGTTGCATTTTATATATTTTTGCTAACCGTGGTTCTGCGCTGGCAAGCGGTGCTTCTCCTCCTTTCTGTGAGGCCTTAGTTGGGGAAAAACCCGGAGTTGAGTCCCTCCTCCCGAGTTAGCCCCAAATAAGGAGCCCTCCTACCGCCGAGCCTCCTGGTCAAAGTTGAGTGACCGGTCGAGTTAAGAATTTCGCGCCAAGACTTAAAGCGTTTACTCTCTGTTTAAGCTGTTTGAAGATTGTTTGTTGTAAAAGTGGCGGGTCGGTCACGCCCGCAGACCGTTCGTACCGGTGAGGGAGGGTTGACGACTCATGGCGACAGGGAGATGTGCACAGCGAGTTATCATCACTCCGAACCCGCAGTTTTTCCTCCGCTGGTCGGCCTAAATCTCGGAATCGCCGGATGTCGCTCACATCCAGTTAGCACACCAAGTTGTACGGGAGGGCCTAAGTGATACGGTACGACTACATTCAGAAGTGGCAGGACTGGCCACTATCACCGACGGCCACATCGGTGAGACCCGCGGGGTTCGCAACCCCGCTTGAAGCAAAGCGGTCCAAGCTGTGTCGACACAGAGTTTTTGTGTGTGCAGATTTGAATACCTGGGTGCGAGTGTGCGCGAAATAGTATTGCCTTTATTACGTACTGCGCGTCTATGTCACCTCGTGGATATTATAGTTGGTAGGCCCTATAGATATATATACGTATATATGTTTGCCTGTTGCTAACCATCTACCTTGCTTCGGCTATTTATTCATGTACTTTAGCCCGCCCCCAGGATATGGATCCGGGGAGGGAATGCGTTTTCTACTTAGCTCTGTGACTAATGGTTATTCTCATAACCAATCACAGGAGATGGGACATCGTGAAGCCCCCGCACCGCAGGATGAATTACCGGCCTTAGAGATGGCCCGATCGGATACTCCAGCCTCGCCCCCTGTCTTCCGCGACGTGAGTCCTAAAGTATAGGACTAGCTTAAGAGCATTTTGTTATAGTCATGTGTATCCCCCGAGGCAGATGTAGTAAACAATATGCTTCGACCTTTTCTCTTTATGTAAATATAAGCTGTGTGTTTAGTTTTCTTATTCTATTATTTCCGCTATGTGATTCTGATGTGTTGTTGTGATTCTTGTGCCTGACAAGGCGACCACTCAGTGCTTGAGAGGGTGGGCCGTTGCCATCCGGGAAGCACTAGCGGCCGTCCTTGGGCAGTAAGATCCCCCCTCCCTGAACCGGGTTCAGTTTTGGGGAGGGGGGTCTTGCAAATGTATCAGAGCTACCACGATCTGACCACATGGGACAGTCTTTAGATCCTCCCTTCCCAGTTTCCGTTCCTTGGTTCGGGATGAACCACGCAGCGGAAGCCTGGTGGACCCTTAGGTTTAAGGTTTAAGGATCCTAGACTGCACAGTAGTACACCCACACATTTTTCCGCTTCCTTTCAGTCAGTTCTGCAAAATTCCCTTTTTTTTACAAATACTGATGTTCGTCTGTTACTTCTCCAGATACCGGAGTCCAGTAACAGAAGGTCCTCCTCTAGGGATCAGTACCATTCTACCACTCCACCACCAGCCCCGGTCGCCCCAGCTGCAGTTCCGTTTGTTGATACGGATCTAGGACAGACACTGACAGCTCTGCTAGACACCTTTCAGACGGCCATCCTACGGCCACCCCAGCAGACCACTGTGCCTACCAACCTTCTGACGACATTCCGGGGGCTAAGGCCCCCACCTTCTGAGGCACCGAGTGTGCCATATAGGCAGAAGAGTGGATAGAGAGAGTAGAGGAGCTCCTGGTTGGGATGATGTGCCCCGCTGTGGCCGCAGTGTCTCTAGTAGTGACCTTACTGGAGGGCTATGCCCGAGACTGGTGGAGGGCAGTCAACCGCTCCACATTTAAAGCGCGACCACTCAGCACGATCCTCTGGGGAAAGTTTTCAGAGGCCTTCCTAGAGGACTTCATCTCAGACGCTGATAGGATTGCACTCCAGGAGCGGTTCCTGCAGATCCGGCAAGGAGAGAGGACGGTACCAGAGTACCAGCGAAAGTTCATCCACTTAGACCGTTTCGCTGGGACTTTGGCAGTTACAGACATAGATAAAGCGACTAGATTCTATCGAGGACTACGAAACGATCTCCGACAGGCTTTGATCATGATCTCTCAGTCGACGTTCCACACGATCGCCTCACACGCTGCAGCTTTAGAGATGGATCAGAGGATGGTGACCCAGCAGTGAAGGGGACACATGGATGTTCCTCGGACTCAGGCCCGAGAGAGAGAGAGAGAGGAGTAGGCCATCGCAGGCAGGACCGGGAAAGGAGACAGCGTCAGTGCCACCAACCATATAGGCAGGCACCCCAGCCCCGATCGGCACCTCCAGCCCCAGCACCTCAGGTCGTCCCAGCCGCACGACGAGATGTTCCCTTTGCAGGGAACTGCTACCTTTGCCAGCAGCCCGGGCACATATGAGCTTTCTACCCGCGGGCTATAGGTAGGCCCGACTTAGGAGCAGTGCAGGGAGCCGCAGAGAGAGGACGAGGAGGTCGCAGAGGACGACCTACAGGCAGGAGGAGCCATGCCAGACAGGGCAGAGCAGCACCGCTCGAGACACACTTTAGATCTCCAGCATGGGCCTGCACCGGATGTAGTGATATGTATATATTTTCATTAGGTACAGTATACTAGGATGATATGATATAGTAGAAATATGTGATGTAGCTTCTGTTTCGACTATGTGATTACTCCTTCTGTATATCTGTAAAAATCATATGATCATAGTATATATATATCACCAGGTTTACTTTTGGTAGAAGGTCATCCCGCTAAAACGTTATTCGATACCGGTGCCACGCATTCCTTCGTCGCTCAGAATTTCATCGCAGATAAAGGAAATACCGTACGATCATCTGGAATGTCGATACGAATACGACTCCCGGATGGATCAGACATGATGTCCACAGAAAAATGCTCCTTCCAATCAACGCTGGGAGGCGTAGAATTCGAAATCGCCGCAACCATTCTAGCGATAACCGAATTCGACATCATTTTAGGAATGAATTGGATGGCCGAGCACATCGTCCAAATCAATTGTTCGACTCGAGAGATCCACCTCCGGAACCCAAATGGGCAGTCTATCACACTAACAGGTATCGCCCAAATGGGCTTAGGAGTAGTGCAGGGAGTTGTAGAGAGAGGACGAGGAGGTCGCAGAGGACGACCTGCAGGCAATAGGGGCCAGGCCAGACAGGGCAGAGCAGCACCGCTCGAGACATACACTTTAGATCTCCAGCATGGGCCTGCACCGGATGTAGTGATAGGTATATATTTTCATTAGCCACAGTATACTAGGATGATATGATATAGTAGAAATATGTGATGTAGCTTCTGTTTCGACTATGTGATTACTCCTTCTGTATATATGTAAAAATCATATGATCATAGTATATATATATCACCATGTTTATTTTTGGTAGAAGGTCATCCCGCTAAAACGTTATTCGATACCGGTGCCACGCATTCCTTCGTCGCTCAGAATTTCATCGCAGATAAAGGAAATACCGTACGATCATCTGGAATGTCGATACGAATATGACTCCCGGATGGATCAGACATGACGTCCACAGAAAAATGCTCCTTCCAAGCAACGCTGGGAGGTGTAGAATTCGAAATCGCCACAACCATTCTAGCAATAACCAGATTCGACGTCATTTTAGGAATGGATTGGTTGGCCGAGCACATCGCCCAAATCAATTGTTCGACTCGAGAGATCCACCTCCGGAACCCAAATGGGCAGTCTATCACACTAGCAGGTATCGCCCAAATGGGCTTAGGAGTAGTGCAGGGAGCTGCAGAGAGAGGACGGGGAGGTCGCAGAGGACGACCTGCAGGCGGGAGGGGCCAGGCCAGACAGGGCAGAGCAGCACCGCTCGAGACATACACTTTAGATCTCCAGCATGGGCCTGCACCGGATGTAGTGATAGGTATATATTTTCATTAGCCACAGTATACTAGGATGATATGATATAGTAGAAATATGTGATGTAGCTTCTGTTTCGACTATGTGATTACTCCTTCTGTATAGCTGTAAAAATCATATGATCATAGTATATATATATATATATATATATATATATCACCAGGTTTACTTTTGGTAGAAGGTCATCCCGCTAAAACGTTATTCGATACCGGTGCCACGCATTCCTTCGTCGCTCAAAATTTCATCGCAGATAAAGGAAATACTGTACGATCATCTAGAATGTCGATACGAATACGACTCCCGGATGGATCAGACATGACGTCCACAGAAAAATGCTCCTTCCAAGCAACGCTGGGAGGCGTAGAATTCGAAATCGCCGCAACCATTCTAGCGATAACCGGATTCGACATCATTTTAGGAATTGATTGGTTGGCCGAGCACATCGCCCAAATCAATTGTTCGACTCGAGAGATCCACCTCCGGAACCCAAATGGGCAGTCTATCACACTAGCAGGTATCACCCAAATGGGCTTAGGACGTGCAGGGAGCTGCAGAGAGAGGACGAGGAGGTCGCAGAGGATGACCTGCAGGCAGGAGGGGCCAGGCCAAACAGGGCAGAGCAGCACCGCTCGAGACATACACTTTAGATCTCCAGCATGGGCCTGCACCGGATGTAGTGATAGGTATATATTTTCATTAGCCACAGTATACTAGGATGATATGATATAGTAGAAATATGTGATGTAGCTTCTGTTTCGACTATGTGATTACTCCTTCTGTATATCTGTAAAAATCATATGATCATAATATATATATATCACCAGGTTTACTTTTGGTAGAAGGTCATCCCGCTAAAACGTTATTCGATACCGGTGCCACCAGTGGCGGAACTAGGATTTCGAAGTCGCACGAGCACAATTAAAGTATTATCAATTTGGGGGGTTCGGGGGGCAGTGCCCCCTGTTGTGGGGGTTCGGGGGCACCGTCCCCGAATTTTTTTTTGATGATATATTTATGTAAGGAAAATATTGAACAAAATATTACACAACATAACATAGAAGATCTAAAAATTGTTTGTCAAATACTAAATCCTTACAGTTCAACAAGATACTTTACGCTGGCACGTGCTCTGAAAACGAGAAATAATAGTTTCTGTTGTAATAGTATCTGCAACATCTTTTTCAATGTACGCAACCAAGCAATCATTCATCCATTCATCCTCCATTCTATTTCGCAACCGATTCTTTATGATCTTCATTGCAGAAAACGTTCTTTCAACAGTAGCTGTAACAACTGGTAGGAGGCAAGCCAATTTCAATAATCTAAAAACTAACTGATAGTGATCTTGTTTTTTTAATTCCACAAGTTTTTTCAGAAGATCACTAATTCCTTTAACATCAGAAAAGGTGTCCGTTGATGTAGATTGCATATCAAAAATATATATGTCAAGTTGTCCGTCAAGTAACTGCAACTCTATTGGCGTAAAATCATACGGATATAATGCAGCAAGGTGAAGTAATTTTTGTTTATCATATGAACTAAAATGATCATTTGGGTCTAGACAAGCAACACATAAGAGTAATTCTGTATTTACTTCATCAAAACGATCATTTAGCTCATTTAGCATCCAATCAAGCACTGCATTAAAAAGTTCAATCCTGAAATAATGTTTATTTATAATCTCACGTGCATTGCGTCTTGATCTACCTTGCTGAACAAACTTTTCATCCATATTAATAATTTCTATGTCATGTTTTCTACAGAAAGTTGAGACTTCAGTCATAAAAATTTCCCACTCGACTTCATCATTTCTCATCTTCAATAATAATAGTTTTGACAGTTTTACGAAATGCATTGCATTTACAATATCTTGATCTTTTCTCTGCAACGCTTGAGATAGTTCATTTGTTTTTGATAAAATATTTTTCATCAAATGATAACAAATGCAAATTTGAAAGTCAAGATAACTTGACAAGTACGCTTGCCATTCCTCTTTGATTTCCATCTGCCCCATCAACTATGATAATCTCAAGCACATCAATAATAGAAGAGAACATGCGAATAAAATTTAAAGCTGTGCCATAATGTGACCCCCATCTTGTGTCACCAGCGCGTTTGAGCTCTAAAGGTTGATTCAACCCTTGTCCACTTTCCAAGTCCCCACATCCAAGCTCTCTAGCAACTCGATCAACTTCCAAGGCTCTAAGAGAATCACGACGTTTGCAAGAGCCACCAACAACATTCATTACTGTGTTAATAAGTGTGAAAAGCTCAGCAATATCAGAATTTTCCTAAACCCTAAAACTTTCTAGATGAGGTTGGCAATGACCCTTTTGCAAATAATATCTTCGAATGGACTCTTGAATGTTTGCATCGTATGAGTTTATAGGAAGTCTTAAGCCCGGGTCTGAAGGTAAATCTTCAATTTTAAACTCTTCTATGCGTCTTCTTTTACCAATTGCAACTAACTCCTGAGAATCTATCGAACTTTGATATGATCCTTTTTTAGAAAAAAAAAATTTCCATTGCAATAACGCTGCATAAAATCGACGGGACATTCCCGTTAGCGCAACTAGGGCTAATCGATATGCACATCACAAACATCACAGGGACGGACTAAATCAAGAGGAACATTCCAGTTAACGTTGAAATCATAAAACTCTTTTGAAAATTCAAAACAAAACATTGAAATCATAAAACTCTTTTGAAAATAACTGAATACGTGTTTAAAAATATGTGTTAAATTATATCCTACCTAAATCTATACCAAACTGGATTAAATCACAAACCTAAATCTATATCTATCTCTATATAATTTATATCCTACCTAGATCTAAGTGAGGAAGAAGAATGGACCTTGCGTCCTTGCCGTAAGCTTGAATTTCCTTGTAATCAGATGGAAAAAGTGCTCGAATGTCCTGTCAAATTTGAAGAAGATTACAAAATTAATAACAAATCTACATATGCAGGAAATCATATACAAGTAGGTGATGAGTTTTATCAATCGCTCTAATTACAGCTTGGCTTACTCGGCTACTCCATATTTCCATTTCTTAGATAATGAAAAAGCATACTTATAATAAATGCTAGCATAACTCCAAACATTTGTTAACAAAAACTTGGAAGGATTACTTGCATAACCCCAAAAAAAATCAGTTAACAAATGCTGGGAGAACTATCTATTAGCATAAACCCCACCAAAATCAGTTAACACAGCTGGGAAAATCCCTGGTATAAACTCCCAAAACAGTTAACAAAGTTGGGTGAAACTATTGTATAAATCCCCACAAAACCAGTTAACAAAGCTGGGTGAAACGATTGTATAAATCCCCACAAAAGCAGTTAACAAGCTGGGTGAAACGAGTGTATAAACCCCCACAAAAAAAAAACAGTAGCCTTTCTAGTCAAACCCAAACAAAGCTATCAGGATTTTAGCCAACATAATTACCAGGCCGCCAGCATAAGGAAACAAAAAGGACAAATTTGAAGAAGAAGAAGAAGAAGAAGAAGAAATCGCGCACCGTCCCCGTCCTGTGCCGATCGCGCACCGTCCCCATCCTGCGCCGCTCTGCCGCTCTTGCCCTAGCAGGAAATCGCGCACCGTCCCCGTCCCCTAACACCAAATCGCTCCTGCCCTGGACCTAAATCGCGAAATATTTACAGCAGTTCTTAAGAACCGCTGTCTATTCTTCCCGCGCGGGACGAATAGACAGCGGTTCTTAAGAACCGCTGTAAATATTTCGAAAAAACCGCTCGGGCACTTGCCCGAGCGTGTCTCTTACTGGGTCCGCCCGTGGGTGCCACGCATTCCTTCGTCGCTCAGAATTTCATCGCAGATAAAGGAAATACCGTACGATCATCTAGAATGTCGATACGAATACGACTCCCGGATGGATCAGACATGACGTCCACAGAAAAATGCTCCTTCCAAGCAACGCTGGGAGGCGTAGAATTCGAAATCGCCGCAACCATTCTAGCGATAACCGGATTCGGCATCATTTTAGGAATGGATTGGTTGGCCGAGCACATCGCCCAAATCAATTGTTCGACTCGAGAGATCCACCTCCGGAACCCAAATGGGCAGTCTATCACACTAGCAGGTATCACCCAAATGGGCTTATGAGTAGTGCAGGGAGCTGCAGAGAGAGGACGAGGAGGTCGCAGAGGACGACCTGCAGGCAGGAGGGGCCAGGCCAGACAGGGCAGAGCAGCACCGCTCGAGACATACACTTTAGATCTCCAACATGGGCCTGCACCGGATGTAGTGATAGGTATATATTTTCATTAGCCACAGTATACTAGGATGATATGATATAGTAGAAATATGTGATGTAGCTTCTGTTTCGAATATGTGATTACTCCTTCTGTATATCTGTAAAAATCATATGATCATAGTATATATATCACCATGTTTACTTTTGGTAGAAGGTCATCCCGCTAAAACGTTATTCGATACTGGTGCCACACATTCCTTCGTCGCTCAAAATTTCATCGCAGATAAAGGAAATACCGTACGATCTTATGGAATGTCGATACGAATACGACTCCCAGATGGATCAGACATGACGTACACAGAAAAATGCTCCTTCCAAGCAACGCTGGGAGGCGTAGAATTCGAAATCGCCGCAACCATTCTAGCGATAACCGGATTCGACATCATTTTAGGAATGGATTGGTTGGCCGAGCACATCGCCCAAATCAATTGTTCGACTCGAGAGATCCACCTCAGGAACCCAAATGGGCAGTCTATCACACTAGCAGGTATACCCTCTGTCGCCCGCATCATCTTAACATCCGCTCAAACAGTCAAAGCAGTCCGACGAAAGGATGAGGTGTACCTGATCTACTTCGAGATGGAGGACAAGACGCAAGTGCTCTCTAGAGTACCCGTAATTCGAGAGAGAGAGAGAGAGAGAGAGAGAGAGAGAGAGAGAGAGAAAGAAAGAGAGCAGTGCTGTCAGTGCCAATATGCCATTCCATTATAACGGCAACGCCCGCTGCTGCCCACGATCACTAAAGTCCAAACAATTCGGTTTCATCAAAAAGATCTCATCTATGCTATTGGCAAACCAACGCTAAACTTCAAATATTTTCGCACGAATTCACAGCTATTTTAATCCCACGGCGCGAATAGTTGTTAATTTGTTTCACCAGGATATAATTAAGAAGACATGAGCTTCGCTCAAAGTTGAATCTATTAATCTTGTTTCAAGACAACTAATTAATGAGGCATGCATTCAGGTCGTGTTTAATAAGAAAATTTGAGGAATCAAACTATATATATATAGGATTAATAACTATATAGGCCTTAAATTATATGACTGAAATCGTGCTTTTTGCCAGCTTGTATCTTCTGTGTCTTACGATCTCCAAGTATGCCTTCACAAGTGGTTGAGTGATCTATGTATATAAATCAGGCCAGCTTAATTTGCTATATAAATCAGGCCAGGTACTCTTGAAGTCAACAAAATCTTGTCTCCGAATGTTCGGACCAAAAGACAGTCTGAGGTTACTGATTCCGCGATCCAACTCCACGGACTATCTAACGAGAGCTGAGAAGAGAGAGAACTGTCTACCAACACACACCCACATGCTTCAGTAGGGAGGTCGCGCCACGTACCCGAAAGTTTGGGAGAAACTTAATTCTCAACGTACGCTCAAAATTGGGGCGAAACGTACACTCAAAATTGGGGCGACGAAACGTACGCTCAACGAAACGTACACTCAATGAAACTTACGCTCAAAATTGGCTCAACATACGCTCAAAATTGGGGCGAAATTAATCCTCATAACTCTTAAAATTAAATAACCAGATTTTATATTAAATCCCATGAATTAATTGGGATTTACTCATCATACAGATGTTAAAGTGTCAAGGGGGTGATCAGGTTCGCGTCCTGAATTGACGAGACGGTCTGGCCCACCTATCACACGTTTCGAATGTTTGCGCGACTAAATCAACGCACGCTCGTAGGAGTCTGCGAATAGACTAAAATATTAGCGTACGACTATACCAAGACGTCTCGATGAATAAAGTCCATCAAAACGGAATATTTCCAACAACTTGATCCACTTTAATGTTCAAAACTATAGGAATCTTTTCTTGGTGGCGGTCGTGTACAACCCTGTATTCGCCGAGTAGGCCCAAGATGCCCTTAGTCTCAGCAGTTTTCAGCACTGCCCCAGGCAAGGGGAGGGGGGCGAGCGGTGGAGAAAGAAGCCTTCCGCTCGCCCAGTCAGCAACCCCCTCTCGCCCAGCCCCCTTGAGGGGGGGGGGGGGGGGGGGGGGGGGGGGGGGGGGGGGGGCGTGAGGTGAGGGCCGCAACCCCCTCTCGTCGCAGCCCCCTTGAGGGGGGGGGGGGGGGGGGGGGGGGGGGGGGGGGGGAGGTGAGGGCCGCAACCCCCTCTCGCCCAGCCCCTTGAGGGGAGCGAGAGGTGAGGGCCGCAGCCCCCTCTCGCCCAGTCCCCTTGAGGGGGGCGAGAGGTGAGGGTCGCAGCCCCCTCTCGCCCAGCTCCTTGAGGGGGGAGAGAGGTGAGGGTCGTAGCCCCCTCTCGTCGCAGCCCCCATGAGGGGGGCGAGGGGTGAGGGCTGCAGTCCCCTCTCACCCAGCTCCTTTAAGGGGGGGGGGGGGGGGGGGGGGGGGGGAGGCAGAGGTGAGGGCAGCAGCCCCCTCTCTCCCAGCCCAGTGAGGGGGGCGAGCCAGGGAGGAGGCCTGCCCCCTCTCTCCCGTCCCCAGGAAGAGGATGTGGTCTGCGATTAGTGCATCAGAATGACGAGATTTGGTTGTTAGCAGACCAAACTTGGGGGCATTTTTGTAATCCCGTAGGCCAGAATCTGTCTATTGACAGACCAAGTTCAAAAACCTATAAATAAGACCAATGGGGCACCATTTGGAGGGACTTCTCTTTTGACCTTTCTCTCTCCCTAATTCATTTTGGTGGGTGGAGAAATCCTCCAAAGGTGTCCAAGCTTAGCATTGGCTTGGGAGTGGAAGCGCTCTAAGATCTTCCGGGTGTGTTGTGGGACCTCCTCACTAAGCTCTTGGCCTTGTTCCTAGTTTCTTAGCCTCTTAGCCTAGAGCTCTCCCTTGGGAGAAGTAAATGTGAGGTCACCCCCCAACTTGTTGAGGGCCCAAACTCCACTTGAGACCAATTTATTGATTTCAACAGGTCATAACCATTGTCTTATCAAACATGTATTCTAAGACGGCGGTGTTTTTGTCTAAACTCACCGGATCAAAAACACTGCGCCAAACAAAGCCTTACACATCTAGTGGTACAAATAATTCTTAACATTTATAAATCACAAGAAAACTTGATGTAATAATATAGAAGCTGATAGGAAAATCATCTGGTAGAGATGGAGCTAGCTGCTATTAATTGTTAAGCAACAACCAAGCATGTTCATGAATACAAATAAATAATAAGAATGCCAATTTCAAATATGATCACATTAGCGAGGGTTCCATGCGTGTTGCACGGGCGGAACCAGTTTTGAGCACCAATCGGAAGGAGAAATGACAGGTCGTGCAGGCCGTTGCGCGGGGAAGTAGAGAGTAGATGGTATATTTTTGTTTGCTAATGATCAATTGATATTTGCTTCTAACAAATTACTAAATGACAATCTTATTTTCTAATCCAAATTACTAAATGACAAACCCCCATCTGATATGAAAGATATATTTGCATTCATAAAATAAATATTAGGATTTTTCTATAAATTATTAACACACAGCATCCCGCACAATGAGGGTCCCAGGAAAGATCTCAGCCACAAGGGTGAAATGTAAGCAAACATTACCCTGCATTTTTGCAAGAGGCTGCTTCCAGGACTCGAACCCGTGAACCTCAAGGTCGCACGGTAAACACCTTAACTGGTGCGCCAAAGCTCCCCTTCATTCATAAAATACAAATACACAAAAAAAAACACAAAAACACACCTTCACCAAATTCAGTTGATAAAATCACCTGCTTGATGACGATTATTCGCTACTTATCTCAAAAAGCCTTTGCAATTTGCAGTTTCCATTATACCTTTCTCAAAAAGGTCTGATTGCAAACAACAACTTACACAGAATTGCGCCAATCAGTATCTAGGAAAGGAAACAATTCGGAAGAACACAAACACACTTGTATTGGTTTGTGTAATTACCGAAACCTCAATCGACTATCCATTCTGAGATGAGCACGCTTGTAATGTAATTTTGAAAATATGACGAGGAGGGATATTTGTAATTTAGGAAAAGGAGTCTTAGAGGTCCCCAAAGAAGGTCAATATAATACTCTCTATAATTAACCCTTATAAATTATACAAAAAAGCATGAATGAAACATTTGATGCATATATAATCATGTAAATTGCCCAGAACTTCTGATTTGGTTACAAAACATTGAACAAACTTCAAGATACTGCTAAGAAAAGAAAAATCAAAGTTAGAATAAAACATTGTGAAATTGCAAGGATTAACTATTCAGAAAGAGAAGGACTACCAGCTCACCAGCAAAAGAAGCTACACAGCAAACCACTGTGACCATTAAACTTTGAATTACAAAATTGATGTCGAAGGCGTCGAACCCGGTTTGCTTACTTCGCTCCGGCGAGCACGGTAGCCGCCTGTCGAGCAAAATATGTAAGGATAATATCGGCACCGGTCCTTCTGAGGGACAGCAGGGATCTCATCATCATCTTCTCCTCATCCACATCAACTTTTATCGCTAAATATTGACCAGAAGTCTGGATATGAAAAATGTAAAGATATTACGAGGCTTACAGTGTGGTGGAATGAGAAGAGAGTTTTAATCACGTATAATTTGGCTTAAGAGTCATTTTGTTGATTGGAATTACAAAACATGTTTAAAAAAATGATAAATTTGGAGTAGTTTGGGGGGACTTATTTTCACTGGTGAAGCGGTTACGACCGTATGAACCGGACCATAATTAAGGTCCGGTTCATGCGGTCGTAACCGCTTGACCGGTAAAAATAAGTCCCCCCAAACGAAGCTAAAATTAAGACTTCTTATTTTCAAATTAAAGATTTTAAATTTCAGATTTGGGTTTAGTTTGATATTATTAACTAGGACTCTGTTCTTGAATGGAGAGATGGAGCGGACGTCGATGAATATAAAATATCATTCTTGAATGGAGCTCCCTCCCTACGGTTGGAATCAAACATAAAAGGAGTTTTTGGGGAGCTAGTGGTTCCTGTTAGCGAAATCCATGTAAAAAGGCACATGTACAGGCCCATTTAGATCATCGTCTCTTTAGTCACACACCTTGTATAGGTTTTTCTGTCTCACTCTCTCTCCTATATATATGTATTCTTCCTTTGTATTCATACATAAGAAATATATATAAAGATTTGGGGAATTTCCAACATGGTATCAAAGCTAGGTTACACGTTCTGAAATCGTGTCCCCAATCTTACCTGCACGGTCTCCTCTCCGAGTTTTTTTTTAACCGCCCCCCGTCTCCCTCCTGGGCGGTCTTCCTCCTCTTTGTGCGGTCTCTACTTTGTGAGACCGCCCCCCCCCCCCCCCCCCCCCCCCCCCCCCCCCTTCTCTCTCTACTTTGTGCAGCCTCTACTTTGTGAGGCCCCCCCTCTCTCTCCTTCGTGCTCCCTCCTCCTCTTTATACTCTCCTTGCCCTCTGCCAGCTAGGACCCACCACTGCTCAGACCGCTGATCCTATTCCAGCTCGCCCGACCTGCTCAAATCGCTGCTCCAGCTCGCTCGACCTGCTCCGGTTACTGACAGCACCCTCCAAAAGATCTTCCCGCGCGACGTGCTCCCGCGATCTCCCCGCACCCGCACGCCCTGCTCGCTGATCGCTCGACCTTCTCCCAGTGATCTGCCTGCGCGGTCTATTCCCGCGATCTCCAGCGTCTGCCCGGGCGACCTTCCGCGAGTTCCTGACAGCACCCTCCAGAGGTCCTTCCCGCGCAACGTGCTCCCGCGATCTCTCCGCACCCGCGCGCCCTGCTCGCTGCTCGCTCGACCCAGCAATCTGCCCAGCGATCTGCTCGCGTGTCGTGCTCCCGCGATCTCCCACTGCTCTGCCCGCGCGGTCTACTTCAGCAACCTCCCAGCAATTTGCCGAACTCCTCTGTTCAGCGACCTCCCAGCAATCTGCCGACCTCCCAACAAACAATCTACCTCTGTTCAGCTTCATGGGTTCCTCGGCCAATTCCTCTGAAGTGCCTGCTGCTCGCGTCACTCCCCCCGAGCTCCGAGATGAGCTACGGATCACTAATATTTCCCTGTCCGAAAAGAAAAAATTTGTGTCTTGGGTGCACTCCGTCCGCCGGGTCCTTCAGGCAAAAGGACTCTTACTTCATCTCACGCAGGTACCTTCTTCCCCTTCTACCGACGATTAGCTGCGGAATGACGGTCGTGTTCAGACATGGCTTCTCAACTCAATGGATGGAGAACCTTACCAAATGACCATGTATCACGAGACAGCCAAGGGCATGTGGGATGAGCCTCATTCCTTGTACTCGGGCAAGGACAACCTCCAGCATCTCTATGACATTATTACTGATCTCCAGGCCCTGGATACGGGCGGAGCTGCGGACATGACCTCCTTTGTTGCTCGTGCTAAGGGTCTTACTGAAGCATGGATCCAGCATCAGCCATCTACCACTGATCTCGCGACTCAACGGACTCAGAAGGAAGCCGTATGTATTGCTATGATGATGGCCCGTGTTCCTCCACATCTGCACAGTGTTCGAGCTCAGATACTCTCCTCCACTACCACCCCCTCCCTTCATGATGTTTGCTCTATGTTACTCAGGGTAACTCCTCCATCTGAGACTCCAACAGTTTTTTCTCCAGTTCTTCTTCAACAACCTCTCCTGCCAACTCCTCCTCCTGCTCGTGGCCCTTCCACCAGGGGAGGACGCCACCCGTCTCGGGGACGAGGACGCGGTGGTCGCTCTTCTTTGAAGTGTACTTACTGCTCTCGTGAGGGTCACCTAGAAGCTACTTGCTACCGTAAACATGGCCTACCTCCGCATCTGGCCGCCTCCGCTACTCCAGCTCCTTCTGCTGCCCCTGACACTTCCAACCTTGGTGCACCTACTCGCCAAGAATATGAAGACCTTCGCACTCAGTTCCAGCAGCTCCAAGGCAGTATTGACAGGCCATCTGGCTCGGTTGCCTCTTTCTCTACTCAAGGTATATCCTGTCTTTCTTACAGCTCTCACTGGATCGTTGACTCTGGAGCAACTCATCATATAACATCTCAGAAACCGCCTCGGTATTCGACAACCTCTCAACCGCCATCTATTATTGTTGCTAATGGCGACACTACCCCGGTCTCTGGTGCTGCTGATCTCCTCCTCACTCCTACCTTGCTACTCTCCTCAGTTCTCCATGTTCCGGGCTCCCCGTTTAACTTGCTTTCTGTCAGCCAGTTAACACGGGATCTTGACTGTTGCATAACTTTCTCTCCTTCATCTTTTGTTTTGCAGGATCGCCGTACACGGAGTACCATTGGTAGCGGTCGGCTGACGAATGGGTTGTATCTCTTGGATCTCCCACCTATCAGTCTTTCTTCCATCTCCACTTCTGACTGACATCGTCGTCTTGGGCATGCTCCCCTTCCGGTTCTCAAGAAAGCTCTTCCTGGTGTTTCACTCCAAGAGTTCACTTGTGAATCGTGTATCTACGGCAAGCAACATCGTGTTTCTTTCTCTCCTTCCTGTACCCGGAGTGATACTCCGTTATCTTTAGTTCATTCTGATGTATGAGGTCCATATAGGATCCCCAGTGTATTTGGACATCGCTACTTTATCACTTTTATTGATGACTACTCGCGTGTTACTTGGCTTTATTTTCTTCATGATCGCACTGAGACAACTTCTTTGTTTCGTGCTTTTATATCTGAAACACGTACGCAGTTCTCGACGCCTCTTAAAATACTCTGCACCGATAATGCCCGCGAGTACACAAGTCAGTCTTTCTCCGCTCTGTGCTCTGAGTTTGGTGTTATCCACCAAACCTCTTGTGCCTACACACCTCAACAAAATGGCGTGGCCGAACGGAAAAATCGTCATCTTCTCGGTACCGCTCGGTCCCTCATGTTCCAAATGCAGGTCCCAACAGACCATTGGCACTTTGCAATTGCAACTGCTTGTCACTTCATCAATTGCATGCCCTCATCCGTTCTCAGCTTTGCCACTCCACTAAGCCTTCTTCTTCCATCCACTCATTTCCCCCTCATACCCCGAGTTTTTGGGTGTGATTGTTATGTTCATAACCTCGGTCCGCCAGCAGACAAACTTGCTGCTCGTGCTACCAGACAGATGTTTGTTGGCTACTCTCGAACTCAGAAGGGCTATGTGTGCTATTCTCCTACAACAGGAAAAGTGTCCGTCTCGGCCGATGTTACTTTTTGTGAAGATCAACCGTTCCACCTATCCTCCTCTCCCCAATCCATCCCTTCTACTAGTACTCGTCCTATCGTTCCAGTCACGCCTTCCTCTCCACCGTCACCTCCCTCCCCGATTGTGATCCGTCCGCCCATTCGCTACGTCATTCTCGTCGTAAATCCAAAGATATTTCCCTACCGGAGCCGTCTGCTACAAATGACACACCGCCTGCGGCTGATCCTGCATCTCCCTCTACGGCTCATCCAATGGCCAGCTATGTGTCTCTACACCGGCTCTCTCCACCCCTCCACCAGTTTGCTACTTCTCTTTCCTCCATCTCTATTACTAACTCTGTGCAGGAGGCGCTTCAGCATTCGGGGTGGCGGGCAGCTATGGACGAGGAGATGAATGCCCTCTGGGCTAATCACACCTGGGAACTGGTTCCCCTTCCTCCAGGTCAACATTGTGTTAGTTGCAAATGGGTCTTTGCGGTCAAACATAATGCGGATGAGACTGTTGATTGTTTAAAAACCCGTCTCGTGGCCCGGGGCTTCACTCAGCAACAAGGCTTAGATTATGAGGAAACGTTTTCTCCAGTAGCAAAACTCAACACTGTTCGTGTTCTTATCCCCGTTGTTGTGCACCGGCGTTGGCCCCTTCTTCAGCTCGATATTAAGAATGCATTCCTTAACGGCGATCTGAAGGAAATTGTGTTTATGTGCCAACCTCCCGGGTTTGAGACCACGGGGGAGTCTCGTACACTTCGCGTTTGCCGCCTTCTAAAGGCTCTTTATGGTCTCAAACAGTCACCACGAGCTTGGTTTGATAAGTTCTGCAAGGTTCTCTTAGCACTTGGGTTCACTCGGAGCTCCGCCGACTTCTCTCTATTCACAAAGCATGGACCAACTGGCACTGTAATCCTTCTTGTCTACGTTGATGATATCCTGATTACTGGCGATGACCTCTCTGGAATACAACAGCTCAAAGAACATCTGAACTCGGCCTTCAAGACCAAGGATCTTGGAAATCTTAGATACTTCCTTGGGATTGAAGTCGCCCGGCAACCCGATGGGTTGGTTATGTCCCAACGAAAGTACTGCATCGACTTACTTCAAGAAGCAGGATACTCCGGGTGCAAACCTGCGGATACTCCTATGGATGCTAATCAAAAATTGTGTGTTGCTGGGTCTGATTCTGACCAGCTTCTTGAGAATCCAGAATACTACCGACGATTGGTTGGGAAACTGATCTACCTAACGGTTACTCGACCGGATATCTCATTTGTTGTTGGTGTTGTGAGTCGCTTCATGCATACTCCGCACACTTCTCACATTCAAGCTGTTGAGCGTATTCTCAGATATCTAAAGACCACTCCGGGACAAGGTCTTGTCTACAAACCATCCAACTCACCATCTCTTCTTGCGTACTCAGATGCTGACTATGTCGGGTCCCCTGATGATAGGCGCTCCACGACTGGCTTTTGCACTTACTTTGGTGGACACCTCATAACATGGCGAAGCAAGAAACAGACTGTGGTCGCCCGCTCCTCGACTGAGTCTGAATACAGGGCTATGGCTGCTGTTGTGTCAGAATTAACATGGCTTGAGAGACTTCTTGGTGACTTGGGTGCCACTCTTCCTTCTCCGACAACACTTCGGTGCGGCAGTCAGGCTGCAATTCATATAGCCAACAATCCAGTGTTCCATGAGCGAACAAAGCATATTGAGGTTGACTGTCACTTTATCAGAGAAAATGTTCAAGCGAAGAAGGTAGAATTGGAGCATGTTCCTGCTGCGAGACAAATTGCTGACATCCTAACAAAAGCTCTTCCTCGGCCACATATCTCCAGTTCTTATCCAAGCTGGGTGCCTACGATTTGTACGTTCCAGCTAGCGGGGGAGTGTTAGTGAAATCCATGTAAAAAGACCCATGTACAGGCCCATTTAGATCTTCGTCTCTTTAGTCCCACACCTTGTATAGGTTTTTCTGTCTCACTCTCTCTCCTATATATATGTATTCTTCCTTTGTATTTATACATAAGAAATATATATAAAGATTTGGGGAATTTCCAACCGTTCCAAATGGAAGCTTTTCAAACAGTAAATAATTTAGCATTTTCGTTTTCAGAAAAACTCCAAGGAGGAAAAGTCCCAAAACAAAGGGAGCCTAGGCTAACAAAATGACTCTTAAGCGTCATTTTGTGAAATTTCTACGACGCATTTCTATCAAGCACTGATAAAATATAGAAGAAGAATTTTATGAAATTTCTACGACACATCATTCTATTGGTAACAAAATGTATTTATACAGATCACATTAGACGTCTAGAATAACGGGGTTCTAGGGATACAAGCAGTAAATATAGAGTATGTTGCTGCAAGATGGAGCTCCTAGAGAAGGTCAAAACCGAGCCCACAAAAGTGGTTTAGTGAGAGCATCAGCAAGCCTATAGGCAAAAGAGACATGCATTAATCTGGGACTCCGCTTTTGAACTTGTTCACGAATGAGGCTATTGTGAATTTGAGAATAGATTCATCAAACCAAGATTGTCATAGTAGATTACTGGTTGATGTTGGTGAATGATACCGAGTTCACTGAACAGAGAGCACATCCAAGGAGTCTAGCAGTAGTAGCAACAAATTTGTATCAGACTCAGTGGGCGAGCCTGCCATAAAACACTCTACATTTTAAAATTTCTGGAGATAAGACTACAGTCTAGATATTTAAGATAGGCATTGCTAGGGGTGAATCATCTTTATTAACCGCTCAGTGTGGCATCGGAGAAGGCATGGAGATTGGAGGGAGAGCGGAGAGTGAGGATAGAGGATAATCGAGGCAGCAGAATAACTGTTTGACATCCATTTTATGGCCATGAGGTGGTCGATGCATGAACCTAGAGAGCTTATTTAGATATTGGAGGCTATTAACTCTGAGAGGGATTAAAAAGAGTTGAGACAGAGTAACATGCAAGTACAAGGGAAGTAGCAAGCGCTTATTTAGATATACTGGTGTTGGGATATGAATAATCTTAGAACACTTCTACTCCTACAAAGAAGTTGAATAAACTTTTCCCCACCTCTTTGTTGACACCTATGATGATAATGTCATCGATATAAACTTAAAGGGAAATTGTAGTGTCCCCAGTGTTGAAGATGAACGGAGAGATGTCGGAACAGCCATGCTTAAAACCATCACCTTAACCGCTAAATAAGGGGATGCACAAGGCAAAATTAGTGATTGGAATGATCAGCTATTGAAATAGATTGGCTTGATGATGCTTTGATGACTTAAAAGATAGCTGAGCTCCATACATGATAGAACTACATATTTGAGCATTATAAAACCATAGTCCTCCTAGGACAAGTGTCAGACAGCCAAGTGAACTTCCATCACTGTCCAGCTACTTGACTTCATGTTCTCCAAGGGTCATAGCACATTGGTAAGGAAAAAGAATGAAAAGTTACATAAGAAAAAGAAGCTTAAAAACATGATAAACACTTTGGTAAAAATAACTTGGCTGTTTTGAAGGTACACTCACACATCTTCAACTCATAAACCATTCACACCCACAGTTTAAGAAGAGTAAATTTCTTGAAATACTTTTGTATCTGATTTTCTGGAAAACAAAATGTAATGTCATTGAACTAGATTTGCTTGTTCATAAACTTATGTATTTCTCCTTAATCCAAAACCTTGTTGAAGAGAAAGGATATATGATCAGATGCATTTAAAAGAGAATCCTAGAAACATCCCAAAGGCAGAGAATTGATATAAGGCAGTCTCTAAGTGAATACAAGTCAAGCATTCAGAAAGAAAAGAAAGTATTTAGGTTAGAGATAAAATAAATACATACTGTATATGCATATTTTTCATTTATTCTTGATTGAGAGTTGAAAGGAAAAAAAAATAGAAAAACTAAACTTAATTTGACATCTATACCATCATAGTAAGATAAAAACAAGGGAGCGACATTTGTTCTTTCATTAAAATTTTAATTCTCTCCTCTCTGTTACCAACCATTTTAAGAGAGAAACAAAACCCTCTGTCCAGAGGAAAATCTTTCATTTTCTGACTCCAAATACAGAACACATTCAGCCAAATATCGATAAAAAAGCTGCTAAATTAATAATTAAGGTTGAAATTGCAAAATGTGGCCATATGTTTCACATTTAATGCAATAACTAATGCTCAAAAATAGAAGTTGGCATAAAAGAATTATTGTTAAGAAACAAATATACCTGGTAGGCAGCAATTGGCAAGCAAGAATTATCTCGAAGAAAACCAACTATATGCAGATATGCTTTTGCCTGCCAAACAATATAATTCATAATACATGTTAGAGAAGAGATGTAAAAAGCCCATGTGAATAGCCCATTTAGGGGCTCATTGTGTAGCTTTTCTTTATTTCTTGTTTAGTCCCACATCTTGAGATTTGAATGACTTGCCTCCTTCTCTTACTATATATTTGTACTCATACATGTAATTATTTATTCAAGAAGTATATGCAAGGTTTATACCATTTCTCTACATGGTATCAGAGCCTTCGATCCGACTCCTGCGGTCTACCTTATTGTGACTGTCTGCGAGCTGCTCCTTTCTCTTCTCGCGCGGTCTCCACCTTCGAGACCGCCAGCTCGCAGTGTCCTCAGCTCGCGCGGCCTCAGCCTTTTCTGCCCGCATCCTTCTTCCTGTGGCTTCCACCGTCTATTCTCCGCCTCTCTGGCTGTTTTTATAGTCTTTCCTGTCTGCCAAGTGGGTCCCGCCCCACTTCTTGTCCGCCGCGACCTCCTCGGCTGACCGCTGCGACCTTCCCTCTGGTGATCGCTTCCCTCTCCTTCTCACAGCGACCTCTGTCTCATTCCGCTGCGCTCTGCCCGTTATCTCTACTCAATCTTTCTCGGCGGAGCTCTCTTTCTCGGCTCGTGCGACCTCTTCTCTTCTTGCGCGAGCTCTCTCTCTGCCCGTTACCTCTACTTCTCGCAGCGAGCCTTTCCTTCTCGCTGCCGGTCTCCTCTTCCTATCTACTAGCGCGATCACACCGTGACCGCGGACTCCCGCCTGGTCGTAGTTGTTTTGCCGTTGGTGTGCCTTCTCTTCTCGGTTTCTTCCTACTCACGGCGATCTTCCCCGCGGGTCTCTCTTGCTCGCTGCGGGCTGCCTCTTGGTCGCGATCTCCTCTTGCCGCGAGTCTCTTCACCACCTCGTGCGGCCTGCTCTGCTCTTCTGCTCTTCGCTCTTCCCGCACTTGGTCGTGGTCTTCTCTGACCGCTAGTGTCCGCACCTTGACCGTGCGGTCTGGCAGTTCTGTCCGCTGTCACCGCTCCTGGTCGTGGCCCCTTTTTCGTGGCTGCTGGTGTGATCACCGTGATCGTGCGGTCTAGCTCTCCTTCCTGCCGGCTTGCTCTCTTCCCTGCAGTCCGCCCTTTGCTTCTCTTCAGTCCGCCGGACTGTGCGGGCTGCTGCTTTCTAGTCGCCGAGCCCTCTGCTCTGCTGGTTTCTCCCTGGTGCTTGTTTCTCCATGGCTTTGTCTCCTTCCCGGTCCCCAGGCTCGGTTGCGTCTATTTCTGGTGGTAACATCTCCTGCCTCCTTCATAGCTCTCCGTGGATTCTGGATTCCGGGGCCAGCCACCACATTACTTCGCAAGCACCTTCACAATACTTGGCCTCCGAACATCCTCCGTTCATTACTGTGGCAAATGGTGCTTCTACTCCTGTTGATGGCTCTGCCGATCTCACTCTGTCACCCTCACTTACTCTTCGTTCGGTTCTTCATGTTCCGGGCTCCTCCTTCAATCTCTTATCTATTAGCCGTCTCACCCAAGATTTGGATTGTTGTGTCTCATTCACCTCTACTTCATGTATTGTGCAGGATCGACAGACGTGACACATCATCTGCAAAGGGCATCTCTCGAACGGACTCTATCTCCTCGATACCTCTCCCACCGTTCTTCTCTCCTCTATCAGCACTATTGAGTGGCACCGCCGTCTTGGTCACGCTCCTCTACAAATACTCCGCAAAGCTCTTCCCGACGTCTCTCTCCATGAGTTTACCTGTGAGTCGTGTATCTATGCCAAACATCATCGTTCTACGTTCACCCCCCATCCCACTTGAAGTGCTGCTCCCCTTGATTTGGTTCACTCTGATATTTGGGGTCCCTACAAAATCGTCAGTGTTTTTGGCTATCGTTACTTTGTTACCTTCGTTGATGACTACTCACGGGTGACATGGTTGTACCTCCTTCGTGACCGCTCTGAATTGCCTGGTGTTCTTCGGAACTTCATCATCGAAACTCGCAACCAATTTTCTACTACTCTTAAAACTCTCCGTACCGACAATGCCCGCGAATATACTGGTCATACAGTCACTCACCTATGTGCTGAGTTTGGGATAATTCATCAAACCTCTTGTCCATATACCCCCCCCCCCCCCCCAACAGAATGGCGTTGCTGAACGCAAGAATCGTCATCTGCTTGAGGTCGCCCGCTCTCTCATGCTCCAAATGAACGTCCCCAAACAATATTGGAATTTCGCGGTCTCTACCGCATGCACTCTCATCAACCGCATGCCTTCTTCTCGTCTCGACTTTGCATCCCCCTTCAGTCTCCTTTTTCCTTCTACGACTCCATTCTCCATCGCTCCTCGCGTGTTTGGCTGCGTATGCTACACTCATCGCCTTGGTCCGTCCTCTGACAAACTTGCTCCACGTGCCACCAAATATATGTTTGTTGGTTACTCCCGGACTTAGAAGGGCTATCTCTGCTTCTCTCCCCAGGATCGCAAGCTTCTTACGACTGCTGATGTTACCTTCCTCGAAGATCAACCCTATTTTTCCCAACCAGCGGACTGTCCTCTTCCGCTGCCTCCTCTTTCGCGGCCTGTTATTCCGGTTACTTCACCCCCTCCTCCGCTATCTCCAACGCCCGTTTCCTCCCCGCCCGTCTCCTCCATACCAGTCTCTCCCATCCCTCTTCTACCTCCCACCCAGAAACCACCTATCACTCGTGTGTACGCTCGTCGTCCTCTGTCCTCCACTGCCCTACGGGAGGTGCCCTCCTCTGATGATGACTCGCGGCCTGCTGATCCGACTTCTTCCTCTACTGCACATCCAATGGCACACTCTGTCTCTCTTCACCGCCTCTCTCCGGATCTTCGTCAATTTGCTACTTCTCTTTCCTCCATTTCCATTCCTAACTTTGTGCAGGAGGCGCTTCAGCACCCAGGGTGGCGGGCGGCTATGGAAGAGGAGATGAATGCCCTCTGGGCTAATCAGACTTGGGAACTGGTCCCGCTTCCTCCTGGTCAACATTGTGTTAGTTGCAAATGGGTCTTCACAGTCAAGCAGAATGCCGACGGGACGGTCGATCGCCTCAAGGCTCGTCTCGTGGCCCGGGGCTTCACTCAGCAACAAGGGTTGGATTATGAGGAAACTTTCTCTCCAGTAGCCAAACTAAACACTGTTCGTGTTGTTATCTCCGTCGCTGTGCACCGGCGCTGGCCTCTTATTCAGCTGGATATTAAGAATGCATTTCTCAACGGTGATCTGAAGGAACTTGTCTATATGATCCAACCTCCCGGGTTTGAGACCACGGGGGAGTCTCGTACAGTTCCTGTCTGCCGCCTTCTCAGGGCTCTTTATGGTCTCAAACAATCTCCGCGAGCTTGGTTTGATAAGTTCTGCAAGGTTCTCTTGGCTCTCGGCTTTACTCGGAGCTCCGCCGACTTCTCTCTATTCACCAAGCATGGCCCAACTGGCACTGTGATCCTTCTTGTGTACGTTGATGATATCCTAATCACCGGCGATGATCTCTCTGGGATACAACAACTCAAGAGACATCTGAGCTCGGCTTTCCAGACCAAGGACCTTGGCAATCTTAGATACTTCCTTGGGATTGAAGTTGCTCGACGACCCGATGGGTTGGTTATGTCCCAACGAAAATACTGCATTGACTTACTTCATGAAGCAGGATACTCCGGGTGCAAACCTGCGGATACTCCTATGGATGCTAATCAAAAGTTGTGTGCTGCTGGTTCTGATTCTGATCAACTACTTGAGAATCCAGAATACTACCGACGATTGGTTGGGAAGCTGATCTACCTAACGGTTACTAGACCTGATATCTCGTTTGCTGTTGGTGTTGTAAGTCAATTCATGTATGCTCTGCGCACTTCTCACCTTCAAGTTGTTGAGCGTATTCTCCGATATCTAAAGACCGCTCCGCGACAAGGCCTTGTCTACAAACCATCCAACTCACCATCTCTTCTTGCCTACTCGGACGCTGACTATGCCGGGTCTCCTAATGATAGGCGTTCCACGACTGGTTTTTGCACTTACTTTGGTGGACACCTCATAACCTGGCGGAGCAAGAAACAGTCTGTGGTTGCTCGCTCCTCGACTGAGTCAGAATACATGGCTATGGCTGTTGTTGTGTCAGAATTAACCTGGCTCGAGAGTCTTCTAGGTGACTTGGGTGTTAGACTTTCTTCTCCGGCAACTCTTCGGTGTGACAGTCAGGCTGCAATCCATATCGCCAATAATCCTGTTTTCCACGAGCGAACAAAGCATATTGAGGTTGACTGTCATTTCATCAGGGAAAAGGTACAATCAAAGAAGATAGAGTTGGAGCATGTTCCTGCTGCTAGACAGACTGCTGACATCCTGACAAAAGCACTTCCTCGGCCACTGTATCTCCAGTTCTTATCCAAGCTGGGTGCCTACGATTTGTATGCTCTAGCTTGCGGGGGAGTGTTAGAGAAGAGATGTAAAAAGCCCATGTGAATAGCCCATTTAGGGGCCCATTGTGTAGCTTTTCTTTATTTCTTGTTTAGTCCCACATCTTGAGATTGGAATGACTTGCCTCCTTCTCTTCCTATATATTTGTACTCATACATGTAATTATTTATTCAAGAAGTATATGCAAGGTTTATACCATTTCTCTACAATACATAATAGGCTAAAGTGAAGGACAAACTGTATGGAGGAAAAAGTTTACCAAGAGAATGTCAACGCTTTGAAAAGTGTCCTCAATTTCGATGAGAACTTTACAGTCCGCCGGATCCACTTGATAACTTTCATTAAATAAATCAAGGAAACAGTCCATCGCAGGCGGATTCAAATCTAAAAATTTGTGAAATGGTTCATAACTAACATACCTGCAGGAAATGCAATAAAAGAAGAAAATATTCAAGGAATAATTACAAAAACCTACTTGGCAAATTTGCGTAATTACAGGGGCCTCCCCTCTACTTCTAAAATTATCAAGACGTCCCCCCTGAGTTTACGTTGTTAACATACATGTACACAAAAAAGTCAAAGTAAAGTCCATGTAATTATGAAAAGTTGGCAGCGAGGTCCCTATAAATGATCAGATTTAAGAATGCATTGCAATTTTTCAAAAGTTGTTAAAAAGCTTTTAGCCCTTGCATTGGTTGAAGGAAGAGGATTAAAAAAAATACTTTGAAGCGCAAGACATAATAAAGACATCGTGAAAGCCTTCCTCATCAAGAGAAGTTCGAATTGCTCTTGCGTGCATATCACTCGAGTTGACGACATTAGCACCAGCACGGGCCTATAAGTGATATCATGAAGCATTAGCTCGAAAAAGTTCGAAGTAAAGATGGATTCAAAAACATAGAAACTTAACCATACCTGAGAAATTGCTTGTTTACATAACTGGTGGACAGTTTCATCATTCATGATGACATCTGCTCAATGGGCACAAACAAATACAGCATTAGCGAAAGCTATTTTAAAATAGATAAATATAAGTGATTGGACAACTTAAGGCTCTGTTCGAGACAATTGTGACATTTGAAAGGTGATGGTGTGAAATTATGATAGTAACAGCATATGTGGCGATTTACTATGTTAGAAACTTTCATGACAAATTCTTTTTGGCCCAAAGGGTCTGGCATTCATTACCGATAAAGGTTGATGACATTTGTATGATTGCAACAATTTTTTGACCTAAAATGTCATATTTTAAAAACAATATTTGTGACCACACATACCTAAACGTTGCCTATGTTTTTCATAACTGAGTTGACAATTTTCACCGCTCTCCCAAACATGGCAAGGTATTAAACTCAATTTTGATTCTATCATGAAAGTTCAATTTTGATTGCTTGGATACTTTGTCCTTTTAAATAATTAAGTATTTATGGTAGGAAGACAGACGATTACCTAATTGTGGCTCAAATTACAACAACGTGAAATTTAGTAGGGCCTCTAATATAATTCTTACAGAACTTTGAAGATTGCTCGAGAGTTCAAATAAAATTTCATTCAAATTCTACGAGTATCGGGTGAAGTTCTTCCATGCTAGATTTTGCTGGAGCCAAGAATAATAGTTGTTCATCGTGTCCTCAACTCAATATATAATATTTAGAAATGGTTTTGGTTGGCTAAGAGAGTATTGATTAGGGTGCTAGGGAAATCATATGCAAACCTCATCCCCCATCAAATGTAGCAAAAGAAGGATATGGACTAAATATTAGGGTTTTTAATTATACGAATAGACTTAAGTGGCTTAGACTTTAGAAATAAATGAAATTAAAAAATGTAACTGTTGGAGATATGAAAGTAAACTTGTATTATTTACGTATTTACCCATCCTGTATTACTCACTCCTATATATTAAGGAGTCAAAATATTGATACTGTTACGATCTGATTTGCAACATGATATTGTAGCAAACCTAAAACTCTTGATCCCGACGCTCTCGTTCCGCTCCCGAACGCCGCTCGCGACTTCGCCTCGTACGACCAGTCGAGGCTCTAGTTCTGCTTCCAGCAACCGCCCGTCATTCCGCTTCCAGCAGCCTGTCGCTCACTCCGCCCAACTCCACAACAACCATGGTTTGTGCCGCCCGAAAACAAGGGAGACCGGGCATATGGGTGTTTGATTCCCTTGTTTTCGGCGTCCAATTCTCCTTATTTCTGAGGGGATGGTTCTTCCTCCTCATTCATATATCTGATTTGGTCTTCTTGGATGGTTCCATTGCCCAGATCAACTTCGTTTTCATCTCTTTCTACGAGAGAAACCATAGTTCCGTGTTGATACCCTTAATTTTTGTAATCCTTTGATTTATATTCTTGGTTTGATATGCATGGGAGCGTAGATTCTACCAATACGTCCTCCGGAGCAGGCGTCTCTTCTACTCCAATGTCCTCTGTGGGATCCAGTTGTGTAAACCATGACCACGACACCCCAAAAATTACGACCACGAAACTAGATGACACCAACTTCTCAACTCTATGCTGGAACTCATTGCCCGAAATTATTTGTTCCTGGATATTGTAGTTGACATATGGAAGAGAGTTGAGGTCACCTATTCATGTCGGGGATATGCCGCTTTTCAAATGCGGCGACAAATCTTTTTTCTGAGACGGCGCAATCGCCCTCCTTCAACCTACTACTTGAATTTTACCAAACTTTATCATGAATATGATCACTTTGTCCCCCGAAGATAAAGTGTTGGTTCGGGATAGGGAAGAATGCAACCGGATTTTTGAATTACTTCATGGCCTGCATTGTGATTTTGATCCTATTAGTGTTCAAATTCTTGATCGTTCTCACCACCCCTATCTATCAGAGGTTTACAGTCTTGTGAAACAAATATTTGATCGTAGGCAGACTTTACTTCCGGACTCAGGCTCAGAGGGCTCAAATCTTGTCGTTCATTTCAGCCATGTCATGACACTGTCGCCTAGGACATCCTTCTATTTCTACTATGAAAAGTTTGCTTCCTACCGCGTCAAGTCTTTAGCTTAATGCTTCCAATTGTGATGTAGGTGAACTCAGTAAACATCGTCGTGCTTCTCTTCCTCATGTTTCATAGCTTAGTACTATGCATTTTTCCATTATTCATATTGATGTGCGGGGTCCTTACCCAATTGCGTCTATTTTTAGTTGTTACTGATTTGTTACTTTCATATATTATTTTTCACGCTGCACTTGGGTTTACTTGAAAACAACAAACAAAAATGACGTGTTTCTTCTCTTTCAATGCTTCCATAAAATGATTACTACCCAGTTCAACGCTACCATTAAATTCTTGCGCAACGACAATGGTCGTGAGTACATTGAGTAGGTTTGAAAGTTACCACAGTGACCTGGGCATCATCCACCAAACCTCATTGTCTACACCCCTGCTCAGAATGGTGTAGTTGAACACAAGAATCGACACCTTCTTGAGGTAGCTCGTTGTCTCTTACTTCAGATGGCACCTTCCTAAGTATTATTGCATTTGCAGGGATGTGGTTCTTACCGCCGCTTACCTCATTAATTGCATGCCTACCTTTGTCCATGGACATAAAACTCCTCTCGACACCCTTCATGTTACTCCCACTCAAATTTTTCCACGTATCTTTGAATGTGTTTGCTTTGTTCGTGTGAATCACAAATCCAAACTTGACTCTCGTGCCCTACGGTGTGTTCTTACTGGTTATTCTTCTGCCCAAAAGGTTATAAATGGTTTCATCCTGTGACCAAAAGGACATCTGTTACAATAGATATCACGTTTCGGGATTCCGAAACTTGTTATGGGGATTCACTTCAGGGGGAATCCTTTACCATGTAAATGAGCTCCACTTCTCTTCCTCTACCAATTTCTCCCTCATTTCAGCCTCCTAATCTTATTCCTTCTCCTACTCTTAATGGTCAGGTTGTATCACCTCCTCCTTTGCAAGTTTATACTCAGAGAAGTAAGGGAACAAATACACATGCTTCACCCATGATACATGTTCCAACACCAGATCCATCTTCCAGTACTCAAGGAGATAATCGTACTTCTACCCAACATCCTCTATCTCACTTTGTGACTTATGACTTTTTATCTCCTTAGCAAAAAACATTTGTCACCTCTCTGTCTTTCATATCCATCCCCTCTCCTTGGCACGAAGCCCTTGAACACCACGAGTGGAAGGAAGAATGCTTGAGGAAATGATGGCTCTTGAAAAAAATTGTACGTGGAAACTGGTACACCTTCCTCAAGGGAATATTGTGGTCGGGTGTAAGTAGGTCTTCTCTGTAAAGCAAAACTCCCAAGGACTTGTTGAACGCTACAAGGCAAGATTGGTGGCTAGGGAATATATTCAGACCGCCGAGATTAACTATCAAGAAACTTTTTTTTCCCAACACTTTTGCTCATGTAGCAAAAATGAACTCTTTTGTGCAGCGCGCACATGGTGGAACCTCAGTCAATTAAACGCGCCAAATGTCTATCTCCAAAGGGGTTTAGAAGACTAAGTCTACATATCTCTACCTCCTGGTCTTGCTCCAGAAGGGTCTGGAGGAAAGGTCTGCAGGTTGAAGAAGACTTTATACGGCTTGAAACAGTCTCCTCGAGTCTGGTTTGGGAGATTTCATAGATCCATGATGAAATTTGGTTACACACTGAGCAATGTCAACCACACCTTATTTATAAAGCACCGACAAGGTAAATTGACCGCCCTTATCGTCTATGTGGATGATATTGTTATAACAGGGGCTGTCATGGAGATCTAAAATCTAAAGGCGAGACTGGCAAGGGAATTCGAGGAAAAAAACCTTGGGAATCTCAAGTATTTCCTGGGTATTGAAGTCGCCAGATCCAGACATGGGATGTTCATTTGTCAGAGAAAATGCAACCACGACTTGTTAGAGACATCAGGTGATGAGTGAGTGTGGACCCACGGGCACCCCTATTGAGGCCAACCATAAATTAGGAAGAGACGATGGGGAAGTTGTTGCTGACATCACAGGATTCCAACAACTGGTGGGGAGGCTTATCTATTTATCCTATACCCGTCCAAACATCTCATACGTGGTTGGAGTTATTAACCAATACATGCATTCGTCGAGGTCTCGCCACTTGGATACTGCTCACATGATCTTATGATACCTTAAGTCCCATCCAAGAAGGGGTATCCTATTCCCACATGGTAAAGTGATAACAGTAGAAATCTACACATATGCTGATTGGGTGAGATCCGTTGATGATCAGAAATCCACATTTGGGTATTGCTCTCTGGTTGGCGGCAATTTGGTGTCATGAAGAAGCCAAAAAAACATGTGGTTGTCAGGTTGAGTGCTGAAGCAAAGTTCAGAGCTATTGCGCATGGGATCTGTGCGGTTCAGCCCCACTGCTCCTTATTTAATATTGGCGGGCTGAACCGGATGGTTCAGCCCGGTCTTCCTCCGCCTTCTCCTTTGGTCAACGTGCACAGTAATCTTCGGAGAATCTGGTAATGACGCCCGACGTAACATTCCCTCCCCCATCAAGGGCCAGCTTGTCCTCAAGCTGGAGGCGGAGAGCATGCGGCTCTTGCATCTGAGACGAGACCTTTGTTGAAGCCGTAGGCGAGATCTCCTTCACCTGAGACGTAACGATGTGCAACGTACTATCCGGTTCCCCTAGTCGTTCCACGCTGCGGAGCGAGATCTCCTTCACCTGAGACGACTTGAGGCCTTCCTAGCAATATCCCTTCCCGTTTTGGCTGAACTCCATAGCCATCTGGTCCCAATCAAAAGTCACACGCCGAAGTTGCCGCAGCCACGGTACGCCCAACACCATGTCAGAACCCCGGATTGGCAATAAGTAAACATCAATATATCCAGTGTAGCACTGTATCCGGAGCTCCACCCCTTTCATCACTCCCTCGCACTGCAGTGTACTTCCATCCGCTACCCTGACGTGGAAAGATGCGCCGCGATCTATGTCATACCCCGTCTTCTGGGCCATAGCGGGTTGGATGAAGTTGTGAGTGCTCCCGCTGTCCATCAAGATCATCATCGTCTCCCTGCCGACCCTCCCGGCTATGCGTAAGGTCGGAGATGGGGTACCCCCCTCCATGGTTTGGATGGATACTCCAAAGTCTTCAATAGCCAACTCTCCCTCCTCCTCTGTGCGAGGAACATCTTCCGCTTCCTCCCTCAGCATGAATACCTGGACCTTCTGGCATGTGTGCCCTCGGGTGTACTGCTCATCACAGTTGAAGCATAACCCCTTCTCCTTCCTGGTCTGAAGTTCCTGCCACGTCAGTTTCGTCACTGTCGGCCGGCCCTCGGCCGGGGGAGCCCCCCGAGGAGGGTGTACAACCGTAGGAGCTCTCACCGCTGTACGGGTCCTCTGCCGGGTGAATCTCTCCTCTTGTATCCTTGTTAAACTTCGTGGCACATAGGCGTGGACCTCATCCCGCAGCCCAGATATGAAGCAACTGAGGAGGGTCTTTTCCTCCCAACTGACCCGATTGGCCAGCTTCTCGAACTCAGTACGATACTCCATCACGGTACCTTTCGGACGGAGTTTTTGTAACGTCGCCTCCACATCCTCGTACTTCAAGGGTCCAAAACGGGCCGAGAATCCCTCCACAAAATATGCCCACGGAGCATATCCATAACCCCGTATGAACCACTGTGCCCACTGGTACGCGTCGTCTTCCAGATGAAAGGATGTCAGTTGCACCCATTGGTCCTCGGGAATTTCCTGATAAGTGAAGAAAAGTTCTGCCTTCTGCACCCATTCCAGAGCATCCCTGACGCGGAACTTGGGGAAATTCATGCGAGTTCTCTTCAGAGGCATGTACGGTCGTTGTTGCATATCCCCATGTCTCCCGTTGGCCTCTGGTCCGTGCTGTGGTCGGCCGTAAGGGTCATGGAGATTCGCTCCCCCTTGGCCGCCGCCCCATTGCTGTCCTCTGCCTTGAAATCCCTGCCTGGGAGGTTGCTCGTGCCATGTTTCGCCGTTTCCGAACCTCATCGGCCCTCCAGCGTGTTGCGGCGTAGGAAGGAGGCCCATTCCTCCTCCGAAAATGGCGTCGACAGCCCCCGGTGGTCGATAGGGGGCTGCTGGAGCCTCTCGGCCCCTCCACGGGGCAGCCCCGGCCCTCTCCTGGGCGGCGGAAGGGCCTCCTGGCCCGCTACTTGGCTGCACAGCCGGGTGCGGCTGCTGTTGGGCGGCCCAGGCTGGCGGCTGGCGGGGGGGGGGGGATAGCCGCTCCCTGGCCGGCCGTAGCCGGTTCCCTCCGGGCCCGACATCCACCCCGCCTGGCTGTGCGGAGCCCCGACCCAGACAGGGGCCGATCCGGCGCCGGCTGGCTCCGTGCGGCCCGGATCGGTCCCGATTCCGCTAGGAGGGATCACGCCCGAGCCCCCTGTCCCTTCGTTGGTTGCCGGCGGCACATGGTGTGACGCCTCCGCCTCACAGCTCTCTAGCCCTCAAGCTAGACAAATAGGCCCGCAAGCCTTACAAGAAATTACAGTAGAAAAACTGTTTCTTCTCCCGGATGAAGATTGACAACTTAGCCTAATGAAGATCGGCTTCTTTAGGTTGAAGAAGATGCTTCTTGATTTGGAGTTTCAGCACTGGATCTTCTTCAGCCTCCTCTTCTTTTTCCTGATGTTGATCGGCTACTTTTCAGTCGATGGAGATGACTGATTCTTCAGAGAACACTTGATGCTTGTTCTCTACTTGATCTTCTTCTTCTCCGCCGAAAATATTGTTCTATTGACGTGTAGCGGCGGGATTCTTTCTCGTTCTTTTTCTCTATTTTGAAGACACTTTTTCTAGGGCATCACTGTTCCCTTTTATAGGACAGATCAGGCGCCTAACGGTCACATGTGATGTCCTTTAATGTCAGACGCCTCATTCCATAAGAGCACGCGCTGATTGGACAATCAGGCGGCGACATTAAATGCTGACAGCGCGTCCGCAACATTTGAATCTGTCTCGACGATATTTCCATTGTTACGACGACATGGATGATATCTCGACGACAGGACTTTGTCGATGCCTTGAACTTAGGTAGACTTTCAATTCTTCTTGCTTCTGCCTCTGATGCAGGTATCTCGACGATACGAGACATTCTGGCACTTCTGCATATACGACGATATGTTGTCTCTGACTGTGTCGTCGTAATCTTCTGTCTTGTAGACTGTCGTCGTAATCACATTGTTCTCTCGACGACATGAGTGATAACATGTCGACAAATCATACTTTAGCAGCTGCTTGTCTTCAGCTGTCCTTCTTCAGTCTTCTCGACGACAAGTCTTCTTTACGACGATGTTCAACGCCATCAGTCTTACTTAGCCTTTTCAGCGACAAGGCTTCTTCATCTTCTCGACGACAAGGCTACTTTGTTGATGTCGACGATGTCGCGTCTTCTCTGCGTTCGACGAACCGCAATCTTCGTTTGACGAACTCGCTAAGTCTCAGTGTTCGACGAACTCGCCAAGTCTTAGCGTTCGACGAACTCGCCAAGTCTCAGCGTTCGACGAACTCGTCAAGTCTCAGCGTTCGATGAACTCGCCAAGTCTCAGCGTTCGACGACCTTCATTCTTCTGTCCCGTCTCTGCGTTCGACGATCTTCCTTCTGCGTTCGACGATCTTGCCGAGTCTCAACGTTCGACGATCTTGCCGAGTCTCAGCGTTCGACTAACTCGCCAAGTTTCAGCGTTCGACTGACTCGCAAAGTCTCAGCGTTCGACGAACTTCCTTCTGCGTTCGACGATCTTCCTTCTTCTTGACGATATAGTACTTACTGAAATAACTAAAGTACTTGACATATTGTCGATCTCTGCAAGCATGAACTAGATGGAACATTAAATACAACTTGCACTTATCATTGAGCTGAGCACTTCAAATCAGGAACATTGTTGGGCACTGTTCCCAACAATCTCCCCATATTTGAACAAGCCCTAACTTATCTCAATGATAAATGCCACTCATGAAAAGATATATCATTTCAGATAGTAACATCACACTTAAAGCAGCAATCATACAAATAGATGAAATGTTCTATAATAAACATTAGCATTCATTTGCCCCAACAAAATAAATTAAGATTTTAATTTGTTGCCCCATCAGCGTCTGCTGCTGCTTGCCCCTTTGGTTTTCGGCCTTTGCCTCTGATGGTAGTTGATGGGCAGGGGAATCTTTGTGGAGAGGGAGGAGGACCTTGTGGGAATGCTAGCTTGTGGTTCTTCCTCCTTTCCAGCTGCTTCAGATGTTTCAACTGTCTGGTATACTCTTTGATAGTCCTCCTGAGGGTATCCAAACTGGATCCATGATTCTGTTATTATTTCTGTTGATACTGGACTCCACCTTCCGGATTGTGGATCCAGCTCAACTTCCCTCAGTCTCTTTTGCCGATACTGGCTGCTCTGACTCCTCTTTCTCTTCCTGGAGGTTGCTGATTCTCCAAACTCTATTCCATACTCAGCTGAGTCAGTGCTTGCAGACGGATTGGCAGCTTCATATAGTGATGGGGGTTGCTTCATTGTTTGCTTAATTTGATTTGTTACCCACATCGCTTGATGTGAACTGACGTTTATTATTTTCTTCTCCCCCTTTAGGGCTTGTTCAATTACCCTTTCTTCAAGTCCTTCTCTGACTAGATTCAGCTTTTCATGCAAGTTTTGTTCAGTCACATCCAAATTGTTGTTTATTTCAAGCAGATGGGTATCTAAGGTATGAGCGTTCTCATTGACCTTATTTAGAATTTGATTTCTGTTATTTGCAGCATCTGTCTCTATCTGCTTAAAACCATAGTACACATTGTTTGAGAATGTGCCTTGCTTTTTCAGGATTGTGTGGGTTTGATGTCCCACTTTGTTTACTTCCTCGCTCATCTTCTCTATGGCCGGAGCTGCCAGTGTGTAGAAGTGAGCGCACTGGGTGTTGAGGTGGAGTATGTCCTTCTTCCCTTTCTGGATCTCGCCCTTCATTTCTTCCCTTAGATTGTCCACGGTTTTTACTATGAATTGCTCTAGTTGTTTGCGCTGAGTATTTAGCAGGGCTGACATCATGTGGAAAAGAGAACCTGACTGAGCCGAATATGGCTCAGCAGTTTGTTCATCTTCCTCTTCTCTTCCCATTGGAATTCCTTCAGAGATACTTGCAGATGATTCTTCACTGAGGTGTGTTGTTGCCTTAGCCTTCCCCTGACATTTTCTGGCAGTGTCTCACTTGGAGATATGAGCACAATCTTACTTGCTACTATTAGTTCTCTGCCGTCTGAGAGAGTGAGGTCTTCCATGGGGTCAGGCACATTTCCTTGATCCTCTAGGGCAGAGTGCCCCTGTGGGGTCTCCCCCTCAACTTGTGCATCACCTTGAGCTGAGCCTCCTGCCTGGAGCTCCCCCTCACTTGGAGCATTAGTATTGTTCTTATATTTGTAAATGCAAATTAATCTTATGTCATAATGCTGAGTTCGTCGAACTCAAGGTTGACATTCGTCGAACTCAGGAAAGAGTTCGTCGAACTCAGGAAAGAGTTCGTCGAACCCAGAATTTTCCCAGCTGAGCACTTAGTCTACTTTAGTTTGTTTTGAATACTTATCCACTGAGACAGAGTGGCTGTCTCAGCTGATCAGCTGAGATGGGTCTCACCCAGAATTTAAAGTGTTAAACATTTTAGGGAGATTAAATACCCTATCATGGGGAGGAAGACCGGGCTGAACCATCCGGTTCAGCCCGCCAATATTAAATAAGGAGCAGTGGGGCTGACCTCACCGGTTCAGCCCCTATGGGGGCCGGCCGGCCCCCATGGGTCCGGGTGCTATATAATACCGGACCCTCTTTGGAGAAGGCATCAAATGAAGTATTATTCAGGTTTCCTTCTCTTCCCCCTCAAACCCTAACCCTAACCCTAATCTCTAGTTTCCTCTCTAGTTCCTCTATTTCTCCCCTTCCTTCCTTGCTAGTTCATAACACATACATGGATACTAGAGGAATTATTAAAGGCTTAGAGACAGGAATGAATTCTTTTGGTAAAGCTTCTTCAACTAACTTCTCTCCTTCATTATCATCTTCTTCCCCCTCCATTTCAAGCACATAAAGTTGAGTTTGAGATCCACACTTATAACCACGAATATGCCTTTCATCACAAAAGAAGCATAATCCCTTGGCCCTCGTCTCATTCATCTCCTTGGGCGATAATCATTTTGTTGTCTTGATCGGTAGTTACAAGATTGAAGGCAAAATTAGTAACTATGGCTAGCTTGCTTCCTTCAAGTCATTGGCTGACAACTGATAATCCCTAGTGATGATGCTCTGCTAGGCCCCAAGATTAATTTATTGTTCTCGAAGTCATGCCAAATTATAAGCTTTCTAAAGGGATTGTGGCATTAGCTTACGTACAGGTAAAGCTACTTCCCTTTGAAGGCCCGTGAAAAAGAGATAGTGTATTCCTCAGTTAAAAAAAGTTATTTATCAACACTTCAAACTTGTCGAGATAGTTCTAAACTAACGATTGTTTACGTAATTCCTTAAATTTACTCATGGGTTCATTATACATGATTGATCCAAAATGCTAATGAATAGCAGTGTAAACTCATCCCAAGATATTGAAATACTTGAGAGTCGAGACTTGATAAAAAAATTGAAACCATGTCAATGCTCTGCCTTCAAAATGAATAGAAGTCAGTTTCACCTTCATCTCCTCCGGTCTGTCATCAATTTCAAAGAATATTTTGCTTCTATACAACCAATCTTTCACCGTATCACCAGGAAAATGAGGGAAGTCTAAGCAGGCGCATCTGGTTGGAATATTATAAAATACAAAATGATGTTGGCATGTACCAAACATAACTGGTGGGAAGATGTGGACGCCTCAGGTTCCATAACCGCCGTCACTTTCATCTCTCGTAATTCATCCATTGTTATTGATTGTTTGACATCCATCTCCTGCAACGTGAGTTTGAGATTCTATTTTTCTTTGCACAGGTCATGATTGCAAGTGTTGTGATCTTCCATGGCATACGAGCGCTGGCGGAAAAGGGCTCTAATACCACTGATAGAATCCTATTTGAATTCTGTTTTTACTCTTGCAGATCTTCCTTTAAGTGGAACGTCGGAGCAAGGGAAATACAGATAGGATACCCTGGAACTACAAATCATAGAAGAGGAAAGGTGGAAGTTGAGATGGAACGAGAACAATATTTTTTACATACTTGTTTCCATTTACGGAGAAGCATATACACTCCACCCAGTGCATCCAGTTACACATTCAAATGAGTGGAAACAATCATATGCTTGGCGGGAACAAGTATCTCTCACAAGACATTCACGGTTAAGTTATTAATGGCTACAACTGTTTAACAATAACACAAACACATATACTAACATATAATAATAAAGGACATAACAAAGAGATAACTAAGAGTCCAAGATGAAAACTTCTTGCTTGTAATTCACGACCCGATGAGATTTTTAAATAGAAGATACATGACACTTATAAATAAGTTTACATACTTGGACTAATTACAAAATACCCAAACATGAAATGATAACTCTAAATAACAATACTGACACGACATCTAATTAAGTATACGTAAAACAACAGATAACTGAATATGTGTGTCAACAACATTTTGTTATACAGTTAGTTTTGGTGAAAAATTCAGTACTTACAGTAAAACAAAGCTAACAGAAGTCAACGTTTATTAAACCAAGTAAGAAGATTCAAGGAAAACATAAGAGAATATAAATTTATATTCACCATCATTAGCCCTCACATCTATTTAACATCAACTTTATGAATCTATTTTTCTTTAGTTCCCAGTGAAAATCATTTTAAACGAATGTTGTATATTACCATAGGGCTGTCTCTTTGTGTTAATCCTTCGACCCTAATTTCATATATTCGTTTAAAATGTGCATTTACTACATTTATTCAAGGCCATCCGAAATAAAGATTTCATCGAAGTTAACTAGGTTGGAGATGAGAACAAAATTGTATCTTACCATCTTTGCGCACAATACCATCATACCCAAAACGAGAATATGGATTCAAAGCTACATCAGTATAAATCACCTCCAAATATAGATTAAAAATACAACATTTGCTAAACACAAACAGAGCCTAACAAAAAGTTAAATGGAATTCACTAACAATGTCATGATATTTGTCCTTGAGTAGGCGAATCGCTCGAGGGATTAGATCGTTGTCGCTGAGTGTTTCGTCCGTAGTTGGAATCTATGACCAAGAAATAAGTAACTCTTATTTCCAAAGACAATACCAATGAAATGTAGAACCAAAGCACAAGAGATAAACCTCCAATACATTAGGGATCTTTGGAGAGAGGAGAAAACTTTTGACACCTACATCTCTGGCCTTGTATACCTATATTAAGTGGTATAAATTAGCTAACATTGGTTAGACAGGCTCATATATTTACATGAAGTGAAAAACAAAAACAAATTTGACATATTAATACTCACAACAACACAAACCATAAATAATTATTGTTGAGAACATAGTCCCACATTGAAAAACTTGCATAATGTTATGCTCTTAATATAGATTTGAGCCTCTTTACTTAGAACCAAATGATTTTAGAAAGGGTACTTAGTTTATAACATGATATCAGAGTTGGTTTTGCTCACATCCTTCTTCCCCATCGCCCGTGTCTCAAATGTTTCAACACATTAGGCGTGGAGCCTTGCCCCACACGTATAGGTGATGGTGCATTTTTTTATACGGGAAGAAACATTGGCTACCTCGTCAAGAAGACCATGTCTCCATCCCAATATGTTGCAACCTGGCATAAGTCCAGTTGGGACATCATCTTCACCTGAAATGAAACGATTAGAATCATTGTTCAATATGATTGTTTGGTCAGGAGAGATTGGAGAAAATTCATATGATGCAACGACAATATACTTCACAATTTCACCTCGGGTGGTAATTGAATATGCCTACAAATTTTAAAAATGCAGTTTTCATAGAAACATTCCTACTAAACCCTCATGAAAATTTAGAAAAAATAATATATTTGAGGATCAATTGACTCATATCTCCTCATAACAAAACGCATTTCATTTTTTATCAACCAAAGAAATAGGTGAAAACACATTCAAATTCAATTATGTTATTCATTATCATTTCCATAGTTTCCAGTTCCACTCTCTGATTCCTTCAATTGAGAGAAACTGATATCTTATTCAATAGAGAATTTTTCTTCAAAATAGAGGTATAATTGATATGTACAAATGTTAATGAGTGATACCCTTGGCCAAGATGGAACATATATATACATATATATTTTGAGAATATAAATGTTAATTGATATGTACAAATGTTAATTATGAGTGATACCCTTGGCCAAGATATATACAGGTATATTTTGAGAATATAAATGTTGCTACTCTTTCACTGAAACCAGTCAAAATTCCATTCAATAGAAGCACATGCATCGGCAATATAAACACTTTATAAGCGCATCTACTAAACCACTGACCTTCATGAATGAATAAAGGAAGCACAAAGTTTGCAGCTGATATAGTGATTTCCTGAGAAGTAGACCTCAGTGCCGGTGTCTTCTGCTCACTACATGCTCTTACAACTCCGCGTTTTCGAACAGAAATCTTCGAACCTCGACTTTTTTGACCATATTCTCCTCTTTTGACTTGAGGAATATACGGAACTAGGGAGAAGGCGGAAGTCATTTTCAATGTAGGGATCATTCGACTTGGCAGGTGGGGATCTCGTTCGACGCCGCTGGTGACTCGCCGAGCGAGAGAGAAAAGAGAAGCAGTTTTAGAACACGAAATAGATGTAAGAAATCGGGGAGAAATTTAAAAAAAAAAACAGAGAACAGTTTTAAGCAGTGACAGCGTGAGAATATATAGGTTTTCCGGTACCTTTGGATGTCGGTGGGAAGAGGAATTGATGAAGGCGAGGCGTTAAAAACGCGCTCGACATTTTTATGCGGCTGAGAGATTTTATAGCTTGCTGCTGGTTTAGAAGAAATCCATCATCGTCTTGGGGGAAAAACCTGAAAATCCAGGAACCATTAACAAAGCCACTCTCTATTCACGCTTGCTGCTTTTATAAATAGTAAATAAAGGTTATTGATATGTGCAAACCTATTTTGGCTAGGTGCAAACCAATTTTACGAGCAAACCAAAAAATTATATGTGCAAACCAAATTATTACGTGCAAACCAAAAAAATCGCTAATTTTTTTTTTATCAAAATTTTCACTAATATTCGCCAATAATCATTCCCATATCCGGCAAAAGTACAAAATTTTTGTAAACAAAAACTACAAAATGAGTCGGAATCGTTGGAATGAGTTGTTGCATCCATCTGCATAAATAGTCAAAGATTTAGAACATATATGGTTATGTATTTGCAATGTTAATGTGTCAACTTGATAGTACCTCGCGTGGTTCAATTAGTGTTCGAGAAATGTGTTAGAGTAACCTCTTCAATCATTTTTGTACCTACAAATGTACATTAGCAGTTGTTAACATATTATATGTATTTATTGAAACTACAAAATGAACAAAATATGAAATGTTCACCATTCATCAGCAACTTCTTCATGATACCTCCTCCAAATAGATATCGTTGGAGGTAAGGGTGTGTCATCACGCATATTTAGTTGCACAAAATGATTTCCATGAATTAATCCCATGAATATTTTTCTCCGGAACATCGGCGGTGCTGAATGCAACGGAAAAAATGTAAAAGACTGAAACTTACTGAAATGGACAAATGTAATGTTGTAGCAAGATGCAATAATCAGTCCCATATCCGGCATCGTCATCCACTTGTCCAAAGGAGCAGGAATAACAGTGCAATCGAGTGATTCTAGCAATTCAGATCTCCTTGTCTTTCCAAAGATTTCCTCATATAAGACTTCATGTTGTTGTAGTTCTTGTGAAAGATCAATACGGACTTTTAACCAATCATCACCCATATTTAATCCATTACTAATTACACGATAACCGCAATGTCCATCTCCCTTGACATCTACGACATCAGTAATATACTCTGATATGTAAGGTGGCATCTCTTTTCGGACAACTTTTAGCATTTTATTTTCTTTTCTATCATCTTTTTTCGGAGGACGAGCTGAACTTTTCAGTGCCAATTCTTCACTCATCAAAACATGTTCAAATAGGGAGGGATCCCGCTTCGTCGATTTATGATCACTTGAACATTTTTTGTAACTCCCTTTTGGTCAGCCTTTTGTTTTAGCCGGTATAGAAGGTTCAATAGTTTGGGTACTAGAAGGATCCATAAGTTCGCGAAGTTTTCTCTTTATTTCTTGTTTTTGAAGTTCGGAGGTACTATTATATCTTCTAAGGATGCCTTCAACTTCCACATCTATTTCGGTAGTAACATTTTCCTCATGTTTAATGTCTTCATTCTCTTTCATTTCATGCAAGATAAGTTGTTTCCAATGGTCATGTATCATCCACAATGGAAACACATTATGTTTTGCTATATAAGGCAATAAATCATGTCCACAAGGTAATCCAAACGTATTTTTTGTCCTATGTGTACACTCTCCAAATGAGGCTTGAGCAGACCTTGCTAAAATTTCTTCTTGCTTAATGAGTTCCAAAGCTGTGAATGAAACCCGTCCAACTAAATCGGAATACAAACAAGTACTAAACTTCTTGTTAATTTGTATGGTACTTTGTCCAAATGAGGCTTTAATTTCAGTGTGCTGTAACTTAATCATATGATCAAAAGTTGTCCAAATAGTGCTTAGGTTGCCAATTGAAACTTCCAAAAATCTTTTTAACTGACTATGACCACCCTCAACACGATTTGTTGTACAATTACCCAAATGTAGATGCAAGTCTATCCAAGCTGAAACAAAATATTCCTTATATGGCGTTAACCAAGTTGTAACGATATAAGAAAAAACTTTTGGGTAACTTTTCTTATACTCATTTTTCAACATAAGAAAATTATGATAATATTCTGACTCGATTTGAGAATCAACTAATAGGTGCCATGTAGCTATGAATTTCTCCCACTCTTTACCTTTTTTGAACTCCCTCTTGCAATGGGCCAATATATTCCTGCTGATGTGAAACTTGCATAAAATATTTTTTGTCTTCGGAAAGACAACGGAAATAGCATTCATTAAGGCTATTTCTCGATCCGTTACCATTACACCGGGCAGTTTGTCTTGGTCCAAAATACTTTTAAAACCTTGTAACGCCCATATGTAACTTGCATGTACTTCACTAGACATGAACACAAAAGCTGCATAAAAAGAACGGTTGGTCGAAGTGACACCCACTATACACAGTAATGGTAATTTGTATCTATTTGTCTTGTATGTGCAGTCCAATAGAAACACGCATGGAAACATTTTGCATAACTGAACTGATACAGGATGAGCAAAAAAAAGACATTCCAACTGATTACTCTCACCATTGACCTTGTTATGACTAACATAGCCACTATCAGTGATACATTTGTATAGAAACTGTATTTGAGTACTACCATGCAACTCCATTCTTTGCATTTTTGCTCTTTTATTATAAATAGTTCGCATAATTGTAGTGTTAGAACTATCTTTTTTTTTCAATGCTGATAAAATCTTCCTAGGTTTTACCCCTGCAACAGACATTTCCTCCACAATATTTTCTTCATTTTCACTAAGTTTACCTGCATATGAATGCGCTTCTAGATGGACCATATCATGGTTGTGTAATCCACACTTTACTTCAACGTTCCATTCATCCACATGTGCATTTTTTGACCTTTTATTGAAAAAGGACATCCACATCTCTTTGAACTACTTTTACGCATATTTTTTCTAACCCATCCTTTAGCTCGCTGTGTTTCCCGATAATAACCTGCTCTGTCACATCCCAACATAACTCTCGGTTTAAGTCTACTGGTAATCTTGTCCGAACCTTGCACTGTCAAGACAAATCCCAATCCCTTTGCTATATTTTGAGCCCATGAAACAAGTTCCTCCTTAGAATCAAAACATTGGGAGGTAATGAAATGAATACCGACATCCAATTCAATAGGTTCGGATGATTCACCGCATGTTAACAACTTCATGTTGTCCGAATAAAAACAATCTACATAAAAAAAAAAAAAAAGCAATCTAAATTTCAGGCAATACAAGAAAACAGTCTTGGAGAGCCACAAAATGAATTCAGAAATATATGTTGTGAAATTTTTTTATTATTAAAAGAAACTCGATCTAAAATCCATAATCTATCTAGCTTCCAGACTTTCAGTCCTACAGTGCTGTTCATTATATTTCCACTGAAGTTATAGGTTTTATAATGCTACAGAAATATTGGATTCTCCATGAGTCAAATAATCATTCCATTGCTACTTTTAAGTTGAATATAACATGAATCAAAAAACATTCCTCAACAGGATCATTTGAATTCATAGATCAGTCACTGTTGAATGGAAACAGGCAAACAGCGATTTGATTTGCTATAAGCTTTGATTGAAACATTCACTGATTCACTTCTGAAGTTCTGAAGTACTGATTCAGTTCAAATCAACTGAAGAAAGGAGGAGGAGGAGGAGAAGATGCTCACAGTGAAGTACTGAAGTGGAGAACCAAGGCTGAGCGAGTGAGCGGCGAGAATGGCTGGAAGCCTGGAAGAGCGACTCGAGCCTATAACTTCTGTGCGCTGAACGTCGCCGTTCGCGATGCCTGGAGGAGGAGGAGGAGAAGAATGTCGAGGACTCGAGCCTGAACCGCTGTGCGCTGAACGCCGCCGTTCGCGATGCCTAGAGGAGAATGCCGAGCCTGAGCAGTGAGCGGCAAGGTTTCGCGAAGAGGAAGAGGCGGAACGGCTAGGTTTTGGTTTGCCCCTTCCTAATTTTAACGCCTACACATTTATATTTATTAAATATTATTTTATTTTACAAATTGGTTTGCACCTAGCCAAAATAGGTTTGCACATATCAATGACCTAAATAAATTAAGTTCAAAATTTTTATTTCATGAAAATAAATAAATAAGTTGTTAAATTTTAAGAATTTTGAGAATTCACTAGCCTCCCTTTGGCGCCGCCAAAAATTTAGACAAAAGCACCGTCATCATAAAAATAACTAAATAAGTTGTTTGACATAACAATAGTTGCAACTTACAACCACCAATAAGAAAATTGATGTGCACCTATAAATTCATAGGCACACTCGGGGTGCGTTTAGAGGAGACTTCACTAAGGAGAAGTGGAGTTAGTGAGGTCAAAGTCCAACGCATGATCATAGAGGTGGAGGAATCCGCTGGCGCGCGATTCGCCAGCGACGAGCACGGTCAAGACCGCACCCCCATGATGGGGTGCGGTCGAGTCCCCCAGCGCCTTGCAGGGGATGCGGCCGAAACCGAACCCCCTCCGACGGCGCACAGCTTAGCTCTCCGTTCACTCAGAACGCTCTTCGTTCGCTCAGAACGCTCTCGTGTTCGTTGCGCGCTCAGAACGCTCTTCGTTCCCTCAGAACACTCTCGTGTTCATTGCGCGCTCAGACCGCTCTCCGTTCGCTCAGAACGCTCTCCGTTCGCTCAGAACGCTCCCGTGTTCGTTGCGCGCTCAGAACGCTCTCGTATTCATTGCGCGCTCAGAGCGCTTCTGCGCACGCTCTGAACGCTTCTGTGCACGCTCAGAACGCATCCACGTTCCCGACGCGGGCACAGTTAACCTTTCTTGACTTCTCAGATTACAGGTCTCGTTCGTCGCCTTCATCACCTTCAACGAAGCTACCCGAACTGCCCGACCTGCCCGAACTGCCCGAGGGGTGAAATGGTCATTTACGAAAAATGGCGATCTGTGTGCTCCGAATCGGCAAACGTGATTGGCCCGTCAGGTGATTACGGTGGTTACGACGGCAAAATTACCAGGCTACCGCCGGCTAAAGCTATAAAAGGAGCTCAGGGTCTTCATTTCAAGACATCTTGCTTTCTGCATCCGAGAGAACTCCGTTGAAGATTTCCTCTGAGTCCTCCTTCGACGCTCGACGATTTCGTTTGGACGTCGAAAATCTCCTTCGTGGACTTGGAGATTTTTTCCACTTCGGAAGATCATCTTCCTAAGTGATTCTGGAATCCTTCGAATCCCGAAAGGCGACTCAGTGTTCTCACTACCGTTCTCAGAAGAAGAAATACTTAGCTTTCCGAGAGGTGGTCTGTCACCCTCAGATCTCTCTCTCTCTCTCTCCTCTATCATTGTAACGAGCAGCGGTCTGTCGCGCTCGAGTTCTTAGGCTTCATTTGGTTTAGCGGTAGCGGTTGTAAAGGGAGTTGTTGCAATGAGAGGTTTGTAAATGGAGCTGGTGGAAATTGGTTGTTGGAAACGGAGATCTGTTTGGGTAGTCTGCGTTTGCAGAGCTGTTCAGAACAAAGAACCATTTGGCAAAACAGCGGTAGCGTTTTATAAAAAAAATTATTATAAAATATATTTTATTATATAATTTTTAAAATTTTTTTAATATATATATATATAATAATATATATCTAATATATATATATATATTCTGTTAAAGTGTGTATATATATAAATATATATATTGTTTAATAATTATTATATTATTTGTAATTTTTTTTCCTGTTTAAACTTTAGAAGCAGATTTTTTTTGTAATTTTAAGTTTTTTTTGTAAATTTTACGGTGGCTCCGCCTCCATCTGCCTCCATTCGCTGATTCGCCTAGCTAGTTGCCGCCGGTCCACCGCCGGTAGGTACGCCTGCCTCCGGCGAACCGGCCGGCGGCGGTGGCGTGGAGGCCCGCAGGGAGGTGCATGCTCACTGGAGAGCCCGAGAGCTGATCGAGGGAGATGCCCGGCGAGCCCGAGAGCTGATCGAGTTCTCTGTATTTTATTTCCTTCCGGTGGCCGGCGCCAGGCTGCCCTGCCTCCGCTATGCTCCGCCGCCATCGATGGAGATGCCCGGAGCCCGGCCGGCGTTGTCGAGGGAGATGCAGGGGCTCCTCTCTCCCGCTGTGCTCCGTCGTGCCTCCCGCTATATTATCTACCACTATGCTCCGCCGCGCTCTGATCGTGTTTCGCTGAAAACGCGATGGACTGGAGGTCCAGGCCGCCAGTTGCAAAGGCTCCGATCTCTGAAGGCGCGAAACGCCGGCGGGTGGAAACGAAGGCGGAAAATCAAATGGATTTTTCGGTTACTTCGGCGTTCAGCGAAAACGAAACGCCCAAATACGCGTAACCAAACGAAACCTTAATCTCTCGTTGTAACCCCCCAACGGATAGTGGAAGTTGGTCGGCACATCCCCGCCCGCATGGTTTTTCACCATTTCTTGGTTTTCCACGTTAAAAATTCTCTTGTCATTTACTAACTTCTCTCATTGACTGTTTGTGCGCTCGGTTCGCTTCCGTGCTAAGATGGTTCAATTTGACCGACCTACCAGAGTACCCGAGCGGCCCGCAACAAAAATAATGGTAGATTTGAACAGAAAAAAATATATGAAGTTCTATAGGTAAGGTCGGGTGTTAACGAAAGACCGCATCATGACCGCCACCTTCGTGCCAAAACGGGGCCTAGATAAGAAATTTGAAACTAATTTCAAAAATCAGGTTTAGGGTTATAAAATGTGTATATTCTTAGACAATCGGATTTATTTTGGGTTGCTAATATCAGCAATGCCCGATTTAAAACATACAATAAGATTAAAAAAAAACGCAGAAGAAAATTTAAATTTAAAAATAAAAATAAGGGCTGACATGCCATAATATGGTCTCATTAACTGTGTTAAATAATCTCATTAACAGCGCTGGCATAAAACAGCTTAATTAAAGTGCACAATGCAATCTGATCATATATTCGTGCACATATATTTTGACTGTTATAACGTCACAATGCAATCTGATCTTTCTCAAAAGACTAATATGTGATACTGAGTACAAGAATCGGTGCACTAATATTCGTGCAGTCATTGACATGAACGGCCCACGTGCACTGACTGCTTGGACGAAGACTACAAAGCCTCAGAAAGTCACTGCAAATGTTCTCCCTTTAAGAGATAAACGCTTATGGGAAGTCATAGGCTGGACTCGGACAGCTGATGAAAAAACAGCTTATCAGCAAATTTATAATAAGTAATTTTCTAACAGCTGCAGAAACAAATAGCAGTAAAATTGCGTTTGCGTTTTGAATAGAGATTATCCATCAGCATAAGTTGTCCCAAACAGAGCCTTAATCTAATTAACTTTGGGCGCTGATTATTTAATTCAGCGCCATTAGGTGGGTTAATTCAGCGCCGCGTGGGCGTGGGATCCTTCACCCCATCGTTGGCTAAATAATGGCATGCATGTGCTATGGTTCCATGCATGCGCATCCAAAATTAGTTTTTTTTGACCTAATTGTTGCATTTTTTTCAACGCGCGTATTTTTGTAACATGTACATAGAAACATAAAATATTATGAAAAATACTAATAAAAATAATAATAATAAATAAATATGCTTAAAATAACTGCAGTTTCATGTTATTATTTATCGACACACCCCTCACCAGTCTTGATGGGGTCAAGCTCATTAAATAGGAGATCCCCACTAATAGAAAGATGAACAATCAAGGAAGCTCAATATCATAGAATCCTTCCCACAAGGAAACATTATATTTGGCGAATCCTCTCCGCAAGAAAAGTCCGCCCCACACGCACGATCGGTGCACCGGATCGCGCGCGCGGGCCGCGATCCCCGCGCGACCTCTCATGCTCGCGGCCGGCCGCGCAAGGACCGACCGCCCGCGGGGTCGCCGCCCGAAGCCACGACGGCCTTGGGCGCGGCCGCCCAAAGCCGCGCCGGCGCCGGCTGTTTACTGTTCGCAGACCAATCAAGGAGCTGAGTGCCCGCGGGGATACGAGCGAAGCTTGGACTTGGGGGGAAACTCGCATTAGAACAAGAAAACAAACACTCTCTCCCTCCCGTCATTGTAACGAGGCGCGGCCTGTCGCCCTCGCTCTCTCAAGAATAAGCATGTAAAAGAAACGCACATCATAGTGGAAGTTAGGCCGCCACAGCTCCGGCCGCGTGGTTTTTCACCACGATTGTGGGTTTTCCACGTCATCAGCTCTTGGACTCGGTCTCTTTAGGAGACCCTTTTATCTGTTTGCGCGTTCGGGCGTTAGCGGGCTAAGGCGGTAAAGTTGTCCGATCTACTGGAGGCCCCGAGCAATCCGCAACAAGTCTCTACTTATTGCAAGTGTTAGCAATACTAGCTAGTTTGGATGGAATTATAAATAAATACTATCGACAACTAGCCCTAGGAGAAGCAATAAGTAAAGTACAGACGGTACCTAGGGCCTCGTGGAGTCAGCATCGCCAGAAGACCACTGGATTCTGAGAAGAAGACTCCAAAATCTTCAATAAAGCTCCAAACCAGCCCCCTCACTCGTATATATACATACTTAGAGCAACCAACTCGAACGATTAAAATCATGTGTTCATGTGATCTTTGTGAAATCATTGATTTTAATGGGAGGAGCCCGAAATCTCTATAAATTGCAGAAGACCACATGAGTTCTTCGATGTGAACTATACTTGCAATCAGGGGCGGATCCAGAGGGGGGCCAAAGGGACATTGACATTCCCATTTTTTGCGCTTTGTTATAAGCAGATCAAATATTGGTTATTCGCAGACCAAAGTTGGCTATTCTCAGACCGAATTTGGTTATTCACATACTAAGTTCACATATGTGCACCTCCAAAATTAATTTCCAGCCTGTGACCCACAACCCGCCTACTCACCCAGCTAGCATTTATGTTTTGAAATTTTTTGTGCACCCTCATTTATAATTTTCTGGATCCACCACTGCTTGCAACATCGTATATATGATGTAAAAATAAATAAAAAAATAATCCAGCCATAATATTTCCAATTCTAGACTGATGATTCAGCCTCTGGGCAAATGATCTTGTGCCTGGTCATTTGAAATGGAAGAATATTAAAATGAAAAATGCAGGACATGCATTTTGTAAATTCTACAAAACATTAAGAAAAATTTGTAGGTGAGAAACTCTCACCCAAGATCATGGTGAGAGGAGCTCATCTAAGCCGTTGATCACAGATCATACGGTTGTATTTTTCCTAAATACTCTTGTATTTATAAGTAATAATAATATCAGTATTTTATATACCGTCCGATTTGAGATCATACGGTTGCATTTCTCTCCCACCTAGTTCTAGGTGAGAGTTGCGCACCTAAGTTTCTCTCAAACATTAAACATGCCTAAAATCTATAACTATTGCCAATACTACTCAACAAGCATCACTTTGTGAATACTGAGCCAAACAACATCAAATTTGGCCGACAGGGTGCGAAATTGTAGTAGAGGGAAAAAATGGATGGAAATGCCAGCATTTGACTCAACGAGGACCGCAGTCCGAAGATTTACTCGAAGGGGGTATTTTAATGCAAAAAATTCGAAGAGGGTATTTTAATGCATGAATTGTAATGAAATGCAAACTTACAAGAGAGGTCTTTGTAATTTCAAAAGATATAGGAATACAACCTATAATTATGTTAACTGTTGTAACATGGGCCGCGCCGCTCTCCACGAGAGCTTATCGGGCCGGCCTATGTCAGGACAGCAGTCCGTACATCTCAACCTACTCTCCATCCAGTAACCCGCAGTATATGGTGGTAGGTTGCAGCTCAGTTGGGTATCAGGACTGTGCAAATACCCTGATAAAGGATGTTGCAGGTTCGAGACCTAGCCTCAACAACCTACCAGCATATATTGCGGGTCACTGGCTGGAGAGTAGGTTGGGGTGTACGGACTGCAGTCCTGACATGGGCCGGACCGGTAAGCTCTTGCGGAGAGCGGCGCGGCCCATGTTACAACATTAACTCCCAAGGAAATTTTGGGTAATTAATAGTTATAATTTATGCTGAAATGTGATTTATTTTACTACACTTCTACTCAACCACAACTTGCAATCACAAGAGAGAGAAAAGCAAGCCAAACATGAAACAACATGATCCAAAATCAATTGGTTATAGCTCAAATGATTCGAAATCTACATATATTTTCCAACGTGGGACTATATTCTCAACATGCCCCTCATCTGTAGGACCATTGCTTCATACACATAAGTGATTTGAGGGCCAAGTCGTTGGGCGTATAAATCCCTACCAAAAATCATTGATTATAGATGGAGGAGCCTGGAAGCTCCATACATTGCAGAAAACCGCATGAGTTTCCCGATGTGAACTATACTTACTTACAACATTGTATATATGATATAAATCAAACAAAACTATAATCCAGCCATGATAATTTGTTACAGCAGCTACTACTAAATTGATGATTCAGCCTCTGTGGAAGATGGAAATTTATTATGATCCTCCATGTTCTGAATCAGATCAGCAAATGATCTTGTGCATGGCCATCTGAAATGGAAGAATATTAAAATGAAAATGTAGTCAACATACAAGATTATAATAAAATTATAGGTTTGCATGCTTGACTTTATAAAATTATAGGGTTTACCTGCTTGACTTTATGACCACGTTGTCTACAGTAGTTTCATGGTTAAAAATGTCATCTGCAATGTGAGAAGGGGCAAATCAATCACAAAAGCAAGCAAATTCTAAGAGGAAAAGGCTATTAAAAAAGCTAGGGATTATTTATCTTGTATAGTTGCATCATTTATAATCGTTGAGATGTCTTGAATCTTAATTTGATTGTAGTTTGTATAGTTTATGTCGCACTCGTGGAAGATTTCTTATTCGATATATTTTTTGAAAAATTCAACAGTATTGAGGTGATATATAAACACGGTTAGCTATAAGGATTGAGGTGTGCTAAACGCATAGCCGTGTATAATCCTTCTTCGTAATAAACACTTGCTAACTACCCGTGGACGTAGCCCAATTTGGGTGAACCACATAAATTTCTTGTATTGTGTGATCATGTTGTTCTTCTTTACTTGCTCGATTATCCATAATAATCATCATCAATAGTATTGTTCTCTAATCCTTGGGAGTTGGATTATGAATGCTCGACCTATTCTGCACAATTTTTTTGCATATTACAGAACTATATTATCTTTATCTTAACTATTTAACCTCAGTCCGTCCAGACTAATGTGTTTTATATCGATCATATCAATATGTTCAAACCACCAAAACTCTATTTCCCAATGCTTTATATTTGATATTTCATTTCATTAGCATCAACAATCATTTGTGTCGCCCAAGCATTCCACCATCGGGATAATGTGTGCTCTTTAACAGAAGTACCTCGTGATTTTGTCATGTTGGTGGAACTCCTAAAGCAATCATAGGAATGCTTCACCATGGCGAAGCTTAACTAATGGAGTACCTACTATGAAGCACGGATACTTAAAATAGCCTACCGTATCGACTCGAACGCATATCGGGGACGGGAAACGTTCAGAAACGCGTTTCCGAAACGTACCTAGATTAAAAATTTATTTTAAAAAATAATAATAATAAAAAGACCGAAACGTGTATCTCTCTTGCGGGATACGCGTTTCGCGTCATTTATCAGCAGAAAGGATTCTCGACGTGACGGAACCTTCTCATAACCTAATCCCGCATTGCTCATCATGCCTCCTGCTCCTCAAAACGTAACTTTGACACCACACCTCCAACTCCTCATCGACGCCATGCCTCATGCTCGTCTTCAACGCCGACTATCCTCACGCCGTATGCTCCTCTTCGACGCCGACACGACAATGCCTTTTTCTCCTCTTCGACACCGATAGGACCACGTCTCCTGCTCCTCTTTGACGCTGACGGGTCCTCACGCCTTCTACTCTTTGACGCAGACGGTTGTTTCTCTTGGACCTTCTTACGCATTACCATGGCAACAACTTTATGGACTGATTGTATTAGATTTACAGATTGTAGAAATAACTAAAAATGCTTCTCATTATGACCATGAAATCAGTACACACTTATGCTAAGTATCAAAAGAAGAGCATGAGCATCCATAAAATAACAGCAGCATGCTTCAAACTTTTGATTCTCTCAAGCATAAGCCAGCATGGATATGCAGTTTCAATATCTTGAAGCCTAAAACACTAGCAATTTTAAACAAACAGAGCAGCAAAATAAATTAAATGATCAATTATTACTAGTTGAAATTCTGGGGGTTTTTTTTACCGTCTATGTTGTAGGCTTAAAAAAAATTATTTATAATTCAAGATATTTACACTTAGTTTGTTAGTTTTCATGTTTTCATATTAATTAATAATTATATTTAAAAAATTAATTTTTTTAGAAAACGTATCCAATATCCTTGTTTTTTTAAATCACGTTAACCGTACCGTTTCGTATTGTATCCAGTATCAGTCCCAATGCTACATAGAGTACCTAGCATAACTCTAATCGCGATACCAAAAGTCATCTCAATATTTAAGAGTTTTGCATAATAAAAAAAATCTTTGGGGAGCGCGCGCAATCAACGGCATTGGAAACATAGCGACTCTGAGTTTCCTTCTACATGTCGAGTGACCGTCGTGCCCTCTTGTCTCAGGTGATCAGGTCTACGAGCAAACACCAATTATCCACCCTCTGATGCCAACAAACCCATGGCTCTCCGCACCATAGAGCAACATTGCTTAAGAAATATGAGGAGCAACTCGAAGCCGTCAAGGCACACGACCTAGCAGATGAAAAGCAATCAATGCCGCCTGAGCACCTAAACTGACCGACAACAGCCTGGACACATGATCATCTCTTGCATGCCCTATTGACGCCCACCCCTTACTGCGCAATCCGTTCCGCCGGCCACTCTGAAGCTATTAGTTTTGGTGGTCGCTCCCCAGCAGACACTCCAATTTCAGATCATTGCACTCGCCATTCCATGGGCCCATCAACCGTCCCCATTGGCTGCAGCCATTGGTTCTCCTTGCTCTGATTCCAGACACACAGCAACCATGTCCATCACTACCACCCACAAGGTTTATTGATTCCGCCTCTACGCAAGCAACAACCCTCCTGCATCATCACCATCATTTCGCGTCATCAGAGAGCACGACACCTCTCGATGAAGCCTCGGCTCCGACAACACGATACAAGGAGTTGTTCTGAAGTGAAATCAAGGAACTAGATAAACCTCCTCGCAAGTTTCTATATCCTTCTCTGAGCATGAGGCAAGCTCAAGGTGAAGGAGGGGTAAGATCATATGGGTCATTGTTATGGGTCAAGTACTGGTACATGACCATCTCGATCATCCTTTGTATCTTTAATTATCGTGTTACATGTTGAGTTTAGCGAATGTACTTTTTATATAAATTGAAGTGTTCAGGCTTATTATGTTTATGTCATTATGTTGTTCTATTTAAAGACTAATAGGGTCTTGAATGAATGAAAGCATGGAGTAATCTCCTTTTTCTTCTTCTTAGTTCCCTCTTCTCTCCTCTCTCACTCTCTCCATAACCCTAGCTGATCCCCACTTCGGGGCATCATGAGTTTGAGTCTAACACGTTCATCACATCATGTAGGTTGAGTCTGGCTCCCTTTAGACGACTCATCTTGTATCTCCAACCTCCCCGTCTTCGACCACATCTCCGGCGAGTTTTCAACCACATTAAGGGAGGCCCGTAATAGAAGCATGGCAAAACCAATGATATAGTGGGAGAATTTGGGCACACGACAAATGTGGGCCACAACATGGATACTGTGTTACTACCAATATTACTTAAAGATATCAACAGGAGCTTCACGCGTGAGCGTAAGGTGTTGTTCAAATCGATCAGGGTAGGTGTCATAAGGGATTGATTGCGCACAAGAGATGATGTTGAGTTGACTGAGTTTGATTTAAAGGTATAGTCTGGTTGGTTGTTGAATTTGGCTTTAGTATTTTGAGCAAAGATGTGAGAAAAATATCAAGGAAGAAAAAAGGGGAAAAATTTAGAAATTGAGTAAAATATTTAGGGTGTTCAAAAATGAATCACGTACATTTGGCATTGAACTAGAGGAACTATAAATCTCTCTATGCGGTCATGAGGTTGTTAGATATGTTGTATATTGAGTAGTAGTGTTAGCCTATAGTCACCTCGGGTGTTAGGATCACCCTCCGTTATTCATGTATATGTATTACTTTGTTCAATTGTGAATATACAGAATATCCTTTTTTCCTATCATGGTATCAGAGCCCTAGTTCCTCTCGCACCCGCACGCCGCCGCTCCTCTCCTTCCCGCTCGTCAATCGCAAGCAGATCGCTTCCGGTCGCTGGTTTTCTCCCCGATCTCGCTGGATCTTGTCGCATACGTCGCCGCTCGTCGATGTTATCACCCGATCGTCGCTGTTATCACCCGACGATCTCGACGCATACGTCGCCGCTTCTGGTCGACGCTCTTCCCGCTCGCAGACGTCCCGCTCGCAGACGTCCCGCTCGCAGACGTCTTACCGATCGCCGACACTCCTTCCCAATCGCTGCTTCCGCTTCTCCGCTGCCTCCTACAGCCCGCCGGACTTCGTCGGTCTCCTCCTTCCTCTATCGAGCGCACTCCTGCCCTAGGCGACCCCTCCGCCCCCCGTTTTGGTTCGATAGCGTCACCTCACTCCTCTTCCGCCTTCCTCCAAAAGGCCTTGGTGATTGCTGAGGGGACTCTTTCTTATGTGCCCTCTACTACTCAGTCTGGTGCTCCTCGCCGCCATCCGGTCCGCTGTCACTATTGTCAGTGCCTTGGACACGTTCAATCTGAGTGTCGCAAGCTTCAGAGGGCGCATCAGCCTGGTTAGCAGCGTGCTCCTGGTGTTCCTTCTGCTCATTTATCGGCTCCAGCGAAGTCTCTCTCTGTCTCTGAGCTTGTGCAGCTGATTGTCCAGCAGTTTTCTCTGGCCTGCTTTTCTGCCTCTGTCTCTCAGCCAACTGCCTCCGCCCCTGCAGGTATCTCCACCTCCGACTGGTTCTTGACTCTGGAGCTTCTTTTCACATGACATATGATGCTACACACCTTTTGTCATGTCAGCCTGTTACTCCTGCCCTTAGTATCATGGTTGCAGATGGCACCATTCACCCCATCACCAGTCGTGGCCTCCTTCACACGACCCATCTTCACATTCCCGATGTTGCCTACATACCTGAGTTATCCATGAACCTTATATCCGCCAGCCAGCTCACATCTCATGGTTGTCTGGTTACCTTTGATGAGTTCACATGTTGTGTGCAGGATCGTCTGACTGGGGCACTCCTTGGGGCTAGTCGTCGTCGTTGCGGGGTGTACGTCCTTGATCGTCTCCACCTTCCATCCACTTCACGGTCACCTGCATTTTCCTCCCTTTGTCTTCCTTCAGTGGGTTTCTCTCAGTGGCACCACCGTCTTGGACATCCCAGTGGTTCACGTCTAGCTTCTCTCATTAGTCATGGTTTCCTTGGTCGTGTTTCTATTGATCGGTCTCACTCATGTTCAGGTTGTAAGCTCGATAAACAATTACAACTCCCATATCAGTCTAGTGAGTCCAGGTCTCAGCGTCCCTTTGATCTAGTTTATTTTGATGTCTGGGGACCCGCACCTCTTGTATCCAAGGGTGGACACCGGTACTACGTTCTTTTCGTTGATGACTACTCTCGTTATTGTTGGGTCTATTTTATGCGTTCTCGATCTGAATTTTTTCAGATCTATGTTACTTTTTTTGCTATGGTGCGCACACAGTTTTCTGCTTCCATACGCATTTTCCGTTCTGACTCAGGGGGGAGTATCTCTCTCATGTTTTTCGAGATTTGCTAGCTACTCACGACACTCTCCCTCAGCTTGCCTGTCCCGGTGCCCATGCTCAGAATGGCACCGCTGAAAGGAAACATCGTCATATTATTGAGACAACTCGCACCCTTCTTATCTCCTCTCACGTTCCTCCTCACTTCTGGGCTGAGGCTGTTTCCACGACTGTCTATCTTATTAATCTGCAGCCCTCCACTTTCCTTCAGGGTCAGTGCCCCGGCGAGTGTATGTACTCTCGACCCCCAGATTACACTCATCTTCGCATTTTTGGTTGTCGATGTTATGTTCTTCTCTTTCCACGTGAGCGCACTAAGCTCTCTGCTCAGTCTGTTCCTTGTGCATTTCTTGGGTACAGTGCTGAGCACAAGGGCTATCGATGTTATGACCATGTTGCACGTCGACTTCGCATTTCACGTGATGTCACTTTTGATGAGTCTCACCCTTTCTTTGTGTCCCGTGCTTCCTCGACCTCACACTCATCCGGTACTCCCTCTGACGTGCAGTTTTTCACTCTTCCCATCTCTCCGCCTCATGTATCCTCCCCTCCGGTATGTCCCCTCCTCTTCCCTTACCACAGTCTACTCCGTCACCTCCTTCTCCCTTGATACAGTCAACTTCGTCCCCTCCTCTTTCCTTGCTGTCTACAACGTCACCTCCTCACTCCTCTCCCTCCGATTAGATGTCCACTTGGGATCGTGTCTCTCCTCTTCCTTATCACTATACTCGTCTTCCTCCTCCTATCTCCTCGCCTCCAGTTCCCCCAGACTCAGTGCCTACCTCCTCCAACAAGTTCCCTATGGATGATCCCCTTGTGCGTCGCAACCTACCTCGTGAGAGGCGTCCTCCCGACCGTCTTAGCCTTGCTACCCTACCGCTGGACCTACCTTCCCTTCCCGCCACTGTCTGCAGTACTCCAGAGCCGACTTCCTATCGTGAGGCTGCCCAGCTACCTGAGTGGCAGGTTGCTATGTCTGCTGAGTTGGAGGCGCTTGAGCACACTCGTACATGGGAGCTTGTTCCTCTTCCACCTGGTGTTGTTCCTATTACTTGCAAGTGGGTCTTTAAGGTCAAGACTCGCTCCGATGGTTCTGTGGAGAGGTACAAGGCTCGACTTGTTGCTCGTGGTTTTCAGCAGGAGCAAGGGAGAGACTATGACGAGACTTTTGCCCCAGTTGCTCACATGACTACAGTACGGACTCTTATTGCTGTTGTCGTTGTTCGTCACTAGTCTCTATCACAGCTCGACGTGAAGAATGCCTTTCTTCACGGTGATCTTCAGCAGGAGGTATACATGCTTCCTCCTCCGGGTCTATCCTCGCCTCCAGGCCTTGTCTGTCGCTTGAGGCGAGCTCTTTATGGGCTCAAGCAGACGCCCCGCGCGTAGTTTGCATGTTTCAGTTCAGCCATTACAGCCGCCGGATTTCAGCCATGTTCACATGATTCAGCTCTGTTTGTGCACTCCTCCTCCCGTGGTCGGACCCTTTTGTTACTAACTTACTATACGTGGATGATATGATTATTACTAGTGATGATCCTTCTCATGTGGCCTTCGTCAAACATCACCTTCAACAACAGCTTCAGATGACTGAAATTGGACAACTGAGCTACTTCTTGGGTCTTGAGGTCAGCTCTACAGATCGCGGTTTTCAGCTCTCTCAACAGCGCTACACATCAGATCTCCTTGCTCGGGCTGCTCTCTCTGACTCTCGCACAATGGACACCCCTATGGAGCTTCATCTTCAGCTACGTCCGGATGATGGGGTTTCACTCTCCGATCCTACTCGATACCGCCACCTCGTGGGGAGTCTCGTCTATCTCACCATTACTCGGCCCGACATTGCTCATGCAGTTCATGTGCTGAGCCAGTTTGTTAGTGCGCCCACCTCTGTGCATTATGGTCATCTGCTGCGGCTCCTGCACTATCTCCGGGCGACGACCTCTCGTGGTTTATTCTTCTCCAGCAGTAGTTCTCTACAGCTACGTGCTTACTCCGATTCCACCTGGGCTAGTGATCTTGTCGACCGTCGTTCTGTCAGTGGTTTTTGTCTGTTCTTGGGTTCTTCACTTATTGCATGGAAGTCCAAGAAACAGACTGGTGTTTCCCGTTCCAGCACTGAGGCTGAGCTTCAAGCCATGGCTACCATCGTTGAGGATATTATTTGGCTCCGTTGACTTCTTGAGGACCTTGGTGTCTCTTCTCCAGATCTCACTCCCGTCTACTGTGATAACATCGGTGTCATTCAGATTACTCTAAACCCGGTGAAGCATTCTCTCTCCAAGCATATCGGGGTGGATGCTTTCTTCCTGCGTGAGCCCTATAGTCGGGGCACCCTTGCCCCTTCCTTTATTCCTTCTGAGCAGCAGATTGCAGATTTGATGACAAAGCCGCAGACGAGGACCCAGCATGCCTATCTACTGTCCAAACTCTCGGTGTATGATCCCCCGTGAGTTGGGGGGGTGTTAGATATGTTGTATATTGAGTAGTAGTGTTAGCATATAGTCACCTCGGGTGTTAGAATCACCCTCCGTTATTCATGTATATGTATTACTTCGTTCAATTGTGAATATACAGAATATCTTTTTTTCCTATCAGAGGTTACATGTTTTTTCACCATATTACGTAAATCATGTCTCTTCTTTGTGTTCTTCCTTGAGGTTATTTTTCCTATCATTTATTCACTTTTCCTAATATACGACTCTTAACATATCACAGTATATTTGTAATGTAACAAGAACTTCAAGAAATGTACAGAGCATATGCAGTTTCAGGTAGGAAGGTAAGCTTGACAATGCTATACCAGTAAGCGGCCAACCATGATGATTATATTATAAGGGACTGAAGAGCTTTTGTTTAAATATGATTCACAATGATCTATTATGGTTGGCAAACTATAACATTCAACTCTACAACAATCTACTATGGTGATAAATAAGTTGTGATATTAGGAGGGTAAGAACTTACTTGTATTAGATAACCACTATGGCTATATATATAGCATACAAGGAACAAAATTATATAAACACTCTCTACTTCTAATATAACAACACTCATGATTGATGAAAAATGTTCACTAAGCTCATCTTGTCACATCCCCTGATCATATCCTCTGAGCTGAGTCCCTTGGTCAAGCAATCTGCTCCCTGACCCTTAGTCGAGACGTGACTCAACTCCAGTAGCCCACTGTCCAGCTTCTCCTTTATGAAGAACATATCAATCTCGATATGTTTGGTTCTATCATGTTAGACTGGATTATTTGCAATATTGATGGCTGACTGACTGTAACACCACAACTTCATCTTATCTCCTCGGTCCAGCTTCAGTTACACCAACATGCCCTTCAGCCGCAGGAGCTCTACAACCCCCAATGTCACGACTCTATACTCTGTCTCTGTTGTCGATCTAGCCACCACTAACTCCTTCTTGCTCCTCTAGGAGACTAAGTTGCCTCCCACAAATATGCAATAGCCTGAGGTGGACCTCCTGTCATCTGCACAACTTGCCCAATCAGAGTCACAATAGCTCTCAATCTTCATGTGCCCGTTCCTTCTGAACACCAGCCCCTTTCCAGGGGCATTCTTCAAGTATCGAAGAATCTGGTACACTGCATCCATCTGACCCTTCTTTGGGTCATGCATGTCACGACTCGCCGCGCTTACATCAAAGGAGATGTTCGAGTGTGTGTGGCTCAACTAAATCAACTTCATACTAACCTCTGATACATCTCACGATCAACTGGTTCTCTAGCCTCAGCACCCAGTTTGCACTTCGATCGATTGGTGTCGCAGCATGCTTGCACCCAAACATCCCCGTCTCTGTGAGGAGATCCAAGGCATACTTCCTTTGGGAAAGAACCATCCCCTCTGCCTCGTAAGTAATCTCAATCCCAAGGAAGTACCTAAGAAGACCCAGATCCTTCACCTCGAACCCCTTGCCCAGAGCCCCTTGAGGCGGCCAATCTCCTGCTCATCATCCCCTGTGATGATCATGTCATCTCATACACCACAAACATGGTGATGTGGCCTTCCTTCTGCTTGAAGAACACCGTGTGATCAGCATTGATCTGTTGATATCTCATCCCAATCATGACCTTCCTGAACCTGTCGAACCACGCTCGGGGAGACTGCTTTAGTCCATAGAGGGACTTCTTCAACCTGCAAACTCTGCCTTTTGTCTTGGTTGTGTCGAACACTGGCGGTATCTCCATGTACACCTCATTAGCTAGATCTCCATGAAGAAATGCATTATTCACATCTAGTTGGTGCGATTTCCATACACCATTCTCCGCCAAGCTGATCAAAGTCCTGACGGTGCTTGTCTTTGCCACGAGAATGTCTCGTCGTAATCGATGCATAGGTCTGGTTATACCCCTTTGCAACCAAACGAGCCTTGTAGCGCTCGACCTGTCAATTTGGGTTTTGTTTCACAGTGAAAACTCATTTGCACCCGACGACCTTCTTATCCTTTGACAGTTGTGCCAGCTCCCAAGTCTTGTTCTTTTTAAGGGATCCCATCTCCTCTTTCATTGCTGCTTTCCACTTTGAATCGTCTTTGACAACCTGTCAATTGTTAGGTACAATAATATGATCCAAAGATGCGATGAATATTCCATGAGAAGAAGAGATATTATCAAAGAGATAAAAGAAGCAAGATCTCAACCATATCTATCAGGAGGATTTCCCGCATTGCTGCGAGTGGTCTTCCGTAATGTCACAGTTGGGAAAGGAATAAGAGGAAGGATATCACCTGAAGGTGGTGGTGGTGGTGCTCCAGGAGTAGGAACCGCGTAGCCAAGGGATTGGGTACTGTCACTGAAGGTACTGGAATTGGTCCTGTAGTCAGCTTTCCCTTTCTACTATATGTAAGTAACTCCCCCTGAGCCGTAGGCCTAACACCTCTCATCTCCTCCTGATCCTCATCACTCTCCTGCTCCTCCACCGATCCTCCCTGCCATACTTCCATATCTGTCACCAAACTCTCCCTCTCTCGCCTCATACTTTTGGTATCTGGCGGTTCTGGTATGGGTGAGGCTCCCTCCTATCGATAGTACTACTCCAGCTCTCTGAAGTGAACATCCATGCTCATGAAGCTTTTCATCTCCACTGGACTTCGACACACGTACCTCTTCTGAGTACGTGAGTAGCCCACAAAGATACACTTGACTGCCCTCGCATCAAGTTTCCCAATACTCGACATGTTGTTCTTCACGAAGCACACACAGTCAAATACCTTCAATGGAAGTATCCCCCCATTATGTCCCTGCAGCTTCTGACACGGGGACTTCCACTCTAGAACTTTTGATGACATCTTGTTGATCAGCTGTGTCGTTGTCAACACCGCATATCCCCACAAGCTCCGAGGATCCTTTATGTTGAGCATCATACTCCTTGCCATCTCCAGAAGATGTCGGTTTTTTCTCTTCGTCACTCTATTTTGTGCAGGTGCGTGTGCACAGGTGGTCTGATGCAGTATCCCATGGGCTGATAGGTACTCATTTGTTGCCCTATTAGTATACTATGTCTCATTATCCGACGGTAGTACCTTTACCAATGTCGTGTATTGTGTCTGGACATGTTTATGGAAGTCCCGAAAGCAGGTAAATACCTCACTCTTATTTTTCATCAGTTATAATCAAGTAACACGAGATGCACAATCAATAAATGTCACAAAATACTTATATCCATTCAAAACGTTTACGACACAAGGCCCTCATACATCAGAATGCACTACATCAAAAAGAGAAGAGCTCCTCCGGCCAGTACTAACATAAGAACTCCTAGTAAGTTTGCCTAAGTCACAAACATCAGATACTAGTTTGTTTTTATTTGCTTTTTCAAAAATAGCAGGAAACAATCTACCTAAAGTGTCAAAAGAAGAGTGCCCCAATCGCTGGCGATGGAGTATCATCATATCCTTTGCGCTCATCTTATACCCCTAACTCTTGTCTTCTCTGCCACAGATATAAGAGATGCGTCCAATCCTTCCTAATCCAGATACCATAGCCCGTCATGCCAAGTCTCAGTCTCAAGTATCCGCTTCGTCCCTTTCTCCTGGAAAGTCACCTTGAGAATATCAAAAGAAACAACACATCTCAGATGAATGATTATCGAACTAAAGAATAATAGGTTAACTTGAAAAGGAGCATGCAAGACATTTGATAGTTTTATTGAACATGTGCAATCGACAGTACCCTTACCAACCACTAGTTGGAAAGTCTCATCCGTCTTCTGAATGTTATCTACAGCAGCTAGGCGAGTGTAGGAGGAGAACTCACCCGCATCTCCTGTCACATGTCGTGATGCACCTGAGTCGACGATCCAATCGGATGCCCTGGAGGAGGATATGGATGCTAGAGCAAGAGATCCATCAATGTGTTATGTTGGGTGGGCATACATAGCTCCCCCTCCCCCTCCACTCATACTTCCGTCACCAATCTGTTTCCTCTTGATGCCCTCCATCATACTCAGTAGGGTCTGCTCCTCCTCAGTATAGATAATGTCAGCTTCCTCCTCACTTGCAGTCATGCCCCAATTGGCCCGCGGCCACCACCTGAATCTCCCTCCTTGGGTGATTTGGGGCAGGCATACCTCAGATGACCCGCCTCCCCACAGTTGTAGCACTGCCGTGTTTCTCCCCTCTGTCCTGTAATACCAAAGCCAGTTGCTGCTAGTGCTGACTTCACTGTAGTGGACCCTCATATCCCTGCCTGAGGTTTGAGACGTGTCTCCTCCTGGATCATGGCTGAGATGGCCTCTGTGAGTGTAGGAATCTTCGTACCAGACAGAAGTAGGTCTCTCCTCTGATCGAACTTGTCATCTAATCCCTTCAGAAACTTCATCATCCTCTCCTCCGTGATGATCTTAGAGGCCCGACATTCTGAGTCGTTGCAACCCATCCCGCTGGAAGCGTGATCGAAACCCATATTAGTTCTAACTCTGAGGCGTACTCATGCACCGTCTTCCCGCCTTGAACGGTATCGTTAATATCTCCCTTCACCTGGAAGACCCACAGAGTGTTCCCCACTCCATAATATGGACTCCTCAGTTTGTCCCAAACCTCCATGACTGTCTCCAGGTCATCTACCGTGGCGGCGATCGATGGGACTACCGAACTGAAAAGCCACATGAACACTGTCATGTGGGTTGACTCCCACTCATCTCCTCCAGCAGTGTTCTCTGGCTTCTTCAACTCCCCTGTCAAGAAACCCCAAACTTGCTTTGCTACGAGGGTTTTCTTCACGTTGTGTGACCAACCCAAGTAGGTGGTCGGTCCATCGAGCTTCAGATCAACCAGTGGAAGTTCCAACTTCGTCGATCTGTGCGATGAACCCAACATCCTCAACAACGTGGCCATCTCAGCAAGCCCCGACATCTTGAAGATATCCTCCATCGTACCTTCCTTCGTCTCCATGGATCACTCCTTCACTCGTCACCATATCATGTTACCGATTCAAGTGATGCCAGCTCCTTTCCTAGGTCCGATTAACACATCGTGTTGTCGGAGTGCGCGGGACGTGCCACAGGCGTGCGCGGCACAAAAACGCCGCACCCCCGACCTAGGAAAGCAACCACAGTGTGCGCCTGTGGCGGATATCCACTGCGGCTTCCCTGGCCGCAGGCGATGTCGTGGAGAGCCGTTGGAAATACAGCTTAGGGCGACGACGACAGCAGATTGGGATGCCGGCAACAGCGGCTAGAGGCGGCGTCGACAGACGTGGGAGACGATAGAGACAAAAGACCGAAGGGAACGCGCGACGGGTAGTTCAAAGGGAACGCGAGTTAGGTTTTTTTTACAGCTCTGATACAAAGTTACAAAATTAGGAGGGTAAGGACTTCCTTGTATTAGAATAACCATTATGGCTATATATATAAATATATATATATATATATATACACACACACGAGTGCCCGGCACGGGGCTCCGCCTCTATGGCTAAGCGCGGCAGTACCCGGCTGGCAACGGCGTGCTTCGCCCACCCCCGGCGCGATGCTGTCGGGCGGCCTTCAGCCACATCCAGGCGGGCTTCGCCTGCCTCAGCACGGGCTTCGCCCGTGTTCGATGCGTCTGCGGGCTGTGCCCGCAACATATACATATGAGTACTCGAAATGATCGTACAAAAATATACATCAATATTACAATATTTATTTTGTAAAAAAAATACGAAAATACTTAAAGATTATTTTTCTCTCTCTCTTTCCCTCTCCACTCTCTCCCCCTCTCTCCTCTCTTTCTCTCTCTCCCACTCTCTCTCTCTAAATATGTTTCGGATAAAACATGTGAAAGATCCAACGGTGGAAAATGAAAGCACGGTAAGAGCATGGAGAATGTTATATTCACTTATATAATAAAGATATATAGCCTACAAGGAACAACATTATATAAACACCCTCTACTTCTAATATAACAACAAAATACAACAATCAACTCTACAAATATGGCAACGTAACAACAAGATCATTAAGATTAACTCAACAAGTTGTATTTTCCCCAACAGATCAAAATTCCTGGGTAGATAAAGACTGTAGCTTCCAATAGCAGGTAAATTTTGTATATAATTTTAAAATGTGAAGTTAAGGCATGAATCCATGCGGAGAAAAAACTAAATGAATCTACTCCTGTCTAAAAAATTGCACATGTTTTTGAATCACTAGAAGTAATTAACTACCTCCATTTAAAGTTTTATTGGAGAAGTATTTAGCCTTTAGTCTTCGGGCATATGCAGCTTGATATTTCTTTAGCTTCTCAACATTCTCTGTATTCCATTCATCCCTAAAGAGCATAGCATGGTAAAGTATATAAAAATGCACAAATGGAATCTAAGAAATACATAAAGATCATGTTCATTGAAGTTAGAGATATGCATCTCTGTGTAATGAGTATATCTATGGTTTAGGAGACAGGCATCTTGCAAACTCTACAACACATGAAACATGCCTATGATATAACTCGACTTAATATCACTATGTGAAAAATGAGTAAAAGAAGATCTACTGAGCGGCGGGGTGTGAAACTGTAGTTGGGAAAAATGGATGGAAATGCCAGCATTTGACTAGTCCAGGGCAGTATTTTGGCCCCAAAATGCTGTTTGTCAGATCAGAGTGTTCTCCGCTGCTAACATTGAACACATAAGGCTGTTCGCGGAAGCGTTACAGCCCAAAACAATATTTTGGAGCAAGATGTTTACCACCACGACTACCCAAATACCACCAACATTTCTCATCACAGCATTTTGAACCACCACCACTCTTCCAAACAGAGCTTAATGTATCACCACGTGAATAATAAGCAAAAGAAGATCAAATTTTAGAAGGTACTAGAACCTTACCATCAATAATACCTACGCTATCATAGATCAATAAAACTCATTTATCAAGTATATACGGCGGAATAGAAAGGAGACAAGTGTATAAAAAAAAGGGCGGCTTGATGCACAAAGCATCCCCGCGAAGCGAGGGTCCGGGGAAGGGTCCCACCACAAGGGTGAAATGTAGGCAAACCTTACCCTACATTTTTGCAAGAGGTTGCTTCCAGGACTCAACCTGTGACCTCAAAATCACACGAAAACACCTTAACCGGTGCGCCAAGGAGACTAAGTGTATGCTCCAAAAAATTACTCAACTCAAAAGAAAATGAATAAATTTAAAAGCCGTGTCAAAATGAAGAAAGAAAGTGTGATATGAGGAACCAGACAATGAAGTTTGGCATTTTGAGTTCTTGAAATTTCGAGAGGGTTTCTCATTCGAAAAAGAACAATTGTAAGAAGACTACAGCTAAAACTATGATTCCTCTTTACATACTACTCCATTAATAATAAGAAACTGCTTGGGCGGGATAGTATAATACATCATCACATAATATTTTAATCAATAATTAGAACCCATCAATATTAATATTAATCAATAATCAGGAGTGCATGGCATATTATAAAAGAGGTGCCCTCCAAGCTTGAAATGAACTGATGATAGAGTGGACAATGAAAGACCTTTGTGAAGGCATCAAAGATTTGATCAACAGTAGGAACATGTCGAAGATCAATTTTGCGAAGTTGAACTTTTCTCTGATAAAGTGATAAACTACTTCAATATGCTTGGTTCGTTCATGGAAAATTGGATTTTCGTTGATATGGAGAGCAACTTGATTATCGCAATAGAGTATTGCAGGAGAAGAGAAACATCGATATCAGCAAGAAGACTCTCTAGTCAGCCAAGTGAGTGCAAAAACGGCATAGGCCCTCGAACGATACTCACCCTCAGTAGATGAGAGTGCTACAACCATTTGCTTCTTGCTCCACCAAGTGTCCAGGTGCCCTCTAAAATACGTGAAATTGCCGCAATCAATAGAGGGAAAAGGATGGATTATACATGATCCCTTGACCTGGAGTGTTCTTAATATACCAAAGGATCCGCTCGACTACGTGAAGGTGGGATGTCTGAAGAGCATGAATGTACCAGATAACCACTCCCACAGGGAATGAGATATCTGGCCAAGTTACAGACATATAGATAGTTTGTCGACTAAGCAACGATAGCACTCTGGATTAGGTAGAAGAGGATCGGAGTCATGCTCGTGAGCACAGAACTTTTGATTTGCATAAATGGGTGTGTCAGCTAGTATACAACCCAAGTATCTGGCATCATGTAGAAAATTTATATCGTACTTTCATTGAGACAAAACAAGATCATCATGTCGGCGAGCTACCTCAATACCTAAAAAGTATTTGAGGCGCCCCAAATTTTTGGTTTGAAAGTGAGAGGTCAAGTGCTTCTTGGTCATAAATATGTCATTCAGATCATCGTCTGTAATGATAATATCATCAACATACACAAGAAGGATCATAATACCCTCTTAACAATGATGTGTAAATAAGAAAAAGTTCGTCGAGCTTCGAGTGAATCCAAAAGCCTAAATAATCCGACTAAATTTATCAGATCATGCTCAAGGAGATTGCTTTAGGTCATAGATAGATTTTCTGAGACAGCAAGCAAGAGACCCCTGTGGTCTCATATCTAGGAGGTTGTTGCATATAGACAGTCTTCATTAGATCATCATTAAGAAATGCATTCTTGTTATCAACTTGATGCAATTGTTAATGATGATGGGATGCCAAAGAGATTGATACCCACAAGTTATTAAGCTTAGCCACTGAAAAGAACGTTTGTTCATAGTCAATGTCATATTGTTAAGTAAAACCGTGAGCCATAAAACAAGCTTGAAGTCTCTCAACCGACCCATCAAGACTGTGTTGAACAATGAATACTCGTTTACATCCCAAATGGGATTGTCCGGGAGGAAGAGAAATAAGGTATCAAGTGTTATTTGCCCATAGTGCCTCCATTACATCATCCATCACTGCCCGCCACCACGTATGTTTAATTATGTTCAGATTCCCGAAGTGTAAGATTCAATCAGAAAGGAAATCTTTGTTTTCTTGAAGAAATCATGATTGACTTACTTGGAGAATCTTGTATGGCTCATGAAGAGGACAATGACCACTCCAGGGTGGATAACCTCCTCAAGATTGGGGTGATGTGGGCTCAGATCACGACGACAATGACTTCTAGGGTTTGGCAAGGAACACGATTGCTAGGGTCAACAACACTAAAGGCGATGGAAGCCGGTATCAAAGATTGGTCATGCTACTCTTGGTGGTCGACCACAATACTTGAGGGGGCGTTAACTAACAGGTAGGAAGAGGGCCAACATCTAAGAGAATTCCTTTGGGAATCCATTGGGAAGGGCATAAGGAGAGTTATAGTTTGATTCATTTGAGAGAGAAAAATAATGATTTTTTTCATTAATCGCTTGCTTTAAATAGGCAATAAAAAACTTCCCCAAACTAAGAGAATTAAAAATAGTAATTGAAATAAATAACAAAATAATAAAAATCAAGTCAATCTTAGTTAAGTTATGAAAAAACCTCGTGAACTCATTTTGGTTGACGAAAGCTACTCTGGACTTGTCCTCCAACATCACGACAACTTACCCATTATCTAACGCTCGACAATATTTGCTCAACATCAAGCCCATGACCGAGGGTGAGAAATGATCTCAAGAACACAACAACAACAACAACAACAATAACATTCAAGCCTTTATCCCACTATAGTGGGGTCGGCATATGGATCCATTGTCGTCATTGTGCCCTATCTTTAACCATAATCTCACTAATGCCTAAGTGCATCATGTCTTTCCTTATAGTTTCATTCCAAGTCTTTATTGGTCTACCCCTCCCCCCTTTTAACATGACTAGTGACTAAACTCTCACAACGCCTAACTGGTGCCTCTAATGGTCTCCTTTGTACGTGTCTAAACCATCTTAGTCGAGCTTCTCCCATCTTCTCTACAATTGGTGTCACTCATGTCTTATCCCTGATACATTCATTTTAAATTTTATCCAGTCTCGTGTGTCCACACATCCACCTAAGCATTCTCATTTCCGCAACTCCCATTTTTTGTTCATGTACATAATTCACTGCCCAACACTCAGAAACGTAGAGCATCTCTGGTATAATTGCAGTACGGTAAACTTGCCTTTAAATTTTAGTGGTACTTTATGATCACATAAGATCCCTAACGCGACTCTCCACTTCAACCAACCTGCTTGGATTCGATGTATCACATCTTTATCTACACCTCCATCTTTTTGAACTATCGATCCCAGATATTTAAAGCATTCACTGCGGGAAATATCTTGATCACCCAACTTAATAACGGAGTCATCCGTCCTTCTTGCACTGCTAAATTTAAGCTTCATATACTCCTGCTCAACCTAAAACCCTTCTTTTTTAAAGTGTCTCGCCAAGATTCAAGTTTCACGTTTACACCCTCGTGCGTCTCATCGATCAAAACAATATCATCCACAAACAATAAACACCAAGGTATTGCTTGTTGGATATGTCCGGTGAGCTCATCTAAGATAAGGGTAAAGAGATAAGGGCTTAAAGCTGACCCTTGATGTAAGCCAACTGTGATAGGGAATTCCTGTGTAAATCCTCCAGATGTCCTCAACCTCGTCACTGCATTTGTATGCATATCTTTTATTATGTCAATGTATGATACATTTACACCTTTCTTTTCTAAAACTTTCCATAAAATCTCTCTTGGAACTCTATCATAAGGCTTCTCAAGATCGATAAACAACTTATGTAAATGATCTGAAGAACACATCCAAGGTAAAACTATGCCGCTCTACCACACAAAAAGAATTGTTAGAAAGGCTTTATGGATCAAAAGCAACATGTATGGCTATCTATATTTGTCTATAATGTGAATATAAATACCCCGAAAAACAGCTTTTAAAGGATAGATCCTTATTTATGAGATAAATCTTTAATAATGGTGCTCTAATATCTCTCTCTCTCTCTCTCTCTCTCTCTCTCTCTCTCTCTCTCTCTCTCTCTCTCGCGCGCCCTTGAACACAACTTCTAAAGAATAGATCCCTATTTTCTCGGATAAATCCTTAGACATTCTAATATCTCTTTCTCTCTTACATCGCTTTCCAATGATCTTGACATTTGGATCATTTCTTGCTAAATGTAGACGAATCACCTTGCCCTCTTCCCCAATTTTGGTGCTCCCACTCACCATTTTGGTGAGTAATATTCAACTAGTAGTCTCTACAACAAATCTGGTTTTAACAATAGGTACACTAGCTAGCAAGAAATCATTTGACGTTGATATAGATAATATCAACTCTCTCATCGCTTTCCAATGATCTCGATGGTCGGATCCTTTCTTGCTATTTGTAGACGAATCACTTCACCCACTTTCCCATTTTGGGGTGGTCCCTCTCACCAGTTACGACTGCCATCAAGAAAAGATTACTAGTTTTGAACATAAAAGTGGATGAATTTTCTTATGTGAGGTCAGGCGTTCTGAACAATGGTTCATAACCACCGCGTTCACGACCGCCACCGCCGCGCCAAACAAAGCCTAGGTCGTCGCAACAGTGCTTTGGCCCAATGCATCATTTTGGGGGCATGACGTTTAGGACCGTGGCAAGCTAAACACTACCAACATTTCCCACCGCCGTTCCAAACCCCCCAAACAAAACCTACTTTTACTCGTGTTATAATTCTCTTCACAACAATTTTTTTGCAATACAAAATACAAGTCCTATAAGAGAAATCAGGAATCTGATTTTTGGCAATATGTCTACGAACTAATCTCCTCCATTGCAAACTCCCCAAACAAAACCTACTTTTACTCATGTTATAATTCTCTTCACAACATTTTTTTTTTGCAATATGTCTACGAACTAATTTGATAACAGAGAAGTGACTATTTTAATAGCAGCTAAAAGAGAGCACTAACAAAAATTCATCAGCCAACTCAGGCGTCATCTCTTTCTGCTCCAGTTTGACGCCAGTATCCTGAGATATTTGAAACCCTAAATCAATCCACAGAAATAAGCATAGAGGCAAGGATTCCATTGGGTGAGAAATGCAGCTTTTAAACTAGTACTTGGTAACTTTGAATGACGGGGAAAGGGGAGAATAGGAGAACCTGGAGGGAGGCGGTATCCATGGAAGGTGATGCAGGAGCAACTACTCCGTCGCTGGCGTCTTCCGCCGCGGTGGACGGAGCTTCGCCGGCGAGAGGTTGGGGGGACGGCGGAGGTGACGTCGCCATTTGGGGGCAGCGGAGTAACTTAATAGGCAAAAGTGAACCTCTAGCTCCTGAAATTCTTACTATTCAATGCACTCAACTCTACATATTCCAGGCAGCATACTTTAAAATTAATAAATGCATTTATTTATCGAAATAATCATATAACAAATATCATGATTTTGGAATAACCAAAATAGAGATATAATCATATATATATATACACACACGAGTGCCCTACACCGGGCTCCGCCCCTACGGCCAACCGCGACAGTACCTGGCCGGCAACGGCGTGCTTCGCCCACCCCCGGCGCGATACTGTCGGGCGGCCTTCGGCCGCATCCAGGCGGGCTTCTCTGTCAGCACGGGCTTCGCCCGAGCTCGATGTATCTGCGGGTTGCGCCCGCAACATATAAATAATAAAAAAATATATATACATTAATATTACAATATTTATTTATTTTAAAAAATACATAAATACTTAAAAAGATTATTTTTTTCCTCTCTCTTTCCCTCTCCGCCGCACTCTCTCTCACTCTCTCTCTCCCCCGGGAAGTTTATTTTTATTTTTGTATATCAAATATGTTTCGGATAAAACATGTGAAAGATCCAACGGTGGAAAATGAAAGCACGATAAGAGCGTGAAGAATGTTATACTCACTTATATAATAAAAATATATAAGTATATATCTAAAATAAAATAATATATACAAAAAGGATAATAAAATATAAACATAAATTTTAATTAAAGTAAAATAAATTTAAAAAAAAAAAAAAAATCAAGTAAGAATATATATATAATAATAAGTACTTTCATGTGTGAGAAAACTATGAGTAGACATAAAAAAGTTTATGGGATGTCACATATTTAGAATACATGCAATCTCATATTAGATTTAAGAAAAATATTCGCTAATAGAAATTAAATTAAAATTATCTTTTTGTTATATATATATTATATCTATTCTTAAAATTTAAAATAAAGTATATTTAGCATAGTGATCTTGACTTCATGTTAATGTTATGGATTTGAGTGAAAGGTTTTGGGTTCCATTCTTAATGATAGCAAAAAAGGGGATATTTTTCTATATTCATAAATTTACTTTATGTATAAGAAATTTAGTTAAATAATAAAAGATATTTTTTTATATTTAAATATTGTACAAAAAAATTTAATTATAAAATGAACATTTTTATATAAAAATTGTACAAAAAAATCATTAAAAAAATAGACATTTTTTCTATATAAAATCATTAAAAATCATGACATTTATTCTATATATGTTATTTAAATTTTCAAAAAAAAAAGTACACAAAATAATGCATTTGTCACTGCATGCAATAGTCGTAGACTTTGTATAGTGAAAAATTGTACCTCTTCTCTGCTAGTATATAAGAGTTCTTAATAATGAAATACATTTGAAAAAAAATGTTCAAGAAAATTAAAGGCTAAATAAATTTACAAAGATAATAAATTATGAGAGTTGTTATTAGCAGTCCTATTTTGGCTATTCGCAGTCTATTGTTATTCGCAGTCCACAAATTGTATTTGTAGTTCAAAATTTTATTCGCACCTCATTTTTTTGTAATTACAATAGAGACCCAAATTCATTAAAAATGTAAGATATACATGATCAAGAAACAAAAAATATGAATAGGGCCAACTGTTTAGTTCATTACAAAATCAAACAACCAAAACTAATATTAATAATTACAACATTAAGCAACCAAAACTAATATTAATAATTACAACATTAAGCAACCAAAACTAACTGTCATTCCAAAATAAAGCTACCAAAACTACAAAAAGGGCAAAAGTGTTGATTTTTAATCAACGTCGTCATAGTTATGATCATCTGCAAAAAAAAAATGAAACAATTAATCACTTATTTAAGTATTGTAGATAAGAATTTCTCACAAAAATTATAATATTTTCACCTTCATACCTTAGAACGTATAAAATATATGATTATAAATGTAATTCCCCCCAAAAGTGCATCTATATCATTTGCATCTGTATGAAGAGAACAATGGTTCTAGGAACAGAATTTAAAGAAAATAATAAATAAAAGATATGTATTGTACCTGTATTGCATCTGTATTGCACAAAATATCTGTTGCTGATTGTCTAACATACTAAAGTAAGACAACAAACATTCCACTTATGGCCAATAAAGGAGTACCATTGAAAGTTCCAAAATTCATCAGCAGAAGAAAGGGATGCTTACATAAATGATCTTGATTGTCTTACATACATGATCTTGATAGTTCCAAAATTCAAAACCATATTGATTGTTCCAGAATTTGAGATTGATTTTGATTGTTCCAAAATTCATTTCCATTTGTAGATTAATGCCAACCACCGCCGAATCTAACGCCAGAAACTGAAATATGGAAGCAATGAATGTATATTTTGTCCAAAATTCAAAAGCAGAAACTTTACGAAATAACAGGAATCTTTATGAAATCTTTACGAAATAGAAGCAACGGTAATTCAATGAGATAATTTTGGTAGCATCATACAAATCTTCCACCCAAAAAAACAACAGGAATCTTTGCGAAATAGAAGCAGAAAGAAGCAAGGAAACCTTGCCAAGCAATCTGGAGAGAGGGATTGATATCTGGGCGTTTTTTTATCTTCAAAACTTCATTCCGGAGAGAGGGATTGAAATTGTTTGAAGTTTTCTATTGCAATTTAGCAAAGAGTTGAACATAACTTAAATGAACATGCATGTCCTTACTCTGTAACTTCACTGATAATTCTCCTAATGGCACAGATTGAGAATACATAATGCAAAAACTTAGAAAATCGGGGTATTATGCACAGTTAGTAAACTTATATATGAGAAGCATAGCTCTCTGAAGGATTCTGAAGGTTTAAAACTTACATTTAATATAAGAACTCGCAGCATTATAAGACAAGCAAAGAGAGAAATCCAGATTCAGGCTATAGTTCTTCCTTTTCCCAGCTTCAGCCGGCGATACAAGACTGTAAGCTAAGGAATCATTGAAAACCCAAAGGATATGCTGCACAAATAAATCCAAATCGAACACTTCCAGAATCACAATACATTACAATTTTATAAGCTAAGGAGACGATTTTGGGGATCGAACCAGTTTTCTGGAAATCTAGAGGAAGAGGGTCGCCGTCTGGATGAGGAAGAAGAGACGCCGGGTTTCTGTACTGGGCCGAACACTGGAAGGAGGAGCTCACCTTCGGCGAAGCGCGAAGTCGGAGGAAGCGAGCGCCCTATCACCGCCGGAGAAAGCAGCCGGGAACGCCGTCGGGGTGCAAAAGGGGGGAAGGAAATCGAAACCCAATCGCCGTCGGGGTGCGAGAATAAAAATAGAATGTTAAGCAACAAGCGAATATCAATTCTCTAAATTATAGTTGAACTATTTTCCTCATCAAAATAAATTTACCGACATTGAAATCCCCATGATCAGATTTATTAGGCTTGATTAAGGTTGGGTTATATAGCTCAAACTTATTAGAAAATAAATAAACAAGCTTAGCTAAGATTTTAAAACTTGGATGCCTCACACAAATATCATAAATAAGGCTCCGTTTGGCACGACGGTGGTGGTCTTGAACACGATGGTTATAAACTATCGATTTTCTTTTCTTGGTTGCGGTCATAACCATGTCTTGTCAAACATACATTCTATGATGGTAGTGTTAGAAATTTGATTTCTAAACATTTATTTTATAATATTTTATTGGAGCCTTTATGATGTTGTGTTTGGGCTCCACATCATGATGAGAAAAACTCAAAACAAAATAGAGGGAACTCAAAATGTGGAGGGGAAACCTTTCATGAAAATGATGTAAGGTTTAATCTCACCTTGTCTGCACCTTTTAAAATTTTGAGTATATAAAATCTTTCACTTCCTCTCATTTGTTCAAAAAAAACTATGAATCACACACGCACGCACCACACCGGATCCGGATTTGGGATTTGCACCCCTCTTACTTTTGAAATTACAAAAACCTCCTCTGTGAGTTTACATTTCATACTCCAAGGGGTATTTTGTGCGTGGATGTTATGAAATGTAAACTTACAGTGAAAGTTTTTGTAATTTCAAAAGTGGGGTGCAACCTGCAGTTATGCTAGCTTCCAGGGGTAATTTTTATAATTATTCCTTACATTAAATTATAAACAATTACATCGAATAGTGATAATCACATACAACAGCAACTCTGTACATTTCATAACATTTTATTCTGCTGCATTTCATTTTATTCTAAAGTGCAAACAAATAGGTTGTAGAAACAAGTGGCAAATTGATGGAAGTCAATGAATGTGGGGAAATCACAACAAGCATCTCTGTTCCTGCATCTGGCAAAGCATGCTCCAATGGAACCACCTGTATCATAAATTTTATAAGATCAGGTCATGATCACATAAAATGGAGTTTTATCTGCATATTTAGCAATAAAATTAGTCGAATGTAACGAACTGATGAGAATATAATCCCACATCGGAAAACTTAGGCTTCGTTTGGCATGGCTTATTTGCTCCGGTGAGTTTGGACAGAAACGTCATTGCTATACCAAACATTTTATACTCAAAACTAGTTTCTTTTCTTGGTAGCGGTAGTAACATTTTTCATACCAAACATACATTCTATGACAATGACATTTTTGTCCAAACTCGCCGGAGCAAATAAGCCGAGCCAAACGAAGCCTTAGTTACCCTTGTGCGCATAACATAAACCTTGGGCCCCTTCATTTGTAACATATTGGTGTTAGGTTGGATGCACCCAACAATCCATTCTCACGTCGCAATTAAAAAATAATATTTTCATTTGTAACATATTGGTGATGGAATGTTTCGAGAAATAGTCCTAGATTGAAAAAGTCAGGTGGCATTCAGTATTAAATATAGATCTTGAGTCCTTCCACCTATAATCAATTGGTTTTAGATTGTAACACAGGTTCTAACATGGTATCTCAGTGGGCCCCTTGCAATATCACGCAATTAAAAAAGAAGTCAATATTATAGAGGCTAAAGACCCTATACATGAGGGGCGTGCTGAAAATATAGCACCGTATCGAAAAATTCAACTAGCTTTGTGCATGGAATATAGATCTTGGGCCCTTCCCCCTTCCACCGATAACCAAATTGGTTTTAAGTTAGATGTGGTCTATAATATGGTATCAGAACAAGCTATACACAAATGACCTACTCGCATGTTGCGCAATGAAAAAAACAAGTCGACAAGATAGAGGCCAAAGACCCAATACATAAAGGGTGTGTTGAAAATATAAAGTCCTGCATTGAAAAATTCTGATAGCTTTGTGCATTTCATATAGATCTTGGCCCCTTCCACTAATAACCAATTGATTTTCAGTCGGGTATATCGCATTTTCTGCTTCTTTTCATCTAACAACTAGGCCTATCTTGGAAGTGCAACATAATGTCAGATGGGCCTAAAATTATATTAACCCTCTGCTTATTACAAAACACTCAAGTGGGTTTGAAAAAAATGATATGCTCAATAAACTTAATTATAATTTCCTTATTAGGATTAATGAGACAAAGGCATGCTACTGAAATTATAATAAATTTTTAAGGATTTTGCTATGTAATTAATATTTGGAACTATATATAACTTTACCTTATTAGGAACCCCAAAAGAATTCTCATCCATCACATTTCCAGAGGTAAGTACAGTTTTTGACGATCCGGACGAGTTGATAGTTTCTTCCAATCCGGTTATAGAGATCTTCAAATTCACTATATCACTCCCAAAGTTAACAATCTGCACAAATAAGGTGTCCATTTCAGCCTATTTAAGATATGCAAAATAGTAAAAACTTTAATATTCTTAAAACTTAATAGTTGGATACAATATTAACAAGTTTTGTAGAATAAATTGTTTTTACTTTGACAAGAATAACATAATTGTAAATCTACTCCAGGTCAAACACTTCCACATTGGCTGTAAATAAGCAATATGGACCATGGGATTTACCAAAACATGAATGTTATGGACTTCGTGCCCGGTTATTATCTTTAGGGTTTTATTGTTGATTGACATATTTGAAGTCCAAGTGTTGGAACGTATTTACTTTTATGCCCTTTGTAAGTCTATTTAAAATCCCTTGGGCTAGTTGAATGCATCCAATAAGTATTCTCTATTCTCTTGTTTTTGTATGAGATATTGGTAGCTCTCTCCTCCCGAGCACGCCCCGCCTAGGCAGCCGCGGTTCAAGCTCCACAGTATCTTCCACTGTCGTCATCAATGCCTTCGGTCACTCCTCCGGTGATGCTACCGCTGTTACGAGAAAGACCCATAATAATAAACTTCAAAAACGGCCCTCTTGAGTGTATTAATCGGGCTAGTAGGAAAGTTAAAACACAAAACTTGCTTAAAATTTGACTCGAGCCGGCGCAATTGTGCGAAACGAGTTTTTGTAGGAATTATAAAATGTGCATGGAATGATTTATAAATATAGTATGCAATATTATATTCCTTGTTATTCAACATCAAGCATCAACACTCTCTTACCACAAGGAATAGTGGTTTTCCTCGCACTCCCTTCTCTCCGTTCTTCATCAATCTCAGAAGATAATGCCCGCCTCATTAGGTGTCATTTTCTTATTTTATATCTTCAATTCATCCCCAAACGATTTTCAAATGATTACATTCTTCAGTTTTACTTTAATTTGTTTCTCAATTTTACGTTTATGACATGTTCAGGATAAAACTTCACTTATCTACCACATGTTGGTGATTTACTTGCTTGCTATATTGTACTGGCCTTTATTTTTAATATTTGACTGTATTTGTATAATAATTTTATACGCTATAAAGATGATTACAAATTTGTATACAGTGTAGCATTGCCTAAGCATTAAGATGTTTACAACTTGCTAATATGTGCTTTACTTAACTAATGGGAGCATTTTGTTGGCACTGGGAGAAATTTACAATTGCATATGTATACGAGCGTACGCGCACGCACACACGCATGCATAAATACGTAAAATGAAGGTTTACTTTTCCTTAATCTTGTCGAGTCTTCCATATTTGTTTTAAGGTTACATTAACAAGGGCGGTTCACATCTAAGAATTGAAACGTCGTCGTCGAATACTAAGCTTTTCCTTGTTAGAGCGCAAGTCTCTGTGATGAACTTCGCATTCCTGGAAATGGAATTTCATTAAAAGAAAAAAAAACGGAAGAGTAACAAATACATGTAGATCTTCTCAGATATCTAACATTTCAACCAAATATGGAAGTTACAAATGCTGTTTAAAAAGGAAATATATATTGAACTATGCATAAAAACAACAACACTCAAACCTTTATCCCACCATAGTGGGGTCGGCTATATGGATCATTTGACGTCATTGCGCCCTATCTTTAGTCGTAATCTCACTAATGCCTAAGTACATCATGTCTTTCCTTATAGTTTCATTCCAAGTCTTTTTTGGTCTACCCCTCCCCCGTTTAAAATAAAATATGTTTAAAATTTTAATCAGGAAAAATTTCAGATTTAAAATATTAGAACTATTCTGGCTCTCCGCATGTTCTTCAACATCATCTTCCTCATCAAATCATCCGGGTCCTCTCACATCCAACATTGACTATCTCTTAATCTTTATAGTGCCATGATAAACTTCAATTTTTATAATCCTTGACGGAAAAAATCACACTTATGGCACTATGTTGGTTAAGTCTCCGTTTGGCGCGGAGTTTTTTCTCCGGTGAGTTTGGACAAAAATGTCACCGTTATAGAATGCATGTTTGGCAAGACGATGGTTATGACCACCACCAAGAAAAATAAAAGTAGTTTTGAACATAAAAGGGGGATGAAGTTCTTTAGGTGAAGTCGGACGTTCATGAATGACGGCACATAACTACCGTGTTCACGTCCACCACCGCCATGCCACAAACGGAGCCTAAATCTCCAAAACCTCTAAAAAATACAATTGAGTAATTCAAATACTATGGAATGATAATAGACAAAATAACTTCCGACTCCTAAAAGAGAGGACAACATGCACAATCTATAGCATGCATAGTCTATTCAAAGAAGCTGACCTTTATTTTCAAATTCTTGTTGTTTTCTTTTGTGTTTTCCCATAAAATTGCAGAGGAAAGCAAAGACCCAGAAGAAATAGCCTGGATTATGGAAGGGAGGTAAATTGCTCCACTAGATTCCTTAAAAAGCTGTTGCACCCAATAGCTTGGAGTTCCATACAGCTGCCATGAGTTGAAGACAATGGCGTCTGGATTCCATCTGGGTTGTACATAAAATGTGAGCATGAAATCTAATTTACATATGAAGATGAATGAGCAAGGTACTATGAGCCTAAGTAAGAGATTACTTCTGAGCTTTCATAAATGAATTCATAAAACATTGAGAGATGGATTGGAGTTGTGAGCAGCCAAAAGAAAAACAATTCATATCTAAGTGCGAGCATGTAGATATGAAAATGTGAAATAAATGTGTGCCAAAATTAAGAACAACAAAAGGACAATTATAAATAGACTCATGCAATTTAAATACGTAAAACGAAGAAAACAAGATGCATGTGAAAAGATAGAAAGATAAGGGTAGATCTAGGATAATATGGATGAAGGTTATTAAAAATGATTTGATGAATAGGTATAACTCCTGATGCATCACTAATAGGAACAAAAGAAAAATGAGGATTCTTAAGACGGACTCTAAATAGTTGATATGAGGCTAATGTGGGGGTGACATATCAAATATAAATATGGACATGAAATTTAATTTACACATTGAAATGAACCATCGGGGTACTATGAGCCTAAGCAAAAAAATGCATCTGGGTTTTCATAAATAATTTAATTAAACATTGAGAGATAGATATAAGTGTTAAGCAGGTATAAATTTATTTTACATATGGAGATGAACGAACAAGGTACTATGAGCCTAAGCGAAAGATTACATCTGAGTAAATATAAGTTCGAGCATGATAGAAATGCGGATGTTAAATAAATGTGCGATGAAACTAAGAAAGATAAATTAAAGAATGATTATACTAGAGAACAATTGGAGTGACATCTATCGAACAAAAGTTAATTGAAAATAGAACTATGTAGAACGAAGAAAACAAGATCTAGATAAAATAAATGCAAAAAAGATTAGGATTAACGTATGAGACAGCAGCTGCGGCACAAATGGGAACAAAGGGAAAATGAGGATTCTTAAAACTAACTCTAAATAGTTGAGATTTTGATTAATATGCATAGAAAGAAAAACGATTCATACCGTCGATCATTGTCATTGACAAAAAGAGGAGCATAGCTTGCCATTTCAACAACATCACTGTGTAAGAAGAAGCATCTTATCAGTCAATTATCTAAGTAGGAAAAAAGTATTGTGAGTTCTCTTAGCACTCATGACTACAAAGAGTAATCATGTCTTAATATTGTTTATAAGCAAATAACGTGCTAAGGCTTGTGGCTAAGAGGTTGCAATAGAACAAAATTCAACAGCATTCATCTATGTGTAGAAAGAATAAAGGGCAGCCCGGTGCACAAAGCATCCCCGCGCAACGAGGGTCTGGGGAAGGGTCCCACCACGAGGGTGAAATGTAGGTAAACCTTACCCTTCATTTTTGCAAGAGGCTGCTTCCAGGACTCGAACCCATGACCTCAAGGTCACACGGCAACACCTTAACTGGTGCACCAAGGCCCCCCTTCTATGTGTAGAAAGATACACATTAAAAATTAAGAAAGTCATATCTACTAAATTTTGAATCAGTCAAGTATTTGATCTCACAAATAGGATGCATTCATCACCAAATTTGCTTGTTCAAACAAATGACGCGAATAAAAAGATCACAAGCTTCAAGACTCTTGGCACGTTTAGTTGCATGTATTCATGATAAATATAAACTATATTCTGATTGCTCAAATTTGTTTGGCTAACTATAGAGAGAATGAACCTTTTTTTCTTTATTTGGTTGGCAGAATGAAAACTGGATAAATGTATAATGATATGTAGTGTGAATAAAATATTATTAATATATTCTAAAAATTGGAGTGAACATGATATTGAATGCCATGCAAATTGGGAAAATGGTGTAAGAAAGGACTTGAGAATTTCTTCAACACTATACACTTTCATCCAGGGGACTCATGGCTTCATGGCACTTTCCCTCAAAACAGAAGAAAAATATAGAATACTCTAATCATACACCTATGACCAACCTCAACCATTCTACGCACATCTCATGAACCATCTATACTATTCAAGAATATTTCATTTAGAGTAATCTAGAACTCTCAAGACTTCCGCAAATCCAGAACAATCTACAAGATACATCTATATTCTTTTAGGATGCCCACACACCTAATGTTCTCTATAGGACAAAAGAGCCATTCACGCCCTTCTAGAAGACTCCTCATACCAAGAGGTTCTCTAGAAGATTAGAATACTTTAGAAACTCCGCAACTCCAGCACATGCAAATTCCTAAAATAACTCATGTTTGACAAAAAAACTCATGTGTTGTCTTTGAAATCTTCTGTCATTTTCAAAATTTGCTCTACATAATCGAAGAATTCTCTCTATCTGCACAACATTGTGTAACAATTTTGACCATGAACTCGAGAGACGGGACACACTTGTACTCGACCTCAAAGCGCCATTACGGTTTCCATGTCTCATCAAGTCTTAGCCTAGTCCATTTTCGCTTTGACCTGATAGCACGGGGCAAAGAGGTAAGTGTGACTCTAGAATACGCAAACTCTAAGGGGAGGTGTCGGGGAAAACCTAACTAAACCCCAGGATTATGCAAGGGTGCAAAGACAAATCTGACATTTGATTGCTAGTAACAAGTCAAACAAAGCCATTCCAAACATTAAAGTTGATCACAAAAGGGTTAGAGATAACTTGCAAGCTGTAGATCGCGTGCGCAAGAGAGCTAGAATTGTAATGCACAGTAAAATAAGCCTTGCAAGTTAAGCGAGGTTACATAGAAAAATAAACATGAAAACAAGCATCCATAATAATATAGTGTTCGATCCATACAAATGATGAGAAAAAGAAACCAAATAGTAAAGTCGCATGAGTGCAGAAGTCCGTAGGTGTTGGGAGGTGGAGATTCAGAGGTCGTGGAGGAGTGGGTGGCTGCAGGGGGATGCAACAATGATGCAGATTGTCGGGGAAGATGCGGGACTACTGTTTGGGATGAGCAGAATGTGGTCAGCTGCTATGAGGAGGGCTGGGGTGAGCGTGATGTGAGCAACTGCAAGTAGGGTCGGGGTGTCAGAAGGCCTCTGGGAAGAAGCAAGAGAGGAGCAACTGCAGGGGGCAGGTCTGGAAGGGAAGAGGGTAGTTGTTGGGCAATGTTTGGAGGATTGATAAGCAACTGGATTGATTTACGAAGGGTGTGGCCACATGGAAATGGAGGCGCAGGTGCGGACAGATATAGACGTTGGTGAGGGGGCTGGGAAGACTGTTTGCAATGATCAGGAGGTCCTTGGGGTTGGCGGCAGCAAGGCATAGGATGCGGAAGAAGGGAAAAGTCAAAATTTGGGAGTTGTCCCTTAGAGTTCGTGAAGTCGGAACCGCGGGATGATCGGTAGACCTTGAGAAGACTCGAAAATCTACAATCCCCCAAAATCAGCCTCTAGACTAATATAAATAAACAAAAGACACTAGGTCAACCATTAGGAACGACCCGGACCATGCGATCATAATGGTTGTCAAATCTCACAAAATAAAAATACCTAAAATATGTCGTCATCGCTCCGGGCTCGACTATGGACTCAATTCATCCATCTGGCGATGTCAAATATGGCAGGTAACAAATCAGTTCCGAAATACCTAGAAATTCGTGCTCTAAAAAATTAGGTTGATCTCCATCACATGAAGTCCCGCGAAATACACCACGGAAGGAACCACAAACTCTTTGTTTGTGACATGCTCCTCGACCTAATTAAGTGATGTTATCAATATATCCTTACATTGCTAAATTATGGTTGACTCCACCTCCTTCATTTGCGTGAAAATCTTGCAAAATGTGTTTTAAATGAACAATTAGTTTTCAGTCCATGAATCTTATGACGCCCACGTCGCAATTACGTTGTGTGAAGTAGTATTGTGGTGTGTCCATCTCCTTGCTTGGATGTCCTATGAAAATAACCATACACCAAGTGAAGTTAACACGTGTTGCACCTTACCACTTTCACACTCCACTAGGCCACAACCCTGGTGGTGCTTTTTTCTTACCCCAAACAATCGTGACAATCCTTGCCCCTTAGTACAAGGAAAGCAAACCCCACCCACCCTATGGACTTCTAGTATCATTATCCTACACAAGCTTTGTGTGATCCTGCACTGACATCCCTTGATAACTCCAACTTTGTCGAGTTGTACACGGCCACATCGTCAAGCCCTTTTGATGGATCTTCCGGATGGCCTCATTTGGTACTCCATTACTAATAATAATCTCCTTCATTTTCTCTCAGTCATGCATTGGCTCGGTGTTGAATCACTCCCGTTAAGGCTCACTATCTTAGCTCACAGACTCATCATCATCTTTGTTATCCTCCAAGGTGACTGCTCATACATGCGCCTTGAGCAATTGACCGAGGAATGAAGCCCCATGCACTAGAAGCACCCTACTTTAGCCACAAAAGCACACTAATTTAGGCACAAAAGCTTTCTTCTCCTCCCCATGCGCCGTTTGGTTTGTATGGCATTGTATTCATCGAGTCTTGCCCACATTTACTTTGTACCTCATTCTTTGTCCTGAATTTTCCCTTTGCATACTTAGGGTCAAACTATGGTCAAACTATCATTAGAGTTCCTTTGGAATTCATCTTAAGCAATGGACTTCAAACTCCGATAGTGGTTCCACCATTATAGAGTAGTATCCGACAAGTATATCGAACTGATGCTTCCACGTAGAGGGCTATCAATGATCCCCATTTCTTAATAATATTAATGCATGCCCCAAACGAAGTTGTGCACCACTTCAGTTGTAGCTGAGCTTTTGAACTCTTTGATTTGGATACGTCCCTTTGTGCCCCAACTTGTACAACAAGCCTCTTTGCTCAACAATATTGCCATCACCTTGGAAATTTTCATCTTCAACTCTAGCATCCCCTTGTGTGTTGCCTCTAACATGGCTAGAAGAGCCTTAGAACTCTCATATCCCCCATTTAATGGCTATGGATGGAACTTGATACTTCCACTCGATGGCTCCGAGTGGGATGTCATCTTCCTCTTTCTCCCCACATTTCCATGTGGAGGGTGATAGTTGGGAAGGATCTATCACTTGGGGAATGGAAGTGTCGAACTATTTATACTACTCTAGAAGATTCTACACTCCAAAATAATCTAAAAAACTCTAGACTCACAATAATCTAGAACAATCTACAAGAAAAGTCCACACTCTTCTAGGATACTACACACTGAGAATCCTCTAGAGATTCTATGACTACGTTTATGACACCTTCCTCCTGACTAGTTATGTACAATTTTCCTCTTATTCAACAATCAATAAGTTCTACATATTATAGAAAACACAATACTTCATGAACACACTAAATATACTGAAGTTGTTTGTCACTTCGTTTGAGATGGTTGAGGAAAAAAATTTAATTCTATTATTCATGCACCATTATCTCAGTAATTAGCTTATATTCTCACAAGGCTTTACTTTTACAAATATTCCACACCTTCATAAGCAAGCCTGGCTTCGACAACATCAAACATGTGGTTATGATATCTTTTATGGTTGCACTTTATAGATTGTCATTTAAAATCTAAACCAAGTATTTGTGCACTCCATATTAAGCCTGCATGGGATAAAAATAATACATATCCATTATTTCCTAACATGTTTAACACCAGACAACACTAAGTAGTGACAAATGCAAAATAATTATTCATAAAGCCGAATTCAAATACTTGGAACAAGGCTACTGATGATGATGATGATGATAATGATTTTTCTAAAAAGAAAAACTATTAAAATCTTTATAATGAATTACAATAACTTGAAAATATTTCGATGAAAATAAGAAATTTAAGTCAGAATAAATGAGTAAAAGAGTCAGCTCATGATGTAGGTAGTGAAGTACCTATTTCTTTCCAGCCCCAAAAGAAACCCAGCTTCGCCTAATGCAGCTAGAAGACTTCCCTTGCCAGCATCAGATCCAGTCACGGCATATTCACTAACAAAAGCCTAGAATTTGCTTCATCATGTAGAAAATTAGTATACACTATCAACCATCCCCTTAAACTTCAGTAGCCATTTGATATATCATAACTGTCATACCTTGGGTCCAGAACGTGATGTGTGGTCAAATTGCTTTGACATTGCAAACAAATTGTTCGACGATGTGTAAATCTATTGAAAGAAATCCAATTGGAGGCAGGATGATAAAAAAAATGTACAAAAATTATAAAAATTTAAAAGAAAAAATCGCTTTAAAATGCATACATGAAAATCATACATATCCGCAGGATGGTTTAGTGGGGTAGATGAGCCATCACAGTTGGTAATGATTTCAATATCTGGATATGCAGCTTTGATGGCATAGTAGAACTTGAGGTAGTTTCCTGTCAACTACTATGATGTTAGATTTTTCGTAAGTCTTTATTTCATTCAACATTTGGTACGGTTAATAGTACAAATTATTCACTAAGTTCAAGAAACAATGAATCAAGTATACAAAATAATAAATAAATGAAAGGGGGTGATTATGTAAATAAGAACCTGTTGTTTAAATTGGGAACATACATATTAAGTACTAGTAAATGTCAAGTATGATATAGTCAAACTATAAAGTGGATCGTCCTCCTTCAAAATATGGGGAGAAAGTCTCCAGGTTTTGGGATATGATGATGTGGCCTTCCTAAACATTATTTTAGTTGAAGGAAATAGCAGAAGGCATTTACAATTTCTTGAAAGCAAAACTCATGAAGCTTGCAGTGCGATCAATATCATAAATAAGTTTATATGCGATTCAAGAATTATTATTTTTGAAATATAAGAAAAGAAATATTCGGTGTGATTTATTCATCCACAAATGGGCTTTATATATGACATAAAAGGACTCTTAAACTATAAACTACAATGTAGGACTAAACCCAAACACACCTAAAGGACTCTACTAATGCGAAATACTAATAACTATAAACGGCTTGAGGGGTTTCCCCCTCAAGCAGAAGGGGAAACCTCCAGCTTAAGAACATCATAAAAAGAAAGGTAATTGTGGTAGGCAAAGTGGGAAAAATCAACATACGAGCCACCGGGGAGAATCCGTCGGGGAGAATCCGCACAAAGGGCGGTCCCACACGTCACGGTCCACTGACGATGAACTCGTTGGAAAGAATCAACATACAGGTGGCCGAGGATACACCCACACGATACAACCCCCTGGATAGAAATCAACAAAGACCATACCACCTACCCAACAACGAAGAAAAATGGGGAGACAAACAACACAAGAAATAAGCCTGGAGGGCCGTGTGGGACTAAGGAGAAAGTCGGGAAATGCCATCCGAGTCTCCTTCGTCCCGAACACTCCCCCTCACGTGGGACACACGTGCATGCAGGCATAGAAACACACAGTAAACTTTAAAGCAGGACGACAGAACAATACAACGTAAAAGACTGATAAAGACCAAAAAAACATAAAAGAACTTCTGCATCGGCAGGAGTTTAGCACCCTGGAAAGGGTAATGGCGGCTGGAAGCGTCGTTTCATCGAGCAGGAAAGGAGATAGCGGTTGGAGTCAGCAGTTGACGCACGGGATCTGAACCTCTGGAAAGCAAGCGGAAGTGGAAGCCATCTACAGTCGGAAGAGGGCATCGACCGGAAGGATAAAAGGGAACAGCCAGCAGGAACGTCGACGGAAGCACTGGATTTGCAGGAGATGAGCTCGACAGATCGACGGGAAGAAATCACCAGACGGGTTTTGCACGTGCAAGCGGCCGGAAATAACAGAGGGGACATCTACGAGCTCGATGACGAACGCGGAGCCCTTCGTCGGTGGGATATAGCAGAGGGACTCTACTAATGCGATAATACTAATAATTTCAACAATCATCACAAAAACAGGGAAAAGCGTGCGAATCATGGTACTTTGTAGCAATAGACATAAAGTAGAATGTTTGTCGTCTACAACTATAAAACTAACTATGAGATGAAATTAAAATGTCATAATATCTAAGAGACTTACCACATTATAAAAGTGAGTATATAAATTTAGAATATCTTATGCGTTATTGGATACTAACGACTGTAAAAGGTCGATGAACTAAATGGTCAGGACATTTCTAATAATGATGATGAGATTAGGAAAAATACTTCTAACGAAAGAAAAAAGCAAACCTAGGTAATTCTTTTTTCCACAATCTTCGTTCCCAATTGCCAAATATTTTAGCTCAAAAGGTATTGGATGTCCCATTGCAGCTCGAAGAGAACCCCATGTTGAGTTAACAGGCCCTCTAGCAAATTCGATACTATCAAGGGTATCCTGCAAAAAATACACGTTTGTAAGAAAAAAGTAGCTAATCCATATTAAATAAATAAATAATTCATCTCAAGTGTTAATGTTATACAATTTTCCTTGTTTATTTGATTAGTCGTGCATCTTGTACGGACCACTATGTTCATATAACAAGGGGCTTTATTATATTGTAAACTAACAAAACAACAACACTCAAGCCTTTATCCCATTATAGTGGGGTCGGCTATATGGATCCTTTGTCACTATTGTGCCCTATCTTTAGTCATAATTTCACTAATGCCTAAGTACATCATGTCTTTCCTTATAGTCTCATTCCAAGTCTTTATTGGTCTACCCCTCTCGCGTTTAACATGCCTAGTGACTAAACTCTCACAACACCTAACATGTGCCTCTAATGGTCTCCTTTGTACGTGTCCAAACCATCTTAGTCGAGCTTCTCGCATCTTCGTAATTGGTGTCACTCCTGTCTTATCCCTGATACATTCATTCCTATTATATTGTAAACTAAGATCATTATTTTCTTTAAAATGGTATCATGAGCAGGTTTTCCATCACAATGCTCCTCCCTATCCAACAAACCGCTCCCTCACTTCCCCACCTTCGTCTTGTCCACAACGACTCTGCCCCGACACCGTTTCTTTTCACTCGTTGGTTTCATTCACGCCAGCATCAGTGCTCGTTTATCTGCACTGCTCTTATTCCTCGCAAGCAGTGCATCTCCCGTCCAAGTGCTCCTTCAACTTCAGTAACACATCTCCTATTTGTCGCACCTCTTGCCCTGGAGGCCCTTTTACCTCTAGCTCCCCCCTCCAAAATCTCCAAACATAGATTACTTAATCCCAATCCATGTACCAGATCATTTTCCTAATACTTAGAAGCTCTTTTTGGATTCCTCCTCACGCACACCATAGGGTGGATGTGTGTACGTGTGTCCATCAAGTACTTGTTTTTTGGCACCATTGGTTTGTGGCTCAAGCGGATTGTCCAAGTAAGCCTATATGTATTCGTTGTCCGCAAGATGCGTATGTATATCAATACAACCATCCTGAAAAATCGAAATTGACCCCCAAGGTCAAGAGATGGAACTTTTGTGCAACGCCATACTGCAATGTGGTGGAGAAAAAGTAGTGGAACGAACACCATCGGAGTATTCTTGGGCGTGACGGTGGCTGAGCAAAAATACAGTGTCATTTCGAGTTGACCAAACATTGTGTGTCTTCGAGCAGAGAATACTAGCGCCTTTGAAACACTACCCACTACTTAAAAATATGCCTTGTCACCAATAAAGGATGGAGAGAATGAAGTTGTCTATAGGAGGCCAATTAAGATCAGTTCGTGAACTCATTTTTCCAAGTTTTTAACAACTTTGATAGTGCATACCGGTTGGTCGAAGAAAGGTTGACAATGTCAGAGCAAAATGCCGAGAATGTTTGTTGATTAGGGTGACAGATTGTTGAAATTGGAATTGCAGACACCGTAGGAGCGATAAAGACAAAGCTATATATGGAATCGTGTAGCCCATGGTACCGACCATTGGATGAGTGCTAAGGGCCTACGCCCATGGAAGAATCGGCATCGGAGTTGTCTTAGTATGGTAAGAAGGCCCTCGGTGTTATGTTTGAGGTGCATTATTGGAAAGAAAATGGGCGGGGATGAAGTCATAAAGATTGAAATTAATGGGACACCATTAGATAAAGGCCGAAACTGTAATTGCATGGGTAATGTTTCAAGTGAGTCAGATGTGTAGCTCTAAGTTGGTCAGAATGGAAGTGGCTTTGTCAGTTAAATAGGTAGGGTTAGGTTGAGCTAGGTGTAGATGTGAGTGGTCGGGTTATGTTGGGCAAGTGGTTTGATTTTGGAGGGTATAGGTTGGAGGTGTTGGGCTGGTTTTGGGGGGAAAGGAAGGATTTGGTGGGCAGATGGGTTATGTTGGGGCTGTTGGGCACAATTGAAAGGTTGGTTTAGGGTGCCGACCGAGGAGCTAGGGAGGTGTGCGGTAAAGCTATCTGAGCAGCGAAAAAAGGAGTAGATGGGACAACTTTTAAGCATGGGGCGGAAGGTTAACGTCTCGATGTAAGAATATAATTCATAAGTGATTTGATTCAGAATGGATGGCATGTTGCAGGGACAAAAAAATGGAGGGAGCATGGTATTGATGAACGTCTTTCCGGAGGATCCTACCATGAGATCGGGGTGTGCGATATCAAGAAATGAGAGGTTGAATGTAAAGGAGGTAGATGTAACTAGGTTTGACGTGGAAGAAAGCGACTTGCAGTCGACATTATTTGCGGTCCTGGAAGAAGGGAGACGAAAGGGTTGGGTTGAAGCAAGAAGAAGTCGTTGGGGGGGCTAGGGGTTGTTTTGTGATGGGCTTGTAAACCAAGGCCGGCGACATTATTGGGGAAAGTCTAGTAGTATGGTGCAGTAGAGAAGGGGGTCGCTGGGTTCATGGAGGTCATGATTTGCAAAGCAGGGAGCTACAGGCATCTGTTTTGGTAGTGGTACGGGGTTGGCAGGGAAATATTGAGAGCAAAGGATGGAAAGTAGGTTGTTGTTGGCAGCTAGATCTGGGACAAAAAAGATGGGAGCCTTGTTGCGTCTGAAGGGCTAGCTAGGTGCAGTGGGTGAAGATGCTTTTGGAGTAGATGGGGGAGGTGTTGTAGCGGGTAGGGGGGAGTTGGAGGCTGATGTTTGGTGAAAGGAAGTAATGTATTCAGTGGCTTGTGCTAGGGAAAACAGTGAGGAGTTGAGAGGGAGGGTCAAGCAGAAGATGATGGAAAAGTAGATGGTTATGGGACGAGGAGGTGAATTGATGCACCATTGTGTGTATGTAGGCGAGCGTGTCATCCATGCGATTGAACCTTGCGTTTATTGTGGGTCATCCATGCGATTGAACCTTGCGTACATCAATGTCACGATGGTGTACATGTCAAGTGAGAAATGATGTGGCATGATGGCTAGTTTCTCGTTTGCAGAAAGTAGCAAGTTGGATCAATTAATATGAACTAAAAGAAAGAACGATTGCACTAGACATGAAAATGAGATACAATCATGACAAGCTCACGCCAACATTATTGAGGGTTGGTTGTCTCTAAGAACTTCTCTCCATATGAGAGATTATAACAAGAACTTACAAGATCAAATCCTCATTACTCATGAGACCTCTTTTTATAGGAGGGAAGCCCTATCATAAGAAAAAGGGATGAAAAACAAAAAGTACAAATATTAATAACAAAAAAAATTGGGGAGACAAAAAAATTTACGGGATTGCACTGTCTCGGCGAGGCTCGGGGGAACCTCATGCATGACTACTTGTATATATACATATATATATATATGTATATACATATATGTATATATACATATATATATGTATATATATGTATATATATATGTATGTATATATATATGTATGTATATATATATGTATGTATATATATGTATATATATGTATGTATATATATGTATGTATATATGTATATATATATGTATGTATATATGTATATATATATATGTATATCCACCATCCGAATTACGCATATATGTATCCATAGTTTCCCGACATTGTGGATGTTTCCATGCAAAGAAGACTAACGCCTTTCTCAAGGAACTTTGTTTTGTCGGTTATGATAACAATAAAAGAAGCAATGGTGAGAATGGCTAAAGCTACCATTTTTCAAAGTATCAAATATGCATTAATAATTAGCATAAGAAAACACACTAATAATTTATTATAAAATCTAAACTCTTTTCAATTAACAATTTAACATAATGTATACAACCGCTGTGTAACCTTGAGTTAAAACATGCCTTAACAAAAGGTAATATGTTTGTTGTGGCAACTTGGTCATTGTGACTGATTCCTGCAAAATAAAGAGAACAATAAAATCTTAAGTTATCTGATTGAAATCAAAGGTGTAATTTAACAAATCCAAAACCTCAGTATGAAATACCATTGTTGACAACCCAAACTGCAGAAGTACCCAGGTCTTCCGCAAGCTACATTTAAATAGTAACAAAATCAATCTAAGAATTAGCAGCATTTCTCCAAGTGTTTGTGCTCACAACAACAAATAAAAAATATTAAGTACTTGGAGAAACTCATAGTAACCGAGCCCATCGTCAGTCCAATACATCCAAACATCACCAAAGTGTCCTGGTCTTTCCTCCCATGGAACAAGGGTTCCTTTCCACCGGAATGCATTTCTCAGCCATTCACCCTCCACAAAACAGCCACCTGGGCCCATGAAAGTTAGAACAAGTCAAACATGTCCTGCCTTAGAAGTAGACGAAAAATCTCATGAGTGTGTGAGCTAATATTTGATTTGGCAAGAAAAATAAGCTGAGATTCCAAAAGAGGATTTTCAAAAACAAACCAAAAATATGAAGGTATTCCAAAACGAATTACAACATGACGAAGGCCGAATAAAATAAGACAGCGCAATTAAAAATGGCTATTTGTAGACCAAAAATAGGTTTGTGGATAGTCATTTATGTTTTGCTTCGAGCAATCCTCTTACAACATGATGGAGGTATTCCAAAAGCAGCAGTAGACCCACCATACAGTATTCATGTATACTACGTGCATATGAGCATGAATAAATGCACTATATAAGCTATTTCTAGACTTTTATGGATTAAGGAATGTAAAGGAAATTGAAAAGCTTCCAACAAATTATGAGTTGGCAATGGATATTCAATCCTTGATTTAAGCCTTTAATCCTTTTTTTAATTCTCTTCCCCAAAATTTCTAGCATCCAAACAGTCTTGTGTTAGTTGACAGATTCTTAGAAGTCACTTCAATTTAATGTTTAAAAAAAATCCTGCAAGAAAGAAATCAAATAAATTTATTTTGGTAGAACTTTTGTTTGATACGAAGAATGCAAATTGAGATTTGAGTTTGTGAGAGGTGCATTATCATTCAATAGGACTAGCTATCCATAGAGTTCAGTATCCAGGACTGAACGCGACCATCATCATGTAGTCATTGCTTAGTAGGCTCGATCGTTGGGTCTTGGGTCACAAGATGAAGAAGACCCTTAGTTTGGATTACTCTGCACAGTAAATGGACTCACTCAACAAAATTATTCTTCCAACACAGAGAAATAGCAGTAATCTTCACCTCATCTCTGAGCTCACACATGGGACAGAAAACTCCGGAATGGAGGACGAAGATGATGTAGCATTGGTCACCATTTCACAAGATCAAAAAGAGAGAATGCAACGATCATGGGCAAGATCTACGGAGTTGATAGCAACTCGACAAGGGCTCGACAAGCGCTTAGGATAGAGCATTAGCGAGAACAAGAGCGCAAGACGTGTCTCTCACAAACTGAGGCGAGAAGTCTGCGGGACGCACGAGATCAGAGGCATGTCGTGCACAAGAGCCAAAGGTCGAGCTAGGAGGCATAAATAGCTCGAGATGCGAGAAGAAACGCGAGATGTCAAAAGACACTCGAGAATGAGCATGCGTGAATGATGATAGGCGAGAGGGTGTGTTGATACTAGAAGACACTAATATGTGAAAGGCAGGTCGCCCGCAAGAACCAGAAGGCGTGTGTGAGATTGGTTGTGTGAGATCATAGGTAACACGAAATGCCAGAAATAGTGTGTGATCAATGGTCGCGTGCGTACGTTGATACACAAGAGGTGTCACGTGAGGAGGGTGCGCAAGAAGTTGTCATGCGAGAGGGGGGGTTCGCGCGAGCCCTGTGCGAGAGGAGGTCGCTCGATCTCAGTGCGAGGAGAGCGTCGAGCGGAGAATCACGAGAAAGACCACTAAGTCACTAACTAGTGTTATAATTTATAAGTATTCAAGTGACTAGAGAATTATTAATAGAAAAATGTTTTTTATATGTTTTTCCCGCTAATGACATTAGTGGCACATCTACTGAGTAAATTTAAAAGGGATTTTTTTGTTTACCTGGAAATCTCAGGAATCGGGGTTTTAAATCAGCTACCATGGCAAAAAGGTCCTTCCTAAAGCCATGTCCCTGACAAATGAAGATGACATTGATACAAGAACTGAAAATGGCTTCAAAAAATTATTGTTATATGAGCTCAAGAATGATTGCAAAATATTTTAATATGACAAACCTACAATGGTGAATCAAATTAATATCTCAAGTAAACATTAAAAGTTAATTATATTTGACAATTTTCCATTCATTTTAGAAATGGCTATGCATTAAAAAACAAGAGCTGAAGCAAGGAGATATATATCACACTATATATAAAGGACGACTTTGACCTACTGATGTAACGAAGAGTACCATAACACTAATCTCAATCATTGGATTTATTTTCAATTCAAAGTTTTTAAAATTGGGTCAACAAAGCTTTGAAAATTGCTAATCCGGGCACAGAGAGAGAGAGAGAAGAGGTTCAGAGAGCTTCAGCATCAAACATGTCTTAAACAGCTCTTATTCCGTTTGTTCCGGGAAGAAAAAGAAACTTCAAGCAAGTATTTAAGCTATAAATAATCTAATTGCTAAAAAGAAAGAAATGCTCCCCAAATTCATGGCGAAGAACAGCAATGAAAATGAAAATATAAACAAAACAAGGTTCTTTTATCAGCTACAAACAGTCTTTGATCTTTAGAGTATTAAGAACAACATGTTTGATGCAAGACATGCCAAAATTGAAAATTCTCTCTGGATTCCAGTCAAATTGGAATATTGCTCCATATCTGAAAAGGAGGTGAGGGACTTGAACCACGGAACCGCCGAGAATGTGGTTTAAATAAAAAAAAATGAACCTTATCCTATCCGTCTTTATTCCTTAGGGCACGAACAGTCCATAAAAAATATTTCTCATCCATTGTGGATTCATCGAAGTATAAGAGGTATGAACTAATTTGCAATATATTGCAGTGCTATCCTTTTGATAATAAAACCTCTACATTTTACCTCATAATCCCAGCCTGCATCTCAAATGAAGAAAATGATGATAATTTCTTAGATGATATGATTTCTTTCAGTATACATTGACCTCTCTAAGCATAAGTGAACCTTCCTTTACCTACCTAATACTTTTTTAAGTTCTAAGAATCTAAATTTCTTTCTCGTACACCCCCTATATTTTCCCTCTCTATTTAAACTAAGAAGCTATCGTCCATAGCTACCAAATACTTAACCAAGGCAAAAACAAACGGTCAAAAAGAACTTAACAACATAAGCTAACCAAGAGGAACTTGCGCAGTGAGAAATAACAGTTTGATGATATTCCATGTGAAACTTCCAACTTGATAGCATGTCCTCTGCAAATATGATTTCTCCAAAATCAGAGGATATTATTTCATAACATAGGATTTATGACTTCGCTGATCATTTGAAATCTTCCAAATCATTCTGTTGTTGAAAATTAATGATTGAACTTGGAAAATCCTATACCTTTTCTTCTTTTGATATGACCAAGTCTTAGGTGTGACAGACCTCAATTCCAAATAAGATTGTTAGATCATATACTAGAGGTGCAGAATAATCAGACAGTTAGAAAGATTACTCTGCCTCGAGGCTACTATGTGATAAGAGCATCTTAAGACTTAGAAAAAAAAATTTATAAAACCACAATTAGGCCGACAATGTTGTAGTCATTGATATCTAAGTAGAGTGTGACACAGTGACAGAAAATGATAAGATAGATGTGTGGCAAAATTGATAAGATATTACAAAATAAACTTAAGTGCTCTGAGCATGTAAAATGGAGTTTAGAAATGCAATAAAATATGAGTAGATAAAATTTGTATCAAAGGACTAGGCAGGAGTAAGAGTAGACTCAAGGTAAAAGTTATTCAAGATATTTTTGCATAGTTTAGGTTTAACAACTGAAAACAAATTATTGAAAAATTAGGATTTATAAAGATGACTAAAAAGTTGGGATAAGGCAATTGAAGATGATGATAAATGATTGGAAATATAATGTTATGGGTCCCCACTATCCGTCCCCGATTATGTTGCACATATTTCATTACAAGTCTCTATGTATGTTATTTTGAGTTGTATGAGTCGAGTCTTATCGAGTTGAGTGCTTGCTACGAGTAATTAGTCGTAATGTCTTAATATTTCGTGCATCTCTTTTATTTTGGGGTTATTTACACCCATGTCACTTGTAGTGTTATAAATAGACCCCTTGGGTCATGTATGAACTTATGAAATGAATTAATCAAATTTTTTATCTCTCTGAGTTCCTCTCTCTCTCTCTAGTTCTCTCATCTTCTAACCATTTCTAGAGTTGAGGGTTGAGCAAGGCTCCCCTTCTTCCTCTCTCCTTGCATTCTTCGCGGGTTGAGCTCGGTTCCTCTTGTATCTCCGCCTCCACCACCACCTCCGACGAGACCCCGGAGTAGGCCCATAACATAAAATTACACCCATAGAAAATTACACCCATAAATTTCTTCTATAAATCTAAACAAGTAATGGAACTATTTGTAATTGATATAACTATTATGAGTTAAAGTTCAGCCGACTACATATGATTGCTTCCAAATTGAATCATGCCTTCTCCACTCATAATTTTTTTTTTAAGAAATCCATCAAATTTAGAATTCATATTAAGCACTAAACTCTGAAAAAACAATGATCACCAGAGAAGGTTTCTTCTGTTTCCAGAAACAGGCATTTGAACAAGTAGCTTAAATTGGTTTTTTCAGTTAATTCAGCAGGTTCTTTGACACGGTTCATTGGGATTTTATTTATTTTTTATAGTCAAAACAAACCCCATGCTTTTTTCTTTTCCTCAAATCCCTTACCTTGTAAGTGTCAACAGGCATAACTGATATCTGATCAAACCAAACAATTCCTTTATCAGAAGCAGTCAATTGAAGCCTTGACTTAGCATTTGATCCCTGGGCTTTAAGTAAAAGGTCAACTTTTGTCCAATTCGACATAGCCGATTCATCTGTCCTGTAGATTAGATAAAAAAAGGTGAAGATAGTTATGGGATAAGGTAATGGTGTTGCTATTTTACACATTAAAATAAATAAAGTTCACACATTATACTAGAAGAAGCAAGATCCTGTAACCCATCTGGGCTTGTCAGTGAAACTGACAAGTTCATTGCTGATGATGTTCTAACATAAAGGACAATTTTATACTCTTTTCCATCTTCTATGTTCTGAAACAATTACAAAAAGTCAGAAGAAATCAAGTGGCACTGAATTCCAAGCAGCCAAAATGACTGATGGCAATAGAAAAAATTAAAACAAAACGACACCGGTAGTCTCCTATATTGTGTATAGGTGTATATATGTATTTAGTCCCACATCACCTATACGAGTTTAGATATGTGCCAAGGAACCTATATATATATATGTGTGTGTGTGTGTGTGCGCGCGCGCGCGCACGCGCGTGTGTGTGCGAGTGTGCGCATGCGCTATCATTCGAAAAGTAGAATAATATTTTACTCTTCCCATAAAACTAAATTCGCGCGTGTGTGCGCGAGTGTGCGCATGCGCTATCATTCGAAAAGTAGAATAATATTTTACTCTTCCCATAAAACTAAATAGAGCTTCAGGATATATGAACAATATTACAGTAGGAGCAAAAAGACTTCACGAAAGGAAATCTCTAAGGGAGGGGATCATCTTAGAAGTTATGCTCTTCACATATGGATTGAAAAAAATATAAAGATGGCTATGTTGTGAATTATGATTAGGTGAGATTTAAGTAGTAATAGGTTGGTCATGTGTCAGCATAATGAACTTAAAATAAGTACATACCATTCCCCAATACCCAGGGTTATATATGCCAACACCTCCAACCGGACAGATAATAGGCCCCGTGTTGTCACATAGAACTTGCACACGAAGAGCCACCTTATTAAGCTCAAAACAAGATGTTCGATCAGTTGCAACAAAGATTGTAGAGTCATTCCCAATTATAGACCACGGATCGATGTTTGAAGGAGTATTGGGTCCCCCGGCTTCAAAGCCTGCATGAGAATTCCAAAGGCATTGGAAATTCAAGAGCATAAACGAGCAGCAAAACGATTTTTTAAACTTTCAGAGTTGTTATAAAATGAGAAGTTATAGTGACGAGAATGCAGTCTAAGATTATCTATTCAATAGACTTCAAAATTAAACCTCCTTCCAAAAATACTAAACTTGAAATGAAATTATATATAAAGGGGAAAACATCGTCTTTAGGCTTTTCAATTCTTCCCCTACTGAAAATGAGTGCACAGCGAGGGAACCGATACCCTTTCCTCTGGTGTATATAAACAAATGGAACGGGCACAATATGACTCATGTACAGTGTCAGGCCGGCAATGGTAGTACTCTGACTTGACATGCTTTCTCACATGCGAAAAATATTTTTTTTACTTCATTTTTCTCACCTATTTTATATTTTATTTTGCTTCATTCAATTTTCTGTGTTACTTTATTTTCTCATCCATTCTATATTTTAAAGATTTAATTTATTTATATTATTTTATTTTGTTGTTTTTATGTTATTCAATTTTATCTTCGTTTATGGTATTTTATTTTAACTTAGTTTTAAAATTGTTTATCAACATTTGTATACATGTACGTGTGGCCTGCACCTATTCTCTCTTCTTTACCCTCACCCTCTCTCTCTAAAATATAGAAACAGGATAAAAATGTGAGATAAAAATGTGAGATAAAAATTGAAGCTCCAATGTTAAACCAAAAATTAATTAAAAAAAATAGCTATTATAGGAGTATATTTGACAGTGATAAATGTATCATTACACTAAAATAATTTATCCAATTACATAATATACGAGTGATAGTGCACAAGGATTCCCCAGCGAGGCCGCGACGTAACCATTGATCACTCGCGCCCTTGTAGGCAGTGTGAAGTCACGACGATACAACTTCTTTAGTCGATATTCTGTTGCATATTGTTTGACATTAGCAGTATTGTCGCTCGTACATACATATATATTTTTATTACATATTTTCTCATAAATTATTTAGTCTAATTGGTAAATTGTGTTTATGAAATACTCTTAATCAGGTTAAAGTACTACCTTTATTAAAATATCAATTTGGTATTTTTAATAAAATATTATCTAAGTAATTAATTTAATTCTTATTTAAAAAATATTTGTTTTGAAAATAAACTCAACGTCTATGATTAGTTCGATGGTGTAATGATAAACCTCCTCATAAAACTATAATACATAATATAACTATATATGCATGTGCAATAAAATAAGAGTGGTGTCAAAGGCACACTTAGAGTTGTCACTTAAAGCTGAAAAATAGTAAATCGAATCGGGACCGAACCAGAACCGCAAAGAATCAGACCGAACCGTTGCAAGTTATTCAGGTTCCGGTTTGAATTTTGAAATCGTAAATGAGCATCGAGTGTTACAGTGTTACTTGTTGTCCCTCATGCTAATGACCATGTTTATGTTAATTAATTTTTTGGATCAGGTTTATTGTAATCATATAATATTACCCATTGTTTTTCTATGCAGTGCGTCAAATCAAATATCATTGTATATCTGTATTAGTTCAATTTTAACATATTTAGACCTAAGAAATCATGAAATTATTGCTCCAATCATTTGAATTCCAATTTCCTTTTCAAATATGCATTTTAAAGAGATAATAATCTTTGTCAATGCGTTTAATGACTCAAATTATAAAGCTATAAGATGATTAAAATTATAACACAAAACCGATTGGAACTGGACCGAACCGTTAGTGGCCGATTTGTTTTGGTTCTTGTTGAACCGGAACCGGAACCGTTGACACGATGGTTCCAAAAATTATGTTGGAACCATAATCGAAACCGAAACTGGTCAAACCAAATAAGGTTTTGGTTCTAATTTGAAGAACCATTACCTTAGCGGTTCGGTTCACGGTCTTAGTAGAACCGAAATCGAACCAGAACCGTGACAACTCTAGGCACACCAGACCTGGCTATGTGCACACCAAATATCGCTATGTGCACACCAAATTTAGCTATGTGCACACCAATTTTCAAAGTAAACACCTAATATTTACTTCTTTACGTGCGGGGCCAAATTTTTTTATTTTGATTTAGGCCAAAGACAATGTCAACCCTTGCTCTCCCTCCCTCGTGTATCGTAAATGCAGCACAAAGACCAAGGTTTCTTCGTCTTCACTAGCCCACAGGTCTTCATCCCTTGCTTCTTTAAAGAGCTCTTGCAAAGCATTTGGCCTGAAGCCGACAAGTTGCATTCACACGACCGCCATGGCTATCTACAAGATCAAGCTCATTGACCACGACAAGGATGAGACCGAGTTAAAAGCCCTGGAGGACACCTACATCCTCGACTCGGCGGAGAACTCGACCAACGCCAAGCTCCCCTACTCGTGTCGAGCCAGCGCCTGCTCCACTTGCGTCGGCCAAATCATTTTGAGCAATGTTAATCAATCTGAAGGATCTTTCCACGACGAGGCTCAAATCGAGAAAGGTTACGTCTTGACCTGCATCGCCTACCGCGCTTCTGACTGCGTCCTTCAAACTCAAAAGGAGTCGGAGCTCTATTAGCTAATGGTCAAGCCTTGCAAAGTTGTAAATTTTATCTTTAAATGCTCATGAATTCATATTACTGATGAGATAATGATTGTTCTGAGCTGACTTTTTTTTTATCCTAGTGATATTTAATTTTTGCGGTTTTGAAATTTAGTGAAGGTTTGAGATTTTCTCCAAAACTATTTCCGATAAAGGCAAGTGTACCTTATCGTCTATAGTATAGGATATTAAGAAATATCAAGGTCGTATTCCACGGGGCGCGTTGATTACTTCTACTTTGAGGAAAAGTCACTATTATCTTATCTAACGATATTTTGGGGTTTTAATTACTTGGCTAGAAAAAAAGAAATTGCAAGCTAAATTTAGAGTTTAGATGATGATAGAAGAAGCTAGTACTCAATCAAAAGTCACCTTGGAGTGAGAAAAGACAAGTGAAAAGAGATTAAATCTAATTCCGTTTTAATTAAACTACTTGACCGTGGAGGTTCCCGAAGCTCGAACATGCCTCTCTCGAGGTTAATGCCCAACTAAGTTTAGGAAAAATCAACCGGACTCTCGTCCTATAATCGATTACCTAAAACTTGCTTTACGAAGTGAACCCCGCTATTGGATTTGACTCCAATCCGGGAGATTTACGTCATCGTCTCTCGAGGAGTGCGTGCAACTCTCTTTACCCTTGAGTGATCGATTCATACTTTGAGCCTCTCGGCTAACTAAGTATGAAAACATAAGCGAAAACCATATATCGAAAATATGGCCTCACTAATTAAAAATCAAGGGTAATTCAAGTGTTTATAAAAACGGAAAAAGAAAACTTTAGAAAATCATAACTTGTCTAACTCATCCTCGGATCATTTTGATCGAGTACTAATGAGGATTAGTTAATCATGGTGGAGGGGAAAGAGGAAGAAAAATAAAAATGCATAATAAGAAAATTTAACTAAGCAAGGAGGAGATAAAATAAAGAGAACAGCTAATTTTTATTTAAATGAAAACTATTACAAGTCTTAAGAGAAGAGATTGCAAGCTAGGAAAAACAAGTTACAAGCTTAAACTAAACTATTGCATTGAAAGGAAGCTAGTACATTGCATGAGAAAAGGAAGAGAGCATGAAAGTAAAGTCACATGAACATGAACATGAAAGTGAAAAATACTCAAGATTGGCTCCAACAGCACCTCCCCCACTCCAAAATTCTGAACCCTGGACTCAAGGAGAACCTCTGAATTTATAGGAAAAAATTTCAGATTACACGCCCTCGGTCACGGGCGTGACCAAGGGCGTGACTGCACTATTCACATCAGATCCGACAGCGGCGTGGGCTTGAATTCGGCGCGGCGAAAAGTGACATGTCGCGGGCGTGACATGTCGGGTCACGACCGTGACTTTGGACGGCTGCATTAAATGCGGCGTGGGCTGGAATTCGGCGCGGTGGCGAAGCAGAGATCACGCTGGAAAGTCACGGCCGTGACATGTGGGTCACGGGCGTGACTTAGGTTGACTTCTCGACAGCATCTCCACGTCTCGACGGCGGCTCCACGTGGAAGATTCTAAGTTTACACGCCCTTGGTCACGGGCGTGACCTGGGGCGTGACTTGGTGTGGGCTAGCTCAGACAGCGCGGCATCATTCTGGACTGATCTTTAGGTTACACGCCCTTGGTCACGGGCGTGACCGAGGGCGTGACATGCCATTTTTCCCGATTTGTCCCAAAATTCTGCAAATATTGAAATTAAGCTAATTTAGAATCAAAATTACAAAAAGAACTAACTTATAACCTAAAATTGACATAAAAGGAAAATTCATATTAAATATTTACAAAATTTTCTATTAAAAAGTTATAAAAATACTACTTATCACCTAGTAGTAATTTTTATCGTGGGAGTGTGTTCTGGCCAATCAAAAAAGAGTTAGTGTAATGGGCTCGCAATATTTGTTGCTAAATATTCTTTGCAAAAAAATCAGTGACTAAATTTTTTATTCCGAGTTTTATGCGGGACATGAAGATCCCAATGAAATTTTGATATTTTATTTTTTTGTTCATTGTAATTTTAACAATGAACAAGATGGTTTCGACACATACAAAGGAGACCATTAGAGGCATATGTTAGGCATTGTGAGAGTTTAGTCACTAGGCATGTTAAACGTGGGAGGGGTAGACCAATAAAGACTTGGAATGAAACTATAAGGAAAGACATGATGTACTTAGGCATTAGTGAGATTATGACTAAAGATGGGGCACAATGATGACAAAGGATCCATATAGCCGACCCCACTATAGTGGGATAAAGGCTTGAGTGTTGTTGTAATTTTAACAATTACGTTTATAGTTTTCTCTACTTATTAATCGATCATTGTGTTGAAATCTTAATATGCGGCAAGCTATCAAGATTCCATGAGTTCTTAGATACAAAGGCACCCCCTTGTTGGCGTGCATTTAACAAAATGGATTGCATGTAAAATTTCACGGTTTGCATGTATCACTGGTGTGCACATGGAGAAATTTAATGTATTTAACACCAGTCAAAAATAAAGGAAGCAATGGTTAAAATAAAGGAAGCAATGTATCAAATCAACCTATCTATACTATATCTTATATATATACTACATATAAAAGGAAAAACACCATTTTGGTTATACATTTTATGGATTCCCGTTTTTCTATCGCGAAAAATATTTGTGCATGCGGAACCCGTGATCTTTCCCCTGGTATATATAAATGCATGTGCAAAATACAAAAGAGAGCAATATTTAAACCCATGCAACAACAAACATATGTATCAAATAAATCTAATTTATGTATACAACTACAAAATTCAATTTCAATCATTTTGGTAATTATATCAATTTACACACCTCTATTACTCACAAGCTCTGCCCATATCCCCCCAGCTCCTGCATGATTGATCTCCTGCAAATAAACATAAATATAAAGTCTCAATGTGAATCAAACCCAAATATTCATCCAAAAAATATACAAAATGGACAAAAACAAATTTGATGTTTTTCATTTTTCTTGGCTCCCATCCAAAATCATCAGAAGGGGGAGATCCAGATCCATAAAAGAAATAACCCAAACAATAAAATTTAGTTTTAAAAATGAAGAATTTAGTCAATTTACAAAAATATTTATGAACAACAGAGTAAAAAAACGAAAATTAAAGGCTGTTAGATGTGAGCAAACTTTCATTACCATTCAAATCCGAAGAAATCACCTAACCAAATCCATAAACAAAGAACCCCTTCAGTAAGCTCACCTCAAAGAAGACACCAAACAGAGTGTCTGACATCTTCCTACCGGACGGCGAGGAAGCGTTCACCGTCAACACCGCAGTTTGGTTCGCCTCCAATCCACGAGCGCGGCTTCCGCATAAACCGGATATCAGTATTAGGGCACTGAACAGAGCTGCAATGCGCACACCCAAACAATCCATCGTTCCTAGACGGTCCATCGCATCAGCAGCAATGCACCAGTATGCAGAAAATCTGGGAACCAACAGAAAAAGGAAAAAAATAGAAATCAGCGATTGTGCGTGGCAGGTAGATGATAGATCGTCATTGAAAAGAAAATCAGTTTGCGTTTACCGGGTGAGCTCGGGATCCGGAAGGATGCGGAAAATGGGTCGGGGAAGCGAGGGTTCTTGAAGCCGTTGTCCGCAGCAATCACGCCAGCTTCGTGGTGGGGATGGTGACGAGGAAGACGACGACGGCGGTGGGGCCCGGCTCCGCTGGAATACATCGGCATCGTTGGATTCGGATTGAACGGTGAGGACGGAGATCGGATTGCGTAGTCATCTACTCCACGCAGCGTTGCTTCTAAGGCTCGGCGACTGAAGTTCCACGGATTATGGTCGTTTGCAGGCCAAGCTAACTTTGTGGGTCATTAAAAATATATATATATTACTTAGAAAATAATAGAGACTGGGAAATAGATATTATCCATTTCTTTAAATGGAAATGAATTTTTTTTTGGGCGCTGCTATTAGTACTGTGCTTTTGTCTATTAGCACTCAAAATTTTAAAATTTTAGGGCTTATTAGCACTCATTTTTGTCTATTAGCACTCAAAAATTTAAAATTTTAGGATGTTATTTTTAATAGCCGCAAGCAGCTCTTTCCCCTTAGATGCATGCTCCTACACATCTCCTCTCGCAGAAACGACGTCGTTGGAGTCGGCGGCGATGACGATGGCGTTGGCGGCGGTGACGATGGCGTTGGCGGAGGAGACGATGGCATTGGAGTTGGCGGCGATGGCGTTGGCGGTGGCGACGATGGTGTTTGTGGCGGCGACGATAGCGTTGGCGGAGACGACGATGGCGTTGGAGTTGGCGGCGACGATGGCGTTGGTGGCGGCGACGATGGAGTTGGTGGCGGCGACGATGGCGTTGGCGGAGGCGACGATAGCGTTGGAGTTGGCGGCGACGACGATGGCGTTGGAGTTGGCGGCGATGACGATGGCGTTGACGGAGGCGACGATGACGTTGGAGTAGGCGGCGATGACGATGGCGTTGGCGGAGGCGACGATGTCGTTGGAGTCGGCGGCGTCGACGATGGCGTTGGCGGTGACGACGATAGTGAAAATGATATTTTTATTATGTTAAAAAAAATTGACAAAAAAGTGCTAATAGTAATAGTGCTTTGCTAATAGACAGATTGAGTGCGAATAGACAATCACTTAAAACAGCGCTTGCTGATAGCGGCGAGTACAAATAGACAAAAGTGCAGTGCTTATAGCAGCACCCTTTTTTTTCTTTTATTTAAGCCGGCACTCTCCCGTACATTTTTGAATCGGTTCGTTGGATTCGATTTGCTTTGATTTGACGGTTCGGTTCGGTTCGATTCTATTTGGTTCAGCTCTGCAGTTCGATTGATTTTTATTTATATCTGATGGGGTTCTCTTTGATGTTAAAGTAGCCGCGACCCCGACAGGCTATTCGGATCAAATTTAGCCCGACGAAGGAGTCCCACCGCAACCAAACGGCAACGTGCGCACCTCGGAAGGGCGTGAACGGACGCCTACAGTGCCCACACGACAGCGCACGTGTACCCCAATGCGACAGCATGTGGGGTAGTGCTCTTGCATGCGCACGGTGGTGCGCCAGTGTGCTCGCGCGCCACCGTCCTCGTCTCGCCGGCAAGCCTGTCCAGACCGCACGGGGTGGCATGGTCATCATATTCCGAAAATTGGTGATCCACGTGACTGAAATCGAGTATTTTTATCCGCTTGTTCCATTTCTAAGACGGCGCAACTAACAGGTGTCTCCTAAAAAACTATAAAAAGTCGTTCATACTTCCATTTGACGGGAGAGAAGAAGAAAGGAGAGGAGAGAGCTGCGTGGTTTTCCGGCGAAGACTTTGCTCTCCGTTCATTCTCTTGTTCAGCATGCTCTCCTCTTGTGACTTTTCTGCTTCCGTGACTGCACCAACGAGCGTTGTTCAACACTTTATTTTCTCTCATAATCTGTCACATTCCTAAAACTATTAACTCTTGTACATAGCTACAATCGGTGGATTTTGTCAGAGTTGGTCGTTGCCCCGTGGTTTTTCCCCTTTCTGAGTTTTTCCACGTAAAAAATTTGTTATTTATTGTTGGTTCTACATTTTGACTGTTTGCGAGTTTGACTCACTCTCGACCTAAGACGATTTGATTTCTCTAATCCGTGGGAGCGCTAAATGATCCACAACAATACCCTTAATATAATGATCGTCAGCATGACAACTTTATATAGTCGTTGTCACCAACTTTGTAAAGCAACAACTATTATTAAGTTTGTTGCGGAACGCTTAGGGCTCTTGGTAGACTGGTTCACTTGAACCGCCTCAGCTCGTGAGCGAGCTAAGCGCGCAAACAGTCAATTAGAGGTTCGTTGAGTACGCAGAGACTTTTTAACGTGGAAAACCCGGAAAGGGTAAAAAACCACGCGGCCGGAGCTGTGCCGACCAAACTTCACTATCTTCTGGAGGAGTTACAACTTGGAAGCTAGAACTCGAGCGCGACAGGCCGCTGCTCGTTACAATACTTGGAGAAAGAGAGCTTCGAGGGTGACAGGCCACATCTCGAAAAAACTAAGTCCTTTTCCCTTCTAAGACTGCTAGTCGCCTTTCGGAAGCGGGAAGGTCAGTCGCCTTTTCCTTCTGAGAATGCTTGTCGCCTTTCTGGAAGTGAGAAGGCTAGTCGCCTTTTCCTTCTGAGAAATGCTGGTCGTCTTTCTGGAATTGAGAAGGCTAGTCGCCTTTCTCTTCTGAGAACTGCTCGTCGCCTTTCTGGAATTGAGAAGGCTAGTCGCCTTTCTCTTCTGAGAACTGCTCGTCGCCTTTCTGGAATTGAGAAGGCTAGTCGCCCTTCTCTTCTGAGAACTGCTCGTCGCCTTTCTGGAAGATGAAGATCTTCAAGTCCCGAAGGAGATCTTCAAGTCCCGAAGGAGATCTTCAAGTGCCGAAGGAGAATTCCGCAAAAATCTGCAAGGAGCTCTCCCGAGTCCAGAAGTCAAGGTCCTTTCAAATGAAGCCATGGGGCTCCTTTTATAGATTTTGTCGGGGGCGGCCCGGTAATTTTGCCGTTGGCAGTTTCCATAAATGCTCGGAGGACGAATCATATTCTCCGGTTCGGGGCCCTCGGATCACTATTTTTCGTAAATGACCACCTTGCCCTTCGGGCAGCTTGGGCAGTTTGGGCAGTTTGGGCAGTTTGGGCAGTTCTGTTGGAGGTGAAAAAGGCGACTAACTGTTCCTGAAAAGTGAGAAGCCTGAAACCCAAAATGTGAGAAGCCGGAAATACAAAAAGTGAGAAGCCGGAAAGACAAAAAGTGAGAAGCCGGAAAGACAAAAAGTGAGAGGTCTTCCCGATCGCGCTCAGAAACGTTCTGAGCGTGCGCTAGCGCTGAGGTGTTTCAAGTGCACGACGAAATGCGAGGGCGTTCAGGTTATGTCTCGAGGTGTTTTGTGTGAACAGGGGAACGGCAAGCCGCACCTTTAAGGAGAAAATAAGTGCGTGGTGTTCCCGATGAAAAGCACACCATGAGCAGGGGGTGGAGGGCGACGCGGTCAAACTCAAGGGAGTACGACATGCCCGCCTCTCAAGGGGGTGCGGCACGGGCGCACCTAAGAGGGGGGGCGACTCTAACCGCACCCCGAGAGGTACGGCTTGGCCGCACCCCGAGGGGGTGCGGCTTGGCCGCACCCCGCATAGGGTGCGGCTTGGCCGCACCCTGCATGGGGTGCGCCAAGGCCGCACCCCGAGGGGGTGCGCCAAGGCCGCACCCCGCGCGGGGTGCGGCTTGGTCGCGCCCCTCGCGGGGGGCGGCTTGGCCGCGCCCCTCGCGGGGTGCGGTTTGGCCGTACCCCTTGCGGGGTATGGCTCGGCCGTACCCCTCGCGGGGTGCGGTTCAGCCGCACCCCCAAGGGGCGTGGCGCGGGGGCGAGGATTCCTCCTGCGACGGGAGGGAGAAAATAAGTGCGTGGTGTTCCCGATGAAAAGCACACCATGCGCAGGGGGTGGAGGGCGACGCGGTCAAACTCAAGGGAGTACGGCATGCCCGCCTCTCAAGGGGGTGCGGCATGGGCGCACCTAAGAGGGGGGGCGACTCTAACCGCACCCCGAGAGGTACGGCTTGGCCGCACCCCGAGGGGGTGCGGCTTGGCCGCACCCCGCATAGGGTGCGGCTTGGCCGCACCCCGCATAGGGCGCGGCTTGGCCGCACCCTGCATGGGGTGCGCCAAGGCCGCACCCCGAGGGGGTGCGGCGCGGCCGCACCCTTAAGGGGGGTGCGGCCAGGGCCGCACCCCAAGGGGGGTGCGGCCAGGGCCGCACCCTTAAGGGGGGTGCGGCCAGGGCCGCACCCCGCGCGGGGTGCGGCTTGGCCGCGCCCCGCGCGGGGTGCGGCTTGGCCGCGCCCCGCGCGGGGGGCGGCTTGGCCGCGCCCCTCGCGGGGGGCGGCTTGGCCGCGCCCCTCGCGGGGTGCGGTTTGGCCGTACCCCTTGCGGGGTGCGGTTCAGCCGCACCCCCAAGGGGCGTGGCGCGGGGGCGAGGATTCCTCCTGCGACGGGAGGGAGAAACTCCGCCGCGCCTACGGCAGTTTTGCGCATCTTGCATTTCCTGCTAATTTCGGAGGGAGAGGGTCTTTTGGAAATAATCCTCTTTTGGAAACGACCCGTCTTTGGAAACGACCTATCTTTGGAAGCGACCCGTCTTTAGAAATATTTTGCTGCCTTTTATGAGTATTTCCGTCAGACCCTTTTATAAATGCTAGACCCTTATTATGAGTACCCATCATAAGCCCCCCAAAACCGTCGGAGTCCAGAACTTGAGAAGGAGTGCGAGGGTTTTTTGAACGTTTGCGTGTCGGAACCGGTTTGGCGTTGAACGATGGTTGGGGTAAGTTGATTTTGCCTTCTACTTTTTTGAAAAAAGGGAACGGAGGAATCAAACGGCCAGCGGCGGACGAGAGGGCGCGATGAGCGGTGCGCGGGCGGCCGGTGCCCGGGCACCCTTGCGCGCGGCCGGAGCGGTCAAAAAGGCGGTGCCCGGGCGTGATCGCGCGCGGCCGGAGCCGGCGGTGGGGCGCCCGGCTGGCGCGAGCGCGCCCCTGCGCGCGCGTGCGGCCCCCTGCGCGCGGGCGCCGCATTGCGCGCTCCTGCGCGCGGGTGCGGCCCCTGCGCGCGGGACGCGCGGGCGTTCTTCCCGCCCGCCCGCGCGCGCGGGTGCCGTGCGCTCGAGCGCGCGGGTGCCGTGCCGCGCGCCCGCGCGCGCCCGTGCGCGGGTGCCGCGCTGCGCGCCCACGCGCGCGGGTGCCGCGCTGCGCGCCCACGCGCGCGGGTGCCGCGCTGCGCGCCCGCGCGCGCGGTGGCGCTCCGCGCGCTCCCGCGCGCAGGCGCTGCGCGCACGGGCCCGTGCGCAGGTGCCGCGATGCGCGCTCCCGCGCGCGGGTGCCTGCGTGCGGTCGGTGTGCGTGGGCTCCTGCGTGCGGACTGTGACTTTGCGCGCGGCTGTTTCTTGCGTGCGGGTGAGGCTGGCGGTGCGGACCTCTGGTGCTTGCGTGCTTGGTGTGCGGAGAGATGACTCGTAACCTTTTGGATTTTCTGATACGGTTTCTTTTTAACGCTCGTTTTTATGTGTTTGCTCTTCCTTGCAGGCTTCGAAGCGGGGCGGCCAATCAAGGCCGATGCGTTTACGCTCTTCTCTAGATGGCGCGCGAATCGAGGTGTGGCGCAAGCGGTTCGGATTGCCTCCGAGTGTCGAGATTAAGATCCCAGGGGCGGAGGAGCGTGTTCAAAATCCGCCTACGGGTTACATAACACTCTCCGAAAGCTGCCTGAAGTCTGGATTCCGAATTCCTCCACCGGAGGAGGCTATTGAAATATTCCGGTTCTGCGGCGTCCCGATCACCCAGTTCACGCCTGCTGGAATGTCAAATATCATGGGGCTGGTGGTGCTTTTTCGGGAACACGGTACGCGTTTTTCACTCGAACTTTTCAAGGATTGGTGTGAGGCTACAACCGACTTGGGCGGACGGATTGAGGTGCGGAGCAACAAAAGTTGGTTCCACTTTGGCGAGAAGGCGGACTATCGCCACGGGAATACCCTTTATGGATATGTTCGGAATCGTTGGGAGCTACCCGAGCTTTGGAGGTCGCTTCCTGGACGCTACCGCCGACTGGCCGGTCGGGAGGACGAGTTCCTTCCTCTCCCCGGCTTCCCTGGCCGAGATGGGCTGTCAAAAGCTTTGTTTAGTGTGTACAACTGTGTGGAGGAGAGTCGGTTGCTCGCGGTGGGGCTTTCTTGGGATCCTGAGCGGGAGGCTGCGGTTCCCCTGGAGCGTGGGAAAAGGAGAAAGATTGTTTTCAGGAATGGAACTCCTAATTCGGGCTCTGCTCCGCCGGAGCCTAGGAGCCACGATCATGAAGCCGGTCCGAGCCGCCGTCGGGGGGAGCCGATTGCTCCCGACCCGGAGGTCGAGATTCTGGCATCCCCAACTGCTGAGCAGGTTGCGCAGGGAGACTTGCCGCCACCTCCCCCTCATCCGTCGTCGCGGCGAGTTTCCTCGTCCCTCCAGGCGATGACTTCTGCGGTAAGTCAATCTTTCCTTGTCTGGGTCTTGACTTGTCTCTGCCATCGTTGTTCATGTTTCCTGATTGTTTCCTTCGCGTTGGCAGGCGAACGCTCTGACCAACGTTTCCCTCACGTGGAATGACTGCTACGTGGGCCTCAAGGACAGTTACATCTCTCTCCAGGAGGAGCTGAGCGTGATGAAGAGGGACATGTCTGCTTTACAGAAGAGGAGGGATCGCGATCTGTCCCGCATCAAGCAGCTGGAGGCGGACCTTTCTTCTTCCCAGTCCGAGGTTGAGAAGCTGCAGGAGGCGTATGGTGGAGATAAGGCGCTTGCCCAGGACGCGCTTCGTCAGCTATCCGAGGCCCAAGGGGAGATGTTTCGCATGGAGGGGGAGCTGGGCTTTCTTCGGAGCGAGGTGGAGCGGCTGTCGTCGGTCGAGCGCAGCCTTGAGGATGCTAAGGCGGCCGGAGTGGCCGAGTTCCGAGACTCTCTTGCTTTCGTTGAGGAGCGGTTCCAGATGGCGGAGGAGATCCGTGCCGAGGTCATGACGAAGGAGGTCGAGCCCCTGTTGGAGGACGAGCGTGAGGTCGCCTTCCAGCGCGGTATTCAGAAGACCATTCGCTTGGTGGGGAAGAAGTTCGGGTGTGACACTGCTGGTCTTGGAGCGGGAGATCTTTCGGAGGATGAGTGCTCGGACGTGGCCGAGGATTGATGCCGATCGCCCTCTGTTTTCTTGATTTCCGTGCTGTTGTTTGCTCGTGTGTCGTTCTGAGTTTTGTTTGCATTTTGCTTTTCCGCTTTCTGTATGGTTGTCTGCTTTGCGCGCAGCGTTGAGCTGACGCGGTTGTATCCTCTTATTGAGCTCGTCGTGTTTACTTCTTCGTACGATTCTGCTTATCTGGTTGTTAGCACCTGCATAGTTTGGTTGTTTTCAAGATGAGTTTTGCACGAGACGGTGCCCGCGGCTTTCAAATGAATACGTATATAACGAGTTAGTTTGCGCAAGTCTGTGCTTGCGGCTTTCTTGCACGAGTCTGCGCTCGCGGCTTTGGTGCACGAGTCTGTGCTCGCGGCTTTAGTGCACGAGTCTGTGCTCGCGGCTTTTTTGCACGGTTCTGTGCCCGCGGCTTTTTTGCACGGTTCTGTTCCCGCGGCTTTGGTGCACGAGCCTTTGCTCGCGACTTTTTGCACGGTTCTGTGCCCGCGGCTTTGGTGCACGAGCCTTTGCTCGCGACTGTTTGCACGGTTCTGTGCCCGCGGCTTTGGCCGGTGAATAGCGGGGGTATTCAAACCGGGGGTGAACGCAGGGGGGGCAGGCCCCTACGACACCGGGATTCGACGGCGGAGGAGAAGGGCGAACCTTCAATCGACGGCGGTGCAGAGTCCCCGGGGCAGGGCCCCGAAGCGGTACCTGCAGTAGAATGGATTGGAGCAAGTAGGATTTTATTAGAAAATTAATACTGATACACTCGCAAATGCAGTCTTGCGATAAGTTTTTGATACAGGCTTTAGGGAAGATGGCGCCGAGCCTTGCTTGCGTTGCGTTTGTCCGAATCTTCTTAGCTGTTCAGCTTGGCGGGCAACGGCGGCCCGGAGATTGGCCTTCGCTGGCCGGCGTCTTTTTGCGGAAGGCCTCCAGGTATCCTAGCTGGATAAGGCGTTCGATTTCTTCTTTCAGTCGGGCGCATTGCTCCGTTTGGTGCCCTCGGCCCTTGTGGAAGTGGCAGAATTGAGACGAAGCTCCCTTGTGCAAGGAGAGCTTCCTGGGCCAGTGGATGAGTTTGCTATGACAGATTATGGACAATATATGCTCGCGTGGTGTGTTTAGCGGGGTGAAGTTCCGAAGGCCTTGACTTGCTAGCTCTCGGGAGCGGTCTGCTTGGTTCTGAGTGGGCAGTTCGGCTTCCTCAGGCTGCCGTTGCTGTCCCTTTCTCTTGCGGACTGAATCGAGGGGCGGCGGGTCTGTTAGTGTCTGAAGTTTTTCTTTTCCAGCTATCGCAGGAGCTGTTTGGCCTTCTCGTGAACCCTGTATCTCGGCCCTTGATTTTGGCGACGGGTCGCTGCTGATCCAGGAGGGCCAAGGGGCGGTCGTGCTGAGACTATGCATTGCGCTCTTGATGGTATTTCCTTTGCTAGCCATGCGTCCTGACATGGAGACGTCGTGGTCCATGGCGTCCAGTAGGAGGCTCCCGAATATTGCGTCGTAGGGGGAGTCCGCTTTGGCGACGATGAATTGTACGTCGTACTGGATCGGTTCAGCGTGCGCTCCTACTTGGACGGGGAGGGTGATGACGCCTACAGTGGGTACCGTGGTTCCATCTGGGAGCTCTGCCTTGCTAGCCCTAAGCTTGAGGTTCCCGCTTAGGAGCTTGAGCCGAACTATTGCTGCCAAGAACAGGACGTTGAAGGAGATGCGGTGGGTTATCAGCGCCTTCCTCAGCTCACAGGGCGGGCTCCCTATGCTTGCATCCAAGATGAAATCCATCCATGCGCAGGGGCGTTCTTGGTGAAAATTTGGGCCGACTTTCTCTGATTGCACGCTCCGTTCCCCCTCTCCTAGGTGGGGTTGTTTGCTCGCACCGGGCCTATCTCCTTCCTGGATCTTTGCTGAGTAGGACTCGTGTTGCTTGATGAACAGTCGGGACAACTCGGAGAAACTATGGATCGCTCCGTCAGGCAGGGATTGATACCAGTGGAGAGCGTCTCCATGCAGCGTTTTGGTGAAGATTTTGCAGCTAGCTGGGTCGGGAAGTCCGAGCTCCCGTGTTATTATCAGAAAACGATTAACGTGCTCATATGGATCTTCTGCTCCGTGGAATTCCTTGTTGTACGGGAGCTTTAGCCATGATGGAACTGGGTACTCCAAAATTGACTTGGAGAGGGGTGATCGCCTTTGTTGGCATTGGTCATTGCTCGAATCATGCCCCCCTGCCGGAGGGGCCGGTTTGCCTGCCGACTCCGGCCAAGGGGGCCGGATGGGTGCGGCAGTGAGCGCTCTCTTCGCCTGGCTTTCTGGAATCGAGGAGTTGTATGCGTCGGACAGTTCAGGGGAGGTGTCCACTCTTGCTGGCTTCGAGAATTCCGGCGAAGGGGGGATTGCGCTCGGGAATCCTTTGCTTCGGATTTGGGAATCCATTCCCACAGACGGCGCCAAACTGTTGCGGAACGCTTAGGGCTCTTGGTAGACTGGTTCACTTAAACCGCCTCAGCTCGTGAGCGAGCTAAGCGCGCAAACAGTCAATTAGAGGTTCGTTGAGTACGCAGAGACTTTTTAACGTGGAAAACCCGGAAAGGGTAAAAAAACACGCGGCCGGAGCTGTGCCGACCAAACTTCACTATCTTCTGGAGGAGTTACAACTTGGAAGCTAGAACTCGAGCGCGACAGGCCGCTGCTCGTTACAATACTTGGAGAAAGAGAGCTTCGAGGGTGACAGGCCACATCTCGAAAAAACTAAGTCCTTTTCCCTTCTAAGACTGCTAGTCGCCTTTCGGATGCGGGAAGGCCAGTCGCCTTTTCCTTCTGAGAAATGCTGGTCGCCTTTCTGGAATTGAGAAGGCTAGTCGCCTTTCTCTTCTGAGAACTGCTCGTCGCCTTTCTGGAATTGAGAAGGCTAGTCGCACTTCTCTTCTGAGAACTGCTCGTCGCCTTTCTGGAAGATGAAGATCTTCAAGTCCCGAAGGAGATCTTCAAGTCCCGAAGGAGATCTTCAAGTGCCGAAGGAGAATTCCGCAAAAATCTGCAAGGAGCTCTCCCGAGTCCAGAAGTCAAGGTCCTTTCAAATGAAGCCATGGGGCTCCTTTTATAGTTTTTGTCGGGGGCGGCCCGGTAATTTTGCCGTTGGCAGTTTACATAAATGCTCGGAGGACGAATCATATTCTCCGGTTCGGGGCCCTCGGATCACTATTTTTCGTAAATGACCACCTTGCCCTTCGGGCAGCTTGGGCAGTTTGGGCAGTTTGGGCAGTTCTGTTGGAGGTGAAAAAGGCGACTAACTGTTCCTGAAAAGTGAGAAGCCTGAAACCCAAAATGTGAGAAGCCGGAAATACAAAAAGTGAGAAGCCGGAAAGACAAAAAGTGAGAAGCCGGAAAGACAAAAAGTGAGAGGTCTTCCCGATCGCGCTCAGAAACGTTCTGAGCGTGCGCTAGCGCTGAGGTGTTTCAAGTGCGCGACGAAATGCGAGGGCGTTCAGGTTATGTCTCGAGGTGTTTTGTGTGAACAGGGGAACGGCAAGCCGCACCTTTAAGGAGAAAATAAGTGCGTGGTGTTCCCGATGAAAAGCACACCATGCGCGGGGGGTGGAGGGCGACGCGGTCAAACTCAAGGGAGTACGACATGCCCGCCTCTCAAGGGGGTGCGGCACGGGCGCACCTAAGAGGGGGGGCGACTCTAACCGCACCCCGAGAGGTACGGCTTGGCCGCACCCCGAGGGGGTGCGGCTTGGCCGCACCCCGCATAGGGTGCGGCTTGGCCGCACCCTGCATGGGGTGCGCCAAGGCCGCACCCCGAGGGGGTGCGCCAAGGCCGCACCCCGAGGGGGTGCGCCAAGGCCGCACCCCGAGGGGGTGCGGCGCGGCCGCACCCCAAGGGGGGTGCGGCCAGGGCCGCACCCCAAGGGGGTGCGGCCAGGGCCGCACCCCAAGGGGGTGCGGCCAGGGCCGCACCCCGCGCGGGGTGCGGCTTGGCCGCGCCCCTCGCGGGGGGCGGCTTGGCCGCGCCCCTCGCGGGGTGCGGTTTGGCCGTACCCCTCGCGGGGTGCGGTTCAGCCGCACCCCCAAGGGGCGTGGCGCGGGGGCGAGGATTCCTCCTGCGACGGGAGGGAGAAACTCCGCCGCGCCTGCGGCAGTTTTGCGCATCTTGCATTTCCTGCTAATTTCGGAGGGAGAGGGTCTTTTGGAAATAATCCTCTTTTGGAAACGATCCGTCTTTGGAAACGACCTATCTTTGGAAGCGACCCGTCTTTAGAAATATTTTGCTGCCTTTTATGAGTATTTCCGTCAGACCCTTTTATAAATGCTAGACCCTTATTATGAGTACCCATCATAAGCCCCCCAAAACCGTCGGAGTCCAGAACTTGAGAAGGAGTGCGAGGGTTTTTTGAACGTTTGCGTGTCGGAACCGGTTTGGCGTTGAACGATGGTTGGGGTAAGTTGATTTTGCCTTCTACTTTTTTGAAAAAAGGGAACGGAGGAATCAAACGGCCAGCGGCGGACGAGAGGGCGCGATGAACGGTGCGCGGGCGGCCGGTGCCCGGGCACCCTTGCGCGCGGCCGGAGCGGTCGAAAAGGCGGTGCCCGGGCGTGATCGCGCGCGGCCGGAGCCGGCGGTGGGGCGCCCGGCTGGCGCGAGCGCGCCCCTGCGCGCGCGTGCGGCCCCCTGCGCGCGGGCGCCGCGTTGCGCGCTCCTGCGCGCGGGTGCGGCCCCTGCGCGCGGGACGCGCGGGCGTTGTTCCCGCCCGCCCGCGCGCGCGGGTGCCGTGCCGTGCCGCGCGCCCGCGCGCGCGGGTGCCGCGCGCCCGCGCGCGGGTGCCGCGCTGCGCGCCCGCGCGCGCGGTGCCGCGCCGCGCGCTCCCGCGCGCAGGCGCTGCGCGCACGGGCCCGTAAGCAGGGCCGCGCTGCGCGCTCCCGCGCGCGGGTGCCTGCGTGCGGTCGGTGTGCGTGGGCTCCTGCGTGCGGACTGTGACTTTGCGCGCGGCTGTTTCTTGCGTGCGGGTGAGGCTGGCGGTGCGGACCTCTGGTGCTTGCGTGCTTGGTGTGCGGAGAGATGACTCGTAACCTTTTGGATTTTCTGATACGGTTTCTTTTTAACGCTCGTTTTTATGTGTTTGCTCTTCCTTGCAGGCTTCGAAGCGGGGCGGCCAATCAAGGCCGATGCGTTTACGCTCTTCTCTAGATGGCGCGCGAATCGAGGTGTGGCGCAAGCGGTTCGGATTGCCTCCGAGTGTCGAGATTAAGATCCCAGGGGCGGAGGAGCGTGTTCAAAATCCGCCTACGGGTTACATAACACTCTCCGAAAGCTGCCTGAAGTCTGGATTCCGAATTCCTCCACCGGAGGAGGCTATTGAAATATTCCGGTTCTGCGGCGTCCCGATCACCCAGTTCACGCCTGCTGGAATGTCAAATATCATGGGGCTGGTGGTGCTTTTTCGGGAACACGGTACGCGTTTTTCACTCGAACTTTTCAAGGATTGGTGTGAGGCTACAACCGACTTGGGCGGACGGATTGAGGTGCGGAGCAACAAAAGTTGGTTCCACTTTGGCGAGAAGGCGGACTATCGCCACGGGAATACCCTTTATGGATATGTTCGGAATCGTTGGGAGCTACCCGAGCTTTGGAGGTCGCTTCCTGGACGCTACCGCCGACTGGCCGGTCGGGAGGACGAGTTCCTTCCTCTCCCCGGCTTCCCTGGCCGAGATGGGCTGTCAAAAGCTTTGTTTAGTGTGTACAACTGTGTGGAGGAGAGTCGGTTGCTCGCGGTGGGGCTTTCTTGGGATCCTGAGCGGGAGGCTGCGGTTCCCCTGGAGCGTGGGAAAAGGAGAAAGATTGTTTTCAGGAATGGAACTCCTAATTCGGGCTCTGCTCCGCCGGAGCCTAGGAGCCACGATCATGAAGCCGGTCCGAGCCGCCGTCGGGGGGAGCCGATTGCTCCCGACCCGGAGGTCGAGATTCTGGCATCCCCAACTGCTGAGCAGGTTGCGCAGGGAGACTTGCCGCCACCTCCCCCTCATCCGTCGTCGCGGCGAGTTTCCTCGTCCCTCCAGGCGATGACTTCTGCGGTAAGTCAATCTTTCCTTGTCTGGGTCTTGACTTGTCTCTGCCATCGTTGTTCATGTTTCCTGATTGTTTCCTTCGCGTTGGCAGGCGAACGCTCTGACCAACGTTTCCCTCACGTGGAATGACTGCTACGTGGGCCTCAAGGACAGTTACATCTCTCTCCAGGAGGAGCTGAGCGTGATGAAGAGGGACATGTCTGCTTTACAGAAGAGGAGGGATCGCGATCTGTCCCGCATCAAGCAGCTGGAGGCGGACCTTTCTTCTTCCCAGTCCGAGGTTGAGAAGCTGCAGGAGGCGTATGGTGGAGATAAGGCGCTTGCCCAGGACGCGCTTCGTCAGCTATCCGAGGCCCAAGGGGAGATGTTTCGCATGGAGGGGGAGCTGGGCTTTCTTCGGAGCGAGGTGGAGCGGCTGTCGTCGGTCGAGCGCAGCCTTGAGGATGCTAAGGCGGCCGGAGTGGCCGAGTTCCGAGACTCTCTTGCTTTCGTTGAGGAGCGGTTCCAGATGGCGGAGGAGATCCGTGCCGAGGTCATGACGAAGGAGGTCGAGCCCCTGTTGGAGGACGAGCGTGAGGTCGCCTTCCAGCGCGGTATTCAGAAGACCCTTCGCTTGGTGGGGAAGAAGTTCGGGTGTGACACTGCTGGTCTTGGAGCGGGAGATCTTTCGGAGGATGAGTGCTCGGACGTGGCCGAGGATTGATGCCGATCGCCCTCTGTTTTCTTGATTTCCGTGCTGTTGTTTGCTCGTGTGTCGTTCTGAGTTTTGTTTGCATTTTGCTTTTCCGCTTTCTGTATGGTTGTCTGCTTTGCGCGCAGCGTTGAGCTGACGCGGTTGTATCCTCTTATTGAGCTCGTCGTGTTTACTTCTTCGTACGATTCTGCTTATCTGGTTGTTAGCACCTGCATAGTTTGGTTGTTTTCAAGATGAGTTTTGCACGAGACGGTGCCCGCGGCTTTCAAATGAATACGTATATAACGAGTTAGTTTGCGCAAGTCTGTGCTTGCGGCTTTCTTGCACGAGTCTGCGCTCGCGGCTTTGGTGCACGAGTCTGTGCTCGCGGCTTTAGTGCACGAGTCTGTGCTCGCGGCTTTTTTGCACGGTTCTGTGCCCGCGGCTTTTTTGCACGGTTCTGTGCCCGCGGCTTTTTTGCACGGTTCTGTGCCCGCGGCTTTGGTGCACGAGCCTTTGCTCGCGACTTTTTGCACGGTTCTGTGCCCGCGGCTTTGGTGCACGAGCCTTTGCTCGCGACTTTTTGCACGGTTCTGTGCCCGCGGCTTTGGCCAGTGAATAGCGGGGGTATTCAAACCGGGGGTGAACGCAGGGGGGGCAGGCCCATACGACACCGGGATTCGACGGCGGAGGAGAAGGGCGAACCTTCAATCGACGGCGGTGCAGAGTCCCCGGGGCAGGGCCCCGAAGCGGTACCTGCAGTAGAATGGATTGGAGCAAGTAGGATTTTATTAGAAAATTAATACTGATACACTCGCAAATGCAGTCTTGCGATAAGTTTTTGATACAGGCTTTAGGGAAGATGGCGCCGAGCCTTGCTTGCGTTGCGTTTGTCCGAATCTTCTTAGCTGTTCAGCTTGGCGGGCAACGGCGGCCCGGAGATTGGCCTTCGCTGGCCGGCGTCTTTTTGCGGAAGGCCTCCAGGTATCCTAGCTGGATAAGGCGTTCGATTTCTTCTTTCAGTCGGGCGCATTGCTCCGTTTGGTGCCCTCGGCCCTTGTGGAAGTGGCAGAATTGAGACGAAGCTCCCTTGTGCAAGGAGAGCTTCCTGGGCCAGTGGATGAGTTTGCTATGACAGATTATGGACAATATATGCTCGCGTGGTGTGTTTAGCGGGGTGAAGTTCCGAAGGCCTTGACTTGCTAGCTCTCGGGAGCGGTCTGCTTGGTTCTGAGTGGGCAGTTCGGCTTCCTCAGGCTGCCGTTGCTGTCCCTTTCTCTTGCGGACTGAATCGAGGGGCGGCGGGTCTGTTAGTGTCTGAAGTTTTTCTTTTCCAGCTATCGCAGGAGCTGTTTGGCCTTCTCGTGAACCCTGTATCTCGGCCCTTGATTTTGGCGACGGGTCGCTGCTGATCCAGGAGGGCCAAGGGGCGGTCGTGCTGAGACTATGCATTGCGCTCTTGATGGTATTTCCTTTGCTAGCCATGCGTCCTGACATGGAGGCGTCGTGGTCCATGGCGTCCAGTAGGAGGCTCCCGAATATTGCGTCGTAGGGGGAGTCCGCTTTGGCGACGATGAATTGTACGTCGTACTGGATCGGTTCAGCGTGCGCTCCTACTTGGACGGGGAGGGTGATGACGCCTACAGTGGGTACCGTGGTTCCATCTGGGAGCTCTGCCTTGCTAGCCCTAAGCTTGAGGTTCCCGCTTAGGAGCTTGAGCCGAACTATTGCTGCCAAGAACAGGACGTTGAAGGAGATGCGGTGGGTTATCAGCGCCTTCCTCAGCTCACAGGGCGGGCTCCCTATGCTTGCATCCAAGATGAAATCCATCCATGCGCAGGGGCGTTCTTGGTGAAAATTTGGGCCGACTTTCTCTGATTGCACGCTCCGTTCCCCCTCTCCTAGGTGGGGTTGTTTGCTCGCACCGGGCCTATCTCCTTCCTGGATCTTTGCTGAGTAGGACTCGTGTTGCTTGATGAGCAGTCGGGACAACTCGGAGAAACTATGGATCGCTCCGTCAGGCAGGGATTGATACCAGTGGAGAGCGTCTCCATGCAGTGTTTTGGTGAAGATTTTGCAGCTAGCTGGGTCGGGAAGTCCGAGCTCCCGTGTTATTATCAGAAAACGATTAACGTGCTCATATGGATCTTCTGCTCCGTGGAATTCCTTGTTGTACGGGAGCTTTAGCCATGATGGAACTGGGTACTCCAAAATTGACTTGGAGAGGGGTGATCGCCTTTGTTGGCATTGGTCATTGCTCGAATCATGCCCCCCTGCCGGAGGGGCCGGTTTGCCTGCCGACTCCGGCCAAGGGGGCCGGATGGGTGCGGCAGTGAGCGCTCTCTTCGCCTGGCTTTCTGGAATCGAGGAGTTGTATGCGTCGGACAGTTCAGGGGAGGTGTCCACTCTTGCTGGCTTCGAGAATTTCGGCGAAGGGGGGATTGCGCTCGGGAATCCTTTGCTTCGGATTTGGGAATCCATTCCCACAGACGGCGCCAAACTGTTGCGGAACGCTTAGGGCTCTTGGTAGACTGGTTCACTTGAACCGCCTCAGCTCGTGAGCGAGCTAAGCGCGCAAACAGTCAATTAGAGGTTCGTTGAGTACGCAGAGACTTTTTAACGTGGAAAACCCGGAAAGGGTAAAAAAACACGCGGCCGGAGCTGTGCCGACCAAACTTCACTATCTTCTGGAGGAGTTACAACTTGGAAGCTAGAACTCGAGCGCGACAGGCCGCTGCTCGTTACAATACTTGGAGAAAGAGAGCTTCGAGGGTGACAGGCCACATCTCAAAAAAACTAAGTCCTTTTCCCTTCTAAGACTGCTAGTCGCCTTTCGGAAGCGGGAAGGCCAGTCGCCTTTTCCTTCTGAGAATGCTTGTCGCCTTTCTGGAAGTGAGAAGGCTAGTCGCCTTTTCCTTCTGAGAAATGCTGGTCGCCTTTCTGGAATTGAGAAGGCTAGTCGCCTTTCTCTTCTGAGAACTGCTCGTCGCCTTTCTGGAATTGAGAAGGCTAGTCGCCTTTCTCTTCTGAGAACTGCTCGTCGCCTTTCTGGAATTGAGAAGGCTAGTCGCCCTTCTCTTCTGAGAACTGCTCGTCGCCTTTCTGGAAGATGAAGATCTTCAAGTCCCGAAGGAGATCTTCAAGTCCCGAAGGAGATCTTCAAGTGCCGAAGGAGAATTCCGCAAAAATCTGCAAGGAGCTCTCCCGAGTCCAGAAGTCAAGGTCCTTTCAAATGAAGCCATGGGGCTCCTTTTATAGTTTTTGTCGGGGGCGGCCCGGTAATTTTGCCATTGGCAGTTTCCATAAATGCTCGGAGGACGAATCATATTCTCCGGTTCGGGGCCCTCGGATCACTATTTTTCGTAAATGACCACCTTGCCCTTCGGGCAGCTTGGGCAGTTTGGGCAGTTTGGGCAGTTTGGGCAGTTCTGTTGGAGGTGAAAAAGGCGACTAACTGTTCCTGAAAAGTGAGAAGCCTGAAACCCAAAATGTGAGAAGCCGGAAAGACAAAAAGTGAGAAGCCGGAAAGACAAAAAGTGAGAAGCCGGAAAGACAAAAAGTGAGAGGTCTTCCCGATCGCGCTCAGAAACGTTCTGAGCGTGCGCTAGCGCTGAGGTGTTTCAAGTGCGCGACGAAATGCGAGGGCGTTCAGGTTATGTCTCGAGGTGTTTTGTGTGAACAGGGGAACGGCAAGCCGCACCTTTAAGGAGAAAATAAGTGCGTGGTGTTCCCGATGAAAAGCACACCATGCGCAGGGGGTGGAGGGCGACGCGGTCAAACTCAAGGGAGTACGGCATGCCCGCCTCTCAAGGGGGTGCGGCACGGGCGCACCTAAGAGGGGGGGGGGGGGGGGGGGCGACTCTAACCGCACCCCGAGAGGTACTGCTTGGTCGCACCCCGAGGGGGTGCGGCTTGGCCGCACCCCGCATAGGGTGCGGCTTGGCCGCACCCTGCATGGGGTGCGCCAAGGCCGCACCCCGAGGGGGTGTGCCAAGGCCGCACCCCGAGGGGGTGCGGCGCGGCCGCACCCTCAAGGGGGGAGCGGCCAGGGCCGCACCCCAAGGGGGGTGCGGCCAGGGCCGCACCCCAAGGGGGGTGCGGCCAGGGCCGCACCCCAAGGGGGGTGCGGCCAGGGCCGCACCCCGCGCGGGGTGCGGCTTGGCCGCGCCCCTCGCGGGGGGCGGCTTGGCCGCGCCCCTCGCGGGGTGCGGTTGGCCGTACCCCTTGCGGGGTATGGCTCGGCCATACCCCTCGCGGGGTGCGGTTCAGCCGCACCCCCAAGGGGCGTGGCGCGGGGGCGAGGATTCCTCCTGCGACGGGAGGGAGAAACTCCGCCGCGCCTGCGGCAGTTTTGCGCATCTTGCATTTCCTGCTAATTTCGGAGGGAGAGGGTCTTTTGGAAATAATCCTCTTTTGGAAACGATCCGTCTTTGGAAACGACCTATCTTTGGAAGCGACCCGTCTTTAGAAATATTTTGCTGCCTTTTATGAGTATTTCCGTCAGACCCTTTTATAAATGCTAGACCCTTATTATGAGTACCCATCAAAGTTAGTCTTGCAAAGTTATTTTTTAGTTATTTTAAGATTTAAATTAGTTAAAAAATCTAAAAACCAGGTTTGGGTCCGGCCTGGCCTGGCAAGGGCTTGACCATCAGGCCACCCTTAGGAAGGAGGGTTTGGGCCTGACAAAATTCAAGCCCAGGCATGGGTATGGGCAGTGAAAAGTCCGGGTTTGTCGGGTCTTTTGTCACCCTGAAATGGTGATTTTACCCTTCCCGACAGATTGTCGTGTGTGTAGACGCGCGTTGCTTCCCGGTTGGCGATCGGCGTTCGCCGGCCTGAAAGCCCCGGGCCACTGCGAACAGTGATGCTCAGTCGGCTCTCGCTCATCGGTGTCCCGAATCGGCACCGCCAATCGCTGCTCTAAGTCCCCGTTCAGCATTCGCCAACCGACATTCCCCTGTCGGTGATCAACGCGTTCATAACATATTTATAAAATAAAAAAGAATTGAAAGTTATTGCCGCCAAAGACTCTGTTTATTATATACGAGCAGTTTGGCACAGGGAACTCTCCTGCCCCGCGAGACAGTACTCCGGTCAGAACAATACATTTGCTTATAGTTGCCGGCTCTCGGGCGCACATGTTTCTCATTTCTATTGAGTGGGGCGCGAGCGACTGAGCGAGACAAACAGGTGTATTGTCCTGGTCTAGGTACCGGCAAGCAGATTATGGAATTTTCCCGTGGCGGACCGCTCGTTTATTATATTTTACTTTAATGTTTATTCAACAACCTTGATCATCATGTCCATGATCTTACACCATGATTTATTACTTTATACCTGTTGCGGATCTCTCAAGGCTCCGGTAGACCAGACTAAATTGGACCGCCTTAGCCCGGGAGCGTTCGAGCACGCAAACAGTCACAGAAAAAGGAAAAGCTGACAAGGCAATTTTTTTAACGTGGAAAACCCGTCAACCGGGTGAAAAACCACGCGGTCGGGTCTGTGCCGGCCGAAACTTCCACTATTTGTTGGTTGTACAGAGCTTTTTGAAGAACTCGAGGGCGACAGGCCGCCTCTCGTTACAATTATTGAGAGAGAGAAAGAGAGGGGTTCGGAGGGTAACAGGCCACCGCTCACGAAGCTAAGTCTTTTGCCTACTGCAGAAGGGAATGACGCGCTCTGAGCGCTCTGGAGTCTTCGACTGCTGCTTGAAGGTTGGATCGGTGTGTTCTGCACGCCTTTCTCTCTGCGGCTTGTCTCCTGCTGCGTGAGAGGAGTCTGGAGTGATGGTCTTGTTGGTGGCTGGAACGCTTGTTCATGAGTGCGCAGAATGCTTGTTACTGAGTACGCCGAGGCACACTTGGAGCGGGGCGCACGGAGGCGCGCTTGGAGTGGTGCGCACGGCGACGCGCTTGGAGCGGAGCGCGCGGAGGCGCGCTTGGAGCGGAGCGCACAGAGGCGCGCTTGGAGCGGAGCGCACGGAGGCGCGCTAAGAGCGCAGCGCACGGGGGCGCACTTGGAGCGGAGCGCGCACGGGCGCACTTGGAGAGGAGCGCACGGAGGCGCGCTTGTTAGCGCGCAAGGAGGAGGCACGCTTGTGAGCGCGCAAGCAGGACGCGCGCTTGTGAGCGCGCAAGGAGGACTAGCGCGCAAGGAGGAGGCGCGCTTGTGAGCGCGCAAGGAGGAGGCGCGCTTGTGAGCGCGCAAGGAGGAGGCGCGCTCATGAGCGCGCAAGGAGGAGGCGCGCTCGGGAGCGCGCAAGGAGGACGCGAGCTTGTGAGCGCGCAAGGAGGAGGCGCGCTTGTGAGCGCGCAAGGAGGAGGCGCGCTTGTGAGCGCGCAAGGAGGAGGCGCGCTGGTGAGCGCGCAAGGAGGAGGCGCGCTGGTGAGCGCGCAAGGAGGAGGCGCGCTGGTGAGCGCGCAAGGAGGAGGCGCGCTGGTGAGCGCGCAAGGAGGAGGCGCGCTGGTGAGCGCGCAAGGAGGAGGCGCGCTTGTGAGCGCGCAATGAAGAGGCGGAGAGAGAAAATCCGTAGGAGGATTTTCCAGGTCGGAGAGAGAGAAAGTCTCAAAAGAGGGGAGAGATGGTGGAGGAGAAGATCCCAAAAAGAGAAGCCTTGGGGTTCTATTTATAGTTTTTGAGGGTGGCACTTTCGTAATTAAATGGGTGGTTAGGGTGGTTATGGTGGTTATGTGGCTACCCGCACACCATAACCAATTTATATATTATACGCACACTTATCATGAATATAGCTACGCGCACACCATTTTGTATAGTTTTGCGGTGATATGTATTCATATGACGGATATAGTTATGTGCACACCATAACCATATTATTTGCTATACGCAGACCGTATTGAAGGATTTTACTATTTGCACCCCCATGTTGGAGGATTTTACTATTTACACCCATATGTTGGAGGATTTTACTATTTGCACCCCATAATGGTGGATTTTTACTATTTGCACCCCATGATGGGGGATTTTTGCTATTTGCACCCCCCCATGGGGGATTTTTGCTATTTGCACCCCATGATGGGGGATTTTTACTATTTGCACCCCATGATGAGGAATTTTACTATTTGCACCCCATGATGGGGGATTTTTACTATTTGCACCCCATGATGGGGGATTTTTGCTATTTGCACCCCATGATGGGGAATTTTACTATTTGCACCCCATGATGGGGGATTTTACTATTTGCACCCCATGATGGGGGATTTTTACTATTTGCACCCCCATGATGAGGAATTTTACTATTTGCACCCCATGATGGGGGATTTTACTATTTGCACCCCATGATGGAGGATTTTACTATTTGCACCCCATGATGTGGGATTTTACTATTTGCACCCCATGATGGGGGATTTTCGAGGATAGTGGCGTTCATCTTGGTCAACCCTATTTCCTCCACCAAATGAGGCGAGTGATGTTCATTAGTGCATTGCCTGAACGTTTTGTGAGACCATATCACATATCATCTTTACGGGTGCACATCATAAGCCCCCCAAACCTTCGGAGTCCGAATTACTGTGCGGAGGAGTTCGGAGGTTTTGATATTTCTGCGGCGGCTTCGATCATTGCTATCTTCGTGGCGCCTTGGGTAGAAATTGCTGTTGAAGGATGAGTGTGCGGTTGTTTTTGTTTCTGTATGACATATACAAGCACTTTGTTCTGGGAGAGGCCATAGTCCCGTGTGGGATGATCTAGACACTCTGTTCTGGGAGAGGTCAGAGTCCGTTGTGGACGATCTGAACACTATGTTCTGGGAGAGGTTAGAGTCCGTTGTCGGACGATCTGAACACTCTGTTCTGGGAGAGGTCAGAGTCCGTTGTCGGACGATCTGAACACTCTGTTCTGGGAGAGGTCAGAGTCCGTTGTCGGACGATCTGAACACTCTGTTCTGGGAGAGGTCAGAATCCGTTGTCGGACGATCTGAACACTCTGTTCTGGGAGAGATCAGAGTCCGTTGTCGGACGATCTGAACACTCTGTTCTGGGAGAGGTCAGAGTCCGTTGTCGGACGATCTGAACACTCTGTTCTGGGAGAGGTCAGAGTCCGTTGTCGGATGATCTGAACACTCTGTTCTGGGAGAGGTCAGAGTCCGTTGTAGGACGATCTGAACACTCTGTTCTGGGAGAGGTCAGAGTCCTTTGTCGGACGATCTGAACACTCTGTTCTGGGAGAAGTCAGAGTCCGTTGTCGGACGATCTGAACACTCTGTTCTGGGAGAGGTCAGAGTCCGTTGTCGGACGATCTGAACACTCTGTTCTGGGAGAGGTCAGAGTCCGTTGTCGGACGATCTGAACACTCTGTTCTGGGAGAGGTCAGAGTCCGTTGTCGGACGATCTGAACACTCTGTTCTGGGAGAGATCAGAGCCCGTTGTCGGACGATCTGAACACTCTGTTCTGGGAGAGGTCAGAGTCCGTTGTCGGACGATCTGAACACTCTGTTCTGGGAGAGGTCAGAGTCCGTTGTCGGATGATCTGAACACTCTGTTCTCAGAGAGGTCAGAGTCCGTTGTAGGACGATTTGAACACTCTGTTCTGGGAGAGGTCAGAGTCCTTTGTCGGACGATCTGAACACTCTGTTCTGGGAGAAGTCAGAGTCCGTTGTCGGACGATCTGAACACTCTGTTCTGGGAGAGGTCAGAGTCCGTTGTCGGACGATCTGAACACTCTGCTCTGGGAGAGGTCAGAGTCCGTTGTCGGACGATCTGAACACTCTGCTCTGGGAGAGGTCAGAGTCCTTTGTCGGAAGATCTGAACACTCTGTTCTGGGAGAGGTCAGAGTCCGTTGTCGGACGATCTGAACACTCTGTTCTGGGAGAGGTACGTCAGAGTCCGTTGTCGGACGATCTGAACACTCTGTTCTGGGAGAGGTCAGAGTCCGTTGTCGGACGATCTGAACACTCTGTTCTGGGAGAGGTCAGAGTCCTTTGTCGGACGATCTGAACACTCTGTTCTGGGAGAGGTCAGAGTTCGTTGTCGGATGATCTGAACACTCTGTTCTGGGAGAGGTCAGAGTCCTTTGTCGGATGATCTGAACACTCTGTTCTTGGAGAGGTCAGAGTCCGTTGTCGGACGATCTGAACACTCTGTTCTGGGAGAGGTCAGTGTCCTTTGTCGGATGATCTGAACACTCTGTTCTTGGAGAGGTCAGAGTCCGTTGTCGGACGATCTGAACACTCTGTTCTGGGAGAGGTCAGTGTCCGTTGTCGGATGATCTGAACACTCTGTTCTGGGAGAGGTCAGAGTCCCTTGTCGGACGATCTGAACACTCTGTTCTAGCTTTGAGCACCGGCTTGTGATAGTAGAGCTTTTGTGGTGTTGGAACCGGCGTTTTGCGCGGTTAACTATGTGTTGCTTCTTTGATGTTGACGGTTGGAGGACGAGACCCAGGTGGTGTTGGAACCTACTACGTGGGCGAATGGCGGGCGATTCGAGCCGGGTAGTGGGAGGTTCGCGTTACCGACCTGGGGGATGTCGTTGATAGTAGAGGACGAGACCCAGATGGTGTTGGAACCTACTACGTAGGCGAATGGCGAGCGATTCGAGCCGAGTAGTGGGAGGTTCGCGTTACCGTCCTGGGGGATGTCGTTGATAGTAGTGGTGAAGGGCAAACGCTTCGAACCGTGAGCGTGAGGGGGGCTGGCCCTACCGACGCGGCAACCTACTGCGGGGAGAAGGGCAGACCTTCGATCAGCGGCAGTGAGAGGTTGACGTGAGCGCGCTGCCCGGAGGCAGTTGCTGTTAAGATAGATAGACGTCCTCTCATTTGGGAGCTGTGAATACGTAGCTTTGGTAGCGCGGACAATGATTATCTTATACAAGCCTTTCTCCAGGGATATCCGTATTGAGGGTTGCCCACCAGTCCTTCATGGCAGGCCGCTAGCTGATCTCCTACTGGCCGAATTGGTGCCCTTCAAAAATTATGAACTTCTTCATGCGTGAGCCTTCCATCTGCAGGCTCATGACTTGCCGCTTCAGGGCAGTTGCGGTGATACTGTGCTTCTTGTCCTCCGTTAGGACGGGCCCCGCGATCTTGGACATTTGTACTGGAGAGCTCTCCTTCGGGTTTGCTGATAAGCGAATGGAGGGGAGCTAGATCAGCATGCTCCCCGTGGATTGATTCTTCACTTGTGCATATGGCTTTTCCTGCCATGATCTCTAGTCACGAGTACCATTGTGCAGTGGGTACTGTCTTCAGATTCTTCTTCAAGCTTTGGGGGAACTCCGTTTCCCACAGACGGCGCCAAACTGTTGCGGATCACTCAAGGCTCCGGTAGACCAGACTAAATTGGACCGCCTTAGCCCGGGAGCGTTCGAGCACGCAAACAGTCACAGAAAAAGGGAAAGCTGACAAGGCAATTTTTTAACGTGGAAAACCCGTCAACCGGGTGAAAAACCACGCGGTCGGGTCTGTGCCGGCCGAAACCTCCACTATTTGTTGGTTGTACAGAGCTTTTTGAAGAACTCGAGGGCGACAGGCCGCCTCTCGTTACAATTATTGAGAGAGAGAGAGGGGCTCGGAGGGTAACAGGCCACCGCTCACGAAGCTAAGTCTTTTGCCTACTGCAGAAGGGAATGACGCGCTCTGAGCGCTCTGGAGTCTTCGACTGCTGCTTGAAGGTTGGATCAGTGTGTTCTGCACGCCTTTCTCTTTGCGGCTTGTCTCCTGCTGCGTGAGAGGAGTCTGGAGTGATGGTCTTGTTGGTGGCTGGAACGCTTGTTCATGAGTGCGCAGAATGCTTGTTACTGAGTACGCCGAGGCACACTTGGAGCGGGGCGCACGGAGGCGCGCTTGGAGTGGTGCGCACGGCGGCGCGCTTGGAGCGGAGCGCACGGAGGCGCGCTTGGAGCGGAGCGCACGGAGGCGCGCTAGGAGCGCACGGAGGCGCGCTTGTTAGCGCGCAAGGAGGAGGCGCGCTTGTGAGCGCGCAAGGAGGAGGCGCGCTTGTGAGCGCGCAAGCAGGACGCGCGCTGGTGAGCGCGCAAGGAGGACGCGCGCTGGTGAGCGCGCAAGGAGGACGCGCGCTGGTGAGCGGGAGGAGGCGCGCTGGTGAGCGCGCAAGGAGGAGGCGCGCTGGTGAGCGCGCAAGGAGGAGGCGTGCTGGTGAGCGCGCAAGGAGGAGGCGCGCTGGTGAGCGCGCAAGGAGGAGGCGCGCTTGTGAGCGCATAAGGAGGAGGCGCGCTTGTGAGCGCGCAATGAAGAGGCGGAGAGAGAAAATCCGTAGGAGGATTTTCCAGGTCGGAGAGAGAGAAAGTCTCAAAAGAGGGGAGAGATGGTGGAGGAGAAGATCCCAAAAAGAGAAGCCATAGGGTTCTATTTATAGTTTTTGAGGGTGGCACTTTCGTAATTAAATGAGTGGTTAGGGTGGTTATGGTGGTTATGCGGCTACCCGCACACCATAACCAATTTATGTGTTATACACACACTTATCATAAATATAGCTACGCGCACACCATTTTGTATAGTTTTGCGGTGATATGTATTCATATGACGGATATAGTTATGTGCACACCATAACCATATTATTTGCTATACGCAGACCGTATTGAAGGATTTTACTATTTGCACGCCCATGTTGGAGGATTTTACTATTTACATCCATATGTTGGAGGATTTTACTATTTGCACCCCATGATGGTGGATTTTTACTATTTGCACCCCATGATGGGGGATTTTTGCTATTTGCACCCCCTGATGGGGGATTTTTGCTATTTGCACCCCATGATGGGGGATTTTTACTATTTGCACCCCATGATGAGGAATTTTACTATTTGCACCCCATGATGGGGGGTTTTTACTATTTGCACCCCATGATGGGGGATTTTTGCTATTTGCACCCCATGATGGGGAATTTTACTATTTGCACCCCATGATGGGCGATTTTACTATTTGCACCCCATGATGGGGGATTTTTACTATTTGCACCCCATGTTGGGGAATTTTACTATTTGCACCCCATGATGGGGGATTTTACTATTTGCACCCTATGATGTGGGATTTTACTATTTGCACCCCATGATGGGGGATTTTCGAGGATAGTGGGGTTCATCTTGGTCAACCCTATTTCCTCCACCAAATGAGGCGAGTGATGTTCATTAGTGCATTGCCTGAACGTTTTGTGAGACCATATCACATATCATCTTTACGGGTGCACATCATAAATACTATGTTGATATCTCTTGCTTTATGGCAAATTGAATGTATAACAACAACACTCAAGCCTTTATTCCACTATACTGGGGTTGACTATATGTATCTTTTGTTATTGAGCCCTATCTTTAATCATAGCCTCACTAATGCCAAAGTAAATCATATATTTCCTTATATGCCTCACTAATGCCAAAGGAAAGGATACATTCATTCCTAATTTTATCCAGTCTCGTGTGTCCACGCATCCACCTAAGCATTCTCATCTCTGCAACTCCCATTTTTTGCTCATGGAGGATTAACACAGGAATTCCCTATCGATGTTAGCTTACATCAAGAGTCAGCTTTAAACCTTTATCTCTTTACCCTTATCTTAGACGAGCTCACCAGACATATCCATCAAGCAATACCTTGGTGTTTATTATTTGCAGATGATATTGTTTTGGTCAATGAGACACGCGAGAGTGTAAACCCGAAACTTGAATCTTGGCGAGACACTTTAGGAAAGAAGGGTTTTAGGTTGAGCGGGACAAAGATGGAGTATATAGAGCTTAAATTTAGTAGTGTCAGAAGGTCGGATGACTCCGTCATTAAATTGGGTGACCAAGATATTTCCCGCAGCGAGTGCTTTAAATATCTGGGATCGATAATTCAAAAAGACGGAGGTGTGGATAAAGATGTGATACATAGAATCCAAGCAGGTTGGTTGAAGTGAAGAAGCGTGTCTGGGATCTTATGTGATCTTAAAGCAAATATAATGTAATTAATAAAATTATTAAACAGCCCTCGTTAATTTAATGGGGGTAACTTGATGCTTTATTTATTTTATAGTATGAATAAATTTCCAGCAAGCATGACCCAAAAGATTTAATTTAGCATGTGTTTAATTAAAATTTTAAAATCAAAATTTCAGGTGAGCCCAAAAATTATGAAAATGCGGAAATTCCGAAATTGTATAGACATGTTTAACTAAATTATAAAAATATATATATACAAAAAAAAGGAAAAACTCCGGTCGCACTCATCTGATGTCTATCGCAGCATTATTATTTCATGCGATCAGACCCATCACGTGCCAATCATAAGAATGATGACACAAGCACGTGATCTTCTTCATAAGTGATGAAAATGTATTTTAGCGGAGAAATTATTCAATCAGAGCTCCGCAATTTAGACTTTGTTTGTCGCGATTTATTTGCTCCCGCGAGTTTGGTCAAAACGTCATTATCATAGAATATATGTTTGGCAAGACAAGGTTATGACAGCTACCAAGAAAATAAATTAGTGTTGAGCATAAAATGCATGAATATTTTTAAGTGAGGTTGGACGTACACAACCGCCGCCACCGCGCTAAACGAAGCCTCAATAAAATGAAGGTAAAAGCGGTCTTTCGAGATCATTTATCCTTTTTGTCACGCGCAACTTTTGCAAACTTTAGTTCTCATATTCTATGTTGGGAACCCGAGAATGGATAATTGTTAGAATTATTTCTCAAACACCAAATATCATGAAATTTGGTTTTGAGCATACATCAGTTGATGCGAACAAATTAAAAATATTGAGTACTTGTCGACGGTCGACGACATCAAATTAATAATTTGCGCAGAATCGTGAGAATTATTCGTATAATATGCTTTCATTTGCATCATTGGCGTGGAGATATGCTTTGCGGGAGTTGTGTTGAATGAAAAATGTCGAACGGACCTTTCATGAGCACAAGCAGGAGGAAACGTTGATGTAATTAGCTTAAGGATTTGGATTGGCTGTTGGAGGAGCGAACAAATATTGATTGCAACTTGAAGATAGTGACCCTACGGAGTGGGGAACTGGATGAGGTTTAGTTTACCGTGAGTTGAATAAGAAAGATGGCAACATGCAGTTGTGCATCAACTACCGTGAGTTGAATAAGTTGACCGCGAAGAACAAGTACTCGATCCCGCGGATTAATGATCTCTTCGATTAGTTGGTTGGATTATCTGTGTATTCTAAGTTGAATCTTAAGTCAGGGTACTATCAATTGAAAATTTGGGAGGAGAATATTCCAAAGAATGTGTTTGGGATGAGATATGGACACTTCGAGTTCTCAATTATGTCGTTCGGGTTGACCAACGCGTCATTGGTATTCATGGAACTGATGAACAGGGTCTTTCAGTAGTTTTTGGACTTGTTCGTTGTAGTCTTTATAGATGACATTCTAGTCTACTTCATGACTGCGAGCGAGCATGGAGAGCACTTGAGGTTGGTTCTGTAGACGTTGAGGGAGAATAAATTATATGCCAAGTTCTCCAAATGCAAGTTTTGTTTAGCGAAAGTGGCTTTTTTAGGCTATATGATCAACAGTAAAGGGGCGACAGTATATCCGATGGAGATTGAGGCCATTAGAGATCGGTCAGTGTTGAAAAATATTGTGGAAGTCACGAGTTTTGTTGGTTTGGCCGGATATTACCGAAGATTCGTGGAGCATTTCTCTCGGGTTACTTTGCCCCTTGCATCGTTGACTCACATGTATCATAAGTTCTCGTGGGCGTCATAGTGCGACCGAGTTTTTCAAAGTTTGAAGGAGAAACTGATGTATGCCTCGATCCTTAGTCTTCCCAGCAAGACAAAAGGATTTCAGATTTAGAGCGTCGATTCAGGCGGTGGATTTGGCTGTGTGTTAGTCCAGCGCGATAAGGTGATAGCCAATGGATCGAGACAGTTGAAGCTCCCGAGAGGAATTATCTTGTTAATGGCCTGGAGCTAGTCGTCGTGATCTTCACCTTAAAACTTTGGATGCATTATGTTTATCAGGCGAATGTGGATATCTTCACAGATCATACGAGTCTGAAGTACCTCTTTGATCAAAAGGAGTTGAACATGAGGCATGACCGGTGGATCGAGTTCCTGGGGGGCTATGGTGTGGCGATCCAATATACGCTTGAGAAGGCAAATATTGTGGTCGACGCCTTAAGTAGAAAGTATCCTGGTCAAATGCAACTAGATTGAGGTTCATTGTGATCAGCTAGTTCAGGATTTTGACTCCCTGGATATCTCATGTGTTGCTCGAGGTTTGTCTGCGAAGGCATGTTTATGTTGGATTGAGTTGCATTATGACATTGTGAACAGTGTGCAAGATGTTACTACATTAGATGAGGAGCTTAGACCTTTCATGTCAGAAGATTAGGAAGGCAAAATCGATGTCATGACAATGGTCGATAGGCTGCTAAGGAAGAACATGCGGGTTTGTATTTCACGTTTTGAAAAGCTTCACGAGGAGCTCATGTATGAGGCAAATTTCACTCGATTGTCGATTAATCAGGCAGTGCAAAATTGTATATGGACTTGAAAAGGAATTTTGGTGGCCTGGTATGAAGAAGTATGTGGCGCTTTCATGATCAAGTGTCAGACTTGTGCTTGGTGAAGGTCGAGTGTCAGCGACCCGACAAATTCCTTTAGTTGCTGTTGATTCCAGATTGGAAGTTCGATGACATCTTGATAAACTTTGTGCACGGACTGACGAGGTCCCAGCTGAGGAACGATGCGATTTAGGTGATTGAAGACGGCTTGACCAAAAGGGTTTCTTTCATCCCTAATCAAAAATAGTGAAGATGTGAAGCATTTAGTGGAACTCTATGTTCAAAATATCGTTCATTTTCACGGGATACCGAGGAACATTGTTAGCGATCGAGATGAACATTTCACCTTCTAGATTTGATGGTTCTTGTAGAAGGATTTGTGACCAAACTTAAGTATAGTACGATGTTTCATCCGCAGACCGACGGTCGGACGATGAGAACCAACCGCACTACGAAGGACATGTACTAAGGACGTGCACACTCGAGTTTGACAAGAAATGGAAGGATCACCTCTATATGATTGAGTTTGTTGACTTGATTATATTCTAGAGCAAGAGTTCGTAATTATTTCGATCGTTCTTATTTCATTACCTTTTAGGATGTCAGTGGAGGAAGCATACATATAAGTGACGTATCATCCACACAAATCCATAGACTTTGATGAGTGAATCTTAATTAGAATGACACACGAAAAAAATATTAGTCTTCATTGAAATTTTTTTGTTCCAAGAGTTAGAAAGAATTTAGTTAGTGAATATTTATTAGTGAAGAAATGATTCAATATTATACTAGAGTCGAATAAAGTTATATTTGATACACATACATTCATGGGCTCCCTCCTATAATATGCAAATCCGGGTGACAGTTATTCCCAAACGCCCACTCCACCACTAAGGTAATGAGGGGAGAGTGGGCCAAAACCGCCATTTCCAGCCGACCATGCAAAAGCGCACAGCCACGCGCAACAACGCCGCACGCAGTCGCGCCACGCGCATTCCTGCGCGCTACCGCACGCGCTACCGCGCACAACGGGCGTGGCGGTACCGCGCGACGCCACCGCGAGCGCGCGCGGTAGCGCCAACCGCCTGGAAGGGGTGCGGCCGGCCAGGCCGCACCCCCCTTGGGGTGCGTCCGAGCCGCGCCCTCCTTGGGGTGCGGCCGAGCCGCGCCCTCCTTGGGGTGCGACCAGGCCGCTCTCCCCCCTTGGGGTGCAGCCAAGCCGCACCCCGTGCGGATGCGGCCGACCGCACCCCTCTCCCCAGCAGGGTGCGGCCAAGCCGCACCCCGTGCGGGTGCGACCGACCGCCCCCTCTCCCCAGCAGGGCGCGGCGAAGACAGCTGCCCCCTTTATCGCAGGGGGCTCGCAGGGGGCCTGGTTGGAGTCGCGCCGCTCGTCGGGTGCGATCGGAGCCCAATTCCCCTTTTGGGGGCGCTACTCCTCATATAATCCTCCGTTCGCTCAGAACGCTCCGCGCTCATAGCGTGCCCGGAACACTTCCGTGTTCGTTGCATACCCCAAACACTTTCGTGCTCGTTGCGTGCTCAGAATGCTTCTGAGCGTGCTTAGAGCACTTCCGCATTCCGGACACGCTCACATTTTGTCTTTCTAATTTCTCAGATTGCAGGACTCGCTTGCCGCTTTTCTTACCTTCAACAAAGCTGCCCGAACTGCCCGGAGGGCAAGACGGTCATTTACGAAAAATGACGATTCGTGTGCTCCAAATCGACCAGCGTGATTCGCCCGTCAGTGGTTATGGTGGTTGCGACGGCAAAATTACCTTCAGCGCTTGAAGATCTCCTTCGAATCTTCGAAGATCTCCTTCGAGCCTTCGAAGGTCGCCAAAGGCGACTCATCCTTCTCACTTTTGTTCTCACCAGCATTCTCACTTTCGTTCTCACTACTGTTCTCAGAAGGAAAATGACTTCGCTTTCCGAGAGGTAGTCTGTCACATTCGGAGATCTCTCTCTCTCTCTCATTGTAACAAGCAGCGTCCTGTCGCGCTCGAGCTCTAAGTCTCTAATTGTAATCCCCCAGAAGATAGTGAAAGTTGGCTGACACTGTTGAAAATGTTGAAGTGGAAGTTTGTGGAGCTTTTGGATCTGGGCGGTCTGGGAGGAGGTCGCGCGGTCTGGTGAGACCGCACGACCTGGCGATCTGTTCTGCGGTCTGGCTTATTGTGCCTAGCCGTAGTCTCCTGGAATGACCGCTGGTATCTGTCCAAGGCCGCTGAAGGTGAGCCCGCGCGGTCTGTCTGTGACCGCGTGGCAGGTTGGCGTCTTTAGGTCGCGCGGTCTGGCGCTTATGACCGCGTGGTGCTGGCAGTCGGTCTGGTGGCTGTGGCTGTCCGGGTTTTCTGGTGGTATTCGCGGACTAAGGCTCTTAGTCGCGCGGTCTCTGTTAGCGGTCTCAGGAGGAGACTGGTATGCGAACAGGTCTCTGTTCTCGGTCTCAGGAGGAGGTCGGCTTGCGAACAGGTGTTCGCAGTCTTGTGGCGAAAAGATAGTGTTTGCGGTCTCGGGCAAACACTGGTGGTGAGCGGCTTCTTGGCGGTCTGGCGATCTCCTTGTGGAGTCGCGATTTGACTGAGGGAGTGGCGATCTCTCGCGGTCTGGTGTGAAGCCGGCGAACTCATCAAATGAGGCAGAAAGGACTGTTGCTGATCGCGCGGGTTGACCGGTCTGGTCGCGCGGTCTGGGGGTGGTGATCCTATCTCATAGGGCGGTGACTGGATCAGGTCCCACGCCTATAAATAGGAGCCACTGTAGCAGCAAATTAAGACACACCAAGTGTAAGCTGAGTTGTTCCTAATTCCTGCGGTCTGTTTTTTCTGACCGGGCGGTCTGCTGATTGAATTTTCTTGTGCAACTTCGCGGATAGTGCAGTCTGCAGCGATCACCTCTTCCTCTGAAAGTGTTCGGGCGGTCTGCGGCTTGTAGTGTGTGTTGCTGGAGTTCGGGAGAATCAGTGGAGTTCGTACGGAGGGTGCGGTCTGCTCAGCGGTTTGAGGTGGTGTTCTGTAACCGGCAGTGTTGTGCGGTTAGGCGGCTTGCAGAGATCGGCAAGGAGACCGCGCAGGGTTGGGCAAATCAGCCGTCTCTGCTGGAGCTGGAAAATCTGCTTGCTTCGCATGTAACATCCCCCAGACAGCTAGACCCCCCAGGTGAATCTGTCCTGACAAGGTCATGACAAGGCCTTGGTAGTGTAGAAATCCCTTTGACTTAGGCAAGATTAGGGTTGAAAGTGCCTTGGACTGCAAATAGCAATTTCCAGTGACCAAGCTTAGGGTTGGACTTTAGGGCCTCAACTTGACCATTTGGCCCCACCATGGTATCCCTAACCCTTTAGGGGTCCCCTTAGGGCACCAAGGACCCATTGGGGTCAACCAAAGAGGCCAAATTGACCAAAGTCAACCCTAACCCTAAATTGGTCAAAGTAGCCTAATTAGGGTCAATTAACCCTCACCATGCCAAATTGACCACTCATCTAGGTCTAGAATATCATGAGAGACCTAGTGGACCCAAAAGCCCCATCATGGGACCCCCAATGGTGCAAATTGACCAAAATGCCCCTTTAGGTCAAAAATGGCAATTCTTCATTAAAAGCCCTAATTGACCATCACCATGTTAAATTGACCCTACCCTTAGGGTTATCATGTCATAGGGGACCCAGTGGACCAAAAAGCCCCTTGACTGGGTCAACCCTAGGGCTCAATTTGACAAAAGTCAACTTAGCCTGTTTTGGTCAAATCAGCTTGAATTGGGTCAACCAAGACTCATGTGACCAAATTGACCCCACCAATAGTTTCTAAACCTAATTTGGAATCCAAGGGACCCAAAAGCCCCATCCTAGGGTCACCCAATTGTTCAATTTGACCAAAAGTCAAACTTGCCCAAATTAGGTCAAATCTCTTAAACCTAGCCCAATCCCTTTGGGCCAAGCCCAAATTGGCCCCTTGACCATCACCCTTGGCTGGTAATTAACCCAGGAGAGAGAGGAAAGTCGGCCATGATGAGTAGGAGAGAGAAAATTGAGTTTGGGGGAGAGAGAAAGATGAGGCCATCAATGGAGGAAGGTGAAACCCCCCTCAATTCTCCCCATTTATGGCTGCATTCATCTCCTCTAGGGGATAGGAGGAGTTTCCAGCAGTTTCAAAGGCTGAAGGGGGGCTGATTAAGAGAGGAATTGTATGTGGCCGAAATCACCTTTAATGGTGAAAATGGCATTGAAGCCATGACCCTTCCTCTCCTCAAATTGAAGCCTTTAAAAGCTTCACCGGGCAGAGAGGGACGTTTCCCCCCATTTACCTGAAGGTTTCGGGCATCTTGGTGTAGAAATCGCAGAGCTCGCAAACCATGGAGGTCGGCAATGGCGAGTTCCCGATCGACAAGGTTTCCAGCTCCAATCAAGGTCCAATTCTCTTCTCCTCTCTCAGTGGTTAGATCATAATCTAACTGGGGCTTGATTCGAGCTCAAACGGGCTCAAATCGTGCACCCAAAGGTGCTCGTTTTCGAGCATATTCCTCCTCCCCGAAATCCCTACTCCGGCCACCACCGGCCGGCAAATGACCTCCTATCGCCGGCCACCACCTCAACGGAGGTGGTGGTGGCACTTGCCGGCCGAGGGGATGCGAGGGTGGCCGGGAAATCAAGGTTGAAGACGGCCCAGGCGCAGGCTATCGCAGCCGTCGATTCGATGGAGAAGACGACCCGATGCCGTCCGAATTGCTTCAAGATTCGTGCGGGAATCAAATGTATGAATGAAATGATTATTATTATTATCATGTGTATTATGTCACACTTTGTGACAGATTTTGGGACCCGATTTTAAGGCCCTTAGGGGCCATAATTCGAAAAATGCCCAGAGATAACTTTTGTAGGCCTTGGTGTCTACTTTCTAATGGGAGTGAAATCAAGCTATTTGGTTAAGTATTGGACCCACAGCACTCATTCTAGTGAGGCTGGTCAAAACTCAAACCAGACCTTTAAACTAGGATAACTCTTAAATGGCACATCTGATGTAGTTGATATTTTGGCTAAGCATCCATATGTCCTATACCTAGATTAGGTTTGAGTATCAGATTTTTAGGAGTTAATTTTCCTAAAGTTTTTGTAGAAATTTAATAATCCTTACATAAATTATTTGGAGGGTCAAATGACCTCCAATCACCACCAAATTTTGGTGGGGTGTTTTTAGGGTCATGACAAACCCCTGGTTAAAATCTCAACTCATTTGGAGTTCTTTTGGTTAGGTAATCATTAGGCCAAAGTTTTGCCCATTAAGGGGAAATTTGTGGATAAGGGCTATTTGGGACTTTTCATGGTCAATTCACCTCCAATTGGTGTGGGACTTTGGCCACTGCCCTAATATAACCCAAATCACCTCTAAGAGAGTTAGGGGGCCATGGGGAGTTGGTTTGCCCTAGGGCATGGGGTTGGAGCACCTTGGGGTGCAAATAGCCAAGTAGAGTATCATTGGCCAATTAGGTCCTTGAGACTTAAGACTTCTTAGGAAGATCAGTGGGATGAAGTTGAGACCCCATGAGGAGTTTGGTGAGCATTGGAGTTGTTTTGCTCAAGGTCATAGGGTTGATCCCTATGGGGTGGAATTTGGGGTTGTGAAGGACATAGGGGAGTTTGTCCTTGGAGAGGGGTGTGTTGGACTCCTCTGAGTGTTATAAGTGATATGATACCCTCACAAGAAGTTTGGGTGGATTTGGAGAAGTTTAGACCCTAACCCTAGGTTAAACCCTAATGGGGTGCAATTAGAGGTCAATGAAGGGAGTGGGGTCAAACATTATTGGTTTGACCTAAGATTTGGTATGGTAGGTCATAGTGACCAGAGGAACCTCCCCTGTTAATTTGAAGAGGTTTGGAGTTGTTAAACCTAGGTAATTAATTCTTGGGTAGATTTGTAAATAATTAGGGTTTGGGGTTCTAGGAAGAAACAGTACTTATTGATTTACCATCTTCTGTCATAAACTTAGTTTTAATGTTATAAATCTCTGGAAGATTTGGTTAGACCAGGAGAAAACTTTTGGAGGTTCAAATTGTAATTATTCATATTGTTGACAATTTTTGGGGTGATTGATTTTAGAGTGTTAACTCTCTGTAATTGCATGAAACTTTGCAGGGTGTCTTTTCATACCAATACATACCCTCTGTATTTTTCTCATAATTTATGGATCAATATTTTTGGTATCTCTAGTTCATTTTGGAATTATTTACAAATATACCCATTGAGGAATTTACACATGTAACCTCTGTCTTATGTGGTCAAACTTGGTAGACCTGAATATTTTAGTAGGAGACACCTCTGTATAAATTTGCATAAGGTTTAGAGATCATATGAGGGTACCCCCTTTGGAATTTATTGGTAATAAATGAGTTTTGGAATTTTTAAAAATAGTAAATCTTGCTAGATATCCCTAAGATTTCATGACTGCTGATTAATAGGTACTTTTGATTTATGTAAAAATTGGGGTAGGCACTGGAAGTCAGAAAAGTGCACTTGTAGTTCAAACATGAGAAAATTGCCCTTTGAGAAATTGTTTAAAAATATTAATATTATGGGGAAAATTAGGAAACCCTGGATTTGATCTGATTTAAGTAGCATGGACTCCTAATAAATCCAGTAGGTCCTAGAGTTGAGTATTTAGAGTACCTCCCTTCTTGAGAATCAAAACGTTAAGGGTGGTCTGCGTTTAGTAAATTGGTAGTTTTTGGAGTTACAGGCCAATTTGGAATACATTGATTGGAGATGTGGGAATTGAATGGTGATTGTATGGTGTGAGAGGAACCTTGGAGATATTTAAGGTTGATGAGTTCTGGGATGGTGGGGTGCCTCCCTTGGGGAAAGTCATCTTGGGATTTGGCGAAAGATCGTCTTTTCCCCCTAAGTGTCTTAAAGCACTTAGGTTTAAACCAGGTGAAATGTTAAGAGGGTTTCTTAAGGGTAGTAACTAATAAAATTAAGTGTCTTGGGAGTAGGAACTTTGGGGTGTCATCCCATAGTGGTTCCTAGTACCGTAGCGAGCCCCTCACAGGGTAACCCTCGGGAAGTCCAAGACTAACCCTAACTCATAGGAGTAAGACATTGTACAAGATTAACTAATAACACACTCATCCACACCCCGTGGTTTCGGAAGTTTAGTTGGATTGGTTGACCGAGCGGTGGGCTCGGTAGCTGTTGCAGCAGACTAGTTAGTCTGGGGAGCTTTTGGCTCGGAAGGTTATTGATGACGGGCAGGTAAGCCCGGGGAGCTTTTGGCTCGGAAGGTTGTTGATGACGGGCAGGTTAGCCCGGGGAGCTTTTGGCTCGGAAGGTTATTGATGGCGGGCGGGTTAGCCCGGGGAACTCATGGCTCAGAGATAGGAAGTAGAACATGTTGCATGTGCACTGAAGGTGGTGGGTCTTCGGTATTGGACGGTCGTTCACACCGACGTCAATACGTTGACTCGGCGAGTGTGGTTTTACACTTAGCCTTGATAGTCTGGCGGTCCAGTCAGCAAGAGTACGCAGACGCTCCGCGGGTATAGTGGAGGCGTACAATAGGTCTAGGTTGGGTAGTGTGAATACCAACCTAGAGGTGGGCGGGGCCCAACCCACCGCTTCCGTTTGCCACTACGGGAGTATCCTGGGAGTCTAGCTCGCTCCAAAAAGGGGGAACTAAAGGTCTATGCGCATAGAGTCGTAGTGGGTGTGTTGCACTTGTATGATCATAGCATAACAGCATACGTGCATATCTTAGCATAAACATTGCATTCAACCTACCCCTAACGTATAAGTCGGTTATGGGACTTCTTATACGGTAGGCCCTGCTAAACGACCCCTTGGTCTATAGGTTTGTATGGGCATTCCTATAAATCAATGGTTACTTTTCTATTACTTTACTTGCTGCTTACTGTTCTTTATATACTTGTTACCATGCTACATATATATGTATACACCTGTGTAGCTCTAGTTCCGCCGTCACCTGCTCTTGTTTTTACCCCTTGCTGTCCTCCGCTTCATCCTCCCGCACGGTGCCTAGGAGCCATTGGGGGAGGGGTGGGGAATTGGCTGAGTCTTTATGACTGACGGTCGGTGGACCTTATCATTTTAGGAGTTCGAGGAGATGCAGCACCCTTCAAGGAACAGGTACAGCAGGATCCGACGTGGTGGATCCCACGGCCATGCTACCATTGTCACCAGCCAGGACATACTCGGGTCAGATGTCCCATGATGAGTGGAACCCCTCCGGCACAGCGATCAGGAGACCGACGGCGAAGACGTAGACGTGGATTGCGAGGCAGTGATCGTAGGCCGAAGAAGAAGAAGCATCCAGTGTTGCAGCACCAGTGGAGCACGGGATCTACAGGGATGGGTCAGCCTGGTCAGAGTGCTTCAGTCTCAGTGTCTGTGACGGTTAACTTTAGCTTTACTTAGGAGTTAGCTTCCGCGAGTGATCTTGTAGTGAGGAAATGATGTACAGGGCAAGAGCTCTTATTTTTTTTTGACCTTGTTATCTTTATTCAGTTATATCTGTGGACATTTACCTCTATGGTTTTAATTCATGTGATTATGTGGACTTACCTTCTCTTTATTGTACTTTTCTTCGTGATCGATTTGGCCGGCAGGATCGGCGTTTTGTGGTGGCGACCTTCCCGAGCGAAGGTGTCACCGCAAAACGGCGGTCCTGGGCCTAAGACCCGGTGGTTTTTGCAAAAAAAAAAAATGGGGTCTTACAAGTGGTATCAGAGCAAACCTCGATCCGAAGAAAAGAAGTCCACAAACCCTGGGCCACCCCGCGCAAGTTTAGTTTGAGGACAAACTAAGCAGCGGAAGCAGTGGTGTGCCCATATGGGAATCACATTGAAAAAGGTCCACTTTTAACTGAATCTTCTTAGTCAAATCTCTTTACGAGTGTCAAGTTATCTTTTGTAGCCTGTGGCGAACCCTGCCCCCAGCAGGAAATACCTCCGGCTGCAAAGAACTCTTTAGATAGTCCTTCAGTCAACAAGTTAGACTCAACCCCACTAGGATACGTGACTTACTTCGACAATTTATACCGTGACCTAGTCCGAAATAGATCGTAAGCATAACTTTTGGTGAAGGTACGAGGATACTCAAAGGAGGCTAGAGAAAGGAAGATTGACACATAAGCAGAATGGTATGAGACTCATAGACTCAATCCTCGTATTTGTGACAAGATTATATTAAGACAACCACCGTGACGAACATCGAGGGTCGGATAAGAGTTCAAGTACAATAAGAAACCTGTTAGGGATTGGATGACATTTTGACCCTGATAAGGTTGTCGTAGAAGGTACCTAGAAGAGTCTAAAGTGTGGAGTACACCATTAAGCCCCAAGATAGAACCCCAAGTCTAAGGTTGTATGCCCTAAGAATTGTTTGCATGTTTGGGATAAATATAACTTGGTGATATTGAAGACACTTCGCCCAAAGATAGATAGAGGCTAATCTTTTGTTTATTGGGGGCTTGTCCTTTGTTTATTGGGGGCTTGTCCTTTGTTTATTGGGGCTTACCTTTTGTTTATTGGGCAAATTAGTGACGGACTTAGATTTCCCTTAGAAAATTTTTTTTTTATGTCATGAACACTATGATTTTGGAAGTCGATTTTACTCGATGTTACTTGGAAGAAGGTGAGATGGTGTAACAATATGTTTGGAATGATGATCAGTAGGAATTACCAGGACAATGGTTAGACATCATTTGAAAAGGACAACAACTTGGCCTTAATTGAATCTTTGAAAGTGTAAAGCCGCCAGGATTAATCATTTAAGGATGTCGATGTCCTAGTACAGAAGTTAAGGGCGGAAAGTAGATCTTGCAAGTTGTAGTTAAATTGAAAGCTTTTGTGGTTGAAGGAAATTCGGAAGTGATCAAATTATGTTTTGTTAAAAATCATGCCCCGTCATGGTTGAAAATTTTGTCCACATTAATAGCTTTATACCTGGTGAACTTGGATGATTAATAACCAGAGATCTGAGACGATGACTTGTTAGTTGTGGAATATAGAGTTGCTTTCATTATGGCAAGAATGATCTGAGTTTGTCTTGCTTAAGACCATTTGAGAGTGACCAAGACTATCATAAGTGGAAGTGACAGGACTTTGATGAAATAAACGTGATATTATTTCCTTGATGAAATTGAATTGTGAAAAACCCCAAGGTATCAAAATTTTGTCGTTATAAATAGAATTTCATGAAGAAAGTGATTGAGAGTCATCTTATCATAATGATTGGTAGCATATACTCATAAAAGTTCACAGGTGCACCCCCATTAATATTTAAGGATGATTGGGACGCTAGCCGATTTTGATTAGTCCCATCAATAGTAAGAACCAGAAAAGTTGTAGATTGGAGACGATTGATTACTCGGACGTACCTGAAAGAGTAAGAATGTGAATGCGAGAAGAAAACTTTAGAGGCATAAGAGTCTGCCCAGGTTAGAGTGGAAGTTCGAGGATAGATTGACCAAGGTATCTAGGTCACCCCGGTCAGGATAGATGATACGACGGTGCGAGTCTTGCGGCGCAAGAAGATTACAGAGGTTAAGACATGTGGTTATTTAAGGTCAGGAGGAGCACAACTTGGAGCCACCAGAGATGGTGTGGCATAGATAGTCGGTGCCCTTCGAGCCAGGAATAACTTTGATTCTTAGGGGGATGTTACGTTAAGTCACACTCGGTGAAAACCCCGCAAGCCTAACCTGAATTTCGAGGACGAAATTATTTTTTTTGTTTATTGGGATTTGTAACATCCCCCAGACAGCTAGACCCCCCAGGTGAATCTGTCCTGACAAGGTCATGACAAGGCCTTGGTAGTGTAGAAATCCCTTTGACTTAGGCAAGATTAGGGTTGAAAGTGCCTTGGACTGCAAATAGCAATTTCCAGTGACCAAGCTTAGGGTTGGACTTTAGGGCCTCAACTTGACCATTTGGCCCCACCATGGTATCCCTAACCCTTTAGGGGTCCCCTTAGGGCACCAAGGACCCATTGGGGTCAACCAAAGAGGCCAAATTGACCAAAGTCAACCCTAACCCTAAATTGGTCAAAGTAGCCTAATTAGGGTCAATTAACCCTCACCATGCCAAATTGACCACTCATCTAGGTCTAGAATATCATGAGAGACCTAGTGGACCCAAAAGCCCCATCATGGGACCCCCAATGGTGCAAATTGACCAAAATGCCCCTTTAGGTCAAAAATGGCAATTCTTCATTAAAAGCCCTAATTGACCATCACCATGTTAAATTGACCCTACCCTTAGGGTTATCATGTCATAGGGGACCCAGTGGACCAAAAAGCCCCTTGACTGGGTCAACCCTAGGGCTCAATTTGACAAAAGTCAACTTAGCCTGTTTTGGTCAAATCAGCTTGAATTGGGTCAACCAAGACTCATGTGACCAAATTGACCCCACCAATAGTTTCTAAACCTAATTTGGAATCCAAGGGACCCAAAAGCCCCATCCTAGGGTCACCCAATTGTTCAATTTGACCAAAAGTCAAACTTGCCCAAATTAGGTCAAATCTCTTAAACCTAGCCCAATCCCTTTGGGCCAAGCCCAAATTGGCCCCTTGACCATCACCCTTGGCTGGTAATTAACCCAGGAGAGAGAGGAAAGTCGGCCATGATGAGTAGGAGAGAGAAAATTGAGTTTGGGGGAGAGAGAAAGATGAGGCCATCAATGGAGGAAGGTGAAACCCCCCTCAATTCTCCCCATTTATGGCTGCATTCATCTCCTCTAGGGGATAGGAGGAGTTTCCAGCAGTTTCAAAGGCTGAAGGGGGGCTGATTAAGAGAGGAATTGTATGTGGCCGAAATCACCTTTAATGGTGAAAATGGCATTGAAGCCATGACCCTTCCTCTCCTCAAATTGAAGCCTTTAAAAGCTTCACCGGGCAGAGAGGGACGTTTCCCCCCATTTACCTGAAGGTTTCGGGCATCTTGGTGTAGAAATCGCAGAGCTCGCAAACCATGGAGGTCGGCAATGGCGAGTTCCCGATCGGCAAGGTTTCCAGCTCCAATCAAGGTCCAATTCTCTTCTCCTCTCTCAGTGGTTAGATCATAATCTAACTGGGGCTTGATTCGAGCTCAAACGGGCTCAAATCGTGCACCCAAAGGTGCTCGTTTTCGAGCATATTCCTCCTCCCCGAAATCCCTACTCCGGCCACCACCGGCCGGCAAATGACCTCCTATCGCCGGCCACCACCTCAACGGAGGTGGTGGTGGCACTTGCCGGCCGAGGGGATGCGAGGGTGGCCGGGAAATCAAGGTTGAAGACGGCCCAGGCGCAGGCTATCGCAGCCGTCGATTCGATGGAGAAGACGACCCGATGCCGTCCGAATTGCTTCAAGATTCGTGCGGGAATCAAATGTATGAATGAAATGATTATTATTATTATCATGTGTATTATGTCACACTTTGTGACAGATTTTGGGACCCGATTTTAAGGCCCTTAGGGGCCATAATTCGAAAAATGCCCAGAGATAACTTTTGTAGGCCTTGGTGTCTACTTTCTAATGGGAGTGAAATCAAGCTATTTGGTTAAGTATTGGACCCACAGCACTCATTCTAGTGAGGCTGGTCAAAACTCAAACCAGACCTTTAAACTAGGATAACTCTTAAATGGCACATCTGATGTAGTTGATATTTTGGCTAAGCATCCATATGTCCTATACCTAGATTAGGTTTGAGTATCAGATTTTTAGGAGTTAATTTTCCTAAAGTTTTTGTAGAAATTTAATAATCCTTACATAAATTATTTGGAGGGTCAAATGACCTCCAATCACCACCAAATTTTGGTGGGGTGTTTTTAGGGTCATGACAAACCCCTGGTTAAAATCTCAACTCATTTGGAGTTCTTTTGGTTAGGTAATCATTAGGCCAAAGTTTTGCCCATTAAGGGGAAATTTGTGGATAAGGGCTATTTGGGACTTTTCATGGTCAATTCACCTCCAATTGGTGTGGGACTTTGGCCACTGCCCTAATATAACCCAAATCACCTCTAAGAGAGTTAGGGGGCCATGGGGAGTTGGTTTGCCCTAGGGCATGGGGTTGGAGCACCTTGGGGTGCAAATAGCCAAGTAGAGTATCATTGGCCAATTAGGTCCTTGAGACTTAAGACTTCTTAGGAAGATCAGTGGGATGAAGTTGAGACCCCATGAGGAGTTTGGTGAGCATTGGAGTTGTTTTGCTCAAGGTCATAGGGTTGATCCCTATGGGGTGGAATTTGGGGTTGTGAAGGACATAGGGGAGTTTGTCCTTGTAGAGGGGTGTGTTGGACTCCTCTGAGTGTTATAAGTGATATGATACCCTCACAAGAAGTTTGGGTGGATTTGGAGAAGTTTAGACCCTAACCCTAGGTTAAACCCTAATGGGGTGCAATTAGAGGTCAATGAAGGGAGTGGGGTCAAACATTATTGGTTTGACCTAAGATTTGGTATGGTAGGTCATAGTGACCAGAGGAACCTCCCCTGTTAATTTGAAGAGGTTTGGAGTTGTTAAACCTAGGTAATTAATTCTTGGGTAGATTTGTAAATAATTAGGGTTTGGGGTTCTAGGAAGAAACAGTACTTATTGATTTACCATCTTCTGTCATAAACTTAGTTTTAATGTTATAAATCTCTGGAAGATTTGGTTAGACCAGGAGAAAACTTTTGGAGGTTCAAATTGTAATTATTCATATTGTTGACAATTTTTGGGGTGATTGATTTTAGAGTGTTAACTCTCTGTAATTGCATGAAACTTTGCAGGGTGTCTTTTCATACCAATACATACCCTCTGTATTTTTCTCATAATTTATGGATCAATATTTTTGGTATCTCTAGTTCATTTTGGAATTATTTACAAATATACCCATTGAGGAATTTACACATGTAACCTCTGTCTTATGTGGTCAAACTTGGTAGACCTGAATATTTTAGTAGGAGACACCTCTGTATAAATTTGCATAAGGTTTAGAGATCATATGAGGGTACCCCCTTTGGAATTTATTGGTAATAAATGAGTTTTGGAATTTTTAAAAATAGTAAATCTTGCTGGATATCCCTAAGATTTCATGACTGCTGATTAATAGGTACTTTTGATTTATGTAAAAATTGGGGTAGGCACTGGAAGTCAGAAAAGTGCACTTGTAGTTCAAACATGAGAAAATTGCCCTTTGAGAAATTGTTTAAAAATATTAATATTATGGGGAAAATTAGGAAACCCTGGATTTGATCTGATTTAAGTAGCATGGACTCCTAATAAATCCAGTAGGTCCTAGAGTTGAGTATTTAGAGTACCTCCCTTCTTGAGAATCAAAACGTTAAGGGTGGTCTGCGTTTAGTAAATTGGTAGTTTTTGGAGTTACAGGCCAATTTGGAATACATTGATTGGAGATGTGGGAATTGAATGGTGATTGTATGGTGTGAGAGGAACCTTGGAGATATTTAAGGTTGATGAGTTCTGGGATGGTGGGGTGCCTCCCTTGGGGAAAGTCATCTTGGGATTTGGCGAAAGATCGTCTTTTCCCCCTAAGTGTCTTAAAGCACTTAGGTTTAAACCAGGTGAAATGTTAAGAGGGTTTCTTAAGGGTAGTAACTAATAAAATTAAGTGTCTTGGGAGTAGGAACTTTGGGGTGTCATCCCATAGTGGTTCCTAGTACCGTAGCGAGCCCCTCACAGGGTAACCCTCGGGAAGTCCAAGACTAACCCTAACTCATAGGAGTAAGACATTGTACAAGATTAACTAATAACACACTCATCCACACCCCGTGGTTTCGGAAGTTTAGTTGGATTGGTTGACCGAGCGGTGGGCTCGGTAGCTGTTGCAGCAGACTAGTTAGTCTGGGGAGCTTTTGGCTCGGAAGGTTATTGATGACGGGCAGGTAAGCCCGGGGAGCTTTTGGCTCGGAAGGTTGTTGATGACGGGCAGGTTAGCCCGGGGAGCTTTTGGCTCGGAAGGTTATTGATGGCGGGCGGGTTAGCCCGGGGAACTCATGGCTCAGAGATAGGAAGTAGAACATGTTGCATGTGCACTGAAGGTGGTGGGTCTTCGGTATTGGACGGTCGTTCACACCGACGTCAATACGTTGACTCGGCGAGTGTGGTTTTACACTTAGCCTTGATAGTCTGGCGGTCCAGTCAGCAAGAGTACGCAGACGCTCCGCGGGTATAGTGGAGGCGTACAATAGGTCTAGGTTGGGTAGTGTGAATACCAACCTAGAGGTGGGCGGGGCCCAACCCACCGCTTCCGTTTGCCACTACGGGAGTATCCTGGGAGTCTAGCTCGCTCCAAAAAGGGGGAACTAAAGGTCTATGCGCATAGAGTCGTAGTGGGTGTGTTGCACTTGTATGATCATAGCATAACAGCATACGTGCATATCTTAGCATAAACATTGCATTCAACCTACCCCTAACGTATAAGTCGGTTATGGGACTTCTTATACGGTAGGCCCTGCTAAACGACCCCTTGGTCTATAGGTTTGTATGGGCATTCCTATAAATCAATGGTTACTTTTCTATTACTTTACTTGCTGCTTACTGTTCTTTATATACTTGTTACCATGCTACATATATATGTATACACCTGTGTAGCTCTAGTTCCGCCGTCACCTGCTCTTGTTTTTACCCCTTGCTGTCCTCCGCTTCATCCTCCCGCACGGTGCCTAGGAGCCATTGGGGGAGGGGTGGGGAATTGGCTGAGTCTTTATGACTGACGGTCGGTGGACCTTATCATTTTAGGAGTTCGAGGAGATGCAGCACCCTTCAAGGAACAGGTACAGCAGGATCCGACGTGGTGGATCCCACGGCCATGCTACCATTGTCACCAGCCAGGACATACTCGGGTCAGATGTCCCATGATGAGTGGAACCCCTCCGGCACAGCGATCAGGAGACCGACGGCGAAGACGTAGACGTGGATTGCGAGGCAGTGATCGTAGGCCGAAGAAGAAGAAGCATCCAGTGTTGCAGCACCAGTGGAGCACGGGATCTACAGGGATGGGTCAGCCTGGTCAGAGTGCTTCAGTCTCAGTGTCTGTGACGGTTAACTTTAGCTTTACTTAGGAGTTAGCTTCCGCGAGTGATCTTGTAGTGAGGAAATGATGTACAGGGCAAGAGCTCTTATTTTTTTTTGACCTTGTTATCTTTATTCAGTTATATCTGTGGACATTTACCTCTATGGTTTTAATTCATGTGATTATGTGGACTTACCTTCTCTTTATTGTACTTTTCTTCGTGATCGATTTGGCCGGCAGGATCGGCGTTTTGTGGTGGCGACCTTCCCGAGCGAAGGTGTCACCGCAAAACGGCGGTCCTGGGCCTAAGACCCGGTGGTTTTTGCAAAAAAAAAAAAAGGGGTCTTACATCGCAGGAGAGTTTAGCAAGGCAGATGGCGGGGGTGTCAGTGTCTGGGGGAGATGACGAAGTTCTCTTCACAGGGAAGAAGAAGAAGTGGGATAAGAAGAAGACCGCTGGAGGAGGCAATGGGCCTTCAACTTCTGGACAACAGGAGAGGGGCTATGCTCCTAAGGCTGAAGGGAGGAAGAAGGGGGAAGGTCCCAAGTGCTTTAGGTGCGGAAAGGTTGGTCACATCAGGAAGGATTGCCGGGTGAATCTTTAGCCAGGGCATGCTGCTGCAGGAAAGGGAGAAGCTGAAGCCAGGCAGGTTGATGGAGGATGGGGAGGAGCCTTCTCGGCTTCTGTTGGAGCTGAGGCTCCTATCAACTATCAGGAGGACTGGATCGTGGACTCGGGGTGTGGTCATCACCTCACCGGGGACGAGTCGAAGCTTTCTTCAGCGCAGCCCTATTCAGGTAATGATGCAATTATTACTGTTGATAATATTGTGCTTGCTGTAGAGAATGTGAGGGTTGTTTCCTTGGGCAGTGATAGAGGGCCGCTTACGTTGAGAAGTGTCTATCATGTGCCTGGTATGAGGAAAAACCACTTCTCCGTGACCAACGCTGTAGACGCTGGGTATCACGTTCTGTTTGGCCCAACAGAAGTGAGGTTTCTTCGGAATGTGGAGGCAGTGAAGGCTGAGGTAGTTCATGTGGGGAGGAGAGCTAAAGATTTGTTCGTTTTATCGACAAGTTCTTATGTTGACAAGATGCGGACGAACGACAGTGCTGTGATATGGCACGAGAGGTTGGGGCACGTAGGGATGGATAAGCTGAAGGCTATGGCGGTGAAAGGTCTGGTCAAGGGCATGCCTAGTCTATCTTCTTACGGAGACGGTCATGTGTGCGCGGGATGTCAGTTCGGCAAGTCTCATCGACTACCGTTTGACAAGTCGCAGACAAAGAGTAGTGTGCCGTTGGAGTGCATCCACGGTGACTTGATGAGACCGACTGCTACCCCAAGCCTCAGAGGCAATAGATATATGTTGGTGTTGATCGACGATTACACCAGATATGTCTGGGTTTATTTCCTGGAGGAGAAGGCAGAGGCGTTTGCCAAGTTTGTGGAGTTCAAGGAGCTTGTGGAGGGCCGGCTTGGACTGCGGGTTAAGAAGCTGAGGACTGACAACAGAGGGGAGTTCACCTCTGGTGAGTTCTCTACTTTTTGCAGGAAGACGGGCATCCGGAGGGAGCTTACTTGTGCACATACTCCACAACAAAACGGAGTTGCAGAGGGGAAGATCCGTCATCTGACGGAGACCTGCAAGTGTTGGCTGCATGCCAAGAGTATCCCAAAGTCCTTCTAGGCGGAGAGAATGTCTTGTGCTGCCTACGTCATCAACAGGATGCCTCTGAGTCCCATCAATATGAAGACCCCGCATGAACTGATGTTCAAGGAAAAGCCAAGTGTGGCACACCTTCGGGTGTTTGGTTCCACCTGCTATGTGCACGTTCCAGATGCGCTTCGGACGAAGCTAGATGCGAAAGCAAGGAAGCTAGTCTTCGTGGGGTATAATGACCGGAAGAAGGGCTGGAAGTGCATGGACCCCGAGACGCGGAGATTTGTTGTATCTCGCGACGTCGTGTTCGACGAGGTGACATCTTACAAGGGGAGTTCTGGTGTTGAGCTACCAGAGAGCAGGTTGGAGGAGCCAGAGAGGGCTGTGGAAAATCTTCAGGTGGAGCTACCTGTGTCACCAGGTGGTCCATCAATATCTAGTTCTGAGGCGGAGACTTCTAGTTCAGGAATCAGGGGAAGTGATGCTCCGAGTACGTCTGGGAGAGGAGCTAGGGAAGAAGCAGCTGGAGATACTGCGAGTCAGGGGAAGGCGTTGCGAAGATCGAAGCGAACTATCATTGCCCCTGATCGCTATACAGGAGGAAATATGGTGAACTTTGTCTCTTGTTTCTTTGCTGGTCCCTTGGATGAGAGGGAGCTGCCGAGCTTTGAGAAGGCCAGATGCGTGAAGGAGTGGGACATTGCGATGCAAGAAGAGATGGCAGCTCTCGAGAAGAATGCGACCTGGTCTCTGGTGCCCAGGCCCAAGGGCACCACTCATGTCACATGCAAGTGGGTCTACAAGCTGAAGAAGAAGGATGACGACAGTATCGAGCGGTACAAGGCTCACCTTGTGGCTCGGGGGTTCTCGCAGTAATGCAGTGAAGACTATGAGGAGACATTCAGTCCGATGGCAAAAATGACTTCAGTTCGGGTTGTAATTGCCTTGGCGGCGTGTTGAGGGTGGAAGATTTGACAGCTTGACGTAAAGAATGCGTTCTTGTAAGGCGAGATTGACAAGGACATCTTCATGGTTCAGCCGCCAGGCTTCGTTTCTGAAGATTTTCCGGAGCATGCCTGCAAGTTGAAGAAGGCCCTGTATGGGTTGAAGCAAGCACCGAGGGCGTGGTATGGAAAGATTGCAGAGTATCTCTTATTCTGCGGGTTTGGTGCTTCAGACTCAGACTCAAGCTTGTTCGTCAAGAAGAGTGGGGAGCTTCAAGTCATCATGTTGCTTTACGTCGACGATATAATCATGACGGGGAATTCGAAGTGGGAGGTAGCGCAGCTTCGGGCAGAGCTATCTATTAGGTTTGAGATGAAGGATCTGAGTGAGCTTCACCATTTCCTTGGACTCGAGGTGCAGAGGAAGGAGAGTGAAGTGCTGGTGTCCCAGGCTGGATATGTGGAGCGGATCGTGGAGCGGTTCGACATGAAGGAAGGGAAGTGCATCTCCACACCTCTGGAGAAGGCTATGAAGCTTCGGAAGGATGAGTGAAGGATTCTGCAAGATCCGTTGGTGTTCCGAGCTCTGGTCGGGAGCTTGATCTATCTGACGATCACTAGGCCGGATATTGCATATGCAGTTGGCAGAGTGAGTCGATATATGGCGGAGCCACGGATGCCTCATCTGCTAGCGGCCAAGAACATTCTGAAATATGTCAAGGCGACCTCGGATATGGGTCTCCTTTATAGAAAGGATGCGGGCTTCGAGGTGCATGGGTACATGGACGCTGATTACGGGAGAGATTCAGATGATCGGAAGTCGACGTCTGGTTACGTCTTCATGGCGGGCCCCACGGCTATATCATGGTGCAGTAAGAAGCAGAATTCCATGTTGGTCTCAACCACGGAAGCGGAATACAAGGCTTCGACCTTGGCAGCTCAGGAAGCCATCTGGATTAGGAGGTTGGTTGTAGACGTCCATAAGGAGGTTTGGGAGCCGACTCTGCTCCGCGGTGACAATGAGAGTGCTCTTAAACTGGTGACCAATCCAGTTTGTCACGCGAGGACCAAACATATCGAGATCGAGCATCATTTCATTCGTGAGAAGGTGTTGGAGGGGTCTCTTTCGGTCGAGTATGTTTGGAGTCAGGTCAACATTGCTGACATCTTCACAAAGGCGCTGGCAAAGGGGCCGTTCACACGGCTAAGGAGCTTACTGGGGCTGTTTTCAACTTCCCACTTCAAGGGGGAGTGTTGAAAATGTTGAAGTGGAAGTTTGTGGAGCTTTTGGATCTGGGCGGTCTGGGAGGAGGTCGCGTGGTCTGGTGAGACCGCACGACCTGGCGATCTGTTCTGCGGTCTGGCTTGTCGTGCCTAGCCGTAGTCTCCTGGCATGACCGCTGCCCGCTGGTATCTGTCCAAGGCGGCTGAAGGTGAGGCCGCGCAGTCTGTCTGTGACCGCGTGGCGGGTTGGCGTTTTCAGGTCGCGCGGTCTGGCGCTTATGACCGCGTGGTGCTGGCAGCCGGTCTGGTGGCTGTGGTTGTCCGGGTTTTCTGGTGGTATTCGCGGACTAAGGCTCTTAGTCGCGTGGTCTCTGTTCGCGGTCTCAGGAGGAGACTGGTATGCGAACAGGTCTCTGTTCTCGGTCTCAGGAGGAGGTCGGCTTGCGAACAGGTGTTCGCGTTCTTGTGGCGAACAGACAGTGTTTGCGGTCTCGGGCAAACACTGGTGGTGAGCGGCTTCTTGGCGGTCTGGCGATCTCCTTGTGGAGTCGCGATTTGACTGAGGGAGTGGCGATCTCCCGCGGTCTGGTGTGAAGCCGGCGAGCTCATCAAATGAAGCAGAAAGGACTGTTGCTGATCGCGTGGTCTGGGGGTGGTGATCCCATCTCATAGGGCGGTGACTGGATCAGGTCCCGCGCCTATAAATAGGAGCCACTGTAGCAGCAAATTAAGACACACCAAGTGTAAGCTGAGTTGTTCCTAATTCCTGCGGTCTGTTTTTTCTGACCGGGCGGTTTGCTGATTGAATTTTCTTGTGCAGCTTCTGCAGATAGTGCGGTCTGCAGCGATCACCTCTTCCTCTGAAAGTGTTCGGGCGGTCTGCGGCTTGCAGTGTGGGTTGCTGGAGTTCGGGAGAATCTGTGGAGTTCGTAAGGAGGGTGCGGTCTGCTCAGCGGTCTGAGGTGGTGTTCTGTAACCGGCAGTGTTGTGCGGTTAGGCGGCTTGCAGAGATCGGCAAGGAGACCGCGCGGTCTGGAGCGGTCTCAGTTATCTTCTTTTTCAAGTTGTGTATTTTCTTCTTTGGTTTGTGTGCTGGCGAAATCATGTCTCGCCAAGCATACCTCTCCCTGTAATGAAGATTTTGCTTATCAATAAAGACTATATTTCCTTCATGTGCTTCTGGTTGTTTGGCTTGTGAACTCTAAGTTGTATGATTCCTGCTCACTCCATAAAGATTCGAAAAATTTCACAGACACAGCTCCGGCCGCGTGGTTTTTCACCCTTCCCGGGTTTTCCACGTTAAAAGTTCTCGCGTCACTTACTAACTTATTCATTGACTGTTTGCGCGCTCGGTTCGCTTCCGAGATAAGGTGGTTCAAGTCGACCGGTCTACCAAAGCACCCGAGCGACCCACAACAATTTGACGCCGTCTGTGGGAAGAAGAGGAAGATCGTCTTCAAGAATGGAGGTTCCAGTCCAGGGCTTGCTCTGCCTGTGCCTAGGAGCCATGATCATGAGGCTAGTCCGAGCAGCTGCAGGGTGGAGCCGAGTCCCGCCGATCCGAATATTGAGATTCTAGCGTCCCCCGTCGTTGGCCAAGTCCCGCAGGGAGACTTGCCGCCGCCTCCTCCTTTGCCGCCAGCGAGACGAGTTTCATCTTCTCTTTAGGCGATGACTTCTGCGCCCGAGAGAGCTTCTTTGAAGATTTCCTTGGAATTCTCCTTCTGCGCTTGAATTTCTTCTTCGAATCTTCGAAGATCTCCATCGAGCCTTCGAAGGTCGCGAAAGGCGACTCAACCTTCTCACTTTTTTTCTCACCAGCATTCTCACTTTCGTTCTCACTATAGTTCTCAGAAGGAAAACGACTTAGCTTTCCGAGAGGTGGTCTGTCACCTTCGGAGATCTCTCTCTCTCTCTCTCATTGTAACGAGCAGCGACCTGTCACGCTCGAGCTCTAAGTCTCTAATTGTAATCCCCCAGAAGATAGTGAGAGTTGGCTGGCACAGCTCCGTCCGCGTGGTTTTTCACCCTTCCCGGATTTTCCACGTTAAAAGTTCTCGTGTCACTTACTAACTTATTCATTAACTGTTTGCGCGCTCGGTTCACTTCCGAGCTAAGGTGGTTCAAGTCGACCGGTCTACCAAAACACCCGAGCGACCCGCAACAATATTGATTATAAATAATATTTTTATTTGAAAACTTTTGTATGAAATGTATTATTCAAGTTGAATGATTTTGAAATTAATCGGAATAAAGTTATAGTGGAGGAAGCATGCGTATAAGTGACGTATCATTCACACAAATCCATAGACTTTGACAAGTGAATCCTAATTACGATGACACATGAAAAAAATATTAATCTACATTGAAAATTATTTGTTCCAAGAGTTAGAAAGAATTTAGTTAGTGAAGAAATGATCCAATATTATACTAGAGTCGAATAAAGTTATATTGATTCTAAATAATATTTTTATTTGAAAACTTTTTGTATGAAATGTATTATTCAAGTTGAATGATTTTGAAATTAATCGGATATTTTCTTTTGCGCGAGCGCCTTCTAATGATTTTTGTGTGATATATTAAGACGTGCATGTAAAATCTAATTGTATGAAAAATACGATAACATTAAATTTCATACCAAAAGTTAATACTTCCTCAAGCTCTATATGCGAAACTCGTGGGCAATCAAAATTTTCTTGAACGTCTTTTAAATTCGTAGAAAGAATCTCAAATTTCTCACAATTGATTCACTCAGATGTGTGTGATTCAAACCATCAACCATTAGGCGAGGATATGCATATTTTATAACTTACATAAATGATTTTAATCAATATTATTACATATATTTATTTAAGACTAAAGACGAAATACTCCCATACTTTAAAATTCGTAAGGTCGAGGTAAAATACTATTAGAAACCTCCATTAAGATTAAATATGATCGACGATCAGAAGAAGATCGGTCGAAGATCAAAGAACAAAGCGGTTGACAATCAAAACTTTACGACGATAGACTAGTGGAATAGATGGTCAAAGACGACGACATATAGATCCGCTGTGGTGTGTGCGAGTGGAGTTTGAAGAAAAACATCTATTTATAATTTAATTTTTTTGATAGAGAGTTTTCACCCTCCTAGGTTAAAACTTAAAAGAGAAGCATCTATTTTCTATTCAATTTTAAAAAAAAAATAGTTTCACATCTCATTCAAATTTTATCTATTTTTTGTGGATCTCATTTTCAAAGAGAAATATCTATTTATAGTTTAATCAGATTATCCATGAATATTACAGCAGGCCATCACATTCAAGCACAATTGAATCAATAATTGTTCTGCTGTTCACTGAAAGTAGTGGCATTTTGGAGAATAAATGCCAACCACAAGTCCCAAAAAAGATTAAATGTATAAAAAAATGCAAATCTATGTCTCCGTTGCCGGTTATGCTGCCTGCACTTTCTGCCAGATGCCGGACTCCGATTAAACTGTAGAGGGAGGGGAAAGAGAGGAAGGAGAGAGAGAGAGAGGGAGAGGAGAGAGAAGACGATCTTCAAGTTCAACTCTGTCTTCTTCCTCCCGTCACCCGTTTCACTGGGATCTCCCAATCTCTGGCCTCCTCCCTTGAAAATGGCGTTGGACGCTTTCTTATCTTCCATTGACTGGGAATGGGAATCGTACCCCGCCTACGAGGATTTCGCAGTTCTCCCCGTGCTCCTCCTCTTCTTCCCCGCCGTCCGATTTCTTCTTGATAGATTAGTGTTCGAGGTTAGTGTCCTTTTCGTCTGCGTTGAATTTGCTCGTAGAAATTAGTTCTAGCATGGAAAAACTGCCGAATGGTCCCGATTTTAAAAAAAAAATTGGAATGATTGCTTATGATTTTGTGCGAAGGGTTATTTATTGTTCGGGTGGATCACTGGAATTAAAATTTTCCGATCTGGTTGATGAAGGAGTGATGCAGGGTATTTGGCTGTTATGTTAATGAAGGGATGCCCAGAGAATTTAAGGAGAGTTGAGTAAGATTAATGACATTTATTACAGTGTATATTTCATTTGTTTTGAGGTCAATTTGATCCTTATTTTATTGTTGCTACAACTAATAAAATTGTAGTTGGATTGACGATTCATTGTAGATCCATGTGTTTGGAAACAAAGAAGCAGGTCACGGCTAATGGTAGAAATGAGAATGTTATGACAGAGACTGAAATGTTTATGTTAGGAAATTGTCCGAGTAGCAAGGTAATGCAGCTAAGAACAAACTTACGTGTCTTATACTTGTACAATGGAGGACACAAGGTGCACTTATAAAGAAAGTAGATATAATTTAGGTTTAGGGGGTAGAAGGACAGAGGATTGTATTGTGGGAGAATTATTCAAATGACTTGGGTGAAATATCTGTAGTAAATTGTTGGAGTAACAAGGTAATGCAGTTAATAGCAAACTTAAGGGTCTTACATTTGTACAATGGAGGTCACAAGGTGCACTTATGACAAAAGTAGATATAATTTAGGTTTAGGGTGTAGAAGGACAAAGATTGTATTGCGGAAAAATTGTTCAAATGACTCGGGTGAAAGATTTGTAGCAAATTGTTGGAGCAACAAGGTAATGCAGTTAAGAACAAACTTATGTGCCGTACATTTGTACAATGGAGGACACGCGGTGCACTTATAAAAAAAGTAGATGTAATTTAGGTTTATGGTGTAGAAGGACAGAGAATTGTATTGCGGGAAAGTTGTTTAAATGATTTGGGTGAAAGATTTGTAGCAAATTGTTGGAGTAGCAAGGTAATGCAGTTAAGAACAAGCTTAAGTGTCTTACACTTGTACAATGGAGGACACAAGGTGCACTTATAACACAAGTAGATATAATTTAGGTTTAGGGGGTAGAAGGACAAAAATTGTATTGCGGGAAAATTGCTCAAATGACTTGGGTGAAAGATTTGTAGCAAATTGTTGGAGTAGCAAGGTAATGCAGTTAAGAGCAAACTTAAGTGTACTACACTTGTACAATGGAGGACACAAGGTGCACTTATAAAGAAAGTAGATATAATTTAGGTTTAGGGGGTAGAATGACAGAGAATTGTATTGCGGGAAAATAGTTCAAATCACCTGGGTGAAAGATTTTTGCAAATTATAGTTAGCACTTTTGTATTTTTCAATGGGTATGTATAGAGGGGGATTCACTAGATTGTATGGTCATACAAAATTGATTATTTACCAGCGCATGTTGTCAGTTTCTTGGTCTTTTGGCGTTTTCTTGAATATTAGGTTGAATAGAAGGGTCTCAATATTTTTCCTACATGTGTTGGGCCTACTGCATCACCTTATCTTAATAGCTAATGTGCCAAAGCAATAGTTTTTTGAAATCTGTTTCCTATATCTTCCCTGTATTGAAGATCCTCCGTATGATAAATCTCATGTAAGAACTCTTTATAACTTTAATCTCCTTACATTCAGATCAATTAAAATAATTGTTTTCTAACTCTTCTTTAAGAATATTTTTCTCCATGGTTCAAGATCTCCAAAAGCCTATTTGATAGGATAACAGTGAGTATGATTTCAAATAGTAGTCGATTACCTTTTTATGCAGTGCCCAGGTATTTCTTTTCCATTTTTTTGACAATAGTAGCTGGTATAAGTTTTAGTAAAGATAATGTCTCGATGTTTTAATGAATTGTATTTATTGACTACTTACTACACTACACAGTCTTTTGTCCTTATCATTTTTTCCGTTTAATTGAAGTCATCTTTAACTGAATCAAATTTTAAATGTGCAATTTGATTTAAATTTTAGTTCATGTTCAGTTTTTACTTTAATTTATGTTTATTTTATTTGTGTAGAAATTTGCAACTCGCCACGTACTTGGGAATAAATGTGAAAAAGTTGATTTTGACACAGAAGAGGGAAGGAAAAAGATAAAGAAATTCAAGGAGTCAGCATGGAAATGCTTGTATTTTCTTTCAGGAGAACTGCTTTCTCTTTATGTTACTTACAATGAGCCATGGTTCAGAGACACGAGATATTTTTGGGAAGGACCAGGAGATCAAGTTTGGCCTGACCAAAAGATAAAGTATAAATTTAAATGTTTACAAGTACTACTTGAATTTACTTATAACTTTTATTTGCTAAGAATTTTTCTGATTGAGTATACATTTCTTTCGCCAGGCTAAAACTTAAGGTGTCTTATATGTATGCGGCTGGATTTTACACATATTCAATTTTTGCATTGTTGTTCTGGGAAACAAAGCGATCCGACTTTGGGGTGTCTATGTCTCATCATGTTGCAACTGTGGTCCTCATATTGCTGTCTTACATATTCAGGTGTGCTTACTATGAAACTCTTGCACTGTCCATTCTCACTAGTGCTAACTGTCAAGCTTATCAATTCGACAATTCCTCTATGGTGGCTCTTCCCCAAATGAATTTTATTTGAGTAACAGTCTATCCAAATTTACCTTATCTTAATATTTGTTCCTACTTATCCTTGCCGGTCATTGGTTTGTCTATTTCTTTGATTCAACACTTGAAGCAAACCTCAACTCTGACTTAATTCCGGATTGAACATAGATCATATTTGACAATGATTTTGAATTTGTATTAATTTTATTAGGCTTTTATTTTAATAAGTTAAGAATTGATTTAGGATTAACTTGTCTTTGAATTTGAATTGGATGATGAGATCAATGAATTTAAATTGTAAACCTATTTTTGTAAGTATGGATATGTTGACGTTATTTTCTTTCCCTTGGTTTATAATTAAAAGCAATATTGAAAGTTATCCCTGATTTCCTTTTCTCCGTCTTTTATATCTCCTACACAACCATATTTTCCCACTTTATTCTTACGAGTTATGATTTCTCCCTATGTACATATACCCCGAGACATGTTTTTTCTTTGCTTATCAGAATTTCAACCACCACCCCTCTTTTAGATTTTCTCATGTCAGAAGAAAGAAATCGAGCAAATTTCAAGCGGAGGTAGAAAAGGAGATCTTCATCAACAAGGACTCCATTCTTGGTCTGCGCGGATCTAGCTACATAAGTCAAGTGTCTAAAAGCAACACAATTTCGTGGAAGCGAAAATTTAAAAACTTCTACAACATTCCAGAAGGTTTCAAAAGCTTTAAAACCTTCCAAAAGAATACAAGAGCATCCCGTAAGCATTTATTGAAGGTTCCATGCAATAAAATTAAAATGCTATCTTAATATTCAAATCCCAAAGGAGGGGCAATCACATCCAAGGATTCATGAAGGCATGAAATGTGGGAGAGAGAAAAGGTTCCTGCTTGAAAATAATATCACGATATTATCCTCTTCCACATTGGCCAACCATATGAAGGAATAAAGGGTGAAGTCCTTGTCATTTTTCTATAGTTATAACAGTTCTTACTTTCTAGGAGTTTATTGCATTATTTTCAAATTTGAGAGTTGTGATTTGATTTTTTTCTAGATTTATCCATCATATATTTATAAGAATGTTATAAACATTAACTTCGGATAGAAAGTGGATTTGTTTGAGAGTGTTGAGAGAGATAATCCTTAGAAGGGTGGACACAAGAAGAGGTACCTTGCCAATCAATTTTAGAAAAGAAAATAACAACTCCATGAAGATGAAGAAGTCCAAGTTGCAGATTGTGACAATCCAAGCCACACCCCAGAGGGAGTGTATAAAGTTTCCTTTGTAGGGTGAATCTGTGTTACGGTTATACATTCGCCCGAGCGAACTCCCTCGTAGGAGCCACATGAGCACATATGGAAGCTACATTGAACGACTAATATGAGAATATATATTTCCGTAATTAATTAATATAGTTAATTAATATTAAGTAGATTAATTATATTAACTAAATTATGATGTATTTTCTTATTAAGCATGCCTTCCCTCATCTATATAAGAGGGAAGGGTATGAGTATTTAGGGGATATTTGGATCATTAGTCTTTTGTGCTCTCATTCGAGCGAGAAGTTCTTTACGGGGCCCATCCTCCGATAGCTTGGTTGAAGCTTGTCTCTAGATTGTTTTTTGTATGTTTTCATCGTTTAATGCAAGTTTCCTTTGAGTGTTCTCTCATCTCTCCCACCATGTCATTCGCTAACAATGTCACTATGTTTCTCTTCTAAACCATAGCAGTTTCCCCATTGGTAACAATGGTCTGACCTGCCGCTCTCCCCTGACCTCATCCAAGAACTCCGCACCATCATTGCCAATTTCCTTGCCGCAGACTCACACATAAAGGAGCATTATCTGTAGGCGCGGCGCCAACTGCCACCGATGACCCTCATGGAGGTCACCACCACGGTTTCACCTTCCTTCATACCGCCGATGAAGATGTCACCGCCCCGCGGTGCGATCCTCATCAAGCTCTCGGTTGGGAAACAGGTCCATCACAATGGGTTCTATTCCCCTGTTGCTATCGATCCCTCTGTGCAGGGGTCCTTTTCCCCTGTGCTCGACTCGCAAGGAACACAACCACAATCGCAGTTGCCACTCTCGGACCTCCTCGTCATCCACGCGCTTCCGGACATGCTGAAGGAAGCCGCCCTTAACATCATCGCGCGTTCGCTACACGACCTCAGGCTCCGTTCTCTGTTCAAACCACCTCTCCCAACCGGATATACCGCAAGCGCCTCCTGCATCCTCTCCTTCCTTTCCACTGCCCCATCACGATCGGTTTCCAACCACTACCAATTTTCACTCCCCTTCTGGGCCGCTGCCCTGCTCTTAGAACACACCAGCACAGCCCCACCCTTGCGTCTCCATGGAGGCCTTGAGGCTTAAAACAAGGAAAAAGGGGTCCTATAATCGTTCTTGCCAGATGCTCATCCCTACACCATCATCACTACTTTTGGGCTCCACACGCATCAACACTCTCATCTTCCCAACAAAACCGCCATATTCCTCTCCTCACTAGCTGCCAAATTTATTCATGTTCCTCATATTTTGTTGGCACCAACTTTTGTCCCCATCTCTTCATTCACTCTAACTGCCCACCACATATTGTCACCACCCACTAATTATACACCAAGCTCCACCCACCTCCATTTTAGCGTCCTCGACACCATCATTTATACTCCTTTTCGCACCAACGACCGCCGCTTCTCATTCACAAGCTATACGTCTCCCAAATTCTTAAAGATCCCGACAAAAATTGGAAACTCGACCTTGGGGGCAAGGTTAATTTTCAAAGGCGAAATAATGCTACAGTTATACATCCGCTCGAGCAGAACCCCTCGCAGGAGCCACGTGAGCGCATATGGAAGTCACATTGAACGACTCATATAAGAGTATATATATTTGTAATTAATTAATATAGTGAAATTATATTTTTGTACTTAATTAATTAATTACAAAAATGTATATTCTCATATGAGTTGTTTAACGTGGCTTCCATATGCGCTCCCATGGCTCCTGCGAGGGGGTCTGCTCGAGCGGATGTATAACCATAACAATTTGATTCATGTTGATCTAGCTACAAAAAGTAAATGTTCAAAAAGCAACGTAATTTATTGGAAAAGAATTTTCTAGAAACTTCTAGAAGTTTCATAAAGCTTCCAAGACCTTCCAAAAGAGTTAGTTGTATCCACCAGAGATTGCACGAGGTAAATTGTTTCTCTACTACATTTACATCCCCAATAAGGGGACTAATCACATCAAATGAGTCAAATTCAAAATAAATGTCTTTGAAAGGCTTGAAAGGAGGAGAAAATGGAAGTGCATACTTGAACATAACAACCAACATTATTCTCTCCTATCTTGGCCTGCCCCATGGAGGGATAAATCAAAGGAAATCATTTGAAATCTCCTTCATTTAGGCATGAATATCAATTTGTTAGCTAAGTTGATACTTTTTAGGAGTTTGTTAATTTTTCAAATTTGTGGTTGCACTTATTTTTGAATCCTCTATTTATGTTAGCATTTAAGTGGATTAGGAGATTCCAACCACCCAAAGAAAATAGGTAAGGGGGAACTTTGCATGGGAATAACTAGCTTGTTGGTAACCAATTTCTTCGGTTTCTTCTTAATTTGTTTCACCATTATGTATATGATGCAAATCAACAATCACATACGTGTTTCCCTCACTTGACTGACCACCTTCAAATCTTTAAGTTCTTGTTTTGCAATTTGAATTAGATGATAATTTTAGCTTTGAATATAAATTGTAAACTTTATTTCTATGAATAGCATTAGGTCATTATTATTTTCATTATCTTGAAATAAAATTAAAAGCAATTCTCAAAGTTCTCCTTGTTTGCTCCTATCTCCATCCCCTCTCTTATCAGGCAGCATTTCGTCTATTTAATGGTCAGAAATCCAATGTTTACTATCTTTCTTCTTTATACACTCATCCATAGGCATGTTTTCTCTCCTTGCGAGAAGATCGGAATTCCGATCACCTTTCCATCTAGATGTCGCGCCAAAAACTTATCCTACTTCCACTCTCAAATTCATCCTCTTTTCACATTACTTCCTTACATGTAAATATTCCTAATACATGCAACTTTTGAGTGTTTTCTTTGTTTCAGTAATATTTATTTCAGGTCCGTAGAATGACTTTTTTTTCAAGAAAATGAAGAAAGTTTCCAATATAGAAGATTTCAAATGCTGAATACCCTTTTTCTATGAATGTTTGACTTAACCTATCCTTAGAGATCTTTTTTGTGACAAACATGGTGGAAATTGTTGTTGATTATTTTTTTTTCTTTTCAAAAAGCGCTTCCTAATTTGGGAGGTGAATGCTATTATAGCTTAGACCTTAGCCGAATATTCCTTATTAATGTCTCATCATTGAGAATATTTTATCCTTGGGAGAACATTCAGGGATGGCTCATCATTGAATTTTGTGACAGTTCTCAATCCTTAAATGAGTCAAGATAGTATTTGCATTGACCCTACAATAGTTGAACTGTTTCTATTGTCATTGAAAATAAAGGCACCTAAAGAATCTTTTGACGAGTAGATTCTTAGGAAGGGATAGACAAGAAAAAAATATCCTGGATTCTGAAACGGGCATAATAACTGGGTTGTGCTGATTAACAATCTAAATATTCCACAGTAACTTCTTTTTGGTTTGATAAGTATGGTGGACATCATAAACTTGACGACTCTTTTACGATAAATCTTCCCTCTCCATATGATTTTTCATGTCAATATCTGTTCGTGTATTGGGCGATGGTTGCACAAATGACGAAAAGTGTGGATTTGTCATCTTTGCTTTATTATAATTTGCATTTATTAAAATATAATTCATGTTGCTATTTCTTATTATTAGTTCCCGAATTCATGGTTGATTTGTACTAAAGATATCAGATATTTCATATTGGCAATACAACATATTTGGGATTGTAAGCTAGGACTATCAGAGTAATTATGTGAACCTAACCTGTTTTCGAACTATGGTCATATGCTGTCTTTTGAATTATCAGGAAAGAAAATACTTCATGCCTTACATATTACTTGTTCATCTACCCTTGATTCTCTTATTCTTTACTTTTTTCAGCAATTTTCGTCCGCATATCAACATATTGTATAGTGAGAAGGTGAATTAAAGGGAATATGTCAATGAAGGAACTTTAAATAAGAATGCTTGTGAATAGCTTGCATAGTTGAAGTTTATACTTGAGCTATTGCAGATTATGAATTGGTTGATGGAGAATGCCATCATCTTGATTATTACCATTATTTACCTTATCCCAACTATTTGTGTTGACTTTATAAATTCTTGTTTCATTCATTCGTGTCGAGTGCAACATGAGGTGTTAAATCTATTTTTCGCTAATTATTTTGAACAACTTCTATGCATGTTACTTTATGTCTGGCCCTCTTCCTAATCGTCTGACACTAATTTATCTACCAGCTAATGTGTTTATTTTCTATCCTTCATTGAACATATCCAAATTACATAACTTTTCTTGTTATGATATTGTTTTTTTCCGTTTAATTGACAATCAAGCTATCACCATATTTTGTTGTTGTTCTTGCTCTGCAGGTTTGCTCGCGCTGGCTCTGTTGTTCTATCCATTCATGATGCAAGTGACATATTTTTGGAGATTGGGAAGATGTCAAAGTATAGTGGCTATGAGCAACTCGCAGGCTTCTCATTTTTTGTCTTTGCTGTCTCCTGGGTTATACTTCGCTTGATATATTATCCTTTTTGGATCCTTAGAAGTACAAGGTGAATATAGGCTACCCCACATTGCTTTCAATTCACTTTTTGTTTAATTCTTTTTTAGAGTATTAATATAGGCAACTTGCTGGTACATTGGAAAAAACATCACAAAATAATGTTCTAGTTCTATAGTCAAGGCCATCCATTGGAAAAAAACATCACGGAATATTATCTTTTAAGGAGCTAATTGAATGGGTGCCAAATATCTTTGAGAAATAGGAATCACCGTCATATTTGTACACACTACTTTGAATGATTGTGGTATTGGATCTGGCTTAATTTAATAAGATCAAGTGCAAATTTAGACACAACTTTAAGTAACTCTCACTATCAATAGTTAGGCTAGATAAGTTCTCATAATGCTTGAAATATGCTTGGCAGATAATGTCATTTTCCCATTAGTTTCATCTTTAGGTGCGACAATGATGCATACGTAACATTTAAATTATTTTCATTTAAAACATCATTAGGATCACTTAATTTTCCATCAAATTCATGAACATCACTCCATTATTCTCATCTTGGACACCTAAACATCAATGTGCAAAGATCTACTAGGACATTCATTTATAACTTGGCCAGCTTGGCGATATCTAAACCATTGTCATATTTTCAACCCAAAATATTAGTGACAAATTTTATATTTTTTACTTTGATTAAAAATGGTATTACTTGCCCTACATGTTGTAGACTTGTAGACACTATTTTGTTGACAAGATTGTGTTCTTGAGCATGTTGTAAGTTTTTTTTAGCAATTAGAACTTAGAGTAATCATGGACAAAAGCTTAGGAAAGTTGGCAAGTTTCTCCCCGTGTGTGGACTAGATATGTTATCATTTATTTCCTAATTTTTAACTTTTAATCCAGATCTAAGCCTAGAATTTATGATTTTAATTTCATTAGTTTTTCGAATGCTATTCCAAGTCATCAAAGCTTATCAATCTACTCAGCAATGACCTTTGTTTTAAGGAATTAAACCTGTCATGCAGCCTATCAAATAGGTTGCGAACACATATTATTATGAAACTTCAAATTTCATTTCAGTCTAAGCTTGTAAAAAGGCAAGTTATCTTAGGCTCACCGGGTGGTGATGATACCACAAGCAATGGCTAAGGGAGGAACTTAAGGGTTTTCCCGTGAAAAAGGAAAGGAGGAGCGATTAAACCTAAAGGTGTGTTCTCTCTCTAACATGGTATCAGAGAAGGTTGTTCCTCGGCGCCGTCGACCTTAAGGCTCGACTGTTCGTCTCTTGCCGATTGGTTTCCCTCCTTGTTTCCCTCTCTCGGCTTGTGCTCGCCGAGTCGCCGGTCTCCGCTCCTTCACGCACTCAAGGAACAAGTTGTCAGCCTATCGAGATCATTTTCCCTCTCCGTCCGTAGTGTCGACGAGATTGGACCTTCGTCTCCATTCCGCTGCTTGTTTCTGCCATTCGTCTCGTCGACTTGGTTCGTCGTTCTGTTTCCGCCGTGTCTCCAGTGCCAGATCTGCTGATGTTCTCTTCGACTGCCGCTTCTGTCTGTCCTGCCGCAGTTTCTTCTGGGTCCTTCAGCGACTGCTCTGGCTGTTTATGCCTTTACTTCTTCCTGCTTCTGCCGACCACCCCTACTTTCAGGTGGTGGATCTCCTTCCTTGGGGCCTTAATGGAGGACAAATTAAAGGGTGTGAATGCCCCTGAAGGGGATGCTGACAACTCTAAATCCTATAGTGGAGGAAGTTCTAACGTGGATTTCACTCATAGTGTGACTCACATCAAACTGAATGAGAGGAACTATCTCCTATAAGCTCAGTCTATGCGGATATTCATTGGGAGTCGTCGAAGACTTGGGTTTATCACCGGATCTAAACCGGCCCCAAGAAAGACTGACCCCTTGTATGAGGAATGGGAAGGTGAGAATTTTACTGTGATCAATTGACTTGTCAACTCTATGGAACCCAAGATTGTAAGTCAATTCCTTTTTTGCCAAACTGCTAAAGAAATGTGAGAGTTAGTTGAACGGAATTACTATAAAAAGAGTCATGATGAGGATCTATCAACTCCAAACTGAACAAATCCATATGGCGGGTATGAATGATTTCGAGGAATATTATAGTAAACTGACTCATAAGTGGGCAGAAATTGATCAATACTTTGCTATTCAAACCATCGCGGACTACACGACTGAACTTATGCAACGAAGGGTGTTTGAAATGCTTTCTAGTCTTCCGTCGGAGATTGAATTCCAAAGAGTTCAGATGTTGGGAAGAGATTTTGTTCTTGATTTGGAGACCGTTGTGCACTACATAGGGGGGAGACGAGTCGTATAAACTTTCTTCGTACTAAAGTAATGTTCATATCGACCAGGATAGATCTGCTCTTGTTTCTGAACAAAAGAAGTGACATTCTAGAAATATAAGACAAGAAGATAAGAGTAAGATGAAGTGTCCCCACTGCGGGAAGAAAGGGCATGTGAAAGATAAGTGTTGGGACTTACATCCCAACTTGGTTCCCCATGGTTGGATTCGTGGTACTGATGGAAGTATGTGAGATTCCAAACTGCTATGCATAGCAACTTTGAGAACACCGATTATCTTCTGGCGGAAAATGAAAGTTTATCTAGGGAACTAAATGCTCTTAAGTCTAGTGTTGGAAGACCTCCTACTACAAGCTTGTCTGATACAACTGTGCATGTTCAAACTACCTCTTTATCTACTATAGAGCCATCTTCTCCCTGGATCATTGACTTTGGAGCCTCCGACCATATGACAGGATCTTCCAAGAGTATTACTTTTGTATCTCCTGCGTCTGATAGTGTTAGACTTGCTGATGGATCTTTTGCATCGGTGACTGGTAAAAGGATTATTCAAATATCACCTTCTATCCCCCTCAAATCTGTTGTTGTTGTTCATTCATTTCCTACAAACCTGCTTTCTGTGAGCAGTTTAACCAAATAATTTAATTGTGCTATCATCTTTTACTCTTCTCATTGTGTTTTCTAGGATCTGGCGAGTGAGGAGACGATTGGTGGTGGACATGAGTCAGGTGATGTTTATGTTATGGACACTGGTCTTGCTTTTGGTGCTCAGAAATCTTCCAGTACTGATCGTTTGATGTTGTGGCACAAATGATTTGGGCATGCTAGCTTGAAGACCTTGAAATCTGTTTTCCTTAGTTTTTTTGATGTTACTAAAACTAGCATTGACTGCCAATCTTGTGAATTTAGAAATCATTGTAGAACCAACTATGCTCCCAGCAGGAGTCAGAGTGTGAGATGTTTTGATTTAATACAATCTGATATTTGGACATCCTCTATCTGTTTTGTAAATGGATTTCGTTATTTTGTTTCTTTCATTGATGATTACTCATGCTTTACTTGAGTTTATCTTATGAGAAAGAAAAATGAAATATATGAAATATTTCAGTTATTTTATCACTATGTGTAGACTCAGTTTGATGCTAAGATTAAAATTCTTAGGAGTGACAACTGACAATGGAGGCGAATATACAGTTGGGGAACTTCAGAGGTTCTTGGGAGATCATGTCTTCATTTTCCAAACTTTCTGCACATGGACCTCTCAACAAAATAATGTGGCAGAAAGGAAGAACTGTCACATCATCAAAAATACTCGTTTATTGCAAGAGATGCACGTCCCCAAGGGACTGTGGGATGAAGGTGTTCTCACATCAGTCTTTCTAATTAATCAGATGACATCTGATACTTTGGTGGGGAAGTATACCCTAAAACTTCTTTGTCCAAATCTTCCTTTATTTAATATTCCACCTAAGGTTCTTAGATGTGTTGCTTTTGTTCATATTGTGGGACCATACAAGGATAAATTAGGCCCTCATGCTATCAAATGTGTTTTTGTTGGATATAACGCTAACCAAAAGGGGTATAAATGCTACTATCCTTCATTGTGTAGAAGGTTTATATCTAAAGATATTACCTTCATTGAGCACTCTCCATATTACTCGGATGAAAACAAAAATGTTACTTATAAAGAGAAACGTGAAGATGAGGGTGGTATGATGTCACCTCTACCTGCTCTTGTGGATATTCTGCTTCCTAGTAGCTTGGATGTTTCTGTTGAAAGGGAAGTGCCCACCAATGATCTACGAGTTTATAAAGAAGAAAGAACCTTCATGTTTATCAGAGAAGACAAATCGGAACAACTGGGCAAGAATGTCATACTCATGCTCCACCACCCACCACCACTCCACCGTATCCAAACACTGGGACCACTCATGGGGCCACATCTTCTCTCTAAATTCATAGTGGTCGTACCAGATATCCTATTGATAAATTTGTGGGTATCACTCTATCTCTCCTTCTCTGAAATCTTATCTTGCTTCAGTTTTCTCTATTTCTATTGCTAGTAGCCTAGTAGTTTTTCAGAAGCTAGTTTGAATCCCCACTGGACTAAGACTATGGAGGAGGAGATGGATGCTCTCCAACGTCAAAATACTTGGGAAATTGTCCCTATTCCGCATGAACGTCATGCTGTCGGATGCAAATAGATATATACAATATCTTCAAGATGACACTTTTGATAGATATAAAGCGAGACTGGTTGCTAAACGCTTTACCCAGATTGATGGAATTGACTTCCAGGAGACGTTTACTCCTATTGCTAAACTTAATTCTGTTAGAATTTTGCTATCTATTGCGGCCCACAAGTCTTGGCCTTTGTATCAACTTGATGTAAAAAATGCATTTATCCACGGTGAATTAAAGGAAGAAATCTATATGACTCCTCCATCGGGCATGGATGTTCCTAAAGGACAGGAGTGTCGCCTCAAGAAGGCCTTGTATGGCCTCAAACAATCACCCCGGACCTGGTTTGAAAAGCTAAGTGACAAACTTTTGAGTTCAGATTTTTTTCCGTTGTACTTCTGATCACTCAGTCTTTATTTACAGGAGGGAGGAACTTACCGCTATTCTTATTGTATTTGTGGATGATATTATTATCATGGGGACTGATGATTTACACATTACTCTAGTTAAAAGGGACTTGACCTCTGCCTTTGAAATCAAAGATTTGGGTCTTCTTCGATGTTTTCTTGGTATTGAGATTGCCCGATCTGCCGGGAAAATTATGATCTCCCAACGCAAATACGTCTTAGATCTTCTCAATGACATTGGATATTTGGAAGTAAAACCTGCAGATAGTCTCGTGAATCTTAATTATGATATTCACAAGGATAATTCTCAGGATCTTGAAAGAAAGTTGGAATTTCAACGCATTGTGGGAAAATTGTTTTATCTAACTACTACAAGACCTGATATATTATTTGTTGTTGGGTTAGTTAGTCAATACTTGCACAATCCTAAAGTTCATCACTATCAGGTTGTTCTTCGGATGTTGAAGTACTTAAAAAAGGACCCCGAAAAGGGCATTATCTATCAAGATCACGACCACCTTAAAGTACACGGGTACTGTGATGCTGATTGGGCTGGTTCCTCCTCTGACAGAAGGTCTACAAGTGAATATTCTATCTTTGTGGGTGATGCTAGACACTGTGATGTTGAAGTATTTGATCAGTTCGATGCATTGTTTTTTATGATAATCGGAACTTAGTTGAGGATGACATCAAATAAAGATAGAAAATAAATAAATAATCAATAAAATAATTAAATATACCAAATATTACAAAAAATTGAAGTGACGAGGGGGTTAGCTTGGAGATGCATAAAGATAAAACTTCATGCCTATATGCAATACCTATTGAGATTTAGAAAAATTATTGTTGATGGTAGACTAATATTCTTAATATATTCTTTCAATATAAATTTGAAGATTAAGAGGAGTTTGAAGATGCATAAAGGTAAAACTTCATGTCTATATGGCATTCCTATTGAGATTTAGAAGTTATTGTTGATGCTAGACTAATTTTCTTAACAAAGTCTTTTAATATAATTTTGACAATTAAGAGGGTACAAATGGTTGATGTGGAATATCTTGATGTAAATGCACAAGAACAAATGATTTTTTAAGATTATGGTATTATATGGGAACAAGATTTTGAAATTTTTTTTTGTCAATATTAGTGAATCAATTTGTTTTTATGCTTGAAAACATCAATTAAAGATAATTGTTGTGCATACACAATAGAAGCGTATAGAGAATAAAAAAAGAATATTCATTTGATCTTGTTAGAAGTAATGAAAAGATAAAATTTGATGCATATTATTCATCCACAAAGGAGGAATATAAGGGATTACAAGAAGACGCATAACACCGATAGCAGGCGTGAGACTAAACACGGGACCTAACACATAGACACTAATAAACCAACATATTAATGTAAAACTAATAATTCCAACACTCGCCCTCAAGCTGAAGGGGAACCTTCAGCTTGGACATCATAATAACGACAATTGAGGTAGGCTATGTGGGACAAAACATCAGACGAGCCACCGGGGAAAATTTCAAACCGGGGAATCAAGTCGGGGACATAGCCACACACGACGTGGACTAGCTGAAAATCGGTCAACCAACATCACCTACGCACACAACATGCGAAAGAGAACGAAAGATGTGGAGCAAATCATCAAACGGGCTGTTGGGTTTTCTTTATACCATTCATAATGATATGAACACATCAAAATGTGCGCAGCGGAAGAAATAACTAGAACAACCCAAAGAGTAAGGATCTTGCGGATTTCATAAATCAAAAGTTTAGGAAAGCAAAATGCGATATACTTTTGCGGGATTGAGTCAATACTCAACCAAGATGCTCCAAGAAGAAATCCGGTAGACGAACTTCGAGTTCTAAGCACCGAAATGTATCGGCCCCTCTATAGAGATCCACAAAAGGAAGGAGAACTCCAAAGCCTTGTCACACAAGGTATGGGTCGGAGAAGAACAGCCCTCTGCGTCCCCACGAACTGCTAGGTCCGTTAAAGGGGAGACGACGGCAGTCAGCGGCGATGAGGTCGGCGGACGGAGCGAGAGCGATCGGAACACTTCCGTCTTCGGCTTTCCAGAAATCGCGAAAAGGATCGATCTATCGAGAAGACCTAATCTCGTTCCTTTTATATGCAAGGCATAAAACAGGCTATCCGCAGACCAGAGGAAAAACAGAACATTTCTGCCAGGATTTAAATTCGTCGAATACATAATAATTCGACTAAACGCTTTAGACGAATTATCATATTCGACTATATACATTCGACGAATTGTCTCAAATTCGACTAAACGCTTTAGACGAATTCGAACAGATTGTTTCGACTAAACAGTTTAGACGAATTATCATATTCGACTAAATACATTCGACGAATTGTCATATTCGACTAAACCCTTTCGACGAATACGAATAGACGAATTGATATAGTTTCGTCTAAACCCTTTAAACGAATTTGACGATATAAATCCATTCGTCGAAACACTTTCGCCGAATTTGTCAAGTCCTAAAAAATCGTTGAAACCATTTCGACGATTCTTCAAGAGTACTTGTTTCCCGTTTGAGACATTCTCAATTCAATTCTGAACAGTCATAAGATTAGTCCTTCACTCATATCCAATATGAGTGAGGCCAACATTATCCTTTCTCCAACTTCTCCAAACACTTTTATGTGCGACCCTATAGGCTCATACTGCGTTGGCAGTAAGACTAACTGTTGATTGCTTTGAGATCACCTCAGAAACTCCAACACGGGCAACCAGGGATAATCTGTCGGGGATAATACGTCAGGGATAATCCGCACAAAGGGCGGTCCCACATGACACAGTCCCGTTTGACACGGTCCCACACGACACAACCTGCCGAGATTAGAACACCAACATCAGTCGTGTCCCAACACACGACCAATCGAAAAAAATATGGGGAGACACAAACAACATACGACATAAGCCTAGAGGCCGTGTGGAACGAAGGCGAAAGGTCAGGAAGATCATCCGAGTCGCCTTCGTCCCAATCACTCCCCCTCACATGGAAAACATGTGCATATAGGCATAACATCAACAGGAAGCAAATGCAATAATAAAAACACAGACCAATGACTGAAAACACACAACAAACATCATCATCCACAGGATATTACCACTTTAGAAGGGGGGACATCGACTGGAGTCGTCGGAAAGCAGCGACAAGCGGTTGGATGAGACGTCAGCCAGAGCAACAACGAGATCGTCGGTGGGAACATCTTCAGTCGGAGGAGGCCGGCGACGGGAATGAACAAAGCACCAGTAGTCGGCAGAAATAGGAGAGACAACAAAATCGCAAGTGGGATAGACGAGAAGAAGCATCATCGATTGAAGAAGCTTCATCGATTGAAGAAGCAGCAAGAGAACTTGCCGTCGATGGAAGCAGCCGATTGGATCAATGAAACCAGCAAAGCGGTGAGCAGCGGACGAGATCCACGACGTCTGGATCAATGTGAGCGGCAAACGGAAGCAGACGAGCGGCTTGAGCAGACGGGGCTGGCGAGATCAGCTCCAGGCGGCGGGATCGACACAGGAGAAGGATGGAGGGCTGGTTGGAACGTCATGGGAGATCGTTGAGTCGACAAAGATCAAACGACGATCGACAGATCGCGTGCAGTTGAGCCAAATCTTGTAGTCGATCTTCCGCTCTAGTCCGCTGGCGTCGTCGAGGAATAAAGCTCGACGGGATCGAGCGAAGCCAGCAGTGCAGCGCGAGAAAAATGGAGAAGCAGCAGCTCCTTCGTCGGGAAAGAACAAAAAAGAGCGAGCCCGTAGAAGCCTTAAGCCTCACGGGAGCGGAAAACGGGCGATGAGATCACATTTTGCTCTGATACCATTGTTAGAAGTAATGAAAATATAAAATTTGATGCGTATTATTCATCCACAATGGGGGAATATAAAGGATTACAAGAAGACGCATAACACCGATAGTCGGTGTGGGACTAAACACGGGCCCTAAATCTTTTTATTGATCATTAAGGATAATGAGATATATTTGTAATGCATTACACTAAAATATGTGTGTTTAAAGTATGATACAGATATTTACGATATGCATGATGAATCATTGACTAATATTAGTATTTATGGAGCTCTAAGTTCATAATCATGGCACATTTACATCAATGTCAAACATTAAGGCTCTGTTTGGGCACCTGTAGCGTTTAGTGGCAGATAAAACTATTGTAGTAAATATATTGGTGGCGGTTTACTTATGCTTTGAACTTCGTGATAACTTTTTTGGCCCGAATTTCACTTTTTGGGTCTGGGTGTTCACGATCACTAAAGCTTGACCACACCGGCGTGATTGTGGTGACCTTTTGGTCTAAATATTATTTTCAGAAAATAGCATTAGCGACCACACATACCCAGATGCTACCTGAGTTTTTTAGAACCGTGTTGACAACCGCCGCCACTCTCCCACCACTCTCCCAAACATGGCGTAAGTCCAAATATTTTGTTTTCATAACGGGAATGCTTGCACTTTATATTCAAAAGTCAGGTATCTTTTTATGATTTTAGCAATAGATGGTCTTTGTTTCTATGAAATGATTGATATTTTCTAAGTAAAATGCTAGCACAATGGATGAGATTTATAAGGTAAAAATGCTATGACAATGGATGGAATTTATAAGGTGAAAATGCTATGACAATGGATGAGATTTATAAAGTGAAATGTTAGAAGATAAATGATTCATAATTAGTATAATAAAGACTAAATAATGATTGTACTTGTGTTTAACTATTTCAAATCTACCTGTTAAGAACTGGTGCGTTTGGTTGACAAGGCTCGCACCCGACTGCAGTCGCAGATGAACAGGTATTAGGAGTCCCCTCAAGGCCTTGATAAAGGAGGCCCCAGGATCAAGCCTCAGGCCTCAACAACCTACCCAGGATTTCGCCATCGTGCGCCCTGGGAGATTTGGTTGGGGATTCGCATTACGACTACAGTCGCGGCTGGTGGGACTTAGTCCGGATTTCGCTATATGCGCCCGACCCCACCTGTCTGTAGTTCTTAACACTACCATACAAGAAGATTAGCATATAGATGATAATATTATTTCTAGGGTTCTGTTATGGATCCAAGTTGGGGCCAGACTAACGAAGGGGTGATTTCCCTTTCTATCTTTATTTTTCTGCGCGTATTAATTTATATCACATCGTATCTCAATGTAGTATGACCTAGGTGAGGTGCATTCTGGACCATGAACATTAAGACCTACTTAGTGGAAAGGGGGCCACCTTTGCAAGGCATGAAATGATCTATTTTCCACTTTAACCCTATCTCTCCCTCTCACTCTCTAACCCATCGTTCTATTCTATTCGGTGCCCTACGTGACCGAGCACCCTCAACCCTTTCGCTAACCATCCGAGCGACCGATCCCGCCTCCAAAGGCCCTTCTCCTCTTCCATGTCGCTGCCACCATAATTCCTCCGGGTTCTTCGAGGGGGAACTCCATCCCTCTTCGGGACTAATCTCTCACTCACCCTAACACAAGATCTCTATCAGGATCACACACCAACTTGGTATCAGTGTCAAACGACGTCGACGCTGGCTTCCCCACCCAACCATTGCAGCATCCCCAACGCGCGACTACTACCCCGTTCCCGATCGAACCCGTGCACGACTCATCGGACAATCGACGCTCGGCTCCAACGCCCGCCCAAGTCCAGTGCTCGACTCTTGCACGCTCTCACCGCCGCACAGAGCCTCTTACCGATTCCCCGTGCTTTCCAACCGCATCCCACTCCAATGGAGGAAGGCAGTTTCACCCAAGTTATGTAAATGTTAAAGTCAATGAAGGCCACCAACAACTCGAAGATGGATATGCTCTCCAAATGTCTTGGCATCGGGTTGCATCGGGTTCCTCCCACGATGGGCCAGCCGACCAACCTCCCTACGACACTTCCGGTCATCGATCGGAAGCATGCGGCGTACCTCGCTACGTCAAAAATTGGTGTTCACCATTTTTGATGGTCGCGAAGACCCCCTCACATGGCACACATATTGCGAGCTCTTCTTCACAAATCAACCGACTTTACAGGATGGATGGATCAGAGTTTCCTCCTTTCATCTAATGTGTTCCCCCCAGTTATGGTTCACACAATTACAACAGGAATGACCCCATGTGAAGTGGGACGGGTTTAAATCCTCTTGCAATCTCCGTTTCGGACCATCACTTCGCGGTAACCCTATCAATGATCTCGTCTCGCTCAAACAAATGGGCCCCATCAACGATTATGTTAGCTTGTGTTCCCTTTGTGAGTCCCGAGCAACATGTGTCTATCTATATGACGAACCTTCATGAGCACCTGCATCTCTACGTGGAATTCAAGATGCCGACGGTTCTCACAACAACAACAATGAGTCTTATAAGGGTTTGCTAGAAACAACTGCTTATGGACAAACCACATGGTGGCCAATGGTAACGGGTCGACCCCTTTCGGGGAATTAGCAACTCCGCACCTCGAGCACCCCCTAGTTCTACCAAGGGGGCAAAGCCGGTCCGCCCCCCATTCCGACAACGACTCTCACCAACAGAGATGGCCGACCGCCATGCCAAAGGCATATGCCTCGACTGCGATGACTAATACGGACCGAGGCACCAGTGCAAAAGTCTCTTCTGGCTAGAATTGGATAAACCCATCAAATGTTGACGATGATGAGGATACAAAGGATCCTGAGATCTCCCTCACGGCATTACGGGGCCACAAGGGGGTCATACAATTTCGATGTTCGTCACACTTGGGGGTCATCCCTTGCTTGTGCTTATGGATTCGGGGAGCTCGCACAACGTCATTAGTCAGCCCGTCGTGCAGCGTCTGCAGCTCGCGGTGATGCCTTGCATCCGCATAAATGTTTCTGTGGCTAACATGAACAAGATGGCATGCCCTGGCGTCTGCCACTGGGTCCCTATTGTGGTGTATGGACACTACTCCTAGGTCGACCTCTTAGTAGTGGATCTCCAGGAGTTCGAGGTGGTATTGGGAGTGCGATGGTTACGACTTTTGGGACCTTTGACATGTGATTTTAATCTCCTCAGACCTCAATATGTGTTGGAAATAGGGATCTCATATGGTGGAGTGACACGGGTGCCCACCTGAGACAAGGACATCTTCCTACCATGTGTTGACTGTTGACCACTAGCAGGGAGTTATGTGCTACACCAGCGTGGGACCAACCAAAGTTCAAACTGTTATTCAGGGATACCCTTACACCGCCAGAAGGGCTTCCCTCAATTCGTCGCCAGTACCACCACATATGCCTCTTTTCGGGTACGATGCCTATGGTCGTTAGCCCTAACCGATACCCCCTTCCTCCAGAAGGACGAAATCGAACGTCAATGCAGAGTTATGCTCCAGCAGGGGATCATCCCCCTACAGTGTCTCCTTTCTCATCTTTGGTCCTCTTGGTAAGACAGTGAAGGACAAGTTCCCCATACTAGTGGTGGAGGAACTCCTAGATGAGTTGCACGGGTCCCTTCTTTTCTTGAAGTTGGATCTTTGCTCGGGGTACCATCAGGTGCGTATGACCCTCACAGATGTGGGAAAGACCGCTTTTTAGACTAATTATGGTCACTTCGAGTTCTTGGTTATATCATTCGGGCTCAGGAATGCCCCCTCCACTTTCTAAGCATTGATACGAGGTATTTCAGTCCCTCTTATACCGATATGTGTTGGTATTTTTTGATAATATTTTGGTATACAGTAAGACGTGGGCAAATCACCTCAAGCACCTTCGCACAGTCTTCTAGCCGATATTCCAACATCGCATATTCCTCAAGGTTACAAAATGTTTATTCGGCACGAGAAGTGTGACCTACTTATGGCATATGGTGCATAGTCAGGGGGTATCAGCAGACCCAAAGAAGATCCATGGCGTGACTGCTGGGTAGTAACTCAAAAACCGCTCGAGCTCTGTGAATTTCTTGATCTCACCGGTTACTAACGCCGCTTCATTCGCAGTTACACCGATATTGCCGACCCACTGGTGGATTTACTATGGAAGAATGCTTTCGTTTTTGGGAACACAACAACTAAGGCCTTCCAAAAGCTCCAACATGCCTTTATCTCGACACTAGTCCTTTCGGATTTCTCCCATGAGTTCCAAGTAGAATGTGATGCCTCAGGGAAGGAGAGCGGGGCCGTTTTGGAACAAGAGGGACACCCTATTGCTTATTTCAGTAGGAAGACAACCATACACCACCAGAAATTGCCCACTTATGAGCAGGAATTGATTGGACTAACCAAAGCCATGCAACACTAACACCCTTATCTATGGGGTCTAACCTTCATGATCTTAACCGATCATTTCAGCCTGAAATACCGCCTCAAGCAGCGCCTCAGCACAATGCCACACCAACGGTGTGTCAACAAACTCTTTGGGTTTGATTTTCCCATCGAACACAAGGCGTGATCCTTGAACCGCGTCGCTGACGCCTTGTCCCACAGGGATCACGCAGACGAGGCGACTCTCTAATCTAGACATCTTCCGCACTGTTTGAGCTACTTCACCGCATTTGCGAAGGACACCTTCCTTCCAGTTGGACCGCACGAGGGGGTCTCATTCTTTATAAGGATCGTTTGTATTTGGAACTAGCCTCTCCTCTCATTACCACCATCTTGGAAGGGACCCATGGCAAGGGACCCGAAAGACTCCACAAAACACTCCTACGTATCCGGGCAGAGTTCTTTTGAAAGGGGATTCAGAAGCAGGTTCAAGACTTCATTGAGGGATGTTCCATCTGCCAACGGAATAAGGCCGATCGTCTCCTCCCCGCGGGTATTTTACAGCTGTTACCTATCTCGACTCAAATTTGCGCCGACGTGTCCATGGATTTTGTGGAGGGGTTGCCCACCTCCAAGGGGAAATCCATTCTCATGGTGGTCGTCGACGGGTTCTCCAACGGTGTGCACTTCATTCCCTTGGCCCGCCCCTTACTGCGGAAGGCGTCGCTCATGTATTCTTTGAGTGGGTGTTCCACATACATGGGCTCTCCGAGAGCATTGTATCTGATCGCGACAAGGTCTTCACCTTCCAGTTTTGGAAAAAACTCTTCACTCTCTACGCCATCAAGTTGGCTTTCTCCACAACCTATCACCCACAGTTAGATGGGTAGACAGAGGTAGTTAACTGCACATTGAAGATGTACCTATGTTGTATCACAAGGGATCTCTTTAAAGACTGAGCTCGTTGGCTTCCGTGGGTAGAGTACTGCTACAACACCTCTTAACACACTGCCCTGCAGACTACCCATCCAACTCATATATATGGGAGGGACCCTCCCCGTTTGTTATCATACAGAGGAGACACCGCTCTTATCGAGGCCGTGGATCGAGACCTTGACCATGATCAAGTCCTATCAGTAGTGCGGAAGCGCCTCCTCCAGGCCCAAAATCGTATGGAGATCGAATACAACTGAGGCCATCACGAGCTCTCCTTCGTCTCCAATGACTGTTTGGCTAAAACGTCGCCCATACCGCCATACGTCGACCTCCATGACCTTCTCCAATAAATTGGGCCCCATGTACTACGACCCATTTCAGAAAACCCAACGGATTAGGGAAGTGTCTTATCAGCTCCAGCTACCACCGGAAACCAGGATCCACGATTTCCTCAATGTGCCGCAACTGAAGCCGTTCGTGGGGAACACGCCCCCCCCCCCCCCCCCCCCCCCCCCCCAGTTGGCCGCTTTTCCACCACAACTTGAGGACAATCTGCATCTCAACAGGGATGAAGATGTTATGGATCCATGTTGGGTTCACACTTACCAGCGACGTGCGCAACTAACCAAGGAATGATCGCCCTTTGTATCTTTATTTTTCTCCCCCTCATTTATTTTTATCGCATTATAACTCACTTGTAGTATGGCTTAGGTGAGGGGCATTTTGGATCATGAACATTAAGACCACCTCCTGCTTAGGGGAGAGGGGGCCGACCACGTTTGCCAGGCATGAAATTAAATTATCTCCCCCCTCTATGTAACCCCCGTTCTATTCTATTTGATTCCCTACATGACCAAGAAGCCCCCCCTCTTTGCGTGCCAGTCGAGTGACCGATCCCGCCTCCGAAGGCTCGGATCCTTCTCTTCCACACCGCTGCCACCATAGCTGGTCAGTGTTCTCAGAAGGGGAAGTCCAACCCTCTCTGGAACTTCTCGCGCCCTAACACGAGATCTCAATCGAGAGCACACAACAGGTTCACACTAGATGGTTAAAATAGAGGAGTACATCATGAATTCTATATGATAGACACATTCTTAAAGGTAAATTAAAATTTTAATTAGATGGTTAAAATAGAGGAGTACATCATGAATCCTATATGATATACACATTCTTAAAGGTAAAATAAAATTTTAATTATGTTGTGGACTTGGGAAAATTGGGCAGTAAAGAGGTCATTTTTAGACAAGTTAGCTCTAGAGAAGATGAAAATGGTAAGTTGGGTGCGTGAGAAAATTGAGTGCGGTTGTTTGAGAAATGATTATATTGAAGGGAAGGTGAAATTAGCTTATATTGAAGATAAGGAATGAAATATAGACTTTGTGATTTGGGCATCTACAATGAAGGACAAAAGACCTCCAATAAGACATGTAGATAAAATTAATGTAAAAGGATTAGGGAAAAAATGGGGTCTGCCACTGGTTGTTGGACCATAATGTACAATGATGATGATAAAACACAGCCTTGTATGAGAGTTTTCTAATGACCATGACCGCTCCCTTGCAGTTGATGAGTGTCCTTACAGAAACTTATTTTTTTTTATTTTTCTTGACTAATCATATTCAAATGCCATATAGACTTTGACTTCATCAGATAAGTCTTTTTTTTTAATTTGATTAGTCATCCTGTTTTGCTTTTGCAACCATATCCAAAAGCCAGAGACTTTGATTTTTAGTCTATTTTTTACATGCAAGAGGATGTTTGTTATTTATTTTTGCATTTTATTTCGAACTCACCTCCTCTTACAATAGAATGCTTTTGAATTTATTTATCATTGTCAGCTTAAAAAATTTTGAAAGTCTTTTTGAATAGATTTGTCATTTTTTGTGAGTTTTGTGCAGTTATGAAGTTGTTTTGACCTTGGACAAGGAGAAGCATAAGTTTGAAGGTCCAATATACTATTATGTGTTCAACACGCTTTTGTTTTCATTGCTTGTGCTTCATATTTACTGGTGGGTGCTAATCTATCGAATGCTTGTAAAACAAGTCCAGTTGAGAGGCCATATCACTGATGATGTTCGGTCTGGTAAGTTCTGCTCTCTTTGTAATTTCTGAAACTTGATATTTGTGTCGAGAGTAAGGCACCGTTTGGTAGGGTGGAGCTCCCGTAGCCTGGATACGCACTTTGCACACCGCTTGATTCCCGCAGTTTTCATTCGCACGTGGTGACCGTGGTGCACAACTGCGGCACAACCAAACTACCGTGGAGTTGCTGTGGTGTTTCACGTGATCCGCATCGTGGGACATCAGTCCTGCCAAACAAAGCCTCCGTGGGATATCCGTCCTGCCAAACATATCCTAATTATCTAGAGCGGCTCGACAAATGTAGGAGAATTACACTTTAATTTGATCAAATTAAGCACATATCCCTATAATTATTTCCCTGTGTGCTGACAAAGTGCCATTATTATGTTTTCTAATAATGGCACTTTGATCAGCACACAACTAATCAGCTACTAACATATATCCATATGATTATGTGTCATCTTAAACAGCTGTAGCCATTAGTAACCAAACCGCGAATGTCCCATGAGATATACTTGTTCCCAACGAGCGTATAATTGTTTCCGCTCATTTGAATATGTGTAACTGGATGTACTGGGTGGAGTATATATGCCCCTCCAAGGCACTGGCAATAGTAACAGCGGACTGGCTGGCGACGAGGAGCATCGGACTGAGTAGTGGGCGCAGCAGAAAGAGTCCCCTCAACAATCACCAAGGCCTTTTGGAGGAAGGCGGAAGAGGAGTGAGGTGACGCCATCGAAATAATACGGGGGGGGGGGGGGGGGGGGGGGGGCAGAGGGGTCCAGCGGGCTGCAGGAGCAGCGGACGGGCTCAGCGAGACGAGCGGGGGCAACGAACGGGTTGCGGAAACGAGCTACAGGGCGGAACCCTAGAGCTCAGTAGATCGACGGAAGCAGGGAGATCGAAGATCGGCGAGCAGGAGGGATCGAAGATGACGAGCAGATCGGCGAGCAGACCGGAAGCAGGTGAGCAGGGATCGAAGATTACGAGCAGGCGGGATCGTAGATCGATCAGAAGCAGGGATCGAAGATCGGCGAGATCGATCGATTGGAAGCAGGAGGGATCCTCGGAAGCAGGCGAGCAGAGATCGATCGGAAGCAGCGGATCTTATGAGCGAGATCGTAGCCGGGTCATTGCAGACGGGTGGAATCCGGAGGCAGCCGGCGAGCAGGGGTCGATGAACAGAGAAAAAACGACTAGGTTAGGGTTTCCTATGCTCTGATACCATGATAGGAAAATAGATCTTGTCTAATATTCACACTTGAACAAAGAGATACATATACAAGAATAATGGGAGGGTGATCCTAACACCCGAGGTGACTATAGACTTACACTATTACTCAATATACAACATTTCTAACAGTTTCTCTAGATGTACATCTCTGGTTTCAATGTGCTCCATACCCCTTCTCTTTTACTCTACAACTGTGAGTTGGTGATTTCTTCTCCCTAGTTTTTTAAGTGATTGAGTTTCCCTTCAGAGGTATCTTCCTTTTCTCAACTCCCAGGGTTCAAGCAACTAGTAGAGTAGTAGCCTCTTGATAGTCGAGGAATTTTTGAGATTTAGGGGATTGGAAATAAGGAATATCAAATTTTAATGGCAAAATGCGGCATTTGAATCCGATATGAGGGCTACTTACGAAGAAAAAATTAATTTTGGATGTGAGCAGGAGCTCATGCAGAAACACATTATGTTGGAAATAGCACTTCCTCATTTTTTAATAAAAACACAATGATAACTTCTTTTTCAAGTACATAGGTTTTGTATACTTCCATGGTGTTTTGTGGTCATAATGATAATGTTATATGGATAAAGTATAAGTACTCCTAAATGTTTTTTTCCAATCATCATGAACTTATTTAGCAGGCAAACCTTCAAATTTCATCATCAACGCCATCAATAACCTTATCCAACTACTTAGGATAGCCCCATGAATCCTCATTTTCTATTGGTTCTTCTCGAGCGTTGTCCAGGGTGTTAAATCCAGACCATGTAAATAATTTTTATCAACCTTCATTTATGTTACTTTTGTTCGCCTACCAAATTCCTATACACTGAATCTATCTACTCCTCTGACTAGTTCATTTCCTAAACTTCGTTGTACACATCCAAACCACCCGGGTCTATTTTCTACCATTTTATCTTCGATACTCCAATGTATCGTCTTATCGCATAGTACTCCCGATGTACTTTTTCATTTTAACCATTCAAGCTTAACTCTAGAGTCTAGAGGTTATATCCTCAATCTATATTCTCATTCTTTTGAATAATCGTACCTATGTATCGCCTATCTTTTAATAAGATATATCGATAATTGTCAATATACAAACTGTTACCGACATCCAGGCGGACGAGCCGGAGTGGCAGGTATATTCGAGAAGGACGCGCACAGGAGGGAGCAACGGCGGCACAGGGCCGAGCGGTTCGGCGGGTGCGGCCTAGGAGGGCCGACCGGCCCACTATCTTCTTTTAAAATTTCATCTTGTAATTTTATTTGTCGGAACTTTACTTTGCTTTCGGACTCTTGATGGTTCCTCCTATATATGGGGACATCTTTAGGGTTAATGTATCTTTTTGATCAATCAGATTTGAGAGGGCTGCCCCCTTTTGCTTTCCCCTTCTAAATTCCTCTCTCTCTCTTTCTATCTGTTGCGTAAGAAACCCAATTAGGTTACTTCTCCTTATCTTTACAACTATTACAACCTATATATATATACCCAAAGAACTCTCTCCAAGCTAAACGCACACCAAACATATAATAAAGTCCCAACACTCCTCCTCAAGGTGGGCGGAAGATGTTGATTAAGCCCATCTTGTCACAATTCCTTATCATATCATTTGAGCTGAGTCCCTTTGTCAAACAGTCGGCAGCCTGATCTTTGGTAGTGACATAACTGAGCTCCAAGAGACCATTGTCCAGTTTTTCCTTTATAAAAAATCTATCAATCTCAATATGCTTGGTCCTGTCATGGTGAACTGGATTGTTGGCAATGCTGATTGCTGCTTGGCTGTCACACCACAATTTCATTCTGTCTCCTTGGTCCAATTTTAGCTCCATCAGCATCCCTTTCAGCCAGAGGAGTTCAGCAACCCCTAGAGCCATAGCTCTATACTCTGCTTCCGCTGTTGATCGAGCTACAACTGACTGTTTTTTACTTCTCCACGAGATCAGGTTGCCTCCCACAAACACACAATAGCCTGAGGTAGATCTCCTATCGTCGGCACAACTCGCCCAATCTGAATCGCAGTATCCTTCAATCTTCATGTGCCCATTCCGTCTAAAGAGAAGCCCCTTTCCTGGAGCAGACTTCAAGTACCGGAGTATTCGATACACTATATCCATATGACCCTTCCTGGGATCGTGCATATAACGACTCACCACGCTCACTGCAAAGGAGATGTCCGGACGGGTGTGGCTCAGATAAATCAAGCGCCCGACAAGTCTCTGATATCTTTCCCGATCACCTTCTCTCTTGTGTCGATCGGCGTTGTCGCTGGCTTACATCCCAGCATCCCTGTCTCGGTGAGGAGATCCAGGGCATACTTTCGTTGAGACAGAACGATGCCTTTCTCCCCATAGGCGATCTCAATTCCAAGGAAATACTTAAGCAGGCCTAATTCCTTGACCTCAAATGTCTTCCCCAAATCACACTTAAGACGCGTAATTTCCTCCTCGTCATCCCCTGTGACGATCATGTCATCCACATACACAGCAAGGATGGTGACGTGATGTTTTTCATTATGTCTAAAAAACACCGTGTGGTCGGCGTTGGTTTGCTGGTACCCCATTCCAACCATGGTCTTCCTAAAGCGATCAAACCACGCACGAGGGGACTGCTTCAGTCCATACAAAGCCTTTTTCAACCTACACACTTTTCCTTGCGTCATGGTTGTACCAAATCCTGGTGGGACCTCCATGTATACTTCTTCCGCCAAGTCGCCATGAAGGAAAGCGTTTTTCACATCCAGTTGGTGTAACTTCCACCGACCATTTGCCGCTAAGCTGATCAGAGTTCTAACAGTACTCATCTTTGCCACTGGTGCAAATGTCTCATCATAGTCGATACCATACGTTTGGCTATACCCTTTCGCAACCAATCGAGCCTTGTAACGCTCGATCTTTCCATCCGGGTTCTGTTTCACAGTGAAGATCCACTTGCATCCAACAGCTCTCTTCCCTTCCGGAAGCTGTGCAAGTTCCCACGTTTTATTCTTCTCCAGAGCCCGCATCTCCTCTGATACCATGTTGCGTAAGAAACCCAATTAGGTTACTTCTCCTTATCTTTACAACTATTACAACCTATATATATATACCCAAAGAACTCTCTCCAAGCTAAACGCACACCAAACATATAATAAAGTCCCAACACTATCTCCTCTCCCTCCCTCCAAGCAGTCCGTCGGCCTCCTTAAAGGGCTGAACCCCTCGTTGTTACCGGAGAGGTAACATTGGTCCGACCTGCCGCTCCGCCCGCCGCACCGCACGCCGCCGCCGGATCTCCGAAATGGGGCCGAAGCCAGCATCCCGCCCCGACGACGATCTTCTCGCCGAACGCCTCGCCTCCCACGACAGCCACCTCTCGTCCCTTCAATCTTCGGTGGAGGCCCTCGCAACCGGCCAAGCCACGATCCTCGCACGCATCGACGCTTTCCTCTCCGCTGCGAGCCCCGCTATCTCTCCCGCACCGGACCCGCCGACCCAGTTGGGCTCGGGCGCGGGATCCGACGCCGCCTCCGCGTCCCTGCTCGGGACCGTGCCCAGCCCGCTGTCGCTGCAAGCTCGGTACCCTGATGCTGCACCCCACTCGGCCTGCCTCCAACAGCCGACAGTGCTTCCGATCGGCGACTTCCAGCAATGCCCGGCTCCCGGCCGACCGCCCTTTTCTTTGGATATTCCGGGCTTCTCCGGCGTGGATCCCTTGGGGTGGATCGCCCGTGCGGAGCAGTTTTTCGACCTCAACGCCACGCCCGAAGCGGATAAGGTACCCACGGCCATCGTCGGCCTGGAGGGCTCGGCGCTCCATTGGGCTCGGTGGCTCCGTCAAGTCCAACCCGGCATTTCGTGGACGAAGTTCAAGCGTGAGATGGTGACCCGCTACGACTCCCGTTACTCCGGCTCCGCCGTCGAGCGCCTGTGCACCAATCGCCAATCCACCACCGTGGATGCCTATATAGATGAGTTTGTGTCACTCGTCACTCAACTTCCGGGCCTCCCACCCGAGCACTATTTGGGCTTCTTTCTACAAGGCTTGAGCCCCAACATCCGCTCCCGCATACGTACTCACCAGCCTCGTATGTCGGAAGCCCTCGAACTCGCCCGGGCGGTAGAGGCGGACATTGGCCCTCGCCAGTTCAACACCGGCCCTTTCCGTCCACCGCCACCCCGACACACCGGCTACCGGCCGGCCGTCGTGCCGCCCGTCCGTCCAGCGCGGCCAGAGGGGCCGCACCGCGTCTCCAACGTTGAGTACAACGACCTACGCCGCCGCGGTCTTTGCTTCCGCTGCCGCCAGCCGTACTCCCCGCAACAGGTTTGCTCAGTCAAGGAATTCCATGCCATTTTCAGCGATGGCGAGGGGGACTACATGACCACGGAACCCCCCGCGTTGGACATCTCACCGGAGCACACCACAGAGGGTTTAGAGGATGCCCCCCTCAATGTTCTGGAGCTTCCCTTTTATTCGGTGTGGGGACTCACCGGACCCCACACGATGAAACTGGCCGGCATGATCCAGGGCCGGCCTATCATTGTGATGGTCGATAGCGGGGACAGTCACAACTTCCTGTCGGCCCAACTAGCCGGCGAGTTGGCCTTACTGATTGATCTGTTGCCCGACTTCTCAGTGTGCCTCGGCGACGGCCGCCGCCGCCCGACTCTTGGACAGTGCCGAGACGTGACCGTGTCACTCGGCTCCTGCACGGTCATGGCGGATTTCTATATGTTTGAATTGGGTGGTCTGGATGCGATCTTGGGGGTGGCCTGGCTCGAGACATTGGGGGACGTCCGCGTCAATTGGGCGTCGATGACCATGGACTTCCAGCACCAGGGCCAACCATGCCGTTTGGCGGGCGATCCGACTCTTCTACGTTCACCGATCTCGTTCCGCGCGATGACGCGCATTACAGATGTTGACTTCTCGGCCTGGCTTTGGCCTCTGCAGACCGACCTTTCGGCACCGACCGCCCCCCTTGCCCCCGCGATGTCCTCAGTGCTTGCCGATTTCGAGGATGTGTTCACTACACCGGCGGGCCTTCCCCCACCTCGGCCGACGGATCACGCCATTGTCCTCCACCCAGGGTCGGCGGCAGTGTCCGTCCGGCCATATCGTTATGGGCATGCACAAAAGGACGAGATGGAGCGGCTCGTTTGAGAGATGTTACTTGGGGGTCTCATTCGGCCCAGTGCTAGCCCTTTCTCCAGTCCCGTCTTGCTGGTACGCAAGAAGGATGGAAGTTGGCGTTTCTGCGTGGACTACAGGGAGCTGAACAAGGCGACCGTTCCCGACAAGTACCCCATCCCAGTGATCCAGGAGCTTCTGGACGAGCTGCATGGTGCGGCTTTCTTCACCAAGCTGGACCTCCGCGCCGGCTATCATCAGATCCGAGTTCGGCCGGCGGACGTGCCCAAGACAGCTTTCTGCACACATGACGACCACTTCGAGTTTTTAGTGATGCCCTTCGGGCTCACTAACGCTCCGGCTACCTTCCAGGCCACCATGAACGACATTTTCCGACCAGTGCTCCGTAAGCATGCACTTGTCTTCTTTGATGATATACTTGTCTTTAGTCATTCTTGGCAGGCGCATCTCGAACACGTGCGAGGGACCTTAACCACCCTTCGCCGACACCATCTTACGGTCAACCGTAAGAACTGCACTTTCGGCACCTCGATGGTCAGCTACTTGGGACATACTATCTCTGCCAACGGGGTGGCCATGGATGAGCACAAGATCCAGGCGGTGCTGCGTTGGCCGACTTCACACTCGGTTCGGGACGTGCGAGCATTCCTCGGGCTGACCGGCTATTACCGACGTTTTATCAGAGACTACGACGGGTTGGCCCGCCCACTCACCCAGCTGTTGAAGACAGCCGAGGACAGACCGTTCGAGTGGCCTCCTGCCGCGATGGCGGCATTTGCCGCGTTACAGTCGGCCTTGGTTCAGGGCCCGGTATTAGCAATGCCGGATTTCAGTCAGTCGTTCGTAGTGGAGTGTGACGCTTCTGGGTCTGGCGTCGGCGCCGTGTTGATGCAGGCGGGCCGGCCTATCGCCTATTACAGCCGGGCATTCTCTACAGCCGTGCGTAGCAGATCCGCCTATGAAAACGAGCTCATGGCCCTCATTTTGGCAGTCCAGCATTGGCGACCATACCTTCTCGGCCGCCCCTTTATCATCCGTACAGATCACCACAGTCTGCGTTACCTCCTACAGCAGAAGATTGCCACGCCAACACAGCAGGTGTGGGTGGCGAAGCTCCTTGGCTACGATTTCACGATTGAGTTCCGGTCGGGCAAGACGAACCGCGCGGCCGATGCACTATCCCGTCACCCCCACCCCCCAGAGTTGACCGCTATTTCGAGACCGGTGTGGGACGACGCCACCGGCCTCCAGCAGGAGGTGGACAGAGACCTGCAGTTAGTGGACATTCGGGCGGCCTTACTGGCCGACCCCACGTCCCGACCTCCTTACACTCTCATAGGGGGGCGCCTCTTCCATCGGGATCGCTTAGTTCTGTCGGCCTCATCCTCGCGGATTCCTCAGCTGCTGGCAGAGTTTCACTCCACACCATCGGGTGGCCACGCGGGCGCGTTCCGCACCTACCGCCGCCTGGCCGCGTCTCTGTTCTGGCCTCACATGCTCCGCCAGGTGAAGGCGTATGTGGCGGCATGTTTACCTTGTCAGAAGGCCAAATATGAGACCATGTTTCCTAGCGGTCTACTTCAGCCCCTGCCGATTCCAGAGCGAGTTTGGGAGGACATCGCGATGGACTTCATCACTCGTTTGCCGCGCTCCAACGGTTTTGACTGCATTCTTGTGGTAGTCGACCGATTGACGAAGTACGCCCACTTCGTGCCTCTTCGCCACCCATACACCGCGGCTACCGTGGCGGACAGTTTCATCGCAGAGATCGTGCGGCTCCATGGGTTTCCTCGCTCGATCGTCAGCGATCGGGACCCACTCTTCCTCAGTAGCTTTTGGACATCGCTCTTCCGCTTACAGGGTACACACTTACGGATGAGTACAGCTTACCACCCGCAGTTGGACGACCAGTCCGAGGTCTTGAATAGGTGTCTGGAGACGTACTTGCGCTGTTTCATTGGAGAGCGACCGGGCTCGTGGGCCAAGTGGCTGTGTTGGGCTGAGTATTCTTACAACACCGCCTATCACCACGCCGCGCATACTTCGCCGTTCGAGACAGTCTACGGCCGGCCACCACCCTCCATCCTCCGCCACCTTCCGGGAGAATGCCTGGTCGCCAGTCTGGCCGACCACCTCCATGATCGGGACGTGATCTTGGATAGTTTGAAGCACCATCTGCGCCGTGCCCAGGCGAAGATGACCTCGTTTGCCAACAGGAAACGCCGAGACTTATCATTTCAGATTGGTGAACGGGTGTTCATCAAACTACATCCTTATCGACAACTTACGGTAGCCCGCCGACCATGCCCCAAGCTAGCACCCCGTTTTTACGGGCCCTTCGAGATCATGAGCCGCATCGGAGCCGTGGCCTACCGGTTCCGCCTACCGGAGAACAGTCGCATCCATCCTGTGTTTCATGTCTCGCAACTTCGCCGGGTTGTCAGCGATCATCCGGTCATCGACCACATTCCCACGGATTTGGATTTTTCCGGCTTCGACCCCCTTTACCCAGAGGCCATTGTTGATCGGCGCCACCACACGCCGGGCGAGGCGAACCCCGAGGAGATACATGTGGCTTGGCGTGGCCGGCCCGCATCCACCGCGACATGGTTACTTCGTGAGGACTTCCGGCGCCAGTTTCCAGATTATTGCCTTGAGGACAAGGCCAATTTTCCAGATGGGGGTATTGTTACCGATATCCAGGCGGACGAGCCAGAGTGGCAGGTATATTCGAGAAGGACGCGCACAGGAGGGAGCAACGGCGGCACAGGGCCGAGCGGTTCGGCGGGTGCGGCCTAAGAGGGCCGACCGGTCCACTATCTTCTTTTAAAATTTCAGCTTGTAATTTTATTTGTCGGAACTTTACTTTGCTTTCGGACTTGAAGTCTTGATGGTTCCTCCTATATATGGGGACATCTTTAGGGTTAATGTATCTTTTTGATCAATCAGATTTGAGAGGGCTGCCCCCTTTTGCTTTCCCCTTCTAAATTCCTCTCTTTCTCTTTCTACCTCCTCTCCCTCCCTCCAAGCAGTCCGCCGGCCTCCTTCAAGGGCTGAACCCCTCGTTGTTACCGGAGAGGTAACACAAACCCTCAATCTTTGTAACAATATCTCAATTGTTCTAATTTATTAAGTTTTTTTTTTGCTTCAATTACTTTGCTTTGATGCAAGTTCAAATGTTTTTCCTTAATCTTTTATGCAGATTCTGAAGGTGAAGATGAACATAGAGATTGATTTTAATGAGATTGAAGAATTTGGTAAGGATGATTGGATCAATAAACATCAAAATCTAAAAAAACTAATCAAATTTGTCATTTTGTTTGAGATCATATATAAATTTTTTTTCTTGGATGACTTCTAGATCTCTTCATTCATCTGCTGCCAGTGGCTGAGGCAAATGCGGCATCCTGTACTATCGCGCATCAGAATCTCACAACCAGGCTTCAAATCATGAACTCAAATGTGTTGTGTTATTTATTTACGAGTGCTTGCCATCGGAGATAGATGCCTGATAGTTCCAGGTTTTTGTACATTAACTTTAGAGGGTTTTCAGATGCTAGTGTTTTTTTAGGAAGTTTTGATTCAAATTGAACTAAATGTTTCATCTTTTCCCCCAAGATTGTCTTCTCAAATTCTTTTCATTCTCAAGCTAATGTCAACTTGATGGTATTTATTTCAGCAGGTGTAGATTAAACCATTTAATTTCTCATTTTACTTATAAAAATGAAATTAAGAATGAATGGAAGGGACTCAAATTCATTGTGAATGAATATTATTGTTGTTGCTGCCATATCTGTGCTGTAATTTTATGTATTTGTTTCTGCTGCAGTTGATAGTTTGAGATCTGTTCTTCATCCTCTCATCATCTCCACTCCCTCTTAGGCTCCGTTTGTTTGAGCATTTTTTTCTCCGTTACGTTTTTCAAAAATGCAAACGCTATTTTTTTGCTCGTTTGAATAGCCTCCATTTGGAACCACCGATCCTTCAAAACGTCATTCAACAGATCGCTGAACGACTCGCCGATCACTGATCGATCTCTCAATTGGCAGCGTTGATCATCGAACGGCGCTAACCGAACGCTGATCGTCGATCACCCTCTTTCAGCTTCATTGTTCTAAATGTCCTTTCTATTGGTATCTTGATCGACAATTTTTGATCGTCGACCTCTTGGTCAACAATCGCTGATCGTAGCCCATTCCACGATCGTTGATGCTGATCGTATTCTGAAAATTTTCGTCTCTTTATTTTCTCTGCTCAAACGCTGATTGTTGATCAACGATTATTTTCTCATATTGTCTAATCAGATTTATTCTTAATATACATTCTCTAATCTTTTTAAAATTACCAAAATCTCCCCTGTAAATTTACATTGTTAATATACATGTACCAAAAAAAACCTTCGGAAGACCCTACAGGTGGGTTTTTTGTACATGTTAAAAATGTAGAGTCAAGGTGCGATTTTGATAGTTTTAAAAGATAGAGGGGAGGTTCTTATAATTATACAAAGTTAGAGGAAGGTCCCAATAAATGACCCTAGCATAATAATATTATAAGTCTTAGATGGTGAAGATATTGAACAAAGTTAAAATAATCCGCGCACCGGTAAGGTATCGCCGTGTGACCTCGAGGTCACGTATTCGAGTCCTGGAAGCAGCCTCTTGCAAAAATGTAGGGTAAGGTTTGCCTATATTTCACCCTTGTGGTGGGACCCTTCCCCTGACCCTCGCTGTGCGGGGATGCTTTGTGCACCGGGCTGCCCTTAATGATGATTTGAACACAAAGCATAGAACCACATATTAACATACCAAATATCATGTCTGAATTTAACTTTGTATGCGTTTGAATCTGAAACAAAATCTAAGTTTGGAAGGCTTTGTTTGGCGTGGTTTTTTGAGAGCTGCATATTGCTCCAGTCTCAAAACTCAAAAGCAGTTCCAAATAGGATATATCGCGGTGGCATCATCCACCGGCAAAAAGAGATTCGATGGTAAAAACCTCAAATCGTGTTAAAATTAACTGACATAACTATTACTATGTTCGCGAACGCTCTCAGAAAATTCACACGTATGTTCGTGAATTCTCAGTTCATTTAAGGTGGTTATGACTGTCGTTCGTGAACATAAATGAAGTTCTTTAGGTGAGGTCGGGCGTTCACGAACGACAGTTTATAACCACCACGTTCACGACCACTATCGCCATGCCAAACAGAGTCGTAATCATGTTAAACTTAACAGGCAAAAATCTGATTAAGCTCTCCAAAAAAACACATGTAATCATGTTAAAATTAATTTCGATTATGCTTGTGATAAAATAAAGTATAATTTCAATGAAAGGGAGCGTAGTATCAAGTGTGTATGCTAGAGAATACAAAACAATTAATGTTTAGGCAAAATATGCCCAACAAATCACAAGATTACTTGACATAACTATTACAAGAAAACACCCATCAAATAGAGAATTAATACGAGATTGAATAAAGAAAATTCCGCTACCACAAAATGGACTTCCGAACACGGAGTCGTTTTGAGGAGTAATTTGTGGAGTTGGCGGAGAATTTGGGTAGTTATGAGTAGTTATGTGGTGTTTAATGGCTGGTGGAGTAGTTATGATAGTTATGGTAGTTAAGATGGAGCCGGGGCGAGGTGGTGAAGGGGGGAGGTTGGACAAGGGTGGTGGCTGGCTAGTTTGTGGAGGTGGAAGGAGGTGGCCGGCCAATGTGGCAAGTGGAGGAGGGATCTATCACCTTTCTCGTCGCTCGACTGATTTCTCCTATCCGCTCTTTCGGGCGGCCTCTCAGAGCCTTATGACCTCTTCATCATTATCGTGACTCAGCTCCTTATGGGCCATTCGCCACTCTTTCTTATTATAAACTCATCTTTCTCGCCTCTCTTTCTATAAACTCGCCTCTTATTGGCCATTCACCTTTCTTTCTATAAGCCCATCTCCTTCGTCCTCTTCGCCTCTATTTTTATAAGCTCAACTCCAAGGACCATTCGCCTCTCTTTCTATAAGCTCACCACCTTACGTACCTTTACGACCTTTTCGTCGCTATCGCGACTCATCTCCTTATAGGTTGTTTGCCTCTATTTCTATAGGCTCCCCCCTTCTATAGGCTCCTTAAGGACCGTTCGTCTATCGGCTTACCATCTATCGTCCTTTGAGTCGCTATCATGACTCAGCTCCTTATGGACTGTTCGCCTATCAGCACAAACTATCGTCCTCTGGTAGCAACTCAGCTCCTTATGAAACGTTCGTCTATCGGCTCACCGACTATCGTCCTCTTTCCACCCGACTAACCTTCTTTTCATAACCACCTCATGGTCCAAATTAACCCTAACCGAACTATAATACCTGTCCCAAGAACCTTTCCTGGAACGAATTTAAGGGACACAGTGCATATAGACAATTACGTTTTTAACCTTCATTAGACCTCACAATTTGTCCCGAATACATATAAATTTCGCTGAAATATAGATCATATAGGTCTATTATATCAAAAAAATTCTCTTTTATAACAAAGGGAAAAAATTATTTGATGCAGCAGGCTGATGTAGGAGCTGAACCAGAGAACAAGGATTGCTGTGGCAAAAAGTGAGATTGCTATTTTAAACACCCAAACCATGCCTAGATGCATTGAAAAACATGTTGAAGAACATGGTACACAGTACAAAGAAATAAAATGGAACTAAACCACAGCTTTCTAAATACAAATGTGCAGTTAGTTCTTCAGTTGTCAGCAGTTCCTGGAAGAAGTTTCCTCGAACTTGTGCTCCTCGTTCCAAAACGAGCTGCAGCAGCCGGTATGATTCGTGAAGGAGACACAACTTCGGCGATCGATACATCATACGAGTCTGAGCCAAGACGGCTCTGCAACCACCCTTTACCTCCCGAGAAGCCACCCGCAACGACCCATGTGTTCTTGAAGCCGAGGTTGGTCAGCGTTTTCGCCACGAGCTTCGCCGCATCAGAATACCTGCTCGTTATGGTTTGAACACAAATCAAGTTCAGTATATACAAAGGACGAAAAAGTATTCATTTTGAGGATAAGGAGAAGGCGAATACGAGTCGAGTATCACAATGTTCGAGCCTTTATTGATTCTCTTGAGATAAGATATCTTTAGAGCGACTATCTCTGCTTCAGCCTTCTTTACATTTCGAACGATGCCTTTAATCTTGCTCGGGAGTTCCTCTATTCTGAAACAAATCAATGTTTTGTAACATTTGCTAAAGTTTTGCAGCAGCAAAGAATCAATGTCGATGAATTGGTTCTTACGGAATCGCGATCATTTTGTTCTTAGCACTGGAAGGGAGACGAGGAACTCCTTCCTTGTTCCTCTCTTTCTCTGATCTTATGTCTATTAAGATATAATTCTGCGATGATAACAAGTCAAGAGTCTGTGCAGGGCTCAGATCACCTAGTAAACCATCAGGTAAACTGCAACCTTGTCAGCAAGTTGTGCCTAAGGCTCATGTGTGGGATATTGGTGGTGTTTGAGCGGTGACGGTGTGAAACCATGGCAGTAAACACAGTGGTGGCAGTAACCTGCGTTTGGAACTTTTGTGCAAGTTTTATTTTGAACTAAATTTCACTCTCTGTTGTCGAGCATTCACGATTGGTCGATTGCCTATGTTATTAAAGGAGCAAGGAGCACCGAGGCGCAAAGGGACCCCGGAGCCTAGGCGCAGACGCGCGCCTGAGGCGCGTGAGGCGCAAAAATGGGGAAAAAAATAAAATCAGTGAATTCGGTGTCCAATTCATGGAAAATCAGGGAATTGGACGCCCAATTAAGGAAAATTCAGCGAATAGGACGCCCAATTAATGAAAATTCAGCGAATAGGGTGCCCAATTCGCAGAAATTTTCAGCGAATTGGGCGCCCAATTCGCTGAAATTCAGCAATTGGGTGCCTAGGTGCGCCTTGGCGCGCCTCAGGCACATCGTCTGCCTAAGCCTTGCTGGGGCGCAACGGGGTGCGCCCGGCGCCTCAGGCGCGCCTTGATATCTTAGTCGACTGCAGTGACATTTTGGGCTAAAACGTCATTTTGGAAAAATAATTTCCGTGGACGCACCTACCCAAACCTTCCCGTGTTTTATATTTATGTTCACGGCGGCCACAACTCCCCTAAACGTTACCTAAGTTGTGAAGAACATGTGATTGGATTGTGTGATTTTACCTTTGTAACCGCGAAAATTGAAAGAAACAATTGACCATAAGGATGGAAAGAGAAGATATGCAAGGAATAATGCTCCAGCTGAAACAGCAATCACTGAAGGATCTGAGGATGTAATTGCTTCAAAAGTCGAAGAAGCAATTGGCTTTGCGACTTCAATGACTTTTGATGTTTGCTGTGCTGCATCAGCAACAGTCTACAAGTATGAAAATATCAGTTTCCAGGAAGAACAATGAAGGTTTGTTTATAATTTGCTTTTTTTACATGAATAAGGAAGTAAGAAATGGTTAACAAATGCAAGTAAGAAAATCCGAAACAAATGCAAGGCCAAGGCAATATTAGTAAGCGCTTTTTTTAAAACACTATAAAGCCCTTCACTTAGATTATTCCTTCACAAAATGATTAGAAATACGCCGATACCATCAAGCTTGATCGGTAGAAATGAGAACTCTAAGAAGGATGTGTGAAAAAACAAACATAAAAGTTCAATGATTTGCAAAGATCAACTTTTTTGGCTGTAACTAGGTGTTTACTATTAAGAGAAATGTTGATCACTTCATTGTAAAGTATAAAGCTAGATTTGTAGTCAAATATTTTCACTCAGATAACAATTTGGAGTTGTTTGCTCAACATTAAAAACTACTCGAGCTTCAATGATCCTTTGCAATGCCCGATGTTACTTCCACACGGTACATATAGGTGGTCGAGCGGGCTTATCACAACCTAGGAAGAAAAGTATACTACTGTGATCCTCAGAGGCAACTTTCGCTCAGTAACACTTATTGTCGTCAATGGAGCGAAATTATAAATTATAAACTCAAGCATTGTCTACTCTTATCTTTGGGATAACATATGCATACTGCGGTTATCAAGCAACATGAGAGCGAAAGATGACAACAATGACCTAATAAATTATGTTTTTTTCCCAATTTTAGTAATGTGAGTACATGAAATCTAGAGCTCTAATAACACCCCCCCCCCCCCCCCCCCCTCTAAATGAAGATAAGCTTGGCTTCAGAAACTCAACACTTCTCTAGCTGATCAAGACTTTAATGGATCCCAAGGGAAAATTACATTATCTCTGCAGATTTGATGCATAAATGATTGAACTTATTTTTATATCAAAATCATAAGCTTTATAGGAGAGGTTCAAGCATTCACAATTTCTAGACTAACACATTTTCACCTATCTAGGACTAAACCTAATACTCTCACAATTTCACCTATCTAGGGTAAAACCCAACACTCTCGTATTCCTTAACAAAATCATTTGCATCACGGGTAAATTATATTTTATAAAATTTATTTACGTGCTAAAACAATAATGTAGAGTATAGATGATGCACGAATTGTATGAAATCTAGAGATGCCACTTAACATCTTACAGAATTTCACACAATAACAACTTAGGCCGTCAAGATTCCTTCAAATATAATAGGGCAGGACGAAAAACAGTTTTGACAGATAGCATTGACTCTGTTTCGAATGACTGTGGCGGTAGGAATAGCGGTGGTGAGATTAGAGCTGTCAGAAAAGCAATGGTAGGAAAAGCAGTAGGAATAGAAAGGAGGTGTGGAGTTATGAGAATAGAAGAATGCAAATGTGGAAAGCTCCTTTTAGCTTTTCCGAAGTTGGATGGTTCACTGCTTTCCAAAAAATCCCGAAAACACTTTTATGACAAACACTTTTCCCATTATTAGAAAACCAAGCGTCTCTAAAATAGTGGTGGCAGTGGGAATAGAACTTTTCCAACCGCCACCACCGTCCCAAACAGATCCATTGCCATCTTAATAACACTAACACCAGAACAATACTAAAATCTAAAGAACAATAAACCAGAATAGCCGCCTAGCTCACTATATAAAAACCATTATCAAGACCAAACTATAAAATCCAGAAGTTAGCAATTCAGAATACATGAAATAAAGATTACATTAATACATTAGCATGCATAAGAAATTCAATGCAATGGATAATGATGTGAACACAAGAAGAAAACCTCAAGAGAGAACCTTAGCAGCAGAGAGAACAGGGGTGGGATCAACACCAGCACCTCGAAGGGCCTCTTTTGCTTGCCTCGAGGCATCATAAAACACGGGCGACGCAATCTTCGCGGCTTCCTCTCCCGCACTCTTCAGCACTGGGAGCGCCGCATCAACTGCGGGCTTCAGAGAATCAGTCACAACCTTAATCAAGTCCTTGGAAAAGTCTAGAACTTTTGAACCAGCATCCCCTACAGCATCTATTGTATCTTCCACCTTCAACATAGCATCAGCATATTAGAAAACATGCCAATTCCTTTAAGACAAAAACACAAAAGAGGAGATCTAGAAGATAATAAATAGGCAAATATAAGAAATAGGTCTTTATGCTTTCATGCTGGTTTGAAATAAGTCCCGGCGATTTTTTTTTTTGTTTGATATTGGTCCCTAAATTTTACCGATGATTTGAAATTGGTCCCAATTAACTATTCCGTCAAATCCTTGGATGAAAACAAAATTTTTATATAATGACTAGGATTATCTGTACAACATGAAGGTGACTAGGAGAGAGAAAATTTCAAAAAGATAATAAAATACATTAAAATATTAAAATAATAAATTCATTGAAAAAAATACATGTAGTAGAATTTTAAGTCGAAATCACTTAAAATTCTACATGTACTTTTGAATGAATTTATTATTTTAATATATTTTATTGACTTTTTGAAATTTCTCCATCCTAGTGAGTAGTGACCGCCATGTCGTGCATATAATCCTAGTAAGATTTTTTGAAATTTTCTCTCTCCTAGCCACTGCCATGCCGTACATATAATTCTAATTATTATATGAAAAATTTGCCACGCAATATTATTCCATCCAAGGATTTAACGAAATAGTTAATATGGACTAATTTCAAACCGTTAGTAAAATTTACTGAGCAATATCAAACAAGAGAGTTAAAAGACCTATTTCAAATCAACATGAAAGTATAGGGTCATATTTCCTATTTCTTCCTAACAAATATGAACTCTACGCTCCCCAAATATGGAGGTCTAAAAGATGTTTCCATGACACGAACTTGAGACCTCCATAATTCACTGGAGGGAGCTTAACCGCGGGTCTAAGCCACTCTCACACACACCAAATCAATCCACACTTAAATAAGACCATATCCATTGTTATTTATTAACATTATCAACTCGAGCAATGATCAAATTTAAGATGACTTAGGGCTTCTTTGGGACAACGATATCAGTTGTGAGTGCAGTTATAAAAAAACACATGCAACGTTTAGGAGCGCAATGTTTACAATCATGTGGCGAGTATCAATGATGTCAAAGCGTTATGGAAGACATTGGAGTCTTTGTATGCGAAGAGCACGGGTATGAACAAACTCTTGTTGCCGACCAAGATTAGTGATTGCAAGTATAAGGAGGGCACACCTATACTTGATAATGTGAATGAGTTTCAAGGAGTGTTGAATCAGCTATCTGCCATGAAGGTGACCTTTGATGATGATGTCAATGCACTATGGTTATTGAAGTCTCTCCCTGCCTCTTGAGAGAAGGTACGAGTTTCACTGATCAACTCGTCTCCAGGAGGTATTTTGACTATGGAAGTTGCAAAGAGTGGGATCTTAAATGAGGAGGTGAGATAAAAATCTCAGGGTGAGTCTTATGTGACTATCTCCTCTGCCCATTCAGAGGTTTTGTACATTGAGCCTAGGGGAGAGATAAGGACAGAGATGGCAGAGGGTCTAGCAGGAGCAAGTCTAGGCCGCGGAAAGATATTGAGTGTTTTCATTGTGGCAAGAAGGGTCACATCAAGAGGAAGTGTAATGCTTGGAAGAAGTTGCATATGCGGGAATCAGGGAAGCAAGATGAGGCCACAACATCAGTAGTGACAGACTTTGATGACGATCTTCTCTTTGCAAGTGATGAGGTGACAACTAACCTCGCTTGTAGAGATGGTTCGTGGTTGGTGGACTCAGGGGCTTCAACACACGTTTCGAGCGATATAGCACAGTTTGCTGCTAACACCTCAAGTGATTGCGGGGTGTTGAGGATGGGCAACATGAGTGTCTGCAAAGCTATCGGAGTCGGTGATGTGCACCTGAAGACGAGCACAGGTTCTGTTTGTGTTCAAGGACATTCGTCATGTACCTGACATCCGGTTCAGTTTGTTGTCTGTTGGTCGATTGAACGCTGATGATTATGTTAGTAAATTTGGTGACGGACGATGGAGGCTGACCAGAGGTTCCTTGGTCATAGGCCGTGGTAGCATGACGTTCGGCCTTTATTGTATGGAGGCGAGAGATGCAGGTGCAGGGGAGCACAAAGTCAAAGATGACAAAGCTACCGGTGTGTGGCGCTGGCAGCGCGGATTCTTCAGTGAGAAGAAATGTTATATGCAAGTGAGACATCATGTCTCAAAGTCGATGGTGATAGGACAGAAGAGCGGTTCAAATATTGTTGTTGGTCAATGACGACGTGTGACTTTTGATTGTCACGATCCTACATCGAGTTCGACTGTATGCGCGGGAGAAATGCATAGTTGCAGTGATGATTCTCGCAGGGAAGTTGCCAATTTGGAGAGCTCCTCCTCCTAGTCAGAAGGGGGAGAATTGTTGGGTTTGGGTTCTCTCCTAGGTGGATAAAACTGCGGCGACGGACGTCGAGAGTTTCGTAAAGGTATGAATTGAGTCGTGGTGGATTTCAGGAGCAATCAGCATATTGGTGCGATCGGCTGCTCATATCATGCATTCACTTATATGATTATATAAGTTATTATAAGTTGATATATATATATATATTATTATATATAATTAGAAGACTATAAAGAAAAGAAAAGGAGATTTCACTCTTACCGTGACCTTGCTGTGCGTGAGTATAAAACAAAAGAAAACCTAATATCCTGTACTCTCCCACGCGTGAAGCAAGGTAGTCGCCTGTTCTTTTTCCTCCTCCAGCAAACGAAGCGCGCTCTCCTTCCACCTCTCATCTCTCAAGTTCGGGCGGGGGTTTCTCGCCGGCGATCTTGGGGCACGGCAGCAGGCCGGAGCAAGCTGCGGCGGTGAGGTGAAGCCGGAGGTTTGGGCCGCACTGTGTTGAGATTTGACGGTGGCGATTGTCGCAAGGGCGGAGACACCGGACTTTGGTGGCGAGGTATCTGAGTCTCGAGTGGGACAACCTACTGACGGGTTGCAGACTGATCAGATTGCGTCAGTGACATCGTGTGTCGACGTAGGCAAACAACTTTGGCACAGTATTGAAAGACCTTGGAAGACTGCAGAGGATTCAGAGAACTAGTTTGGAGCCAGTCACTCGAACTCGAACTTGGTTGTCTTTGTCTATATACCTGTATCTTCCTCTTGTCTTTATATTTGTGTTAGTTGTAGGATCCATCTGGGGATCGCGGGGGGAAAGTCAATGTATTGTTGAACATTATTTAGTGGAGGCTTTCCGGGTTGGACTCCGGTCGTCCCGTGATTTTTATCCTGCTTTGGGGATTTTCCACCTATACGCCTTTCTGTCTGACTGTGATTGTTTTTTTGTTCTTGCGTATTTTACTGATGACTTTTGCAGGTATCTCAGCTCGCGTCCTCACGACACTTAGGTCCGTGGGAACGTGTTTCTCACAACAACTCTCACACACACCAAATCAATCCACACTTAAATAAGACCATATCCATTGTTATTCATTAACATTATCAACTCGAGCAATGATCAAATTTAAGACGTCTCATGTCTTCTTTGAGACAGTGATAGCGGTTGTGAGCGCAGTTATAAAAAAACACATGTAGCATTTAGGTAGGTGTGATCACGAATGTTATTTTCTCAAACCGACAAGCCAAAACACCGCCATAGTTATGAATTCATGGTCAAAGTGTTAGTAGTAGTGAACCCCATATCCTGGAAAGTGGAATTTAGGCCAAAAAGGCTATCACAAAAGTTCCAAACACAGGTAAAAACGTCACCACTGCGTTTACTACAAGAGGTTTGCATCACCACCGCTCAAACTCTACTACAATCTCAAACAAAACCTTACTCAAGCATAAGTTCATCTAAATACAGGAATTCATTAGACATAAGGTTGACTTAGATGTACATTTTATCATATATAAATTTATTGATAATTTAATAAATTATATGAGGCTATATACCCAAAGTAAAAAAAAAAATCACACAGACAATCTAAGGTATGTTTGGCATGACAAATCGCCGGCAAGAAAAGAAACTTAGTTCTGAACATAAAAGTGAATGAAGTTCAATAGTTGAGGTCGGGCGTTCGATGGTTCATAGCCACCGCGTTCACGACCGCCGCCGCCACGCCAAACAGAGCCTAAAAATCGTCATCTGTAAGATTTTTATTTGAATATAGAATGTGCACATCTACGACAGCCCGATGTGGCCCAAATTTAAGTTACCGCTGTTCATTTAAAAAAAATTAAGAACCCCAAAACTGTTTGGATAAGGGCACCGAATACTGATAATTGCCGCTTCCAATTGTGTAAAAACGCTCAAGAATGGCAGAAATTCGAAACAGCAACTCCAAATTTGGCAGCAAGCTTAGGAAATTAGTCGCAAACCTTGGTGATGGAAGATACGATGCTTTCTTTAGGTAGGGTGAGAGCCTGAGCCTCGAAGGAGAAGGCGCGGGGTTGGGAAAATAGGGCGATGAGGCTGAGCGCCGCCGTCGATGGAGAGAGAAGAAGTGGCGGCGAGGGGCGGAGCCGGGGATTCGGAGCGGGCTTGGGCTGATGAGGAGGTCGGATCATCGCAGCGGATCTCACCGCCATGGCCATCTCCGACCCAGGATACTCTTTCCCTCTCTACCTCTCTCTCCCCCATCAAGTGGAAGTTATTCAGATGGCTGATGGCTAGCGGCTGCAGATGAGAGGCTGTGGTTTTGAGCGGCGGCAAAAGAAATCTCGTGCAGCAGTGGTGTACTGAAAGGATGTGTGAAGGGGGAGTAAAGCCCTTGATATGCTTTATAGTTCGTGCTTTGAATAGATCCACTGCAGGTTTTATTCTAAGAAATTTTATAAAAGTGATATTTGTAGGATTAAGGCTATGAGAATAAGTTGAGTTGAGATGGCTCGTGAGCTAGATGAATATGCTCAAAAGACCTCTAATGACAGCCGAGCTTGAGCCCATTCATCCTTCTGTGAGCTTTTTGCAAAAATGTATACTTTAATATATAATAATAATAAGGAATTCTACTGTGTGTTACTGAAGGTGATCTTCCAGTGATGCTTGCCCTCCCTCCTCTATGGTGTTCTTGAGGGCGACTCATTCGTTGTCCCGATGTCAACTCTCTTCTCTTGGGAACTCCCATATGAGTGATGAGTCAAGCTCAATTTTGATGGTGTTGTTAAGGACATGTCTGGATGGGTTAGTGTGGGTTGGGTTGTTCGAAACCATCGTAGCTTTGTTCTTCTGGCCGGGAGCATTCATTTTCGATGCCTCTCGGTTGTAACAACGTAACTTCTGGCATCTTGGGAGGGCATGCATCGTACCATCTCTTTGTTGAGCGTTCTACGACTGGAGATACAATGGGACTCTTCCGACAGTTATCAGTTGGATGCAAGGTTCGTCGTTCTGCTTGGATGTGCGGGATGACCAAGTTCATGATGTAAGGGACTATGTGACTGATTTATTGGACCACATCATTATTCACGAATATCTGGCTGTGAATCGGGTTGCTGATGAGTGTGTTAATCTCGCTATTGCTCGTAGAGACTACTCTTTTTCTGAGGCGGATCCCCCCTCCCCCCTCCCCGAGATTATAAGTTCCTCTATAGGATTTTCTTGCCTACAAAAAAAACTCGTGAGCAACTCGTGCTCCATATGTAGGTCTCGAGCTCGAGCTGGAGTCAACATATGTGAGTTCCTCGAGCTCGAGGTCCATATATAGGTCTCGAGCTTGAGCTGGAGTCACTAAATCACCTCTCTTCCTCGCCCATACTCACCTCTGCTCACCCAACTCTCCCTCTGCTCGCCCAGCTCGCCCTCTGCTCGCCCAGCTCGCCCTCTGCTCGCCTAGCTCGCCCCTTGCTCGCCAAGCTCGCCCCTTGCTCGCCAAGCTCGCCCCTTGCTCGCCAAGCTCGCCCCTTGCTCGCCAAGCTCGCCCCTTGCATCTCCAAGCTCGCCCCTTGCTCGCCAAGCTCGCCCCATGCTCGCCAAGCTCGCCCCTTGCTCGCCAAGCTCGCCCCTTGCTCGCCAAGCTCGCCCCTTGCTCGCCAAGCTCGCCCCTTGCTCGCCAAGCTCGCCCCTTGCAAGGTCTACGAATATGCGTCTACTTAGGTCTTTCTGATCTCGATGAATTACGGGTGGTACATTGTACAAATCGAGTCCTTCAGAAAGCCCCATATATTGGACTTTGCAAAAATGTCTTCATTTCAAATGTTAAATAGTCTAAACCTTAGTTTAAACATGTTGAAACCAGCAACTGGTCTCTTGAGTTCGGACCCACTGGGGGTGTAGCCGATGCTTATTTCTCCCTCACTAGACTCTCTTGACGGTGGATGCTGGAAACGGAATAGACCCAAGGCTGAAGCGAGGAGGTCCCGCCACACACCCGGAAGATCTTAGAGAGCTTCCCCTCCCAAACCAAAGCTCAACCGGGCACCTTGGAGGGCACTGGCTGCCAACCAAAACTAGCCTAGAGGAGAGGATTCTCTAAAATCGGGTCTCCTCCAAGGTGCCCTTAAGGGTCTATTTATAGATTTTCCTAGGTTGGTCTGCAAATAACATGAATCCGCCTTTTAATTTTACTAACAGCACCCCAAATTGGTCTGCTAACAGCCTAACTCCGCTGTTCCGAAGGGCTATTTGCAGCCCACCAGGGGTATTATGGTCATTTTCCCCTCACAGCCCTTTGGGCGAGTGGTCCGTGAGGGCACCATTCGCTGGGCACCCGCCTGGCTGGGCGAATGCCCACGCTTCTGGGCGAGTGGTCCGTGAGGGCACCACTCGCCTAGCGTCTTCTCTCCTACGGCCTACCCCCACCAACACGGGGGCATTTTTACCTTCCTTGGCCTGGGCAAGTGACCTGGCGAATGATCTGGACGACCCAGGTTTCGCCAGTTGGCTGGGGGGGCCCACTCGGCGAATACGGGTTGTACACAATCCCCGCTCTTTACGAGCGGTTCCTACGGTCGTAAAGAACAGTCCAACCCTGTATTCGGTGAGTGCTTGCTGACTGGATCCATAAGATTCCGTGGGTCCCACCGCCACCTTATATATATACCCTCATGTCAGGTTTCTCTGGACCACTCTCTCGTCTCGGCTCGGAGCTTCTCCACTTCCTAATGTCTTTCCACAAATCTTCTGCGAAACCCCTCTCGCGAGAGATGATCGACCGCCTGGCTGTGGCTCAAGCTGCAACGGCCCCCAGGGCATCCAAATTTGCTCCCTGGCTGATGTCTAAACGGGATCCGAGCGCCCCCTATGTCTCGCGTCGAGCCAAGACGATTCGGCTGAATCGTCAGAGAGGCGAGACTGCCTCGGAGTCTCCGGCGGATACTCCACCGGCGAACACGCTGGCGGATGCCCTTCCGGACCCCGCGGTACTGGTATGAGGATTCTTCCTGTCTCCATTTAGTTCCTGTCCCTTACCCTGCGCTTATTCTGACCATTCGCAGGGGGCTTTGGTACCTGAGGACGACATGGGGCCGTTTTGAGCAGTGCGGTGGTGCCACCTCCCGCGGACGAGGTACCTCCTCCCGATCTGGATCTTGCTCCTCCGCCTCCTCCTGGGGAGACTGTACCCCAACCCCGTGAGTTGTGAACCTTCTCGCTTTTTCCTTTTATGTTGTCGGCTACTAATCATTACCTTTTCGCAGCCCTCAACCCTGACGTCCCGCTGCGGGACTCCATTCCTCCCAGTCCCCCTGCTCAGGTGAACCTCGCTGTCACCGCGAATGAACAGAGGGTCTCCCCTGAGCAAGAGCTGGATCAGCCTCTCCGTGCTGATGACCGTGTGGATGCTCCGGCTCCTTCTTCACAGCCTTACCGTCCAGGAAAGGGAAAGGTCTTACCTCCCGCCTGGCTGTTTGGGACGCACCCCCATTCGTCCCGTCCCTCGGGTCACCCGGACCCCACCCCAGGTCAGTCCACTCACCCGCCTCTATCGTACTCGCATCTTTTATCACCACTAACCTAGTTGTGATTCCGCAGGCTATCGAGAAGCCTCCCCCTTCGACTCCTACTACGAGGGGGGAGAGGGAATGCTCTCGCCTCTCCCTTCCCCTGGGGATCTTGCTGACTTCCTGGGTGATTCCTCGGATCACGCGACCCTGAAGGATCGGATCTCGGAGGTCCTGGGGAAGCTCATCCACATCCAGCGAAACGTGGCCAGCCAGGTGGACGACGTGCGGCTGAGAGTCGCGCGTGAGTTGAAGGACCTTCGACGAAGTCACTCGCATCTTCTCGCGGAGGTGGAGCGGCTAAGGGGTGAGGGAGGGGAGTTGTCTCCCGGAACACACGACGCGCGAGCCCGGGACCAACTCCAACTGGCTTCCCATGAGATCACCAATATACTCGCTTATTACCGCCCGCGAATGCCCATGGAAGCTGGGTCGCGAAAGCGAGGTCGGTGGATCTGGGAGGAGACCTGACCTACCCAACGTCCACCCCTCTTATTGTTTTCTTTTCTTACTTTATGCTGCGAATGTTGAACGTTATTTTTCTGTAATAATTTCTCTATGCTTTGCGAATGCTTCTTTATTCGTTTTTCGTATCTCATAGCTTTGCTTGGGTATTGCCGAGTGATAACTTATAGCCGGATGCTCTTCCAACCTCGTTGCGTAGCCGCGGAATGAATAGACATAGGGCATTTGCCATTAATGGGCGAGAGGGACCGGCTCGGGCTTCGAGGTGTCGGGAGGGCGCGATGGCTATCCGCACACCCGAGGTCTCGAAAGTCCAAACGCCGTTTAGTCCCTCTATAAATAGGTCTTTCAACCACCGTATTAAATACCTAACCATCCGCTCTCTTTCCTTGCGCTAGCACTCGCGCTTCTTCCTTATCTGTTGCTCCTCTTTCCTTCTTTACTCGCAAAAATGGGTGGCGATGCGGAAGGCAGGGCCAAGTGCGCCAGCGCATTCGCCAACCACGTCTTTGATTCCTGCGACCTCTCTGAGGAGGCCTACCTGACTGCCGTCGCTGACTACGTCCAGCCGGGTTTCGAGGCGCGAAAGCCCAGGCCGGATGAGCGCCTGAATTCCATCTCGCCTTGTGCTCTCGCGATCCCGCTAGAGCATTTCGAGGTGGGGTTTCGCCTCCCGATCTGGCCGGAACTTCGCCAGACCTTCAGGTACTACGGGGTCGTGCCTGGGCAGCTCAACCCCAACTCCATCGCTATGTTGGTTGGGTACGCGAGCTACCTGCGAGAGGAGGGAATCGAGTTCTCGCTGCCCGTCTTCCACAAGCTCTATACCTTCTGTTGCACCCATGGTATCTCGTTCTTCTCGGGACTGAGCCCCCTAAAGCACTACGGGCTCTCGAACAAGAACCATGACTGGGTTCGCCGCTTTATTTTTGTAAGCGGGAACCTGGGGAACACTCTTCTCGCGCCGGTGCAGGAGGAGGAGTCAACCTTCCGCCCCCCGACCCTAGGGGGGCACGAGGCCAAACTTCACCAATACATCCTGGAGCACGGGATGGATCTCGTCCATCTCCGGCGAAATGTCAACTCGCTTCCACCCATTCCGCAGGGCGAGGGTAAGTGTTCGAGACTTCATTCGCTTTCGCTTTGTGATTTTTACATCATTCGCTAGAACCATTGGTTATATTATGCAGGTGTGCGCCACTTCCCCCTTCATCCGCCGCGTCCCTCCGGGTCTACCCTCTCTCTCGCACAGGCCGCCGCGGATGCCTGTCGGGAGGAACCTTCTTCCTCCAAGCCTGGCGAAAAGAAGCGCAAGCCAGCGGTGCTGACCTCTTCCTCTTCCAAGAAGCCCACCCCCCCCCCCCCCTCCGCCAAGGGGAAGGGGGTGCTGGACGAGACCCTCGGGGCGGATGCTCAGATCCAAGCCCTGGGGACGAGTGCGCCAGGAGAGACCACCCCTCGCGCGGGACTGTCGTTGCCGCCGCCCCCACTTCCCAAGGACCATCGCAACTTCCCCAGCGGCGAGAAGTACAGGGACCCCTCGGGGGCTCCCCTGGTGAAGTGGGACAGGAATGCTAACCGGGTCTCGCTCTCCACCCTCCATCCGTCGTGGATAGAGAGCGATCTCGCCAGCGGTGAGGCTTACGCCATCGCGTATGCCCTCTACGGCCGAGAAGACGCCGAAGTCTATGATGCCGAGACGACCCATGTCCTCGCTCATGAGAGTGCCAGGGCCATGCTGCGGGCGCTCGAGCTCGCGCACATGTCTTCGCGCCGGAGCATCAAACTGGCGCGGGACTTGGCGGCGGTTGAGGAGTCCCGGTCCGTTGCTTCTACTGAGGCGATGGAGCTTAGGACTAAGCTGGCGGCTGCGGAGACTCTTCTCGCCAACCGCCCTGTCGCAGAGGTATGTTTTCTCCTTTCCCGCGAGCGACTTGTTGCCGATTGACAACTTTATTCTTACTACCCTTGTTATTATTTTCAGGATACCACGGTTGCCGAGATGCTCCGCGCTCGGGTGGCCGGCCTTGAGGATGAAATCCGTCTGGCCAAAGCCGAAGTCCAGCGATTGCGAGAGGCTGGTGCGTCAGCACTCGACCCGGGGAGCGGGGGCCATTTTTATCCCCATCACGAGTTGGAGCAGCTGATGCAAGAGAACGCGCAGAATGCTGTCAAGCATGCGCTGCAGGTGCTGCGGCGAGCGGGATACCTGAAGGCGGAAGCCGAATGCCTTTCCGCTCGCCAAGTCGTCCCCGAGCTTTACATTCCAATCCCCTTTCCTGAGGACGACCACGCCGAGCCGCGAGAAGACGCCCTCATCCCAGACTCTGGCGAGAGCGACAGATCTTCAAGCGAGAAATCTGCTGATCCTTGAGAAGGGCCTCTTGTATTTTCTCTTTTTGCATTTATCATTTTGACTGTAATCTTGAACGGGCGAGTGCCTTTAAAAGATGTATATATTGACTACAATTTGTGTTATTCTAAGCTTTCCTCTCATTCGCCGCTATACCTCGTTAGGCTCATTAGGACGTTAGGTCGTGATGCGACTGTCTTGGCCACCCCGCGAATGCTCGAAGATGACTTAGGTCGGTCGTTCCCCTTCGATCTCTTGCTACCAAGTGAACCTTACCATTCACGTGTCACGGGGTTTCGCTTAGGTAGTCAAGAGAGTGGGGTGTGATCCTCTCTCCGGCGCGTGGTCTATGCGAATGCTCTTGAGATCATCTCTTGAGAACTTAGAGCCCGCCACCGGGTGAGCCTTCGGACCTGCCAGCTAGATGGGAGCCTGGACAGCGGGTCTGCTCGGGGCCAACCTCTGGAACATAGAACCTGCCACCGAGTGAGCCTTCGGACCTGCCAGCTAGATGAGAGCCTGGACAGCGGGTCTGCTCGGGGCCAACCTCTGGAACATAGAACCTGCCACCGAGTGAGCCTTCGGACCTGCCAGCTAGATGAGAGCCTGGACAGCGGGTCTGCTCGGGGCCAACCTCTGGAACATAGAACCTGCCACCGAGTGAGCCTTCGGACCTGCCAGCTAGATGAGAGCCTGGACAGCGGGTCTGCTCGGGGCCAACCTCTGGAACATAGAACCTGCCACCGAGTGAGCCTTCGGACCTGCCAGCTAGATGAGAGCCTAGACAGCGGGTCTGCTCGGGGCCAACCTCTGGAACATAGAACCTGCCACCGAGTGAGCCTTCGGACCTGCCAGCTAGATGAGAGCCTGGATAGCGGGTCTGCTCGGGGCCAACCTCTTGAACATAGAACCTGCCACCGAGTGAGCCTTCGGACCTGCCAGCTAGATGAGAGCCTGGAGAGCGGGTTTGCTCGGGGCCAACCTCTGGAACATAGAACCTGCCACCGAGTGAGCCTTCGGACCTGCCAGCTAGATGAGAGCCTGGAGAGCGGGTCTGCTCGGGGCCAACCTCTTGAACATAGAACCTGCCACCGAGTGAGCCTTCGGACCTGCCAGCTAGATGAGAGCCTGGACAGCGGGTCTGCTCGGGGCCAACCTCTGGAACATAGAACCTGCCACCGAGTGAGCCTTCGGACCTGCCAGCTAGATGAGAGCCTGGACAGCGGGTCTGCTCGGGGCCAACCACTTGAACGTCCAGGGTCTCTCCTGCGAGCTGTAGCATCATTTTCATACACATAGTTTAAACAAAATGTTTTCATTCAAAAAACCATCATTATTACATGGTACTAAGGATAAAAACGTTTAAGGTCGTCGCCGCTCCACGTGTGGCTGAGGGGTTGGCCCTCCACATTTTGAAGGCGATACCCCCCGGACTTTAGTGCCTCTTCCACGACATAGGGGCCTTCCCAATTGGGGTTAAGTTTTCCCACCGCGGCGGACCTCCCAGCCGCGTCGACCTTCTTGAGTACCAGATCTCCCTTCTCGAACTGCTTGATCCTGACGCGTCTGTCGAAATACTTGGCCATCCGCCGCTTGACCTCTTCTTGATGGATGGCTGCTCGATCCCGAGCTTCTTCGATGAGGTCGAGGGAGAGCCGCAACTCCTCCTCGTTCTCGGCTCTCCAATCTTCCTCACCATTTGTGACGACCTTCACCCGTGGTGTCATAACCTCGAACTCTATGGGGATGACGACCTCGCAACCGTGAGAGAGCTTGAAAGGGGTCTCTCCCGTGGCGGTGTTGGGGGTGGTTCTTAAAGCCCAAAGGACCGAGGGGAGCTGCTCCACCCAATTGCCCTGGAGATTTTCCACCTTCTTTTTGAGCAAGTTCACGATGACCTTATTCGCCGCCTCCACCTGCCCGTTGCTCCTGGGATGGTAAACGGACGCAAACCTAAGGTCTATCCCCAACTGGCCACAGAAGCCGATGAATTCCTCGCTTGCGAATTACGGCCCATTATCCGTGACTATGGCCTGCGGAAGCCCATGTCGACAAATGATCTCCCCCCATACGAAGTTGCGGATTACCTGGGAGGTGACCTTAGCCAACGCCTTGACCTCCAACCACTTTGTGAAGTAGTCAATCATGACTAGGAGAAATCTCCTCTGTCCACTAGCCTGGGGGAAGGGTCCTACCAGATCCATTCCCCATATGGCGAATGGCCAGGGCGCCGTGATACTCTTTAGCCTCTGAGCTGGCATGAGCTGAAGCGGGGCAAACATTTGGCACTTCTGGCATCTCTTGGCGAAGGCTGCCGCGTCTTTACTTAGGGTTGGCCAGAAGTATCCCTGCCTTATTATCCTTGCTTCCAGCATCCTGCTCCCCGAGTGGCTGCCGCACTCGCCGGAGTGAACTTCTTCCAAGATCTTTGGTACCTCTTCCTCCGAGATGCATCGGGCCAGGAGGCCTGAGAGGGTCTTCCGATACAAGTCACCCTCATGGAGCACGTAGTAGGCAGACTTATACCGGAAGCGCCTCTGGTCCGGAACTTCTTCCGGAAATCTCCCCGTTGCAAGGAAGGTGACGAAGGGATCCTTCCAGGAGGGCCGCTGTTCTACTTCCATGAGCTCTCCTTCTTCGATCGAAGGACGGAATAGGTCCGTCAGGGTCCCCCCGGCTCGTGGACCAGATTTTGCCAACCGGTCTGCCGGGGTGCTCTCCTCTCGAGGGACGTGCCGGATGGAGAAAGTTTTGAACGTCCCTACGAGACCTTTGACTTTTGCTAAGTACCTCATGAGCACAGGTTCCCTTGTTTCGAACTCTCCCCTTATCTGAGAAGCTATTATCATGGAGTCAGTGAGGACCTCCACGTCATGGACCCCGAGCTCCCGGGCCAACCGCAGACCGGCGATTACAACCTCATACTCTGCCTGGTTGTTGGTGATTGGGAAGTGTATCACTAGTGTCTGCTCTATCTTTACTCCGTGGGGACTCTCCAGCACCACCCCTCCTCCGAGAGAATTCTTGCCCGAAGCCCCATCCACCAGCAGCTTCCATGGAACGTGACGAGGGGTTCCGTCTTCTTTCATCTCGGCCATGAAATCTGTCATGAAATCAGCCACCACCTGCGCCTTCATAGATAATCGAGGGACAAAGGTAATGTTGAATTCACTTAGCTCTATTGACCATTTTGCGAGCCTTCCTGAGTGCTCCACTCCTTCGAAGATCTGGCGGAGAGGATGATCCGTCACTACTTGGATCGAATGGGCCTGGAAGTATGGTCTAAGCTTCCTTGCTGCGATGACCAGGGCAAAGGCCAACTTCTCTAAAATTGGGTACCTGAGCTCCGCTTCCCTCAGGACCCTGCTTACGTAGTAGACTGGCAGCTGCTTCTTGCCTTCCTCCCGAACCAGGACGGAGATTACGGCCTCCGCCCCGACCCCGAGATACAGATGTAGCTCCTCCCCCTCTTTGGGACTTTGCAGTAGCGGAGCCTTGGTGAGTTGGCTCTTCAAGGCCTGAAAGGCCTCCTCGCATTCTCTTGTCCATTCAAACTTCTGGTTGCCTCATAGCGCTTTGAAGAAGGGGGAGCATCTTTCCCCGGCCCGGGAGAGAAACCTGTTCAGCCCGGCGAGTCTTCCGGTCAAGCGCTGAACTTCCTTGGCGTTTCGTGGCGATCCCAGCTCCATTATAGCCCTAACCTTGTCCGGGTTAGGTTCTACCCCCCAGGGGGTGAGAAGGTGCCCCAGGAACTTCCCTTTGCTGGCCCCGAACACACACTTCAGGGGGTTCAGGCGCATCTTGTACTTGCGTAGGGTGGCGAAGGTCTCCTCGAGGTCCCGGATGTGAGAGCTCACACACTTGCTCTTTATCATAAGGTCATCCACGTAGACCTCCAGGTTCCTTCCCCTCTGCTTCTCAAATACCCGATCCATCATCCTCTGGTAGGTTGCTCCTGCATTTTTCAGCCCGAAGGGCATCATCTTATAGCAGTAGCATCCCTCCCTGGTGATGAATGAGACATCTCTGACGTCCGGGGGGGTGCATTCTTATTTGGTGATAACCTGAAAAAGCATCCAAAAAACTCATCACAGAAAAACCGACGGCTAAGTCAACCAGCGCGTCGATCCGAGGCAAGGGATAACAATCCTTAGGGCAGGCCTTATTTAACAATGAAAAGTCCACACACATACGCCAGCGGCCATCGGCCTTTTTTACCATTACGACATTGGAGACCCAGCCTGGATACTGGATCTCCGTTACAAAACCTGCTTCGAGGAGTTTCGCCACCTCCTCGCGGATCGGTCCTTCGAGCTTGTCAGCTATAGTCCTTCTCTTCTGCCGGATGGGGCGGGCTTCTGGATCGAGATTGAGACGATGGCAAGCCACGTCCGCCTCGATGCCTGGCATGTCCGCTGCGCTCCATGCGAAGATGTCCACGTTCTTCTGGATGCACTCCAGCATCCTTCTCTGGTCTTCCAGGCTGAGGCCCCCGCTGATCCGCACCTTCTCCACCCTTCCTGCCTGGGTGGTAACCTCCATCTCTATCACCTCTTCTGCCGCCTCGAGCCGGGTTGGCTCTTTCCACTGGCCTTTTGCTTCTCGCCTCTCTTCCCGGGCCTTTTCCTCTGCAGCTCCTTCTGCCTCCTCCGGCTCGACCTCCTGCTCCTCACGAGCGACCTCCAACAACTCGACCTCCTGGGCATCGCCCTCTCCTCCTACTTCTCTCTTCTCCACCTCTTCTCCTGGCCCCTCCGGCCTCGCCATCTCTTCATCCATCTTCTCGGCACCCGCTATCCATGAAATGGTGTTGACGGCAGTCACGTAGCACTGCCTTGCCACCTTAGCATCTCCTCGGACGCGGATCTGGACTCCTCCACTATGGAGCTTTAAGCACTGATGGTACGATGAGGGCACGCACCGGAAGGCGCTGATGAGGGGTCGTCCGAAGATGGCGTTATAGCTGCTCGGAGCGTCCACAATGACGAACCGGCAGTTTCTTTGGACTCCTCCTAGCGTCACCTGGAGACCTACGCCTCCCTCGACCTCCTTCCGCTCCCCCGAGAAACCAAATAGTGGTCCGTCGGAGGCCTGCACCCTCTTCTTCTCTACCTCCATCGCGTCGAAAGCTTTTTTGAAGATCACATTCACCGAGCTCCTGTTGTCCACCAGGATCCGGGAGACCGTGAAGTTTTCTATCGCCGTCTGGATCACCAGGGCGTCGCAGAATGGGTCTTCATAATCTGGCATATCTTCTGAGGAGAAGGTGAGCTTCTCAGAGGGGGGTGGGGTCTGGGAAGTCGACGCGACGTCCCTTCGGAACATGGCCTGGAAGCTTCTCTTGCGAGAGGCCTCTATCCCAACCCCACCGTGAATCACCCCGATTCCCCCTGGTTCCTGTATCTGCCCTATCCTCACACCGGTCCTCTTCTGCCTCTGGGAGCACTTCCTCAATTCTGGCCTGCTGCCGCCGTGGCTGTCCTCTTTCCCTCATCTCCAAGAACTCCGGGCAGGTGGCGATCGCGTGACCTTCTTCCTGATGAAAGTCACAGTAAGGCAACGCCACCCTGTCCCCTCTTCCCGCTCTTCCTCTTCCTCCTCTTGCTCCTCTACCTCTTCTCCCTCGGCCTACCACCATGGCTTGCTCCTTCGGGGGGTGAGGGGGTCTGGGACCCTGCCTCCACCCCTGATTCACTCCTCCTGCCTCCCTTCCTTGGTACCTTTCATCCTGACCTCGCGCTGGTCCTTCCTGGTTCCTCCAGCCCAACCTGTTGTTGGGTTCTTGGTTCCTCCAAACCCGAGGTGGTCTTTCGAACCCCTGGCCCCTGGGCTCCTCTCGCCTTCTTCCCTCTGGCTGCCTTGCCTCGGGCTCGCTCATCTTTGCCAACCTTTTGTAGAATTCGGGGTTGGCCGCCTCCCCTTCAATCTCCTCCGCGGCTCTCTCCATCAACTCCTCGAAGGATACAGGAGGTCTTCTCTTCAGGTCCATCTTGAAGAACCCCTCTCGCAGCCCTACGATGAATGCCATCTGGAGGGCGAATCCCGGCACCTCCTGCACTAGGTGTATCTCCTCCTGGAACCTGTCCACGTACTTGGCCAGGGATTCCCCCTCCCTCTGTCTGATCTTGAAGAGAGCCTCCGCATCCTTCTTCCTCTTCTTTGACGTCGAGAAACGCAGTCGGAAGCTTCGGCGCAGATCATCGAACGCATAGATGGAACCTGTGGGAAGCTGGTGGAACCAGTCCCTTGCTTTCTCCTTCAGGGTGGTCGCGAAGAGTCGGCATTGGAAAGAATCCGACATGGGAAGGATTGAAGTCATGTCCTCGAACCACTGCAGGTGCACAACTGGATCCTCCTTGCCGGTGTAGTAGGACATCTCCGGCCCACGAAACCCTTCTGGTACTGGGGCCGAGAGGATCATCTCGCAAAAGGGGCTCCCTTCCCCTGTTCGGCGAGTGGTCCTCTCGCGCGGGACCAACTCACACACCTCAGCACTCGCCGGACTGCTGAACAGCTGCCATCCGGGAAGATCTCGCGCACTTCCTTCTGCTGGCACCTCCTTCCCCGGCCGCTGCCCCGGTGCGTTCTCGCCGATCTGCAGAGGCGGGACCACTGGGACCGCCGGGGTCTCGCACTCGTTCCTTGCCGCGAGAACTGTCTGCAGAACCTCTCGCTTGAACTTCTCAAACATCTCCAACCACTCCCCTGCCGCGGGTGGCTGCGAGTGACCTGAGTCAGAACCATTTCCTCCATCTCCCGTCATCGAAACTGGCTGGGGATTTTCTTTCACCGGCTACGGTCCACGCTCACCGCACCAAAAATGTTGAAACCAGCAACTGGTCTCTTGAGTTCGGACCCACTGGGGTGTAGCCGATGCTTATTTCTCCCTCACTAGACTCTCTTGACGGTGGATGCTGGAAACGGAATAGACCCAAGGCTGAAACGAGGAGGTCCCGCCACACACCCGGAAGATCTTAGAGAGCTTCCCCTCCCAAACCAAAGCTCAACCGGGCACCTTGGAGGGCACTGGCTGCCAACCAAAACTAGCCTAGAGGAGAGGATTCTCTAAAATCGGGTCTCCTCCAAGGTGCCAATAAGGGTCTATTTATAGATTTTCCTAGGTTGGTCTGCAAATAACATGAATCCGCCTTTTAATTTTACTAACAGCACCCCAAATTGGTCTGCTAACAGCCTAACTCCGCTGTTCCGAAGGGCTATTTGCAGCCCACCAGGGGTAGTATGGTCATTTTCCCCTCACAGCCCTTTGGGCGAGTGGTCCGTGAGGGCACCATTCGCTGGGCACCCGCCTGGCTGGGCGAATGCCCACGCTTCTGGGCGAGTGGTCCGTGAGGGCACCACTCGCCTAGCGCCTTCTCTCCTACGGCCTACCCCCACCAACACGGGGGCATTTTTACCTTCCTTTGCCTGGGCGAGTGACCTAGCGAATGATCTGGACGACCCAGGTTTCGCCAGTTGGCTGGGGGGGGCCCACTCGGCGAATACGGGTTGTACAAAACACTAGAAAATCAACACAACTATTTTCCATAAAACTATCTTTATTTTAACTTACCAACAATTTAGCTTAAAAAAGAGTGTCAAGGAAACACATCTCTCATATTACTTCACCTATTAATTAGACAACACATATAAATTTGCTCATGTTCCTCTAAAGAAAAGGAGATTATCTAATACGCTCGGTGGACGCAGTGTTGCCTGCACGCAACCATAGGCTGCCTATGTGGGTAAAAATATATGAAAATATTTATGTTCACTTTCGCAAGGGCCCGTGCAAAGCTCGAAATCCAAATGTCATATTCAAATTCACCTCGAGAAAATAGTTTCACCTGCCGAGCACATACGAAAAGCTTTCTCAAGAGAAGACATCAGATTGACTATAATTTAATCTCAACAAGCACACCGTGCTCGCACTCGTGCAGATTTAAACACAACCTCGTATATTTTCTTAAGAAAACTTCAAGCTAAATCAAGCAACCAAGAGAAGAAAAGCATTAACAAGAATCATTTCATGTGCAAGCCAAAAATAGAATATGCAATAGAAAAGGCTAGACATGCAAGGCAAGTCTCATTATACTATTCGCACTTCATTGCATCCTTCAAAACAAAGCGAAGCCACTTCCCTCTTTCTCCTCCGCATTTAGGGTCCTGCGAAACCCTAAGTTCGTGATATCGACGAATACTTACAATCTCAAAATCAAACAAGAAGAAAATCATCAAATGAAGGAACTCACTTTGACATAGAGAAAGCTCTTTGCTTAGCTCCATCACTATGGTAATATCACATTCAATGAAGTCAACCGCAGTTTAACCAAAATTGTGACCACCAATCGCTTTCAAGGCACCACCTAATCAATAAATCTAGGTAGAAGATGATGAAGAAGTTGAAGAAGCTTCCAAGAACTGCAGCCAATATTATAAACAAAGCTATTAAGAAGAAGAAGAGACTTCCTCAGCCTCCTCCTTCATCTCCTCCATTTCTTGTTCCACAACCACCACCGTCGCCGGCGAAGATGCCGTCGTCCCACAACAGACCCTTCGTTTTCCCACAAACAAACTCTCCGATCCTCCCCGATCCGTCCACCTTCTTCTCCGCAAGCCTCCTCTCTTCCCCTCTTCCCACCAACTCTTTCTTCCAGAACCTTGTCCTGAAAAATGGCGATCAGCCGGAGTATATTCATCCTTACCTCATCAAATCATCCTCCTCCTCCATCTCCATCTCCTACCCTTCACGCTTCGCAACGCCGTCCTTCATCTACCAAACCTTCGTCCCTGATCTAACTGTCTCGTCTCCTTCTTCCCCCCCTTCCCAATCCAAACATATCATCTCTTCCTTCAACGATCTCAGCGTAACCGTTGATCTTCCCCCTTCGCTCCGCTTCTTCCTCGTCCGCGGCAGCCCATTCGTCACCGCCTCGACTCTCGGCGGCGCGGCACCCGCCCCTCTCTCCATCACCTCCATCCACGCCTTCCTATCCGTTCGACCCAACTCCTCCTTCACCAAACACACTTTCGAGCTCAACAGCGGACAGACCTTCCTCTGCTACTCATCGTCGCCTCTTCGCTTCGAGATATCCGGCACCACCCAGCTCATCGCCACCGGAGGCTACGCTGGAGTCGTCCGCATCGCCTTCCTCCCAGACCCCAGCTATGAGTCCGTCCTCGATCAGTACTCTTCCTGCTATCCCGTCTCCGGCGACGCCTTCTTTAGCCGGCCGGGGTGCCTTGAGTATCGGTGGGAGAAGAAGGGGTGGGGAGATCTCCTCCTCCTTGCCCACCCTCTCCATCTCCGGCTCCTCCACGCCGATTCCTCCGCCGTATTGGAAAACTTCAAGTACCGGAGCATCGACGGAGATCTCGTTGGCGTTGTTGGTGATTCGTGGATGCTGAAAACGGATCTGGTTGCCACCACATGGTGTTCCACAAACGGGCTCAATGAGGATGGCGCGCAAGAGGTCGTCTCCGCCCTATCCAAAGACATTAACGCTCTGAATACCTCCCCGATTCAAACTACTTCGTCCTATTTCTACGGAAAAGCCATCGCCAGGGCGGCTCGTCTGGCTCTTATTGCCTATGAGGCCAACTTCTCCGACGGCATGCCCACTGTTCTCCAGTTCTTGAGGAGCTCCATCACTCCATGGCTTGATGGAAGCTTTAACGGAAACGGATTCCTATACGAATCCAAATGGGGCGGTCTTGTCTCCAAACAGGGATCCACCGATTCAGGCGCAGATTTCGGCTTCGGCGTCTACAATGACCACCATTATCACCTCGGCTACTTCCTCTACGCTATTGCTGTCCTCGCCAAGTTCGACCCAGCATGGGGGAGGAAGTTCAGACCTCAGGCCTACTCCATCATGGCAGATTTCATGAACTTGTCCCGTAGATCCGGATCAAGCTACGCCAGATTACGATGCTTTGATCTCTGGAAGTTGCATTCCTGGGCTGGCGGGCTTACAGAGTTTGGCGATGGCCGGAACCAGGAGAGCACCAGCGAGGCGGTGAATGCTTACTACTCCGCCGCTCTCCTGGGCCTGAGCTACGGCGACACCCATCTGGCGGCGATCGGGTCTACGCTGGCGTCGTTGGAGATTGCTGCCGCCGAGACCTGGTGGCATGTGAGGGAGGGGGAGGGAATGTATGAGGATGATTTCAGCAGGGAGAACAGAGTTGTGGGGGTTTTGTGGTCTAACAAAAGAGACAGCGGGCTATGGTTTGCTCCTCCTGAATGGAGAGAATGCAGGATGGGGATTCAAGTTCTGCCATTGCTGCCGATAACCGAAGATCTTTTCAGGGATGTTGGGTTCTTGAAGGAGCTGGTGAAGTGGACATCGCCGGCCCTTACGAGGGAGGGGGTTGCTGAAGGTTGGAAGGGATTTGTGTATGCCATGGAAGGAGTTTATGATAAGGAGAATGCATTGGTGAAGATTGGAACTTTGAATGGGTTTGATGATGGTAACTCACTGTCAAATTTGCTGTGGTGGGTTCATAGTAGAGGAGATGAAGAATGGGTGAGAGGTGGTTGGTTTGGTCACTACTGTCACTGATGGATTATAAACTCTCTCTCTCTCTCTCTCTCTCTCTCTCTCTCTCTCTCTCTCTCTCTCTCTCTCTCTCTCTTTTGTGGTTTTGTGATACATTCTTAAAGGAGTTGCTGAGTTGCTATGAAGATTGAGATGGTTTGGAGCTGCCAGTGAATGTCAGAAATCATGGAATATATAAGTTTTTTGTTTTGGCATTTACTTTTAAGAATCAATGGATAATGCTTAATAACTTTGGAGAATCTTAGATACTGAAGTTCTGGCATTTTTCTTTCTGTGGCTTTTTTTCCTCTTAATTCACCAGGCTTTTATGAGAATATATGTGTGTTTATAGTCTTATTTTATGTTTCTGTTGCGGGCTTCCCTTAATTCACCATGCTTTTATGATAACATATGTGTGTTTATGGGCCTCTTGATCAAGTTTTATTTGAGTGATTTACATTGAGTTATGTTTCTGCTGTGGGCTCCCGATCGGGATCGGGTTTTTGGGCGGACGAGGGAGAAGTTCCGTGGACGATTGGAATCCCCCCTTTCGGGAGACTGGAGGAGCAATGGTCAAATAGTTGTATCGTCCATAAACCAATTTGTTGTCGCCTTTTGCATTGAGTTGTATAGACACGTTTATTGTTCTAGGCTCTCTATATTTTTTCGGTAGGGAAAAAAACTTCACCGTTGTAAAAACCTGTTTGGTAAATCTCGCATTCACACCGCCGTCGCTTAAAAACATCATTTTGACCTATTTTGAGTTCGCGGCCACCCATCTCCCACCGCTCTCATTCTCACTGCTCCCACTATCATCGCCCAAATAAACAAACCCTAAATAGATGATTACAAATTTGTCTCATAATAACCTCATAACAATCTTTGTTAAATCTTGAAGGTCGCCTCCTCTGCGGCCTCCTCTGGAACTTTGAACCTCATAGTAACTCGGCTTAAAGTTTAGTTCCATAAGCATTGTAGCATTTTCGAGTTGGTCCGACAAGTCGTATATTCAAAGCATCACGTGCCTTTTTTTTATGGTTTCTAATTTAGGGCTCGATAATTGTTGCACATTCTCAAACTGTCAATTTTTTTTGGAAGCATCACTGTTGGTGCGCCGCACGCATGTTCTTCGGATCGACGACTCCTTACATCCATCAATTCGATGGCCGACTTCTTGATTTCTTAATTTTCATGTATCAAAATTAGAGTGGTGTTAAGCGCAGCCCTTATTTGGCTACGTGCAAACCACCCAAAAAAAGCCCATATTCAAATTTAATTAAAATCACTAAATCCTCAAAAAACCTAAGTGCAGCCCGATTCCTTTCTCTCCCGTGCTGTTTGCGTGAAGGGAAGGGCGAAACCCTATTTCCCCTATTCGCACATTTTCGCCGGCCTCCTCCGCCATTTTCGCCGGCGAATGTCTCCCCTACCTCCAGTTCTTGCGTTTCCTGCCGACGATGAACCGTCCCCTACCGCCAGCGATTCTCCATCGAGGTAAATATCCACCGGACGAAGCTTTCTCTGCATTTTTTTTTCAGTTATTCCAGTTTTCCTCTGCATTCGCTGATTGTTTTCTTTGGGATCAAGGTTTCTCTTCCCCTATTTTGCGTTTTTCGTTGAGTTCTTATGCCGATGGAGAAAATTCCAGTTTTTCCAATAGAGAACCTTCCGGTTCTTGCATTTTTGCACATTTCCTCTGCTTTTTTCGCTGAGTTTCCTTTGTTCATATATTTGATATGAGCTTCGCTTCCTTCACAGGAAGCAAAATAGCACCAGAGCATATATTTGATGAGCTTTGAGTTCTTATGCTAATCTATAGTTTGGTTTGACTCTTAAACTCCTTTGTTAATATGTTTGCTTTGAGATATGTTTGGTACTAATCTTCATAATTTACAAAATAACGCCAGGTCAATATAGTTTGGTACTAATCTTCATAGTTTGCAAATTAGTATGATATTAAATATGAAGTTGTATTTTTTTTTATTTTTTTTTATTTTGGTTTGCACATAATAAATTGGTTTGCACCTAAATTTTTTCGATTTGCACATAACCATGATTTGCACGCAGTCAAAATGGGTTTGCACATAAAATTCTTCGATTTGAAAGCTATTTGTCAATTAAAAACACTGGTAGGATTCCGTGAAAAACAGCTACATCATAGGATGCCAGATCATACGGCTTATATTTTTCTAGTACTTACAGGCCATGTCAACAGATTTTGGCCGTATGAATTTTTATTATTACACAATTTTACTAGTGTATTTTCCAACTTTTTTTTTTCTTTTTTTTTCTTTTTATGTATTTATAAATTTGTTTTATCTCAATTTATATTTAAATATTTAATTATTGTATTTTATTTGTTTAATATTTAATTTATGAATTCTTAAAAAGATAATTAAGCATTAGAAGATACATGAATTTTCACATGTAAAAAACACGTTCTCAGGGAATGGTGGCGGAGATATCTACAAAACGTTAGCTAAAAAGCAACAACAAAACAATAACAACGAGACACAAAAAAGACGTATACGTGGAAAACCTCCAAAGCAAGGTAAAAATAAAGGGAGGATTCGAGTCCAAGTGTCCAACCCCGAAAGCCGCCACCAAATGATGTTCAACAGAAACACATACAATGACACCCCCATCCCCAGATGGAGGGGGAGGGGGGAGTCATTGTATGTTCAACAGAAACACATACAATGACGTTGTCCCGATGGTAAGCCCGGGGCCTTGAGACGTTACAATAAAAAGTGCACTTTGTATTGTAACGACCCAGAAGCTGACGTCCGATTGGGACACCGTCCACCGATCTAACCTCAACTGGCCTCGCTACCGGGCTGCAACCCAAGCACCCCAACCCCTCTCTAGCCCACTGGCGGGTTGTTGGTGGTCACATCCTCCCTTTGATGAGGCAACCTCGATAGTAAAGCATACACCACGGGGATTTCCCAAGAGGTCACCCATCCCAGTACTGCTCCAGCCCGAGCACGCTTAACTATGAAGTTCTTCCACTTCTCATCACCAATTGAGTTTACTTTTTATTGTAACGACCCAGACCCGACTCCAATCGGGACAATGTCCACCGAGAGCTCCAGCGGTACCCAGCTGGCGTCGTTACCGGGATGCAGCCCAAGCACCCAACCCCTCTCCCTCCACAGGCGGGTTGTTGGTGGCCACAACCTCCATTTGATGAGGCAAACTCGATAGTCAAACATGCAACACGGGGACTTCCCAGGAGGTCACCCATTCCAGAATTGCTCTAGCCCGAGCACGCTTAACTATGGTGATGAGAAGTGGAAGAACTCCATAGTTAAGTGTGCTCGGGCTGGAGCAGTACTGGGATGGGTGACCTTCTGGGAAGTCCCCGTGCTGCACACTTGACTATTGAGTTTGCCTCATCAAAGGAAGGTTGTGGCCACCAACAACCCGCCTGTACAACCCGTATTCGCCGAGTGGGACCCACAGGCCAACTGGCGAGACCTGGGCCAGTCAGATCATTCGCCCGGTGCCCTCACAGACCACTCGCCCGGAAGCGTGGGCATTCGCCCAGCTAAGCGGGTGCCCAGCGGGTGGTACCCTCACGGACCACTCGCCCAAAAGGCTTTGAGGGGGAAATGACCATAATACCCCTTATGGGCTGCAAATAGCCCTTCGGAACAGCGGAGTTAGGCTATTAGCAGACCAATTTGGGGTGCGGTTAGTAAAACTAAAAGGCGGATTCGTGTTATTTGCAGACCAGCCTAGAAAAATCTATAAATAGACCCTTAAGGGCACCTTGGAGGAGACCCGATTCCTTGAGAGTCCTCTCCTCCAGGCTAGTTTTGGTTGGCAGTCCGTGTCCTCCAAGGTGCCCGGCTGAGCTTTGGTTTGGGAGGGGAAGCTCTCTAAGATCTTCCGGGTGTGTGGCGGGACCTCCTCGCTACAGCCTTGGGTCTATTCCAAGTTTCTCATCCACCGGTCAGAGAGTCTAGGGAGGGAGAAGTAAGCGTCGGCTACACCCCCAGTGGGTCCGAACTCAGGAGACCAGTTGCTGGTTTCAACATTTTTGGTGCGGTGAGCGTGGACCGTAGCCGGTGAAGGAAAATCTCAAGCTAGGTTCGATGACAGGAGGTGGGGAAAATGGTTCAGACTCAGGCCACTCGCAGCCGCCAGCAACAGGGGAGTGGCTGGAGATGTTTGAGAAGTTCAAGCGAGAAGTCCTGCAGACAGTTCTCACTGGGCGGAGCGAGTGCGAGACCCCGGCAGTCCCCGTGGTTCCGCCCCTGCAGATCGGCGAGAACGCACCGGGGCAGCGGCCGGGGAAGGAGGTGCCAGCAGAAGGCAGTGCGCGAGATCTCCCCGGGCGGCAGCTGTTCAGCTGCCCGGCGAGTGCTGAGGTGTGCGAGCTGGCTCCGCGCGAGAGGACCATTCGCCGAGCAGGGGAAGGGAGCCCCTTTTGCGAGATGATCCTCTCGGCCCCAGTGCCAGAGGGGTTTCGAGGGCCGGAGATGTCCTACTACACCGGCAAGGAGGACCCAGTCGTGCACCTATAGTAGTTTGAGGACATGACGTCAATCCTTCCCATGTCGGATGCTTTTCAATGCCGACGCTTCGCAACCACCCTGAAGGAGAAAGCAAGGGACTGGTTCCACCAGCTTCCCACAGGTTCCATCTACGCGTTCGATGATTTGCGCAGGGGCTTTCGGCTGCGCTTCTCAACGTCGAAAAAGAGGAAGAAGGATGCGGAGGCTCTCTTCAAGATCAGGCAAAGGGAGGGGGAATCCCTGGCACATTACGTGGATAGGTTCTAGGAGGAGATACACCTTGTGCAGGAGGTGCTGGGATTCGCCCTCAAGATGGCGTTCATTGTGAGATTGAGAGACGGGTTCTTCAAGATGGACCTGAAGAGGAGGGCTCCGGTCTCCTTTGAGGAGTTGATGGAGCGAGCGGCGGAGGAGATAGAAGGGGAGGCGGCCAACCCGGAGTTCTACAAAAGGTTGGCAAAGATGAGCGAGCCTGAGGTGAGGCAACAAGAGGGAAGAAGGAGAGAGGAACCCAGAGGTCAGGGGTTCGAGAGGCCACCTCGGAATTGGAGGTATCAGGAGCCCCACAACAGGTTGGCGTGGAGGAATCAGGAGGGACCAGCGAGAGGCCAGGAAGGAGGATACCAAGGAAGGGAGATGGGGGGAGTCAATCCGGGGTGGAGGCAGGGCCCCCGACCCCCTCACCCTCCGCGGGAGCAAGCCATGGCGGTAGGCCGAGGAAGAGGAGGAAGAGGAGCTAGAGGAGAAAGAGGAAGAGCGGGAAGAGGGGGCAGGGTGGTGTTGCCCAATTGTGACTTTCATCAGGAAGAGGGTCACGCAACGGCCACCTGCCCCGAGTTCCTGGAGATGAGGGAGAGGGGGCAGCCACAGCAGCATCCGATCAGGATTGAGGAGGTGTTCCCGGAAGGGGAAGAGGATAGGTGTGAAGACCGGGCTGATGTAGGAGCAAGGGGGGGAATCAGGGTGATTCATGGTGGGGTTGGGATAGAGGCCTCTCGCAAGAGGAGCTTCCAGGCGATGTTCCGAAGGGACGTCGCGTCGACTTCCCAAACCCCACCCCCCTCGGAGAAGCTCACCTTGTCCTCGGAAGACATGCCCGATTATGAGGACCCGTTCTGCGACGCCCTGGTGATCCAGACGGCGATAGAAAACTTCACGGTCTCCCGGATCCTGGTGGACAATGGGAGCTCGGTGAATGTTATCTTCAAGAAGGCTTTCGATGCGATGGAGGTGGAGAAGAAGAGGGTGCAGGCCTCCGACGGACCACTGTTTGGTTTCTCAGGGGAGCGAAAGGAGGTCGAGGGAGGCGTGGGTCTCCAAGTGACGTTAGGAGGGGTCCCAAGGAACTGCCGGTTCGTCATTGTGGACGCTCAGAGCAGCTACAATGCTATCTTCGGACGCCCTCTCATTAGTGTTTTCCGGTGCGCGCCCTCATCGTACCACCAGTGCATGAAGTTCCATAGTGGAGGAGTCCAAGTCCGGATCCGAGGAGATGCTAAGGTGGCGAGGCAGTGCTATGTGACTGCCGTCAACACCATCTCTTGGATGGCGGAGGCTGAGAGGATGGATAAGGAGATGACGAGGCCGGAGGGGCCAGGAGAAGAAGTGGAGAAGAGATGAGTAGAGGAAGAGGGCGGTGCCCGAGAGGAGAATATGGAGGTCGCTCAGGAGGAGCAGGAGATCGAGCCGATGGAGGCGGAAGGAGCTGCAGAGGAAGAGGCCCGGGAGGAGGGGCGAGAAGCAAAGGGCCAATGGGAAGAGCCAACCCGGCTCGAGGCGGCAGAAGAGGTGGTAGAGATGGAGGTCATCACCCAGGAGGGAAGGGTGAAAGAGGTGCGGATCAGCGAGGGTCTCGGCCCGGAGGACAGGGTGAAGATGCTGGAGTGCATCCAGAAGAACGTGGATGTCTTCGCATGGAGCGCAGCTGATATGCCAGGCATTGAGGCGGACGTGGCTTGCCATCGTCTCAACCTCGAGCCAGGAGCCCGCCCCATCCGGCAGAAGAGAAGGACCTTCGCCAGCAAGCTCGAAGAACCAATCCGCGGGGAGGTGGCCAAGCTCCTCGAAGCAGGTTTTGTATCGGAGATCCAGTACCCAGGCTGGGTCTCCAACGTCGTAATGGTAAAAAAGGCCGATGGCCGCTGGCGTATGTGTGTGGATTTTTCATTGTTAAACAAGGCGTGCCCTAAGGATTGTTATCCCCTGCCTCAGATCGACGCGCTGGTTGACTCAGCCGTCGGTTTTTCTGTGATGAGTTTTTTGGATGCTTTTTCAGGTTATCACCAGATCAGGATGCATCCCCTGAACGTCAAAGACGTCTCGTTCATCACCAGGGAGGGATGCTACTGCTATAAGATGATGCCCTTCGGGCTGAAAAATGCAGGAGCAACCTACCAGAAGACGATGGACCGGGTATTTAGGGAGCAAAGGGGAAGGAACCTGGAGGTCTACGTGGATGACCTTATGGTGAAGAGCAAGTGCGTGAACTCTCACATCCAGGACCTCGAGGAGACCTTCACCACCCTACGCAAGTACAAGATGCGCTTGAACCCCCTGAAGTGTGTGTTCGGGGCCAGTAAGGGGAAATTCCTGGGGCACCTTCTCACCCCTTGGGGGGTAGAACCTAACCCGGACAAGGTTAAGGCCATAATGGAGCTGGGGTCGCCGCGGAACGCCAAGGAAGTTCAGCGCTTGACCGGAAGGCTCGCAGGACTGAGCAGGTTTCTCTCCCGAGCCGGGGAGAAATGCTCCCCCTTCTTCAAAACATTACGAGGTAACCAAAAGTTTGAGTGGACAAAAGAATGCGAGGAGGCCTTCCAGGCCTTGAAGAGCCAACTCACCAAGGCTCCGCTACTCCAAGGTCTCAAAGAGGGGGAGGATCTATATCTATATCTCGGGGTCGGGGCTGAGTCCGTAAGCTCCGTCCTAGTTTGGGAGGAAGGCAAGAAGCAGCTGCCCGTCTACTACGTGAGTAGGGTCCTGAGGGAGGCGGAGTTCAGGTACCCGATTTTGGAGAAGTTGGCCTTTGCTCTAGTCGTCGCAGCAAGGAAGCTCAGGCCATACTTCCAGGCCCATTCAATTCAAGTAGTGACGGACCACCCTCTCCGCCAGATCTTCGAAGGAGTGGAGCACTCGGGAAGGCTCGCAAAGTGGTCGATAGAGCTAAGTGAATTCAACATTACCTTCGTCCCTCGACTATCCATGAAGGCGCAGGTGGTGGCTGATTTCATGGCAGATTATGTGGCCGAGATGGAGGAAGATGGAGCCCCTCGTCATGTTCCGTGGAAGCTGCTGGTGGACGGGGCTTCGGGCAAGAATTCTCTCGGAGGAGGGGTGGTGCTGGAGAGTCCCCACGGGGTGAAGATCGAGCAGACACTAGTGATACACTTCCCAATCACCAACAACCAGGCGGAGTATGAGGCGGTGATCGCCGGTCTGCGGCTGGCCCAGGAGCTCGGAGTCCATGACGTGGAGGTCCTCACCGACTCGATGGTAATAGCCTCTTAGATCAGGGGAGAGTTCGAGACGAGGGAACCTGCGCTCATAAGGTACTTGGCCAAAGTGAGAGGTCTCGTGGGAACGTTCAAAACTTTCTCCATCCGTCACATCCCTCGGGAGGAGAGCACCCCGGCGGATCGGTTGGCCAAATCCGGTCCTCGAGCCGGGGGGACCCTGACAGACCTATTCCGCCCTTCGATCGAGGAGGGAGAGCTCATGGAAGTGGAGCAGCGGCCCTCCTGGAAGGATCTCTTCGTCACCTTCCTTGCAACGGGAAAGTTTCCGGAGGAGGTTCCGGACCAGAGACGCTTCCGATATAAGTCCGCCTACTTCGTGCTCCATGAGGGGGACTTGTATCGGAAGACCCTCTCGGGCCTCTTGGCCCGGTGCATCTCGGAAGATGAAGTCCCGAGGATCTTGGAAGAAGTTCACTCCGGCGAGTGCGACAGCCACTCGGGGAGCAGGATGTTGGAGGGAAGAATAATGAGGTAGGGATACTTTTGGCCAACCCTAAGCAAAGACGCAGCCACCTTCGCCAAGAAATGCAATAAGTGCCAGATGTTCGCCCCGCTTCAGCTCATGCCAGCTCAGAGGCTAAGGAGTATCACGGCACCCTGGCCATTTGCCATATGGGGGATGGATCTGGTAGGACCCTTCCCCCAGGCTAGTGGGCAGAGGAGGTTTCTCTTAGTCATGATCGACTACTTCTCAAAGTGGTTGGAGGTCAAGGCGCTGGCTAAGGTCACCTCCCAGGTGGTCCGCAACTTCATATGGGGGGAGATCATCTGTCGGCATGGTCTTCCGCAGGCCATAGTCACGGACAACGGTTCGCAGTTCGCAAGCGAGGAGTTCTTCAGTTTCTGCGGCCAGTTGGGGATAGACCTCAGGTTTGCATCCGTCCACCATCCCAGGAGCAACGGGCAGGTGGAGGCGGCAAACAAGATTATCGTGAACTTGCTCAAGAAGAAGGTGGAAAATCTTAAGGGCAATTGGGTGGAGCAGCTCCCCTCGGTCCCGTGGGCTTTAAGAACCACCCCCAACACTGCCACTAGAGAAACCCCTTTCAAGCTCTCTCACGGCTGCGAGGCCGTCATTCCCATAGAGTTCGAAGTCATGACGCCACGGGTAAAGGCCGCCACGAATGGAGAGGAAGATTGGAGAGCTGGGAACGAAGAGGAGTTGCGGCTCTCCCTCGACCTCATCGAAGAAGCCCGGGATCTAGCAACCATTCGCCAAGAAGAGGTCAAGCGGCGGATGGCCAAGTGCTTCGACAAGCACATCAGGATCAGGCAGTTCAAAAAAGGGGACCTAGTACTCAAGAAGGTTGACGCGGCCGGGAGGTCTGCCGCAGTGGGAAAGCTTAATCCCAACTGGGAAGGCCCCTATGTCGTGGAGGAAGCGCTAAAGTCCGGGGGGTATCGCCTTCAGAACGTGGAGGGCCAACCCCTCAGCCACACCTGGAGCGGTGACGATCTTAAACGTTTCTATCCCTGAAACTATGTAATAAAAATGTTTTGAAATAAGAATATCTTGTTTAACATGTGTTTGAGATCGATACTGCAGCTTGTGGGAAAAACTCCGAAAGCTCCAAAGATGGCCCCGAGCAGACCCGCTGTCCAGGCTCTCATCTAGCTGGCAGGTCCGAAGGCTCACTCGGTGGCAGGTTCTATGTTGAAGGAAAAATGGCCCCGAGCAGACCCGCTGTCCAGGCTCTCATCTAGCTGGCAGGTCCGAAGGCTCACTCGGTGGCAGGTTCTATGTTGAAGGAAAAATGGCCCCGAGCAGACCCGCTGTCCAGGCTCTCATCTAGCTGGCAGGTCCGAAGTCTCACTCGGTGGCAGGTTCTATGTTGAAGGAAAAATGGCCCTGAGCAGACCCGCTGTCCAGGCTCTCATCTAGCTGGCAGGTCCGAAGGCTCACTCGGTGGCAGGTTCTATGTTGAAGGAAAAATGGCCCCGAGCAGACCCGCTGTCCAGGCTCTCATCTAGCTGGCAGGTCCGAAGGCTCACTCGGTGGCAGGTTCTATGTTGAAGGAAAAATGGCCCCGAGCAGACCCGCTGTCCAGGCTCTCATCTAGCTGGCAGGTCCGAAGGCTCACTCGGTGGCAGGTTCTATGTTGAAGGAAAAATGGCCCGGAGCAGACCCGCTGTCCAGGCTCTCATCTAGCTGGCAGGTCCGAAGGCTCACTCGGTGGCAGGTTCTATGTTGAAGGAAAAATGGCCCCGAGCAGACCCGCTGTCCAGGCTCTCATCTAGCTGGCAGGTCTGAAGGCTCACTCGGTGGCAGGTTCTATGTTGAAGGAAAAATGGCCCCGAGCAGACCCGCTATCCAGGCTCTCATCTAGCTGGCAGGTCCGAAGGCTCACTCGGTGGCAGGTTCTATGTTGAAGGAAAAATGGCCCCGAGCAGACCCGCTGTCTAGGCTCTCATCTAGCTGGCAGGTCCGAAGGCTCACTCGGTGGCAGGTTCTAAATTCTCAAGGAGTGACCTCAAGAGCACTCGCATAGACCACACGCCGGAACGGTGGTCTTACCTCCCTTTCATAACTGCCTAAACGCAGCCCCGTGATGCGAGAATGGTCCAGAGGCTCACTCGGTAGCGGAAAGTCGAAAAGAGCGATGCATCCTAGGTCATCAACGAGCAGCGACGAGTGGTCAAGACAGTTACACTACGGCCTAGCATCCTAATGAGCCTAGTGAGATATAGTAGCGAATGAGAAAAAATTGAGAGCACAAAAATTGTAACCAATATATATATGACAAGGGGACTCTCCACTGTTCATGATTACATCCAAAAAGAAGAGTAAAAAGAAAGCAAAAATACAAAGGGCCCATCTCATGGGTCAGCGGGTTTCTCGCTAGAAGATTCGTCGCTCTCGCCCGAATCCAGGAGGAGGGCGTCATCTCGCGGCTCGCCGTCCTCACCCTCTGGGAAGGGGATCGGAATGTAAAGCTCGGGGACGACTTGCCGAGCAGAGAGGCATTCGGCCTTCTCTTTCAGGTACCCGGCCTGCCGCAGCACCTGCAGCGCGTGTTTAACGGCGCCTTGAGCATTCTCCTGCATCAGCTGCTCGAGCTCATGGTGGGGGTAAAAGTGCCCCCTGTTCCTTGAGGCGAGTGCTAAGGCTTCGGCTTCTCGCAACCGCTGGGCCTCGGCCTTAACCAGCCGGACTTCCTCCTCAAGGCCGGCCACCCGCGCACGAAGCATCTCGGCGACTGTGGTATCCTGAAAAAAATAAAGGTGGTAAGAAGAAAGTGCGTCAATCGGCAACAGGTCACTCGCGGGGAGGGAAAGAGTGTACCTCTCTGACGGGGCGATCGACGAGAAGGGCCTCCGCAGCTTCCAGTTTCACCTTGAGTTCACGCACCTCGGCGGAAACAGTAGCCCTGGACTCCTCAACCTCCGCCAAGCTCCGCGCCAGTTTGATGCTTCGGCGCGAAGACATATGCGCGAGTTCAAGCGCCCGCAGCATGGCCCTGGCAGTCTCATGGGCGAGAACCTGAGTCTTCTCGGCATCGAAGACTTCGGCATCTTCCTGGCCATAAAGGGCATACGCTATGGCGTAAGCCTCACCACTGGCAAGGTTGCTCTCTATCCACGACGGATGGAGGGTGGAGAGCGAGACCCTGTTGGCATTCCTGTCCCACTTTACCAGGGGAGCCCCTGAGGGGTCCACGTACTTCTCGCCACTGGGGAAGTTCCGGTGGTCCCTGGGCAATGGAGGCGGCGGCAACGACGATCCTGCACGGAGTGTAGTCTCGCCTGGCACACCCGTCCCTAGGGTTTGGGTCGGAGCACTCGCCCCTGGGGTCTCGACCAAGGCCCCCTTCCCCTTGACAGAAGGACTTTTCGACTTCTTGGAGGCAGAGGAAGTAAGCGCCCCGGGTTTTCGCTTTCGGCCGCTAGGCTTGGAGGTGGAAGGTTCCTCCCGACAGGCATCCGCGGCGGCCTGTGCAAGAGACACAGAGACCCCGGAAGGACGCGGTGGGTGAAGAGGGAAATCACGCACGCCTATGTAAGAATACGAAAGAATCAGCGAATGATAGTAAATCGGCAAAAGCTAAGCGAATGAAGAACATCTAGAAGACTTACCCTCACCCTGCGGGATGGGCGGGAGCGAATTGACGTTTCGCCGGAGGTAGATGAGGTCCATCCCATGCTCCAGGATGTACTGGTGCAGTTTGGCCTCGTGCCCCCTAGAGTCGGGGGCCGGAAGGTTGACTCCTCCTCCTGCACCGGGGCGAGAAGGGTGTTCCCAAGTCTCCCGCTGACAAAGATAAAGCGGCGAACCCAGTCGTGGTTCTTGTTCGAGAGACCCTGGTGCTTGAGAGGGCTTTTACCCGAGAAGAAGGAGACGCCGTGTGAACAGCGGAAAGTGTAGAGCTTGCGGAAGACGGGTAGCGAGAACTCTATCCCTTCTTCCCGCAGATAGCACGCGTACCCGACCAGCATGGCGATGGAGTTGGGGTTAAGCTGGCCGGGCACGACCCCGTAGTACCGGAAGGTCTGGCGGAGTTCCGGCCAGATAGGGAGGCGAAATCCCACCTCGAAGTGCTCCAACGGGATCGCGAGAGCACACGACGAGATGGAATTTAGGCGATCATCCGGCCCAGACTTTCGCGCTTCGAACCCCGACGGGACGTAGTCCGCAACCGCGTTTAAGTAAGCCTCGTCGAAGAGGTCGCAGGAATCGAAGACGTGGTCGACGAATGCGCTAGCGCACTTGGCCCTTCCTTCGATCTCGCCACCCATTTTCACGAATGCGGGAGAAGACGGGAATTGCAGAGAAGAGAGAAGCGCGAGTGCTAGCGTAGGGAGAGAAGGGAAGCGGATGGCAAGGTAATTAATACGGTAGCTGGACCGACCTATTTATAGAGGGAATAGGAAACGCTTGGGCTTTCGAGGCAACGGGTGTGCGGATAGCCATCACGCCTTCCCGGCGCCTCGAAACCCGGGCCGACCCCCTCTCGCCCATTTATGGCGAGTGCCCTATGGCTATTCATTCAACGGTTACGCGACAAGGTTGGAAGTGCATTCGGCTGTAAGATATCATTTGGCATACTCAGGCAAGTTGCGAGAAACATAAACGAAATAGAAAGAAAACATTCGTAAAGCACAGAATATGAAATTATTACAAGCGTAAATAAAGTCCAGTATCCTCAGCACCATAAATAGAAAGAAAAGGAAAAAATGCAAAGGAGGCGAATGAGGACCGGACTAGCGCTCCTCCCAGTACCACCGACCATGCCCTCGCGGCCCAGCCTCCGGAGGCATTCGCGGGCGATAGTACGCGAGCATGGAGGTGATCTCGTGAGACGCCAGCTGAAGCTGATCCCGGGCTCGTGCAGCGTGCCTCCCGGGAGAAAGCTCCCCCCTTCACCTCCCAGTCGCTCCACCACCGCGAGAAGGCGCGAATAGTCCTCCCGAAGGTCCTTCAGCTCGCGCGTGATCTCCATCCGCACATCATCCACCTGGCCGGCAATGTTCCGTTGGATATGGATGAGCTTCCCCAAGACCTCCGTGACTCGCTCCTTTAGGGTCGCATGATCTGAGGAGTCGCCGAGGAAGTCAGAGAGATCCCCGGGAGAGGGGAGGGGCGAGAGCATTCTGTCTTCCCCCTCGTGGTAGGATCCAAAGGGAGAAGCTTCCCGATAGCCTGCGAGATCATAGACTGATCAGTCACGTTAAACAAAGCGGATGCGCTAAATGCAGCAGAGGTCGCTAACCTAGTGAGGGGTCCCCATGACCAGAGGGACGAGACGAATGGGGGTGCGTTTTAAGCGAACCGGCGGGAGGCAGGACCTTTCCCTTTCCAGGACGATAGGGCTGTGAAGAAGGAGCTGGAGCATCCGCAGGATCATCCGCTCGGTCCTGTTGACCGGGTCCCTTCTCGGGAGACACCCTCGGCTCATCTGCAAGCACGGAAGGATTCGTTCGAGCAGGGGAGCTCGGAGGAATGAAGTCCCGCGGCGAAAGGACGGGGACGAGAGCTACGAAAAACAATGGTCAGTGACGAGCAGTATGAAAGACGAATCAAGAGGGTTCACAACTTACCGGACTGCAATGTGGTCTCGCCCGGAGGGGGCGGAGGAGCAAGGTCCAGGTCTGGAGGAGGCCTCTCGTTCGCGAGAGGTGGCACGGCGGCACTGCTCGAGACTGCCCCGTGGCCGGCCTCAGGCACCGAAATCCCCTGCGAGCGGCCAGAGCGAATGCAGGATAAGGGACAGGAACCAAACAGAAAGACGGGAGGAATCCTCATACCTGCATCCCGGGGTCCGGAGGATTCCTCGACGGAGGAGTTTTCGCCGGAGGAGTTTTCACCGGAGGGGTATTCGCCGGAGACTCCGAGGCGGTCTCGCCTCTTTGACGATTCAGCCGAATCGCCTTGGCCCGACACGAGACGTAGGGGGCACTCGGATCCCGTTTAGACATAAGCCAGGGAGCAAATTTGGCAGCCCTGGGGGCGATTACACTTTGGGCCGCAGCCAGGCGCTCGATCATCTCCCGCGAGAGGGGTCTCGCGGAAGGTTTGTGGGAAGACATTGATATCGGTGAAAGGCCAAGGGAGAGAAGAAGCTCTGAATCGAGGAATGAAAGCGTTCCAGGAAAATCTGACATGAAGAGATATATATAGAGCAACGGTGGGACCCACAGAATCTTATGGGACCAGTCAGCCAGCGCTCATCGAATACCGGGTTGGACTGTTCTTTCCGAGCGCGGGAACCGCTCGCAAAGAGCGGGGATTGTGTACAACCCGTATTCGCCGAGTGGGACCCACATGCCAACTGACGAGACCTGGGCCAGTCAGATCATTCGCCCGGTGCCCTCACGGACCACTCGCCCGGAAGCATGGGCATTCGCCCAGCTAAGCGGGTGCCCAGCGGGTGGTACCCTCACGGACCACTCGCCCAAAAGGCTTTGAGGGGGAAATGACCATAATACCCCTTGTGGACTGCAAATAGCCCTTCAGAACAACGGAGTTAGGCTATTAGCAGACCAATTTGGGGTGCGGTTAGTAAAACTAAAAGGCGGATTCGTGTTATTTGCAGACCAGCCTAGAAAAATCTATAAATAGACCCTTAAGGGCACCTTGGAGGAGGCCCGATTCCTTGAGAGTCCTCTCCTCCAGGCTAGTTTTGGTTGGCAGTCCGTGTCCTCCAAGGTGCCCGGCTGAGCTTTGGTTTGGGAGGGGAAGCTCTCTAAGATCTTCCGGGTGTGTGGCGGGACCTCCTCGCTACAGCCTTGGGTCTATTCCAAGTTTCTCATCCACCGGTCAGAGAGTCTAGGGAGGGAGAAGTAAGCGTCGGCTACACCCCCAGTGGGTCCGAACTCAGGAGACCAATTGCTGGTTTCAACACCGCCTGTGGATGGAGAGGGGTTGGGGTGCTTTGGCTGCAGCCCGGTAACGGTCGTCAGGCGAGGCTGTCGGTGGACGTTGTCCCGATGGTAAGTCCAGGGTCTTAGGTCGTTACACCCGGCCCGGGCCGGTCTTGGCAGGCTCCCTCTTTGAGTGGGGGCCCGAGCCCGGCTTAAATCGGGCCCGACCCGAGCCCGGGTGGCAAAAAGCCCGGCCCGACCGGCCCGGTCGGGCTTTTTGAACAGGACTACTTATATAATAAAGATATATATATATTATTTTAAAAAGAAATACGATGTGGTCCGTGAATAACATAAGTTTAAAAATACCCAAAATATTCGGACCGTCAGATATGACTTCATAATATATGAACCGTTGATCAAGAACCCCACCTCCCTCCCTCTCTGTCCTCATTCCCGATCCCACACAAAACGCGCCACGATAGTCGCTCCTCCCACTCAGCTGCAAACACTGCTCTAAACTCCATCACAAATTTAGGGCATCGCTCCATTGAAAACCCTCTCAGATCTTTCACATAGCCGGTAGCTGCAAACATCTCCCACGCCGCCGAAAGCGGCGGGCCTCTTCGACGTCGTCGGACTCCTTCAAAGGGACCATCGTTGCTATCCCCATTTCCACTCGCTGCTGCCATTCCGGGGCAGCCTCCATCGTTCTCTCTCGCCGAATCTACCCCTGCGAACTCGCTCGACCGAAGATACCTCCGCCTCCGACGAAGGTCCAACGATTTACGGCGAAGATCCGGCCATCTCCACTGAAATTTGTGTCGTATCTCTCACAGAGGTAAATGAAACGCTCTTTTCTAATTAAGAGGTTAATTTCTCCTCTCAGCATGAACATTTCTCACAACACACCTTTATTTCAGCCGATAGTTATCTGCCTTGGGAGCAATTAGCACTGCATGGAGATGTCTTCCAGCTCCATTTTCTGTTTGTTCTGAATTCCTGCTTTTGCTGTAGAAAATTAAGAATTTTCAGAGCTTTTAGGACCTTTAAAATCCACATCTCTCTGTTGATATTGATGATTAATTTCTTCGCTGGCAAATAGAAAATATCGTGGCTCTGAAAATTCATAATGTTCTTATGATCTCATCTCACAATTGCTCTTATCAAAATTTCAAAACTAGAGTTTCTTCTTGCTTGGTAATACTTGGAGGTAGCTCTAACTCAGAATCTCACTCTAAATGGTGTGAACAGTCGCCCCCACGATAAATGTCGCCTTGGATAGGGGCTGAGCCCTGTGTCTGTCACTCGTATATATATATATATATATATATATAAAGAAATATCAAACACATGAATTTTAAACTCATTGAAATGATTACGACCGTCGAATCTGGCATGATATTTCATCAGCCGTCGAATCAATCCGCTCACTCTCTCTCCACTTTTTCGTAGGTCTCGTAAACCTACTAGGGGACGACCTAAAACTATGAAAGTGTAGGGTACCATACAACATGCAGTTACGATATTACCCCTAAATTTATTGAAAAACGATGGTCATATGACCCGTTTTTTAATCTCACAAAAAATGTCAATGGTGAGGATTGAACCCAAGTTTCCACTACAACAATCACACCATATGATTTTTGTTGAACAATATTGAATTGAGTTTTATATATACGTATATATATAGACCTCCCCCGCCGAATGTCGCCTCCCCTGCCGAATGTCGCCCCCACCAAATATCGCCGTCTCCGCCGAATATCGCCGCCCGCACGGGGGGCCCCGTGCCCTGTCACTCGCGCGCGCGTGTGTGTATATATATAGTATACATGGAGTAGAACATATAATGTCACTAGCTATATGTCATAAAATAAAATTAGTATATGAAACCATTAGCCTACTTAACCCTCCTCTAGTTTAGTTTGGGCGAACTCCTAAACATCTATTTCTACATTAACCCGCTATCGTCAATCACTAATTACACGAAGATCATGCGATCGTCGATGATGTGATTACCAATTGGCGATCGCCCATCGCGCAATTTTTTTTTACATCTCACAGTAGCTAGCATAATCTCCACGTTAAACCTCCAAGCAAGGAAATGTATTCAGTTTAACTTTTATTTGAAGACTAAACTTATAGCATTTATAAATTATAATCGATATTAGGTGGCCTTTTTGCCTCATGTGTTCAGTTTTATTTATAGCATTTATAAATTATAATTACACATCTTATTGTGCTAATAGCATCCGATAATTAATATTTATAATTTAATATTTGACAGTTATAATTTAATATTTGACAAAAATATTGGCTGAGCTTGCTCTTCTCGCCGGCGAACATTTGGTCCAAGGCTGCTCCCTTTTCCGACAATGCCGAGCTCGAAGATGATCTGTTGGTTGCTCTGGATCCCAAATCTAGACAATATTTTTGTCACTCTGGCCGAAAGTGGGTTCAGATCAATCTCCTTCCCTACCGGGGGTGGACGATTAGTCTCCTTTCTTACCGGCGAACCTTCGTGCCACCACGAAAACCTCCGCAAGATCTTCCACGACCACCATTCGGCGGGCTCATTTTTTCGCTAATAAGATGCGAACAAATCCTAGATCGGAAAGCTGGTGAGATAGTGAGGGAGGCCGCTTATTTCTCTTGTTCTCCCAACGACGATGGTGGATATTTATTTCTAAAAGTATGCAACGACGTGCGGGTCGGAGAGAAGAACGGGATTGACCAGAAATTCCGCCGAAAATAGGAAACTATTATAACTGACTTATTAATTAAAGGAGGGGTACTATTATAAACGCTCTTTCTTTTATTATATAATATAGCTGACTTATTATAAAGCGGTTTTTATTAGATGAGTGGATTCAGAAATTTCAACAAGGGAGATTAGACATCATCTTTCTCTAGCAAAAAAAAAAGAATAATTCTATCTTATCCGAGTCGTTTCGCTCTCATCCGTCCATCATTTTTGATGAATCAGTAGTCAAAAATTGTTGCCTCGACGAGCAGAATCTAAATCCACTATCTATATTGCAAAATTCAAAGGTGGGGTGGGGTATGGGCTTTGGCCTAGCCGTCTTTTTGAAGTTAAATCACGCAACCTAAGAGAAGAAAAGTCATTTACTTATTTCCTTCAAATGTTGAAACTGACTTGTCCTAATTGGCCAACAAGAATCATTATTTCATGCGCATGCCGTACATAAAATAAAATATAAAGTCAAAGGAATATTCCATCCACATGCCATCAAAAGGATAAACCCTCCCCTTCTTCCTAGCATCCTTCAAACCACTCCCATATGATCATAAACCTAAGAATAATACTCTCTTTGTTTGGGCGGTGAATTTTTGTCGGCGATGAGAAATGGTGAGCGTTGCGAAAGGGAGGTAGACTCGGGCGGTGGGAAAGGGAGCCTCATTGTTGTTTTTGACATTTTTCAATAATAAGAATGAGAGCTCTCCTATAACGGTTTAGGGTGCGCCTCTCTTTTCTATAATAAGAATGAGAGCTTCGTTGCCCAAACAAGCGAAAATTATTGGGTGCGGGGAGTAATGCACACGACAGAACCGCGCGATTGAAATCAAGTCGCCATGGCTTGTGGCTACGCACAAATGTGCATTTCACGTGACCCAATTTGGACGGTCTCGTTATGCACGGAACTCGCATCCAATTGTCAACCCCCCCGGTCGGGCCTCACTCTGGTAGACTGAATCCGACTTAATAATAATAAAATATTCATTATAATCATTAAAATATAAAACGCCATCTCTCCGCGGAGAACAATCCCGCGCCCGTTCATCTTCTCCCCGTCCTTCTCTTTCGCACTCACTCTCTCTCTCTCTCTCTCTCTCTCTCTCTCTCTCTCTCTCTCTCTCTCTCTCTCTCTCTCTCTCGCAGCGCTCCCCGCGATTGCTCTCCGGCGCCGCCTCCCCCATCGACTCCGGCCAAAATCCAACGACTCTCCGGCGCGCGTTCTCCGACTCACGACACAAGAGATCCTAGGCTCGAGATTCATCTCCGCTTGGTACATCTTCTCCGCCATTATCTTTTTTAGGGTTTCATCTTCTCCGCCATTGTTGTCCAAGGAAGGATACCGTATACCTCCTTTGCGGAGAACCCTTGGATCTCCGCGGAGAACCCAAGAGATCTCCGTGGAGATCCACGGAGATCTCTTGCGTTCTCCGCGGAGACCATGGGATTTCCAAGGAGCGGAGCCAGGTCTCCGCGGAGAACCCAAAATATCTCCGTGAAGATCCAAAGGTTCTCCGCGGAGAACCCAAAAGATTTCCGCAGAGAACCAAAGGTTCTCCGCGGAGATCCAACGGTTCTCCGCGGAGATCCAACGGTTCTCCGCGGAGATCGAGTGGTTCTCCACGGAGAGCCACAGGTTTATGGTTGCTTTGGATTGTCTCCTGAAAACATCCCCAATGCCCTAAACATAGTATAAAGAACTACATCTTCATTCCTTTTCAAGTGTTCATTCTTCATTGCAAAACCTGGTAAATCAGTTGTCTGTCTGTTCGTCATTAATTGCTAGATTGTCTGTCTGTTCGTCATTGATTGCAATGAATGGTATTAACCTTCTGCTGCGGGACATTGCGAAAACACAACGATCAGTAGAGACCCTCGTTCATCGCTGCCCTGAAATTCCACCAGAATCGATTCCGACGCAAACACCTCCATTTTATTCGTCAGCATTCGACCGCCCCACTAGTGAGCCGTGCATTTGTGGCAAGCAATCTGACACGTTGAACAAAATTCAGGAGGATTGGATCAAGATTCAACAGAAAATGATGGAGGATGGCATGCGCCCTCCTATCCGAATCGATCCGCCCATGCCACTGTGGAACAAGCGTCCTGACATGAATGCATATCTGTTGAAACCGTTGTTCGTGATCGATCCGGAACGGCAGTACGACGTCAATGTGACAGTGGGTGCATGCCCATCTTGCAACAAAGACGGCTTTCTTTCCCGCAAGCAATTCAGTGCCCCGCGAGTTGTAGATTGCATCGATACCACTGCATTTTCTATCAGTGCTCGATACGTGTGCAAGAAGTCGAACACCTCCGGCGGCTGTGGTGCCACGTTCCATGTCATGGACGAGACCAAAACCGAGAAGTTGATCCCGACACCCATCGTCCTTAACTATACTGTGCAACTGTTTGAACAGAGCGCGCACGACGTCGGTCTTGTTCAAATGGCTTACGACTTGTACACGTCCCGTTCCGACATTGCTGATGCCGCCAAGGTGATTCGTTGTGCCCGAACAACTCGATGCATGCGTCAAGCCGCACTATATCGTGGTCATTTGTCGTGGTATTTGGATATGCGCTTATGGGATGCAGCACTCGGGCAAACGACATCGCAGCAGGATCCGGCAGTGTTCGCTGATTTTCCATCATTTTTTCAGCATTGCAACGGGTACAATGACACTCTCGGTCCAGTGGAATCAATGTTGACACGCCTAGTCAAAGACTGCATTGCTCGCCAACTTTCATTCTTCAACCGAATGGAAGGCGCCATAACCGGGACGCATCTCTCGGCTGACCATCATCACAACGTGCCGGGACGCATGAAATTGACGGATAAGTTCAATGGCAGGAAATTTTCCCCCGTTGATGGATTACACTCCGGCATGAACGAGCGCCAACAAATTCTCTCCCATCAATTCGCAACGACGACGGGCAATGCGGAGCGGCGATTTGTTGGTCGGAGTTTGCAGAACTGGTACAACGCTTACGGTATTGATACTTCGCTGCTCATCATATACCTTGACAAGTGTTGCGATGATCGGGAATGGCTACAAGACTTCAACAACATCTTTGTTCTTCTAGACAATCATCACCTGATCACGAGGTACAGGGACAATTCAAACGTCACAGATCGTGCTCGGCAGGAACAATTTATGGCTGTCGTGGCCGAAATCATTGTTGGCAATGAACAAGCTTCAATGCGGGAATGCTCCATCATTGAGGCTGAATTGGATGCACTGTTGGATCGAATTAAAAATTGGGAAATTGAGAATAATGTGCCACTTTCGAAGCGCATTGTCACGACCAAACTTCTAGCTTGCCACGAGACGCAGAAAAAGCACATCAGAAATTGCTTAACGCCGCCAGCAGGCGCGTCGAACACCGTCGTGGATCGCTTCTTTCGTTCGACTATACGTCGTGGATCGGGGAAGAACGAAAACTTATGGCGTCAAGGACGAGCCATTTGCCCGGAGACTATGTCCCTGGATGGAGGGATCTTGCTGCTCCATGTCGTGGTCGCTCAAATCAACTTTCGCGGCGAACTACAATTTGATCCTTGCTGGGCGTATTTGCCAATCTCGGGTATGCATATCATTCTCACTCAGTATCTCGCACTGCTTTCGACCGATGGAATTACGCCCTCACCTACATCTCTGTCCATAATGTTTCATTTGCTGCCTCTCTCGATTGATGATCGTGACGACGAGTTTGGATTGACGGCAGCGTTTGGACAATCCCTTCCTCAATTGCCAGAAATTCCTGCCGGGCAACTGGAATCCGTTGGAATGATCGCCGAATCAATAGCAGATAATGCAATTTGGTCGAGCCACACGTTCGATGCGATTGTGAAGGATGCTCTTGATGTTGCCGCAACTGTTGTGGAGAGGGCTCACAATGATAATCAAATTGTTGGAGAAGACGAAGTTGCACCGCGACACTATACTGATTTGAACCATACCGAAGACGTCAATATAAGTAACACGCCCCATTCCATTCAGTCCAATTGCAAGCGCCGAAAACCTGGACCAACATCGCATGGGCAAAGCTCTTCATCAAATAACCATAAGAAATCTCACAGCCTCAACGCATTGGGCAATGAACGTCAATCGGCATTACAAGGGCTTAATCTCTGGGAAGCTGTGATGAGCACTTCACCATGATCAACCCCTTCGAACGACGCTACTCCGAACGGTTGCTCTCAAATTTCTTCAGCCCGATGAACTGCTAGATCTGAAAGATTTTCCCATTGAATCCTTGCATATTCCACAATTCCATCGAATATGGTCTGTTCTGGTCTCGGCTTTGCATAACACCAATTTTGCTTTCAAACGGTTCATTCGGCCGAAATCAGAACAGGTTCTTAAACAACACTTGGAGGATATGGTGGCCCAGGCTCGATTCAGATTGCCTATTCAACGAGCAGTGCCCAAACACAGCATCATTACTGCCTTGAATCAGGATGCGCCATTGATTGGTCCAATGCAGGCGCGCCGTGAGGATAGTTTCACGCAGTTGGAAGAGACTGTCACCACAACAATAACTCGAACCGTCACCTTGACAACCAGCGTCGATCACTATACAAGTCACCCCCGTGCAACAGATCTGCAATCCGCGCCCGAACAAGTAATTGAAGGATCAACAGACGATATCATTGATCGACTTGTTCAAAAAGAGATTGATCAAGGGCATGCCGACAACATTCACTGGACCAAAGTGGTCGCCCCAGCTTACGCCCGCATTGCCTCGCGTCGTGAGGATCTAGTTCAGATGAACCACAAGGAGATTCAAAATCGTTGGGAGTAACTTGGACATCTCAAAAGGAAAGGGGCATCAACCTCATCGACAACACCAGGTCGTCAGTACAGTTTGCAGTCGCATACAGAAGCCAAGGAGCTCGGTGATCAAGAATCCCTCAACATTCTACCTCCGTCGCCACTTGTTACACAACCATTGCCAGCCGAAATTCCGACCACCCAGAATTCAACTCAACCAGCATCGGAAGCAGTCATCAGGACGACGAAGGAACCTGCTGCGGGCAGCTCGTCCGCTGTCAGCGAGATTGGTTCCCGTCCTCCATTCATGGTCAATCAACAATTGCCTACTTTGAATCAAATAATGGAGGCCATCGTCCCCACCCCATCTATAGGGGAGCCGTTTTCTCAATCGGAGAAGGAGCTGCTCAATTACTTGCTAACTAGTTCAGCAGAGTGCTCCCATGTGAAATCGACGACTGGTGATCAAACGTCTTGGAAGAGCCTGACCAAGCGTTTCTTGTACTGGGCGCGAGTCGCACGGGTGTTGGGGATGAACCAGTTTCGAGTTCGATCTGATGTGCAACTCAAGCAAAAGGTGAAGGATAATAACAAGAAAAAGAGCTTGCAATAGTCTGTGAATAGTTTTTAATTTTGTAGAGCTGGACAAACAATTACAAGAAGGCGATATTGGAGATGTCAAAATTGAAGATGTGAACTAAATATGGTAAATATTTATGCTTTTGGTGAATCTCTTTTTACAAATTACAATATGTTTTAGTACTTATCTCTATATGAGTATATGACTATCTGGTCATTTGTTTTATCTGTTTAGTGTTTATGGTTGTTTTTCATAATCACTTCTTCAAACATAAATATATGTTATTGTTACTAAATGTTTTATGTTTCTATTGAATCTCATTCTAAATATTACTTGTGATTTTATTGAATGATATATTAAGTGTTACCCAATGCAATTATATGTACTAAAATGAAAAAAGTAGCATTACTAAAGATATATGCAAAATATTAATAAAAACTGAAACCGCACCGCATAAACCGATAAAAAACCGCACCGAAATCCAAACCGCACCGCAAGGTTTAGGTGCGGTGCGGTTTGGTCGGCCAAAAACCGCACCCCTACGGTGCGGGTTTGGTTTGGGCCCAAACCGCACCAAACCGCACCGCGCGCAGGCCTATCTGTGAACCCCAGAAAGGCATGTTTTATTGTTTTTTTTTATTGTTTTTTATTGTTTAAATATGTAAGTTTGTCCTCTTCCTTGGGTTTGTGCAGGATCTCCTCGGAGAACCGGCTTTCCGCGGAGAGCCAAAAGGCTCTCCTCGGAGAGCCAAAAGGCTCTCCGCGGAGTGCCAAAAGGCTCTCCTCGGAGAGCCAAAAGGCTCTCCGCGGAGACCCAAAAGGATCTCCGCGGAGACCCAAAAGGATCTCCGCGGAGACCCGGAGAGCCTTTTGGATCCCCGCGGAGACCCGGAGAGCCTTTTGGATCTCCGCGGAGACCCGGAGAGCCTTTTGGATCTCCGGGTCTCCGCGGAGATCCTTTTAGGTCTCCGCGAAGAACCTTTTGGCTTTCCCCGGAGAACTTTATATTGGATTTTCATATCTTCTTATACATGCATATCAATGATTTATTGTAACAATCGTTTATAATTTTGACAGATCTATGAGGCAGAAGAAAATTCATGTTCTTAGCTCGAGGTGCTATTTGTCGAAATTTGTGGGCCAAACATCAGCCATTCTTGAACGAATGGAGGAGAGTCAGAAGAAGATGTTGATGGATGCCAACATCTGGCATATTTTCCATGCACCGAAGGTTCCGCGGAACACTCCCCTCCTATACAGTCTGCTCAGCTGGTACAACATCGAGAAGGACGTATTCGTCATTGGATCGAGGGAGCTTACCTTCTCCCCCAATGACGTGGCGTTGATATTGGGTTTGCCCAACCATGGGGAGGAAGTCATCCTGACTTCCAAGCCTTTTGGAGCGCTCACGAAGACAGAATTGAAGATGGAGCTTCAGGCGATGGAGAAGGGGTCGTCCCCTGTGACGACCAACTAATTGGTTTTGCACCTTCTGTGCAATTTCTTCTTCCCCTCGAGCGCGGAGAGGTTCCCAAGGTTCTTTGATGAGGTCTCCAACTTGGAGAACTTCCAGAAGTTCAATTGGCCGGAAACCATTCATACCTTCCTAATGAGGTCGTTCAGGGTGATGGTGGAGAAGCTGCCACCAATTTCAGAAGAAGGCCAACTGCAACAGAGGCCAGAGTCCTCGTTGGGATACATCTACGGATGCACCCATGTTTTAGTTGTAAGTATCTATATTTTTAATTCTTAAAATGAATTTTGTTTTATATATTCTAAACTATTGCAATGATGTAGATTTGGTTCCTCGAGCACACCACCAGCATCCCTCCGTACTATCCGACAATGAGGCCTCGACTATTAAGATGGTCGGAGAAGGTCTCATTTACATTGAAAGAGCTGGGGGTCACTGTTCCATCTATCTTGGATGAGCAGGTAAATAGTTTACTTTATTCGATTAACTACTAATGTTGAACTATCCAATACAATTGTTGTTTTTCTTCTTTATAGGTGTTGGAAGTACTCGAGGACATAACACCAGAGGAGAAGTTGTTATGTTCAGAGCTGACAGCACAGCAGACACCGCCACCTCCCCCATCTAAGAGAAAATCAATAAGTCCGGCTTCTAGGGCAGCAAAAAAAGTGAAGTTTGCATCACCACCTCCCCCATCGTCGCCACCTCCCTCATCATCACCTCCCCCCCCCACCTAGCACATCATCATCTCCCCCACCACCTAGCACATCATCACCTCCCCCACCACCTAGCACACCATCTCTCCCTCCTGTACAGTTTTGGATTGATTTCCAGCATAGGATGTTAGATCAATTTGCATTATTAGATAGCAAGATAGATAGTTTTGTAGGAACCTTTGATAATAGGCTAGATAGATTAGACAAAAAAGTAGATAGAGTACATAGTGATTTAGTTTCTGTTTGTCACAGTGTAGGTGACCGTCTAGAATCAATGAGTGCCGATATAGACACACTCCTTCATCATTCATCACCATCATCTAGCCCTAGTATCTCTAGATCCCCCAGCCACCAAAATGCTACCACCCTCACTACCCCTCACGATACTTCCATTACTCATATTCCAGAATCCCCATTAGGAGAAAGAAACCTTACGACTACAAAGGCGAATGAACTTGATGTGTACCCCGTTGACTATCCGGGGAGACCACTAATAACAGAAGAAGATAAAGATATCATCCATCGACGTATGAGCGTCATTCCATCGAGGTGCCCTTTTGACATTATACACTTTTATATTTTCAAAATTTTGATTTATACGCATTGATATTGACGATGATTTTCTAATGTTTCAGGAACGATCAAGCATTCAATAAATGGAATATAATGGGATTTGGAGATGGCATGAATGCTCTTCTAACGGACAAATACGTGAAAGATTGTCACATTGATGCCTACGAGAAGATCTTGACTTTGCGTAGAGAGCGGGATAAAGAAGCGTATTATCCGTTTATGTATATCAGTCCTAACTTTTTGGTATGATCTCCCTATCTGTGCTTTGTACATTAATAATTCTGTTTGCATTGCTAAAAAATGTTACAAATTATGTAGTTGCACTTCCCACGGTCCAATGGCGCAAAATCTAAGCTTGTAGCTGCATTCCTCGAGGGCATTACCAAGGAGAATCTCGCCAATATCAAAATGATTCTAATACAAGTATGTTTTAATCAACACTGGTTTTTATTGGTGGGTATTGTTAAAGAGAAGAAGTGGCTCATACATGACTCTCTACGTAACCCCAAACGAAAAGTTTCCGCTAAAATAGCTGTAAGTACAGTTCGTTGACATGCAATGTAGTATTGTACATTACGTAGTTACTAATGTACGAACATATTTGTGTTAATGCAGATTTCTGCGCTCCAGAAGGCGACCGTTAAAAAAGTCCACGCAGGATTTTCCAAGTGGAGTCTCGACTTGACTGCTGGTATACCACAGCAGGAGAACTCCGTGGACTGCGGTGTCTTCGTTATGAAGTATATAGAGCACATAGCGAAGGAAGGGGTGATAAGCTGGGAGAGTTGCGTAGACTGGCAGAAAAAAAATGCCTATGTTTAGAGCCCAGATCTGTGCAGAAATCTTTAAATATTTTGTGGTTGATTAATGTAAATTAAGAAACATTCATCGTGTACATTTGAAATGTTTGTCTATAATAGCAATTGTTTCATGGATGAATAACGTTTTCAAATGGGTCGAAAAGTGCATAATTATAGCTTTAAATGAAATCAGTGGAGATACAGAAGTGGATCTCCGCGGAGATCCAAATGGCTCTCCGCGGAGATCCAGAAGGAGCGGATGGATCTCCGCGGAGATCCAGAAGGCTCTCCGCGGAGTTCTACATGGTTATCCGCGGAGAGCAAAAAGTTCTCCGCGGAGATCCATTTGGAGACTGAATGGAGAGCCATTTGGATCTCCGCGGAGATGCAAATGCCTATCTTTCGCAAATTGTGGCCGCGTTCTCCCTCCCTCCCTCCATTTTTTTCTTCCTTTCCCTCTTTTCTCTTCCTCTCTCCCCCTTTCCTTCTCCTCCCCCTCTTTTTTCCTCCTCCCCCTCTTTTTCTCTCTCTTCCCTCCCCCCTCCCCCCATTTTCCCCCCTCATACCAGAGTAGAACCCGGCGCCCCCCTCCCCCCCCACACACACAACAAGGCGATTTTTTTGTATGCGGGTTCCGTCTCCATATTTGAGAACAAGAACGCTGCGCTTGACAATATGTACAAGTACTTATAAAAAGAGGACACGACATCTACTTTCCATGAAGATCATTTATGCTCGCCCATAATGTCATTTTTGCTCGCCCGAGATATTTTCCATTTCTGCTCGTCCGGATGATTCATTTCATTTTTTGCTCTTATGGGAGAACATTTTTCTTTGCCTGTAATATCCTTTTTGCTTGCCCGGAGAGCTGAAATGATATCACGGGCGAGCAGAGACGATCTCTCAGAAATGATATCTCTGGCGAGCAGACATGATCGCTCAAAAATGATATCTCCGACAAACAAAAATGATATCACGGGCGAGCAGAAATTATATCCGAACGTGCTAAAATCATCTCACAAAAATAAATGTCAAAACTACAGTGGTCATGGCCCCGCGATTCAGTGTCTCTATCCATGACTCTGAGATCTAGCCTTCATCTAACAAATTCAAGGAAGAAGAAAAGCATTCAATTTATTTTGAACAATTTCTGAAGAGAGTTTATATTAGTAGTCCAATTCTCGCTATTCGCACTCCAAAAATTATAAAAATCTTAATTATATTCGCAGTCTAATTCTCGCTAATCGCATCCCATTAAATAACCTCCTCTTCATCTCTATCACGTTGCCTAAATCCTAGCCGTAGTTCTATCGGTCGTGTCCCCCCCCCCCCCCCCCCCCCCCCCCCCCCCCCGTAGATTCACCGTCAAAAAAGAAGAAAATTATCGAGCAAAAATTTCAAAAAAGTGGTCAGTTTTCTGGTTAGAGGAAGATTTGCATGTCATTTAACTTGGTTTAGAGTTAATTCCTCTGTGCATGTTATTTAACTTTATTTTCCTGGTAGATTTTTAAATTATTTGTCTTTAAGATATTTTTCTAGGCTTGTAGTACTTAATAAATCAGCAAATGTTTCGCTTATTTGGGTTGGGAGTGAGTTGCAAATATAATTTTGGACTACAAATAAAATTTATGGACTAGGACAAATATAATTGTTTATTGTTGCATATTAACTTCAATGAAATAGTGTTGTTTATTGATTGCAAGTTACTTGAATTCAATAAATATTTAAGATTGAATTTCACTAATTAGAATAGATATTTTGATGTTTGCACGTATTTTGAGTTTATGCATACGTTGATGTACACATGTTTTCTAGCCGTCTTGTGTAAACGTGCGTATTTTTCAAGTTGATAAATTCTTTGTTCTGAAAAGCTATTTTGCCAAATGATTCTCTGTTCTGAAAAGCTCTGCAAACACAGACTCTCCAAACAGATCTCCATTTCCAGCAATCAGTTTCCAACAGCTCCATTTACAAACCTCCATTTACAACAGCTCCTTTTACAACCGCAGCCGCTCTCCCAAATGAAGCCTTAGTATCTGAGGAGGCATTGGTCAATGAAAATTTTCCTATCTTTAACTTTTAAAAAAATTCAAATCGATATTAGGTGGCATTTTGCCTCATGTGTTCAGTTTTATTTATAGCATTTATAAATTATAATTACACATCTTAGGGTTCGTTTGGCGCGGCGTTTGAAGGCGGGGGCGGGAGGAGCCGGGCGGCGGATCGAACTGGAGGGGGGCACCGGCGGATCGAATAGCAGCTTTTTGCTGCGTTTTTCAGGTGGCGGCGGATCGAACCGGAGCAAACGCTGCCGGAAGGCGTTTGTTTACCCGCCTTCCGGCAGCGTTTGCCCCAAACGGAGCGGCGAAACGCCGCCCCAAACGAAGCCTTATTGTGCTAATAGCATCCGATAATTAATATTTATAATTTAATATTTGACAGTTATAATTTAATATTTGACAAAAATATTGGCTGAGCTTGCTCTTCTCGCCGGCGAACATTTTGTCCGAGGCTGCTCCCTTTTCCGACAATGTCGAGCTCGAAGATGATCTGTTGGTTGCTCTGGATCCCAAATCTAGACCATATTTTTGTCACTCTGGCCGAAAGTGGGTTCAGATCAATCTCCTTCCCTATCGGGGGTGGACGATTAGTCTCCTTTCTTACCGGCGAACCTTCGTGCCACCACGAAAACCTCCGCAAGATCTTCCACGACCACCATTCGGCGGGCTCATTTTTTCGCTAATAAGATGCGAACAAATCCTAGATCGGAAAGCTGGTGAGATAGTGAGGGAGGCCGCTTATTTCTCTTGTTCTCCCAACGACGATGGTGGATATTTATTTCTAAAAGTATGCAACGACGTGCGGGTTTAGGAAGTGCCGCCGGAAAAGGTAGCAGCCTCGGTCAGAATGTTCGTCGGAGAGAAGAACGGGATTGACCAGAAATTCCGCCGAAAATAGGAAACAGCTATTAAATTTTAAATATTAATTAAAGGAGGGGTACTATTATAAACGCTCTTTCTTTTATTATATAATATAGCTATGACTTATTATAAAGCGGTTTTTATTAGATGGGGTGGATTCAGAAATTTCAACAAGGGAGATTAGATTAGGACTGTTCACAAATAGTATAGTTCGTGAATAGTTCGAGATTCGATTCGTGAAGATTCGATTAAAATTCGTATTTTTCGAATAGTTATAAAATTCAGATTCGAATAGTTATAAAATTATATGAAACATTATAAAATTATATTTAAACATTATAATTTGAATTTAAACATTATAAAATCATATTTAAGCATTATAAATATTAAATATAATTATAATTAAACATTATAAAATTAGAATTCGAATTCAAATACATATTCAAATCCGAATCGATTCGATTAAATAGTTATTCGATTAGTTATTCGATTCGATTTCGGTTCGAATTCGAATTGATTGGATTCGATTGAATAGTTATTCGATTCGGTTCGTGAACACCCCTAGATTAGACATCATCTTTCTCTAGCAAAAAAAAAGAATGATTCTATCTTATCGGAGTCATTTCGCTCTCATCCGTCCATCATTTTTGATGTATAAGTAGTCAAAAATTGTTGCCTCGACTAGCAGAACCTAAATCCACTATCTATTTTGCAAAATTCAAAGGTGGGGTGGGGTATGGGCTTTGGCCTAGCCCTCTTTTTTGAAGTTAAATCACGCAACCTAAGAGAAGAAAAGTCATTTACTTATTTCCTTCAAATGTTGAGATCGACTTGTCCCAATTGGCCAACAAGAATCATTATTTCATGCGCATGCCGTACATAAAATAAAATATAAAGTCAAAGGAATATTCCATTCACATGCCATCAAAAGGATAAACCCTCCCCTTCTTCCTAGCATCCTTCAAACTACTCCCATTAGATCATAAACCTAAGCATAATACTCTCTTTGTTTGGGCGGTGAACTTTTGTCGGCGATAAGAAACGGTGAGCGTTGCGAAAGGGAGGTAGTCTCGGGCGATGGGAAAGGGAGCCTCATTGTTGTTTTTTACATTTTTCAATGTCACCAGACTGCAGCCGCTCTCCTATAACGGTTTGGGTGCGCCTCTCTTTTCTATAATAAGAATGAGAGCTTCGTTGCCCAAACAAGCGAAAATTATTGGGTGCGGGGAGTAATGCACACGACATAACCGCGTGATTGAAATCAAGTCGCCATGGCTTGTGGCTACGCACAAATATGCATTTCACGTGGCCCAATTTGGACGCCCCCCCCCCCCCCCCCCCCCCCACACACACACACACAACAAGGCGAAATTTTTATATGCGGGTCGGTCTCCATATTTGAGAACAAGAACACTGCGATGATGACGCTTGACAAAATGTATAAGTACTTATAAAAAGAGGACACGACATCTACTTTTCATGAAGATCATTTATGCTCGCCCATAATGTCATTTTTGCTCGCCCGAGATATCATTTCTGCTCGCCCGGGATATTATTTCATTTCTGCTCGTACGGATGAATCATTTCATTTTTTGCTCTTATGGGAGAACATTGTTCTTTGCCCGGGATATCCTTTTTGCTTGCCCGGAGAGCAGAAATGATATCACGGGCGAGCAGAGACGATCTCTCAGAAATGATATCTTTAGCGAGCAAACATGATTGCTCAAAAATGATATTTCGGGCAATCAAAAATGATATCACGGGCGAGCAGAAATGATATCTGAACGAGCTAAAATCATCTCAAAAAAAATAAATGTCAAAACTACAGTGATCATGGCCCCGCGATTCAGTGTCTCTATCCATGACTCCGCGATCTAGCCTTCATCTAACAAATTCAAGGAAGAAGAAAAGCATTCAATTTATTTTGAACAATTTCTGAAGAGAGTTTATATTAGCAGTCCAATTCTCGCTATTCGCACCCCAAAAATTGTAAAAATCATAATTATATTCTCAGTCCAATTCTCGATAATCGCATCCCATTAAATAACCTCCTCTTCATCTCTATCACGTTGCCTAAATCCTAGCCGTAGATCTATCGGTCGCGTCGTCGTCCCCCCCCTCTTAGATTCACCGTAAAAAAAGGAAATTATCGAGCGAAAATTTCAAAAAAGTGGTCAATTTTTTGGTTAGAGGAAGATTTGCATGTCATTTAACTTGGTTTAGAGTTAATTCCTCTATGCATGTCATTTAACTTATTTTCCTGTTAGATTTTTAAATTATTTGTCTTTAAGATGTTTTTCTAGGCTTCTAGTACTTAATAAATCAGCAAATGTTTCGCTTATTTGTGTTGGGAGTGAGGTGCAAATATAATTTTGGACTACAAATAAAATTTATGGACTAGGAATAGCAATGGACTGCAAATAGCCAATCCTTGACGGCTAATATCAACTCCCTTTCAGAAAAACGAAAGAAACTTAGGTGCGCAACTCTCACCTAATAATAGGTGGGGGAGAAATACAGCCGTATGATCTTAGATCGGACGGTATATAAAATACTGACATTATTGATTATTTATAAATACAGAAGTATTTAGGAAAATACAGGAAAATACAATCGTATGATCTCTGATCAACGGCTTAGATGGGCTCCCTCTCACCTATTATTAGGTGAGAGATACTCACCCAAAAAATTTTCTTCAGAAAATGACTCATGTCCACGCCAATTTGTGAAAAAAAAATATATATTGTTTCCTTTCAAATGGGTGTCGGGCTGCCGGCTAATAACAAGGAATAAAAAAGGCAATTGTTATAAGCACATCCATTTTGGCTAACGAATTTTTAAAAGTACGTCTTGTACATGCATTTTTAGGAAAAATGTTCAACACTAAAATTGTAGATCTACAATTTTCTTGTTGAACACTTTTCCTAAAAATGCATGTACAAGACATATTTTGAAAAGGGGCCTTAATAAACATAAAAATTGGTGTGTGAATAGTTGTGCTTATAACAATTGCCATAAAAAAATAAGGTTCTGATGGCCTTCTTCGTCGTCCTCCTCCTCTACATATAGGTTCATTATAAACCAGGCTAAGAGGAAGAAAAATTAAGAAGCTTACTACAAGAAGAGCCTTCTTCTTCCTCCTCAGATTCCTGCCGATTACCCTAAAAACAAAGCTTCCAGGATGCAATCGTCCCACAGCAGACACTTCCCTTTTCCCCAAACTAACTCTGCCATCCTCCCCGATCCCTCCGCCTTCTTCTCCAACGGCCTCCTCTCTTCTCCTCTCCCCACCAACTCTTTCTTCCAGAACTTCGTCGTCCGAAATGGCGATCACCCGGAATATATTCATCCTTACCACATCAAATCATCCTCTTCCTCCATCTCCATCTCCTACCCTTCCCGATCCGCCACCGCCTCCTTCATCCCCGATCTAACCATCTCCTCTCCTTCTTCTCAGCATTCTCAATCCAAACATATCATCTCTTCCTTCAACGATCTTAGCGTAACCCTCGATCTTCCCCCTTCCCTCCGCTTCTTCCTCGTCCGCGGCAGCCCATTCGTCACCGCCTCGACTCTCGCCGGCGAGGCTCCCGCCCCACTCTCCATAACCTCCACCCACGCCTTCCTCTCCGTTCGACCCAACTCCTCCTTCACCAAACACACGCTCGAGCTCAGCAGCGGACAGACCTTCCTCTGCTACTCATCGTCGCCTCTTCGCTTCGAGATTTCCGGCGCCACCGGAAATCTCATCGCCACCGACGGCTACGCTGGAGTCTTCCGCATCGCATTCCTCCCCGATCCCAGCTATGAGTCCGTCCTCGATCAGTACTCCTCCTGCTATCCCGTCTCCGGCGACGCCTCCTTTACCCGGCCGGGATGCCTCGAGTACAGGTGGGAGAAGATGGGGCGGGGAGATCTCCTCCTCCTTGCCCACCCTCTCCATCTCCGGCTCCTCGACTCCGAATCCTCCGCCGTAATATTGGAGAGCTTCAAGTACCGGAGCATCGACGGAGATCTCGTCGGCGTTGTTGGCCATTCTTGGCAGCTGAAAATCATTCCGGTTGCGACCACTTGGTGTTCGACAAAAGGCCTCAGCGATGATGGCAAGCAAGAGATCGTCTCCGCCCTATCCAAAGACATTAACGCGCTGAACACCTCCCCAATCCAAACTACTTCGACCTATTTCTATGGAAAAGCCATTGCCAGGGCGGCGCGCTTAGCCCTAATTGCTCACGAGGCCAACTTCTACGACGGCATTCCCGCTGTTCTACAGTTCTTGAGGAGCTCCATCACTCCATGGCTGGATGGAAGCTTCAACGGAAACGGATTCCTATACGACTCCAAATGGGGCGGCATCATCTCCAAAAACGGAACGGCAGATTCCGGCGAAGATCTCGGCTTCGGCGTCTTCAACAACCACCACCACCTCGGCTACTTCCTCTACGCGATCGCCACGCTCGCCAAGTTCGACCCGGCATGGGGGGCGAAGTTCAGACCTCAGGCCTACTCGATCATGTCGGACTTCTTGAGCCTGTCCCGAGGATCGGGATCAAGCTACCCGCGATTGCGATCCTTTGATCTCTGGAAGCTGCACTCTTGGGCCGGGGGGATGACGGATTTCGCGGTTGCGCGCAGCCCGCAGAGCGGCGGCGAAGCGGTGAACGCTTACTACTCCGCCGCCCTCCTGGGCCTGAGCTATGGCCACACGCATCTGGCGGCGTTGGGATCGACGCTGGCGGCGTTCGAGATCGCCGCCGCCGAGACATGGCGGCATGAATGGAGAAGAGAGATTAGAACGGGGATTCGAGTTCCGCCTTTGCTGCCCATAACCGGAGAACTTTTCAGGGATGTTGGGTTGTTGAAGGAGGCGGTGAATCGGGCATCGCCGGAGCTTACAGGGGAGGTGGTGGCTGACGGTTGGAAGGGGTTTGTGTATGCGATGGAGGGAGTTTATAATAAGGAGGATGCATTGGTGAAGATCAGGAGTTTGAATGGATTTGATGATGGGAACTCACTCTCAAATTTGCTGTGGTGGGTTCACAGCAGAGAAGATGAAGAAGGGATGAGATGTGGCTGGTTTGGTCAAATATTTTCCGCTAATAGAAATTAAATTAAAATTTCACATCAATTTTCGCTATCTGTACACAAATGTTATGTGCACACCAATAAAGTAGTTCTCATTAGCTGACTCTTTAAATATGAGTCATGCTATGTGCAAACCTATTATGACTACGTGCAAACCATATGATTTTATCATTTGGTTGACGGGTTCGGTTTACTAGTAGTAGGTTCAAACCTTGAGTTATACTTGGATGCCATAGAGCAGGGTTTTATCGTAACAATCAACGCAACAAAGGATGTGTTAGAAGAAGAAAAAAAGTCTTATCTCAAAAAGGCGTGGTAGCAAATTCTCTCTTAAAGACCAAAAAGTGCACATTTAGATGAGTGACGTTTGGAAGTCATATGCAAAGTACACAATCATGTGATGGTTCATTTAGAAGCTTATTCGTATTCCGGAAAATTGGATATAAACCAAGTAAAGTGTTGTCCATGAGTGCGTGAAGATTTTCAATTGCCTCAAATAGTACTAATTTGGAGAAGATATAGGAAAGAAAGTGCGGAGCAATAAGATAAACTCAATGTTACAAGTAAATAATTTTATAAAGTATTGATGCGCACTCATACAAGACTCTCATTCATTTATATGCATAAGAGGAGGTGGTTACTCCCCAAAGCCGGGGAGAGTGGGGAAGTGAACAAGCCCACTTCCTCCGTAACCAACCGCTCTCGCCGGACTGCAACGCCCACGATCGCGCATACAACCGCGCAATAACGTTATCGCGCGGCGCTACCGCACGGTAACGCGCGCGCAGTAGTGCGCAGGCAACCCCCCCCCCCCCCCCCCCCCGGGGGGCGCTGCCTAAACGCACCCCTAGTGGGGTGCGGCCGAGCCGCACACATAGTGGGGTGCAACCAAGCCCCCCCCCCCCTTGCGGGGTGCGGCCAAGCCGCAACCCCTTGTGAGGTGCGGCCAAGCCGCACCTCCTCGCGGGGTGCGGCCAAACCGCGCCCCTGAGGTTGCGGTCGAGTCACCTCCATGTGGAGGGGTTCAGGGGTGTCCGCCCTCTCCAAGCTCGTTGTGCACCCTTTGGGCTCCGGATTCCGCTTGGAGCGCGTCCCGGTTCGCTACGCGCTCAGAACACTTCTGAGCGCGCTCAGAACACTTCTGAGCGCGCTCAGAACATTCTCACATTTCGGACACGCTCACTTTTTGTCTTTCTAATATCTCAGATTGCAGGAACGGTTTGTCGCCTTTTTCGCCTTCAACAAAGCTGCCCGAACTCCCCAAACTGCCCGAGGGCGAGACGGTCATTTACAGAAAATGGCGATCCGCGTGCTCCGAACCGGAAAATGTGATTCGTCCTCCAGGTGGTTACGGTGGTTACGGTGGTTACGGCGGCGAAACTACCGGGCTACCCCCGGCCAAAGCTATAAAAGGAGCCCAGAACCTTCATTGGAGGGGGGCTTGCCTTCTGCACCCCGGAGAGCTCCTTTGAAGATTTCCACGGAATTCTCTTTCGGCGCTTGAAGATCTCCTTCGTGGACTTGAAGATTTCCTCTCTCCCGAAAGGCGACTGAGCATTCTCACTTTTGTTCTCCCGGAAGGCGACTCAGCATTCTCACATTTGTTCTCTTGCATTCTCAGAAGGAGAAAGACTTAGTTTTTCGAGAGGTGGCCTGTCACCTCGGAACTCTTTCTCTCTCTCTATTATTATAACGAGCGGCGACCTGTCGCGCTCGACTTCTAAGTACCTAATTGTAGGCTCTCGGAAGATAGTGAAGTTTGGTCGGCACAGCTCCGGCCGCGTGGTTTTTTACCCTTTCCGGGTTTTCCACGTTAAAAAGTCTCAGTGTACTCAATGAATCTCTCTTTGACTGTTTGCGCGCTCGGTTCGCTTCCGAGCTAAGGTGGTTCAATTCGACCGGTCTACCAGAGCACCCGAGCGACCCGCAATAGTTTGACGCCGTCTGTGGGAATCGAATTCCCAAATGCCGAGCAAAGGATTTCCGAACGCAGAGCCCGCTTCGCCTGAGTTCACGGAACCAGCAAGAGTGAACACCTCCCCCGAACTATCCGACGCATGCAGTTCCTCGATCCCTGAAGGCCCGACGAAAAGAGCGCTCATCGTTGCACCCATCCAACCCCAGCATATTGGATCAACTAGCAAGTCGACCCCTCTCGTAGCGGGGCGGGATCCGAACGATGTCATGCACCAGCAAAGGCGATCCCCCCTGTTAAAGTTAATTTTGGCATACCCAGTTCCGTCGTGGCTAAAGCTCCTGCACTTCAAGGAGTTCTACGGAGCAGAGGACCCGTACGGGCACGTTAATCACTTCTTGATAACGGTGCGGACGTTCGGACTTCCCGACCAAATCAGCTGCAAAATCTTCATCGAGACACTGCGCGAAGACGCCCTCCGTTGGTATCAATATCTGCCAAACGGAGCGATTCACAGCTTCACCGAGTTGTCCCAACTGTTCGTTGAATGACACGAAGCGCGCACGCCAAGGATCCAAGAAGAAGAGCCCGAGACGGACGAGTCGCCCCACCTAGGGAAAGCGGAGCGGAGCAAGCAGCACGAGAAGATCTACACAAGCTTTCACCAAGAGCGTTCCCGTGGATGGTCGGACTTCGCCTTAGACGCAAGCATAGGCAATCCAGCCTGCGAGCTAAGAAGGGCGTTGATAACCCATCGCATCTCATTCAACATCCTGTTCGTGGCAGCCGTGGTGCGGCTCAAACTCCTAAGCGGGAACCTCAAGCTCAGGGCCAGCGACGCAGAGCTCCTAGACGGAACTATGGTACCAACCATAGGAGTCGTCACCCTCCCCGTCCAAGTAGGGATGCACTCGGAACCAGTCCAGTATGACGTTCAGTTCGTCATCGCAGAGACAGACTCCCCTACGACGCAATATTTGGGAGCCTCCGGAAGGAAGTGGTGTTTTTGAAAGTTGTCTCTTTCCAATTTACTATATGTTCATGGTTTTAAGAATGTTGTAACATTTTGTTCCTTGATTATGTGACTTGTATCATGTAAGGTTTTAGAAGACGCTCTTGGTCTTAAACCATAGAACCATGATTATTTATGTCGTATAATCTCATGTTCCTCACAATCGTGGTAATCAAAGAGGAACATTGATTACCGGGCTAAGATTGTCATATGGATTAAAGTACATTTGACTTCTATAAATGTTGATAAATAGTTATCATTTAATCATATGAGTATGTATGTGTATAACTTCATACATATTGAGATCGACCTATTAAATGTTGTAACATTATGTGGAATGTGTTAAGTGTCAATAATGTTTACAACATGTCTATCGAATTGAGATATGAGATGTGTAGATTTAACGCGTCGGTGTGAGCAATGTGATTGTAGTTGAATACCATCCCTTGATGGTGATAAATACTATGATTCATTGTTCATACTTATGCGTAGGAAATGTGCACATCGAAATATCGGTTTGTCCCCAAAATAGTTTGGTAATGATATCGTCGGGCCCCTTGGCAAAGCGAGGTTGTGTAGCATGCATTATGACTGACGCAGTTATAAATACAACTCACTTGTGAGACCAAGAAAGACAAATATAGTGCGAAAATGACACGGACCTCTTTCACACAATATTTATGATATCATGTGACACAGTTAGACACAGATCATCCAATTAAAACACCTTGCAACTATAACGTCGAGGCGTCTATAATGCCGTGATAAGCCTCTTATAGGTCGTGATAAAGTGTATCATATCGCCGCCTCAACGTTATGTTTTCTCTGTAAGGTCACACCAAATGAATAGTAACAGCCTCATGGCGGCTCATATGATATATTGGCTTTGGTTACTAAGTGCCCAATATATGTGATGAGTGCACATGCGCGTCGTCTTAAATCGACACACTTATACAACAATTAATTTGTGCTATTATACGAGCGTCAGTTGATGACAGAGCTGTATAATAAAACGTATGCTGCGTTTTTCTTGCAAGCACAAAATTATTCTACATATTCGCTCTCACATTTTGAGATGGGAGAGACACGAATATGGAGATTATTATGAGGGCATTAAAGTGCAATTTTGCCATTGGGTGTGCACTTAGCCTCATAGGCTCTTATAAAGAATGTGGAGTATATATACTCCTAAATAAGAGAGAACAAACCCTAAGATCTAAAATCGGGAGCCGCTGAGAGCAAACCATCGCGCCGTCCGGAAGGATCGAGCAGGTCGCCGCACTCGCGCTTCCGTCAGGTCTCGCCGACCTTGTCCCTCCTGCTTCCTCTTCCGGCGACCCCACAGGCTCTGATTAGCCGGGTCGTAGGGCGGTGGTTCTGCTGCTCCCCTGCGCCGTTTCTCTCCCGCCGTCGCTAGTCGACAGCTGTGTCCGACAACTTCTAGCGGTGGTCGGCTGGCTTCTCTCCCGCTGCCGCCAGGCGATTGCTGTGTACGACATCATCTGGTGGTGGCCGACCGTGCTCTCCCTGCTGTCAAGGTGAAGCCCTCTTTCCGACAGCAACTTTGCCGTCTCCCGATTCCGATCCAGTTAGGGTCCCATTGTCTAAGGAAGACTCACCTCCTCCTCCGATCAAGAGCGTGTTTGGTGGTGGCTGTTTTGGTTCAAGGTGAACCTAGAGTCCTCAAGGAGCTTGTTATGATCGAAGGCTCTTCGCCGCGTCCTCGACGTTCCGATCTTCACCTAGAGATTTCATTCTCTAAAGGTACAACTTCTAACGCATGTGATGGATTAGATGTGATGAGTTAGGGTTTAAAATTGTTTTGCCCTGTTATGCATTGTTATGGATATCTGGTCCACGTGCGTTGTTTGGCTTAGGGGGTTCACATTTTTTTTAAAATTCTCCCTTCCGATGCACATGAAATCCTACACCTCCTACTCGACGCCCTGGACCACGACGTTTTAATGTCTGACGCATGGCCAACAAAGGGAGAATCCTCAGGGATGCAATTCATACATATTGAGATCGACCTATTAAATGTTGTAACATTATGTGGAATGTGTTAAGTGTCAATAATGTTTACAACATGTCTATCGAATTGAGATATGAGATGTGTAGATTTAACGCGTCGGTGTGAGCAATGTGATTGTAGTTGAATACCATCCCTTGATGGTGATAAATACTATGATTCATTGTTCATACTTATGCGTAGGAAATGTGCACATCGAAATATCGGTTTGTCCCCAAAATAGTTTGGTAATGATATCGTCGGGCCCCTTGGCAAAGCGAGGTTGTGTAGCATGCATTATGACTGACGCAGTTATAAATACAACTCACTTGTGAGACCAAGAAAGACAAATATAGTGCGAAAATGACACGGACCTCTTTCACACAATATTTATGATATCATGTGACACAGTTAGACACAGATCATCCAATTAAAACACCTTGCAACTATAACGTCGAGGCGTCTATAATGCCGTGATAAGCCTCTTATAGGTCGTGATAAAGTGTATCATATCGCCGCCTCAACGTTATGTTTTCTCTGTAAGGTCACACCAAATGAATAGTAACAGCCTCATGGCGGCTCATATGATATATTGGCTTTGGTTACTAAGTGCCCAATATATGTGATGAGTGCACATGCGCGTCGTCTTAAATCGACACACTTAGACAACAATTAATTTGTGCTATTATACGAGCGTCAGTTGATGACAGAGCTGTATAATAAAACGTATGCTGCGTTTTTCTTGCAAGCACAAAATTATTCTACATATTCGCTCTCACATTTTGAGATGGGAGAGACACGAATATGGAGATTATTATGAGGGCATTAAAGTGCAATTTTGCCATTGGGTGTGCACTTAGCCTCATAGGCTCTTATAAAGAATGTGGAGTATATATACTCCTAAATAAGAGAGAACAAACCCTAAGATCTAAAATCGGGAGCCGCTGAGAGCAAACCATCGCGCCGTCCGGAAGGATCGAGCAGGTCGCCGCACTCGCGCTTCCGTCAGGTCTCGCCGACCTTGTCCCTCCTGCTTCCTCTTCCGGCGACCCCACAGGCTCTGATTAGCCGGGTCGTAGGGCGGTGGTTCTGCTGCTCCCCTGCGCCGTTTCTCTCCCGCCGTCGCTAGTCGACAGCTGTGTCCGACAACTTCTAGCGGTGGTCGGCTGGCTTCTCTCCCGCTGCCGCCAGGCGATTGCTGTGTACGACATCATCTGGTGGTGGCCGACCGTGCTCTCCCTGCTGTCAAGGTGAAGCCCTCTTTCCGACAGCAACTTTGCCGTCTCCCGATTCCGATCCAGTTAGGGTCCCATTGTCTAAGGAAGACTCACCTCCTCCTCCGATCAAGAGCGTGTTTGGTGGTGGCTGTTTTGGTTCAAGGTGAACCTAGAGTCCTCAAGGAGCTTGTTATGATCGAAGGCTCTTCGCCGCGTCCTCGACGTTCCGATCTTCACCTAGAGATTTCATTCTCTAAAGGTACAACTTCTAACGCATGTGATGGATTAGATGTGATGAGTTAGGGTTTAAAATTGTTTTGCCCTGTTATGCATTGTTATGGATATCTGGTCCACGTGCGTTGTTTGGCTTAGGGGGTTCACATTTTTTTTAAAATTCTCCCTTCCGATGCACATGAAATCCTACACCTCCTACTCGACGCCCTGGACCACGACGTTTTAATGTCTGACGCATGGCCAACAAAGGGAGAATCCTCAGGGATGCAATTCGTGGCTTCAACACGACCGCAGCCGAGCTCCCTTGGATCAACTATGACCCGTCGCCAACCAAATTCTGAGAAGCAAGGCGTGCGAGAGTGCCGCGCAACCCCCACATTGGCAGAAAAAGCTGATCTTACGGCACCGACAAACCAACTGCAACTTGGGGATACGTGTCGCAAGAGAAAGAGACAGCAACATCAACTCGAGAAGGCCGTACCGCCCCTTTCAGAATCAAGCAGACCGCTCCCAAGGGCTAACAAATCAAAGCTCCCAGATCTACACCCCGTTAAATGCCCCCCGCGAGCATATATTATACGTCATCTACAACATCAAAATCATCAACTGGCCCAGAGCGCTCTCCAGCACAGGGGAGATCGATCCCAGTTTTGCAATTCCACAAAGGCCGAGGACACCGTACGGAGCACTATGCCAGGTTGAAAAAAGAAATTGAACGCCTTGTCCAGTTAGGACACCTTGAGGCCTTCCGCGAAGAATCACAGAAGGATGACACCGAGGGTCGGTCGCCGGGTCACCGCCGCCCACCATGCTGAATGACCGAAAGAGCTCGAGCAAGCACAGCGCAAAAGGAGCTTGATGTTACCTTCTCTCTCGTCAAACTTGTATCAGAAACTTATTGGCTCAGAAGCCGCAAGATTACACTTGCGCATGTATCAATGTTCATTTTCTAATTATGTTTTACCTGTCCTAAACTATTCTACTGCAGGAACCCATTCGGGGCCCTGCCCCGGGGACTTTGCACCGCCGTCGATTGAAGGTTCGCCCTTCTCCCCCGCCGTCGAGTCCCGGCGTCGTAGGGGCCTGCCCCCCTTACATTCGCCCCCGGTTTGAATACACCAGCTATTCACCGGCCACTTTGGGGCCCTGCCCCAGGGGCTTTGCACCGCCGTCGATTGAAGGTTCGCCCTTCTCCTCCGTCGTCGAGTCCCGACGTCGTAGGGGCCTGCCCCCCTTACGTTCGCCCCCGGTTTGAATACACCAGCTATTCACCGGCCACTTTGGGGCCCTGCCCCGGGGACTTTGCACCGCCGTCGATTGAAGGTTCGCCATTCTCCTCTGTTGTCGAGTCCCGGTGTCGTAGGGGCCTGCCCCCCTTACGTTCGCCCTCGGTTTGAATACACCAGCTATTCACCGGCCACTTTGGGGCCCTGCCCCGGGGACTTTGCACTGCCGCCAATTGAAGGTTCGCCCTTCTCCTCCGCCGTCGAGTCTCGGCGTCATAGGAGCCTGCCCCCCCCCCCCCCCCCCACTTACGTTCGGCCCCGGTTTGAATACACTCGCTATTCACCGGTCAAGCCTATATTATGTAAAAGTCGCGAGCTCGGACTCGCGCAAACTATTTTTTTATGTAAAAGCCATGAGCCCGAACTCGTGCAAACTAATTTTCTATTATGTAAAAAGCCGCGAGCTCAGACTCGTGCGAACTTATTTTCTATTATATAAAAATCCACGAGCTCAGACTCACCTAAACTAATTTTTTATTATGAAAAAGTCGCGAGCTCAGACCCGCGCGAACTCAACTGTAATTTTGAAAATACCATCAAGCTACGCAGGTGTCAACAACCAGAACAACAAGATCACACAAAGGGATAAATGCAATGTGTACAATAAGGGAATAAACCACATCAAACGCAGCGTTGCACGCAAACAAACGACAATACTGAAAGCAAGAAAATGAAAGATAACCAACATCAGTCCTCGGCTACATCCGAGTAATCATCCCCTGAAAGGTCCCAAACTCCGAGGCCAGCGGTATCACACCCAAACTTCTTCCCCATCATACGGAAAGTTTTCTGAATGCCTCTCTGAAAGGCAACTTCACGCTCGTCCGCTATCAAGGGCTCAACCTCCTTCGTCATGACCTCGTCGCAAATCTCCTCCGCCATCTGGAACCACTCTTCTACAAAAGTAAGAGAATCTTTGTACTCGGTCACTCCAGCTGCCTTGGCCTCCCCGAGGCTGCGCTCGATCGACGACAACCGGTCCACCTCGCTCCTTAGAAAGCTAACTCCCCCTCCAGGCGGAACATCTCCCCCTGAGCTTCCGACAGCTGACGAAGGGCATCCTGGGCAAGCGCCTTGTCACCACCATACTCCGCCCGCAGCTTCTCGACCTCAGATTGGGAAGAAGAGATGTCGGCCTCCAACTGCTTGATGTGAGACAAGTCACGATCCCTCTTCTTCTGCAAGACAGACATATCGCTCCTCACCACGCGCAGCTCCTCCTGAAGAGCGAAGTAGCTATCCTTGAGGCTCACATAGCAATCGTTCCATATAAGAGCAACACTGGTTAGAGCATCGGCCTGCGGACAAAAGATAAACAATCAGCATACCAAAGCAACGATGAGAAAAGGGTATCCGAGGCTAGAAAAAGAGAACTTTACTTACCGCCCGAATTGCCCGAACTGCCCGAACTGCCCGAACTGCCCGAACTGCCCGAACTGCCCGAACTGCCCGAACTGCCCGAACTGCCCGAGGGCGAGACGATCATTTACGAAAAATGGCGATCCGTGTGCTCCGAACCGGAAAGTGTGATTCGTCCGTCAGGTGGTTACGGTGGTTACGGCGGCGAAATTACCGGGCTACCCGGCCAAAGCTATAAAAGGAGCTCAGAACCTTCATTGGAGGGGTCTTGCCTTCTGCACCCCGGAGAGCTCCTTTGAAGATTTCCACGGAATTCTCCTTCGCGCTTGAAGATCTCCTCCGTGGACTTGAAGATTTCCTCTCTCCCGAAAGGCGATTGAGCATTCTCACTTTTATTCTCCCAGAACGCGACTCAGCATTCTCACTTTTGTTCTCCAATATTATCAGAAGGAGAAAGACTTAGTTTTCCGAGAGGTGGTTTGTCACCCTCGGAACTCTCTCTCTACTATTGTAACGAGCGACGGCCTGTCGCGCTCGACTTCTAAGTACCTAATGTTAGAAAAAATATATTAAGCGCATTAGGTCACAAACATATAGAAATTGATAAATTAACATCAAACAGCGTAATGTGGCCTATGCGAACAGGATCGTCATGAACATAATTAATTAATTCCTATGGTGTAGTCAAATAATTATCAATCACTTGTTAAATTTATGCGAACATAAATTATCAAGGTAATGAAATGATACGCTAACAAAATTAAGTGCTTCGTGTCGTATGGTCGCCGATGTACAACCCTCATATTTCCCGAGTCGGTGTGACCCAACCCGGATGAGACCAAGACAGTGAAGGTGGTCAAGACCAATCAAGGCAAAGGGAGGCCGCGGGGGAAGCAGGGGGAGCACCCGCTCCCCCGACTCCCTTCGGGCGAGTGGGAGGAGCCTCCCACTCGCCACTCACCCGGGTGAGTGGGAGGGGGAGGGACCCTCCCACTTGCCGGGCGAGTGGGAGGAGCCTCCCACTCGCCACCCCCCCTTTGGGCGAGTGGGAGGAATTCTCCCACTCGCCCGGCACATTGGGGGGAGGTCGGTATGACCTCCCGTGAGGGGAAGTGGGCATCTCGAGTCCCACTCGTCCCCCCTCACGCGTTGATCGTTCGTAGTCATGGTTGGACTGCGGGTGGGCTTCCGAGTGGGCTTCCGGGTGTGCGGTGGGACCTCCACGCTGAAGCTTAAGGGGTCTGTTTCTAGACTTCAGTTGTAACCAAATCCGAGTCTCTTAGTTCTTAGTGACCGGTCAAGAGTCAAGGCTTAGGTCAAGTAAGAGTTAGTCGCAACCCCCTTTCGAACGCTGAAACCGGGAAACTGGTTTCAACAGCCGACATCCACAATAAAGTGCTAGTATTTCTCCGAATAAAGTTTGCCGCGCTTAGTGAAGAATCGGGCATACACCTCCTCTTAGAATAAACTAAGAGGATTTCCTCCCGTTGATATAATCACGTACCTTGCTTGTGTGGCAGACATAAATTAGATTACTCTAATTTAATGCCCACTGTTTTGGAAAACTAAAACAGAAATTGTGTTGGTTTCCAAGGCAAAAACAATGATTAATAAATATTGAAAATACTTTTATGGCTGGAGCAAAGAACGTGAAAAAGAGTTGAAAATTTCGATGCAGTTGAAAATTCAGTTGCGTGAGACCAAACTCACGCAACTTAAGTTCGAAAATATCTAGCCCGCCTATAAAGGGTTTCGATAACTCGCGCAAACCATATTTAACACACTCGCGGGAGATCTAAATAAACCCGTACTGACGCATACGTTTGAACGAGACGACTCGATGTAATTGGTCCACTCATTATTAGGAAAATTTACACCTAATTGTAAGTTCTCGGAAGATAGTGAAGTTTGGTCGGCACAGCTCCGGCCGCGTGTTTTTTCACCCTTTTCGGATTTTCGACGTTAAAAAGTCTCAGTGTACTCAAACGAATCTCTCTTTGACTGTTTGCGCGCTCGGTTCGCTTCCGAGCTAAGGTGGTTCAATTCGACCGGTCTACCAGAGCACCCGAGCAACCCGCAACAACAAGTATAAAGTTATAAATTTATAAAGTCCTGTAACATAATTTTTGTTTGAATGCAAGTAGCTTGTTACTCTATCATGACATTTTGGATGAAATCAAATTTTGTGGAAGAATTGGATATACAACTGTTTTGGATTAATACTCATTTTTATACTTGTTTGACTTGATTTCAAAGATGAAAATGATTTTTTTTTTAAATTTCATTATGTTTGCACTTAAAGAGTTAGTTTGCAAGTAAAATTTTGTGAGTTGTACATAATAACGATTTGATCGTAGCCAAAATTGATTTGCACTTAAAATTGTTCTTTAATATTGTCAACCCTTTCCCTAAACCCTAAATCCTAAACAACAAAATCAAAATCGGCAATATTCCATCGTTGGTCGGTAACAGTACCGAGATTAATGATTTACCACAAAGCTCATAGTAAATGAATTTTACCCCCCAAAGCTCAGGCTACATTTTAGTGATTTACGATGGAGAAGATGAACAGTATTAGAGATTTCAGCAAATGGTTTGTCTTGATGGAGGAGAGAAATTTTGTAATTTTATTCCGGATGAGCTTCGTTTTTCCTCGCGAGGATGGAGGAAAGCTTTGTCTGGGTCGGGAGAACGATGAGCGATCAGCTCTCGGGCAAAAGCTCCAATTTTTTCTTCCGTTAGTATTCCACTGGCAGAAGGGGAGCCTTGGCGCACCTGTTGAGGTGTTGGCGTGTGATCTTGGTGCGAGTCCTGAAAGCAGACTCTTGCAAAAATGCATGATACGTTTTGCCAGCATTTCACCCATGTGGTGGGACCCTTACCCGGCCCCTCGCTGCGTGGGGATGCCTTTGAGCACCGGGATACCTTAGTATTCCATTGGCACTTGCGGGGCAATTCTTAGACCATGGAGTTGAAGGGGAGGAAGTATATTTGTAAGGCATGGAAGGAAGAGACCTAGGAGACAGAGCTTCTGAAATTAAATGCCGAACCTGACGAGACTTCTCGAACTGACCGTTTATCGGGAGTGGAGGAGGGGGCCGACCCTCCCACTCGCCCCCAGCCCTGGTAGGGGCGAGTGGTGGAGGGGGCCGACCCTCCCACTCGCCCCCAGCCCTCGTAGGGGCGAGTGGTGGAGGGGGCCGACCCTCCCACTCGCCCCCAGCCCTAGTAGGGGCGAGTGGTGGAGGGGGCCGACCCTCCCACTTGCCCCCAACCCTGGTAGGGGCGAGTGGTGGAGGGGGCCGACCCTCCCACTCGCCCCCAGCCCTAGTAGGGGCGAGTGGAGGAGGGGGCCGACCCTCCCACTCGCCCCCAGCCCTAGTAGGGGCGAGTGGTGGAGGGGGCCGACCCTCCCACTCGCCCCCAGCCCTAGTAGGGGCGAGTGGAGGAGGGGGCCGACCCTCCCACTCGCCCCCAGCCCTAGTAGGGGCAAGTGGTGGAGGGGGCCGACCCTCCCACTCGCCCTTAGCCCTAGTAGGGGCGAGTGGTGGAGGGGGCCGACCCTCCCACTCGCCCCCATCCCTAGTAGGGGCGAGTGGAGGAGGGGGCCGACCCTCCCACTTGCCCCCAACCCTAGTAGGGGCGAGTGGAGGAGGGGGCCGACCCTCCCACTCGCCCCCAGCCCTAGTAGGGGCGAGTGGTGGAGGGGGCCGACCCTCTCACTCGCCCCCAGCCCTAGTAGGGGCGAGTGGTGGAGGGGGCCGACCCTCCCTCTCGCCTCCAACCCAAACAGGGGGCGAGACCAGCAGGGGGGAGACTCTTGGTCTCGCCCCACCCCAGCAAGGGGGCTCGCCGAGCCCCGCGAGGTAACCCATCTCGTCCAGTTCCGGGGGGAGGGTTTGGTCTGCGATTAGCGCCGTGGGACAGCGGGATTCGGCTATCCGCAGCCCAATTCAGGGGTATTTTGGTAATCCCGCGGACCGGTTTCTGGCTATTTGCAGCCCAACTTCAAAAATCCTATAAATAGGACCAAGGGGGCACCATTTGTAGGGATCTCTCATCCTAGGCTAGCTCTCTCCTTCTCCCTCTCCCTCCCCAAGTCTCTCTAGGGGGTGAGGAGAGGCTCCAGTGGTGCCCAAGCTTAGTAGTGGCTTGGGAGGGGAAGTTCCAAGGGGACTTTCGGGTACGTGGCGGGACCTCCCCGCTAAGCCCTTGGTCCAGTTCTTAGTTCCGACACCTTCAACCTAGAGCTCTCCCTTGGGGGAAGTAAGGGTTGGTCGCCCCTCAGCCTCGTTGAGGGCCCCGAACTCCACAGAGACCGAGTAGTCGGTTTCAACATTTATGGTGCGGTGAGCGTGGAGAGTGACCGATTCAAGAAATCCTCAAGATGAGCTCCATGGGCGGAGGTGGAGGAAGTTCCGACCCGGGTCACTCGCAGCCCCCGGTAGATGGGGTGATGTTGGAGATGTTCGAAAATTTCAGGCAAGAGGTCCTGCAGACCTTACATGTGACTCTCGCGGAAGGCTTGTGAGAAGACATTGATGTCAGTGCGGGACTAAGAGAGGGAAGAGGCTCCGAATCAAGGGTTGTCAACGCTCCAGGAAGTTCTGACATGAAGTGTACAACCCAGTATTCGTCGAGTGCTTTTCCCTCGGATAGAGAGAGGGAGGACGAGCGGTAGGAGGCGGAGACCTCCGCTTGCCCAGCTCATATAGGAAGCGAGCAAAGGAAGGGGGCGAGCTCCTCTCGCCCCCCCGCTCCGGAGGAAGGCGGAGAGGGGAGAGGCCAGCTCGACCCCCCCTCTCGCCCAGCATTCGGCGGAGAGGGGAGAGGCCAGCTCGACCCCCCCTCTCGCCCAGCATTCGGCGGAGAGGGGAGAGGCCAGCTCGACCCCCCTCTCGCCCAGCATTAGGCGGAGAGGGGAGAGGCCAGCTCGACCCCCCCTCTCGCCCAGCATTCAGCGGAGAGGGGAGAGGCCAGCTCGACCCCCCTCTCGCCCAGCATTCGGCGGAGAGGGGAGAGGCCAGCTCGACCCCCCCTCTCGCCCAGCATTCGGCGGAGAGGGGAGAGGCCAGCTCGACCCCCCCTCTCGCCCAGCATTCGGCGGAGAGGGGAGAGGCCAGCTCGACCCCCCCTCTCGCCCAGCATTCGGCGGAGAGGCCAACTCGGATCCCCTCATCCAGTTTACTATTCGCAGTCCAGTTTGGCTATTCGCAGTCCAGTGGTCTGCATTTAGCATTTCAGAACAGCGGGATTCAGCTATCCGCAGCCCAATTCAGGGGTATTCTGGTAATCTGGCAGACCAGTTTTTGGCTATTTGCAACCCAACTTCAAAAATCCTATAAATAGGACCAAGGGGGCACCGTTTGGAGAGATCTCTCATCCTAGGCTAGCTCTCTCCTTCTCCCTCTCCCTCCCCAAGTCTCTCTAGGGGGTGAGGAGAGGCTCCAGTGGTGCCCAAGCTTAGTAGTGGCTTGGGAGGGGAAGTTCCAAGGGGACTTCCGGGTACGTGGCGGGACCTCCCCGCTAAGCCCTTGGTCCAGTTCTTAGTTCCGACACCTTCAACCTAGAGCTCTCCCTTGGGGGAAGTAAGGGTTGGTCGCCCCTCAGCCTCGTTGAGGGCCCCGAACTCCACAGAGACCGAGTAGTCGGTTTCAACATTTATGGTGGGGAAGTTCCAAGGGGACTTCCGGGTACGTGGCGGGACCTCCCCGCTAAGCCCTTGGTCCAGTTCTTAGTTCCGACACCTTCAACCTAGAGCTTTCCCTTGGGGGAAGTAAGGGTTGGTCGCCCCTCAGCCTCGTTGAGGGCCCCGAACTCCACAGAGACCGAGTAGTCGGTTTCAACATTTATGGTGCGGTGAGCGTGGAGAGTGACTGATTCAAGAAATCCTCAAGATGAGCTCCATGGGCGGAGGTGGAGGAAGTTCCGACCCGGGTCACTCGCAGCCCCTGGTAGATGGGGTGATGTTGGAGATGTTCGAAATTTTCAGGCAAGAGGTCCTGCAGACCTTACATGTGACTCTCGCCTCGATAGGCGAAGGCAGCAGAGAAAGTGGTCCGGAGGCCTCACCTCAGCAGGTTGGCGAGAACACCCTCGGCCAGCCATCCAGGAAGGAGGTGCCGGAAGGGGGCGAGTGGGGAGGTCCTCGACCCCCACTCGCCGAGACCCAAGTGGGCGAGTGGGGAGGTCCTCGACCCCCACTCGCCGAGGCACAAGGGGGCGAGCGGGGAGGCGTCATGCCCCCACTCGCCCAGCCCCAAAAGGGGGCGAGCGTGGGAAGTCCTTTTTGTGAGCAGATCCTCTCAGCCTCGGTTCCGGAGGGGTTCAACGGGGCGAAGATGTCTCACTACTTCGGCAAGAATGACCCCGTCTTACACCTACAGTGGTTTGAAGACATGGTCTCCATCATGCCCATGTCGGCCGCTTTCAAATGTCGACTCTTCGCGACAACTCTGAAGGAGAAGGCTAGAGATTGGTTCCACCAGCTCCCTGCGGGATCCATCTATGCCTTCGAAGACTTACGTCGAGGTTTCCTGCTGCGCTTCTCGACGTCAAGGAAGAGGAAGAAAGATGCCGAAGCACTTTTCAAGATCAAGCAAGAGCCAGAAGAGTCGCTGGCTCACTATCTGGAGCGGTTCAGGGAGGAGGTTCTCCTCGTCCAAGAAGTGCCCGGGTACACCCTCAAGCTCGCCTTCACGGTGGGGCTGCGGGAGGGCTTCTTCAAGATGGACCTCAAGAGAAGAGCTCCTTTGTCCTTTGAGGAGTTGATGGAAAGGGTGGCAGAAGAAGTTGAAAGTGAGGAGGCCAACCCGGAGTTCACAAGAAGGCTGGCCAAGCTGAGTGAGCCAGAGGCAAGGCAGCATGGGAGGAAGGTAGAGGCTCCCGAGAGGAAGTTCGACCAAGAGGAGGACAACTTCCAAGAAGAAGAGACTGACCTCCCAGGGTGGAGGCAGGGCCCGAAAGCACCCTCTCCACCACCCCAGCAAGCCATGGCGATCGGCCACAGAAGAAGAAGAAATCATAGGGGAGGAAGGAGAGGCGTCCGAGTGGAGTTGCCTTACTGTGACTTCCATCAGGAGGAAGGCCACGCGACATCCGCCTGCCCCGAGTTCTTGGAAATGAGGGAGGCGAGGGGCCCGAGGCCGCAGCGTCAACAACCAGAGGAGGTCGAGGAGGACCATGGCGGGGAATAGAAGTCCGAGTCCCGGTCTCCGTGCTTTGTTTTTTCTTTGAGTCCATGTAGTAGGAGAGGATGTTTCCCTACTTAGTTTTTCTTGCCTGTAACTAAATGATTAATGAAATGAAAGTTTTTTGAAGTATTGTTCCCCTTGGATGGTTCCGCTGACTGGGCTCTCACTAGACGGCAGGGCAGGTTGACCTCCTAGGGAGGTTAAGTGATGTTCCCCTTGGATGGTTCCGCTGACCGGGCTCTCACTAGACGGCAGGGCAGGTTGACCTCCTAGGGAGGTTAAGTGATGTTCCCCTTGGATGGTTCCGCTGACCGGGCTCTCACTAGACGGCAGGGCAGGTTGACCTCCTAGGGAGGTTAAGTGATGTTCCCCTTGGATGGTTCCGCTGACCGGGCTCTCACTAGACGGCAGGGTAGGTTGACCTCCTAGGGAGGTTAAGTGATGTTCCCCTTGGATGGTTCCGCTGACCGGGCTCTCACTAGACGGCAGGGCAGGTTGACCTCCTAGGGAAGATATGTGATGTTCCCCATGGATGGTTCGGCTGACCGGGCTCTCACTAGACGGCAGGGCAGGTTGACCTCCCAGGGAGGTTAAATGATTAGTTCCCCTCGTTAGCTGACAGGATAAGAAGGTCTCTCGGAGAGGTTATGTTTTTCCCCCGAGGTGGTTCCGCTAGTCGGGCTCTCGCTAGCCGGCAGGGTTGGAGGAACTCTCGGAGAGGCTAGGTGTTCTTTCCAAGTTGGCGCCGTTAGCCGGGTTTCCAGCGACACTCGTCGAACACTCAGGGTTGGATGATTCTTTGCGAGCTTAAGCTAACCTCGCAAAGAGCGGGGATTGTGTACAACCCAGTATTCGTCGAGTGCTTTTCCCTCGGATAGAGAGAGGGAGGACGAGCGGTAGGAGGCGGAGACCTCCGCTCGCCCAACTCATATAGGAAGCGAGCAAAGGAAGGGGGCGAGCTCCTCTCGCCCCCCTCCCCCCCCCCCCCCCCCCCCCCCCCCCCCCCGCTCCGGAGGAAGGCAGAGAGGGGAGAGGCCAGCTCGACCCCCCCTCTCGCCCAGCATTCGGCGGAGAGGGGAGAGGCCAGCTCGACCTCCCTCTCGCCCAGCATTCGGCGGAGAGGGGAGAGGCCAGCTCGACCCCCCTCTCGCCCAGCATTAGGCGGAGAGGGGAGAGGCCAGCTCGACCCCCCCCCCCTCTCGCCCAGCATTCGGCGGAGAGGGGAGAGGCCAGCTCGACCCCCCTCTCGCCCAGCATTCGGCGGAGAGGGGAGAGGCCAGCTCGACCCCCCCTCTCGCCCAGCATTCGGCGGAGAGGGGAGAGGCCAGCTCGACCCCCCTCTCGCCCAGCATTCGGCGGAGAGGGGAGAGGCCAGCTCGACCCCCCCTCTCGCCCAGCATTCGGCGGAGAGGGGAGAGGCCAGCTCGACCCCCCCTCTCGCCCAGCATTCGGCGGAGAGGCCAACTCGCCCCCCTCATCCAGTTTACTATTCGCAGTCCAGTTTGGCTATTCGCAGTCCAGTGGTCTGCATTTAGCATTTCAGAACAGCGGGATTCAGCTATCCGCAGCCCAATTCAGGGGTATTCTGGTAATCTGGCAGACCAGTTTTTGGCTATTTGCAGCCCAACTTCAAAAATCCTATAAATAGGACCAAGGGGGCACCATTTGGAGAGATCTCTCATCCTAGGCTAGCTCTCTCCTTCTCCCTCTCCCTCCCCAAGTCTCTCTAGGGGGTGAGGAGAGGCTCCAGTGGTGCCCAAGCTTAGTAGTGGCTTGGGAGGGGAAGTTCCAAGGGGACTTCCGGGTACGTGGCGGGACCTCCCCGCTAAGCCCTTGGTCCAGTTCTTAGTTCCGACACCTTCAACCTAGAGCTCTCCCTTGGGGGAAGTAAGGGTTGGTCGCCCCTCAGCCTCGTTGAGGGCCCCGAACTCCACAGAGACCGAGTAGTCGGTTTCAACATTTATGGTGGGGAAGTTCCAAGGGGACTTCCGGGTACGTGGCGGGACCTCCCCGCTAAGCCCTTGGTCCAGTTCTTAGTTCCGACACCTTCAACCTAGAGCTCTCCCTTGGGGGAAGTAAGGGTTGGTCGCCCCTCAGCCTCGTTGAGGGCCCCGAACTCCACAGAGACCGAGTAGTCGGTTTCAACATGAAGAGATATATATAGGACAACGGTGGGACCCACAGAATCTTGTGAAAGTCCAGTCAACAAGCACTCACCGAATACAGGGTTGGACTGTTCTTTCCGAGCGTAGTAACCACTCGCAAAGAGCGGGGATTGTGTACAACCCGTATTCGCCGGGTGGACCCCTCAAGCTAAATGGCGAGACCTGGGTCAGCCCGGTCATTCGTCCCGGCTAGGAGGAGGAAGTACCCCGGTTTGGTGGGGGTAAGGTGCAGAAGAGAAGGAGCCAGGCGAGTGGTGCTCTCACGGACCACTCGCCCGGAATCGCGGGCACTCGCCCAGCAAGGCGGGTGCCCAGCGAGTGGTGCCCTCACGGACCACCCGCCCAGGATGATTTGAGGGAGAAATGACCCTAATACCCCTGGTGGGCTGCAAATAGCCCTTCGGAACAGCGGAATTAGGCTGTTAGCAGACCAGTTTGGGGTGCTGTTAGTAAAATTAAAAGGCGGGTTCATGTTATTTGCAGACCAGCCTAGAAAAATTTATAAATAGACCCTTAAGGGCACCTTGGAGGAGATCCGATTTTAGAGAATCCTCTCCTCCAGGCTAGTTTTTGGTCGACTGCTAGTGCCCTCCAAGGTGCCCGGTTGAGCTCTGGTTTGGGAGGGGAAGCTCTCTAAGATCTTCCGGGTGTGTGGCGGGACCTCCTCGCTTCAGCCTTGGGTCTATTCATATTCTCACATCCACCGTCAAGAGAGTCTAGTGATGGAGAAGTAAACATCGGCTACACCCCCAGTGGGTCCGAACTCCAGAGACCTATTGCAGGTTTCAACATTTATGGTGCGGTGAGCGTGGAGAGTGACCGATTCAAGAAATCCTCAAGATGAGCTCCATGGGCGGAGGTGGAGGAAGTTCCGAACCGGGTCACTCGCAGCCCCCGGTAGATGGGGTGATGTTGGAGATGTTCGAAAATTTCAGGCAAGAGGTCTTGCAGACCTTACATGTGACTCTCGCCTCGATAGGCGAAGGCAGGAGAGGAAGTGGTCCAGAGGTCTCGCCCCAACAGGAGGGTGAGATCCCTCTCGACCAACCAGCCAGAGAGGAGGTACCAGGAGGGGGGGAGTGGGGAGGTGACAGACCCCCACTCGCCCAGCCCCAAGGGGGCGAGTGGGGAGGCGCCAGACCCCCACTCGCCCAGCCCCAAGGGGGCGAGCTCAATAGAGGGCACCCTCCCGGCTCGCCCAGCCCCCAAGGGGGGCGAGCAGAGGAGGTCCTTTTTCTGAGATGATCCTCTCAGCCCCGATTCCGGGGGGGGGGGTTCAAGGGAGCAGAGATGTCTCACTACTTCGGCAAGGATGACCCCATCCTATGTAAGACCCCCCCCTCCCAAATCGACGGTCCGACCGGGGGATCTTATCGCACACCACCCTTTAGCACGACGCCGAAGCGACTCCGAAGGGTGAAGGCACTAGCTTCTCCAACCCTTTTCCTGGAACACTCCGAAGTCACACCTAGGGGTGGTGTTAAGCGAAATTCACTACACACCAACAGAGTAAGGAAGCAGTATTTTAGCGGAAGACGTCATTAGAGAGTGCGCTTTGTTACCCTTAGCGGAAGACATGGTTTATAGCGGAAGATTAAATATCACAGAAACCACAATTTCAAAGCCTGTATGAGTAATATCGATTTCGCCGCCGCAATAAATCCTATCCATCAAGGCTTCGTTGCCATTATATATATATACCCTGAGATAGGGCACAACAAAAGGAGATGCGGCTTAATAAAACTTTATACCTGACGTAGCCTGATCCGTGGCTTCATCCACACATAGGTGCTGTCACTCATCCGCACCTGTCACCTGTGCTAAAGACAAGTTATTAGAACTACAAACAGAATCCAACTCCTACTATCACACAAACATAATATAACAATTATAAGGAAGGGGATATCTGGACTTTTATTGGGCCGAGGCGGTCTTCCCACGACCACCGCCTACGTACTCCGTATCATCCTGCATACGGCCTCAGACCCACGTAGTTCTATTAGTTTCGCACGGGTTGCCCTCCCAGACCGTCCATCGCGCGGGTTGCCTTAGAGTCAAACTCATAGGCCATCCGATTTTATCCCAAGGCACGATATATTCCCGTAGGAATATTTCCCGAAGGCACAACTTATTCCCCGTAGGAATTACTTTCTCGAAGGCAACATTTCATTCCCGTAGGAATTACTTTCTCGAAGGCAACATTTCATTCCCGTAGGAATTACTTTCTCGAAGGCAACATTTCATTCCCGTAGGAATTACTTTCTCGAAGGCAACATTTCATTCCCGTAGGAATTACTTTCTCGAAGGCAACCTTTCATTCCCGTAGGAATTACTTTCTCGAAGGCAACATTTCATTTCCGTAGGAATTACTTTCTCGAAGGCAACATTTCATTCCCGTAGGAATTACTTTCTCGAAGGCAACCTTTCATTCCCGTAGGAATTACTTTCTCGAAGGCAACCTTTCATTCCCGTAGGAATTACTTTCTCGAAGGCAACATTTCATTCCCGTAGGAATTACTTTCTCGAAGGCAACATTTCATTCCCGTAGGAATTACTTTCTCGAAGGCAACCTTTCATTCCCATAGGAATTACTTTCTCGAAGGCAACATTTCATTCCCGTAGGAATTACTTTCTCGAAGGCAACCTTTCATTCCCGTAGGAATTACTTTCTCGAAGGCAACATTTCATTCCCGTAGGAATTACTTTCTCGAAGGCAACATTTCATTCCCGTAGGAATTACTTTCTCGAAGGCAACCTTTCATTCCCGTAGGAATTACTTTCTCGAAGGCAACATTTCATTCCCGTAGGAATTACTTTCTCGAAGGCAACCTTTCATTCCCGTAGGAATTACTTTCTCGAAGGCAACATTTCATTCCCGTAGGAATTACTTTCTCGAAGGCAACCTTTCATTCCCGTAGGAATTACTTTCTCGAAGGCAACATTTCATTCCCGTAGGAATTACTTTCTCGAAGGCAACCTTTCATTCCCGTAGGAATTAAGAAAACTCTCTTAAAGCTTAACAAAGTATCCACCCGTAGTTTTGTAGAAGGAGAGAAGACGAACTCTTTATAAGCTTAGCATATCTCTATCCGAGAAGGTACCACTAATTTAACTCGGCTGGCAATCAAATCCAACCTGCCCACATAGGGCACAATTGCATTCATGTAGACCTTCGTCGATCATTTCGGTGCTTGGCGATCAATCCCCAGTCATCCACATAAGACCCGCTTGTATTTATGTAAACTTCCGTCAATCACTTGAATGCTTGGTAATCAAGCCCAAGACACCCATAAGCTTTATAGGCACAAGAAGTAGCACAGTAGTGTGAAAGAGAGAAATAAGATGAAGAGTAGACGAAAATAGATAAGGTTTAGAGTCTACCATTTGTCGGAGGAGGAAGAGATGAAGCTCCCTCAATCGGATACCAAACCAGATGAAGATAGGCTCAAGTAAGAGGCGGAGAAGGGGTTCCTCTTGGGTGATGCTTATGGTGTGAGAGTCCCCCATAAATTTCATGCCTAGGCATATGATCGCATTCCTAATCTCTACCAATTCGGAGTAGCACGACTCCATTCCTCACCAAATCGGAACGACAAGGAAAACTAATAAGTGGCAGATTCCTGCCATGGGAGGGAGAATTGAGGTAGGAGGAGGAGGAAGAGAGAGTGAAGCTATCATACCTTATCGTGAGCTATGAAGGGCAACCCCCTTATTAAAAATACAACAGCAGCCCCCATTAGACCAAGAGGGGACAAGAGCAGCCCCAAATCAATAAGGTAAGGGGCAGCTCAAAGCAAACAGCCCCAAATCAACAAGGTAAAGAGCAGCTCAAAGCAAACAGCCCCAAATCAACAAGGTAAGAGCAGCTCAAAGCAAACAGCCCCAAATCAACAAGGTAAGAGCAGCTCAAAGCAAACAGCCCCAAATCAACAAGGTAAGAGCAGCTCAAAGCAAACAGCCCCAAATCAACAAGGTAAAGAGCAGCTCAAAGCAAACAGCCCCAAATTAACAAGGTAAGAAGCAGCCCAAAGCAACAAACCTGCAGTCCAAGTTAACAAGGAGCAGCCCCAAAACAACAAGGAGCAGCCCCCAAACTAACAAGGAAAGGAGCAGCCCCAACTATTAAACCTGCAGTCCAAGTTAGCAAGAAGCAGCCCCCAAACCAACAAGGTAAAGAGCAGCTCAAAGCAAACAGCCCCAAATCAACAAGGTAAGAAGCAGCCCAAAGCAACAAACCTGCAGTCCAAGTTAACAAGGAGCAGCCCCAAAACAACAAGGAGCAGCCCCCAAACTAACAAGGAAAGGAGCAGCCCCAACTATTAAACCTGCAGTCCAAGTTAGCAAGAAGCAGCCCCCAAACCAACAAGGTAAATAGCAGCTCAAAGCAAACAGCCCCAAATCAACAAGGTAAGAAGCAGCCCAAAGCAACAAACCTGCAGTCCAAGTTAACAAGGAGCAGCCCCAAAACAACAAGGAGCAGCCCCCAAACTAACAAGGAAAGGAGCAGCCCCAACTATTAAACCTGCAGTCCAAGTTAGCAAGAAGCAGCCCCCAAACCAACAAGGAAAGGAGCAGCTCAAAGCAAACAGCCCCAAATCAACAAGGTAAGAAGCAGCCCAAAGCAACAAACCTGCAGTCCAAGTTAACAAGGAGCAGCCCCAAAACAACAAGGAGCAGCCCCCAAACTAACAAGGAAAGGAGCAGCCCCAACTATTAAACCTGCAGTCCAAGTTAGCAAGAAGCAGCCCCCAAACCAACAAGGAAAGGAGCAACCCAAAGCAACAAACCTGCAGTCCAACTCAACAAGGAGCAGCCCCCAATTGCAATACAAAAAAGGCAGCCCCCAAATGCAATACTAAAAGGCAGCCCCCCAAAATGCAATACTAAAAGGCAGCCCCATTATCAGCAAGGAGCAGCCCCCAAATGAGAAGGACAGTAGCAGTTCAATACTAGCAGCCCCCTCCGATTAAACATGAAAATAAGGTAGCCCAACCAAACAATGATATGAGAAGCAGCCCAATTTAGTCTAAGAAATGTATAAGCAGCCCCCATCCTAGACAAGAAGTGTATAAACCGCCCCCATCTAATAAAGATAAGAAACAGCCCCAAAATTTGTTAACAAAAACTAGGAGAAATCTGCCAATGTACTAGGAAAAACTGCCAGCAAAAATTATCCTAAAATTTGTTAACAAAACTAGGAGGAATCTACCAACAGAACTAGGAAAACTGCTAGCAAAAGTTCTCAAAAATGGGTAGAGCAACATAATAAGATGAGGGGGGAAGGAGGAAGGAGAAGAGGAGAGCAGAGGAAATAGTAGGAGGGAGAGATGGAGGAGAGGAGACCTTCCATGCTGCCTTCCGTCGCAGCCCAATAACTCGCCAAATATCAATTAACCAAGACGAATCAACAGAGCTTGGTCAAGAGAGGAGAAGAGGGTGGAGAAGTAGGAGATCTCGAACCTTAACCTCTTGTTGTGAGGAGGAAGAACCATGAGGAAGGGGGGCGGTTTCCCGAGCCGCCCGTCTTGCCGGAAACCCTCACCATGACAGAGCTTCGAGGAGGAGGAGAGGAGGGGGAGAGAAGTGGTGACCTTGTCGTGAGCTCCCCTTGCCGTGAAACCCTCTGCCAGGACAGAGCTTCGGGGAGGGGAAGAGGAGGAGGAAGCGCGTGTGGTGACCTTGCCGCCCAGCCCTTGTATAGCCATGGTCGACCAATCCGACGCCCCCAGCGAGCTCGCCTGGTTTTCGCCCATGGTTTCTCCGCCCCTGGTTTTCATCGCTGGTTTTGGTTTTTTTTCAACAGGGCACCTCACTATTTTGTTTATATATCTAAGCTTATATATGTATATATATATACACATTACACACACACACATATTTATACACATTTATATATATCAAAGCATGCAAAGTGCTCGCAAAATAAATGCGCAGAGGGTGTCGCTGTGTTCGTAATAATCACATGAAGTTAACGAAATTATTTGAAGTTGATTCCGAGTCCGTTATTCATAATTACTCGCTCAAACCAGTACGCAACTCAAAATAGATTATTTCGGCCACCTTTCGCAAATCTCATCGAATTTGAACGAAACGAATTGCATTGTGCTAGAATTGATCACGCGAGTCTGTTGCAACTGACTAGGGTGAAATTGGGGCTTGTTTACCCAATATTCTAAAATGGCGTCGTTGCGGCGCTCGGTATTACTCAAAATAGTCGTTTTCTCCAAACGACCTCGGATCGGAACGAAACGAATTCCGTTGCACTCATATTGACCATACGAGTCTAACGTAACTGACGGAAGTTGATTCGGAGCACGTATGCTTTGTATTCTAAAATCGTGTCGTCGTGACACGCTACGATACTCAAAATAGTCATATTCTGCATATGACCTCGGATCGAAACGAAACGAGTTCCGTTGCACTCGTATCAACTATACGAGTCTAATGCAACTGACGGAAGTCGATTCGGAGCACGTATGCTCCATATTCTAAAATTGCATCGTCGTGACGCGCTACTATACTCAAAATGGTCACTTTCACCAAATGGCCTCTGATTGGAACGAAACGAATTCCGTTGTACTCATATCGACCATACGAGTTTAACGCAACTGACAGAAGTCGATTCGGAGTACGTATGTTCAATAAACAACTTTGACGTCGTGGCGAAGCACGATGCTACCCAAAACAGTCATTTCTCTAAATGACTACCTCTATGTGGTGAAGGTCGGGTCGTGATTGCCTGATGACCCGGCCTAGATTCCTCCAAGGGTTCAACTGAACCGGCTAGACCCCTTTTTCGAAGTCGGGATGTTACAATCCAATAAAACAAAGAAAATTTTCGTCCCCGAAAATACGAGTGGGTCATGGAGATTCAAAACAGGACGTATTGCAGACCACTAGAGGTGTCGAATGATCCCAAATTTTAAGGGTCTCTAGGTTTGGTTTACCTAACGAGCTATGTAGACGGCTCCCGCCGTGTACTATACAAGTAGCTTACGTGAACTACGGGGTAGCTTGAACGATTCAAATTGATCTAATCGTGAGAAACAAGAAACCCTTCATCGCTTGATACCCCTCCCGTGAACCGAGCTTAACGGGAGACGAAGGCAACTCGACACCTTCCCGTGAGTCGAGCTCAGCTGGAAGTGGGGACTACTCGACACCTTCCAAAGGGCCGAGCTTGACTGGAAGTGGAGGCAACTCAGCACCTTCCAAGGTTCGCATATCTGAAACGCAACGTTTATGAGTTGTGTCCGAAAGACACATAGTAAAAATCCCTCCACATATAGTTAATTCTCTCACAGGGCTACGTGTTAGTGGAACATATAAAAGTTATAACTTGCATAAGCTTTTGTAAAAACCCATCAACATATAACTGACTCCCATGCGAAGGTTAAATGTTGACGGAACAGATGAAAATTGTAAATAAGTAGAGTAAATCCATGAACATATAACCAACTCCCATACGAAGGTTACATGTTAATGGTACAGATAAAATTGCAAATAAGCAGTAACAATCCATAAACATATGACCAACTCCCATACGAAGGTTATATGTTAATGGTATATGCAGATATGTATGTTTGGATGCAACTGATGCATATGCAAATATGTATGTTTTGATGCATAAGCCATGCATAACGAGTACTCACGACTCAATCACAACACACAAAATGTTGAAACAGTTTGACCGCTTTTCTTCCAGCAGGGTTGCGACCCCCGCGGGCCTCACCGATGTGGCCGTCGGTGACAGTGGCCGGTCCTGCCACTTCTGGGTGTGGACGTACCGCACTACCCAGGCCCTAATGTACAACCCAGTGTACTCTTGGATGTGAGCAACATCCGTCAATTACAAAATTCGGCTATCCAGCAGAGGGACCCTGCGGGGAAATAATAAATGACCTCCCGGGGTTCACACACTCCCTAGTACCTCATGAGTCGTCAACCTTCCCATTCCTGTATGAACGGTACTTGGGCACGACTGACCCGCCACGGTAATCACATATAATGTTTTACCAGTTTGCTCTTTACGTTGAAATATTTTGACCGCTTCTTTTTGCAGGGTAGCGAACCCTGCGGGCCTCACCGATGTGGCCGTCGGTGACAGTGGCCGGTCCTGCCACTTCTGGGTGTGGATGTACCGCACTACCCAGGCCCCAATGTACAACCCCGTGTACCCTCGGACGTAGGAGACATCCGGTAATAACTGAATTTGGTCAACCAGCGGAGGGACCCAACGGGGCATGTAAGATACAACCGAGCTCCCGGGGTGCACACCTCCCTGTCGCCTAGAGTCGTCAACCTTCCCGCACCGGTACGTACGGTCTACGGGCATGACCGACCCGCCACGTTTCCCAAAGCAAGCAAGCAATAAAATAGGTAACCATCACCTTCGGGTCCTCAGTGGCTTACCCTTTTTAACGAGGCTTCCCGGCTGGCTGAGTATGCAACCATCGCAAGTCCTGAGAATGTTTAACAATGTACTTTTTGGATTGTTTGTATACAAGCTTTTATAAATTTGCCACACATTTACTTCATTCCAGCACGTCGCCTCAGTAGTCATTTCCTGACGTATTAACGTTATTGAAAAGACTAACATTTTATCATAGCTCTTTTACGATTGCACGACTTTATTTTCAACAGATCGTTAAATTGATCAAGTCAAATCATACTTCATATTTGCAATTGTTAGAGCAATTCTCCATATACACGCAAAATTTCATTTGATTAGCTCACCTCAAATGAAATTTTGAAAACGAGAATTTTAATCCCAATAAAACAAAGAGGCTTAAACCCGGGGTTCAAAATTTGAAATGGATGTTTGTAGGGTTTTACGGGAGTGTTTTATGGAAATAAGATAGATGATTGTTCGAGATCAGATGTAGTAAAAGACATTTAAGTGTCGATCTGAGTTATCAAAAATATTTTGCATGACCAAAACTGAATTTGATAAGTTCGAGTGAAAATGTTCATATATATGCTAAGTTTGTTGCCAACTTTTATCTTTTAGGTCCACCACCGCTTCCGCTGCAGTGGTTCGTCCCGAACCACGCTACAGCGATTAGCGGAACAATAGGTGTTTCTGTGATCATGAATAGGTCGAAAGATCGGTTACGCTCTGATCCATTTGTAAGACCCCCACTCCCAAATCGACGGTCCGACCGGGGGATCTTATCGCACACCACCCTTTAGCACGACGCCGAAGCGACTCCGAAGGGTGAAGGCACTAGCTTCTCCAACCCTTTTCCTGGAACACTCCGAAGTCACACCTAGGGGTGGTGTTAAGCGAAATTCACTACACACCAACAAAGTAAGGAAGCAGTATTTTAGCGGAAGACGTCATTAGAGAGTGCGCTTTGTTACCCTTAGCGGAAGACATGGTTTATAGCGGAAGATTAAATATCACAGAAACCACAATTTCAAAGCCTGTATGAGTAATATCGATTTCGCCGCCGCAATAAATCCTATCCATCAAGGCTTCGTTGCCATTATATATATATACCCTGAGATAGGGCACAACAAAAGGAGATGCGGCTTAATAAAACTTTATACCTGACGTAGCCTGATCCGTGGCTTCATCCACACATAGGTGCTGTCACTCATCCGCACCTGTCACCTGTGCTAAAGACAAGTTATTAGAACTACAAACAGAATCCAACTCCTACTATCACACAAACATAATATAACAATTATAAGGAAGGGGATATCTGGACTTTTATTGGGCCGAGGCGGTCTTCCCACGACCACCGCCTACGTACTCCGTATCATCCTGCATACGGCCTCAGACCCACGTAGTTCTATTAGTTTCGCACGGGTTGCCCTCCCAGACCGTCCATCGCGCGGGTTGCCTTAGAGTCAAACTCATAGGCCATCCGATTTTATCCCAAGGCACGATATATTCCCGTAGGAATATTTCCCGAAGGCACAACTTATTCCCCGTAGGAATTACTTTCTCGAAGGCAACATTTCATTCCCGTAGGAATTACTTTCTCGAAGGCAACATTTCATTCCCATAGGAATTACTTTCTCGAAGGCAACATTTCATTCCCGTAGGAATTACTTTCTCGAAGGCAACATTTCATTCCCGTAGGAATTACTTTCTCGAAGGCAACCTTTCATTCCCGTAGGAATTACTTTCTCGAAGGCAACATTTCATTTCCGTAGGAATTACTTTCTCGAAGGCAACATTTCATTCCCGTAGGAATTACTTTCTCGAAGGCAACCTTTCATTCCCGTAGGAATTACTTTCTCGAAGGCAACCTTTCATTCCCGTAGGAATTACTTTCTCGAAGGCAACATTTCATTCCCGTAGGAATTACTTTCTCGAAGGCAACATTTCATTCCCGTAGGAATTACTTTCTCGAAGGCAACCTTTCATTCTCGTAGGAATTACTTTCTCGAAGGCAACATTTCATTCCCGTAGGAATTACTTTCTCGAAGGCAACCTTTCATTCCCGTAGGAATTACTTTCTCGAAGGCAACATTTCATTCCCGTAGGAATTACTTTCTCGAAGGCAACATTTCATTCCCGTAGGAATTACTTTCTCGAAGGCAACCTTTCATTCCCGTAGGAATTACTTTATCGAAGGCAACATTTCATTCCCGTAGGAATTACTTTCTCGAAGGCAACCTTTCATTCCCGTAGGAATTACTTTCTCGAAGGCAACATTTCATTCCCGTAGGAATTACTTTCTCGAAGGCAACCTTTCATTCCCGTAGGAATTACTTTCTCGAAGGCAACATTTCATTCCCGTAGGAATTACTTTCTCGAAGGCAACCTTTCATTCCCGTAGGAATTAAGAAAACTCTCTTAAAGCTTAACAAAGTATCCACCCGTAGTTTTGTAGAAGGAGAGAAGACGAACTCTTTATAAGCTTAGCATATCTCTATCCGAGAAGATACCACTAATTTAACTCGGCTGGCAATCAAATCCAACCTGCCCACATAGGGCACAATTGCATTCATGTAGACCTTCGTCGATCATTTCGGTGCTTGGCGATCAATCCCCAGTCATCCACATAAGACCCGCTTGTATTTATGTAAACTTCCGTCAATCACTTGAATGCTTGGTAATCAAGCCCAAGACACCCATAAGCTTTATAGGCACAAGAAGTAGCACAGTAGTGTGAAAGAGAGAAATAAGATGAAGAGTAGACGAAAATAGATAAGGTTTAGAGTCTACCATTTGTCGGAGGAGGAAGAGATGAAGCTCCCTCAATCGGATACCAAACCAGATGAAGATAGGCTCAAGTAAGAGGCGGAGAAGGGGTTCCTCTTGGGTGATGCTTATGGTGTGAGAGTCCCCCATAAATTTCATGCCTAGGCATATGATCGCATTCCTAATCTCTACCAATTCGGAGTAGCACGACTCCATTCCTCACCAAATCGGAACGACAAGGAAAACTAATAAGTGGCAGATTCCTGCCATGGGAGGGAGAATTGAGGTAGGAGGAGGAGGAAGAGAGAGTGAAGCTATCATACCTTGTCGTGAGCTATGAAGGGCAACCCCCTTATTAAAAATACAGCAGCAGCCCCCATTAGACCAAGAGGGGACAAGAGCAGCCCCAAATCAATAAGGTAAGGGGCAGCTCAAAGCAAACAGCCCCAAATCAACAAGGTAAAGAGCAGCTCAAAGCAAACAGCCCCAAATCAACAAGGTAAGAGCAGCTCAAAGCAAACAGCCCCAAATCAACAAGGTAAGAGCAACTCAAAGCAAACAGCCCCAAATCAACAAGGTAAGAGCAGCTCAAAGCAAACAGCCCCAAATCAACAAGGTAAAGAGCAGCTCAAAGCAAACAGCCCCAAATCAACAAGGTAAGAAGCAGCCCAAAGCAACAAACCTACAGTCCAAGTTAACAAGGAGCAGCCCCAAAACAACAAGGAGCAGCCCCCAAACTAACAAGGAAAGGAGCAGCCCCAACTATTAAACCTGCAGTCCAAGTTAGCAAGAAGCAGCCCCCAAACCAACAAGGTAAAGAGCAGCTCAAAGCAAACAGCCCCAAATCAACAAGGTAAGAAGCAGCCCAAAGCAACAAACCTGCAGTCCAAGTTAACAAGGAGCAGCCCCAAAACAACAAGGAGCAGCCCCCAAACTAACAAGGAAAGGAGCAGCCCCAACTATTAAACCTGCAGTCCAAGTTAGCAAGAAGCAGCCCCCAAACCAACAAGGTAAAGAGCAGCTCAAAGCAAACAGCCCCAAATCAACAAGGTAAGAAGCAGCCCAAAGCAACAAACCTGCAGTCCAAGTTAACAAGGAGCAGCCCCAAAACAACAAGGAGCAGCCCCCAAACTAACAAGGAAAGGAGCAGCCCCAACTATTAAACCTGCAGTCCAAGTTAGCAAGAAGCAGCCCCCAAACCAACAAGGAAAGGAGCAGCTCAAAGCAAACAGCCCCAAATCAACAAGGTAAGAAGCAGCCCAAAGCAACAAACCTGCAGTCCAAGTTAACAAGGAGCAGCCCCAAAACAACAAGGAGCAGCCCCCAAACTAACAAGGAAAGGAGCAGCCCCAACTATTAAACCCGCAGTCCAAGTTAGCAAGAAGCAGCCCCCAAACCAACAAGGAAAGGAGCAACCCAAAGCAACAAACCTGCAGTCCAACTCAACAAGGAGCAGCCCCCAATTGCAATACAAAAAAGGCAGCCCCCAAATGCAATACTAAAAGGCAGCCCCCCAAAATGCAATACTAAAAGGCAGCCCCATTATCAGCAAGGAGCAGCCCCCAAATGAGAAGGACAGTAGCAGTTCAATACTAGCAGCCCCCTCCGATTAAACATGAAAATAAGGTAGCCCAACCAAACAATGATATGAGAAGCGGCCCAATTTAGTCTAAGAAATGTATAAGCAGCCCCCATCCTAGACAAGAAGTGTATAAACCGCCCCCATCTAATAAAGATAAGAAACAGCCCCAAAATTTGTTAACAAAAACTAGGAGAAATCTGCCAATGTACTAGGAAAAACTGCCAGCAAAAATTGTCCTAAAATTTGTTAACAAAACTAGGAGGAATCTACCAACAGAACTAGGAAAACTGCTAGCAAAAGTTCTCAAAAATGGGTAGAGCAACATAATAAGATGAGGGGGGAAGGAGGAAGGAGAAGAGGAGAGCAGAGGAAATAGTAGGAGGGAGAGATGGAGGAGAGGAGACCTTCCATGCTGCCTTCCGTCGCAGCCCAATAACTCGCCAAATATCAATTAACCAAGACGAATCAACAGAGCTTGGTCAAGAGAGGAGAAGAGGGTGGAGAAGTAGGAGATCTCGAACCTTAACCTCTTGTTGTGAGGAGGAAGAACCATGAGGAAGGGGGGCGGTTTCCCGAGCCGCCCGTCTTGCCGGAAACCCTCACCATGACAGAGCTTCGAGGAGGAGGAGAGGAGGGGGAGAGAAGTGGTGACCTTGTCGTGAGCTCCCCTTGCCGTGAAACCCTCTGCCAGGACAGAGCTTCGGGGAGGGGAAGAGGAGGAGGAAGCGCGTGTGGTGACCTTGCCGCCCAGCCCTTGTATAGCCATGGTCGACCAATCCGACGCCCCCAGCGAGCTCGCCTGGTTTTCGCCCATGGTTTCTCCGCCCCTGGTTTTCATCGCTGGTTTTGGTTTTTTTCAACAGGGCACCTCACTATTTTGTTTATATATCTAAGCTTATATATGTATATATATATACACATTACACACACACACATATTTATACACATTTATATATATCAAAGCATGCAAAGTGCTCGCAAAATAAATGCGCAGAGGGTGTCGCTGTGTTCGTAATAATCACATGAAGTTAACGAAATTATTTGAAGTTGATTCCGAGTCCGTTATTCATAATTACTCGCTCAAACCAGTACGCAACTCAAAATAGATTATTTCGGCCACCTTTCGCAAATCTCATCGAATTTGAACGAAACGAATTGCATTGTGCTAGAATTGATCACGCGAGTCTGTTGCAACTGACTAGGGTGAAATTGGGGCTTGTTTACCCAATATTCTAAAATGGCGTCGTTGCGGCGCTCGATATTACTCAAAATAGTCATTTTCTCCAAACGACCTCGGATCGGAACGAAACGAATTCCGTTGCACTCATATTGACCATACGAGTCTAACGTAACTGACGGAAGTTGATTCGGAGCACGTATGCTTTGTATTCTAAAATCGTGTCGTCGTGACGCGCTACGATACTCAAAATAGTCATATTCTGCATATGACCTCGGATCGAAACGAAACGAGTTCCGTTGCACTCGTATCAACTATACGAGTCTAATGCAACTGACGGAAGTCGATTATGAGCACGTATGCTCCATATTCTAAAATTGCATCGTCGTGACGCGCTACTATACTCAAAATGGTCACTTTCACCAAATGACCTCTGATTGGAACGAAATGAATTCCGTTGTACTCATATCGACCATACGAGTTTAACGCAACTGACAGAAGTCGATTCGGAGTACGTATGTTCAATAAACAACTTTGACGTCGTGGCGAAGTACGATGCTACCCAAAACAGTCATTTCTCTAAATGACTACCTCTATGTGGTGAAGGTCGGGTCGTGATTGCCTGATGACCCGGCCTAGATTCCTCCAAGGGTTCAACTGAACCGGCTAGACCCCTTTTTCGAAGTCGGGATGTTACATCCTGCACCTGCAGTGGTTTGAGGACATGGTCTCCATCATGCCCATGTCGGACGCTTTCAGATGTCGACTCTTCGCGACAACTCTGAAGGAAAAGGCTAGAGACTGGTTCCACCAGCTCCCTGCGGGATCCATCTATGCCTTTGAAGACTTGCGTCGAGGCTTCCTGCTACGCTTCTCGACGTCAAGGAAGAGGAAGAAAGATGCCGAAACACTTTTCAAGATCAAGCAAGAGCCAGAGGAGTCGCTGTCTCACTATCTGGAACGGTTCAGGGAGGAGGTTTACCTCGTCGAAGAGGTGCCCGGGTACACCCTCAAGCTTGCATTCACGCTGGGGCTGCGGGAGAGCTTCTTCAAGGCGGACCTCAAGAGGAGGGCTCCTTTGTCTTTTGACGAGTTGATGGAAAGGGTGGCCGAAGAAGTTGAAAGTGAAGAGGCCAACCCGGAGTTCACAAGAAGGCTGGCCAAGCTGAGTGAGCCGGAAGCAAGGCAGCAGGGGGAGAGAGTAAAGGCCCCCAAGAGGAAGTTCGACCAGGAGAAGGACAACTTCCAGGAAGAAGAGACTGACCTCCCAGGGTGGAGGCAGGGCCCGAAAGCACCCTCTCCACCACCCCAGCAAGCCATGGCGATCGGCCACAGAAGAAGAAGAAATCGTAGGGGAGGAAGAGGGGGCGTCTGGGCGAAGTTACCTTACTGTGACTTCCATCAGGAGGAAGGCCACGCGACGTCCGTCTGCCCCGAGTTCTTGGAAATGAGGGAGGCAAGGGTCCCGAAGCTGCAATGTGAACAACCAGAGGAGGTCGAGGAGGATCATGCCTGGGAGTAGAAGCTCGAATCCCGGTCTCCGTGCTTAGTTTTTTCTTTGAGTCCATGTAGTAGAATGAAGTGTTTTCATACTTAGTTTTTCCCGCATGTAACCGGATGACTCATGTAATAAAAGTTCTTTCCAAAATATTTTTCCCCTCGGATGGTTCCGCTGACCGGGCTCTCACTAGACGGCAGGCCAGGTTGACCTCCCAGGGAGGTAAGTGATGTTCCCCTCGGATGGTTCCGCTGACCGGGCTCTCACTAGCCGACAGGCCAGGTTGACCTCCCAGGGAGGTAAGTGATGTTCCCCTCGGATGGTTCCGCTGACCGGGCTCTCACTAGCCGGCAGGCCAGGTTGACCTCCCAGGGAGGTAAGTGATGTTCCCCTCGGATGGTTCCGCTGACCGGGCTCTCACTAGACGGCAGGACAGGTTGACCTCCCAGGGAGGTTAAGTGATTTGTTCCCCTCGGATGGTTCCGCTGACCGGGCTCTCACTAGACAGCAGGCCAGGTTGACCTCCCAGGGAGGTAAGTGATGTTCCCCTCGGATGGTTCCGCTGACCGGGCTCTCACTAGACGGCAGGCCAGGTTGACCTCCTAGGGAGGTTAAGTGATGTTCCCCTTGGATGGTTCCGCTGACCGGGCTCTCACTAGCCGGCAGGCCAGGTTGACCTCCTAGGGAGGTTAAGTGATGTTCCCCTTGGATGGTTCCGCTGACCGGGCTCTCACTAGACGGCAGGGCAGGTTGACCTCCTAGGGAGGATAAGTGATGTTCCCCTTGGATGGTTCCGCTTACCGGGCTCTCACTAGCCGGCAGGCCAGGTTGACCTCCTAGGGAGGTTAAATGATGTTCCCCTTGGATGGTTCCGCTGACCGGGCTCTCACTAGACGACAGGGCAGGTTGACCTCCTAGGGAGGTTAAGTGATGTTCCCCTTGGATGGTTCCGCTGACCGGGCTCTCACTAGACGGCAGGGCAGGTTGACCTCCTAGGGAAGATAAGTGATGTTCCCCTTGGATGGTTCCGCTGACCGGGCTCTCACTAGACGGCACGGCAGGTTGACCTCCTAGGGAGGTTAAGTGATGTTCCCCTTGGATGGTTCCGCTGACCGGGCTCTCACTAGCCGGCAGGCCAGGTTGACCTCCTAGGGAGGTTAAGTGATGTTCTTCTTGGATGGTTCCGCTGACCGGGCTCTCACTAGCCGGCAGGCCAGGTTGACCTCCTAGGGAGGTTAAGTGATGTTCCCCTTGGATGGTTCCGCTGACCAGGCTCTCACTAGACGGCAGGGCAGGTTGACCTCCTAGGGAGGTTAAGTGATGTTCCCCTTGGATGGTTCCGCTGACCGGGCTCTCACTAGCCGGCAGGCCAGGTTGACCTCCTAGGGAGGTTAAGTGATGTTCCCCTTGGATGGTTCCGCTGAACGGGCTCTCACTAAACGGCAGGGCAGGTTGACCTCCTAGGGAGGATAAGTGATGTTCCCCTTGGATGGTTCCGCTGACCGAGCTCTCACTAGACGGCAGGGCAGGTTGACCTCCTAGGGAGGATATGTGATGTTCTCCATGGATGGTTCCGCTGACCGGGCTCTCACTAGACGGCAGGGCAGGTTGACCTCCCAGGGAGGTTAAATGATTAGTTCCTCTCGCTAGCCGGCAGGGTTGGAGGAACTCTCGGAGAGGCTAGGTGTTCTTTCCAAGTTGGCACCGTTAGCCGGGTTTCCAGCGACACTCGTCGAACACTCAGGGTTGAATGATTCTTTGCGAGTTTAAGCTAACCTCGCAAAGAGCGGGGATTGTGTACAACCTAGTATTCGTCGAGTGCTTTTTCCTCGGATAGAGAAAGTAGGGAAAGCGGTAGAGGAAGAAACCTCCCGCTCGCCCAGCTAGAGTAAGAGGCAAGTGAGGGGGCGAGTGGAGGAGGGGGCCGACCCTCCCACTCGCCCCCAGCCCTGGTAGGGGCGAGTGGTGGAGGGGGCCGACCCTCCCACTCGCCCCCAGCCCTGGTAGGGGCGAGTGGTGGAGGGGGCCGACCCTCCCACTCGCCCCCAGCCCTAGTAGGGGCGAGTGGTGGAGGGGGCCGACCCTCCCACTCGCCCCCAGCCCTGGTAGGGGCGAGTGGTGGAGGGGGCCGACCCTCCCACTCGCCCCCAGCCCTAGTAGGGGCGAGTGGAGGAGGGGGCCGACCCTCCCACTCGCCCCCAGCCCTAGTAGGGGCGAGTGGTGGAGGGGGCCGACCCTCCCACTCGCCCCCAGCCCTAGTAGGGGCGAGTGGAGGAGGGGGCCGACCCTCCCACTCGCCCCCAGCCCTAGTAGGGGCGAGTGGTGGAGGGGGCCGACCCTCCCACTCGCCCCCAGCCCTAGTAGGGGTGAGTGGTGGAGGGGGCCGACCCTCCCACTCGCCCCCAGCCCTAGTAGGGGCGAGTGGTGGAGGGGGCCGACCCTCCCACTCGCCCCCAGCCCTAGTAGGGGCGAGTGGAGGAGGGGGCCGACCCTCCCACTCGCCCCCAGCCCTAGTAGGGGCGAGTGGAGGAGGGAGCCGACCCTCCCACTCGCCCCAGCCCTAGTAGGGGCGAGTGGTGGAGGGGGCCGACCCTCCCACTCACCCCCAGCCCTAGTAGGGGCGAGTGGTGGAGGGGGCCGACCCTCCCTCTCGCCCCCAACCCAAACAGGGGGCGAGACCAGCAGGGGGGAGACTCTTGGTCTCGCCCCACCCCAGCAAGGGGGCTCGCCGAGCCCCGCGAGGTAACCCATCTTGTCCAGTTCCGGGGGGAGGGTTTGGTCTGCGATTAGCGCCGTGGGACAGCGGGATTCGGCTATCTGCAGCCCAATTCAGGGGTATTTTGGTAATCTCGTGGACCGGTTTCTGGCTATTTGCAGCCCAACTTCAAAAATCCTATAAATAGGACCAAGGGGGCACCATTTGGAGGGATCTCTCATCCTAGGCTAGCTCTCTCCTTCTCCCTCTCCCTCCCCAAGTCTGTCTAGGGGGTGAGGAGAGGCTCCAGTGGTGCCCAAGCTTAGTAGTGGCTTGGGAGGGGAAGTTCCAAGGGGACTTCCGGGTACGTGGCGGGACCTCCCCGCTAAGCCCTTGGTCCAGTTCTTAGTTCCGACACCTTCAACCTAGAGCTCTCCCTTGGGGGAAGTAAGGGTTGGTCGCCCCTCAGCCTCGTTGAGGGCCCCGAACTCCACAGAGACCAAGTAGTCGGTTTCAACAGATATAAATGGTCTTTTATATATTCTAACATGGGTTCATATTTTTCTAACATTTATTTCCACTAGTAATAATTAATTATTCAAAATTAGGAGTATTCCACATAATGAAGGAACTACTGATTACCATTATCCAAAAATTGAAATAAAAATCTCAGAGGTCCATTTTGGTCTACAAGATATTCTGACAATTTTCATATTTTCCACAAGTCATTTTGTCACACTTATTTTATTTGTAACCAATAGTAACAAATTAAATAAAGATAGTTATGGTAATAATTGAACTCCAAAAATTCCAGGAAAATTTCATGGGATGTAAATTGACTTAAATATCAGAGTTTGGTAATTTTCCCTAATCATTTTGGTCTCAAATATTACATTAAACTGAATGTGAGACTATTTAATTTAAATACAAATGTATGGAAAATCATTTCCAAATTTCTCCCAAACTCTCAGACGTGATTCACATCACCATTTCACATGCATGCATAATTTTTCACAACCATACCTCAAGGAATTCAAGGGGAATCACAAAATCAAGTAGAAAGTGCTAAATGCACATCACCCATTTCATAAACTAACATGCATGTGGATTTTCCCCAACATGCACTAACCCAAATGATCTATAATTTTGAACAGGGTCAACTTTTGACCCAACCAAGCACCTGGTACGCCCGCGAAAGGTGCATATAAATACGCAAGTGCACGTGTCGTACAAGTAATAAAATGATAAAGTGATCGTTCCCACGAGGAAGTGCTTAACTTAGCGCTCACAAATATTAATTCTGCCGTTTCTCTAAATTCAAGCCAGTAATAATGATTGGTAGAGAAACTTAAATAGTGCAAAATAAAACAACTACAATTCTAGTTACGGTTACTTAAATTACTTTTTTACTCGCTTGGAAAGATAGTCTCACATGTGATTTTCCCTTGCTATGATGATAACCCATAAAAGTGATAATTCATGAAGTATTAACGAATCTCTTGCAACGATTCTAAATTGGATAACTTTATCTCTCGATCTCCATTATCCGTTTATTTCAAATCCTCTAGTCGTCTCCAACTTAGATGAAATTAAAATAACATGAAGTGCTAGAATCACGGTTGCTAATTCAAGAGGAGATCTTTCTCTCTCGTGGAATTATATTAAGATTTATGATGCACTTTCAACGCTCCTCTCTCGAATCTCGCGATGAAGTATAAATACGGAAGTTTGGTTAAAAACTACACGACTCCTCTCTCGAATATCGCCGTGCGAATAAACGTTCATCTAGCCCGACTCATCTCTCAAATTTTTGCCAAGCACTTTAAAGATGAAACTTAAACCAAAATCCCAAGAAAAGATCATAAATTTAATAAAGATCAACGTCAATAAATTCACAAATTATAAATGAAAATCAAGTCATCATCACAACTAAGGTACTTCACACATGCAAGACTTAGAAAATTAGTTCATGAAGGAAGAGAGGAGTAGCAAATCAAAGTAGATCTTACTAGACATGATTAAGAAAATCAAAAACGCTGTAGGAATGTTGCTAGACTCAGATCCTTCTCCTTCGTGATGATCCACACTCCCTTTCTCTAAGCCCTAGCCGAAATCCTTGAGAGGAAGAAGACCTCCAAAGTTCTCTCTTTTTTCTTTCCTTTTTCCTTCTCTCCAAGAAATAATCCCCCTTTAGTGCTGTAATTTCGTGCTCTTAACTTCCATTCCAAATCTGAAAGGATGCCTCCTTTGGAAATACACGTAGGCGCCTCTTTTTAAAATTCAAAATCTGAATTTCGCTGCCACGTTGCAACCTGCTAATTTTTGGCGTTGCAACCTAATTTCTGCATCAGCAATAAATGATCCATTGCTTCCCCAACTTGAATCCTTTGACCAATCTTTGATAGAAAACCATGGAAAATGACCGAAATCAGTCCAATATTGATTAATAAGATATTTGAACATATTTTCTATAATTGGGGATTATTTTCCTCTTTTTAATGAAAATTAGAATAAAATAAGTAGTGAAATAACTTCCTTTTGGGAAGTTATCACCCCACCACACTTAGTCAGTTGCTAGTCCCTAGCAACAAAATAATAAATTCAAAACTTGAATAAAGAACTGATGAAATTGTGCAAACTCAGATAATCACACATCCTTAACAACAAATTAACTAAGGCATATTAATGAAATCCGCTTTACTCAACTGATAAGCCAATAAATCAATATGAATTCAATCATTCACAAATCCATTAGCTCGAATGAAAGGTAAAACTCAAATAAAGTCATAAGTGTTGTGTGTGCTTTTCCTTAAAATTAGTTACTCCTAAACATCTTTTAACATTGGATCTCCGCAACATAGGGAAGGATAAGAATAGCTAAATTATTGATTGAGCCTACACAAAGATCTGTAGTTCAAATGAGAGTAGAATTGACTTGGATAAGCGTTCAAGGATGATGTTGATAGCAGAAAGACATTCCCTTAGTTCGTAATCTTAATAATTCACCAAATCATGGGGTTTATTGACATTTTCACTTTTTTTTATACTCATAGTAGGGATCATTCCAAGTATAAGTGCACATACTTAGGCCACATATCACTATGATGCATTATATATATATATATATATTTTTAATTGACTAGCATAGTAGGGATCATTCCAGGTATGTATACATATACTTAGGCCCATATCACTATGAATCTCAACCATTTTTTTTTGAATTTAAACACCCATAAAGTGGCTAATATACTAAGACGTAACTAATAAGAATATTGGGAAGGTAAGCGTGGAATAATACGTATCAACATGAAAAGAGTTCAAGTACAAAGATTGTAGTGGAGGGTCAAAATGATTTAACTACATAAACCCAAGCTTCAGCCAACATCGCTAACTCAGTTCTTACTTACCCATTCCCATAATATTTTAGAAAGCCATATCAAAAGCTAGGTTTTGAAGTAAAATCTTTCAAGGAAAATTGTGCTTAAATCAGACTTAAGAGCGCTTTACCAAAAAAATTTCTCACTAATTTCAAATTCTGTGACTGAAATCGTTTGATTAACCGGCCATACCACTCGATTATCATTGGATAACAAGAATGTCCTATAGGTTAAATTGCAAAAACAAAGACGAAGTTATTGAGTTCGCATATATAAATAAATAAGTCCTTATCCAAGCAGTAGGAGTTGCACTCTACCCACCCCCACACTTAAACATTGCTAGTCCCTAGCAACTATATTAATGAAAAAGTAGAGGAGAAAAAATAAATGACAATTTAACGATACTAGAAGGAAGAACAATGTGAAAGCAAATACTCCCCTCATATATATATCTTTCTGCGTGTTCCATAACAAGCTCCCAAAGAAGTCATAGTCCATAAGTTCGTCGTTCTACTTATGCCCGATCCATTATAACTGAGTTTGTAAATCTGCAAAGAACATCACAGAACTAAACACAAGCATAATCATAATAAAGGGGCATTTAATTTAAAGATTCTAACGTTAGCAATGGATATTGGATGGAGCCATATCTTAGCAAAACCTTTCAAGTAACTAAAGTAAGGGAATGCAAGGTAATGGGCAATAAAATTAAAATATGCAAACATCACAGCACTAATTTCACAGAAATATTGTCCAAAATTAAGAAAACAAAAGGAAGCATAATATTGTCCAAACAACATTCAAAAATGAAGCAGAAGATCCAAAACTATGAAAACTGGACCGCTCCCGCCTACTCGCTTTCATCTTCGTCCATCTCTTCCTCATCCTCATCGGGCTCGTCGTCCTCGTCCTCGTCATCAGCATCATCATCCTCATCACCATCAGCATCACTGTCATCCTCATCATAAGCAGTATCCAACCTTTCCCGACCTTTAGTCATCAGATATCCTCTCTTGTCAAAATTATTGGAGTAAGGATAACTTGGGATCGACATCGGGAGTTTCGCCTTGTACATGAGCTGAGCAAGCACATTACACACGTAGTCCTGTCGGGCATCAAAATAACAATGCTCAAGGCGTTGGTACGTCTTCATGTACTCCGTATCCTGCAAACATAGCATGCTAGCCTGAGCTGGGTTTCCTTCATTTAGAGTAATTGACTCCGGTGATCCAGGAGGTGGCCTTGTGTATTGCCCCCGGAGAACTGATTTCATTCTTTCATTTGTCTTCTTCGGGGACTCCTACGCAACCTTGATATTCTTCTCTATCACCGTCACCGTGATATGATGACCTACCTGTGTAACTGTGTCTCCTCTCCTTATCTCCACACCAGCATTCTTGCAGAGCTCTGTAATCAATGTGGGGAACCAAAGGTGTTTTGCTTTTTCTTCTCCTACTTTCTTCCGGATGCTACTATGTACTAAATGGCCGACATTAAACTTTATGCCCTTTAGGATACCATAGATGAGGGCAATACGCTCGAAAGATACAACGTTTGCGTGCCTTGTTGGCACGATACCTGCATTAATAAATAGTAGCCACACTTTTGTCTCTCGAGATAAACACTGAGACCTCAATGCCTTTTTTTATTTTAAAACCCAATCCGGCTTCGTACCACCACAAACTACTGCAGCGATGTCTTCCAATGGGGCAGTGGTCGGTAATACATCATAAGGAGTAATCTCATTGTCTTCCAACTCGAACATTTCATTTATTGCCTTTGGGGAAAAGTTGATCATTCGGCCACGAACTAAAACGTTGTCCCCCTCAGTAAACCTAGCGTTAGCATAGAACTCATAAACCCACTGATAAACTGCCTCTACTCTCGGGTGGCATAACATTTCCCAACCTAACTGATGAATTAGATCCTCATAAGCTATTCTCCAACCTCTGAACTCCATTTTGAAACCCCGTTCATGTATAAACGGTATTGATTGTAGGGCATCACAGAGCTTATGTGCCTCATCGTTTACAAATCGGACATCACCCTTGTGAGCGCACTCTTTCCCCCTTCCTTGTTTCCCTTTTCCTTTTGATGACATTTCTTCACCCACAAGAAAAGAACGAAAATAAACTCAAGCCCTGACAGATTCACAAACACCATAGCCAAAACATAGCAAAATAGAAACGATACAGGGAAAAATCGGTGCTCCATTTGATACCTTATGGATCGCGTTGACCCTTGGAAGTCGCTGTCGATACACGTAAGATGGAGAGCAAATGCATCCCTAAAAGTCGGTGGGGGAAGATGACGCCGGGACGCCGATGATCGTCGCTCGCGAAGATGCACCTCTACTGCGCCGTGTTCGCTTCCGCCAAACCCCCTCCGCCGCGCAGTTTTCACGTGCCCTAAATGTATAATCGGGGCTGGGGTTTTAATATAACGCAGCAATCAGTGACCGGTTTAACTAGACCGATACCCGCCGTTCATGTTTAATTGAGACATTTGATCGGTTCAACTGAACCGGTAGCGCCTTTTCATTTCTTATGCTCCCACCGAGACTAGCAAGTTGTAACGCGCAAAATTTATGCGTTGCAACGCGGAAAATCAAACTGCCAGAATTAAAGCTACCACCGAGGCTAACAAATTGTAACGCGCAAAATTTATGCGTTGCAACGCGGAAAATCAAACTGCCAGAATTAAAGCTCCCACCGAGGCTAGCAAGTTGTAACGTGCAAAATTTTTGCATTGCAACCTAAATTCTGAAAAATTTCTTTCTAAAATTATTTACTACCACGATCCACATTTCATTCTCATACCATTTTTCATTTTGATTTCCGGTGACGATGTGCTCTCTTCCATCACCAATTTTCCTCAAATTGAAAGAGAAAAACATAAAACAAACACTCTTAACAAAAAACGCTAAAAAATAACGGAGAGGATGGATTGCCTTCCACCTAGCGCCTCGTTTAAAACGTCTCGGCCGGACGCTTTCCCTATTTCATTTTTAACTGAAGGTTAATACCATCGCCTCGCGTTGGTCACTACCTTCATAATATTCTTTCAACCTTTGTCCATTTACTTTAAACTTGGATCCGTCTCTCTCATTACAAATCGTGATTACTCCAAATGGATGTACCTCCTCCACCCGAAAAGGTCCAGACCATCGTGACTTTAATTTTCCCGGGAATAATCTCAGTCGTGAGTTATACAGGAGGACGAGCTGCCCTTTTTTGAACTCCTTTCGTCTTAACCTCAAATCATGCCATTTCTTCGTCCTTTCTTTGTACAACCTAGCATTTTCATACGCGTTAGATCTGATCTCCTCCAGTTCGTTCAAATGAAAAAGTCTGTTCTTGCCCGCTTCTTGGAGATCGAAATTCAACCTTTTTATTGCCCAATATGCTTTGTGCTCCAATTCGACTGGAAGATGGCATGATTTGCCATAGATCATTTTATATGGGGTTAGGCCTATCGAGGTTTTAAATGCCATCCTATATGCCCATAATGCCTCGTTTAGTTTTTGTGACAAATCCTTACGAGTTGTGCTTACCGTTTTTTCTAGGATTGATTTTATCTCTCTATTAGAAACTTCAGCCAAACCATTTGTTTGAGGATGGTACGCAAGGGCGACTTTGTGAGTGACTCCATATTTTTGAAGGAGCGATTTAAATTGAGTATTACAAAAGTGTGCTCCACCGTCACTTATTATGGCTCTGGGTGTACCGAATCTAGAAAAAATATTAGCCTTAAGAAATTTTAGAACAACCTTAGCATCATTCTTCGGTGTGGCTATAGCTTCTATCCACTTCGAGACATAATCCACAGCTAAAAGTATATAAAGATTTCCATTTGAGTTTACAAATGTGCCCATGAAATCTATTCCCCACACATCGAAAATCTCCACCTCTAGAATATTAGTCATTGGCATGCTATCCCCTCGATTGATGTTTCCCGTTCTTTGACATCTATCACAACATTTTGTGAACCTATAAGCGTCCTTAAATAGTGTTGGCCAATAGAAACCAGCCTCTAAGACTTTTATTGCTGATCTCTCCCCCATAAAGTGTCCACCATAAGGTGAAGCATGACATTTCGCTAGGATACCTTGTACTTCAACCTCGGGGATGCATCTGCGGATCACTTGGTCAGCACAAATCTTAAACAGATACGGATCATCCCAGATGTAAGATTTCACCTGGTGGAGAAACCTTTTTCTTCGTTGATAGTCCATGTCTGAGGGAAATACATTGCTCACTATGTAGTTCACAATGTCTGCATACCATGGCATACTCGCCTCAGATATTGCCAGCAACCTCTCATCAGGAAAATTCTCTCTAATCTCTATGTCCACATCTCTCTCACACTCATACTCCAGACGTGATAGGTGGTCTACTACCAGATTCTCTGCTCCCTTACGATCTTTAATCTCTAAGTCGAACTCTTGCAGGAGGAGAACCCACCTAATCAGTCTAGGTTTCGCGTCCTTTTTCTCCACTAAAAATCGAATTGCTGCATGGTCCGTATAAACAATCACCTTAGAAGCTACCAAGTAGGATCGAAATTTGTCAAAAGAGAAAACGACGGCTAATAACTCCTTCTCGGTAGTTGTGTAGTTTACTTGTGCATCAATCAACGTCTTGCTAGCATAGTAGATTGTGTGAAAGACTTTGTCACGCACCTGTCCTAAAACTGCGCCCACAACAAAGTTGCTAGCATCGCACATAATGGTGAATGGTAAAGACCAATCGGGTGAAATAATAATGGGTGAAGAAATCAGACTTTGCTTCAAAGAATGAAAGGCAGCTAGACATTCCTCATCAAAGTTAAAATGTGAATCTTTTTCTAATAAATGACTTAGTGGCTTAGAGATTTTAGAAAAATCCTTAATGAAACGACGGTAGAAGCCAGCATGTCCTAAAAAACTTCGCACTCCCTTAACATTAGTTGGCGGAGGCAATTTCTCTATAACCTCTGTCTTTGCACGATCTACTTCCAATCCCTTCTTTGACACCTTGTTTCCTAAAACAATTCCTTCTTTGACCATAAAGTGACATTTTTCCCAATTTAGGATCAAATTGGTTTGAATGCACTTATCCAAAGCTTTCTTCAACACTTTCAGACATTCATCAAATGATCTCCCGAATACTGAAAAATCATCCATAAAGATCTCGATCCCCTCATCAATCAGATCAGTAAAAATAGCGATCATGCAGCGCTGGAATGTGCCAGGAGCGTTACACAATCCAAAGGCCATTTTCCTAAATGCAAATGTCCCAAAAGGACAGGTGAAGGTAGTCTTCTCCTGATCCTCGGGAGCTACCATGATTTGATTATACCCCGAGTAACCATCTAAGAAAAAGAAATACTCATTTCCTGCTAACCTATCAAGAACCTGATCGAGGAATGGAAGTGGGAAATGATCTTTCCTAGTCGCTTTATTCAACTTTCGATAATCCATACAAATCCGCCATCCAGTTACCGTTCTAGTGGGGATCAACTCGTTGCTCTCATTCTTAACTACCATAATGCCCCCTTTCTTTGGCACACATTGAACAGGACTTACCCACCGGCTGTCGGAGATAGGATAAATAATACCCGCATCCAACCATTTGATTATCTCCTTCTTGACCACTTCTTTCATTGGTGGGCTAAGTCTTCGTTGGTGTTCAACTGACTCTTTTGCTTCTTCTTCCAAAAGAATTTTGTGCATACAAATTGAGGGACTTATCCCTCTAATATCTGCAATGGTCCAACCCATTGCTCCTTTATACTCACGAAGAACCTCAAGCAATTTATCTTCATTTTCCTTAACTAAAGATGCATCAATAATAACTGGTAGTGTGTTATCCTTACCTAGAAAAACATACTTTAAGTTTTCGGGTAGCGGTTTCAATTCAAGTGTAGGTGGCTCTAAGATAGAAGGCTTCATGACCTTAGACTCACTTGGTCTACTTATTAACTCAAACATGTTAGCATTTGGTATATGCTCATAAATACTTAAAGCTTCTACAGTTTCCGTTAAGTCTGGGTCCTCTTCTATTTCTTCATTTGTTAACACACTCAGGATTTTACGCTCCCAATCATTCTCATCATACATCATACGTGTAGGTGCATTCACTTCCTCAATGCAGAAACACTCCTCATTATCATCCGGAAATTTCATAGCCTTGAGGATGTTGAATGTCACATTCTCATCATTAACTCTCATCGTAAGCTCACCCTTCTGGACGTCAATGAGTGTTCGTCCGGTGGCCAAGAATGGTCTACCAAGAATGATGGGGACATCCTTGTCCTCATCCATATCAAGTACCACAAAATCGGCGGGGAAGATGAATTTATCCACTTTAACCAACACGTCCTCTACAATTCCCTTGGGAAATGCTAGAGACCTATCGGCCAACTGTAGAGTCAGAGATGTAGGTGTGATCTCCCCTAAACCAAACTTCTTATAGATAGATAAAGGCATCAGGTTGATGCTCGCTCCAAGGTCACATAGAGCTCTTCCAACAAAGTTTAAACCGATAGAACAAGGAATTATGAAGCTACCGGGGTCCTTAAGCTTCGGTGGCAACTTCTTCTGCAATATAGCACTACACTCCTCAGTCAACGCCACTATCTCTTTATCAACAAACTTTCTTTTCTTTGCCAAGATATCCTTCATAAACTTGGCATAACTTGGCATTTGCTCAAGAGCCTCAGCAAATGGGATATTTATAGTTAACTTTTTGAAAATCTCCATAAACTTTTGGAATTGTGTGTCAAGTTTGGATTTAACAAGTCTAGCCGAAAATGGGGGTGGTGGATAGACTACTTCTTTCTTTTGATTTAGTTTCTCTTTTTGTTTATCTCTCACCTCATTTTTCTCACCCAACTCGTCCTTCTCTAATATGCTCGACTCACTTGGCTTCTTACTCGTCTCTTCTTCCCTAACTTTCTCAAACAACCCCTCCCCACTTGGGATCTCTACACCACTCCTTAGTGCAATAGCTTTGCAATGATTATTATGATTATCTTTTGTTGGATTGGGTGTGGTATCAGAAGGTAGAGTTCCAATGAGCCTTTGACTTAATGAATTTGCAAGTTGACCCATAGTAGTTTCTAGTGATCTTAACGATGATTCTATTCCTACCATTTTTTAGTCATACTTTTGGAACATGCCTAAGATAAACTCATCAGTCATCTTCCTTTGGTTTAATTGTTGGGGTTGAGAGTTGTTATTGATAGGTAGTTGATTCATATTTTGATTAAAACCTTGTGGTTGATTCATCCCTTGATTATTCTTCCAGGAAAAATTTGGATGATTTCGCCACTCGGGGTGATAATGATTGGCAAATCCTGGCGGAATTTGTCTTTGTTGCCCTCCCACATAATTTGCTTCTTCAGTTATTTGATTTAGTTGTTCAACTGTGAACGGGGCACTAGTTGTAGGGGTTGAGAGTGAATCTAATCTTTTGTTAATTAAATTGAACTGCAACGCCATCTGAGCGGCCAAAGAAGTAATTTGGTCCACCTGATGGACACTCGCTGGATTACTATTAGTTTGTCTCTCGTATGCTTGGTAATTATTGGATGTTAAGTCTTCTAAAATAGCATACGCGTCTTCAGGATACTTCTTCATTAATGAGCCCCCAGCGGCTCCATCGACTAAAATCATGGTTGCAGTTTGCACCCATTGTAAAATGTGGACACTTGCTGGTGTTGGTGCAACCCATGATGAGTGTTGAAACCGACAACTCGGTCTCTGTGGAGTTCGGGGCCCTCAGCGAGGCTGAGGGGCGACCAACCCTTACTCCCCCCAAGGGAGAGCTCTAGGTTGAAGGTGTTGGAACTAAAACTAGACCAAGGGCTTAGTGGGGAGGTCCCGCCACATACCCGGAAGTCCCCTTGGAACTTCCCCTCCCAAGCCACTATTAAGCTTGGGCACCACTGGAGCCTCTCCTCACCCCCTAGAGAGACTTGGGGAGGGAGAGAAGGAAGGAGAGAGCTAGCCTAGGATGAGACATCTCTCCAAATGGTGCCCCATTGGTCCTATTTATAGGATTTTCGGATCTGGGCTGCAAATAACCTAAACTGGACTGCAGAATACCCAAAATACCCTCGGATTTGGACTGCGAATAGCCAAAACCGGACTGCAAATAGCCAAATCCCGCTGTTCTGGGATGCTTAACGCAGACCGACACCTTCCCCCGAGACTGGGCGAGAGAGGTACCTCGCGGAGCTCGGCGAGCCCCCTAACTGGGGTGGGGCGAGACCCGGGGACCCCCCCCCTGCTGGTCTCACCCCCCTGCTGGGGCTGGGCGAGACCCTGCTAGGGGCGGTCCCCCTGGCCGGTCTCGCCCCTTAGCTGGGGCTGGGCGAGACCCTGCCAGGGGCGGTCCCCCTGGCCGGTCTCGCCCCTTAGCTGGGGCTGGGCGAGACCCTGCCAGGGGCGGTCCCCCTGGCCGGTCTCGCCCCTTAGCTGGGGCTGGGCGAGACCCTGCCAGGGGCGGTCCCCCTGGCCGGTCTCGCCCCTTAGCTGGGGATGGGCGAGACCCTGCCAGGGGCGGTCCCCCTGGTCGGTCTCGCCCCTTAGCTGGGGCTGGGCGAGACCCTGCCAGGGGCGGTCCCCCTGGCCGGTCTCGCCCCTTAGCTGGGGCTGGGCGAGACCCTGCCAGGGGCGGTCCCCCTGGCCGGTCTCGCCCCTTAGCTGGGGCTGGGCGAGACCCTGCCAGGGGCGGTCCCCTTGGCCGGTCTCGCCCCTTAGCTGGGGCTGGGCGAGACCCTGCCAGGGGCGGTCCCCTTGGCCGGTCTCGCCCCTTACTGGGGTTCTCGCCCCCTTCCTTGGATCCTGCTGAGGAACGATGTTACGAAATGCCTCTTGGCCCGAATACCTACTCGACGAATACAGGGTTGTACACAATCCCCGCTCTTTTCGAGCGAGATACACGCTCGGAAAGAAATGTCCAACCCTGTATATTCGACGAGTGTCGCTGGAAATCCGACTAACAGAGCTACCTTGGGGAAAAACACTTAGCATTCCCGAGAGATCCTCCAACCTCGTCGGCTAATGAAGCCACCTCGGGGAAAAACAGAACCTCTCCGAGAGACCTTCTTACCTTGTCAGCCAACGAGGGGAGCAAATTACCTAACCTCCCTGGGAGGTCAACCTGGCCTGCCGTCTAGTGAGAGCCCGGTCAGCGGAGCCATCCAAGGGGAACAATACTTCAAAAAACATCCTGCCATCGAGCGGTTCCCGGCCCTGCCAGCTAGGTGGGAGCCTGATCAGCGGGCCAGCATCGAGGCTAAGTACTTTTGAAACATCCTGCCATCGAGCGGTTCCCGGCCCTGCCAGCTAGGTGGGAGCCTGATCAGCGGGCCAGCATCGAGGCTAAGTACTTTTGAAACATCCTGCCATCGAGCGGTTCCCGGCCCTGCCAGCTAGGTGGGAGCCTAGTCAGCGGGCCAGCATCGAGGCTAAGTACTTTTGAAACATCCTGCCATCGAGCGGTTCCCGGCCCTGCCAGCTAGGTGGGAGCCTGGTCAGCGGGCCAGCATCGAGGCTAAGTACTTTTGAAACATCCTGCCATCGAGCGGTTCCCGGCCCTGCCAGCTAGGTGGGAGCCTGGTCAGCGGGCCAGCATCGAGGCTAAGTACTTTTGAAACATCCTGCCATCGAGCGGTTCCCGGCCCTGCCAGCTAGGTGGGAGCCTGGTCAGCGGGCCAGCATCGAGGCTAAGTACTTTTGAAACATCCTGCCATCGAGCGGTTCCCGGCCCTGCCAGCTAGGTGGGAGCCTGGTCAGCGGGCCAGCATCGAGGCTAAGTACTTTTGAAACATCCTGCCATCGAGCGGTTCCTGGCCCTGCCAGCTAGGTGGGAGCCTGGTCAGCGGGCCAGCATCGAGGCTAAGTACTTTTGAAACATCCTGCCATCGAGCGGTTCCCGGCCCTGCCAGCTAGGTGGGAGCCTGGTCAGCGGGCCAGCATCGAGGCTAAGTACTTTTGAAACATCCTGCCATCGAGCGGTTCCCGGCCCTGCCAGCTAGGTGGGAGCCTGGTCAGCGGGCCAGCATCGAGGCTAAGTACTTTTGGAACATCCTGCCATCGAGCGGTTCCCGGCCCTGCCAGTTAGGTGGGAGCCTGGTCAGCGGGCCAGCATCGAGGCTAAGTACTTTTGAAACATCCTGCCATCGAGCGGTTCCCGGCCCTGCAAGCTAGGTGGGAGCCTGGTCAGCGGGCCAGCATCGAGGCTAAGTACTTTTGAAACATCCTGCCATCGAGCGGTTCCCGGCCCTGCCAGCTAGGTGGGAGCCTGGTCAGCGGGCCAGCATCGAGGCTAAGTACTTTTGAAACATCCTGCCATCGAGCGGTTCCCGGCCCTGCCAGCTAGGTGGGAGCCTGGTCAGCGGGCCAGCATCGAGGCTAAGTATTTTTGAAACATTTTCATTATATTAATCCTCCTAATACATGTGAGAAAACTAAGCACAGGAACAAAACATCATCTTACATGGACTTAGGGATAGAAAGAAAAAACTAAGCACGGAAACCATCTTGGTCTCCTACTCCCAAGTCTGATCTTCCTCGACCTCCTCTGGTTGTTGATGTTGCTGCCTTGGACACCTCGCCTCCCTTAACTCCAAGAACTCAGGGCAGGTGGATGTCGTGTGACCCTCCTCCTCGTGGAAGTCACAGTAGGGTAACTTAGTTGCATCCCTTCTTTTTCCTCTTCTTTCTGCTTTCCTGGCTCTCCTCCTTCTTCCCCAACCGATTGTCATGGTTTGCTGGGGTGGTGGAGAGGGCGCCTTCGACTCCTGCCTCCACCCTGGGAGGTCAGTCTCTTCCTCCTGGAAGTTGTCCTCCTCCTGGTCGAACTTCCTCTTGGGGGCCTTTACTCTCCCCCCCTGCTGCCTTGCCTCTGGCTCACTCAACTTGGCCAGCCTTCTTGTGAACTCCGGGTTGGCCTCCTCACTTTCAACTTCCTCGGCCGCCCTTTCCATCAACTCCTCAAAGGACTCCGGAGCTCTTCTCTTGAGGTCCATTTTGAAGAAGCCCTCCCGCAGCCCCACCATGAAGGCGAGCTTGAGGGTGTACCCTGGCACTTCTTGGACGAGGAGAACCTCTTCCCTGAACCGTTCCAGATATTGAGCCAACGACTCCTCTGGCTCTTGCTTGACCTTGAAAAGTGCTTCGGCATCTTTCTTCCTCTTCCTTGACGTCGCGAAGCGTAGCAAGAAACCTCGACGCAAGTCTTCGAAGGCATAGATGGATCCCGCAGGGAGCTGGTGGAACCACTCTCTAGCCTTTTCCTTCAGAGTTGTCGCGAAGAGTCGACATTTGAAAGCGGCCGACATGGGCATGATGGAGACCATGTCTTCAAACCACTGCAGGTGTAAGACGGGGTCATCCTTGCCGAAGTAGTGAGACATCTTCGCCCCCTTGAACCCCTCCGGAACCGGGGCTGAGAGGATCTGCTCACAAAAAGGACTTCCCACGCTCGCCCCCTTTTGGGGCTGGGCGAGTGGGGGCATGGCGCCTCCCTGCTCGCCCCCTTGTGCCTCGGCGAGTGGGGGTCGAGGACCTCCCCACTCGCCCACTTGGGTTTCGGCGAGTGGGGGTCGATGACCTCCCCACCCGCCCTCTTGGGTCTCGGCGAGTGGGGGTCGAGGACCTCCCCACCCGCCCACTTGGGTCTCGGCGAGTGGGGGTCGATGACCTCCCCACCCGCCAACTTGGGTCTCGGCGAGTGGGGGTCGATGACCTCCCCACCCGCCAACTCCTGGCACCTCCTCTCTGGCTGGTTGGTCGAGAGGGATCTCACCCTCCTGTCGGGGAGAGACCTCCGAACCACTTCCTCTCCTGCCTTCGCCTATCGAGGCGGGAGTCACATGTAAGATCTGCAGGACCTCTTGCCTGAAATTTTCGAACATCTCCAACATCACCCCCCTACCGGGGGCTGCGGGTGACCCGGGTCGGAACTTCCTCCACCTCCGCCCATGAAGCTCATCTTGAGGATTTCTTGAATCGGTCACTCTCCACGCTCACCGCACCAAAATGTTGAAACCGACAACTCGGTCTCTGTGGAGTTCGGGGCCCTCAGCGAGGCTGAGGGGCGACCAACCCTTACTCCCCCCAAGGGAGAGCTCTAGGTTGAAGGTGTTGGAACTAAAACTGGACCAAGGGCTTAGTGGGGAGGTCCCGCCACATACCCGGAAGTCCCCTTGGAACTTCCCCTCCCAAGCCACTACTAAGCTTGGGCACCACTGGAGCCTCTCCTCACCCCCTAGAGAGACTTGGGGAGGGAGAGAAGGAAGGAGAGAGCTAGCCTAGGATGAGACATCTCTCCAAATGGTGCCCCCTTGGTCCTATTTATAGGATTTTCGGATCTGGGCTGCAAATAACCTAAACTGGACTGCAGAATACCCAAAATACCCTCGGATTTGGACTGCGAATAGCCAAAACCGGACTGCAAATAGCCAAATCCCGCTGTTCTGGGATGCTAAACGCAGACCGACACCTTCCCCCGAGACTGGGCGAGAGAGGTACCTCGCGGAGCTCGGCGAGCCCCCTAACTGGGGTGGGGCGAGACCCGGGGACCCCCCCTGCTGGTCTCACCCCCCTGCTGGGGCTGGGCGAGACCCTGCCAGGGGCGGTCCCCCTGGCCGGTCTCGCCCCTTAGCTGGGGCTGGGCGAGACCCTGCCAGGGGCGGTCCCCCTGGCCGGTCTCGCCCCTTAGCTGGGGCTGGGCGAGACCCTGCCAGGGGCGGTCCCCCTGGCCGGTCTCGCCCCTTAGCTGGGGCTGGGCGAGACCCTGCCAGGGGCGGTCCCCCTGGCCGGTCTCGCCCCTTAGCTGGGGCTGGGCGAGACCCTGCCAGGGGCGGTCCCCCTGGCCGGTCTCGCCCCTTAGCTGGGGCTGGGCGAGACCCTGCCAGGGGCGGTCCCCCTGGCCGGTCTCGCCCCTTAGCAGGGGCTGGGCGAGACCCTGCCAGGGGCGGTCCCCCTGGCCGGTCTCGCCCCTTAGCTGGGGCTGGGCGAGACCCTGCCAGGGGCGGTCCCCTTGGCCGGTCTCGCCCCTTACTGGGGTTCTCGCCCCCTTCCTTGGATCCTGCTGAGGAACGATGTTCCGAAATGCCTCTTGGCCCGAATACCTACTCGGCGAATACAGGGTTGTACAATGAGGACATTTTCTCAACAGCTCTTTAAAACGCTCCCATGCGTCGTAAAGAGTTTCCCTGTTACCTTGTAAAAATGTTGTAATATCTCTTTTCAGTTTTGCAGTCTTAGAGGGTGGAAAATATTTGTTCAGGAACCTATCGACTAGTTCATCCCATGTGGTGATACACTTATGTGGTAACGAGTCTAACCAATCCTTAGCTCTACCCTCTAAGGAGAACGGAAATGCTCTCAACAGGATTGCATCTTCCGATGCTCCATTGAACTTAAACATATCGCAAATTGCTAAGAAGGTTCGTAAGTGGGAATTTGCATCTTCATGACCCAGACCCCCAAACTTATTATTTTGCACTTGTTGCATAATTAGTGGGTCCATTTTAAAATTGTTAGCAGCAATTGCTGGTCGAGCAATGCTGAAGTGCAAACCTCCCCTTAGAGGTGTGTTATACTCGTGACAAGTCATACGTGGTGGTGCTGGTGGTTGGGCATTTTGATCCACCTGACCATCATTATTATTAGCATTATTTGGTGGAGGGATATCCATCGCAGGATGAATAATATTGACAGCTCTAAAGTCTCTCCTGTTTTGTCTACAGGTACGCTCAATTTCAGAATTCAACGGCAATAGTTCTACTTGCCTATATCTGGACATACACCGAACAGTACTCAAATAGACAAATAAATTGAAACAAATAATACGAACAAACAAATGCTTGATCTCTAAGTACTAAGGTTTCACAAATATTGTGAGAAATAAAACACTAAATTAGTGCGAGTCCCCGGCAACGGCGCCAAAAACTTGGTACGCCCGCGAAAGGTGTATATAAATACGCAAGTGCACGTGTCGTACAAGTAATAAAATGATGAGAAAGTGATTGTTCCCAGGAAGAAGTGCTTAACTTAGCGCTCACAAATATTAATTCTGCCTTTTCTCTAAATTCAAGCCAGTAATAATGATTGGTAGAGAAACTTAAATAGTGCAAAATAAAACAACTACAATTCTAGTTGCGGTTACTTAAATTACTTTTTTACTCGCTTGGAAAGATAGTCTCACATGTGATTTTCCCTTACTATGATGATAACTCATAAAAGTGATAATTCATGAAGTATTAACGAATCTCTTGCAACGATTCTAAATTGGATAACTTTATCTCTCGATCTCCATTATCCGTTTATTTCAAATCCTCTAGTCGTCTCCAACTTAGATGAAATTAAAATAACATGAAGTGTTAGAATCACGGTTGCTAATTCAAGAGGAGATCTCTCTCTCTCGTGGAATTATATTAAGATTTATGATGCACTTTCAACGCTCCTCTCTCGAATCTCGCGATGAAGTATAAATACGGAAGTTTGGTTAAAAACTACACGACTCCTCTCTCGAATATCGCTGTGCGAATAAACGTTCATCTAGCCCGACTCATCTCTCGAATTTTTGCCAAACACTTTAAAGATGAAACTTAAACCAAAATCCCAAGAAAAGATCATAAATTTAATAAAGATCAACGTCAATAAATTCACAAATTATAAATGAAAATCAAGTCATCATCACAACTAAGGTACTTCACACATGCAAGACTTAGAAAATTAGTTCATGAAGGAAGAGAGGAGTAGCAAATCAAAGTAGATCTTACTAGACATGATTAAGGAAATCAAAAACGCTGTAGGAATGTTGCTAGACTCAGATCCTTCTCCTTCGTGATGATCCACACTCCCTTTCTCTAAGCCCTAGCCGAAATCCTTGAGAGGAAGAAGACCTCCAAAGTTCTCTCTTTTTTCTTTCCTTTTTCCTTCTCTCCAAGAAATAATCCCCCTTTAGTGCTGTAATTTCGTGCTCTTAACTTCCATTCCAAATCTGAAGGGATGCCTCCTTTGGAAATACACGTAGGCGCCTCTTTTTAAAATTCAAAATCTGAATTTCGCCGCCACGTTGCAACCTGCTAATTTTTGGCGTTGCAACCTAATTTCTGCATCAGCAATAAATGATCCATTGCTTCCCCAACTTGAATCCTTTGACCAATCTTTGATAGAAAACCATGGAAAATGACCGAAATCAGTCCAATATTGATTAATAAGATATTTGAACATATTTTTTATAATTGGGGATTATTTTCCTCTTTTTAATGAAAATTAGAATAAAATAAGTAGTGAAATAACTTCCTTTTGGGAAGTTATCACCACCCACCAAAAATTTGGATGAGTTTAAGGTCATTTGCTCACCTAATTGATACATGCACGGTTAATTAAATATTTTATAAAACCTTAAAAAAATTATTCCCAGAAAATATTATTTTTGGTCGGGGGGTGCACTGGGTCATAACATATGCATGGCTGAAATTTCAGCTCAATTGAGTGAGTGGTTTGGTGGCACTCAAAATATTGTATATAGTCACTTATGTACGTACACCCTACACCAAAATGAGTTCTAGGGGAGTTGTAATGTTTCAAATAGTGTGATTCAAAATCCTACTAAAACTAGAGACCAAGGGCTACAACATTTGCCTCTGGCCACTTTTCCTAAAATAGCCTCTAAGTGGCCTAAAATCTAGCAAGAAGATACTGAATTATGTGTGACAAAAATTCACACTTTATAATATGGACTGCAGATAACCATCAAGCCCAATCCAATGGCCAGGGGATCGTCTTCTACCTCCAGCCAACCGCCAGGATTGAAACCTCATGGAGCCATTTCCTTCACATTTTTCGGCCAACTGGGTGGTCTCCGTCCAAACCCCCAAGCCACCACCTTCGTCCGAGGTTTGGTCGTTGACTGACGGTGGTATCTCGCTGGAGGTGGCCGAAGTTATTCTCCCGAACTCACAATTTTCTCGATCAAGGAGCAATGAAATAGCAATGGTGAATCCACCATTCTTTCATGAATTTCACAAAGGGAAGAAGAAAGATCTAGCACTAGGGGAGGAGGAGGGGAAACCCGTCTTGATTGGGGTTTGGGGTCGAGTTATCCACTTGAGTGAATGGCCAGACACCCTCTTTGAGCTCCCTGTCGATCTCCACCGCCAGAGCCCGATTCCTCCTTCAGGGGGGGGGGGGGGGGGGGGGGGGGGGGGGGGGGGCTTTTCTCCCTCTCCACTCATTGAAGGTGATAGGATCTTCAAATGGGGTTGGAAAAGTTATAGCTCAGGTTGCCATTAAGGCACCTCTCAGACACCCAATGAACAACCCTTCCCCACTCCAGCTGGCCTCCTTTCCATGCCATTTTGGATGGAGTTTACTGTGGCAGCTGAGAGAAGCCATGGGGAAGAGGAATTGGAGGCCATGTTGAAGTCATTCTACAAAATCATGGTTTCTCTCTCTTCAAATTGGGGATTTCTCCAAAATGCCCTCATGCATGGCATTTCTTTTGAATTTCAGGGGTGAGCCATGGTAAATGGACACTTGGGCTGCAAAATGGACCATCAAATGAGGCCTTAGCCCATTGGATCTTGGTTTGGGTGCACTTGACCCAAAAGGGTCAATTGGGGTTAAGTGCGCTTGAGTTGAACCTAGGTCAAATTAGACAATGTGGATGAGTCACATTGATGATCATGAGTCTATGGACACCTCCCAAGGTGAATCATGGCTTGGTGTGACCAATTTGGGGTCATTTGACCTAATTGGGTCAAATTGGGCAAATTGGGCACAATGGTGATTTTGGCCTAATTCATAGACTTGGTTGACCCAATGGGTTATTAGTGACTCATTGACCTGCCTTAGAGGTTAAGAAGACTTGGGTGAGGTCAATTGGTTCATTGGATAGCTATGGAACCCTAAACCAAGGAGGTTTGACCAAATTAGGTTTTGGTTGACTTTGGTCAATTTGACCAATAAGGTTGACCATGTTGGGTCTTAAGTGATCCAAGGGACTCCCTAAGGGGTTATCAGTGTTATGGTAGAGTCACATTGGTCATTTGAAAGCTAATTGACCATAATTAGAGAGGTTTGACCCATTTAGAGTTAGGGTTGACTTTGGTCAACTTGACCAATTTGGTTGACTCTAATGAGTCCATAGTGACTTATTGATCTCCTTGAGTATTATGAGAGTTAATGTGAGGTTATATTGACTATTGAAGCTCATTTGGTTAATCCTAGGCTAGGTGACCTAAAATTGCTAAATGCAGACCAAGGTGTGTGTGCGCGGTGCGGTTTGGTGCGGTTTTGGTCCAAACCGCAACTGCACCGCAAGGGCACAGTTTTGGCCCGAGCAAAACCGCACCGCACCGAAATTACGCGGTGCGGTTTCTGTTTTGTGCGGTTTTTTGCGGTGCGGTTGCGGTTGCGGTGCGGTTTTTATCATGTGATATTCATACACACAAAAAGGTTAATGTGAGGCAAAATAAGATGTAAAATTTGTGCAAAAACATAATTACATAAGTTATATTTTCATGAAAAAAATATGTAATGCATATATTTTTAAAATACAAGTACAGCAAAATCAACCACGAGCTAAAAATTGATCTTCAGATAATACAATCCTCATGATATTACTGTTTTAGTTGCATATGAAATGACACATCAAATGCAAATATAATAAATCTAAATGGTTTTAAGTTCTAGATATGTACAACATCCACATAATTGTAGTTTTATTTATCCTTCAAATATTGAAACATTAAGATAAGTCTAGTGAATACGCATTTACAGTTAGATAAACCATTATGACACTATTTGCATTTAACAAAAGCTAAATAATTAGTCGGTGCAGCTATATGCGCTAATATAATTAGTGAATTACTATTATTAATTAATAATTTATAAGTTATATTTTTATTTAGATGTATGTGATATGTCACAAGTTTATGAAAATTGAAAATATGTCATTAGTCGGCGCGGTGTGGTTTTTGTGGTTTTCAAGATCCAAAAACCGCAGCGCACCGAACCGCGCTCGGTTTGTAAAATTTCAAAACCGCGCCGCACCGAAACTACGCGGTGCGGTTTAAAAATCGGTGCAGTTTGTGCAGTGCGGGCGGTTTATACGGTTTGCGGCTTTTTATGCTCGCCCCTAGTGCACCCTCATGTTGGAGGATTTTACTAATTACACCACATATTGGAGGATTTTATTATTTGCACCCCATGATTGAGGGATTTTACTATTTGCACCCCATGATTGGAGATTTTACTATTTACACCCCTATGTTGGGTGATATAGGGCTAGTGAGGTTTACTTTGATCAACCTCATTTTCTCCACCAAATGAGGCGGGTGTTTAGACTATTCACAACCAATGTTTATTTTAGTTTTTATGCTATTTTATCACATTTTATAGACCATGATTCCAATATTATAAAAAAAGTACTAATATAATATAGATGTTTATTTTAACGCTATTTTATATTTATTAAATGTAAAATAAATAAATAAAAATCATAGAACCCTTCCTAATTCATATACCTCAAAATTAAAAGTAAAACTCAATATAAATGTTTCTCTCACTATAAATATTATATGAAAAAAAGATCAAGAGTCACATTAGCATGACCTTGACATTTCTATTAGAGAAAGAAGAATATTACCACTTGCTTTAAATGTATGCTACAAGTTTCTCATAGTCTCCTTCAATCCCTCTCCTTATGCTTTTTCTTTTCTTTTCTTTTGAGCTTTAGGCTGGATTTGAGAGCCCAATGGGACGCGGAGGCGAACCTGTGAAAAATGTGATTTAAAGGAGAAAAATAGTCCGCTCGCACCATTCTCAGCAGTGAAACAACTCGTGTGGTATTTGAATAGCCCGGGGTGGTCAAGTCCATTAGGCTTTGTGTCCAAAATGTAACCAAAGTCGCCCAAGTGCACTCAGACTTCAATGCTCCGAGACGCCTTGACCTAAAATTTTGATTTTGGGCCAAAAAAGATGCACAAAGTTTCAACCTGACGCGGCAATTAGAAAGCTAAAATAAGATTAAACAATATGCAAAGACTAAGACTCTCTCTGACACGACGATTACGGTTAGAAACACAGCGGTTGGCGGTTATGAACGTAGTTGTTGAACAATGTGGTCATAAACGCAATTGCGTTGTTTGGAGAAATTGTGTTCTTAGCGCATTCACGAACGTGAAAGCGGTTTAGATCTGTTTGATAGCATAAATCTGTGATTGTATACGTCAAAATTGACCAAACATAATTACATCAAGCACATTTTAAAATTCCAAATCTATACAAGCAATCATTTTATTCATAAAATTGTAAGCATAACACCTTAGAAAATCGCATTCATATACTTTTTTTTTGTTGATAAATTTTCAGAGGAATTTTAGGTGAGAACGTAACAAGAACTGCAAGCATAACATGTACGTCGTCAAACAAGACCAGCCAGTCTGATACTTTCCACGCCGACCGTGCTCTCATTGTGCTCTTAAATCGGCCATTTTCTCAACTAAGGAGAGGGAATGATGCTCATAATTGTTTTCTCAACTGAGCAGCGATCAAAAGATAAGCCTATTCAGAAAAGGAACGAAGAAAAATAGAGGACGATCAAAGATGAAGAAGAAGCTTCTAATCATTTTCATAAAATGTTCGCCGGGAGAGGAGAATCGGGGGAGGGGAGGAGAGCTCTGCGCGTGATCGAGCAGGTATGGGTATCGAAAGGGTTTTTCGTGGAGCTTTTTTGGCTCGACGAGACCGGAAATAAAGAAGAAATAAAACACACGCAGGCAATCCGCGAATATAAGAAACGTGAAAGGACATGGAGAGCTGCGGCCCGCATAAGCCTTACCTTACATTTTAGCAAGAGACTGTTTCCAGGACTCGAACCTATGACATCAAGGTCACACGACAACACCTCAACCGGTGCGCCAACACTCCACTTCTATGGGTGTTAATAGCGTGTGACAAAAAAACTACAATACCTAGAAATCCAATAATAGTAATTGTTGCGGGTCACTCGACGCTCTGATAGGTTGGTCGAATTGAACCACCTTAGCTCATGAGCGAGCCGGGCGTGCGAACAGTCAATGAAAGAGTTAAAAAACCATGCGGTCGGAGCTGTGCCGACCAAATTCCACTATTTTCTGGTTCGTTACAATTGAAAGCTAGGAACTTGAGCGCGACAGACTGCTGCGCGTTACAATGGTAAAAGGGTAAACCTCAAGGGTGGCAGACCGCCTCTCGAAAGACTAAGTATTTTCCCGGGAACGAAATTGAGATTCTCGAGTCGTCTTTCGTAACCTTCGAAGACTCGAAGGAGATCTTCGAAGACCGAAGGAGATCTTCAAGCACCGAAGGAGAATTCCAAGGAAATCTTCAAAGGAGCTCTCCCGGGCGTAGAAGGCAAGGTGTCCTGAAATGAAGGCGCTGAGCTCCTTTTATAGCCTTGGGCAGGGGTAGCCCGGTAATTTCAACGTCGTAACCACCGTAACCACCCCACGGACGAATCACGCTAGTATATTTGGAGCACACGGATCGTCATTTTTTGGATATTCTCGTCTTGCCCCTCAAGCAGCTTGGGCAGTTCAGGCAGCTTCGTTGATGACGTTGAACGAAGTGAACCTACAATCTAGGAAATTAGGAAAGGTTAACTACCGTGTGTGTTACGAACATGGAACCGTTCTGAACGCGCAACGAACACAGGAGTGTTGAGCGTGCAATGAACGTGAGAGCGTTCTGAGCATGCAAGAAACACGCGAGCGAGTGGAAACGCTTGACTCGCTTTTCAGAGCGAAAGTATGAAATGTGGTCGGGTGTCGACGGAGGGGCGTGCTTGTAAGAGCAAGAGCGCGCCCATCGAAGGCTCCCCCCACCGCCCACCCCAACACGGAGAGCCGCTCCCCGCCTAGAGAGAGGGAGAGCGATGGGGCTCTGACTGCGCCCCTGAGGGGGCGTTGGATTCGCTGTGCCCCCGACAAGGGAGCAGGTGTGGCCGCTCCCAAAGAAGGAGCGGCTAGGGCTGCACCCATGAGGGGTGAGGCGTGGGCCGCATGGCCACACCCCAGGAGGGGTGCGACGTGGGCCGCACCCCTTGAGGGGTGCGCCCTTGGTCGCACCCCACTTGACGGGGTGCGGCTTTGGTCGCGCCCCACTAAGTGGGGTGCGACCCGCACCCCCTTTGCGGGGTGCGCGTCTAACCACCCCCCTTAGTGGGGCGCAGTGACAGGGTTCGTACGGGTGTAGGGGTTTTCCCACTTTCTTTGCCACGAGACTCGGCATGCCTCCACTATCCTCACTTACTCATTATGGGGCTTTGGCTAAATGCATTCACCTGTTGTCCATCGACTACGCCTTTCGGCCTGATCTTAGGCCCTGACTCACCCTCCGTGGACGAACCTTGCTGAGGAACCCTTTTTCTACATGTAGTAATCAGTTACTACATGTAGTTCTGCAAATGAGTGCATATAGATAATCAGTTACTCATACTGCTATTCAAACAACTATTCATTTTATTTGAGTCAGCTAATCATATAAAGATTATTAATTTTCATTGAATTAATATTATATATATATATATATTTATTATTTTTGGAGTGTACGCAGAGACAGGTACTATGCATGACGTCGACGAACCTGACTTTTACTGTCAGTTCTATTATTCTATACGGTAAATATTAACAATGATTTTCTAGTTATTTATAGGCGTCAGTTTCTGCCGATGAGGTAAGGCAGCAAAAAAGGACGGTTGAGATGGCATACACGCGAATGAGGTACGGCAGCAACGGGTCCCACCACCTTTCTCTTCCCTTTCCCATCATGCGCTGCTCCACGTCGCTGGGTCTCTGTCCTCTATGCGGCGCTCCGTACCCGTGTAAGCACCTGCGGAACAACGGCCAAAATACCAAACATGCCCCTAGGATTCGATTTACGCAGTTGCCCACGTTTCGAGATGTGGTTGTAAGGGAATTGTGTCGGCTGTGCCTATCCCCGCACCGGATTGTATTACAGCAGAGAAGCATAAAAATGTTAAAGTAATTAGTTATTTGTGAATCTTTACTATCAGCAATTTAGCTATTTTTAATTATCTATTCATAATTTTTTTTTGTTATTAGCAAATCATCCGAAATTTTATTTGAGAATTGTTAATCGTATCACATTTTTAGCTACTCAGCCCTTTTTGGTAAATGCACATTAAAAAAATAAAAAATGTTCTAGGAGAGCAAAATTCATTTATGTAGAATAAAAAAACTAAAAGAACACGAATCTAAGAGAGCAAAATTCATTTATATAGATATTAAAATTGTTCTTGCAAAAATATGGATCTCGTTCGTACATAACAAAAGAAGATAAGTCTTAAACGAGGGGGCTGACGGGGTCTTGGGAGTTTTTCCCAACTCGCCCTTATCGTTATTAGAAAGAGGCGAATACACGTGATCTGACGAGGGCGAGCTCTCCTGGGGCTGGGGCTGGTAGAATTCTGGGATGAGCAAGTCGGCAGTGATGTCGCTCCATTCCTCCCGCAAGGCCCCAAGCTCGTGAAGAGTCTTGACCGTGAATTCGGTGGACTTGATGACCACAGTCCGGCGAGTGGTTTCGACCTCGCGCGGAGTAAAGTGCAGGAGCTTCGCGCCCTTGGAGGAGGGCTCGCCACGCTCCGATACTCACTTTTTTTGAGGTCGTGGTGAGTTGCGCTTTCAGGCTTCCCACCTCCAACTCGAGCTCCTCGATCCTCTTTGTCATCTGCTCCGCCACATCCAAATCCTGAAGCAAGCCCGTGTAAGAAAGGTAAACAAAAATAATGCACGTGTCCATCTAAGCGAAAGAAGAAGGCTCACCAAGCCGCTAGAGTCCTTCGCAAGGAGCCTCTCGGCTACCTCTACTCGCATCTCAGCGTCCTTCAGGTTGCTCCTCCATGATCTTCCTCTCGGTCTCCGTGAGATAGTACTTCTTGCTGAAGCTAAGCCCGCATCACGATGCCATGTGGGAGAGCTCGGCGGCACAGAGAAGGGCCTGCAAGCTCTGATAATCGAGCTCGCACAGGGTGGTCTTCTTATAGACGGTCGCGTCCTCCCTGCCGTATAGCCCATAGGTGAGTCAGTAAGCATTCTCGCCGAAGACGTCGCCTTCAACCCAAGAAGGAAGGAGGGAAGATATTGAGACCCTATTTGCCCTCTCGTCCCAGGCGAGTAGGCATCTCCCGCAAGATCCACGGCTCTCTTCCCTAGGGGGAAGTTGGGGTGCTAGGTCGGCACATCCAGGTCGCTCAGTTCGGCGTCCTTCTTGGTCGAGACCTCCTGGTCACCTGGCTCAGTGACCTCCTTTTTCTTCATCCCGGACTTATGCTTCTTCCGCGAGGATGAGTGTATGGAGAGGTCTATGTCAACTATGGCCCTCTTCCCCTTGTTGGTGATGGGGGCGAGCACGCCCAAGTCAAAGGCGCAGGCCTCCATGACAGCCATCGCGTCTTTAAGCTGAGGGGTGTGCTTGGATTTGCTCACGTAGGGAGGGTGCGTTGGGATTTGCCGCTCACTTACAACTGAAACCAAAAAATGCAAAGTTTAACCTTAAGAGGAGGCGAGCATGAGAAATGGAAGTAAGCGAGCAACAACGTACCTTCTCCCAGCAACACGGGAGGTAGCAGGTCGAGGTTGCGCTGTAGGTAAGCGACCTCGAAGTTCTTCCCGGCGAATAACTTGTAGAGCGATGCCGCCTCGCCATCCACACGAGGGGTCTGGTAGATGGCCTCGTCCTTCTGAATGGGCGAGTACGACAGGTTACCAAAGTTGCCCTTGATGAAAAGGAACCTGTCTTTCCAATGGCGCACCTTGTTCACCGTCTCACTGGCCTTCACGTGCGAGCCGGTCAGTTAGGCGACTCCACCCGGCATCGCCCAGAAGAAGTATACCTTGCGGAAAATGGTGAGGTTGAACTCCACCTTCTCCTCACACAGATAACACGGAAATGCGACCAGCATGGCGATCACATTGGTATTGACATGTGTGGGCACCAACCCGAAGTACTTTAAAAACTACTTCACTTCGGGCCAGAGCGGGAAGCGGAGCCAAACCTCGAAATGGGGAAGGGGGAAGGCAAGATGGTGCTGGTAGAAGGTATTCATGATCTCGCCCTCGCCTGGGTGGCGAGCCGTATACCACGACGGTAGGTGCGTCGATTTGAACGCGAGATATTCTTCTTCCGATACATTCCTGTCTTGGAAACGGTGGTCGGTGAAGTTCTCGACGCACTCCCCCCCCCCCCTCGGTTGGGCCTCACTCTGGTTCACTGAATTTGACTTAATATTAATAAAATAATCATAATAAACATTAAAATAATAAAACGCAATCTCTCCCTCTCTCATCAATCCCGCGCCCGTCCAGCTTCTCCCCTTCCTTCTCTTTCGCACTCACGCTCTATCTCCCTCTCTCTCGCAGCGCTCCCCCCGATTGCTCTCCGGCGCCGCCTCCCCCATCCGACTCCGGCCAAGTGCTAACGACTCTCCGGCGGGCGTTCTCCAACTCACGGCACAAGAGATCCTAGGCTCGAGATTCATCTCCGCTTGGTACATCTTCTACGCCATTTTTCTTTTTTAGGGTTTCATATTCTCCGCCATTGTTGTCCAAGGAAGGAGAGTGTATACCTCCTTTGCGGAGAACCCTTGGATCTCCGCGGAGAACCCTTGGATCTCCGCGGAGAACCCCGAATCCTTCTCTGCGGAGATCCTTTGGATCTCCGCGGAGATCTCTTGGGTTCTCCGCGGATACCATGGGATTTCCAAGGAGCGTAGCCAGCTCTCTGCGGAGAACCCAAAAGATCTCCGCGAAGATCCAAGGGTTCTCCGCGGATAACCCATTAGATTTCCGCGGAGAACCAAAGGTTCTCCGCGGAGATCCAACGGTTCTCCGCGGAGAACCAAAGGTTCTCCGCGGAGAACCAGTGGTTCTCCGCGGAGATCCAGTGGTTCTCCGCGGAGATCCAGTGGTTCTCCGCGGAGATCCAGTGGTTCTCCGTGGAGAACCACAGGTTTATGAGTTGCTTTGGCTTGTCTCCTGAAAATATCCTCCATGACCTAAACATAGTATAAAGAACTACATCTTCATTCTTTTTCAAGTGATCATTCTTCATTGCAAAACCTGGTAAATCAGTTGTCTGTCTGTTCGTCATTAATTGCTAGATTGTCTGTCTGTTCGTCATTAATTGCAATGAATGGTATTGACCTTCTGCTGCGGGACATTGCGAAAACACAACGATCAGTAGAGACCCTTATTCATCGTTGCCCTGAAATTCCAACCGAATCGATTCCGACGCAAACACCTCCATTCTATTCGTCAGCATTTGACCGCCCCACTAGTGAGCCGTGCATTTGTGGCAAGCAATCTGGCACGTTGAACAAAATTCAGGAGGATTGGATCAAAATACAACTGAAAATGATGGATGATGGCATGCGCCCTCCTATCAGAATCGAACCGCCAGTGCCACTGTGGAACAAGCGTCCTGACATGAATGCGTATCTGTTGAAACCATTGCTCGTGATCGATCCGGAACGGCAATACGGCGTCAATGTGGTAGCAGGTGCATGTCCATCTTGCAACAAAGTCGGCTTTCTTTCCCGCAAGCAATTCAGTGCCCCGCGAGTTGTAGATTGCATCGACACCACTGCATTTTCTATCAGTGCTCGATATGTGTGCAAGAAGTCGAACACCTCCGGCGGCTATGGTGCCACCTTCCATGTCATGGACGAGGCCAAAACTGAGAAGTTGATCCCGACGCCCATCGTCCTTAACTATCCTGTGCAACTGTTCGAACAGAGCGCGCACGACATCGGTCTTGTTCAATTTGCTTACGACTTGTACACATCCCGTTCCGGCATTGCTGATGCCGCCAAGGTTATTCGTTGTGCCCGAACGACTCGATACATGCGTCAAGCCGCACTATATCGTGGTCACGTGTCGTGGTATTTGGATATGCGCTTATGGGATGCAGCACTCGGGCAAACGTCATCGCAGCAGGATCCGGCAGTGTTCCCTGATTTTCCCTCATTTTTCCAGCATTGCAACGGGTACAACGGCACTCTCGGTCCAGTGGAATCAACGCTGACACGCCTAGTCCAAGACTGCATTGCTCGCCAACTTTCGTTCTTCAACCGAATGGAAGGCGCCATAACCGGGACTCATCTCTCGGCTGACCATCATCACAATGTGCCGGTTCGCATGAAATTGACGGATGAGTTCAATGGCAGGAAATTTTCCCCCGTTGATGGATTACACTCAGTCATGAACGAGCGCCAACAAATTCTTTCCCATCAATTCACAACGACAACGGGCAATGCAGAGCGTCGATTTGTTGGTCGGAGTTTGCAGAACCGGTACAACGCTTACGGTATTGATACTTCGCTGCTCATCATGTACCTTGACAAGTGCTGCGATGATCGGGAATGGCTACAAGACTTCGACAACATCTTTGTTCTCCTAGATAATCATCACCTCATCACGAGGTACAGGGACAATTCGAACGACACAGATCGTGCCCGCCAGGAACAATTTATGGCTGTCGTGGCCGAAATCATTGTTGGCAATGGACATGCTTCAATGAGGGAAGGCTCCATCATTGAGACTGAATTGGATGCATTGTTGGATCGAATTAAAAAGTGGGAAATGGAGAATGATGTGCAACCTTTGAAGCGCATTGTGACTACCAAACTTCTAGCTTGCCACGAGACGCAAAAAAAGCACATCAGAAATTGCTTAACGCCGCCAGCAGGCACGTCGAACACCGTCGTGGATCGCTTCTTTCGTTCAACTCTACGACGTGGATCAGGGAAGAACGAAAACTTATTGCGTCAAGGGCGAGCCATTTGCCCGGAGACTATGTCCCTGGATGGAGGGATCCTGCTGCTCCATGCCGTGGTTGCTCAAATCAACTTTCGCGGCGAAATCCAATTTGATCCTCGTTGGGCGTATTTGCCAATCTCGGGTATGCATATCATTCTCACTCAGTATCTCGCACTGCTTGCGACCGATGGCATTACTCCCTCACCTACATCTCTGTCGACAATGTTTCATATGCTGCCTCTCTCGATTGATGATTGCGACGGCGAGTTTGGATTGACGGCAGCGTTTGGACAATCCCTTCCTCAACTGCCAGAAATTCCTGCCGGACAACTGGAATCCGTTGGAATGATCGCCGAATCAATAGCAGATAATGCAATTTGGTCGAGCCACACGTTCGATGCGATTGTGAAGGATGCACTTGATGTTGCCGCAACTGTTGTGGAGAGGGCTCACGATGATAATCACATAGTTGCAGAAGACGAAGCTGCACAGCCACACTATACCGAAGATGTCGATATAAGCAACACGCCACATTCCATTCAGTCCAGTCGCAAGCGCCGAAAACCCGGACCAACATCGCATGGGCAAAGCTCTTCATCAAATCACCATAAGAAATCTCGCAGCCTCAACGCATTGGGCAATGAACGTCAATCGGCATTACAAGGTCTTAATCTCTGGGAAGCTGTGATGAGCACTTCACCAATGATCAACCCCCTCGAACGACGCTTACTCCGAATGGTTGCTCTCAAATTTCTTCAGCCCGATGAACTGCTGGATCTGAAAGATTTTCCCATTGAATCCTTGCATATTCCACAATTGCATCGAATATGGTCTGCTCTTGTCTCGGCTTTACATAGCACCAATTTCGCTTTCAAACGGTTCATTCGGCCGAAATCAGAACAGGTTCTTAAACAGCACTTGGAGGATATGGTTGCCCAGGCTCGATTCAGATTGCCCATTCAACGAGCAGCGCCCAAACGCAGCATCATTACTGCCTTGAATCAGGCTGCGTCATTGATTGCTCCAATGCAGGCGCGTCGTGACGATAGTTTCATGCAGTTTGAAGAGACTGTCACCACAACAATAACTAGAACCGTCACCTTGACAACCGGCGCCGATCACTGTTCAAGTCAACCTCGTGCAACAGATATGCAATCCGTGCCCGAACAAGTAATTGAAGGATCAACAGATGATATCATTGATCGACTTGTTCAAAAAGAGATTGATGCTGGGCATGCGGGCAATATTCACTGGATCAAAGTGGTCGCACCAGCTTACGTCCGCATTGCTGCGCGTCGTGAGGATCTAGTTCAAATGACCCACAAGGAGATTCAAAATCATTGGGAGTATCTTGGACGTCTAAAAAGGAAAGGGGCATCAACCTCATCGATAACACCAGGTCGTCAGCACAGTTTGTAGTCGCATACCGAAGCCAAAAAGGACCTCAGTGATCAAGACTACATCCACATTCCACCGTCTTTACTTGTTACACAACCATTGCCAGCCGAAACTCCGACCACACAGAATTCAACTCAGCCAGCATCTTCTGCGATCATCACGACGACGGAGGAACCTGCTGGGGGCAGCTCGTCCGCTGTCAGCGAGATTGGTTCCCGTCCTCCATTCATAGTCAATCAACAATTGCCTACTTTCAATCAAATAATGGAGGCCATCGTCCCCATCCCATCTATAGGGGAGCCGTTTTCTCAATCGGAGAAGGAGCTGCTCAATTACTTGCTAACTAGTTCAGCAGAGCGCTCCCATGTGAAATCGACGACTGGTGATCAAATGTCTTGGAAGAGCCTGGCCAAGCGTTTCTTGTACTGGGCGCGAGTCGCACGGGTGTTGGGGATGAACCAGTTTTGAGTTCGATCTGATGTGCAGCTCAAGCAAAAGGTGAAGGATAATAACAAAAAAAAGAGCTTGCAATAGTCTGTGAACCCCAGAAAGGCATGTTTTTTATTGTTTAAATATGTAATTTTGTCCTCTTCCTTGAGTTTGTGCAGAATCTTCTCAGACAACCTGCTTTCCGCGGAGATCCGGAGAGCCTTTTGGATCTCCGCGGAGATCCAAATGGCTCTCCGCGGAGAGCCATAAGGGTCTCCGCGGAGAGCCATAAGGGTCTCCGCGGAGAGCCATAAGGGTCTCCGCGGAGAGCCTTTTGGATCTCCGCGGAGATCCTTTTGGCTCTCCGCGGAGAGCCTTTTGGCTCTCCGCGGAGACCCTTTTGGCTCTCCGCGGAGAGCCTTTTGGCTCTCCGCGGAGAACCTTTTAGCTTTCCCCAGAGACCTTTATATTGGATTTTCTTATCTTATTATACATGCATATCAATGATTTATTGTAACAATCGTTTATAATTTTGATAGATCTATGGGGCAGAAGAAAATTCATGTTCTTAGCTCGAGGTGCTATTTGTCGAAATTTGTGGGCCAAGCATCAGCCATTCTTGAACGAATGGAGGAGAGTCAGAAGAAGATGTTGATGGATGCCAACATCTGGCATATTTTCCATGCACCGAAGGTGCCGCAGAACACTCCACTCCTATACAGCCTCCTCAGCTGGTACGACATCGAGAAGGATGTATTCGTCATTGGATCGAGGGAGCTTACCTTCTCCCCCAATGACGTGGCATTGATATTGGGTTTGCCCAACCATGGGGATGAAGTCATCCTGACTTCCAAGCCTTCTGGAGCGCTCACGAAGACAGAATTGAAGACGGAGCTTCAAGCGATGGAGAAGGGGTCGTCCCCTGTGACGACCAACGTATTGGTTTTGCACCTTCTGTGCAATTTCTTCTTCCCCTCGAGCGCGGAGAGGTTCCCAAGGTTCTTTGACGAGGTCTCCAACTTGGAGAACTTCCAAAAGTTCAATTGGCCGGAAGCAATTCATACCTTCCTAATGAGGTCGTTCCGGGTGATGGTGGAGAAGCTGCCACCAATTTCAGAAGAAGGCCAAGTGCAACAGAGGCCAGAATCCTCATTGGGATACATCTACGGATGCACCCATGTTCTAGTTGTAAGTATCTATATTTTTAATTCTGAAAATGAATTTTGTTTCATATGTTCTAAACTATTGCAATGATTCATATAGATTTGGTTCCTCGAGCACACCACCAGCATCCCTCCGCATTATCCGACATTGAGGCCTCGACTGTTAAGATGGTCGGAGAAGGTCTCATTTACATTGAAAGAGCTGGGGGTCACTGTTCCATCTATCTTGGATGAGCAGGTAAATAGTTTACTTTATTCGATTAACTACTAATGTTGAACTATCCAATACAATGGTTGTATTTCTTCTTTATAGGTGTTGGAAGTACTCGAGGACATAACACCAGAGGAGAAGCTGTTATGTTCAGAGCTGACATCACAGAAGACACCGCCACCTCCCCAATCTAAGAGAAAATCAATAAGCCCGGCTTCTAGGGCAGCAAAAAAAGTGAAGTTTGCATCACCACCTAACCCATCGTCGCCATCTCCCTCATCATCACCTCCCCCGCCAGCTAGCACATCATCACCTCCCCTACCACCTAGCACACCATCTCTTCCTCCTGTACAGTTTTGGATTGATTTACAAAATAGGATGTTAGAGCAATTTGCATTATTAGATAGTAAGATGAATAATTTCAATAATAGGCTAGATAGAGTAGACAATAAAATAGATAAAGTACATAGTGATTTAGTTAGTTTTAGTCACAGTGTAGGTATCAGTCTTGAGTCTATGAGTGCCGATATAGACACGCTCCTTCATCCAGCCACGCCATCGCCTAGCCCTAGTACCTCTGGATCCCCCACCCACCACGCTAGCACCCTCACTACCCCTCACGATACTTCCATTACTCAAATTCCAGACTCCCCATTAGGAGAAAAAAACCTTAAAACTACAAAGATGGATGAACTTGATGTGTACCCCGTTGACTATCCGGGGAGACCGCTAATAAGTGAAGAAGATAGAGATATCATCCATCAACGTATGAGCGCCATTCCATCGAGGTGCCCTTTTGACATTATACACTTTTATATTTTCAAAAAATTTATCTATGCACATTGAAATTGACGATAGTTTTCTAATGTTTCAGGAACGATCGAGCATTCAATAAATGGAATATAATGGGATTTCAAGATGGCATGGATGCTCTGCTAACGGATAAATACGTTGAAGATTGTCATATTGATGCCTACGCAAAGATCTTGACTCTGCGTAGAGAGCGGGAAAAAGAACCGTATCATCCGTTTATGTATATCACTCCTAACTTTTTGGTATGATCTCCCTATCTGTGCTTTGTACATTAATAATTCTGATTGCATTGCTAAAAAATGTTACAAATTATGTAGTTGCACTTCCAACGGACCAATAAAGCAGATACTACGCTTATAGCTGGATTCCTCGAGCGCATTACTAAGGAGAATCTCGCCAATGTCAAAATGATTCTAATGCCCGTATGTTTTAGTGAACACTGGTTTTTATTGGTGGGTATTGTTAAAGATAAGAAGTGGCTAATACATGACTCTCTGCGTAACCCCAAACGGAAAGTTCCCGCTAAAATAGCTGTAAGTACAGTTCGTTGACATGCAATGTTGTATTGTATATTACGTAGTTACTAATATACGAAAATATTTGTGTTAATGCAGATTGCTGCGCTCCAGAAGGCGACCGTTCAAAAAGTCCACGCAGGATTTACCAATTGGAGTCTCGACTTGACTGTTGGTATACCACAGCAGGAGAACTCCGTGGACTGCGGTGTCTTCGTTATGAAGTATATGAAGCACATAGCGAAGGAAGGGGTGGGAAGCTGGGAGAGTTGCGCAGACTGGCAGAAAAAAATGCCTATGTTTAGAGCCCAGATCTGTGCAGAAATCTTTAAATATTTTGTGGTTGATTGATGTAAATTAAGAAACATTATTCGTGTACATTTGTAATGTTTGTCTATAATAACAATTGTTTCATGGATGAATACCGTTTTCAAATGGGTCAAAATTATAGCTTTAAATGAAATCAGTGAAGATACAGAAGGCTCTCCGCGGAGATCCAAAAGGCTCTCCGCGGAGAGCAAAAAGATCTCCGCGGAGAGCAAAAAGCTCTCCGCGGAGAGCACAAAGTTCTCCGCGGAGAGCAAAAAGCTCTCCGCGGAGAGCACAAAGTTCTCCGCGGAGAGCAAAAAGGCTCTCCGCGGAGATCCAAATGGCTCTCCGCGGAGATCCAAATGGCTCTCCGCGGAGATCCATTTAGATATCCGCAGAGAGCCATTTGGCTCTCCGCGGAGAGCCATTTGGATCTCCGCGGAGAGCCATTTGGATCTCCGTGGAGAGCCAAATGTCTATCTTTCGCAAATTGTGGCCGCGTTCTCTCCCTCCCTCCCTTCATTTTTTCTTCCTTTCCCTCTTTTTCTTTCTCCCTCCCCCTTTCCCTCTCCTCCCCCTCTTTTTTCTCCTCCCCCTCTTTTTCTTTTTTCTCCCCCCCCCTCCCCCCTTTTTTCCCCCTCATACCAGAGTGGAACCCGGCGGCCCCCCCTCCGCGGTCTCCGAGTCACAAGTCATTTTGAAATTGGGGTGGCGAACGGGGGCCAAGAGATCAAGAAGAGGAGAGAAGGAAAGGGAGAGGGGTGAGATCAAGAAGAGGATAAATGCGGGATGTTGCTGCCCAAGCGGGGTCCCGACTCTCCAGTCCACTGGTGCATGCACTTCTTTATAATTCTTCTTTCCCCGCGCCTCAGAGGAGTGCGCGATGTACAACCCTTATATTTGTTGAGCTGGTGTGACCCGACGCAGGTAAGATCATCATAAAGAAAATAGCTGTGGCGCAGTAGATCGACTAGTTGGAGGTCACCAAGATCGAAAAGAGAAGGCCCGAGGGCACACTTCCTCACTTGGACGAGTGGAGCTTGGGTCCACTCGCCCAAGGCCCCAGGGGAGTGGACAAATGGTCCACTCGCCTGAGTGGGGGGGGGGGGATGTGGCGAGCGGACCTATGGTCCACTCGCCTCGGGAAACTAGGCGAATGGACCTATGGTCCACTCGCCCGGTTAGCTGAGTGGACCATGAGGTCCACTCGCCCAGATCGGGTGGTGGACCTTGGTCCACTCACCCGACCCCCGACAAGGGCCGGGAGTGGACGTCTCATCTCCCACTCATCCCCCCTCCTGTTCTGGTCGTTCAAGTTCGTAGTTGAGCTGCGGATAGCAGAATCTTGGCTATACGCAGCCCAATTTTGGGAAGTCTATAAATAGACCTCCATGGGCACCTTGGGAAAGGTTGGTCTCCCCTCTCCCTCGCATGTGTCTTGTTAGAAAGCAATCCTCCCCCCTGTCAGTGAAGGTTGACGGCGAGGTGACCTTTAGTGCCCTCCAAGGTGCCCATGCTCAGCATTGGCTTGGGAGGGGAATCTCTCTTTGAACTTCCGGGTGTGTGGTGGGACCTCCTCGATGCAGCTTAAGGGGTTCGTTTTAAGTTCCAAGTGTTCTTAGGTGCAAGGTCCTTCGGTTCTCAGCAACTAGTCAAGGTTCTAGCTCAGGTCAAGTAAGGGCATGTTGCATACCCGTTGCGAATGTCGAGATCGGTTCTCTGGTTTCAACATTCTGGTGCGGTGAGCTTGAAAGCAGCTAGTTCGGAAAGCTCTGAGCAAGTCTCGTGGATGGAAGCGAAGAGCCAAGGAACTCACCTGCTCCCAGCGAGCCATGGCAATTGGCAAGGGAAAAGGAGGCAAAGAAGGTAGATCATGTGTTGGAAGATCTGACCAAGTTGTAGGTGGCAGAGGAGGTGAAAGTGAGGGAGGTCGTCAGTGACAGTGGAAGGCTAGAGAGGATACGAATCAGCGGGAGGCTGAGCGAACAGGATGAAGAGAAGGTCTGAAGGTGTGTCCAGTAGAATGTGGTCATCTTCGCATGGAGCGCTGCAGAGATGTCGGCGGTCAATACGAATGTAGCATGTCATCGCCTCAACCTCGACTCAAGCATCCACCCCATCTGCCAAAAGAAGACGGTTGTGTCGACCACCCTCGCCGGGACGATCAGAGAGGATGTGGGGAAACTGCTAGAGGCAGGGTTCGTAGAAGAAATCCAATATCCAGGATGAGTTTCTAATGTGGTGATGGTAAGGAAGGGGGATGGAAGGTGGAGAATGTGTGTGGACTTCTCTCTATTGAACAAAGCCTGTCCTATGGATTGTTATCATTTGCCTCGGATCAACGCGCTGGTAGACTCAGCTGTCGGCTTCCCGGTGATGAGCTTCTTGGATGCGTTCTCCGGCTACCGCCAAATCCGAATGCATCCGCCAGATGTTAAGGATGTTTCTTTCATCACAGACGACGAGTGTTATTATTATAAGATGATGCCTTTCAGACTAAGGAACGCAGGAGAAACCTACCAAAGGATGATGGATTGGGTCTTTAAGGAGCAGAAAGAGCGCAACCTAGAAGTCTATGTGGACGACTTGATGGTCAAAAGCAGGGACGTAGAGTCCCACCTGCAGGATTTGGTGGAGACCTTCGCTACCCTTCGGAGGTTCAAGATGAGGCTTAACCCTTCTAAATGTGTCTTCAAAGCAAGCCGAGGAAAGTTCCTAGGTCACCTGCTCACCCCGGAGGGGGTCGAACCCAATCCGGACAAGGTCAAATCCATCCTGGAGTTGGAGTCGCCGAGAAGTGCGAAGGAGATTCAAAGGCTGACAGAGAAGTTAGCAGGGTTGAGTCGGTTTCTCTCCAGAGCAGGGGAGAAGTGCTCTCCCTTCTTCAGAGACCTGTGCCATGGTCAGAAGTTTGAGTGGACAACAGAGTGTTGGATCTTACAACGCCCTTAGAGGGGGGGGGGTGAATAAGGGAATAAAATTCTTTCTATAATTTTCAAGATAATTACTAAATTGTTTTATAATGAAGGAGATTGAAATAAACAATTTAGATTTAGAATTGAAAACTTAGAACACAATATAATAGAGATTACGCCAAATGATAGAAATCAAGTAAACACAAAAGAGACATGATTATATTATATGAAAAAGTGTTTACATAAATTTGATTTCTATATCGCTAGAAATCGGAGGCGTACAAATGTAAATTTCTTTTTATTTACCAATCCTTCTCCCAAGGATCGGAAGGCTATCACTTGTCTCTCCCTAGACCAAGCCCAAGCCTATCCTCTAGATCTTCCCAAGATCTAGACGTAGCACACAAGGCCACGATTTCCTACCAAGCCACGCAAGGACTTGGACGCTCCGCACAAGGAAGCGATTTTCCCCTAAGCCACGCAAGGACTTAGACGCTCCGCACAAGGAAGCGATTTTCCCTACCAATACAAAGTTAAATGTATATAAATGAAAATACAAGATAAAATAAGAACTCCCTAGAAATTCAGATCTCTGAAAGGAAGGTTGAAGCCTCAAGATGATCCTTGATGTAGAAGCGCGTCCGATCTCGTCTTCAATTTCAAACCTTCTCAGCATAAATGGGAGTTCATGAGGTTCTGGAGCTCTCTGGATGGAATGCACTCAGGAAGGGACTTGAAATTCTTAATTGGTTGTAATGCACGAACACAAGGTGTCAATTTATAGAAAATCGATGTCGGAAAATTCCGACAGTGACTGTCGGAAATTTCCGACAGCGTTAAACTGCCGCTGGAGTGGAGTCGTGCGGGCAGTTGCTGTAACCGTCGAGCTGTCGCCTGGGCGACATCGCTGTCGGAATTCCGACAGCTCAAAACTGCCTTTCGTCGTGCTGCAGTGGAGGGAAGTAGTTGTAACTTCTCTGCTGTCGCCTGGGCGACAGCGGCAGTCGGAATTTTCCGACAGTGAAATTTCCCATATTCAAATTTAGCTCCAGCCTGTAGATTGAGTCGGTCTCATCTCCGAAATGGGGTGGCACGTTCTGTAACTTGTACAACCCTCATATTTCTCGAATCGGTGTGACCCGACCCGGACGAAGCCTAGACAGCGAAAATGGCCGAGGCGAGCAAAACGATCGCGCGAAGAGGTCACGAAGGGAGTGGGAGAATTTCCCTCACTCATCCAGGCGAGTGGGAGCAGCCCTCCCACTCGCCGGGCGAGTGGGAGCAGCCCTCCCACTCGCCGGGCCGGCGAGTGGGAGGAGCCTCCCACTCGCCGGGCGAGTGGGAGCAGCCCTCCCACTCGCCGGGCGAGTGGGAGCAGCCCTCCCACTCGTCGGGCGAGTGGGAGGAGCCTCCCACTCGCCGGGCGAGTGGGAGTGGCCTCCCACTCGCCGCCCCCTTTGGGCGAGTGGGAGGGGCCTCCCACTCGCCCGGTGTAGGTCGGGAGGTCAGTGTGACCTCCCGTGAGGGGGGGGGGGATGGACACCTCGAGTCCCACTCGCCCCCTTCACGCGTGATCGGTGGTGGTCATGGTTGGACTGCGAATAGCAGGATTTTTGCTATCCGCAGTCCATTTTTGGGAAGTCTATAAATAGACCCCCATGGGCACCTTGAGAAGGGTTGGTTACTACCCCCTCCCTCGCGTGATCTTGTGAGCAAGCACCTCCCCTCCCTTGTCATCCTTCAGCTGACAGTGAGATGGTTCTTAGTGCCCTCCAAGGTGCCCAGGCTCAGCATTGGCTTGGGAGGGGAAGCGCTCTAAGATCTTCCGGGTATGTGGTGGGACCTCCGCGCTGCAGCTTAAGGGGTCCATTTGTGGATTCAAGTGTTCATCAAGTCCGAGCCTCTTAGTTTCTAGCAACCGGTCACGGGTCTAGGCTCAGGTCAAGTAAGGGTTAGTCGCAACCCCCTTTCGAACGCTGAAGCCGGGAAACTGGTTTTAACATTCTGGTGCGGTGAGCGTGGAAGCGACTAGTTCGGAAACCTCTGAGCCAAGTCCCATGGCCGGAAGCGACGAGTTGGGAGACCCGCCTCCGCCTTGCGAGTATGTGAAGAAGAGCGACTTCGACGAATTCAGCAAGAAGATCCTGGAGTTCATGCAGGCCATGTCCTCCGCTCGCGGCGAATGCTCAACACCGCCTGCACCTAGGATCCCCTCACTCCCCCTAGTAGAAGTAAGGAACAGCCAGCAAGGGAGGGAACCAGCCTCAGAGGAAGGCTTAAGTCTCCAAGCATGGGTGCTTTTCAATAGTTCACCCCGGACCAGCTGCCCAGGCGGGGAGGCGATGGGAACACCTCCCCTCAACCAAGAAGAATGGAGGAGCCCTTTCTGCGAGCTGGTCATGTCAGCTCCCGTTCCGGATGGGTTCCGCGATCCCGCCATGTCCTACTACGAGGGGGATAGCGATCCACTCCAACATCTCCAGTGGTTCGAGGACATGACCTCGATCAGGAAAATGTCGGACGCCTTCATGTGCAGGCTTTTCGCCGTCTCATTCCAAGTAAAGGCGAGGGATTGGTTCCACTCGCTCCCGGCGGGAACAATCTTCCGTTTCGAAGATCTGCGCCGAAGTTTCTTGTTGAGGTTCTCTACTTCGAAGAAGAGGAGAAAGAGTATGGAAGCCTTGTTCGCAGTCAGGCAGAAGCCAGGGGAGTCGTTGGCTGAATACATGGACAGGTTCCAAGCGGAGGTCCTCCTTGTCGTCGAAGTGCCCGGACACACCCTGCAGCTGGCTTTCACCCTTGGGCTGCAGCCGGGGCTGTTCCGGATGAGTCTAACTCGGGACCCTCCGTTGTCTTTCGAGGAGTTAATGAAGCGTGCCGATCGCGAAACCGAGGTTGAAGCTACTAATCAGGAGTTCGTGGCTAGGTTAGCCGAGGTAGCAGAGGAGGAAAGGAAAGAGCGTGGAGGAAGAAAGAAGGAGGAAGTGAAGAGTCAGGGACAACAGGGACCTCCCGTTGGGCAGGAGCAAGGCTGGAAGTCGCAACCGACAGCCGCCCGACCAGCTTGGAGGTCACAGGTTGGTCCCCCTCAAGGCCAAGGAAGGGGCCACTTCCAGGGAGGAGGAGGCTATCAGGGGAGGCACGGGCGGTTCCACCCAGCAGGATGGCAACAGGGCCCGGGGCCGCTGCAAGTCCAACCCCTGCAAGCCAAGGACATCGGTCGGAAGAGAAGAGGAAGGAATAGGGGATGTTGGGAGAAGCAGGGGGGCGAGCTGGCGCTGCTATACTGTGACTTCCACCAGCAGGAGGGTCACGCGACCGCAGCTTGCCCCGAGTTCCTCGAGATGAGGGAAGAAGGAAGAGCCCCAGCAGGGGGGAAGCAGCTATGCCTGGAAGGACCTCGGACAGTGGAAAAGGGGAAGAGCAATGAGGAGGATGATCCATGCGAAGAAAGGGTCGATATAGGGGCCCTAGGAGGGATCGGGGTCATCCACGGGGGAGCAGGCAAAGAGGCCACCCAGAAGGGGAGCCTCCATGCCATATACCGTCGGAGCATTACCTCGACCTCCCGGTCCCCACCTCCGAGCGAGAAGATTACCTTCTCCATCCAAGACCTGCCGGCCAATGAGGATCCTTTCTGCGACGCGCTGGTCATCAAGGCGGCGATCGAGAACTTCACCGTCTCCCGGATCTTAGTCGACAACGGGAGCTCGGTGAACGTGGTGTTCAAGAAGGCCTTTGAAGGAATGAAAGTTGACGCCAAGCGAGTGCTAGCATCGGATGGGCCACTTTTCGGATTCTCCGGGGAGAGGAAGGAGGTGGAAGGGGGAGTCGAACTCCTCGTCACCCTGGGGGGAACTTCAAAGAATTGCCGGTTCGTCATTGTGGACGCGCCGAGCAGTTACAATGCCATCTTTGGGCGTCCCCTCATCAGTGCGTACAAATGCGTGCCGTCCTCCTACCATCAGTGCTTGAAGTACAACTCCGGAAAGCTCCAGGTGAGAGTCAGGGGGGATCCCCGGGAGGCGCGCCAGTGCTATGTTACTGCGGTCAACACAATCAGATGGATGCAAGCAGCCGAAGAAGTGGAAAAAGCAATGCCAGGGATGGCTAAGGAGCAGGCAGCAGAATGAGCCCAGAACGGGCGAGGTGTAAGGAAGTGCCCAGGGAGGGGCGAGATGTAACGGCGTGCCCAGATAGGGGCGAAGTGTAGTGAAGTGCCCGGATAGGGGCGAGATGTAAGGAGGGGCCCAGAAAAGGGCAAGGTGTAACAGGATGCCCAAAGGGGCGTAGCGTAAGTAAGTTGTAATAGGTATGAACGATGAATGGGAAAGGGGTTCTAGAAGAATATCCAGGTTCAAAATCCCTGACTAGAGACCCTCCGCCGGGTTAAGTCATGCCGGTGGAGGGGGGACGTATCAGGTCAACTCGTGGCTTGGTGATTAGATTGGGAAGGCGTTGAATTCCTCCACACCCGGTTGAGCTAAGACTCCCAGGACGTGGATGCGTACTTCCACCTCCAGTCAGATTGGGAAGGCGTTGAGTTCCTCCACACCCGGTTGAGCTAAGACTCCCAGGACGTGGATGGGTACTTCCACCTCCAGTCAGATTGGGAAGGCGTTGAGTTCCTCCACACCCGGTTGAGCTAAGACTCCCAGGACATGGATGGGTACTTCCACCTCCAGTTAGATTGGGAAGGCGTTGAGTTCCTCCACACCCGATTGAGCTAAGACTCCCAGGACGTGGATGGGTACTTCCACCTCCAGTCAGATTGGGAAGGCGTTGAGTTCCTCCACACCCGGTTGAGCTAAGACTCCCAGGACGTGGATGGGTACTTCCACCTCCAATCGGTAGGATCCCTGACTAAAAGAGACCACTCCACAGGCTCAGTCATAGTGACAAATGAGAGACTCATCGGGCCAGTCAACGACTCGGTGACCGATTCAAGCAAAGGTATCAATTCCTCAAGCAGTAAAGGAAAAAATAAGCTGGGACCATTTGTTTAGATAACTACTGATTCATTGATAACATGTACTACACGAATTGTTACTTCACTTTTCTAGTACATGCAGGCTTGAAAGAAAAAGGGGCAAACACAAAAAATACATAGTTCCCAGGAGGAACGAGAGAGAAGAAGAAGTCACAGGCCGCCCTCACGACCATGGGGAGTAGCCGCCGCTGCTAGGGGGCGAGCCGGATCGCCCAGGTGAAGGAAAGAGCTCGGGAAGGATATCGCTGGCAGAGACCCCCCTCCAGCTGTCTCGAATAGCATCCACGTCATGGAGGCGACTCACCAGGGCTCGGGCCGTTGACGCCATGATTTTCCCCCGAGCGCGCTCGACTTCAGCGGGTCGAGATGGGGTTGGCCTCGCCGCTCTCGAAGGTGCACCTCCTTCTCCTCCTCCTTCTCTTAACTGCCTATGGGCTTCGGCAAGCTGAGCCCTTAGGTCCTGCACTTCCTGGTCCGACTCCTCACACCGTCTCCTGAGCGAGTCGGCGGCACCAGGTCCCTGCAGACCGGCAAGGCAAATACGTTAGAACCTGCGAATAATAAGGAATTGAAAGGAGAAAAGGAAAGTTCATTAAGGAGGGCACGAACCAAGCCCCCGGATGACTCCTCCAGGAGTTTCTCGGCAGTGGCCAAGCGAGCCGCAAGGTCAGTGGCTTTCTCTTCTGCATCCATCTTCGACGCGTCCGCCCGCACCGACCGTTGCGAGAGACTAAGACCTCGGCGGACGGCCATGTGGGAGAGTTCGGTCGCACGAAGCTGGGCCTGGGAGCTCGCATACGCAAGGTCACGCATGGACATCTCCCTGTAGGATGCAGCATCCTGCCGACCGTAGATGCCGTAGGTAAAGCTATACGCCGCGCCATCCGTGATATCTCCCTCAATCCACGAAGGCCGCTGGGAGGTGAGGGAGACCCAGTTCATCGTCTCATCCCAATAGACGATAGGTTCGCCTAGAGGGTCCGTGGCCTTTCCCCCCATCTTAAAGTTGGGATGATTGGCCAATGCGTTGGGGTCACTCGGTTGCCCCCTCTCCCTGGGCAGTACCCTGGAATCCCTTCGGCAAACTGCCTTCCCCCGCCGCATCCTCGGCTCCTTCGGTGGGGAGGAGGGCGCTCCCTCCTCAACCACCCGCTCCTTATCCCTCCTCTGACTCGACCCAAGTATCTTCGGAGCCGGAGCCGAATCAGCCGCAACCTCCTCGTTGAGCCCATGGGCGGAGGAGGAACTTCCTACTGCGGAGGGAAGGCGTCGAGGAAGGGACCGAACACCTGCACAAGTTGGGACGAGTTGAGCAGCAATGGGAGGAAATGAGCCATAAGAAAGACAAGTTGTCGAGGTCCAAGTACCTGCCCCCGGTTCCACGTAGGTGAGTTGATTGATGTTCTTCCGGAGGTGATCAACCTCAAAGCTCGCACCCTTAAGGAAGCGGTGCAGCTCAGCAGCCTCCCCACGTAGTGAGGGGGGTTTACAAACCTTCTCGGGCCTCTGTATGGGGGAGAAGGGGATGCCGCCCAGGTCACCCCGAACGAACACAAATGACTCGTTCCAGTGGTGGACCTTGTTGGAGGTCTCGTGCACCTCCATGTGTGTGCCGGTCAGAAAGCACACCCCGTCAGCGGTCGCTCGGAAGGTGAAGATCTTGCGGAACACGTTCAGGTCAAACATCACCTTCTCCTCCCGCAAATAGCATGCGTAAGCTGTTAACATCGAGATCGCATTTGTGTTAACCTGAGCCGGGACTACGCCAAAGTAGTCCAGGAACTCCTTCACCTCAGGCCACAAGGGCAGCCGTAGCCCAGCCTCGAAGTGAAGGAGAGGGAATGCAAGCCAGTTATCGTAAAAGGAGTTGACGGTCTCACCCCCTGATGGGCATCTGCATTTCCACCCTTCGGGAAGGTAGGAAGTCCTAAAGGCGGAGAGCTCCTCCTTGGATACTTTCCCTACGGGGAAAGAACTCTCCGAGAAGTTGGCCGCGTTTTGTTCCCGACCATTCCTCTTGACAGCTGAACGGTTGGATGCCATCGTGTAGGAGTGGAAGGAAAGAGTAGAGCCGGATCTGGGAGAAAGGCAAGGTAAGGGAGGAAATGAAGGTGAAGGTCCAAAGGGGGAAGGAGGGCGTATTTATAAGGGAGGGGTAAAAGGGGAGGCGAGTGGATCATGGGATCCACTCGCCCAAGGGCATGAAGGGGGGGGGGGGGGGTGGACCAGGTGGTCCACTCGCCCCGGGCGAGCGGACCGCAAGGCCCGCTCGCCCCGAGCATAGGCGAGTGGACCTTGAGGTCCACTCGCCCGGTGCACGGGAGTAGACCTCATGGTCCACTCGCCCAGCAGAGGAGGGAGGGCCTCGCAGCCCTCTCCCCTGAGGTAGCGATGCGGACCGAAGGGTCTCTTCGCCTGCGTCTCCCCCGTGACACACCACCCAACTGCTTCGCCCTCGGACCGTCCACCCGAGGTCCCTATCCCCCGCCTGTTACTCCACTGTCTCAGTGTTGCTGCGCTCACCCTGCATGAAAGTTAGCCAAATAATGACAACTCAACTGAGATATAACTCGGCAGAGTTATTAAAACAAACATGACATAAACATGACAAAACAAATAGTCCGGCCGCGGAACAAACGAGCTGCTGCGACGTGTCGATCCTCATTATTACATAACAAATAGTACATCCCCAAAGGGGAGGGGTGGCTAACGCGCCGTCCACTTCCAGAAGCCCTGGTCCAGGGTGAAGGGGACCCCCCCCCCCCCCCCCCCCCCCCACGCGTGGATTCAAAGCATGCCTTGGCTGAGGAGAGCTCCTTGGTCACGGTACGCACGGAGGCCTCCACCCGGCGAAGATGATCCTCGAACGGTGTCGTCATGCCGCCAAATGCGAGCCGGACCTCCCCTCGTAGGAGATTGAGTTCAGCCTCCAGCCTCTCCACCCGACGCTCCAGCACGCCAACACGGGCGAGGGGGTCGGGTCCGGAAGATAGCCTCCCCTCCCGCAGCTCCTGGGTAAGAGTCTCCAAGCGGCTCAGACGGACGAAGACGTCGGGATGATCCCCGACGGGCTCCGAGATTGCAGTAGGAGAGTGGGGTGGCGACGAGACTTCCTTTCGGCTCGACTGGCCCGTCGAAGTCTTGCCCCCTCCAGCAGATGAGTCATCGTGAGCAGTCGAGAGGGCGGCAGGTTCCCGGACGAGAGAGATAGGACTCACCCGAGCGTCTGCACCCGTTCCCTCAACCACTCTTCGGATCCCTTCAAGGTCATCCGCGAGAAGCTATGAACAATGAAAAAGCACGTTGTCATGGACAGATATAACCATAAGTGTGAAGCAGGAAGGAGGAGAGAATCGATACCATATCCATATCCAGTCCGCGGGCAAACTCGGTCACCCCATGAAAGGATGATGACGCAGCCTCCTTCACCAACTCGGGGCGGGGCTTCTTCCGAGGCGATCGCACCGCAGGGCGGGTAGGAGAAGACGGAGGGCCATGGACCAGAGCTTTAAGCTCCGTCACGTCAGACGAACCCTTCCCAGCAAAGTCTTTGAAGCGAGCCCTGAAGTCTCGAGGTGGATCCATCTCGTTCGAAGAGGGAGGGGGGGAAGCACTCAAGAAGGGTGCTCTTCTCACCCTTCTCTTCGAGGGGTCTTATATAGCCATCAGGTGGAACCCTCCAAAGATTCCCTCCGGGTTGGACTTTCTTTCCGAGCTTGAGTCAATAGGTGGGTTGGACTTTCTTTCCGAGCTTGAGTCAAGCTCGCAAAGAGCGGGGATTGTGTACAACCCTCATATTTCTCGAATCGGTGTGACCCGACCCGGACGAAGACTAGACAGCGAAAATGGCCGAGGCGAGCAAAACGATCGGGCGAAGAGGTCACGAAGGGAGTGGGAGAATTTCCCTCACTCATCCGGGCGAGTGGGAGCAGCCCTCCCACTCGCCGGGCCGGCGAGTGGGAGGAGCCTCCCACTCGCCGGGCGAGTGGGAGTGGCCTCCCACTCGCCGGGCGAGTGGGAGCAGCCCTCCCACTCGCCGGGCGAGTGCGAGTGGCCTCCCACTCGCCGCCCCCTTTGGGCGAGTGGGAGGGGCCTCCCACTCGCCCGGTGTAGGTCGGGAGGTCAGTGTGACCTCCCGTGAGGGGGGGGGGATGGACACCTCGAGTCCCACTCGCCCCCTTCACGCGTGATCGGTGGTGGTCATGGTTGGACTGCGAATAGCAGAATTTTTGCTATCCGCAGTCCATTTTTGGGAAGTCTATAAATAGACCCCCATGGGCACCTTGGGAAGGGTTGGTTACTACCCCCTCCCTCGCGTGATCTTGTGAGCAAGCACCTCCCCTCCCTTGTCATCCTTCAGCTGACAGTGAGGTGGTTCTTAGTGCCCTCCAAGGTGCCCAGGCTCAGCATTGGCTTGGGAGGGGAAGCGCTCTAAGATCTTCCGGGTATGTGGTGGGACCTCCGCGCTGCAGCTTAAGGGGTCCATTTGTGGATTCAAGTGTTCATCAAGTCCGAGTCTCTTAGTTTCTAGCAACTGGTCACGGGTCTAGGCTCAGGTCAAGTAAGGGTTAGTCGCAACCCCCTTTCGAACGCTGAAGCCGGGAAACTGGTTTCAACATAACTCTTCCTGGATTGAAAGTTATGGACATTTTAAGATCAGCATACAAAACTCATCCAACCTGAGACTTGTCGTTCTCAGATCATGCCCATGAACGAGGACTTGTCTCCTCATTGAACCTGTACAACCTGGCCACTATAAACACACAAAAGACTAGATCAAATACATCATGGTATTTGTTATTCTCAAACCAAGAGATGCGGAAAGCAAGCTCCAACAATCTCCCCCTTTTGATAATAACAAATACTCATATGAGAAATTAGTGAGTTTATAGATAAGTGCGATAAAAGATATGCATGAATAAAAGGTTTACTGCGTGATAGATTTTACTCCCCCTAAATATCTATGTCACTAGATTTCTCATTTTATTCTCCCCCTTTTGTTATTACCAAAAGTGGGTTGTCATGATCGAGCAATATCACTCCCTCTACATAGACGCTTTCCATGAAAACTTTTTAATATACTCCCCCTAAATTGTATTCTCCCCCTATATGTATGCTCTCCCTAAATTTTATAATTAATTGCAATGGTGCATTCTGAAAAATTGAGATTAGTAAGAGATTTCTTGAATTTATATTTCTCTCCTTTTTTTTGATATTATCAAAAGTTATTTTGAAATAAAGAATGAATAATTATGAAGAAATAATAAATATGGGAGTATATAAGAGTAATAGATTTTATGTCGAGAAGAAAAATAGGATGCAATCAAAAGCTTGTTAAATACTACTTGTTGAGAAAAATATAGGCATGATGTAACATAAAGTAGTAAGCAACATAGCTAACATGATAAAGTAAGCATTCTATTTTAAGATACCACTTGCTTAAAGGAAAACACAGTGTTAAAAATAATAAGCACTCTTAAACATAAACATCATTTTAGAAGATAAAACCATATAAAGGATAATGAGTTTTAAATTTGAAAAGTTGATGTTTGAGTTAAAGATTGAAGAGATGCTATTCCATTAAGATAAAAAAAATTTGCAAGCATGATTTCATAATATCAAGAAAAGATACACAAACTACAATGTAATAAAATTTTCATTTCAAGTAAACATAAACATTGTAGCGGTCATGCTTTGTTATCTAGTGCATTTACTTAAGTTTGTAGAGATTTGAGTAGATGAGCATTAGGATCCAATTCTCATGAGTAGAAGTTTTATGAAAGATAATGATGTGTACAAAGTAGTGTTTTGATAAAGTATACAAGTGAATCAATCAAAAACACATGACATATATAATGAAATAACACAACATTAAAATACACAAATAATATTACTTCCACACTATTTTAATGCACATGAATAAATAGTACAACTACCAAGGTGCTCTGCACACACAATGCTTATTAAGACTTATCAGGGTGCAAAGTAGTGCTTGGGGGATCACTTTTATACTTATTAGCTTTATTTTCAATTTTTTGTGATCCGGTGTACAAAAGAGAAGTGGTGTATAAATTGTTTGCTACAAGACACTTTACAATTCTTAGCCAAGGTGCTCAACCTCACAATGCTCATTAAGACTTATCAGGAGAGTGAGTAGTGCTTGGTGGAGTTTTCATTGTCATTTATTATTTGCTTTTTAGTTTAGTGACTAAGGACTCCGAATTCACTTGTTTTGCAAACATAGCATTTTAAACCACATTTCTCTAAAGAATAAGTGCATGAAAGACAAAGAATTGTAATAACCAATTCAATGTTGTGTAGGTAATCTATTTAGGCATTTTAATTATTTATGTTATTACACTACACAATCATGTAAGAATAAGATTGTAAACACATGTAGGTTATCAAAAATAAGTGAGTGAATGAATCATTATCAAACATAATACATTACTCATACTTAGAGGCATGCTAAACATTTCTACACATGTTTATCTACAATCAATTTCATTGCACATAACAAGATAATTCTCAAGGCATGACAAATACAAAACAATGTTTTTAAGAAACTTGAAAGTTAAATTAAACATTGTATTTAATCTTTAATTGATATAATTAATCATCCATAACAATCGTTTTTTTTTTTTAATTTTTTTTTTTATAAATTTTTGAATTTTTTTATATATGCACAAAACAATAAACACACATAAAGAAAAACATATTTTGTTCTTTGAAATTGTTTTGTAATTTTGTATTTGTTTTATATATATATATATATATATATATATATTCTCTGGAACTCATAGAAGTCTTTAATAGCCCTTTCAGTAAATGATATTCTATGCAGAGAAATAAACAAAAATAATGTATGAGAAAATACATATATATATATATATTTAAAAGAAATAAAATCTTGTTTTAAAAGGAATAAAAAGATAAACTTTTGTAAACACACAAAATATTAAAATAATACCAGAAATAATTCAAAACACAAAAAAAATATTTTGGAGCAAAGGAGCTAACGCCGGGCATTAACTTCTTAACGCCAAAACAGAACTGCATTTCTTGATGTTTTGAAAAATATTTTTCTCAATTCATTTATATTATAAAGAGACCTTCCTTCAGTTGAAATTTCAGAGTATATTGATTAGATTTGAAGGCTCTTTTAGCATGTATTTGGTGATTTTTCAAATACTTGTGTTTGGTAAAATCATTAAAGCTCGAAATATTAAAATATGCAAACACATGATGCAATGTTAGAATAAAAAAATATGCATGATTTATGTATAAAGAGTGAGATAATTTTCATGCAATGAATATAATATAAGTATATCTAAGATCAAGATACCTTAACTACATGACTACACTCTAGCCCCGTACTAAGTGACGGATGGGCATGAGGAGCTGCACACATGCCGTAGGTTGGGGTGTTAATCCCATATGCATACAAAAGATGACGCTCAACCTAGCACTCTTTCCCCCCAGTGCCTCTCAAGGCCCCACTGGAACCCTCCCCGGTTAAGGACAAGACATGACTTAGAGGTTAGGTCTCTAATGCACATAATCCTACGCCCTCGCTATTGTGAGACACATGTCATAGGTTAATGATTTTGGATATACTAAGCGTTTTAGTCTAAGGATTGATTCATAAAACATGAGTTTGTTTTAGTTTTAGAACATATAGTAGATTTTGAAATCACAATGTACTCATGAATTTTAAAGTTCAAATTTCTCTACCTTTAGCATGTCACTATATTGATAATCCTAACATAAACACTAAATTGAGCATATACAAAGAGGTGCGGCTAGGATAATGAATTTGGATGTTATGCAAAATATGCTAAATTTATATAATTGGTTTGCATGTAATCAATTTTAGAGTTTTGAAAATTTATAGACCTAGAATGAAGTGACAATTCTATTTGATTTCATCTTGTTGATACCAAGTTAATTCATAGGTCTAAAGATAATGATATACATGCAAACAATAAAGATGCACATCACACACACAAAACAAGATATGAAACTATAATACCAATTGCAATCATAATTTCATAATTCCTAAGGTTGATAAAATTAGTTGATTTAAGATAGGTTTTGATGGATCATGAATTATGATATATGATTATAGTGAATTTTAGCATATGATATTAATAGATCATGGTGGTGATTGTGAAATCATATTTATCATTTTTGAAAATTTTCTTTTGATTTTAATTTTTAGAAATTAGACTAAACAAATACAAGGTATTTGACAATAATGATAGTAAAAATAATTTTTCAGAGAAATCAGAATTTTTTTTTTAGGAAAATATGTTACCGCCAGCGTTAGTGATAACGCCTGGCGTTAGCAACAAAGTTACTATATTTGATTTAAAACACATTGTTTTTTATATTATTTGATTCTGATTTTTCTCGATTATGATTTTCAATATAGGGGCTATTATATGCAGCAACGAAAAATAGACAAATATGCAATTAGTTGCGCATTTAATATTTTAGCCTAAGACCCCTAAAAATCCATTTAAATCCAATTTTGAAAGTAATTTCATTAGTCTTGATAATATCATTTAGAAAATTTAGCATTCAATTTATAATGATAA